>JAZHRO010000073.1:112202500-113452500 GCA_037157565.1 Thalassia testudinum | reverse complement strand
TCTTAAATACATCTTTTTGGGTTCCAATCAGACGTTTCCTGTGATTATCAACTCTCGACTCACATCTGATCAGGAAACATGCCTGATTTCTATTCTTCAGCAACATCAGAGAGCCATTGGATGGACTCTCGATGATCTAACTGGCATTAGCCCCTCATACTACACACATCACATCTATACTGAAGAGGACTCACGACCATCCCGTGAAATGCAGAGACACCTAATTCCAAACCTGCAGGATGTTGTGAAAAATGAGATCACCAAGTGGTTAGATGCAGAGATCATCTACCGATCTCCGACAGTCGATGGGTGAGTCCAATCCAAGTTGTGCCTAAGAAGGCAGGACTCACCATAATCACGACTGAAATTGGAGAAACCATACTGACCCGCATAGTGAACTCGTGGAGAGTATGCATTGATTACAGAAGATTCAATTCCTCCACGAAGAAGGATCATTTCCCACTACCGTTCATTGATTCTTCTGCTTCTTGGATGGGTACTCTGGTTAGAAGTAGGTCACAATCCATCCTGAGGACCAACAGAAGACTACCTTCACCAGCCCCTTCGGAACATACGCATTCCAAAGCATGTCGTTTGGTCTCAGCAATGCACTCGCTACTTGTCAGCTATGCATGCTTGCCATATTCTCAGATATGGTAGGTGCATACCTTGAAGTCTTCATGGATGACTTCTTGGTATTTGGAGAATCATTTGATGATTGCCACCGACACTTGGTCTAAATCCTCAGGAAGTGCATCGATGTGAACTTGGTTCTTTCCTGGGAAAAGAGCCACTTCATGGTACCTGAGAGAATTGTCCTGGGACATCTCGTCTTTGAAAAAGTCATCCAGGTTGATCAAGCCAAGGTGAATCTTATTTCCAAACTTTCTATGCCTAGCTCGATCAAGGACATCTGATCCTTTCTGGGGCACATCGATTTTTACCATCAATTCATTCCCGATTTTTCAAAAATTGTGCTCCCCTTGACTAATCTTCTCTCCAAGGATGTCCCCTTCGAAATCACCAAGGAGTGCACTCAGGCATTTCAGATCCTATGTGATTGAGTTACTGATGTAAACACATTTACACTACTTTAGATGTCTATTTATGCATGTTCTTAAGCATAGGATTGCATTTCATGATATAAATATTGCATTACATGCATCATCTTGCATTTAGAATACTTTGAATAAAATGGAGGTTAATTGTCTCCTTTTGTGTGCTTGGACAGGGCAAATATTTTATCAAGACCTCGGATTAAAGATCCAATCGTATGGATGTGATCAGGGCGACGATTGGAGTTCAACGACTCCAAGATCGCCCTAATCAGGCATCCGTAGCATCAGATAGTGACCCGGGAACCCTAGAAGATCAAGGGCCAAGATGGTGTAAATCTGCACTTCAGATGATAAATCCGACCACATGGATGAATTCGGATCGACGATCGCAGCCCAACGACACAAAAATCGAGTCAATCCGACATCCGTGGCACCATCTACAACTTCCAGAAGATGGATGGCCAAGATAGCGCCACGTGGAGCCATCTCAGCCGCACAAACGGCCGCTTGCGTCTTGTGAAAGCCCCGTGCCCGATCGTTCTCCGCCGTTGGATCTTAATCCAATGGCTGTGGGCGCTCGCATTTAAAAGTGCCCGCTCGACCATCCGCACCCCATAGCGAAGTGGTCGAGCGTGCTATCGCGAGCGCGGGGAGCAAGTTCGATCCGCGGCGAGGGGCTAGAGGGTACGATCAATTGAGGCACGTGGAGCGTCAGATGAAGATCAGACGGCCGCGCGCGCCCGATAGCGCCGACGCGCGATTGAACGCGCGGCGCGGACGCACAATCAGACGCACGCAGCGCGCGGGCGCGGACGCATCTTAAGCCGTCCGATCTCGCGATCGGATGGCTGAAAAGCGCTGGACGTGCGTGGATGTTGAGGAGCAGGCAGCCGAGGAGGCGTGCGTGGGCGCGGAGGCGACGCCCACGTCGGGGCTTTAGTGACGGATTTATCCATCACTAAAGACCCCTTATTTATTGTTTTGAAGTTGTAATGTCCATTTTGCCCCCACTCCTTGCAACTATAAAAGGAGACCCCCTCCATACGAAATTCTCATCCCTTCTTTCTCCTCTCTACCCCTCCAAAGCTCAAAAGAAGCTTGTCCCACACTCGGGATGCCTCTTGCGAGATAAAGTCCAATTTTCGTTCCCCTTCGGAAGTGGATCCCGCGACGACGACGGCGTGCTGCTCCATTCCCGTTCTTCCGCTTCGTCCTCCTTCATCCTGCTTCGTTCTCCTTCGTCCAGGCGTCGTCCCGTCCGGCTCGTCCTCCAAGCAATCGTCGAGGAGGATAACTTCTCTCTCCAATTCTTATTTACAGCTTTTCTAGTGTAGAATTTTCTGCTTTATAGTGTAATTGATTTTCCGCATTCTAGTGTAACTTTTATAAACTATTGAAATATTGAATGCATGTTCTCTTTCTCTTTCTCTCTCTCTCTCTCTCTCTCTCTCTCTCTCTCTCCCTCTCTCTCAGTTTGATAGCTCCATTGTAATTATATCGCCTTGCTTAACAAAAAAATCCTAAAAAAATATAATTGCGAATATAGATCAATGTAGCCTCCCTATGTTCGACCCGGAATTCTTTTCGATATAAATTTTTATTTGTTGAACACGAATTCTTTGCTTTCGAACTACAACGACAGGTTTTCCAAAACCAAACACGTAAGCGTAGCGATTCGAAAAACACGTTCAACATTTTGGCGCCGTTGCCGGGGAGGCAACGATTTCCGATCTTTTCTTCGCATTTCCTGCACTTTATTTGTTTTCTAAGTAGCTTTATCTTGTGTCTAATATTTTGCAGAGACCTCCATCAAGGAATCAACAAGCAATAGACTGGAGTAAAGTGCAGTTGAAGACAACTGTAAGTGCTCCCACATTCTTTCCCCCTCCATAGATTTCATTCGCCACATTAAATCCAAATCCCAATTAACCTAGGTGTTTGCATAAATCCTAGGAATTGTTTGGTTGTTTGGATTTTCACTCACATTCATTCCACCCTCATCCATAAAAAAAAAAAAATAATAATAACAAAAAGATAATCTTGTGGGGTAATTTTCAACAACACACACCCACATTCAAGGCACTTGATCAACTTGATTTGTTTTCTACTCAACCGGGTTCTGATCTGTGGAACCGGTACACACAAAGCAACACATAAAAGAGTAGAAATCATTCTAGGTTAATCATCTTTGAGTGCCTAACTTAGTGGTACATTTGTGGCCAGTTGTTTGAGTTGTTTGGGCCGCACCACTTTATTTAAAACCAACTCATCAAGTAGCTCCTCCTTAGGGCTTTCAATCTAGGTATATTCCAGGCACTCCACTTTCTTTCAGATTTTAAAGGAAACCAATTTTCACCCGTGTTTTACAACTTGGTTTGCCTAGAAACTTGATTGCAATTCACCTAATTTGAAACCCTAAAAGCTACTTAAGCAAGATTTGAACACTAAAATTCACACATTATCAATAATCTTGCTTGAAAACCCTGGTTGTGCACACACACACACACACACACAAATCAATCAATCATTAAGGGCACAACCCATTTAAAGGGCCCATCACATTCCAAAGCACATTTAAACCTAGCCCTAAATAAAACAGAGTAGACGTTGGCCTTAAGGATTGGACTCGCTCTTCAGAACTCAGAACGAGATTATTTTCGATTAGTCTATTTCTACTGTTCAATCTGATGTCTAGCTAGGGGAGCAGAGTCAAATGATCGCGGCTAGGGGGTACACTAGGAACCAGAGGCGCAAGCCGAAGGAAGAACCTTCTCCCCAGTCCCTCCTTCTAACTAGTTGGATTGAACAGACAGAAGTAGATCAAATCATTCCTTTATCTCAGGACAGGTTTTGAGAGTCTGTAGGTCTGTAGGCTAACCCATTTAAGGGCAGGTTTGATTGTTTGTATTGCAGGGCACCTTTCTTCCTCCCGAGTCTCATGAATCCTTCCACATATTTCACACATTCCCGCTCTTTCCCTCCTGTTGTGAATTATCCTCAACATGACGATTATCCCAACTCTTATTGTAATCAGCCATCAGTTAGTTGGGATACTTCAGATTGGGGATACAATTCCGGACCCCTATGTTTAGGGTCTAACCCTGAACACTTTGATTCTGATGTCTATCCTTCTCAGAGCTACATCGATTATAGATCGTCTTCCTTTCATGCACAACCTAATACGATCTACAATCAAGAAGGATACACCGATCCTTACCCATCCTCTGATTTCACTGCCTTTAGGTCATCACCATCTTTTCAACAATCTGAAATGACCTACTATCAGGAAGGGTATAACGAATCTCAATTTGTTAATTCCCCTGCATTAAGCCCAAACACGCCCAACCCTGAACCAACTAATTTGGTTCAGGTTAACCAGGTTCAAGATAAGGTTCTGGCTAACTTGAGGAATATCATACAATCTTTAGAAGTTCAGCCAATACCGTACATTGAGAGATTGGAGCCCCTGATTGAAATGATTGATGATTTGAATAAGTCTTTGTTGGATTGGCTCCAGGATGTTAAGGATAAGAACCCGGGTGAGCTTTTACTTGGGAAATTAGCAAAATTGAGGATGAGATTCGTGGTTGCTTTGATTCAATCTTGGAATAATTCCCAGGATGAACCCTCTTCAGGAAAGCAAATGACAGAACCCACTCAGGCACCTATTGGGGGGGACACGTGTTACGAGGTTGACCAGATTGAATTAAAACAACCAATTAAGGATGCTCTGATTTCCTCGTCTGAGATCCCTAAGCTGGGTTATGAGGAAACGTATGTCTCCTTGGAACACAAAGTGACAACTGATTTTGGGACATACATTGATACGGATCCTGAAGGTGAAGATTCAAGTTGCGAAGTCTCACGCGAGTTTTCTGAACACGATTTCTGTGAGACGATTAGGCCAGAGGAATCTGATAGATCATTTGATAGCCCAATAACTGAGGAAACTGATCTTATTAGGGCACACATTACGAGTCCAAGATCGCATTTTCTGGAGGAATTAATTCAATGCCCTGATTATCGGTTACACCCTATTGAGCTTATTGATGATTCTAATTTTGAGATAATTAGACCTAAGTCAATTTTGATTCTGCCACATCATTTAGACTTGGAGATTTCAGACGGGGTGATGAATATACAAGAGGTCCTGGAATTTGATAAGCAGAATGAGGAGAATAGGAGCTGGGAAGTTCTGATTTAGGAAGTCAATTTTGGAGAAAATAGAAAATTGAGTCGAAGGGTTCCTTTTAAGGTTAAACCATCAAATCAGAACCCTTACGACATTTGTTTCAAGGATGTTCAACTCAAGCACACATTCAACGATTATCCTTTTGAGCTTCAATTCTCTGTAACCCGACTTTTTGGTCTTGGGTTGCATCCTCAGAAATCGTAGGCCCGATCCTGCTTGCATTCTGATTTTAGGTTTTGGGTAATTTTTATCCAGAACCTAAGATATTCTCGATTATGGGGTGTGGGTCTGCACCACAATCTGGTCCACATCTGTGGACCTCTACTGACAGGTCAGAGGATTCTTCTGTTCATTCTAATTCTGACCTGCACATGTAAATTCTTCATTTCTTTTCTTTGTATAGTGTGCCTAGCTGAAGGCACTAAACTCAGCACATATACAGTTCTTTTTAATTTTTCATCTCGGAGCGGACCTGACATTCATGCAATTCAGGTGCTTTCTTCGCTTTTCCACTCTATTTTATGTCTTTTTAATACAATGAGGACATTGCATTAGATAGGCATGGGGGTTGGATATTTATCTCTGAATTCATTCGTTAGCTTCGTAGATTTATTTTATTTTGATTAAAAAAAATCGAAATTAGGAAAGAGAATTTGGGTTTAAGAAAATTATTTTAATCTTAGGAAAAACTACATTAAGATCTGAACACAAAGACCCCTCAGGTCTTTGGACTTAATTAGCTTGTGTAGCCACTAAAATGTGGATTTGTTTTTGAGTCCTCGCCATCTTAATTCTATTATAATTGGAATAAATAGGTTTGGGTGATAAGTACACGACTTGTCAACCCGCCCTTTGATTTGAGAGAATTTTGAGTTTTAAGAATCTACACACTTTCTTTGCACTGACCCGTGTTCGGCGATTCTAACGGAAATTGGGTAGCTAATGAACCTTCTAGGGGGATATGGCTGGCAAGTTATCGTGGATAACAGCCCATAGGTAGGTTGTCCAAAGCCCAGTCATTGGACCTTCCTTAGTTTGCTACCTTTAGGTAAATCTTAGACTAGGGAAGCCACCTATTTAAAAAAAAAAAAGGAGAAAAGAACAAAAAGAAATAAGCCACACTTCGCTGCACGAGTATGGCTTGCAAGTTGTCAGTGGTAACAGCTCATCGACCGGTTGTCCAAAACCCAGCTCAGAAAATGTTCTAAAAATTCCCAAAACACTTAGGAAGAAGTGGAGAAGTAGAATAAACCGGGGAGATATACACTGGATTCACCCTTGTGTTAACCCCGTAAAAAAAATAAAAGTAAGGAGAAAGCTACCAGTTGTAAAGATACACTTTTAGGTAGAATTCTGGTTAGGTCACCTAGAGGCGTAGAAATCCGAAGTCCGTTCTAATTGCCGGTCAACAAGTCTATCACAATCACAATAAGATGCTTAAAGCTTAGGGTTCTCATCAAATTTTGGGTGAGTTGAATGGCCGTAGAAAGCCACTCTTAAACCCAAAAATTTGAAAATCAAAAAAATTAGAAAAGAGAAAAAGAGAAAAAGAAAATTTTCTTTTAATAAGGCGAGGGCTTGAAGTGGTCTGCATTTTGGCTGATACCCAGGCACTATTGTGTCTTTGAAAGTTCAATTCGTAAGCAGACAATTTCTTAATGATTGAAAAATAACTCAAGTCCAAATAATCTAACCTAATTCTTTTATAAATAGCATATAGTTTTCGCTAGGGACTAGCAAAAGATAGGCATGGGGGTATGATGTAAACACATTTACACTACTTAAGATGTCTATTTATGCATGTTCTTAAGCATAGGATTTCATTTCATGATATAAATATTGCATTACATGCATCATCTTGCATTTAGAATACTTTGAATAAAATGGAGGTTAATTGTCTCCTTTCATGTACTTGGACAGGGCAAATATTTTATCAGGGCCTCGGATCAAAGATCCAACCGTATGGATGTGATCAGGGCGACGATTGGAGTTCAACGACTCCAAGATCGCCCTAATCAGGCATCCGTAGCATCAGATAGTGACTCGGGAATCCTAGAAGATCAAGGGCCAAGATGATGTAAATTCGCACTTCAGATGATAAATCCGACCGCACGGATGAATTTGGATCGACGATCGCAGCCCAACGACACAAAAATCGAGTCAATCTGACATCCTTGGCACCATCTACAACTTCTAGAAGATGGACGGCCAAGATAGTGCCACATGGCGCCATCTCAGCAGCCGAAATGGCCGCTTGCGTCTTGTGAAAGCCCCGCACCCGATCGCTCTCCGCCGTTGGATCTTAATCCAATGGTTGTGGGCGCTTGCATTTAAAAGCGACTGCTCGACCATCCGCGCCCCATAACGCAGTGGTCGAGCGCGCTATCGCGAGCGCGGGGCGCGAGTTCGATCCGCGGCGAGGGGCTGGAGGGTCTGATCAATTGAGGCGCGTGGAGTGTCAGATGAAGATCAGACGGCCGCGCGCGTCGGACAGCGCCGACGCGCGATTGAATGCGCGACGCGGACACACAATCAGACGTGCGCAGCGCGCGAGCACGGACGCATCTTAAGCCGTCTGATCTCGCGATCGGATGGCTAAAAAGCGCTGGACGTGAGTGGATGTTGAGGAGCAGGCAGCCGAGGAGGCGCACGTGGGCGCGGAGGCGACGCCCAGGTCAGGGCTTTAGTGACGGATTTATCCGTCACTAAAGACCCCTTATTTATTGTTTTGAAGTTGTAATGTCCATTTTGCCCCCACTCCTTGTAACTATAAAAGGAGACCCCCTCTATATGAAATTCTCATCCCTTCTTTCTCCTCTCTACCCCTCCAAAGCTCAAAAGAAGCTTGTCCCACACCCGGGATGCTTCTTGCGAGATAAAGTCCAATTTTCGTTCCCCTTCGGAAGTGGATCCCACGACGACGACGGCGTGCTGCTCCATTCCCGTTCTTCTGCTTCGTCCTCCTTCGTCCTGCTTCGTTCTCCTTCGTCCAAGCGTCGTCCCGTCCGGCTCGTCCTCCAAGCAATCGTCGAGGAGGATAACTTCTCTCTCACATTCTTATTTACAGCTTTTCTAATGTAGAATTTTCTGCTTTATAGTGTAATTGATTTTCCGCATTCTAGTGTAACTTTTATAAACTATTGAAATATTGAATGCATGTTCTCTTTCTCTCTCTCTCTCTCTTTCTCTCTCTTATTTTGATAGCTCCATTGTAATTATATCACCTTGCTTAACAAAAAAATCCTAAAAAAATATAATTGCGAATATAGATCAACGTAGCCTCCCTGTGTTCGACCCGGAATTCTTTTCGGTATAAATTTTTATTTGTTGAACACGAATTCTTCGCTTTCGAACTACAACGACAGGTTTTCCAAAACCAAACACGTAAGCGTAGCGATTCGAAAAACGCGTTCAACAGTTACCCAAGCACCCATCCTACAGTCCCCTGATTGGTCTCAACCCTTTGAGATCATGTATGAGGCATCTGATTATGTTGTGGATACGATACTTGGGTAGAAAATAGATGGGAAACTCGTGGTCATCTACTACACTAGCAAGACACTTGATGAGGCTCAACGTAACTACACAGTTACTGAGAAAGAGCTACTAGCCGTTGTATTTGGCCTGGAAAAATTCAAATCTTATCTTTTGGGTTCCCGCATCATTATATACTTGGATCACACTGCAGCGAGGCACCTCCTCGCGAAGAAGGACGTGAAACCTCGACTAATCCGATGGATCTTGCTGTTGCAAGAATTCGATCTCGAGATTCGTGATAAGGCGGGAAAACAAAACGTGGTAGCTAACCATTTATCATGTCTTCCTTTTTCCATCATCGACCCGTCTGGTCCGATCACCGAGCATTTTCCGGATGAGCACTTGCCAGCCATTCACAGTCTCCTATGGTTTGCTAATATTGTAAACTACTTCGTTACGGGGAAAGTTTCGCCAGATTGGGCGACTTCTAGGCAGGACAAATTGATTACCGAGGCCAAGTACTATATTTGGGAGGAGCCATACCTCTTCCACATTGGCAATGATCAGGTGATCCGGAGATGCATTCCTGACGATGAGGTCAATGACGTAATCTCATTCTATCATGACCAGGTTTGCGGTGGCCATTTCTCTGGGTGTAAAACCATAGCAGAAATTCTCCAGTGTGGGTTCTTCTGGCCCACTTTGTTCAAATACGCACAGGCGTATTATAGGGCATGCACTCGTTGTCAAACCCTCGGCAACATGGGCCCGCGCAATATGATGCCCTTAAACCCGATTATTGTGTGCAAAATCTTTGACATATGGGGAATTGATTTCATGGGACCCTTTCCCGAATTTAATGGCTTCGAGTACATTCTACTCACTGTTGATTGTCTCTAAATGGATCGAAGCTGTCCCCACAAGAACTACTGATCATAAAGTTGTCCTCCGATTTATCCAGGAGAACATCTTTACCAGATTTGGGGTTCCTAAGGCCATCATTAGCGAAGGTGGGTCTCATTTTAACAATGTGCACTTCCAATCCCTGATGAAAAAGTATGGGGTGTCGCATCGTATCTCGACTCCTTACCACCCCCAGACTAATGGACTGGAAAAACTGTTGAATCGAGAGATCAAGAAGATCCTTCAGGTCACTGTTCAGCCTGAAAGGAAGGCTTGGTCTACTCACCTTCTGGAAGCCTTGTGGGCCTATAGGACCACCCACAAGACCCAATTAGGCATGTCTCCCTTCAGATTAGTCTATGGAAAGGCATGTCACCTTCCCTTCGAGATGGAGCACAAGGCTTATTAGGCAGTACGAAAGTGCAATCTGGATCTGATGAAGGCTGGAATACACCGCCAGTTGCAATTGAGCGAAATCAAGGAACTACACAACGATGCATATGAGAACTCGCGTATCTACAAATAGTAGGTCAAGGCCTTCCATGACAGGCACATTGTGTGAAAATCTTTCCACCCTGGTAAAAAAGCTCTACTCTTTGATGCCAAACTCAAACTATTCCCAAGAAAACTCAGATCAAAATGGATTGGACCATTCTTGGTGAGACGAATCTTTGGAAATGGAGCCATTGAAATTAGTGAACTTAGCCATGATTCTGAACCTTTTATCGTGAATGGTCAGAGACTCAAACCGTTTATCGAACTCACTGACTCAAACTTGGCTGAGGTATCTTTTGCCCTCTATTCTCCCTGAGCTCATTGCACACGGCTGATGGCGTTAAACTCAATGCCTAACGGGTGGCAATCCGTCATCCTTTTGAAAAACCCAAAACCCTTCTTGACATATCCCGTGCTGAACTCATATTGCACTTTAGGGTTCGTCCATTAGAACAGCCGACTCCACCCCTAGTATCCATACCAGAGCTTGAAATCGTCCGCAACAGTCACCGCGACTCGTCAACCCACCCAAAACCTGTTCTAATATACGATCTATGCTGAATTCAAACTCACCTAATTGACAATGAGAACATTGCAAATTGTAGGCATGGGGGGGTGTTAAAGTGCAAAATGTTGTGAGAATCACTTCACAAGAAAGGGTTTCATCAAAAGAATTACATATTCCAAAAAACCAAAAAAATAAAAAATTGAAAAAGAACAAAAAAATGGGGAAGGGAGGAAATTTTGAAAATTGCATATCATTTTGGAGGAGGAAACGGGGAGATGATTTAAATGTCAAAAAGGAGAAACAATTTGAAATAAAAAGAGATAGTCACTTGTAAAAGATTAAGGAATCTACTTAGTTCTAAACCAAATCGAAAGAAAAAAATAAAAGACAAAAAGTGCTAAGAGACAAAAAGAGATTAGTATGAACACAGATCTTAAACCTCTTGGGCTCGTGTTTAGGCTTAAAAATTCAAGTATTCGTTAGGATCTGGATAGTCTTCAAGAGGTTGGGGAAAATGCGAAGCTTAAGTATTAGGTCTAAGGCTTAGAGATTATTCAGCCTCGTTAACTGACCTCTAGTTTGCGGGACTCGGTAACCTAAGTACCCCAATCAACACAGTCCGTTTCAGTGCACTTAATTATCAAAATGATGCAAATGTGTTAATTCTATTTTGAAAAGCTACCGAGATTAGGAGTGGCTTATCAACACAAGTTGATTTGGAAGAGTTCCCAGTGCGGAGAGGCAGGAAATTCCCCTCGAAGATGCACAATAACATACCGTCTCCTCGGTGCTTGTCTCCTAGGATATCTAAATATCCTACCAGGGGCATGTAAGCACCTTGTGCTGGTTAAAATGCCATGGGCGGCATTATCACAAAATGTCGATGGCCAGGGTCTGGATTTAGCTACAAAACTCCATGGGCAAGATTATCCCAAAATCTCGAAAGCCAGGGTGTTGGGAGTTGCCATGGGCGATGTTATCTCGAAGAATCGATTACTAGGGACCCCGCGAGGATTGATGGCAGGAGCTAGGAATTCGATACAGACCATTTTGTAAAGCCAATCCGAAGTTAGAAATAAAGAAAGAAAAAAGAGAAAACTCTCCAAAAATAAAAAATTTCTTCTCTCTCTTACAAAAATGCACTACAAGCTGAATCGGAATTAAACATGTTGTAAGCACGGGTGCTTTATCCGCGGAGTTCAACGAACCTTAGGTTATTTCCTATGGGCCTTAGAAACCTTCGCGGTGGACTGAGGCTAAAGCTAGTCAGGTCCTGATCTTGATTGGTACTTGAGTACCTGTAGGCCTACTATTGAAATTCTGACCTAATCTACAAAAAAAAGCACACAGCAGAAATCTGAACATAAAAAGGCATGGTCTAGAATTTAACTTAATTCCATGAGATTTTGCTAAGGGACTAGCAAAAGCTAGGCATGGGGGTATGATGGGAACACCATCATCAGCCATAACTAGCTCAATTTGATCTGATTAAGTCATTAAATGCTCCTATATAATCGCCAGAGAGCCCTAATTCATTGCATAATCATTTTGAGAGAAATACAGTAAAACAAGGGTAAAACTACAGTTTTAACAATATATCTCAATTGTAGTACACTCACAGGTTTTCTCAGGGATTATTTATGGGTCAAATGGTCTTAAAAGTCTAACAAGTGGGTTAAAACAGACAAAAAATGATTTTCACGTATTTTGAGAATTAAATGACTTCTGAAACCCTGAAAGTAAACTCGCTTAATTAACTATGATTTTGGTCAGGATAAAATTCACCTAAACCCTATAAAATTCATATAAAAATATTATTTAGGGCTTGGTATGCTTGATTTAACCATCAAAACCCATCTTGACCTAAAACAGAGCAACAGGTAGACTTTTGCCCTAATTTGGGTTTTTGCATAAATTACCTAGTCAAACTAGGTCAAAATTAAAATCCAACTTCACCATTTTATTCCTTAGATCTAAATTAAGCTTATACCAAAATTTGGACTCAATCTGAGATCATCTTGACCTAGTTTGCAATTTGGTCTTGTCTGACACTTTTATCTCACACATCTGCCCCTAACTTTTGAATTCTTTGCATTTTAGTCCCTAACTTTATTATTGTATTCACAAAAAGGTCCCTACCACCATGAAATCCTAATCCTACAAACTCCAGCGACCTTTAAAGGGTAAGATCTTTGTGATTTCTTAACGAATCCCTCTCAAAATTGAACAGGAAACTCTTCAAGTAATTACCTTCCAATTATGCCCATCCAGGGATCCTAAATCTCCCTAGAATCCTAATGTGAACATTTTGATTGATTGGGTATCAATCTCCGATGAAGAGCTCAGAGTCTCTAAGCTTGTTTTCCAAGTTTGGAACTCCGTCTAGAGCCCTATTGAAATGACCCATTGCTTTTTAGTTAGATAAGACGTCTGGAGTTTCAGTCAGACGTCTATCCAGACGTCTGAAAGTGGAAAATTTCATACTGCGTTTTGTGCTCTACGCGTGGGAGGCATGCAGAAGCCTCTCTCTCCCCACACCCTCACCCTTTAAACCCTAACACCCCTCTATTTAAACCCACCCCCTTCCCTTCTTCTCGCCACCCTCACACCACTCTCCAGCCACCACCACCACCTTTAGCGTCTCCCTCTTGTGGTCGTGGTGAGGGAGGACGTGAGTGACGAGAGAGAGGCCGAGCGAAAGAGAATGAGAGGGGGAAAGGAAGAGAGAAAAAGGACAAGTGCGTGAAGGTCAGAGGACCTTCGAGAGCTCAGCGGAGCTCTCATGGCTGGTGGCGGGCACGCGTGCGAGGAGGAAGGGCTAGGGGAGGCGGCCTCCTGGCCCTCTGCAATTGCTGAAGTTGCTGCAGTGCGCTGCGGGCGACGTTGAGAGGAGAGAAGCATCGCAGAGCAGGTTCTAGTATTGGAGGTTTTCCAGTATCAGATGTCTGGGTTATCATCCAAACGGCTAGCGAGGCACCAGGACGTCCGGAGCTGAAGCTGGACGTCTGAAAGTGCAATATCACACAAGGTACATGCTCCTGCACTACTTTCCGCCATGCAGATGTAGCATAGGGATGTTGGGCTAAATTTGTGCCTGCATTTTTGTGCACAGGTTAATGCTTTAGGAAGGCGCGTGGTACGCTTTCCTGAGTACTTTTGGACGTCGAACCGCATTGCTAGATGTCCAACGGCCCTTCGAAATGACTGGAAGGAGGGTGAGACATCTGGAGCTACCCCCAGACGGTCGCAGAGGGATTCAGACGTCTGAGCACTCTACAGGAAACACAAGGTGAGATCTGACGTCTTTTTAAGACGTTTGGGACTAGTCCCAGACGTCTGATTTTGGTCAGTAACCACATTTTTGTTCCGTTTAAGGCCCAAACAGAATCGGATTTCCGCAAACGAAGCATCGTTGTGTTCCACTCGAGTTTCTTTACGTGTTCATGTTAAGTATCTACTGTTTTGAGCTCGTCTAATGTAAATTAGTCGCTGGTACATGTTACCAGCCGGTGGCATGTTCGGGGCCCGCGGAGATCTGCGACACAGGCCCCTATTCCTCCCGTGATACCTGGTAGAGTGGTTTATTGAAATTATTAAGATATGAGTAAAGAATGTGTCTGCTTAGATTAAATTGATTGAAACTCTAGGATGTGAATAAACCCTAGGGAAGAAATGTATGAGCATGAATGGTACTCTGGTTTACTTGAGATGCATGTTGAAATATGAGCTGCCTGCATGTAAATGAGAAATTGAACTATGAAACCATATGTTGCATGTTTACGATTGAGAGTTGAATTATGAAAACACGAGTTGCCTGTATATGGATGAGGAACTAGTTATGAAACATGAGATCTGAATATGGATAAATGAGGCGAATATGAGCATGAACCCTATGGGGAATTAGGAGTACAACTCCTGTGTATGAAAGGAATCTGGAATGTAGACGGGAAGTGTGCTGGCCCTTGTGTATGCGGTACAAAGGAGAGCAACTGTCCCTTTTTACTGTAGGGCGGAGCTAGCCTCCCTTGGGATGAGACCCGGGGTTAGGATTCACCACTCTACACCGACTCCTATTGGCCCCCGCGTACATGGTATCGAGGCATGCTACTAGTGTATGGAGGGAGCTAGCCACCCCATGGGACCCAAGGTTCAGCTAGCCACCTTACATCGACTTTGTTAGGCCCTTTGGGCAAACCAGGGTAGTCGGACGAGGGTACGCTGACTGTGGAGGGGCAAGACCCCTGTTTGGTTCTGAGGGGCAAGACCCCTGTTCTGAGAGGGCAAGGTCCTATACTGTTCCGTGCTGTACTTTGGGCGTACCCGCTAGCAGAAACGACTGATCGCATGTCAGTGCGGGGTAGCTACCCGTGCGCTTATCACGCATGTCGCAGTCACCGCTACGTCTCGACAGTGACCTCAGGGTGGTTGACTGGGTGTAGGACTACCACGGGGGACTCTCCCGGCCAAGAGAGCACCACATGTACCTTCTACTCTACGGAAAAGACTACAATCAAGATCGTTCCCACGAGGAACAAGCAAGATCAAGAAATACGTAGATACTTTTAGAAATAAATGAACCGAAAATACATAAATGAGATAAATAGAAATAAGAATAAAACTTGCTTGTTGTTTTTACTTTACTTGCACATAAACAATGTAAACACCACTCTACTCAGCATTCGCTGACTCCATCTTTTTGTAACCCTATTCAAGACAAGGAGTTGAGTAGCCCGAGTTTCCAGCTGCAGAGGGAGCTAGGCCCAGTCGTAGTTGTTTTTCTTTCCAACACTTTAGTTCTTGCTGTAGTTGTGAGTATTGGACCTTTGAGCTACTGTTCTGTTACTTCCTATTTTTCTTTCCACTGTTGTTGTTGTGGTGTCATGTTCTATTTTGAGACAGTTGTTCTACTTTTGTTTCCTGCTTTGTTCTTTCCTTCTGCTTAGTTATATTGCATGTGTGAATGTGGTTTATTTTCCTACTTTTGGTTATTTCTTGTTGGACAACTAGGTCTTGGGATTAGTCGAGGCAAGCCGGTCTCGGGTCCTGTAGGGATCCGGGAACCGGGTCATAACACCTATAAAAGGACCCTCGTGGCCTTGCGCATTCCCTCAACAAGTTTTGGTGAGTCAACCACCTTAGATTCTCCTTCCCCAGCCACCAAAACCCTTGCTCCGGCGACCCTTATTGATCCTCCTCCTCTGGTCGTCCAACGACTAAATTGGTCGACTTCCCCGACTCCTCTCTTCGTCGCGACCCTCCCCAGCTAAAGGGAGGGCGTATCTCCACCAACTTCGTCATCGCCATCTCGCCGTTTTCTACTCCTCCGACGCCAGTCGATAGAAATTGGCCGCCTCCGCCTCTCTACCTCGTCACTAAGTATCCCTATCTCCTCTATCTCTCTACATCTTTTTCCCGCACTCACTTCGCACCTCCAACCACCGATACACCCCTGACCCCACCTTTGTCTCCACCTCCGGCGACATCACCAGCTAGGGTTTTTGCTCATTTCACACACTCAAACCCTTCACCAACCGGTTGGGCCAATTGCTCATCCTTTCACCCCACCAAACACCACACCACTCTCCGATCGTTTTCGCCACTACCACGATCACACACCCACTCTCGCTCCACGCCAAGACCACCACTGCACTCGCCATACTCCGGCAATACTTTTGAAGTCTTTTGACGTAGCCGAGAGGTTGTCTTGCTCTTTTAAGGTGTACGCACTCAGGACACCATTGACAGAGCTACACGATGAAGCTTTGCAACTTGCTCTAGGAGTCTGAGTAGACCAGCAATTGGAGCCTTTTACCGCCATCTCGAGTGAATTGAACGAAGAAACCGCAGCAGCTGCGCACCCAAAGGAGGAGGACTAATTAGTCCCACATCGAATAGCGTTGAAGCCCGCGCAGTGCATAAATTGAAAAAGTGCCTCTACCTTGTTGCCTCAGCACGCACAGGGGGTGAGGTCCCCACACGCACATGCATACGCATGCCCTCGCCCGCGCTTACGCCTCAAGGGTCTGGGCTCGGTCTGTTTACCCGAATACTCGGGTCTGTTCTATTTTGCTGGTTCTGAGAGAGGAAGAAGAGAAAGAGAAGAGGGGGGGGCCTTTTTCTCTACCGCCCTCCTCTCAACACTTGTGAAATCTAAGGGAGGCCATTGCCTCTACTGGCGTGCTATGCCTTCTCAAGAGTTTAAGGAGGTAGAAGATCCTCACGCGACGCCTTCCTGTCCCATCCTCCTTCCTCCACCGACGTTCCCCTTCCTCTAGCTTCCCGCCACCTTCATCCATGCAACGTCAGAGCGAGCCATCCTCCAAGCAACCGTCGAGGGGGACTCTTCTCAACCCATTCTATCTTTTACTACTTTCTAGTGTAGCTTTCCACTTTCATATCTGTAGCAAACATTGTTTAGCTAAATATTGACATTCTCTCTCTCTCTTACGTTGCAAGTAGATTAGCTGGATAATTATGTTGTCGACCTAATCTCTCATCTTATAAAAATTCCAAAAAAATAATAAAAGATAAGAAAACAATAAAAACAAATGAAATCGAAGCACGGATTTCAAAACCAAATGTTCTCCTCCCCGTGTTCAACCCGGGACTCACCTCAAGTTTTGGTTATAAATTTTATCTGGTTAGAAGATTTCTATGCACTACGATGATGGGTTTCCAACTCAAATCTTTTCGCGTACGAAATCATGCTCACCACATAATTTTGGTGCATCAAAACAGAGGGACTTACATTCTTCTTATGATAACAAAATTATAATTATGTATAGGGATAAAAATTATAAAAGTTATGCATAATATATCCCCTTTTTTGTTTCAGCAAAAAGTAAGACATGCAACTATTAATTTGAATTATCTCCCCCTTAAACATATAATTGAAGTAGTAATAATCATAAAATGTAGATAGATAAACATTTACCTGAGAGATATAACCATTCATAGATATCAATTAAGCTCTTTCAACCTAGATAAACCTAGTGAATGGCAGATAAGATTAAATCTGTCTTTAGGTAAAGGTTTTGTAAATATATCAGCTAATTGATTTTCTATTTTAATAAATTCTAGGTTGATTTCACCTTTTAGGACATAATCTCTTAGAAAATGATTCCTAACATCAATATGTTTAGTCCTAGAGCGTTGAACAGGATTTTTAGATAGATTGATGGTGCTTGTGTTGTCACAAAGTATTTTGTTATTCTTGTAGGATAAGTCAAAGTCTTCTAGAATTTGTTTCATCCATAATAGTTGTGAATAGGCTATAGATGCAGCTACATATTCAGTTTCTGTTGCTGATAAGGAAACAGTGTGTTGTCTTCTAGAGAACCAAGTGACTAGGGAATTTTTGAGAAATCGACATGTTCCACTAGTACTCTTTTGGTCTATAAAGCTACCCGCATAATTAGCTTCACAAAAGGAATAAAGATCCAATGTGTCTGTCTTCGGATAGAAAAGTCCTAGATCTGATGTGTCGTTTAGGTACTTAAATATTCTTTTGACTGCATTTAAGTGTACTTCTTTGGGGTTAACTTGAAAACAAGCACACAAGCAAGTACTAAAGAGAATATCAGGTCTACTAGCAGTTAAATATAATAACCTATCATGCTTCTATAAAATTTCTGATCTACAAACTTACCTGTCTCATCAGATTTTAGCTATGTAGAAGCTGCCATAAGTGTTTCTTTTCCTTTTACTTTGTCCATGGAGAATTTCTTTAAGATCTTCATGGTATACTTTGTTGGAGATATGAAAATTCCAGAGGATAGCTGGTCAATTTGAAGTCTGAGAAAGAATCGAAGTTCTCCCATCATACTCATCTCAAACTGATACTACCTTACCTTACTGAATTCTTGGCATAAAAGATCATTAGTAGCACTGAAAATGATGTCGTCTACGTAAATTTGTATTATTAATAGATCATTTACTTTTCTTTTTGTGAATAAGGTTGGATCTACTTTAATAATTTTAAAATCATTTTCAATTAGATAAGCTTTTAATCTGCCATACCAAGCTTGTGAAGCTTGTTTTAGGCCATATAATGCTTTGTTTAATTTATATACATATTCTAGATGATTAGCATCTTCAAAGCCCGAAGGTTGTTTAACATAGAATTCCTCCTTGATAAATCCATTTAAAAAAATGCTTTTGACGTCCATCTGAAAGAGTTTAAACCCTTGTAGGCAACAAAAGCTAGCAACATTCTAATGGATTCTAGGTGAGCTACAGGAAGATATGTTTCATCAAAATCAATTCCTTCTTAATTATACCCTTGGGCACCAAGTCTAGCCTTATTCCTAACAACTTCTCTTGATTCATGTAGTTTATTCCTAAAAACTCATTTGGTTCCTACAATGGTCTGAGGGTCAAGTTTTGGAACAGGTTCTCATACTTGATTTCTTTTGAATTGATTCAACTCATCTTCCATTGCAATAATCCAGCAATTGTCAGAAAAAGCATCCATAGCATTTTTAGGTTCTAACTAGGAAACAAAAGCTATAAAGGCTAAGGTGTTGATAGAAGATCTTGTTTGAACTCCTTTGGATGGTTCTTCTATTACCAATTCTTTTGGATGATCCTTCATATAGGATATATCTTTGTGTAGTTCATCTAAAATGTTCTCCTCTGGTATGTTTGAAGGATCTTCTATTAGGTCATCATCATCATTTACAGAAGATTGAGGGTGAACTAGTGTCTCATCAAAAGAAACATGCATAGTTTCCTCAACAACAGAATTCTTCTTGTTAAATACTCTATAGGCTTTAGTTCTAGTTGAGTAACCTAAGAAGATTCCATCTAAGCTCTTAGCATCAAATTTATCAAGATTATCCTTGGTGTTAAGTATACAACATCTACAACCAAATATCTTAAAATAGGAAATTCTAGGTGTTTTGTTTAGGATTGGTCTAATCAAGGATCTATTTTGGATATAGCAAGCAGTGTTTACAGCCTCAACCCAAAAATATCGAGGTAGCTTTAGCTCGCACAGCATTGTGCAGGCACACTTTTGCAGGGTCCTATTTTTCCTTTCAACTACACCATTCTGAGGTGCGGCTCTAGGGAACGCAAATTCATGTTTTATCCTATATTGATTACAGAAATCAGAAAAGGATTCATTCTCAAATTCTCCACTGTGATCACTTCTAATCCTAATGACTTTAGATCCTTTCTCATTATGTAGTCTTCTTATAAGCTTACTAAAAACATCAATAGTTAGATCCTTACCTTTTAAGAAAGATACCCAGGTAAATCTAGAAAAATCATCAATTATGACTAAACAATATCTGCACCTGCTTAAGCTTTTGAATTTTATTGGTTAGAACAAGTCTAAGTGAAGTAGCTCCAGGGGTCGAGAGGTGCTAACCATCCTTTTTGGTTTAGAAACATTTTTGGTTTGTTTACCAACTTGACAAGAATCGCAAACTTTGCTTTTCTTGTGGTTGATCTTTGGTAGGCCTTTAACAAGCTCATGTTTCACAAGTCTACTAATGTTTCTCATGTGAACATGACCTAGTCGTTTGTGCCAAAGTATTCCCTCTTCATCAAATGCGACAAGACATTCAAGGTTGTCACATTTGTCTAAGTTGACAGTATAAATATCTTTATGTCTATTTCCTTTAAGAAGAATTTGTTTTGTTTCTTTATCACTTATTTTAAAACCATTTGATGTGAAAGTGATTTTATATCCTTTATCACATATTTGACTCACACAAAGAAGATTGTGTTTTAATCCACTAACTTGATGCATATTACCGAAAGATATGAAGGAGTTACCAAGGTTGTTCCCAAATGTGACCGCATCACCTTCCTGGTGGTGGAGTTACAGGAACAGGTCTTCCTCTCCGATCATATGCTTGGAACACTTGCTATCCATGATCCACCTTCTTTCTTCTCGATCCTGTCATTTGTTTGTGTTTGTAAGGTCTTGGATTCTTGGATCTATAAAGTGGCTTCAGATTTCCATTCATTTCTTAATACATCCACCTCTTATAATCTACTTTACCTACAAAACAAGATTTCAAAAGCACTTTTGCTACCCATTTTTGTTTGGTTCCAGGGTGGTTAGCTGGTGCAACCTGTTTAGGCAAGCAACCTTTCTCCTTCCTTTGGCTAGAACTCAATGCTTCATGATCATTTTTAGGTATATAACCTAACCCAAATTTGTGGTGCTCTAGATTTGTGTTCCTAAGAGTTTATGTAGATTTTTACTTCCTTTAGTAAATTTAGCCAGATCATTAAAGAGAACAACAAGGTTTTCCTTTAGCTTGTTTATGTCTACTTTCAAATTATCTATTTGTGATTTTAGTGAAGCATTTTCAGCAAATAATTCTTTATTATGTAAAGCAAACATATCTTCTTATGTTTTCTCTTCTCTTAAGGCTTTTACTAAGCTTTTGTTTTCTATCTTAGTGATTTAGCTAAGTCATGCATCTCAAAGAAAGCTTCTAATAATTCATCTTGTGAAAAGGAAGTTATCTCATCTTCTAGACCATAAGTCCTAAGACCACTTCTTCTTCGGAGGTCTATTCTTCATCAAAGCTTGAATCTGACTCATCCCAGGTGTCTTGAAGAGCCTTCTTTTCATCCCTTCTCGGGAATCTCTTCTTCTTCTCTGATTCCTTCTTAAGAAGTGGATAATCCTTCTTGATGTGTCCCTTCCATTTGCAGTTGTAGCAGATAATGGTGTCTGCTTTAGATTCTTCTTTATTCTTTCTCCAACTTCTCTTATTTTTTAGGAACTTTATGGATAGAAGGGCTATATTTTCTTCTTCATCTTCATTTGAGGAGTCTTTTGATTGATGGTTGGCTTTGAGCGCCACAGCCTTCTTCTTAACCCTTTCATTTTCATGCTCCTTCGTGTGCTGAAGCTGAACTTTGTATGCCATCAAGTTACCGATAAGATCGTCTAGTTTTAAAGTAGATAAATCCTTCGACTCTGGTATGGTTGTGGTCTTTTGTCTTCCAATTACTGGTGAGAGATTGGATGATCTTCCTCACCAAAGCTTCATTCTTGATTTCTTGGTCTAGATTCCTTCGAGAGTTTATAATGTCCATGAATCTCATGAACATTTCTTTGATTGACTCTCCCTTCTTTATCCTGAAAAGCTCATAGTTTTGTGTCAGTAAATTAACTCTAGTTTCCTTTACCTTGGATGTTCCCTTGTGGGTGACTTCGAGGAAGCTCCAGATCTTGTAGGTTGTCTTTCAGGCTAAGATGCAATTGAATTCTACTCTGGAAATCCCGCAGGAGATCACGTTCATAGCCTTCGCATTATACGTTGCCATTTTCCTCTGATTTGAAGTTGCCTCCACTCCCTCCTTAATCTCAGGGTGTGTGTATTTGGAGGCAATGACATCCCATACCTCAAAATCCATTGACTCCAAGAAGATCTACATCCTGATCATCTAGTATTCGTAGTTCGTTCAATCAAACAATGGAGGTCAAAGTACTTTCTGTCCCTCTACATACGTGTTAACAGACGATTTTGACATCTTCTAAACAACAAGGATTTGATACCAAGTGAGGGTGCCTAAGGATCGTAATAGTATACTAGAGGGGAGAGGTGAATAGTATCACTTAAAAAATTCAAATTAAATGTACACAAATCAATGCACAAAAGTTTCAAGCATAGATAACACCTGGATTTATAGTGGAAACCCAAACCGAGTGAAAATTACTACCTAAGCATTTCAGCTGAGGATTTTTCTGACCAGGCGAAGGTAGTCAATTCATTAATGTGCTACTTCAATGATGGTGGCACAACCTCTTTACAATGATCCCTTCTCTTACTATCCTAAAGAGAAGCAACAACAACAACAAATTTCTCCTAACAACTTAGGATCCGTTAAGCAAAAGCAATAATATAAAAGAACAATAAGAACTTATGGAACCTCAATAAAAGTCAAACCAGGATTTAAATGGAGGTTTGAATTGTTGTGCTTTGGAAGGCATGAAAATAGGAGAGCAGAAGGACTTGGAGAAGCACGAGAAGCTCTTTGCTTTTGAATGGTTTTTCTACTTTAGAGTGTTGTGAAAAAGGGGTGCTGATGATAAAGTCATCATGTGCCATAACTAGCTTTAATTAGTCACAATTAAGAGATAAATGCTCCAACATAATAGTGGGAGAGTCGTAATTCACTAAATATCCTTTCTGAGATGAGTGCACTAAAATAGGGTTAATTCTGCAGCTTTAATAGAAGATCATAAATGCAGAGTAACCACAGGTTTTCCTAGGTGTTAATCGAAGGTAAAATGAGCATTAATGACAAATAAGAGGGTCTGTATAGATAGAAATGAGTTTTCATGCACTTCGAGTCTAAAAAACACCCGAAACCCTAATTTCAGACTCGCTTAAATAAAAGTGGTTCTGGTTAGGATAAAATTCACCTAAACCTTTTAAAATTAATAAAAAAATATTCTATAAGGTTTGGTATCCTTAATTTGACCATCTGAACCTAGTTTGACCTAAAATAGAGTCTCAGACGAAAAGTTACCCTAATTTAGGTTTCAACGTAAATTACCCAGTCAAAGTTGGTCAAAACTGAAATCTGACTTCACCATCAGATTCCTTGGGTCCAAATTAGGTTTATACCAAAATTTAGGCTTAATCAAAGATCATCTTGACCTAGTTTGCATTTCAGTCCAATCAGACTCTATCTCATATAAGCCCTAGCTTTTGAAATCCTTGCGAAAAACCCCCCAACTTCGTCATCTTCTTCACTTTTAGGTCCCTTCCACCATGGCCATGTGAACACAGCTTGCCGCCGACCTTCAATCAAGGAGTTCTTCCATATTTCACAACCAATCTCTTCCAAAACTGGAAGGTTTACTGGAAGGTGGACTCCTAAGAAGATCCTCTTCAATCTGAGCTGCTTCTTGGACTCTGATTCTTGCCCAAAACCTAATGCTAATAGTTTGAACACAAGGGTTTCCTATTTCGCAAAGGTCCCAAGCTTCCAAGCTTGGTTTTCGAACTTGGAATGCCCCTTGAGTCCTATAAAAGGTCCCCTAATGCAAGGCCGTCTTCCTTAGCTTGGTTTGGATCAAATTCCACCCTTCTTCTCCTCTCTCTGGCCAAATTCTCCACAAGCTCTGGCGAGCTTCTCCGTCCACCCTCTTCGTTAGCCACCACAGACCATAGTTGGCTGACTCTTCTTCCCCATGATCATTCGCATCTTGCAATACCAACAAGCGCCATCTTGCTCCCTCTTCCTCGCCGTTCTCCGTCAACGGAGGTTTCCCCTTCTCTGACGTCGGCCATACCACAACTAGCGCCTTCCTCCCCTTTCATCCATTTAGATTAGGTTAGTTAGACTCCCCTCTCCCTCTACTTTCTTTTCACCTCTTTAAACCTTTGTTTCAACCACACACCATGCCACACACCGTCAACTTCCTCCTCTCTGGCAGCAACTTTGGCAAGACCATCCGTCCACCAAACACACCACCTTCACACCACCTATTCGGCCACTTCCTCATCCACCCGCACCAAACCCCTCAAGAAATAAAGGGGATTACCACCTCAATCATGCACCAATGCTCTTGCCACATCCGTGCGATCCTCCTTAGGTATTTTAATGTGGCCGTTAGGCTGTCCTTTGTGTTTCAGGTCATCGCCGGTTCTCCGCTGTCACCTCCACCTTCTCCTGTCTCATTCATCACACTCTAGCCACGAGAGCTCCAGGCTTCACTCCCAAGCCCTACAGTCAACCTCTAGGAAGCAAACCTGGTGCTCAATTGCATGCCACGGACTCGTCTTCGACATCAATTGGAGGTATAGCCTTAGGCGAGGAAGAGAGCAGTGGCTTTAGTACCACATCATGAGCAAACGAATGCGTAGCAACACATAAGATGATCTTGTGATATGAGCTCTTCGCTTAGTAACATGAGGGGTCGAGTCCCTCCTACCCATCTCACTCGATAGTCTGCCTAAGTTCACACCTCTATCACCACACACGCCGATGACCCTGAACACTATACACGACCTGTTTACCCAAATATGGATTTGACTATGCGCTAGGTTTGTGAGAGAGAAGAGGATGGGAATTTGTGAGAGAGCAGGGGAGGGTTTTGCTCTCTGTAGCTGTGCCCTGTGCGACATTTAGTTGCTAAAGGAGTCGGGTCCCCTGTGCTTGTGAAGAAGGAAAGAAAAAGAAGGGTCATGCTCTGAAGATCTCTGAAGGAGGGAAGCTCTGAAGAAGATATGCCTTAGAGAAGGCTTAAGGAAATACAATTGGAGAGAGAGAGGCTCTGTGCATGAGAAGAAGAAGGCCTTAAGAAAAGAAAAGAAGGCCTTGAGAAAGACTTTGTGTTGCTAAGAGGCTTACACTTAATCCATCTGAAAATAAAGGCTGTCGCTTGGGCACTGTAGCATTCAAGTTAGTGTTCATTTGTTTGATATAATTGAGATATTTGATATGCATGCTTGATTAGGGCTAATAATTGGTGATTCAAATCACCATTATTTTGTCTTGATTTCTTTTTATCATAACAAATTCTTGAGATACTCATGTTTATCCTTGAATATCAATTTGAGTAGGCTATTATTCATTAAATATCTTTATTACGTGCTATTTATTGTGTTCATTGATTCTGAATGTGATTAATGTTGTGAATTCTATATTTGCTCCCTGTGTTTGACCTTAGACTCTTTTCTGAATATGAGTTATGAATTTATATGTTTTCGAATGATTGAGGCTTTACATGAACGCATACTTAAATCTCCTCTCTCTAGCCCGATAAACAGGTGCGTACGATCTCTATTTATACTAGCAAATCGACCCAAAAAGGAAATCAAATTGGTCAATCTATTATAGTAGTTTGGTCGATCAAACTATTTATTTGATCGATTAATGATTGGTCGATTAATTAACCTAAATGGTCGATCAAAAGTGTATTTATCAACCTCCTAAAAAGGGCTGATTTGATCGATTAATTAAGTTGGTTGGTCGATCAATGAATTTGGTTGATCAATTAATTTAGTTAGTTGATTAATAACCCTAAAAACTTGTTTTTAATATGAAGTGCGAAAATTCATTTGAAATTTATTTTGAGGTTACTTACAAGATATTCTAGACTCAACAAAGATAAAAGGACATTGAGACAAAGTCAATATTCTTCTAGCATTGATCCATGTGAGAGTCTTGGAATGTTAGTCTTGCAGATAGAATAATTTTGTTGCATCAAAACAAAGGTACTTACAATAAGTGCCAGCGGTTCACCGTGTTGCATCATTGGCCACCTGGAAAATTGGTGCTTGTCATGTCACCCATCCCTTTTGCAAAATGGGGATTGGATTTCATCAGCCCTTTTCCACTAGTACCAACTCAAAAATGCTTCATCTCAATTGCAGTGGATTACTTCTCCAAGTGGGTCGAAGCCGAGGCCATGGCTAGCCCAACAGCTGACAAGGTCGTGTCATTTGTAAGGAAGAACATCATAACCCAGTACGGAATACCACAAATCATTCTCACAGACAATCGTACCCAGTTTGCTTACAAAAAAATTGAAGAACTTTGCGCAAGCTAGGACATCCACCTATGCTTCATGTTTGTGGGACACCCCCAAGCAAACGAACAGGCAGAGGTAACCAACCATACCATCATCTCGACATTAAAATGAAGGCTAGACTCTTCAAATGGAAGATGGGCTAAAGAACTTTCAGATGTATTGTGGGGCTACAGGACTTGCCAAAAGACTTCCATAGGTCACACACCTTTCAGCCTAGTGTACAGCATGGAAGCCCGGCTACCTATAGGAACAGTTCTCCCTACATATCGATCACAGCTATATGACCCCAACACTAATGATGATCAAGTCCGCTTGGCCTTAGACTTGGTGGACGAGATGAGAAAGAAGGCATTAGAGTCAGTGCTATGGTACAAAGAGGCAATTGCAACCGCCTACAACAAGCAAGTCATCAGTGGAAGTTCTCTGAAGGAGATTTGGTCCTACAAAAAAGTGAAGTCTCCATGCTAAGTAACTCGAGTGAAAAGCTGGACACCCCATGGGAGGGAGCTTACAAAATTTGCAAGGATAGTACAAGCGACTTCTACGAGTTACAAACTCTAGGTGGCAAGTCAATTCTTCGAACTTGGCATACGAGTTGTAGATAAGGATCTAAAATTACATTTTTGTTATTATTTCTTGTGCTCGATATAAGTGAGTTGGATAAAAGGATGATTCTTTGGGCATCACAAGCATGACAATAGTTGTCAATAATGTGATATGGATTAATTGAGTACTTTGATTTGTGGAATATTGGATTCCCAAAAGAATCGATCCAAGAAATAAGGATTCTTAGAGAGTTGTTTGAAATCGTGAAAGATGAGATCGCCAAGCTTGAATGTTGCTTGGCTCATGTCCTATTCAAGTGAGTTGGATTTAAGGGCAAATCGCAATATTCCTTGAACTAGTCATGATTCATCATCTCTATGATGATCCAATTGACGCTTGACGAAACTAGTCCCATTGGTATGACTAGATATATTTAAGAGAAATCAATTTAATCCTATTAAATTGCCAGTCTTGATTTGAATCATATTATATGTCGTGTTTGAGATCACCTCTCATTTATCCAAGCATATACATGCGTTCATTCCATATATATACATCACATGCATGCATCTCACAGATTTTATTTTATACATATTACAACTCGACCCACTCACAATCATATCATCATCCCACGATATTAGAACCATCAACAACATTGTAGAAAAACATGGCACACAATTACATCATCAACATCATATGTAGAGGGGATACGAGTGGATGATTTTCCTATGATTACTACTTAATCATATTTAGTGAGCATAAGTAGTTGTTATTAGTGAAACCCTAATTTGAGATCCATTTGGAATGAATTTTGGCATCCTAATATTTTGAAAAACCTCTTAATTTTAGAATAATATCCAATTATGACCTCAGACATTATCTCAATTTTCAAAGTATTTTGCCATTTTGATTTAACCTTTTAAAAAGACTATACATCTAATATATGTGGATCACATACAACATAAGATAATGCACATAAAATAAGTAAAAAAACCACATAATTAAATCCTCTAAAAAATAAATAAATATGCACCAATATTTGTACCTAATTTTTCAGTAAAGGTTGGATTGAATCCAATTCGATTTCAGGTCAAATCGCACCCCCAAATCAAGCAATACTTGTTGGTCATCAACTACTCATATTAATCAATGACCAATAATAATATCAATTGACAACTTAGACTATCAATCGACTTATGAGTGATGGATGTTGAACCTTTCTTATTCACTTGTTGGTCAACCACCAAAGTTGATGGCCATCTAATATGTGTTTTAAGACATCCACCAACATTTGGTATTCATCCAATGTGTGTTTTAAAACATACCCAAACACTTGGTGGTCATCTGACAAGTACTATTCCTCTCTCTAGTAATAGTATTTAGCACTTATTAGCCATCTTTAATAGACACCTCCTCCAATACTTGTTTGTCGACTACTGACTTTGGTACTCATCCAAAATCCAAAATCTGAATTTTTACATTAAAAATACAAGGTGACCAAGGCTCCAATATCACTACAGGTAAATGATTTACCGTGACAACATGCAAGGGCAATAATTCAATCGTTTGAAACTTTAATCAATCCAATTCGATGCCCAAAAAGATAGAAGGAATAAAAAGATAAACAACCTAATTGAATCCACATGGGAAGAATTAACTTCTCCCCATTCCGAAATCTCCACAAGTATAAAGATTATACCTTATTGGTGGTGCAAAACAATAGCCCACATGTTGCACCTCTTATAATAAATCCCATGTCAAAGGGTCTCCCTTCATCTTAATGGGCGAATGAAATTCTTGCCATCAAGAACACCTACTCCCATGCAACCATGAACCCTTCACAATCCCTAAAGGTGGTTGTCACCTCCTCCACTATGCATGGCTTCATCAAGAAGGGCACAAAGAGAGAATCTTCCTTTAATGCACATCCACCAGCTATTGGTGGAAGACCAATAAGGACATTGGAAGACTTCCTAACTTAGTGAAAGACCAATGGCCTTGGTAGGATTCTTCTTGATGGAGAAGATTGATAAGTAAAGAAGATGAAGAAGAAGAGTTATGGAGACTCTTCTCTCTCTTACAAAATTTCCATGAAATTTGTTGCATAAAAATTGGTTAGGGTTTTTCTCTAACCCAATTGGACATACTTGTAAGGAATCCAACAATTATAAATACAATGAGACTCATTGGATCAAATCCAATGATTAGGAATAAATCCTACTTGGATATTTTTACATGGGTCCTTATAATCAACGAGCCACTTGGGTTTTAATACCCAGACTACAATTAATTTCTATCTAAACCCTTTTAGATGAAGATTGCTAGGTGAATAATTCACTCAAGGCTTCATAGAAACACAAGATAGAGAATGTTTAAGACTTGATATCAAAATCAATTCGATATCCAAAAAGTCCATCAATCAAGAATCAAACTATCTAATACAGGAATTGCATGGGAATAACTAGTTTCTCCCCTTTCTAGGTCTCACAAGATAGAGATTATACCTCCATGGGTGTGTAGTACTACACCACACGTGTAGTGCCTTCTATAATATGTTCCAACATGTCTCGAGACCCATCTTCTCGATGGGTTGATAAGACCCTTTGCATCATGAACATCGAAATTGAGTATGCCATGAACTCTTTTGCGAACCTTCATGGCAACAATCGCCTTCTTCCACCAAGAATTGCATGAATAAGATCTGCAAAACTCCAATCTTCATAGAGCACTGGACTTCCAACAAAACCACTAGATGTTTAAAGGCTAGGCTGAACTTCTAATAGAAACCTTGGATGTCCAAAATGAGAAGGAAAGAGGATAAGGGATGATGCCTTGATGAGCATAGTTAATTATGGTCTAACATACTTAGTTATGTTAGTTTTGTAGCATTACTTGCATTAGAATTAGGGCATTTTATGTGACAACCCAAGGCCCGCCAAGTGATGAAACCCAAGTCGCCGTGTCCTAACAACTAACATAAACCACCCACAAGATCGCAGTCACCCAACACATAGTCATAAAACAACAATAACTAACTAAACAAAACACAAAGAAATAATGAAAATAAAAAGAAACAAAGTACTGACCAGAGGGTTTACCATAGAATGTAAGTGCGTAAGCCAAGAGATGCAAAAACGGTAGCTAGCAAGCAAGAACACTTAAGAACCTGAGAACACGTTAGTAAAAATTGAGTAGAGTAGAACAACTACAAGTAGCAACAGTGACAAAAGTAAAAGAAAGAGGGTACTATATTGATTGCACAGCAATCATAGGTCTTAATTGACCTAGATTAAGCTAGGACTTAGCATAAGTTAGGGCTATTCACGCATACATACACATTATCTGCATCTCTACTGCTTTACTTTAGCCATGCATAAAATAATGTTATAATGTGCTGATTAAATATATTATGTCAATTGCAGGGAATAAGCTGATCAGGAGCTTGATCTGGAGCTAGATCAGGAATAACAAGAGTTGTAGCAGAGCTGGAGTAGAAGGCTTAGTTTAGATATAGGAATAATAATGTAAGGGGTTTGAAGGCTTTCTATTCTATTAAGTAGGAATAAGGCAGTACAATGTGAAGAGCTTAGGTCCATCCTAGCCCTAGGATAGCCTAGAAATTTCCCCAAGCCTTAGCCACCCTTAGATTAGGTCACAACACCCTAGGAAGACTTAAAACCCTAGTTCCAACCCTTATCTGGAGGTCTAGATAAGTTATAAGACATCCAGGACCCTTGGCCATCTCCCGTACACCTCAAACCCACTTCTACAGTGTTATTGGACGTCCAGACACATTGTCAAACGTCCAATTTCTGCAGAGTACCCAAAACAGAACCCTGATTTCCCATGACTCAAATTGGACGTCCAGAATTGAAGTCTGGACTTCTAATTTTTGAGTATAAGTCGTCTGATCCTATTATTGGACGTCTGATGCTAGTCTCCAGTCCCTGTTTTGAGATTCAAGTCTTGATCTTGGATCTCTAGCTCCATAGACCTAATCCCAACCCCATAGGAACCTAAACTAAGGTGTCCTAACCCTAGTACATCACCTCTAGACCTACCTAAGGACCTAATTAGGTCCTCACCAAACCCAATTGACTTAGATCAAAGTCAATTACCTTCACTTAAGTCAATTGGACTCATTGAGTCCAATTGAGCTTAGATCTCAACCCACACAAGTTTAATTGGACTTAGTGAGAGTCCAATTGACCTAAACCCAACCTAATTAAGTTATTCCACTCTCAATTAGGTTCACACTCATTCAATTAAACTTAGGTTAAGTTTAATTGCATTTTCCCCTTAGCAATAAGGATTTGCAACCCTAAAATCAAGATCTACACCTACACAAACCCCTTAGGACCTACCCTAAGCCACCTAGCCATGTAGAGCATGACCATATACACACACACACACACCCATTCACGCACACACTTCTCTAAAATTCTCTAGAGTTCTCTTGAGATGGCACCACCTCTTGACTGCCAAATTTAGCAACCAAGAGGCATTCAAATTGAGATCCACAATTTTTGGATCTCAAAAACCACCTCCAATCCCATGTGGCCGGCCACTCTTGGACTCTCTCTAGAGAGTTCCACACCTCTCTAGAGAGAAGCCATTGGGTCTATAAAAAGACCCCATGGGCGGCCAAACACCCCTATTCACATCCCTTGGCTTCATTGGCACCACTCACCTCATTAGCTCCATACATGCCCACCTTCACTTAGGTTAGCTACTCCACCTCCATGAGCTCACCACCATCATGGAGGACATCATGCCAGGATGCTGGATCAATCCTCCCTCTCTCCAAGGGTCAGCCTAAGCTACATTGGTTGCCCCTCATTCTTCTCACGACCACTCCAAGGCCATCAGGGGCCACCCCTGAATGCCCTCTATTCTGCTAGAATTAGTTTATGCTCTCCATGATTTTTATTGCTTTTATTACTGCTTAATAGCATAGTCTTAACTTCTCCCCCAATGATGCATGCGAAATCCCCCCAATGATTCTTGTATGCAGTCATTTTCTAGTAGTTAGATTTTCGTTTCAAGCATTCATGTATAAGCTTTCCTCTAAATTTCCTGTGCAAACAACTCTCCCACTGAATGAATGAAAAATACTTTTCTATATATATATGTCTATGTGTTGAGAATCACCATGAACTCATTGCAATATCTTTTATGTGATTAATGTTGCCTGCTTTTAATTCCTGATATACTTGCAACTAAGCATGTCGTACTTCAATACGTAATAATCATAAACCGACGTGTAGTTTTAAACAAAGTAGAGTATCAAAAAGATTGATTTCAAAAGTAAAACAAACGCCTCCTAGAGATGAACGACCGGGACTCAAGTCTCGTAATTTTTACAAACTTATTTTTGACAAAAGTTTTTGTGCAACTATACTACAATTTCCGACGGCTTTCAAAATGAGCAAAAATGGATTCTGTCATATATCAACAGTTCATTCGTTTACAAATTATTACTTATCCAATTCCACTTATGCAATTTGCCTATATTATTATAGTTCACAATCCGTCAATTGACGTCTCAAGCACAAGATGATCTCATGTAACTTCCTATGATGGAAGACCAATATAAGCCACCCTCCTAGTTGAGAAGATAGCTTATACCCATCAAGTTGCTACTCTCTATCACCCTGGGGTCAATACGGAAAGGGGTGACGACTACGTCATGTAGCGTGAACACGTACGAGAGCTATGTAAGTTGAACCACTGATGGTCATGCAATCATGAGCCATAACTAGCTTTAATTAGTCAGAATCAACCAACAAATGCTCCTACATAATCACCTCAGAGACAATTCCACGCAAATCCATTCTGAGGAGAAAACACTAAATCAAGGTTAATTCTACCATTTTAACATCGTACCATGAATGTAGAGTAACAATGGGGTTTTCTAGGGGTTAATTAAAGGTCAAATGAGCATTAAAGTCCATTGAGTGGGTCCATACAAATAGAAGCGAGGTTTCACGCATTTCGAGAATCAAATCAGAACACAAAACCTTAATTTTAGACCCGCTTGAATTGAAGAGGTTTTATTCAGAATAAAATTCATATAAACCTTCTAAAATTCATATAAAAATATTTTAAGAGGTTTGGTACCCTTAATTTGAGCATCTGAACCTATTTTAACCTTGAACAAAGTTGCAGATTAGATTTTGCCCTAATTTGGGTCTTTGCACAAATTTCCCAAGCAAAAGTGGTCAAAACTAAAATATGACTTCACCACTAGAGTCATTGAGTCCAAATTAGGTTAAGGCCAAAATTTGAGCCCAATCAGAGTTCATCTTAACCTAGTTTGCAATTCAGTCCCCAGATCTCTATTCCTTGCAATTAAACCCTTAGCTTTCATCTTTTCCTTTCAAAGAGGCCCCTAGCTTCTCGTCTCTCTTGCAAACAAGTCTGACCACCATCTTCTTCCTCGCAATCAAATTGGGAAAGAAGCAGGAACTAACCCAAACCTGCTTCATTGATTTCGCAAGTCATTTGATGAAATCTCAACCATAAATCACCAAATTTGCCAAAATTAAACCTTAGATTAATCCGCGACGACCAAGGTCCTTCTTGAGGCTAATCATGGCTGGAAATTGCACCAGTGATTGCGCAACAATCATAGATCTTAATTGACCTAGATTAAGCTAGGATTTAGCATAAGTTAAGGCTACTCATGCATGCATAAGCATCATCTGCATCTTTACTGCTTTCCTTTAGCTATGCATAAAATAATGTTATAATGTGCTGATTAAGTGCATTATGTCGATTGCAAGAAATAAGCTGATCTGAAGCTGGATCTGAAGCTGGATCAGGAATAATGAGTGTTGCAACAGAGCTGAAGCAGAAGGCTTAGATTAGATGTAGGAATAATAATGTAAGGGAGCTAAGGTTTGCTATTCTATTAAGTAGAAATATAGCAGTAAAATGTGAAGAGCTTAGGTTCATCCTAGTCCTACGATAGCCTAGAGACTTCCCCCAAGCCTTGGCCACCCTTAGATTAGGTCACTACACCCTAGGAATCCCTAAAACCCTAGTTCCAACCCTTATCTGGATGTCCAGATAAGTTATAGGACGTCTAGGACCCTTAGCCAACTCCTGCATACCTCAAACCCACTTCTGCAGAGTTACTGGACGTTCAGTCACTTTGTCAGACGTCCAATTTCTGCAGAATACCCAAAACAGAACCTAGATTTTCCCCTGACTCAGATTGGACGTCCAGAACTAAAGTCTGGACTTCTGATTTTTTAGTATAAGTCGTCTAATCATATTTTTGGACATCTGGAACTGATCTCCAGTTCCTGTTTTGAGATTCAAGCCTTGATCTTGGATTTCTAGCTCCCTAGACCTAATCCCAACCCCATAGGAACCTAAATTAAGGTGTCCTAACCCTAGTACATCACCTCTAGACCTACCTAAGGACCTAATTAGGTCCTCACCAAACCCAATTGACTTAGATCAAAGTCAATTACCTTCACCTAAGTCAATTGGACTCATTGAGTCTAATTGAGCTTAGATCTCAACCCACACAAGTTCATTAGTGAGAGTCCAATTGACCTAAACCCAACCTAATTGAGTTATTTCACTCTCAATTAGGTTCACACTCATTCAATTAAACTTAGGTTAAGTTTAATTGCAAATTCCCCTTAGAAATTAGGGTTTGTAACCCTAATTCAAGGCATGCACCCACCTAAACCCCTTAGGACCTAACCTAAACCACCTAGCCACATAGGAGTGGATAGGAACGACCCATTCACGCACTCCACACATCTAGAGTTCTCTAGAACTCTCTCCAAATGGCGCCACTCTTGGTTGCCAAATTTAGCAACCAAGAGGCATTCAAATTGAGATCCACATTTTTTGGTTCTCATAACCACTTGGCCGGCTACTCTTGGACTCTCTCTAGAGAGTTCCACACCTCTCTAGAGAGAATCCCTTAGGTCTATAAAAAGACCTAAGGGTTTCCACCCATCCACATTCATGGCTCTCATCCACTTCCACTTAGGCTAGCCACTACCATCTCCACCACCATCTCCACTCCATCTCCATGAGCTGAGCACCATCATGAAGGACACCACGCCAGGATGCTGGATCACTCCTTTATCTCTCCAAGGGCCGGCTTAAGCTCCATTGGCCACCCCTCATTCTCTTCTCAACCACTCCAAGGCCATCGGAGCCCACCTTCGAATGCCCTCACTTCTGATAGATTAGTAGCTAGCTCTTTACATTTGCTACCTTTATTTACTGCTTAGTAGTGTAGTCCTTATTCTTTCCCAATGATGCATGCAAAATCCCCCCGTAGATTCTTGTATGCGATCGTTTTCTGATAGCTAGATTTACATTTTAAGCGTTTCTGTACAAGCTTTCCTCTACAAGTTCATGTTGCAAACACTCTCCAGATGAATGAATGAAAAGTACATTTTCTATATGTATATGTCTATGTGTTGAGAATCATCATGAGCTCATTGAAATATCTTTTGTCTGATTAATGTTGCCTGTTTTTAATTTCTGGTATTTTGCAACAAGCATGTCGTTTCTGGAAAATATAGAAAATCTAACTATAGATGCATTCTCTGTAAACAGTCACCACCTCAATAGAATCGTGTGCACAGAAACTCACACTTTCACCTTTATGATCTATTTAACACACGTGCACACAATCAGGGTTCATAATAGAAGTGGTGAAATTTTAATCAAGAGATTGAAAACCAGCGTGCGATTTTGAACAAAGTAGAGCGGTAAAAGATTGAATTCAAAAGTAAAACAAACACCTCCAGAGACGAATGACTGAGACTCAAAGTCTCGTTATCTTTTATTAAATATCTTTGTTTGATCGTATTGCGCACTATACTACGACGCTTTTTCTAATCAAATACGTGCTCTATGAATCTCAACAACCAGCGAGCTCGAGAAAACCATCTCTTCAGGTGGCTTTGGACACCTTCCAAATATGCATTTCAAAGGAGGGAAGGCTCATCTATAAAAGCGGCCACATTCACGAAGCCATCTTTGTCTAGTTTTTGGCATGCACACTCTCTTTCTTCTTCTTCTGCCGCCACCATTGATGACAACTTGGAGCTTCTTCAAATCCTTTCTTCGGCCACTCCCACATACGATAGGGAGAGGGCTTCTACTCAACACTTCATCGCCATGCTTCCGGAAAAAGAAGGTGACCCAGTTACCCCCTCATCGACTCTATCTTCACCTCCCTCGTCCACAGCTCTAGCGTACCTCCAGCAAGCTTCTCCAAATCTACGTTCATCCAATTACCATAGGGCTTCTCTATCTCTCTCCTCCAGTTAGGTTTAGGTTAAGTCTTAGGTCCCAATTTCTCTCTCCTTCTCCTTCTTCAACTCCGGCAACCACCACCATGACAACCTTCATCGCCAAAACTCCTCTTCTCCGTTCCACCCAAATTAGGTTGGGAAAGAGTTCACGCACGCCAAATTAGGGGTCAGGGGTAGCACAGTTGGTGCGCCCGCTCCCTATAAGGCACTCATTGTGTGGGGTACACGGGTTCGATCCCCCACGGTATGCCCAATCATGCATAGGGTCCTCATGGGGGGATGCATTGCTGATGTTGTGCCCGCCTCGACTCGGCACCGAAGAGTGGCCATGGCTAACATCACGGAGGTGCTCCGTGGCAAGCAAGAAATTCGGGGGCCCCGGGGGGGGTGGGGTCTCCCTCCTCCCTCCCCTTATTAATCTATTTCAAAAAAAAAAAGAGTTCATGCACACCTCCACCATACTTTTGCCTAACCTAATTTAATGCTTCAATGCCTCCATCACCTTCCCTAACTCCATTCGTCATAGCACCACCCACCTTCACGCTCCAGCAGCTTCATTGCACCTTGCACCAAATTACACCCACCATTACCATTGCCACACCATGGCGAAGATCACTAACCATCTAATTTGGCCCTAGGCCGTGTTTCTCTTATAGGTCAACTCCGTCGTCACCGTCATCTTCTCCAGTGACGACCACTGCCATACGACCACTAGTCAATCTCGCTTCCAACTCCAAGACCAGTGGAATCCCTAGATGAAACTACGTGCAACGTCAATCGAAGAGAAGAGCAGCTCCATCAGCTTCAATTAAGCAAGTAGGTTTCCCTTCAACATCGTGCGAAGACGTCCCAGCAGATAGTCCTACATCATGTGGGACAAACTCACAGCACTGCATAAATGGAATTTGTGTCGTAGCCTATTCGCCCACGACACAAGGGTTGGGTCCCCACGCACACCCTCACGCACTCCTTGCCCGCGATCATGCTCGTGGGTCTGGACCCTGTATGCGACCTGATTACCCGATTACCATTTTGACCCGTATACCAAGGTCTGAGTGAGAAATCTGGGGAGACGAGAGGGTTGGGTTTTGCCCTACAGCTTTGGGATTCATGCCCTCCCTCTCTCTCAACACTTAGCTTAAGAAGCCCTTGTGCTTCTATGTTGGTGTGCTGCTTCTATGCCTTAGCTGAGTTCTGAATGCTTAAGTTGTCTAACCTAGGGTTTGACAATTGATTGAAGATACTGTGGACTTACTTACGAGGATAAGTGGTTGAGTCACTGTTGAAATATTTGGTTAAATTGAATGCTTGGGTTGTGCTTAAATTGAAGGGATTAATTGGTGATTTAAATCACCACTTTTTATAGTCATTTCTACTCTTTTTGCCCTATTATTTCTTGAGATACAATTTGGTTGTTATTGAATATATTTTTATTGATTCATTACATATTATTGTGCTCATTATTTCTGAATGTGATTAGTGTTGTAAATTCCATATCTTCTCCCTATGAATGACCTCGGACTCACATCGATTTCATGTTTTATAAATTTAAGCGTTTCATGCGATGTTCATCCGATACCATAACGAGCTTTCTAAACATCAACGATTTTACATAAACAACCGCAGATAGCCAATGATCCACCCATCGACCAAGAAAGAAATCACTCCAAACCTTGAGCCACACATCCCACTATCCCAATTGACCACTAAGCCTAACCAAAGAGTCGTAGGGAGGTCAACAACTCCTTAAACCAGCCCCAAAATAGTCTGAAAGACCAAAGCTACAGCCAAATATTACGAGTAGTGGGACTAAACCAGTTATCCATTCTCTAAATCCCAACTAAACAGTCACTATTAAATCAATTCTAGATAACTCTATCATTTTATTGTCATCAATCAAACAGGCTAATATGTTTACATCATTTCACGTTATCCTCCAACTTATTAGTTTACAGATAATTTCCAATTTATGCCAGTGGTCCCATACTATTTAGAATTTAATGAACATAACAGAATTTATTTCACAGAAAATGGAGTTCGTTTCATGCATGCGATGACAAGGTCACGTTTTAAGTATGAAAAAGTAGAAACCACACTATCATAGGGTTCCAAACTTAGCAAAGAGGAAAACACACACCAACAAGCACAAGACACGCAAAAAACCAAGCGAAACGGGTCTACAATTACCTAGAAACTAGATGAAAACAAAAGAGAAGTGGGCTACTCTACCTAACGTCACCAAAGGTTCATGGTGACTCCTAACTATGTGCATAGGGCCTTGGAGCAGTCTCTATGCCCACCTCGAAATTCGTGCATGCACCAAGGGCAAGACCTAGTTCACACGGACCAAAAATAGTGTCGAAATCACCTCAGCACCTTTGCCATTTTTCACTAAGGAGGAACTAGTCAAAAAATAAAATAAACTGCACCAACGCGTAGTACGCGTCGAGACGATTCCAATGCTACCTTATGTTTTGAAATCCGAGGTTGGGAAGGCCTCGAACCACTCAAAATAGCACGAGGGGGTCCTGAACCAGACCAAGCTGATCGGTCTGGTCAAACCAGCACTCACTGGCCCCGCACGAGACACATGTTGCCTCTTGATTGGGCCTACCGTGTGCATACAAATCTTCAGAACCCATGCCTTTGCCCCTCACAACCATTGGATCGGCCACATGTCGTTGATCAGGCACATCGCGCACACCTTCCTCGAGTCTAGCGCTTGCACGTGAGCTTCGCTTGCAACACACGTCGCTCATACAGCACCACCGCCACCACACGTCAACCACTCGATGTGCGCCGCCACCATCATGGCTTGATTTCATGAAATTTGCAATGGGAAGCCTGCAGTTTTTGGAATCGCAATTGGTCCCTACGAATTTTTGAATTAAGATTTCTAAATTAGAAATCTTAATTCAATTCTCTCTCTTTTCTCTTAGGTTTTGGTGGCTCTAAAGGTTAATGATGACCCAAAGACCCAAGAGGATCTATTTATAGACCCAAATTAGGTTTAAGTTTATGTTTACTAGAGTCAAATACCTAAAATACCCCTAAGGTTGGGTCCACCTTACACTTAGGTCCTCTTCAACTTGTTTTGGCCATAATTTGAGTTGTACAGCTCAGATTCATGTGAAACAAGAGTCGTTGGAAAGCTTAAAATAAGAGGAATCCAAAGATACCATAAATGGCACTATTTTGATGATGTTTGACTAGGGGTTGACATAAAATAGGCATTATTTGGCAATTTTAAAAGGTGTTGGTACTAGCACCAAACTACAACTATGTTTACAGGTTCAAATTGACCTGAACCACTCTGAAATGACTCATAGCCTAGATTTTGGAATGTTATATTTTATATTAGGAATGGATAATTGAGCCTAATTATTTCATGATTATTAATATGAGGCTCTATTCTTCCTTGCAAGTGTGCCTGAGCTCAATTGGGAGATTAAATGGTTCACATAACCCAAAAACCTAGCCCTAGCTTTTTTCACCAATTAAACCCCACCTAAACCCTAATTCCACAAACATTAATCCTAACTCCCACCTAAGCCCTCCACCATAAGGCCCATGCCCACCACACTTATTTCCACCTAATTCTAGCCAAAATTCCAATTTCCTAAATCCAATATCTCCACTTCTTTTTTAATTTCCAAGAAATTCCGCCAATTTCCATAAACCCCAATCACCACTTCCCTAATTCTAGCAAACCCAAACCCCACACTACCTTTTCATCCCTCCACAAATCCCATGCAACCCTTCCCAAGTCCACAACATCCCACGTCAACTTCACATGCCCACTTGCCTAAAATCCTAAGAAATCAATTCCAAATCCTACTCGCCTAAAATACAATTGTAATCCTACTTCCCTAAGCCTGAACCTAACTTGTCTACCAAGCCACCCAATCTCCAAGCAAACTATTCCTCTATATATAACCACCACCACCTTCCATGCAAGGAAAACATCTTCCCTTCATCTTCTCATCCACTCTCTCTCCCTTTGTACCCTAGTTGTCCCATCTTCTTCCTCCTCCCTCCACACCATCTTCCTCCTCCACGTTCTTCTTCTCCATGCCGCCCTCCTTCCTCATCTCCATCACTTTCTCCTTTTCTTCCTTTAGATCTTCTTCCCTTAGGTCGCCCCTTCCTCTGGGTTTTCCTATTCTCTAGGTCTTCTTCTTCTTCCTAATCCCTACCTCTACCTTCTCCACCATAGCTTCTTCACCAAGGTGTCCTCCATCCCGATGATCATTAGCAGGCATCTCCACTTCCACAACAAGTCCTCTGGTTTCTTCGACTTGTTCTTCTACTTCTACTCCTACCTCTTCTTCTTCTTCTTTAGTTGTAGAACCTTGATTCAAGCATTTATGTTAGCAATAAAGTTACTCTCTTTCTTATGCAATCCATGCATTTATTGGCTTCATTAGTGTAGTTTTGCTTAGGTTAGTTTTTCCACTTTTAAATCTGAAAATAAAAAATAAAAAAAAGACTTTAGTGTTCTCAAATTCACACCACTCACTCTCTATCCAGAATCACGAATCTGACTATCAAAAATCACTTCGCGAAGTTCACCGATCTGAAAATTATTCAATTTTGTCTGAACCTCAGGTATCAAGTGGAGATTCACATTACAAAATTTTGAGGCCTGATTGGTTCTATAAAATTTTAGAAAATTGATGCATTAACTTAGGGTCTACTACTAAATAGAACACTAAAATTTTGGTACTCTTGAATTTTTGGTGATTTTTATACAACTCTAATTTGCATGGAATAGATTACATATGTTTCCTTAATTTGGAATCTTAGATAAATTATATATAATTTTAGGGAGTCATTAGAGTTAGTTTAGTCATGTGTCTTGCATTAGGAGCCAGAACAATCATTTTTCTTTATTTTGAAAACAAAATTAAAAAAAGAAAAAGAGAAATACCCCAAAATCTTTAAAAAAAAATTCTTGCATTCTTCACATTAGTCAGGAAACAATTTGAACCATCCACCTTTATGTGAAACAACTGGAACTCTCATCTTCAATTAAATCATTACGAGTAATTAACAATTATAAATTTAAAACAATCATGATTTTCATGCGACGATGATACTATTCCTTAACAAATTTTGTCCATCAATTTTTGGTGCCATTGTTGAGGAGGTGGAGCATTTGAGTTACTTTTGTTTGTATGTGTTTAGTTCATTTAGTTGGCATTCCCTCACATTCTAGATCTCTGATGCATTTGCATTTGCTTGTATGGTTCTTTTTGTAGGTGTAGGTTCAATCCTCGGGTCGCGCCATGTCTAGGTAAGTCGTTGCACCTATCTTTCAGATTTAGTTAGTTTCTTTCCTTACATTTCAAAAAATGAAACAAAAAAAGAATCAAAAAGAAATCTCATGTCCTAAAACCCGCACTTGATTACAAGCTATCATCAAAATAGGGCATTCCCTATCCCAGGGTTAAAGTTGCCTTTAGTGGATTCAATTCTTTTGTGTGTAATCTTCTTGAAATCATCACACATACTGTACATTGCACTCAATTATCAAAGGAAGTTACATCACCAACAAGAACTTTGTTTGAAAGAGGCAAGTGAAGCCCTCAAACTCATTAAAACATGGCAAAATGTTAAATGTCGCAAATCTCAAAAATAAAGACCTTGTCTAGTTGTGTGTTACACCACACTTCACATTTTGAACTAATCTTTACAGGCAACCACCTCCCTAACACCCATCACATTCTAAGTATAAAAATCCCAAACCGAAAATTGAGTAGAGGTGCCCCTAAGGCTGGATTAAAATAAGCTTGAGGGTTCAATTGGGGTTATTAAGTGCTTTTCCTTAATTCCTCTTATTAAATCTAGTGCCTAGGTTGTGGGTTCAAAAGTCAAACAACTTAAGTGGGCTAGAAGCTTGCAATTAGCACCTTAATGAAAGCTTTGGAAGCACTCCCTCTACCCCTACCCATATTCAACATGGTTAGATTGATTTAATGAAAAGAGGTGGAATTATTTGCAAGTCTAATTGGGCTTTTAAGGCTTTAGGTCCATTAGGATTAACATTTTAAGGTTGATTTCTTAATTAGGGCACAACTTCTCATATGTCTCTTCTCATCTCATTATTCTTCCAGCACACACATGGATTTCAACTACTATCCTCCTGCACACACATATCCCCAAAATAATTATAACTTCAATCCCAATTTGAATCAATATTATCAATCCTCAAATTGGGATAACTCCACCTCAAGTTTAGGAAATGGGTCTAATTATGAATATGGACACCAAACCAAGGACAAATCTCATACTCTCCTAGTAACAACTTTCAATATGGGTCTTTGTACTCAAATGATTACTCTAATATGACCAACAATCAAGGAGGGTACTTTTCACATTTTTATTCTTGACCTTCTTACCACAAAACTCCTAATCTTCATCATCCTGACTCATACTAACCTAATCTAAATTGGGGTCAATCTAAATTCTCTAATTCTACACTTCAAGAAAAATTAGGAGATTAAGTGGTTCACATAACCAAAAAACCCTAGCCCTAGCTTTTTCCACTAATTAAACCCCACCTAAACCCTAATTCCATAAAACCCTAATCTTAATTCACACACCAAACCTGTTAACACACTTTTGTCGAGTTTGAAATATGCACCGTAGTATAGGGACGAAAAATGAATCAACACTTAAAATTTATCAAGCTCGAAAAGCAAGTTCCAAGGTTGTCTTAGGGAGCAAATCAATTGCAATTCAACCACTAATCGAGTAATAAAATGAGCACAATAATCTAATTCAAAATTGAATGTAATATGCAATGAATACAACTCTCAATATTGATAAAAATTCAAGTTTCCAAAGGGTTAAAAATGAACAAGTATACGGCTAAAAAAATTATTCTAAACTAAGCACATATAGCCTTGATACTTAGGCTTATTCAAGACAAATCAGACGTCCAATATGAGCCACAGACGTCTTAACTTTTCAAGCCCAAAGCCTTCACAAATTCAAGCCAAAATTCCCTCCCACCCTTACACGAATCCCGAGGAACAAAAACCACCCTACATGCGCACGTCTGTGCACCTGCATGTGTGGGCATGTGCATGTGTGTGTGAGTGGTATTGGGGACCTGACCCCTGGTACTAAGGCAAATAACAAGGGGACAAAAACCAATATATGTCAAACTCCAAATCGAAATCCCACGATGTGGGATCTTGTTTGGTCTCCTCTTCATGTGTTACAGCAGACAAGGCGTGGAGGATGTTGCTAATGAGTGGAGCTCATCCACCATTGGATCTTCAATCCAATGGTGTGGATGGCTTCCTAAAGTGAAATCGTGTGGGTAGAGGCTGCTTGCTTGCTCGTGACATCACCAGATAAGGTCGTCGATGATGTGGAAGATGAACACCACGGTGAATACCTACAATCAAAAATATAATCTTTTGGCCCCAATTAAAATGTTCATAAGCTTTGCCATGAGGAGTGGAGAGTGGTGGCAATGTTGATTTGGTGAATGGTGGTGTAGATTGGCTAGACAGAGGCGCGGTGGACGACGAACAAATGGGTTATCCAGCCAAACACTCAAGGAGTCAAAAGCCCCAATTTCTTGAGGGCTTTTGCTACCCAAGGTGTGGGTGTGCTTTTGGTGTGAGTGGATGGGAGTTTGGTGGCGTGTGGCGTGTGGCGCGAGCTCACCGGAGCTCACGTCAAACTTCGAGAAGAAGATGGAGGACGATGAAAAAAAGAGACTAAATCCTAAATCTAAGGAGCTAGGATGTAAGAGAGGAGAGGAAGAAGAAGACCTAGGTATTTGGATGAATAGAGGGGAGACCACATCCTGTGGAGAAGATGAACACTCCGATGGGGGAGAACAGCTATGAGGAAGGAGGATGGAGACCTAGCTATGGTTGGCTAGTGTCAAAAGGACTTAAGGAAGAGTTTGGCGCATCCAATTTGTCCATTGGACAAGAGGAAGAGGGAGGTCGAAGGGGTTGCCAGAGTCGTTGGAGTTCTTGGCCGGAGAGGAGTAAGAAGGAGGGGATTTGGTCTAAAATCAACTAGGAAACATATAGGGATGTTGAAGAGCTTAAATAGAAGAGGTTTTGGCCTCCAATTGCAGAGAATTCGCAAGATTCCTCACAATTTTGGCAAGCTAACCTCACTGATTTTGCACGTTTGCTGAGGCCAGTTCGGTCCACATTAGGATCCATGATTGGGTTCAAATGGTAAGGGAAGATCTGATGACCAATCCCTCTAATTTTGGAGAGATTTGATGCTAATTCGAGGGAGATATCCTTCCTTGAATCTCGGTGTATATGGGTTTCCTAAACCCATGCTTGCTATTGACAAATAAGAAGGCATGGGGGACCTTCTTGCAAGAGAGGCCAAAAGATGGGGGGCCATTTGTAATAGAAATCAAGGACTTAGGGGGTTTTGAGTGATAAATAGAGCTCTGTGGGCTAAAATGCAAACTAGCTCAAGATGAACTCTGATTGGTCTCAAAATTTGGGGCTAACCTAATTTAGACCCAAGGAATCTAGTGGTAATTAGATTTGGGTTTTGATACAATTTGACTGATTAATTTACATAGAAGCCCAAAATAGAGCAAAATCCTGCCTAAGTCTATTTTAGTTAAAACGGGTTCCGATGGTCAAAATGAAGGTACTAAACCTCTTAAAATATTTTTAAATGATTTTTAGGATGTTTATATTACATTTATTTCTATCAAAACCCGTTTAATTGAAGTAAGGCTGAATTTAGGGCTTTTATTAATAAAATATTCCTCAAAATGCATGAAAATCCTATTTCCGTCAGTTTGAGCCCACTTCTTGTTATTTTATACTTATTTGACCACTAATTAACCCTTCATTTATTCTGCATTTGTGTCTATACGTTAAAATAATAGAACTAGCCTGTTTTCCCATCTTCTTGCAATCAGTTCAGCATGGAAATACAACCTTCTGATGGTTATTTAGGAGATTTAACACTTGATTTTGACTAAAATAAGCTAGTTATAATGGATGATGGTGTTACATCAAAGTCCTCCACCATAAGGCCCACAGCCACCATACTTATTTCCACCTAATTCCAGCCAAAATTTCACTGACCTAAATGCAATCTCTCCACTTCTTTCTTAATTTCCAAGAAATTCCAATAATTTCCAAAAGCCCCAACACCACTTTCCTAATTGAACCTAAACCCCATGCCACCTTTTCATCCCTCCACAAATCCTACACAAACCTTCCCAAGTCCATACATCCCATGCCAACTTTACATGTCCACTTACCTAAAATCCCACCAAATCAATTCCAAATCCTACTTGCCTAAAACACAATCCTAATCCTACTTTCCTAAACCTAAACCTAACTTGCTCTTCGGTGAATTCACATGAGATAATTTTGGAAAAATACGTCGTCATTGTTTGTAGTATTGTCACGCAAAATTTTGAAATAAAGAAGTGTTTTACGAAACCCGCGCATTGATTTTATCTTTTGTTACTTGAGTCCCAGTCGTTCATCTTTGAGAGGCGTAAAGAGAAGGCTATTAGATTTAGAATTTTGATTCGTTAACCTAGATCTAACCTAATATTTTTTTGGTTTTTTTGCTTTATGTATTTTTTTATGATTTTTTATTTTAGAAAAGCGAAAGCAAGCACGATAATACTTAAATTTAACTATGCTAATAAAACCCTAAATGACTAACTGCACCTAAGTGGGGCCATGGTGGTCATGCATAGTGTGGCTAATTTAAGGGAGGACGACCCTAATAAGACTAAGGGGGGGGTGTGTATATACAATGATAAAATGAAGCAACCGATGCATACAAAAATCCGATCTAATTATTCTACCAAGGAAAACATATAAGCACCACCAGAAACATCAAACATAGATTGTTAACCATCTAAAATATTACATGAAATAAAAGCATCAAAAGAAGAAATCCCTCATGTTGGAATTCCTTGAGAGGACATCGACTTTGTGCGAAGGTGGTGACTAGGCCTTAGGTATGTAAACTCGCCTACACACCTACCAAAATAGATGGCCAAACAAGCAAGGTATGGGGAACCTTGTGGCCATCCAAGACGAAGAAAATAAAAGGGGTGTGGACCCTCTATGGAGAAGAGAGGACACGCCCACAGGAGGAGGAGAAGAGGGTATTGCACCCCATTGATTTCTCCTTCTTCTAGCTGCCCACATGAAGCTTGGAGAAGCTTCCTTGCCAGCCGTCCATGGTGCCTTGAAGGAGGAGGAGGAGGAACCCTAGAGGGGGATGACCTTGGTGTTGAGAGGAGGTCTTAGAGTCAACCTTGGAGGGGAGGAAGGAAGGGTTGTCACAAGTGAGAATGGAGGAGAATCGTGTGTGACACTTTGAGAATAGACTTTATGGGAAGGAGCTAATTTGGTCACCACTTTTGGTAGCTCCGAAAATAGGTAGCCACAAGTTGGAGGATTGGAAGACTAGGCACCACTCTTTCTAGATCTTGATTGATGACCATGTTAGGTGGGGTTAGAATAGGAAAGGGTTGTGTTGTGTTTGAAATTCGTAGATTAAGTTGTGGGATTTTGGGTTAAATAAGGTTTGGTCAAACTAGTCTACGTGGGATCCTAGTCTAGATGTGAGTCTAGTTAGCCTAATTGATGAGGACGTGCTTCGCATGTTTAAAATTAGGGTTTGGAGGGCCCGTCATCGTAGCTCGCAAAACGCGTCTATCAGATAAAATTTATAACCAAAACTTGAAAAGTGAGTCCCGGGTCGAACACGGGGAGGCGAACGTTTGGTTTTGAAAATCCACGTTCCTCTTTCATTTGTTTTTGGTCATTTTTTATCTTTTCTAATTTTTTTGGTATTTTTAACAAGCAAGATATTAGGTCCATGAAAACTTTATCTACTTGTAAAAATATAAGAGAGAGAGGGAGAGATAGAGAGAGAGAAATAATCATCTATTTATCAAGAATTATTTGTTACAACTACGAAAGCGGAAAATCTACACTATGAAAGCATAAAAAGATAGAAAGAGGTGAGAGAAATCTCCCTTGACGGTCTCTTGGAGGATGACTCACTCTGACGTTGTTGGAGGAAGGTGGTGACGAGCGGAACGAAGGAGGACGGAGTCGGAGGACGAAGGATGGGGTAGGATGGCATCGCGGCGAGGATCTTCTTCTCGAAGGGTGGTGAGAGGATGGCCATGGGATGCTCCACGAATGGGGATGATTTGGAATGGTGGTGGGTAGGTCCCTTTATAGTGGAGGAAGAACAAATTCGCATCTGGGTCATTACTGATGTCCGTAAACGTCGCTACAGATCCTTGCAACTGTCGCTGAAGATCCACCCTTCAATTCCTCTTGCTAGCGCACGTAGACCAATAGTGACAATTGCAAGCATCACTAAAGGCCCATGTCGCTAAAGATCCTCACCTATCCTCCACTTGGCGCACACTTCGCGCGCTGCGCGCTTCACACGCTTGTGCTCCCCACGTCGTGTCGGGCGTGCATGCGCTACGCTACTACTGTGCGCAGCTGTGGCTATGGGTGGTGCACCGCTACTGTGCGTGACTGTGGCTGTGCGTGGTGCGCTACTGTTGGCTAGCATTGGGCGGCCTAGATGACTCCACGTGGTGCCATCTAGGTCGTTCATTCTTCTTTCTTTTGTAGAGGGTGCTACGGTGCTTAGATCGAGATGATTCCCACGCTGCTGGACTGCGATCGTCGCTCCGATCGGATTTTTCATCCGAAACCCAATTCACCCAATTTTGTTAGGAAGTATTTGGCCTCATTAACTGACCTTCGGTTTGCGGGACTCAGTAACCTAAGCACCCCAATTCACACACAGTCTGGTTCAATGCGCATAAATATCAAAATCACGCAAAAAGCGTTTCAATGTTCTGAAAAAGTCACCTAGATTAGGAGCGGCCGATCAACACAAGTTGATTTGGACGAGTTCTCGATGCGGAGAAGTGGGAAATTCCCCTCGACGATGCATAACAACATATCATCTCCTTAGTGCTTGTCTCTTAGGATATTTAAATATCCTACCGGGGGCATGTAAGCACTCTGCTGGTTCAGATACCATGGGCGGCATTATCATGAAATGTCGATCGCCAGGGTCTGAATTCGGCCACGGAATGCCATGGGCGGGATTATCTCAAAATCTTGAAAGCCAGGGTTCTGGGGGTTGCCATCGACGGTGCTATCACAAAGCATCGATTGCTAGGGACTCTTGAGGATTGATGATGGGAACGAGGAATCCGATATAGACCGTGTTGAGAAGCCAATCCGAAGCTAGAAATAAAAAGAAAAGAGAGAGAAAGCTCTCCAAACAAATAAATCTTCTGTCTCTCTCTTACAAAAATGCACTGCAAATTGAACCTAGGCTAAAAATGTCTCAAGCACGGGTGCTTTAACCGCGGAGTCCAACAAACCCTAGGATAGTTTCTGCAGGCCTTAAAAACCTTTGCGGAAGACTGAGGCTAAAGCAGGTCAGGTCCGGATTTTGGTCAGTACTTGAGTACCTCTAGGCCTATTGTCGGCATTCTAACATAATCACAAAAGAAAAAGAAAAGCACTTATCATAACTGATGACAGACACTCAGGGTCTACAACAGAAGTTAAAACCTTGAAATTTTGCTAAGGGACTAGCAAAAGCTAGGCATGGGGGTATGATGAGAGCCTCATCATGAGCCATAACTAGCTCATTTTGACCTAGGAAAGAGAATAAGAGCTCCTACATAACCTAGAGAAGGGCTTAATTGAAGGAATAAGTGTTCTGAGAAGAAAACATGAAATAAAGGTTAAAACTGCAATTTTACCATTGCAGTACATAAATTAGATTTCTCAGAGGCAAAACATAGGTCAAATGGTCTAAATAAGATAAAAAGTGGGTTGGTTCAGTCAGAAATGGGTTTATGTGCAAACCAGGAATTAAATGACATCTTGTAACCCTAAAACAGACTTGCTGTAACGACCCGGTTCCCGAGTCCCTACGAGACACGAGAACCGGACCGACTCGACTAATCCCAAGACCCAGTCGTCCAACGAGGAAGTAACCAAAAGACAGTAAAATAAACCACATTCAGCATGAATATAACTAACAGTAAAAAGTACAGCAGTAAGGAAAGAAACTACTACAGTAGGCACCACCACAACAGTAAAACAACATTTATCATATAACAAAAACTGCAGGTAAAGAAGGTACAGCGGAAACAAAACTACTCACTAGAACAGAAACAAAAGAAGGTACAAAACTGTGGCAACTCTACTGGACCCTACTCGGCCCAGCGTCCTCTGCAGCCGCCGACCCTGGCTGCTCAACACCTGGTCCTGAAAAAGGTAACGAGTGTAACACGTCAGCAAAACGCTGAGTAGAGTGGCAAACTAACTAAAGGCAACAGTAGAGTGTACAGTAGCTGTTATGTTCTATTACTTCCTTAATTTACATCTTTCAATTTTTCTCACTATTTCATTTACTTCTCAGATCCTTTACTTGATCTCGAATGTCCTCGTGGGACGATCTTGATTGCAGTCTTTTCCAACAGTAGAAGTAGCACGTGGTGCTCTCCTGGCCGGGAGAGTCCCCCGTGGTGATCCTACCCTCAGTCAACCACCCCAAGGTCACTGACAGACGTAACGGTGACTACGGCACGCGCGATAAACGCACAGGTAGCTAGCCCGTACTGGCACGCGGTCAGTCGTTTCCGTTAACGGGTGCGCCCAAAGCACAGCACGGAACCAGGGCAGAGCCCTCTCAGTAACAGGGGTCCAACCCCTCCACAGTAACCAAACCGGGGCCTTGCCCCTCCACAGTCCGCGCACCCTCGTCTGACTACCCTGGTTTGCCCTAGTGGGCCTAACAAGTCGGTGAAGGAGGCTAGCAGAACCCCGGGGCCCGTGGGGTAGCTAGTACTCTCCTAACACTACTAGCTCTCCTCGGTACTACGTACACGAGGGCCAACAAGTCGGTACAGAGCGGCCAAGCCTAACCCCGGGTCCCTGGGGCGGCTGGCCCCACTCTGCACTAAAACAGGTACAGGTACTTCCCTTGGTACTGCGTACCCAAGAGACAGTACAACTACATCTCAGTTCCATTCCTTTTCTTTCCAGGAGTTCCACTCCTAATTCCCCGTAGGGTTCCAGCCCTTTATCTCAGAACATCATATGTTTCACTTTCCAGATTCACGTTCTCAATTTCCATGATCTCAAACATGTTTCTTTGTTCATAACAGGCAGCTGTTAATTAATTTCACAGGCAGCTTATATATTCCTTTCCATTTTTCCAAGACTGCAGTAATATACATTCCACTAGTTTTTCCATCCTAGGATTCATGCCATATCCTAGGATCTATCATACAATCTAGTTTTCCGGCCCTAGGATTCATGCAACACCTAGGAGCTATCATTCCATACATTTCTCATTCCTAGGGTTCATGCAATGCCCTAGGTTCTAGTTATGGTTCCATACTTTAACAGATTTTATTAATGCTTAAAACCACTCTACCAGGTACAACGGAAGTAGTGGGGGCGTGGTCGGGAATCCCGCGCGCCTCCGCGACTCTCAAGACGGCAACCGAACGAGGTCCTATCACAAGGATCAAACACAAGGAGTGTCTCAAAACAGTGTATAGCTACTGTAGGCGGGTAGAGGAATAAATTCGGAAACGAACGCAACTCGAATCGCGGAAAACGGAGCCCAAACGGGCCCTAAACGGGTCGAGAAAGACAATACTGTGCAAAATCAGACGTCTGGAACTCCTTCCAGACGTCTTAAACGGTGGATCAGAGAATTACCTGTTCGGCGGGGTTCCCCGGACGTCCAGAAGTCTGTGGCGACGTCTCCCCTAGATCCCAGACGTCCGATGGTCTCTCCGGACGTCTGGAGGTCACTCCAGCCGTCTGGTACAACTTCCAGACGTCGGATTCGCAAAGGATGACGAATCCGAACACCTGCGCACAGCCAACCCTCCTCCTTCAGTACGGTCAGTCGACAAAAGAAGAAGGAGAAAGCGGAACTCACCTTTCAGACGTCTGTATGATCACACAGACGTCGCCCTTGCCGTCTGGATATCAGTCCAGACGTCTGATTCTGGAGATTTTTCCAGAATCAGAACCTCGCTCGGCCTCCGCTCGCGACGCCGCCCGCGTCGCACCTCGCGCGTCCGCTGCTCCGCCCGCAGCAGGTCCCTCTTCGCGACGCTCTGCGCCCCCTGCGCCCTCCGCCGGCCGGCCAAGCCGCTCCCGGCGAGCTCGCCCTCACGGCAGAGTCCCGCCCTCGCACGCCGCAGCTCCTCCGCGCCTTCGCTGCGCCGCTGCCGCTGCGCCCTCGCGTCCGCTCGCTCCGCCCGCAGCAGGAGAGGAGGAAGATGGTGGAGACGGGAGGGGAGGCGCGCCCCCTCCCCCTTTTAACGCCGCGCGGAGAGGAGAGAGAGACGCCCGCAGTCGCCTGCAGCCGCAGAGAAGATGCGGATCTCAGGTCTGCGCGCACAGGCGCGCAGACGAATATCCCGTGCGAGTATAACTGTTCGTCAGACGTCTGTAAACTATCCCGGACGTCTGGTCAGACGTCTGGATGTGATCCCAGACGTCTTGACAGACGTCTGGGCCACCTCCCAGACGTCTTAAAAGACGTCTGGGGTACGCGCTCGTTACAATATAACAAACTCAAAGGAAGTTTCGTCCCCGAAACTTGCGCCAACTAGGGTGCGGAAAAAGGATGTCCAAATAACCATAACAAACTCAAAGAGGACCGAAGCCGGTCCGAAAAGACGTACCCGCGAAAAGCTCTGGGTACCGCTCCCGCATTGCCGCCTCAGGCTCCCAGGTAGCCTCCTCGTACCGCTGGCTCCTCCACAAAACCTTTACCAGGGGTACTTGCTTTCGTCTCAACCTGCGGATGGCTCGGTCTAGGATCTGCACTGGCCGCTCGGGGTAGGTCAGGTCGTCGCTCACCTCGACGCTCTCGTGACTCAGTACGTGGCTGGGATCGGCTACGTACTTCCTGAGGTTGGACACGTGGAACACGTCGTGCACACCAGAAAGCTGCGGGGGAAGGGCAAGTCTGTAAGCAACGGGTCCAACCCGCTCCAGGACCTCGAAGGGCCCCACGAACCTCGGCGCGAGCTTCCCTCTCACCCCAAACCGCTGTAAGCCCTTCATGGGCGAAACACGAAGAAAGACGTGGTCCCCAACCTCGAACTGCACCTCTCTGCGTCTGCGATCTGCGTAGCTCTTCTGTCTGCTCCTGACAGTGCGGAGTCGTCTGTGGATCTGTTCAACTACCTCCTGACTCTGCCGGATCAACCTGGGGCCAACCTCCCACTTGGTCCCCACCTCAACCCAACTCAAGGGTGCCGTGCATTTCCGTCCGTACAGAGCCTCGTAGGGAGCCATGCCGATGCTCGAGTGATAACTGTTGTTGTATGCAAACTCTGCCAGGGGCAGGTGTTCCTCCCAAGAGCCCCTCCAGTCTAGTACACAGGCACGCAAAAGATCCTCAAGTGTCTGTATCGTGCGTTCCGACTGTCCGTCCGTCTGGGGGTGGTAAGCCGTGCTAAACCTCAACCTCGTCCCCAAAGCCTGCTGAAACTCAGCCCAAAACTGGGACGTAAAGCGGGTATCCCGGTCGGATACGATCTCCCGCGGAACTCCGTGTAGTCGCACCACATCACGGATGTACCTCTCTGCCAACTGTGCTGGTCCCAAAGTGACTCGGATCGGCAAGAATCGTGCCGTCTTCGTCAACCTATCCACTATTACCCAGACCGCGTCGTGTCCTCGCTGGGTAACAGGTAAACCCACCACCAAGTCCATGGTGATGCTCTCCCACTTCCACTCTGGCACTGGAAGCGGCTGAAGCGGCCCTGCAGGCCTCTGATGCTCGGCTTTCACCTGCTGGCACACTAAGCACTGCTGCACGAACTCACCCACATCCCGCTTCATCCCTCTCCACCAGAACTCGCGTCTCAAGTCATGGTACATTTTCGTGTTTCCGGGATGTATGGTGAATCTGGAACCGTGTGCCTCAGTCAGGAGCTCTCTCAACAGCTCCTCGTCTCTGGGGACGCACAGCCGTCCCCTCAAGCGTAACACCTGGTCTGTGAAAGAGAAGTCCCCTGGGTCCCCTGACAGTACTCTGTCGCGCAAAGACTGCAAGTACGGATCGGCCATCTGTCCCGTGATGATGCGGTCTATCAACTCTGGTCTGGTCTGCCGTGTCACCGTCACTGCCCCACAGTATCCTCGTAACTCTAGAGGTCGCCAACTGCCCACCTCCTCCAAAAGGCTCCAACTCTGTAACTGTAGACTGGCCAAGCGTGCGGGCGCCTTACGGCTCAAGGCGTCAGCCACCACATTGGCCTTTCCCGGGTGGTAGGAGATGCTGCAGTCGTAGTCCTTCAGGAGCTCCAACCAACGTCTCTGTCTCATGTTGAGCTCCTTCTGGTCAAAAAGATATCTGAGGCTCTTGTGATCTGTAAAAATCTCGAAGGTCTCACCGTACAAGTAGTGCCTCCATGTCTTCAGCGCGAAGACAACAGCTGCCAACTCTAAGTCGTGGGTAGGGTAGGTATGCTCATGGGGCTTCAGTTGCCGCGAAGCGTAAGCGACCACGTGACCCCTCTGCATGAGCACACCTCCTAACCCCTGCAAGGAAGCGTCCGTGTACACAACGAACCCGCCACTACTGTCAGGAATGGTGAGCACGGGAGCCGAGGTCAACCTCTCCTTCAGCTCCAGAAAACACGCCTCACAGGCGTCTGTCCAAGTGAAAGGCACATCCTTCCGAGTCAACTGTGTCATAGGACGTGCAATCTGCGAAAACCCTCTGATGAACCGTCTGTAGTAACCTGCCAGTCCCAGGAAACTGCGAATCTCAGTGACTGAACGCGGTCTCTCCCACCTGAGCACTGCCTCGACCTTGGCGGGATCCACCGCCAGGCCGTCTCCAGAGATCACATGACCCAAAAAGGTCACCTCCCTCAACCAGAACTCGCACTTGCTGTATTTGGCGTACAGCCTGCGTCGTCTCAGAGTGTCCAGAACCATCCGCAAGTGCTGTCCGTGCTGCGTCCGATCTCTAGAATAGATGAGTACATCATCTATGAAAACCACCACAAACTGGTCCAAGTACGGTCTGAACACCCGGTTCATCAGGTCCATGAAAGCAGCGGGGGCATTGGTCAGCCCAAACGGCATGACCAAAAACTCGTAGTGTCCGTACCGGGTGCGGAAAGCTGTCTTGGAGACGTCGGTCTCCCTGATCCTCAACTGGTGGTATCCAGACCTCAAGTCGATCTTGGAAAACACCGTGGCACCCCGCAACTGGTCAAACAAATCGTCAATCCTCGGCAGCGGATATCGGTTCTTGATGGTGACCCTATTCAGCTGTCTGTAGTCCACACAAAGGCGTAGGGTCCCATCCTTCTTTTTCACAAACAGTACCGGGGCTCCCCAGGGAGACGCACTGGGCCTCACGAAACCCTTCTCCAAAAGGTCCTGCAACTGAGACTTGAGCTCTCGCAGCTCAAGCGGTGCCATCCTGTATGGCGCGGTGGAGATGGGGTTGGTCCCTGGTACTAGTGAGATCTCAAACTCGATCTCACGCTCGGGCGGTAGTCCTGGTAACTCGTCTGGAAACACGTCGGGGTACTCTCTGACCACCGGGATGCTCTGGAAGTCTGCCACGGGGCTGTGCTCTGCCACCACACAAGCTAAGAAGCCCTCACACCCTTGGCTCAAAAGTCTCGCCGCCCGAAGTGCCGAAATGCACCTGAAACCTCCGTCCACTGGCTGCCCGTGAAACTCGAAGGAAGGCAACTCCGGAATGGAGAAGACAATCTTCCTCTCAAAGCAGTCCACCAATGCGTGGTAAGCGGACAGCCAATCCATCCCCAGGATCACCCCAAAGTCCTCCATCTGTATCATAATCAGGTCAGCTGGCAGGCTGTGTCCCCCGATGCTGACCCCGCAACCCGTGTACACCTCCTCAGCTACAAACAGCTGACCACTCGGACCTCTGATTACGAACGGGTTCTCTAACAATGTATAATCCTGGTCCAAACTAACTGCGAAACTGTCTGCGACAAACGAGTGCGTAGCGCCGGAATCGAAAAGCGTGTAAACGAGTCTGCCAGAAACTGAAACCATACCTGCTACCACGGATCCCGAAGCTCTGGCGTCCCTGTGTGTTAGGGCGTTGATACGCCCCTCAGCTCTAGGTGCGGACGAAGCAGCCACACTCTGCGTCGGACGGGTAGGTGCTGGCCGGTACCCTCCTCGCGACTGCGGTCCTCCTCCTCGCGCCTGGAAACCGCGGCCTCCTGCGCGCCCTCCAGTGCTCTGCGCGGGAAGTATCTGCTGACCTCCTGCCCTAGATGGGCAGTCCCTCCTGACGTGGCCCGGCTGGCCACACTGGTAGCAGAGGGGAACCCGACTCCCGCCCTCAGTGAGTCCCTGCTGTCGGCTAGGCGGGGGTCCGGTGCTGGCGACTGGCCCCTGTCGAGGGCCCCCAAAGGCCACTGATGGCCCTGCACAACGTGACGGCTCTCCTGCGGACGCCACGTGTCTCCGTTCTCGCCGGCCCTGTGAGAAGTCTGGCTGAAAGGGCCTCTTCCGCCCGCCGTCGGTCTCTCGCGCGGACGGGTTGGTCTCCTCGTAAGTCATGGCTGCCTCTACCACCCTCGAAAACGTCGGCAGCTTCAGGGGTTTGACATACCCCCGGATCGCAGGCCAGAGCCCCTCGGTGAACCTCCAAAGGCGCTCCTCCTCAGTGGCTACCGCTGTCGCTGCAAAGCGGGACAGCTCCAAGAAACGCGTGCGGTACGCGCTCACGGTCATCGTCCCTTGGCGGAGAGTGTGGAACTCCCGCCTCCTCTGGTCCTGCCACGTCTGGGGAAAGTACTGCTCGCAGAAGAGGGTGACGAACTGGTCCCACGTCGGCTCGTCCCTCTCCTGTCCCCGGACCGCCCTCCACCACTGGTGTGCCGCACTCTCTAGCTGGTACGTGGCAAAGGCCACGCGGCACTCCACCGGGGGGCGAAGGGTGTCGAAGATCTTCTCCAGCTGCTCAAGCCAGTCCTCTGCCTCGGTCGGGTCCTCATCCCCCTTGAAGGAGGGGGGCTTCAGCTTCCGGAACTGCCCGAAAAGCTCGAAGTGGTGCTGTAGGGGAGGTGCTGGTGCACCTCCAGGCGAAGGTGCCTCGTGTACAGAAGTGTCGGAGGAAGGTGGGGGCGGCAGGGGCCCATCCCCTCCCTCGTGCCTGGCGCCGCGTCCGTCGCGTGGTCCCACAGAGGACTCCCCCTCTGCAACCCCAGGAGGAGGTGCTCGGGGCGGTGGGTGGAGCTCCTCTCGCACAATATCCCGTATCAGTCTGGCGAGGTCCTGGGCCTGGATGCCAGGGAGTGGTGGCTGGTCCACCGAGACGTCAACGACAGCACGTCCACCTCGCCGACCTCGCCCTCGGCCGCGCCCGCGGCCAGTCTCGCCAGTCCCACGACGAGGCATCTCCTGCAAGGAGACGCGAAACAAAACGGAAACGTCAAAACAGACGGTACCTAACAACACTTCTAAGAGCTCATGTCAAGAGATATGTTGTGGTGGCTACTCTAGCTATAAACACGTGAATTGGTTACTTCCAGTCAGTTGATTCACTTCTCGGGACGACCTTGCTCTGATACCATCTTGTAACGACCCGGTTCCCGAGTCCCTACGAGACACGAGAACCGGACCGACTCGACTAATCCCAAGACCCAGTCGTCCAACGAGGAAGTAACCAAAAGACAGTAAAATAAACCACATTCAGCATGAATATAACTAACAGTAAAAAGTACAGCAGTAAGGAAAGAAACTACTACAGTAGGCACCACCACAACAGTAAAACAACATTTATCATATAACAAAAACTGCAGGTAAAGAAGGTACAGCGGAAACAAAACTACTCACTAGAACAGAAACAAAAGAAGGTACAAAACTGTGGCAACTCTACTGGACCCTACTCGGCCCAGCGTCCTCTGCAGCCGCCGACCCTGGCTGCTCAACACCTGGTCCTGAAAAAGGTAACGAGTGTAACACGTCAGCAAAACGCTGAGTAGAGTGGCAAACTAACTAAAGGCAACAGTAGAGTGTACAGTAGCTGTTATGTTCTATTACTTCCTTAATTTACATCTTTCAATTTTTCTCACTATTTCATTTACTTCTCAGATCCTTTACTTGATCTCGAATGTCCTCGTGGGACGATCTTGATTGCAGTCTTTTCCAACAGTAGAAGTAGCACGTGGTGCTCTCCTGGCCGGGAGAGTCCCCCGTGGTGATCCTACCCTCAGTCAACCACCCCAAGGTCACTGACAGACGTAACGGTGACTACGGCACGCGCGATAAACGCACAGGTAGCTAGCCCGTACTGGCACGCGGTCAGTCGTTTCCGTTAACGGGTGCGCCCAAAGCACAGCACGGAACCAGGGCAGAGCCCTCTCAGTAACAGGGGTCCAACCCCTCCACAGTAACCAAACCGGGGCCTTGCCCCTCCACAGTCCGCGCACCCTCGTCTGACTACCCTGGTTTGCCCTAGTGGGCCTAACAAGTCGGTGAAGGAGGCTAGCAGAACCCCGGGGCCCGTGGGGTAGCTAGTACTCTCCTAACACTACTAGCTCTCCTCGGTACTACGTACACGAGGGCCAACAAGTCGGTACAGAGCAGCCAAGCCTAACCCCGGGTCCCTGGGGCGGCTGGCCCCACTCTGCACTAAAACAGGTACAGGTACTTCCCTTGGTACTGCGTACCCAAGAGACAGTACAACTACATCTCAGTTCCATTCCTTTTCTTTCCAGGAGTTCCACTCCTAATTCCCCGTAGGGTTCCAGCCCTTTATCTCAGAACATCATATGTTTCACTTTCCAGATTCACGTTCTCAATTTCCATGATCTCAAACATGTTTCTTTGTTCATAACAGGCAGCTGTTAATTAATTTCACAGGCAGCTTATATATTCCTTTCCATTTTTCCAAGACTGCAGTAATATACATTCCACTAGTTTTTCCATCCTAGGATTCATGCCATATCCTAGGATCTATCATACAATCTAGTTTTCCGGCCCTAGGATTCATGCAACACCTAGGAGCTATCATTCCATACATTTCTCATTCCTAGGGTTCATGCAATGCCCTAGGTTCTAGTTATGGTTCCATACTTTAACAGATTTTATTAATGCTTAAAACCACTCTACCAGGTACAACGGAAGTAGTGGGGGCGTGGTCGGGAATCCCGCGCGCCTCCGCGACTCTCAAGACGGCAACCGAACGAGGTCCTATCACAAGGATCAAACACAAGGAGTGTCTCAAAACAGTGTATAGCTACTGTAGGCGGGTAGAGGAATAAATTCTGAAACGAACGCAACTCAAATCGCGGAAAACGGAGCCCAAACGGGCCCTAAACGGGTCGAGAAAGACAATACTGTGCAAAATCAGACGTCTGGAACTCCTTCCAGACGTCTTAAACGGTGGATCAGAGAATTACCTGTTCGGCGGGGTTCCCCGGACGTCCAGAAGTCTGTGGCGACGTCTCCCCTAGATCCCAGACGTCCGATGGTCTCTCCGGACGTCTGGAGGTCACTCCAGCCGTCTGGTACAACTTCCAGACGTCGGATTCGCAAAGGATGACGAATCCGAACACCTGCGCACAGCCAACCCTCCTCCTTCAGTACGGTCAGTCGACAAAAGAAGAAGGAGAAAGCGGAACTCACCTTTCAGACGTCTGTATGATCACACAGACGTCGCCCTTGCCGTCTGGATATCAGTCCAGACGTCTGATTCTGGAGATTTTTCCAGAATCAGAACCTCGCTCGGCCTCCGCTCGCGACGCCGCCCGCGTCGCACCTCGCGCGTCCGCTGCTCCGCCCGCAGCAGGTCCCTCTTCGCGACGCTCTGCGCCCCCTGCGCCCTCCGCCGGCCGGCCAAGCCGCTCCCGGCGAGCTCGCCCTCACGGCAGAGTCCCGCCCTCGCACGCCGCAGCTCCTCCGCGCCTTCGCTGCGCCGCTGCCGCTGCGCCCTCGCGTCCGCTCGCTCCGCCCGCAGCAGGAGAGGAGGAAGATGGTGGAGACGGGAGGGGAGGCGCGCCCCCTCCCCCTTTTAACGCCGCGCGGAGAGGAGAGAGAGACGCCCGCAGTCGCCTGCAGCCGCAGAGAAGATGCGGATCTCAGGTCTGCGCGCACAGGCGCGCAGACGAATATCCCGTGCGAGTATAACTGTTCGTCAGACGTCTGTAAACTATCCCGGACGTCTGGTCAGACGTCTGGATGTGATCCCAGACGTCTTGACAGACGTCTGGGCCACCTCCCAGACGTCTTAAAAGACGTCTGGGGTACGCGCTCGTTACACTTGCTTAATTCAACAAGGTTCTGGTCAGGATAAAAATCAAGTAAACCCTCTAAAATTCATGGAAAAATATCCCCCAAAGTTTATAACCTTCAAATTATCCTTTGGAACCTATTTTAACCTAGATTGGGGTCTTAGCTCATCAATTGACCTAATTTGGGTTTTTATGCAAAATATCCAGTCGAACGTGGTTAAACCTAAAATCCAACTTCACCATTGGATTCCTTAGATCCACATTATATTTTTTCCAAAATTTGGACCTAAGGGGAGGTCATCTTGACCTACTTTGCAAATTAGTACACCCAATTACATTTTGACCCCTATCTTTTGAAAACCATTACAGAAACCCCCCTAACTTCGTTGCCACTCTTACAAACAGGTCCCTCTACCATTAATGGGGAGAAATCCTACTCCGATGAGAAATAGAGAGGGAATACTCCCTGATTCCTCAGAGATCTCCTCCCAGATTTGGAAAGGAGATTCTCTGAGGAATTCCCTTCCATCTGAACTCGATCCTAATCCCTGATTTGCACCCAATCTCTCATGCGAACGCACGAGAGGTTTGGGTCTCTTAACTGATTCCATCTCCGGTGAGGATTCCCGCGCTTGGAAGCTTGTCTTCCAAGCACAGGAACCCCTGCCAATGCCTATAAATTGACCCTCAACTCCAGCTGCACCTCCTCAGCTCGACTTGGCCAGAATTCCATCTCAATTCCTTCTTCTCCTCCGGCCAAGTGGTCCAGCGAGCTCCGGCGAGCCCCCTCCTCTTTCTAGTCGCTCTGCCACAATACCAGTGGCAGAGCTATCCTCACCATCCTCCTCCGCGTCGAGCAACACCTGCACAAGCATCCCTAGCCCCATCGTCGTTGCCCTCTTCCTCCACTGGATGCCTTCTTCTCCAGCGACAGCAGGTACTGCCAGCCGCCCTCTCTCCCCCTTCGTCCACTTAATTAGCTTAGAACCATTCGTCTCTATCCCCTCTTCAATTCCCCTCAACCTATTTCACAAAACACCCCTCGCCCGCCACTGTCCACCGCCATCGTCCCCATCTCCGACCGACCTCCGGCGAGACGCACCCGTCATTCCACAACTCCACATGTCTCGCCACCAACACCACAACATCCCCCACATCCACTGAACATCTTCCACCCATCCACCACCACAAATGCCTCCCGACCTAACCCATAAACCTAGGCACGCACGCCTAGGCCGCTCCGCAGCCTGCCACCTACCGTCTCACCTTCGTCATGACACGGCGAAGGTCCTCCTGTGGTCTAATAGAGCCGCAAAGCCCCTTTTGTGTCATGCAGGATCTGAGCACCAGCTGCCATTAGCGATGGCTCGAGAAGGTCAAAAGCTTGCTCCAGGCTGAAGCGCTTCAAGGTCCCAGGTCCAGCAGGTTTGGGGTAGTCTTGCGCAGTCAGCTGTCTAAGCAATTGGCACTGCGAGGCCTGTAGCTGCAGTGATAGCGTCGGTTTCTACCGGGTTTGTGTTATATCATTGTAGTAAAGCCGGTTGTTACCAACGTTTCATATAAAAATTATTTTACTCGGAAAAATAAAAGAGTTCCCGAGGTCGAACTCAGGGAGCAAGTTGTATTCTAGAGATATACAAGTTCTATTACAAAAATAAAGAGAGAGAGAGAGAGATGAAAATTTGGCTTCTTCTTCTTTTCTTCTTTCTTCCTCTTTGTCTTTGGTTCTTCCAGTTCTTCTTCTTCTTCTTCTTCTTCTTCTTCTTCTGCTTTCTTCAGATCTTCCCCTCGTGCTCTTCTTCTTCTGTTCTTCCTTGTTTCTTTTCTTTCTTTTTCTTCAGATCGTCTTCTTCTTTTCTTGCTTCTTGCTTCTCTTCATTCCTTCTTCTTCTTTGTCTTCACCTGCCTTGACCTCTCTTTTTCTTCTTTCGCGATGGCCGTTGCTCTTCCTTCTTCTTCAGCCTGTCTTCTTTCCTGCTCTGGCTGCTGACCTTCCGTCGTCTGCCCCGGTGCTGAGACGACTTAACGATGCCTTCGCTACAGTGCAGCAGCTCCTTCTTCTTCAGCGAGTCTGCTTCTTCTTCTTTGGCCTGCACACTTCAGAGTTTTTTTCGTCAAGAGGCAAAAACCTACTCTACCCCCCTCCCCCGCGTATCTCTCTCTTTGAAATCACTCTTCGGAAGCTCTCCCAGAGCGCTACCGGGTAATCGGGTTCGGGTCAGGCCCGGGTCCAGGCCCACCGGCGTGCGTGGTGGGCGAGGAGTGCAGGTCAGTCTAATCGGGTCGGGCCAGGTCCGCGGAGCGTGGTCACGGACGAGGCCGAGTCGGGTCGGGTCGGGTGAGAGGGACCTCACCCCATGGTAACTGAGGCAAACAGCATAAGGCAGTTTTTGCCTTTATGCGTCCGCGCGCCTTCGAGAGGTTCCGAGGTGGGACTATCCGCGCACCCGTTTCTCTCACGCCTGCAGCAGGGATGGCGCTTCCAATTGCAACAGCTGTTGAGGCGCGCAACTCCAATTGAGGGCCGGTGTGTGTGCGCAAGACTCTTCCGCGCTGGCCGTGGCTCTTCAACCTGGGATATCTAGGCTTGGAGCGACCTCGAGCAAGCTTCGAGCTTCCTCGCCAATGGCGGTCAAGGCCTGGAACCTGAAATCAATAGAACGGCCTCTCGGCCAAATCAGACAGGCGGGGGACCTTCGCCGTGGCACGGCGAAGGTGGTCAGGGGGTCTGCAGGGGGCGAGATGGAGCTGTCAGGTCGTCCTAGGTCAAACTGTGAGCGAGGGAGTGGGTGTGTTCGGTGGGTCTGCAGAGGGTGTTTGGTGGGAAGTGGAGGGGCGGAAGAGGATCAGGGTGAGGAGGCGGAGGTTCTGCGGTGGTCGGCGAGCCGTGTGGGTCGCTGAGGTGATGGGAGCGGCTCGCCGGAGGGTGGTCGGAGGCGGAGAGGATGAGGGTGAACAGGGTCGGTAGAGGGCTTAATTGACTAAATCGAAAGCGGGGAAAGAAAGAGGAGGAGAAGGGGAGTAAGTCTAACTTAACTGCAGGGACGAAGGGGGAGGAACAGGGCGACAGTCGTATCGACTGTCGCCGGAGAAGACGGTGCCCAGTGGGGGAAGGACGGCGGTGACGACGGGGCAGAGGCAGCGCGCGCCGGTATTGCGCGACGCGGGAAGAGCAGGGGAAGAAATCTCTGCTGCTGGTAGTGCGGCAGAGCGAAGAGGAGGAGGAGGAAGAACCGCCGGAGCTGGTGGGCGTCTGCCGGAATGAGAAGAGAGGAAAATTGGGGGTTTTCTCCGTCAGATCCAGGCTGCTTTGGTCGGTGGAGCGGCGGGGGGTATTTATAGGGTTGAAGCAGGGAGGAAGGCGGAGGGAGACGACGTGTCTCCCTCGCCGGAGAATGGTCGGAATATGAACCCATACCGTCCGTGCGTTCGCACGGCCGGTATGGGGGGCTACAATGACCATGGGGGTGCTCCTGCGACGGCTGACGACGCAGGGCACCCCCGGTACACTTGCCAGGTCCTCCACCTCACCCTGCGCGGCGCCATGCTCCGCGCAAGGTCGCCGGAGCATGGTGCTGGCAGGGTTTTGCAGGAGGGACCTGTTTGCAAAGAACGAAGGAGAGTTAGGGGCCTAAATGCGAGGGTTCAAAAGTTGAGGGCCAAAGAGTAAATATATGAGGACCAAAGTGTAAAGTCGGTCAAGGAGGTTTCTTCTTAGGCTCAAGTTTTTATACATGACTAATTAGAACCTAAGGAATCTGATGGTAAATTTCATTTTCATATTAAACCTTGTTTGACCGGTCAATTTGCGTAAAGACCCAAATTAAGTTATTAATTGGGCATGGTTCTCAATGTAGGTCAAAATGGGTTCTAAAGGCCAAATTGAAGGTTCTAAACCCTAGAGATTATTTTTCTATGAATTTTAGAGGGTTTATTCTATTTTTACTTTGCCTCGAACCTTGTGAATTGAAGTGGGTTGTTTTAGGGTTACAGATTATCATTTGGTTCCTTGGAAGTGCTGTAGCCCTTGCTAGATCATCTCATCCCACTTTTATTCTTATTAAGCTGTTTTGACCTGTGTTTGGGCCCTGAATTACCCTGTATGCAGATTATACTGATAAAATTGCACTTTTACCCCTTATGACTGGTTTTCTTCTCAAACTCAGAATTCTCTGAGTTAAGCTTTTCCTTGAGATATGTAGGAGCTTTTATCCTTTGTATTGGGTCAAAATGAGCTAGTTATGGCTCATGATGAGGTTCTCATCATGCAGCAATTGGAAGGAAGAGTTGCTACGGGCGTGCGAGCAACAGCGGGTGGGACATTAGTCCCACCTCGTGAACCTGTGAGTGAGGTGCGTGCAATAAATTGATTTTGTGTTCTCAGCTCTTCGCCACGATACACACATGGGGTGAGGTCCCTCACCTATACACGCCTCGTCCGTGAATTCATCCCGCGGACCTGGCAACCCGACCCGACTATCCTCCTGAGCACTCCTTGCGCACCACACCCACACTGGTGCGCCTGGACCCGGGCACGCGACCCGACCCGATTACCTGACTCTGGGAGAGCATACTGAAGAGTGGTATACAGAGAGAGAGAGACGTGGGTGTGGGTAGAGGGGTAGGTTTTGCTTTCTTTGATTTGTGAAGGGAAGGAGAAGAAGTGAAGCTGACACTTAGTCGTAGAGGAAAAAGAGAAGGAAAGGCAAGGCAGAAGGAAGAGGCGAAGACAAAGGGAAAAGGAAGTCAGAGAGCAAAGGCTGAAGAAGGAAGAAGAAAGAAAGAAAGGGAAAGACAAGCAGAAGTAGAAGAAGAAGAAAAGCTAAAGCCAAGGGAAGTTGAGCCAAGGAAAGAAGAAGAAGAAGAAGACCCGCAGTGAAAAAGAAGGAGAAAGACACTGCAGAAGATAAGCAAGGCAGAAGACAGAGGAAAATAAGAAGAAGAAGAAGAAAGGCAAGAGAGTTGCAAAGAAGGAACAAGGAAGAAGAAGCACATGGCCAAAGAAGAACAGAAGAAAAAGAGGAAAATCATAAGAAGAGAAAGCAGACAACAAAAGAAAGAAAACATCTTTTTAAGACGTCTGATCTCATGATTAGATGTCCAATTTCTCTATTTTTGCCACAATTAACTTTCAAATTCATGCATATATATTCTGAATTAAGTTTTGAGTAATTAAGTGTTTAATTACATTCTTGAGATTAGTAATAAATTCCATTTGCTCCCTATGTTCGACCTCGGATACTTATGTTTTCGAGTAATAAATTTTTATTTGTTGACAACGCTTGGTCACCTATACTACGATGCAACGAACTATTAAAAACATGATCAAGCCACGTGAACAACCACCTTCTGTGCAAGAAAAAATCTTCCCTCCATCTTCTCTTCCTCTCCTTCTTCATTCCAACCCTAGCCACCCTTCTCAATGTTCTTCCTCCTTCCTCTACTCCATCTTCCTCCTCCACCCTCATCTCCATGCCCCCCTCCTTCCCCCATATCCACCACTTTCCCTTTTGCTTCTTATGGATCTTCTTCCCTTAGGTCTCCCCTTCCTCTAGGTTGCCATCTTCTCTAGGTCTTCTTCTTCTTCCCAATCTCTGCGTCTACCTTCTTCTCCACCATAGGTTCTTCACTAAGGTTCTTGTGCTACTTCTCCAGATCATCTTTGCAGTTCCTTCATCCCGATGGTTGTTGGAGTGCATCTCCACCTCCACCATGAGTCCTCCGGCTTTATCGGCTTGTTCTTCTACTTCTACTCCTACTTCTTCTACTTCTTCATCATCATCTTCTTCTTCTTCTTCTTCTCCTTCTTCTTCTTCTCTAGTTGTAAAACTTTAATTCAAGCATTTATGTTAGCTATAAAGCTACTCTCTTTCTCCTTGCAATCCGTGTATTTATTTTCTTCATTAGTGTAGTTTTTCTTATGTAATTTGCTTCTCTTTTATATATGAAAATAACAAAAAATCAAAAGAAAAAGAAAAAGAAAAGGATTTTAGTGTTCTCAAATTCACACCACTCACTCCCTATTTAGAATCACAAACCCGACTCTCAAAAATCACTCCACGAATTTCACCCCTCCAAAAATCTTCCAATTTTGTCTGTTGCTTTGGTATCAAGGATTCATGTTGCAAAATTTTGGGGACTAATTCATTCTATAAAATTTTAGAAAATTCGTGCACTGACTTGGGGTCTATTGCTAAATAGAACATTGAAATTTGGGTACTCTCAAATTTTTAGTGATTTTTATACAACTCTGATTTACGTGAAATAAATTTCAGATGCTTATTTAATCAAAAATTTAGATAAATTAGGTATAATTTTAGAGTGTCATTAGAGTTAGGTTCATTAGAGTTAGGTTAGTCGTGGGTCTTGCATTAGAGGTCAAAACAATCCTACCCCATTTTGAAAACAAAAGTCCAAAAATATAGAAAGTTACCTCCAAAAATTTGAAATTTTTCTTCAACCAACAATTATTCTCCTCATATTATATTTGCAAAGGTTAATGATAATATCAAGACTGCTCAATGGCATCCTAACTTGAGTGCTACACATCATGCAACAAATACCTTAGCCAATCTTGATATTGCCTCTGAATACTCAAGCATTGATGAAGTTTGCTTAGGCAGTGGAAATGGTGAACCCATTTCTCATTATGGTCAAAATTTCTTTACTCTAAATAACAAAGGCTTCATCAAGTTCTATTTGTTCCTAAACTTCACAAGAATTTGCTTTTTGTTTGTCAATTTGCAAAATACAATGGTTGTTATTTTGAGTTTCATGATACTCATTTCTGTGTTAAGGACAAGCAAACTCATGCCATTCATTTCCACAGCAAATTCAATAAGGGGCTCTACCAAATGTGGATTCCTAATCCTACCGATCATCCCACTACTATGGGAACAACTCTCTGCTCTACAACGACAGATAAAAAGTCATCAAACTACTACTACTAATAAAATCTCATTTCCAAACTCTACATGAAGTAATTCCTCTACAATTCCTGATACTGTTATTACTGTTGATGTTAATAATATTTCTCATTGGCATTCTAGACTTGGGTATCCAAATGTCCCTCTTGTAAGGTCTCTTTGACAATCTCGTGGGATAAGAACTATCAATAATATGAATAAAGGGCTATGTCATGTTTGCATGAAAGCCAAAACTCGTAAGCTTCCATTACATGTTACACATTCTATCAGCCAAAATGCTTTTGATCTTATCTTTAGGGATGTATGTACCTCTCCAGTAATCAACTATAATTGCTTCAAATATGTTGTGACCTTTATTAATGATTATACCAAATACACTTGGATATTTCCTTTCTCTTAAAAATCAGAGGTCTATGAAAATTTTTTGCAATTTTACTAATATGTTATGACACAATTTAATGCTTCCATTAAATCATTGCATTCATATTGGGGAGGAGAACATAAAAAATTATATAAGTGACTTGCCAGCCAACGACTTCTACATAGAATCTCAGCTCCTCACACTCCGAAACAAAATGGTTGTCGAGAAAGAAAAAATAAGCATATTACTAAGATTGCACATGCCTTAATTGCTCAATCCAATATTCCTTTGAAATTTTGGTACATGGCCTTCCATACAGCCATGCATCTTATAAACAAAATTCCTTCTTCAGTTAATGGTCATGCTCCTTATTTTTTGCTTTTTCAGTGTCTTCCAAATTATCAATTTCTTAAAGTATTTGGCTGTGCCTGTTTCCCATATCTAAAGCCCTATAATTCCCACAAACTACAACCTCGGTCTGATTTTCAAGTTTTTATGGGTTATTATTCCAATCACAAAGCCTACAAATGCTACAATATTACCACTGGCAAGTTCATCATCTCCAGGCACGTCTACCTTGATGAAACTTATTTTCCCTTCCTCAATATTATTTCCTTTGCCAACCTTACTAAGGAAATTTCTCAACCTTCTCTTCTACCACCCCCTCGTCTTCTAATGCCATCAATAACGGCTACCAAGACCACCAACAACACAGTTCCACATAATTCCTCTACATCCACTGAAAATGTCATTTCTTCAACCACTAATAGTTCTATTCCCATTAGTCCACAACCTATAACCCCTTAGCAATCCCATAACTCTTTCAATACTAATCTTCCATCACCACAAATACATTCAGAACCAACTCCACCTTCAACACAACCAGGTCCAATTCAGCCAATTCTCATAACTTCAAATTCTATACCAAAACCAACTCTAGAGAGAAGCCATAAGATGATTACACGGTCTATGAGAGGCATAATAAAAAAGGAAACTTTATTCCTCTTCTCTTCATCCATTGCAGATATTTTTCTTACACAATATTCAAAAACAGAGCCATCAAGCTATTCTAAAGCATCAAAAAATATAATATGGAGAACATCCATGGATGACCAAAATAACAGCTCTTCTTTCAAATAAAACTTGGGTTCTTGTTCTTTATAAGTCACAAATGAATGCTTTTGGGAAATAAATGAGTCTACAAGATTAAAAGGAAGTATGATGGTTCCCTTAATAGATACAAGGCATGCTTAGTCACAAAGGGTTTTCATCAATACGCTAGCATAGATTTTTTTGATACCTTTAGCCCGATTATTAAACCTACTATGCTTAGATTACTTTTATCTCTAACTATCAAAAATAATTGGAGCTTAAAACAACTTGACCTTCAAAATGCATTTCTTCATGGAAACTTAGAGGAGGAAGTATTTATGAAGCAACCATAAGGGTATGTTCATCCAGATTTTCCTCATCATGTATATGCACTTAAAAAGTTATTATATGGCTTGAAACAAGCTCCATGAGCATGGTTCACCCGACGCATCTCTTTTCTTCTTAAAAGAAACTTTATTGCTTCCAAAACGAATTCCTCTCTATTTGTCGATTGTCAACATGGTATTCTTTTCTACTTCGTGGTATACGTCGACGACATATTAATGATTAGCTCTTCTACGTTAGCTATGGAAGAATTTATGGCAAATTTAAAGGCGCATTTTCCAATTTGTGATCTTGGGAAGCCTTCCTTCTTCTTGGGAATTGAATTCACCTGCTTCTCATATGGAGTTCACCTCTGTTAACAATGTTATATAGCTAATATTTTGATTCTATTCAATATGGATGGTGCCAAACCAATTAGAAGTCCCATGGCAGCTAATGTTCTATCAATTAATGATTCTACTATGTAACTTTGAGGACCCAACTCTATATCATCAACTGATTGGAAAACTACAATACTTAACGGTCACAAGGCTTGGCATTGGTTTCCCTATTAATTGGCTATCATAAATTATTCACAAGCCTACTATAAAGCATTTTAAGGTTGCAAAGAGGATTCTTCGTTATCTAAAAGGTACATTATCAATTCCAAGAATTCAAACCTCTCCTTGAACACTTTCTCCAATGCGGACTGAGCTGTTGGAACCTTGTTCGACATCTTGTTTTGGTGTTAACGAAATTATTATGGATTAATGTTTGTAATTGAGTGCTTTTCAGATTTAGGTGAAGATCGAGGCAAATAGGAAATGATGGAGGCATGATGATGTGAAGGAGAAGATCATGACATGAAGGAGACAAGATGACAAGGAAGAATCGAGGAGGAGAAGATCATCTTCATCCTTTAGTTTTTAGTTTAGGCTTTTCTAATTTATAGAATGTATGCCTCTTAACAAAGAATCAACTTAGATCATAAAATAAATTAGAGATAAACTAGGATTTATACTATGATCATTTTTAAAGAACGTAATTGATTAATTTACTTTAAAAAAGGTACTTGTTAGCCCACAAGTACCGGTACTAAAGTTTAGTACTGATACATGTGAGTTACAGGTTTGTATTTTTTTATAGAAACAAACTTGTACCCTGCGAGTACTGGTACTCATGATCAGTACTAGTACTAGACGGAATGAGTACCAATACTCATGATCAATACCGATACAAGTGGGTTACAGATTTGTATTAAGTGTTTGAAACCCAAATCTGGAAGCAACGAATACCGGTATCAGGTAGCCGTTGGCTCAAAACTGAATGGCAAGAAAATTAATTTTGGCTATATGAACGTTGGGATTTAAACCCCAACGTCTGGTAGATGACCTACTAAGGTCCTAACTCTATAAATAAACCCTTGGACCCTTAGTTTGCACATAGACAAATACAAGGAAAATTCTAGAGCTTTGAATTCCAAATTCCACCATATTTTCAAGAGAAAAAGAAGAAGCTTGTCATTCACTCTCTCTACAATCCTGCAAGCTCAACGACAAGTTTTTGTCACGCATCCACGAAGCGATTCACTTCCATCCTAGGCTCTCAAATGGTATTCATTTTAATTATTGTTGGGAGGCATAGTGTAAGGACCCATTACTTTTTAGCCTTTTAAGACGTCTGGAGTCTCAGTCAGACATCTGTCCAGACATCTGGACCCGTTCTCGGACGTCTGAAAGTGGAATTTTTGTACTACGCACAATGCTCTGCATGCGGGCGACGCACAGAACCATTCCTTCCTCTCTCTCTTCCTCACCTCCCCCGAACCCTAAACCCTCACCCTCTTATATAAACCCCCCTCCTATCTCCTCTTCACTCCATACACCACAGCCACCACCACCTTTAGTGCTTGTGCGGGAGCGGCGAGAAAGGGCGAGGGAGGGAGAGCGAGGAGGAAGGAGGAGAGCGCTGGAGGAGGAGGACTAAGGTCGGTGGAGCTTCGGTGGAGGCTCAGCGGAGCTCGCATGGCCAACGGTGGGCACGTACAGGAGGAGGAGAGGGCTCGGAGAGGCGACCTCCTGGCCCTCTGCAATAGCTGGAGCTATTGCGGCGCGAGGCGAGCGAGCGGAGCGAACTGCAGGGAGTTTTTGATACTAGGATTTTTCCATTATCAGACATCTGGAGAGTCGACCAGACGATTGTGGCGGAAGCAGGACGTTCAGGTCTGAGACCAGACATCTGAAAGAACTTATATCGCAAGGTACGTTCTTTTCTGCGATTACGGCCATACAAGCCTCACCGTGGAAGTTGGTCGGGCCTGATTTGGACCTGCGATTTCGTATGCAGGTAAAGACCCTTGGGAAGGTGTGCGGAACTCTTTTCCACGTGTTTTTGGATGTCTGAGTACAACACCAGACGTCCGGAGGTGCATCCAGACGACCGAAGGCATTATCCGACGTCTGGAACTGCCTTCAGACGATCGCAGAGGAGGTCAGGACGTCTGAGGATACCATAGGAGCATAAGGTAAGATTTGACACCTTTTAAGACATCTGAGATTATTCCCAAACGTTTGATTTTGAACAGTAGGCACGTTTTTGACCTGTTTAGGGTCCGATCAGGGTCCGTTTTACACAAACAAAATGCCTGCACTTTCCTCTTGAGTTCCTCTACGTACTAGAGTCTGTTATACACTGTTCTGAACTCTCCTTTTGTGATTTATTCCCTTGTATAGGGTTTCTACCTGCAGCGCATTTGGGGCTCGTAGAGATGTCTAGGTCTGTGGTTCAAGTCCCCATTACTCTTGAGTTTCCTGGTAGAGCGGTTTAATTCCATTAATAATACTTAAATAAGAATGTGCTTGTGGAAGTAGCTAAATGGAACCCTAGGATGTGGAATGAACCCTAGGGTAGAGAAATGAATAAGCCTATTTGTACTATATGGTTTACTTGCATGTGTGGTTGAGATAAACTGCTAGAAATTGCCTGTATTATAATTGTGAGTTGCCTGTTAGAATATGAGCTGTCGGTATTTAATGAACAAGTACCTGTGAAATCACCAGTTGTATGTATTGAGAATTGAATTATAAAAACATGAGCTGCCTATATACGGATGACAAATGAATTATGAAAGATGAGATTTGGATCGGGATAAATGAGGTGAACATGAGCATGAACCATACGAGGAATTATGAGTAGAACTCCTGTGGATAGACGGAAACCTGGAAATGTAGACGGGAAGTGTGCTAGCCCTTGAATACATGGTACCAAGGAGAGCAACTGTCCCCTTTTGTGTAAAGCGGATCTAGCCTCCCATGGGTTGAGACCCAAGGTTAGGATTGGCCACTCTACACTGACTCCTGTTGGCCCTTGCGTACGTGGTACCAAGGCGAGCTACTAGTGTAGGGAGGAAGCTAGCCACCCCACGGGGCCCAGGGTTCAGCTAGCCACCCTACACCGACTTTGTTAGTCCCTCTAGGCAAACTTTGGTAGTCAGACAAAGGTGCGCGGACTGTGGAGGCGCAAGACCCCTGTTTGGTTCTAAGGGGCAAGACCCCTGTTCTGAGAGGGAAAGGCCCTATACTGTTCCATGCTGTACTTTGAGCACACCCACTAGCGGAAACGACTGACCGCGTGTCAATGCGAGGTAGCTACTCGTGTGCTTATCACGCATGCCGTAATCACCGCTACGCCTTGACAGAGACCTCGGGGTGGTTGACTGGGTGTAGGACTACCACGGGGGACGCTCCCGACCAGGAGAGCACCACGTGCACCTTCTACTCTACGAAAAAGACAACAATCAAGATCATTCCCACGAGGAACATTCAAGATCAAGAAATAGCTGGATACTTTGAAAAATGGGTGAAACGGGAACATATAAAATAGATAAATAGAAATAAGAATTAAACCTGTTGTTTTTATTATTTGTACTTAGATAATATGAACACCACTCTACTCAGTGTTCACTGACTCTGTCTTTTCATAATACTGTTCAAGACCAGGAGTTGAGCAACCCGAGTTTCCGGTTGCGAAGGGTGCTGGGCCCAATCGAGTTCAACCGTAGTTTTCTTCAACACTTCCTTTCCTTTTTCTCTACTGTTGTAGTAAGTAATGGACTTTTAGTTACTATTCTGCTACTATTGTTTACTTTCCGCTTTCCGTTGTCGTTGTTGTGGTTGTGGTATGTACTGAGACAGCTGTTCTATTTCCTTTACTGCTTTATACGTTTCTTCTCCTTAGTTATATCGCATATGTGAACGTGGTTTACTTTCTTGCTTTTGGTTATTTCTTGTTGGACGACTATGTCTTGGGATTAGTTGAGGCGAGTCGATCTCGAGTCCTGTAGGGATCCGGGAATTGGGTCGTAACAAGATGGTATCAGAGCAAGGTCATCCAGAGAAATGAACCAATTGACTTGAGAGTAACTATACACATGCATATAACTAGGATAGCCACCACAACGCATCGCCTTGATATTCGTTCCGAGTCATTTCTCGAAGTAATTCAGTATCGTTGACTCTCTTATTCTATCTTGCACGTCTCCTTGCAGGAGCAAGAGATCCCTAGTCAGGGAGTTGTCGAGGTGGGCCATGGTCGCGGCTGTGGACAAGGTCGGAGGGGCGGACGTGCCGGGCCTAAGGTACCAGGTTACCCACCTCTTCTCCTTGGTGTTCAGGCCCAGGATCTCGCTCAGCTGATCAAAGATATCGTGCGAGAGGAGCTCTGGTAGCATTCTCTCTCAACATAGTTAATTAACTTAATTTTGCTTAATTAAATGTATTAGAAAGTAACTTAGTTAACTTGAATTTGTGTCGGTTTAGTAGTATAGGGTCGAATTAACCTAACATTTTAGATTTTTTAACTGGTTGAGTCCATGCCGTTCGCTGGGAGGTATACATTATTTCAAATTCACCAATTAATTATAAACATCTTATAGGTATAGGAGGTATAATTAAGTTAATTTTAATAATATGAATTTTGCAAAATGATTTAAATTGAGGAAATATGCAAAATCCCATATGAAATCACATTTACAACATTTATTTCAAAAGAATTAAGGCAAATAAGAGTTTATCTAGTCAAAGTATGCGTCTTTACGATTTCTTCTTCTGCTTCCTTTCTTCTTTCTTTCTCCCTTAACCTTTCTTTCCTTCTTCCCTTAGCCTCTTTTCCTTAGTGTCTGTATTTAGCCATTAAAGCCTTCAGCTGAGCCTTAACTCTTAATCTTTCCTTTGAACCATCACTAAACCAGGTTTTTTTTCTTTTCCTCAACCAAAAATTAGTTTTTGGTTTGCGGCTCAGGCCTTTCAGGGATATGCAACACCATTTACAGGGTGGGACCAGACCCTACTAGGTCTTCTCCTGATTCGATTTAATTTTGATTTATTTTCAATTTATTTCTCGAGCCAAACCAGCCCAACCACCTCCCAGGCCTCGCCCTCCCAAGGCCACACACATCGCACGCCCACACAGGTGCACCCTCGCAGGCACACACACCCGCACACACACGCATATGCTCATTCAGTAACCATTCATATCTGTGCACCGATCGCTGATGACTGAGGAGTGTAATGAACAAATTGCTTTTATACTAAGGCAGGCGCTCCAGAATTCTCGATGTGGGACTAAAGTTCCCCTTTCCAAAGCTAACTTCAATTGGGAATAACTTCTAGCTCAGAGCTCCAAATCAAGCGAACAAAAGCTTGTTGGAAAGCTCTTGAGTAGCTCTATAGGATTACAGTGTCGATTTAATGTTAAGGGGAAGATTTCCTCTTCAATTTGAAGGGTGGAGTTATGTGTTTTATATGGGTATATACTGCCTGGAAATGAAATTAATGTTTACAGAGTCCACATTCTGGATTTCTCCCTTAACTAAGGTTCTAAATGGGCTCTACAAGTATTTCCATAGCTACTGGAATGGGTTTTGAGCTCTCAAAGCTTCGAGTAATGCACAGGAGGTTGAAGCTTCACTGAAAGCTTCAGAGACTGAATTCAAACTTGAAGAAAGGTCTAACAGACAACTAAGATCAATTTCAATCGATTTAAACAGATTCTAAGTGTTGTTACAAGCTTGTCTGGGCAAGAATTGCGATCAAATTCCATCCAAAAACCACTGCCAATAGTTTGGGTTCAAAAACAACCCAAACTGGCAGTGTTTGAATTCCAGCAAAATTAACCCACAGAGCTCATTTAATTCACCCTAAAATCATTTATACGAATCTCAGAAACAATTCAAGCTCCTCAAATCAACAGATTGAGCTCAGAGTCAAGGTCTTAAGGCTCGGGTTTGACTATAAGGCTCAAAATTTTGACTTTCTATTTTATGCCTCTTCATAAGAAGTCAAAGCCTAAAGTAGCATCCTTTCATCCTCAGGAACTTGCTTAACCCCTTAAACAGATGATTGAACCTTGGATTCTAGGGTTCCAGGCTCATCGTCTGAAGTAAAAATGTGGTTTGTTCATCAGAGGAGTTAGAAGGTTGTTACAGTGTTCTAAGGACATGAATGACTTCAGTGCACTGCACTAAAGCTTCTAGACCCATTAAATGTGACCTTTAAACTTCCTAACAAACTTCCCCAACTCCAGCGGAGTTGGAGAAGATGAATAAGTAATCCTAGCTCCAGGCATTAAAATTCCAAATAAACAACCTCAAACAAATCAGTGATCAAAATTATGTCATTCTGGAGCTTCTTATCAACTTCTACAGGCTGAAGAACAAATTTGACTCGCCGGAGCTCACCGGAGCTCCGGTGACTCCAGAAAAAGATGAAACTTGTGTACAGAAAGAAATTTCATGCCATTTTTTATTTCAAGAGATTCCTGAGGTCACAAGGAACCTCAGGATCGCATTAAATTCCTCATTAACTCATTAGATGTAAGATTTGGCAATGAATTCAATTTGAATAGGATTTGAATTGGTTGAGGCACAGGACTTGATCTCCCACTCAGATGAGTGGTCAAGACAAGTCAGAAAGGAATTGCGATGATAAATACTTAGTTAATTTAAGGTTTTAACTACTCCTGAGCCGCCATTGACCGCGAGCTCAGGAGCTTAGATAAAATTAGGCATTTAAGTTATATATAGTATTTAATCAAATTAAGTTGATAATTAGGATCCTTAAGTGATGAATTAGTGATGGAGGATCCAATGGAGGTGGAATTAAGTCAACTGCTGCTGCCATGGACAGCATAAGTAGTTGATGAAGGTGGATTTGAATTAGGCAAATCAGTGATCAAATTAAATATTAAGTACGTTAGAAATGATCATGAATGATAGAGGAAGGTGAACAATGGATTCAAAAGACAAAATTAAAGCCCTGGCAAGCTCAAGGAGCTCTCCGGAGTCGAAGAAGATGAAGTCCGAAATCTAACATTACGACTACACTACCTAACTAATTAACTAGCTAAACTACTCTACTCCTACTCGTACTCCTATCCTACTATTACCTGGATGAAGGGGATAGAGGAACTCTGTTGAAGGCTCATGATGGAGGAACGAAATCAGAGGATATTTGGAAGATCACCAGTGGCGATTGTGAGATGAAGCAGAGGAGCTCCTTGGTCAGCGCTTGTCTCCAGAGCCGCAGCTGACCTTGGTGAAGTTCCTGAGCTGACTAAGGTGGACGGAGATAGTTGGAAGATGAGGTGGAAAGTTTGTTGGAGTTGCGGAGGGAATGGCTATTGGGTTGGCTGCAGTGAAGAAGAGGGAAGGGAGCCAACTTCCGGAAAATCAAGGGGGTCAGGGGGTATTTATAGTCGACGACGACGAAGGAGGAGGAGGAATCTGGATGCACTTGAGGCTAGAAGGAGGTTAACCACCGGCGTCTTCTCCGACGATGGTGAAGTTATCTCCTACCCTAAATTAGGATAAAAGTGTCATCCAGACTGATGGATTAAGATGGGATGGTGAGCGCAAGCTCCAGGAGCTTGAAGAAAGAGAGACAACGTCGGATGGGCGGTGATCGTGCGATGGAAGCACCCTCGGTCGTCAGCCATTCAACTGGTTGAAGAGAAGAAGAAGTCAGGGACGTGGCTGTGATAAAACTTAAGGACCTATATGAAAAATAAGGACCCGAATGGAATGAATTGTAAGGACCAAAATGTAAACTTAGGTTTTCAAGGCTTATTTTAATTTAGATCTTTTTCAACTTTTTATATATGATTGTAAATAAGGTAATTATTATATTTAGACCTTGAATTTACATTTTTGACCTTTTTAGATTAATTTATTTAATTAAGTAATGTTACATAAGTTATTACATGCTTAAGTATATATTATGCTTAAGTTAATTAACTCATTAATTAGGTGAATGATTGGTAATATCTCGGGTCCAATTATTAATCAAATTATTAATAATGTTAATTGGATGTTAAAATAGCAATTTTAACTCATTTTAAGGTCCTTTACTATATATCCCTTATTTTATAATTAACTCATATATTCACATATTCTTAACTAATTAACTAGGAAGACTAGTTAATTAGGGGTAATTAGAGATCATGATGAGCTTCTCATCAAGCTCCACCAGCCTCCATAGGCACCTCACCCTGAGGACGTGGAGGGGGAGTCCTCGATGGGACAGAGAGACCGCCACAGCATCGGACGAGCAGGAGGGGGAGAGGGTGGTCCTCCACCACCCCCACCGCACTCTGACACTTCCGAGCATGAGCCCTCCTTGCCTGGAGGCGAGCCTGTTCCCCCACTGTAGCTGCACCACGAGCTTTTCGGACAGTTCCAGAAGCTAAAGCCCCCCTCCTTCAAGAGGGATGAAGACCCTTCTGAGGCAGAGGACTGGCTAGAGCAGATAGAGAAGATGTTTGACACCCTTCGCCCTACCACGGAGTGCCGCATGACCTTTACCACGTACCAGCTAGAGAGCGTGGCACACAGGTGGTAGAGGGCAGTTAGAGGCCAAGAGGGGAGAGAGCCAACGTGGGACCAGTTCGTGATTCTCTTCTGCGAGTAGTACTTTCCGCAAACCTGGCAGGACCAGAGGAGGTAGGAGTTCCACACTCTTCGCCAGGGGACGATGACTGTTAGCGCGTACCACACGCGTTTTCTGGAGCTGTCACGTTTTGCCTCGACAACCGTGTCTACGGAGGAGGAGCGCCTGTGGAGGTTTACTGAGGGGCTCCAACCTACTATTCAGGGGTATGTCAAACCCCTAAAGCTACCCACCTTCTCATGAGTGGTTGAGGCAGCCATGACCTACTAGGAGTCCAACCCAACTACGCGAGACACGGACAGCGAACGGAAGAGGCCCTACCAGCAAGAGTACTCTCAGGGCCATTAGGAGAGGAGGCACACGGCACCTGCAAGAGAGCCGTCTCATTTTGCGGGGCCATCAGTGGCCTTTAGGGGCCCCAGACAGGGGCCAGTTGCCAGCACCGGACCCCCGCCCAACCGCCAGCAGGGACTTACTAAGGGAGGAGGTCGTGTCCTCCTCTACTACCAGTGTGGCCAGTCGGGCCACATCAGGAGGGACTACCCATCTAGGGTCGAAGCACAGCAGATGCTCCCCGCACCGAGCATTGGAGGTTGAGCTGGTGGTCGTGGTCCCCAGGCACGCGGGGGAGGACAGCAATCATGAGGAGGGTACCGGCCAACGACTGCTCACCCGACCCAGAGTGTAGTTGCTTTGTCTGCACTGAGGACTGAGGGGCGTATCAACGCCCTGACACACAGAGACGCCAGAGCTTCAGGTTCAGTGGTGGCAGGTATGGTTACTGTTTCTGGCAAACTAGTGTACGTACTTTTTTATTCTGGCGCCACGCATTGTTTTGTTGCTGCGAGTTTTGCGATCAGTTTAGGGTAGGGCAGTGTACTGTTAGAGGATCCGTTTGTGATCAAAGGCCCAGGTGGCCAGTTGTTTGTAGCTGAGGAGGTCTACACAGACTGCGAGGTCAGTATAGGGGGACACAGCCTCCCTGCTGACCTGATTGTGATACAGATGGAGGAGTTTGGCGTGATCCTAGGGATGGACTGGCTGTTCGCCTATCATGCCCTGGTGGACTATTTCGGGAGGAAGATTGTCTTCTCCATACCGGAGTTGCCTCCCTTTGAGTTTCACGGACAGTCGGTGGATGGAGGTTTCAGATGCATCTCCGCACTTCGGGCAGCGAGGCTTTTGAGCTTGGGGTGTGAGGGCTTTTTGGCCTGTGTAATGGCAGAGCCTAGCCCCATGGCTGACTTTCAGAGTATTCTGGTGGTTTGCGAGTACCCCGACATTTTTTCAAAGGAGCTGCCAAGACTACCGCTTGAGCGTGAGATCAGGTTTGAGATCTCACTGGTACTGGGGACCAGAATCATTTCTACTACACCGTACCGAATAGAACCGCTTGATCTGCGAGAGCTCAAGTCACAGCTGCAAGACCTACTGGAGAAGGTTTTGTGAGGCCCAGTGCGTCCCTGTGGGGAGCCCCTGTGCTGTTTCTGAAGAAGAAGGACGGTACCTTACGACTTTGTGTTGACTACCGACAGCTGAATAGGGTCACCACCAAGAACAAGTATCCGCTGCTGAGGATTGACGACCTCTTCGACCAACTGCGAGACGCCACAATGTTTTCCAAGATAGATCTAAGGTTGGGCTACCACCAGTTGAGGATCAGGGAGACCGATGTCTCCAAGATAGCTTTCTATACCCGGTATGAGCACTACGAGTTCTTGGTCATGCAGTTTGGGTTGATCAACACCCCCGCTGCTTTTATGGATTTGATGAACCAGGTTTTCAGACCGTACTTGGACCAGTTTGTGGTGGTGTTCATCGACGACGTACTCGTTTACTCGCGGGATCAGGAGCAGCATGGACATCATTTACGGATGATCCTGGACACTTTGAGGTGATGCAAGTTGTATGCCAAGTACAGCAAGTGCGAGTTTTGGTTGAGGCAGGTGACTTTCTTGGGCCACGTGACTTCAAAGGATGGTTTGGCTGTGGATCCAACCAAGGTTGAGGCCGTACTCAAGTGGGAGAGGCCACGTACAGTGACAGAGATACACAGCTTTTTAGGACTGGCAGGTTACTATTAGCAGTTTATCAGAGGATTCTCTCAGATTGCGCGTCCTATGACCCAGCTGACTCGAAAGGACGTGCCCTTTTCCTAGACAGATGAGTGTAAGGCATGTTTTCAAGAGTTGGAGAGACTGACTTCAGCTCCTGTACTTACCATCCCGAACAGCAGTGGTGGTTTTGTGGTTTACACAGACGCTTCGTTGCAGGGATTATTGGGTGCACTCATGCTGCGGGGTCACGTTGTCGCTTATGCTTCGCGGCAACTGAAACCCCATGAGCATAGCTACCCTACCCATGACTTAGAGCTGTCAACTGCTGTCTTCGCGCTGAAGACATGGAGGTACTACCTTCATAGTGAGACTTTCGAGATTTTCACGGATCATAAGAGCCTCAGGTACTTGTTTGACCAGAAGGAGCTCAACATGAGACAGAGATGTTGGTTAAAGCTCCTAAAGGACTACGACTGCAGCATCTCCTAACATCTAAGGAAGGCCAATGTGGTGGCTGACACCTTGAACTGGAAGGCACCCGCCCACTTGGCCAGTTCACAGGCACAGAGTTGGAGACTCATGGAGGAGTTGGGCAGTTGGTGACCCCGGGAGTCATAGGGGTATTGTGGGACAGTGACAATGACGCAGCTCATGGAGGAGTTGGGCAGTTGGCGACCCCGGGAGTCATAGGGGTATTGTGGGACAATGACAATGACGCGGCAGACGCGAAAAGAGTTGATAGACCGCAACATCGCAGGGTAGATGACAGATCTGTACTTACAGACGCTGCGAGACAGGGTGTTGACATGAGACTCAGGAGACTTTTCCTTTACAGACGAGATACTGTGCATGAGGGGACGCTTATGCATTCCTAGGGACGACAAGTTATTGAGAGAGCTCCTGGCTGAGGCGCACGGGTCCAAGTTCACCATACATCCCAGGAACACAAAGATGTACCATGATCTGAGACGCGACTTTTGGTGGAGAGGGATGAAACGGGATGTTGGTGAGTTTGTGCAGTAGTGTTTGGTGTGCCAGCAGGTGAAGGCCGAGCATCAAAGGCCTGCAGGGCCGTTGCAGCCACTTCCTGTGCCAGAGTGGAAGTGGGAGAGCATCACCATTGACTTGGTGGTGGGTCTACCAGTTACCCAGTGGGGACATGACTCAGTCTGTGTGATAGTAGATAGGTTGACGAAGATGACTCATTTCTTGCCGATCCGAGTCACCTTGGGACCAGCATAGTTGGCAGAGAGGTACATTCAAGATGTGGTACTCCTACACGGAGTTCCATGTGAGATTGTATCCGACAGGGATACCTATTTTACTTCCCAATTCTGGGTTGAGTTTCAGCACACTTTGGGGACATGTTTGAGGTTTAGTATCTCTTACCACCCCCAAACGAACAGATAGTCAGAGCGCACCGTACAGACACTTGAGGACCTTTTATGGGCCTGTGTACTAGACTGGAGAGGCTCCTAGGAGGAGCATTTACCCCTAGCAGAGTTTGCATATAATAACAGTTACCACTCGAGCATCGGCATGGCACCTTACGAGGCTCTGTACAGATGGAGGTGTACTGCACCCTTGAGTTAGGTCAAGGTGGGGACCAAGTGGGAGGTTGGCCCCAGGTTGATCCAGCAGAGTCAGGAGGTGATAGAGTAGATTCACAGATGACTCCGCATTGTCAGGAGCAGGCAGAAGAGTTATGCTGACCGAAAATGCAAAGAGGTACAGTTCAAGGTTGGGGATCACGTCTTTCTCCGTGATTCGCCCATGAAGGGCCTGCAACATTTTGGGGTGAAAGGGAAGCTTGCACCGAGGTTTGTAGGGTCCTTTGAGGTCCTGGAGCGGGTGGGACTCGTTGCTTACCGACTTGCCCTACCTCCCCAGCTTTCTGCACGACGTGTTCCACGTGTCCAACCTCAAGAAGTACGTCGCTGATCCTAGTCACGTTCTGAGCCACGAGAGTGTCGAGGTGGGTGACAACCTGACCTACCCCGAGAGACCAATGCAGATACTAGACAGAGCCATCCAGAGTCTGAGACGGAAATAAGTACCATTGGTGAAGGTCTTATGGAGAAGCCAGTGGTACGAGAAGGCTACCTGGGAGCTTGAGGCAGCAATGCGAGAGCGATACCCAGAGCTTTTTGAGGGTACGTCTTTTCAGACCTACTTCGGTCTTCTTTAAGTTTGTTATGCATTTTATGTTCCTTTCTCTGCACCCTACCTAGATCAAGTTTCGAGGATGAAACCTCCTTTAAGTTTGTTATGATGTAAGGACCCATTACTTTTTAGCCTTTTAAGACGTCTGGAGTTTCAGTCAGACATCTGTCCAGACGTCTGGACCCATTCCCGGACGTCTGAAAGTGGAATTTTTGTACTACACACAGTGCTCTACACGCGGGCGGCGCGCAGAACCGTTCCTCTCTCTCTTCCTCACCTCCCCAGAACCCTAAACCCCTCACCCTCTTATATAAACCCCCTCCTATCTCCTCTCCACTCCACACACCACAGCCACCACCACTTTCAGTGCTTGTGCGGGAGCAGCGAGAAGGGGTGAGCGAGGGAGAGCGAGAGGGAGGAAGGAGGAGAGTGGTTGTTTCTTACCTCAACTCAGTTAATTAAGTTAATTTTACTTAATTATGAGTAGAGAAAAGTCACTTAGGTTAACTCAAAATTATGTCATTTAGTAGTATAGGGTCGAATTAACCTAACGTTTTAGAAATTATCTACTGGTTGAGTCCAGGTCGTTCGTTGGGAGGTATAATTCATTCTAAATTCACTAGTTATCTTTTATTTTTCTTTATAAGAATAGGAGGTATATTTAAGTTAATTATAGAAGCATGAATTTTGCCAAAAATTGATTTAAATGAAATAACATGCAAAATCCCATATGAATTCTCATTTTCAATATTAAAAATATCTAAATTCTCTATTTATTTCAAATAATTTAAGGCAAAGAAGAGTTTATTTAGACAATACATGCCTTAACACAACAATTAAGAGCAAAAAGAAATTAAAATATAACAAGAAAAATCAATTTCTTTTCCTTTATTCTTCAACCTCTCTTCTTTCTCTTCTTCTCTTTATCTTCTTTTTCTTTTATTTCTTAATCCTTTATTTTTTTCTCTTTCTCTTTCTATTTTCCTCTTATTCTCTTTTTCTCTCGATCTCTTTCTTTCTTCTCTTCTTTTTCTTCTCTTCCCGTCTTCTTCTCCCTTATTCTTCTTAAGCATTTCCTTAGCACCTGCCAGTTCTCTTCTTTCCTTTATCACAAACTTCCTCTTAGCCTTTCATTGTTTCTCTTTTCCTTAGCTTCTCCAGCATCTGCTTCCTTCAGCCTTTACTTCCTTCGACACTTAGTTTTCACAGTTTCTTCATTCTCTTTTTTTTCTCATTCAGCTGAACCGGGTTAATTTTCTTCTCAACCAAAAATTTGTTTTTGATTTACAGCGAGGTCCTTTCGAGGATACACAGCACCCTGAGATCAGGGTAGGACCAGACCCTACTCGGTCCTCGCCTAATTTCATTAGGGTTCATTTTCGATTTTATTTTCTTCTTGAGCCAAACTAGCCCTCTCTCGAGCCAAACCGGCTCAACTGCCTCACAGGCCTCACCTTCCCAAGGTCATCGCACACACACGCCCACTCGGGCGCACACCAGCAGGCGCACTCGCCCACACACACACACATAATATGCTAAGAGATCAGATGTTCTTTTCACGTCGAGCGCTGACAACTGAATCACCTACTTAACAAATTAGTTTTATACTAAGGCACGCGCTCGACAATTTCCGATGTGGGACTAAGTTCTCCCCCTCCAGACCCAACTTCAAGTGAAGGTTTCTCCCTACTCAGAGCTCCAAATCAAGCGAAGTAAAGCTTGATGGAAAGCTCTAAGATGACTCTACATGATTCCAGGGTCAATTTAAGGTTCAGAGGATGTTTTCCTCTTCGATTTGATAGGTGAAATTAGGGGGTTCCTACAGGTAATATAATGCCTGGAAATGGAATTAAGGTTACTGTGTCTTCAGGGTAGTTCTTTAAACTTATCTAAGGGTATGAATAGATCCTATGGGTAATTCCACAGCTGATTGTGTGGGTTTTAGGCTCTCAAAAGCTTCAGGAAGCACTCAGAAGCTCAAAGCTTCTCTGAAAGCTCAGATAACGAAATTTCTAATTCTGTTATGTACAACAGACAGCTAAGGACATTTCTAATCGATTGGAATAGCTTCTAAGGATTGTTATAAGTTTGTCTGGGTAGGATTCATGATCAAAACTAATCCAAATGACACTGCCATCAGTTTGGGTTCAAAAATAACCCAAACTGACAGGTTTGCAATTCCAAACAAATTAACTCCCAAAGCTCAACCAATTCTTTCTAAAATCATTCAAATGAATCTCAGAAACACTTCAGATTCCTTAAATCATCAGATTGAGTCCAGAATCAGAGAATCAAACTCAATTTTGACTTCGAAGCTTAAAATTTGACTTTCTGATTAAAGCTTTTTAATAAGGAATCAAGGCCTCAAACAACATCTTCTTAATCCCAAGATTATTCTCAGACCCTAAAATAGATGTTTTGACTGAAGATTCTAGGGTTTCAGGCTCATCACCTGAGATCAAAAAGTGGTTTGTTCATCAGAGTAATCAAGAAGTTGTTACAGAGATTTGAGAGTAGAAATGACTTCAGCGCATTGCACTCAAGCTTCTAGATCCTTTAGTTATGACTTAAATCTATCTGACAGACTTCTCCAACTCTGCCAGAGTTGGAGAAGAAGAAAACCTATCTCAAGCTCCAGTCTCTTAAACCTCAAATAAACATTCTCAGAACAATCAGTGATCCTTAATTCATCAATCTGGAGCTTCACACCAAGTTCTACAGGCTGAAGAGTACTTTTGACTCGTCAGAGCTCACCGGAGCTCCGGTGAGTCCAGAAAAAGTGGAAATTGTATACAGAATGAAAAATTATGTAATTTTTTTATCTAAAAAGGATCCTGAGGTTGCAAGGAACCCCAAGATCACATTTAATTCCTCATTATCTCTTTAGATGTAAGATTTAACAGTAAATTCAGTTTGAATGAAAATTGAGTTAGTTAAGGCACAGGACTTGGTCTCCCACTCAATTGAGTGGTTGAGACTAGTCTAAAGAGGATTGCGATGATAAATATTTAGTTAATTTAAGGTTTTAACTACTCCTGAGCCGCCTTTGACAGCGAGCTCAGAAGCTTCAATAAAATTAGGTTTTTAAGTTTTGTGTGATATTTATACAAATTAAAGTGTAGAACAGGATCCTTAGATTATGAATAGGTGGTGGAGGACCCTATGGAGGTGGATCTAAGCTCAGTTACTGCCGCCATGGACAGTGACAGTATCTGTTGAAGGTGAAGGTGAATTAGGCGAATCAGTGATAGCATTAGTGTTTTAATGAATTAGAAATGGTCATGAGTGATAGAGGAAGGTGGACAGTGGCTTAAAAAGATGAAATTAGATCTCTAGCAAGCTCAAGGAACTAGCTAGAGTCGAAGAAGATGAAGTCTGGAATCTGGAATTAAGTTAAGCTAATTAACTAATTAACTACCTAAACTACTCCTACTCCTACCTACCGTTACCTGGACGAAGGGGTCAAAGGGACTCCGCCGATGGCTCATGACAGAGGACGAAATCAGAGGGGATGAGAAGAATCTTCGGCAGGCGAATTTGGATGGAGCAGAGGATCTCCTTGGTCGTTGCCTTTGTCCAGAGACGTGGCTGACCTCGGCAAAGCTCCTCAGCTGATCAAGATGGACGAAGGAAGTCGAAGAATGGTGTGGAAGATCGTCGGAGTTACAGACAAATGGCCTATTGGGTCGGCTCAGTGTTAGAAGAAGGAAGGGAGCCAACTTACAAAAATCGAGGGGGTGGAAGTCTATTTATAGTTGACGGTGATGAAGAGGGCGGTGGAATCTGGACGAAGAAGAAGCTAGGAGAGCTTAACCTCCAGCATCATCTCCGACGACACTGAGGTTAACTCCCACCTAAAATTAGGATTTCAGAGTGATCCAGACCGTTGGATGAAGATGGGATGGTGAGCGTAATCTCCAGGAGCTTGGAGAAGGAAGAATGATGTCGGCAGGGCAGTGATCGAGCGGTGGAATCACCCTCTATCATCAGCCGTTCAATCAGCTGAAGAAGAACAAGAAGAAGAAAACGATGGGGACCTATGTGCGATGAAACCTACGGACCCATATGAAAATTAAGGACCATATTGCAATGAATAGTAAGGACCTAAATGTAAACCCAAGGTTTTAAAGGTTTATTTTAACTTAGATCTATTTCAACTTTTTATATATGATTATAAATAAGGTAATTATTATGTTTTCTCCTTGAATTTACATTTTTAACCTTTTTAGGTTAATTAATTAAATTAAGTAAAGTTTACTTAAGTTATTATATACTTATGTATACATTATGTTTTATGTTAATTAACTTATTAATTAAGGGAATGATTAATAAGATCTCGAGTCTAATTATTAATTAGATTGTTAATAATATTAATTGAATGATAAAATATCATTTTAAACTTATTTTAAGGTCCTTTACTATGTATCCCTTATTTTATAATTAACCCATATATATTCATATCCTTAGCTAATTAATTAGAAAGACTAGTTAATTAGGGGTAATTAGAGATCATGATGAGTCTCTCATCATACCCCCAAGCCAAAGTTTTGCTGGTCCCTAGCAAAATTAACTAAGACTATGATGATATAAAGCACTTGGGTTTAAATTAATATAAATAGTAACTATGTAGAGGAAAGCCTAGGTCAGAAAAATTTAAGTTTAATATAAATGATTAATATACAGAGCACTTGTGAAAATTTTATTCCTTGGACTTATACTTATAACATTTTCAAAACACACTTAAACAATGTTGTTAACAAGAATTTTATTCAGAATTAGAATTCTTCAAAAATCTCTTACTCCTTGTAACTATTCTTAACCCAAATTAGAATACAAAGTGTTTTAAGGAAACAAAACTTAAGAATTGGGAATTAAATTTTAACTCAAAAACTCAATAGATTTAAGTCAATCCTTTGTTTATGATATTTGACTTTTATCAATATAAGTTTAAGCAAATTAACTAGATACTCATTATTAATCAAACTTAGAGTAGTAAAACTCTAATTTACTAGCCTACAGTACTAAAAATAACTTCTAGACCTAGGATTCTGTCAATTCTTCTCCTTTAGGTCTCAACTTAAAATCTTCAAAACTCAATTTCTTAGGCTTCACTACCCAATACCAAGGTTCAGTAGCTATGATTTTAAAACATCTATGCTTAGTGAAGAGAATTGTCCTAAAGGCATCCAAAGTTGCAAAAATGCAGATCTTAAGACATCAATTTCCAATCCCAATTATTCCAATTCAAGCCTTTGGCTTAGCCTTACTCAGGTTTGGTTGCTTTCTCCTCACCATTTTCCTATCCCGAGGTCAACACTTTTTGTGTATATCTCCCCGGTGAACCACTGGGTCTCTTATTCCTAATATTTTTATCTCCATATTTTTTTTCACTTTTTCTATAGGTTAGAACACCCATTTGTAGCGAGGTGTTCTTTTTATTTGATGGAAGGAAGGGTAGCATCCATTTGTATTGAGATGCTTTATTTATTACGGAAATCTGCATAAGCACTCATTTGTAACGAGGCACTTAACTGCAGGGTGTTTTATTATACTTTTTTCTTTTTTTTCCTTTTTTTTATTCTCCCTTCTCATTTTTATTACTAACATAATTCTCCAAATCCTTTTTCTAGGTGAGTGGCACATCCTTCACCCTTTCAAGAACCGCCCTGCAGAAATCCTTAGACTAAAAAGGATTCAGAATCGATCTCTTAACCTCTGTGTTTTCGCGGTCTCAGATGCCAACAAGACAATTCTAAGTGTGTGAATTTAGATGTTTAGGTTACTTAGCTCTCAAACCAGAGCTTGGACAACAAAGCCCTTCACTCTCAGGTTCTTCAAATTCCTAGTTTCCTCCTATAGGATCCGTCAAGATAAAATTTACCAAGCCTAGTTATTTATCTTTAGCTTGTAAGTCTTGTAAACTAAAATTCTACTAACTCTCTATTTAATTAACTCTGAATATCTAGCCTTTTACTTAACTTTATGATAAAATCAAAGTTTCAAAAAGCAAAAGGATTACTTAATCTAATTGATTAGAAAGTTCTAATTTAACCCCAAAACTTAAGTTTAAATCTTAATACACTTAGTTTCTTAATTCAAGGTAAGAATAGAAAAACAAATCTTTAAAAGATTTAAAGATTCCTAATTTAAATAAAATCTTGTTTTAAAAATTTTAAAAAGTAAAAGTGTGCTTTTACAAAATATTTAAGTAAAAATCTAACTAAGAATTGAATGCTCTCAAATACTCTAAATATATTCTATATACATTTTTAATTCCTGACCTAAAAGAAAATTAAGCTCTTAATTATAATAAATATATTTTTTTTCTTCTTTTCTTCTTTATTAAATATGAATATACCCTTCTTATTATTTTTATGAATTTTCATTTTTCAAATTTTTGTATTTATATATTTTTATTTTTATATTTATATGATTTTCCAATTTTTATGAATTTTACAAAAAATTTTCAAATTTTTATGAAAATTTTGATTTTTTTTAATTTTTATCATTTTTGGAATTTCTATTTTTTAAAATTTCATGGATATTTATTTCTTATGTGTTTTTTATTTTATCAATTTACACACACTTAAAGTGAAAATTTCACTTCAACATCCCCTCCCAAGCCAAGATTTTACAATGTCCTCATTGTAAGAAGGGTGAAAAGATATTACACTTCATTTAGTATAGGGTGATGGAAAGAGTTGAATAGAGGAGATCAAAGATCTCTGTGCGAACGATTTCAAGTCTGACCAAAGGTCAGAGTGGTCAGTCGGACTAAATGAAGGTAATCAGTAAAAAATGAAGTGAAAGATCAAAGTAAGTGTAGAAGAAAATCAAAAGGTAAAAACAGGAAGCAGCTATGTGCAAATGCGGTGGATGGATAATAAGACAAAAACCCTAGTGGAGCATGTAACATTCTCCAACAAGACCCAAAGGATGTGATTCCAAGAAAGGTTTTAAATGTTGACCATTGACTTTGAAGGGCTGATCTTTGTTGGGTTCAGTGATTTCGACAGCTCCGTTGTCGAAGACTCTAACTACAATAAATGGCCCTTGCCATTTAGACCTAAGTTTACCAGGGAAGAGCTTCAAACAGGCATCAAATAACAACACCTTCTGACCAAGTGCAAAGGATTTACGAGAAATAAACTTGTCATGGAAGGCTTTAAGTTTCTCCTTATACAGCTTTGAACTTTCATAGGAATCATGACGTAATTGCTCAAGTTCGCTAAGCTGCAACCTATGATTTTCACCAGCCTTCACGAGGTCTAAATTACAAGCTTTAATTGCCCAATAGGCCTTGTGTTCAATTTCTACGGGAAGATGATAGGGTTTCCTATAAACAAGTCTATATGGGGACATGCCTATTGGTGTTTTGTGGGCAGTCCTATAAGCCTACAAAGCCTCATCTAAACGGGAAGGCCAATCCTTCCTATCGGGTCGGATTGCTATTTGAAGGATCTTTTTGATCTCCCGATTAGAGACCTCGGTTTGCCCATTAGTTTGGGGATGATAAGGTGTAGAAATACGATGTGTAACCCCATATTTTCTAAGTAAAGTTCTAAACTGGGTGTTAATAAAATGGGAACCACTGTCAGAAATGATAGCACGAGGTACCCTAAAACAAGCGATAATGTTACTCTATATAAAAGGAATGACAACTCGATGGTCGTTTGTGCATGTGGGTATGGCTTCAATCCAACGAGAAACATAATCTACAGCAAGTAAAATATAATGGAAGCCAAAAGAGGATGGAAACAGACCCATAAAATCTATGCCCCAAATATCAAAGATTTCACAGACTATAATCAGGTTCAAAGGCATCATGTCGTTTCATGACATGCCACCAAGTGTTTGGCAGTGACTACATGCCTTACAATAAGTCTGAGAATCAGCAAATAACGTGGGCCAATAAAACTTGCATTGCAAAACTTTTGTAGCGGTCTTTCTACCAGAAAAATGACCACCACAGGCCTGGTCATGACAAAAAGATAAGATAGAATCAATCTCAGAAGAGGTGACACAACGCCTGATGATTTGATCATTACAGAGTCGAAAGAGATATGGATCTTCCCAAAATAGTATTTGGCTTATGCTTTAGGTCGTGATTTGCGATTCCCATCCCAGTCTGGTAGGAATTGATGTGTAACCAAATAATTAACAATATTTGCATATCAAGGAAGATTTGTGGATATAGTCAAAAGATGTTCATCAGGGAAGTGTTTAGTGATTGGAGGAGATGATTCAATTGTATCAGAAGGAAGATGGGAAAGATGATCTGCAACAACATTCTACCTACCCGCCTTATCACGAATTTCTATGTCAAATTCTTGCAAAAGCAAGATCCATCTAATCAACCTAGGTTTCGTGTCCTTCTTAGATAGAAGGTGTTGGATAGCTAAGCGATCAGAGTACACTATGATTTGAGATCCGAGTATGTAAGATCTGAATTTTTCTAATCCAAATACTATTACTAGTAACTCTTTCTATGTAACTGTGTAATTTCTTTGTGTCTCATTCAATGTTTTACTAGCATAGCAAATTACCACTGGATTCTTCTCAATTTTCTATCCCAAAATAGCTCCTATTGCATAAGCTGATGTGTCGCACATGATTTCAAATGGTAAATCCCAATTAGGTGGTTGCAAAATTGGAGCCTGTGTAACCCTGTCTCTCAAAGTTTCAAATGGTATATACACTCCTCATTCATCTCAAAAGTTGCATCCTTTGTGAGGAGGTTTGTGAGTAGTCAGGAAATTTTTGAAAAATCAAGAATTAATCTTCTATAAAATCCCACATGTCTGAGAAATGATCTTATACCTTTGATCGAGTCAGGGACTGGAAGATTTGCAATTTGATTGATCTTGGCTCGATCTACTTGGATACCCCGCTCAGATACGAGATGGCCAAGTACTATGCCCTCTGGAATCATAAAATGGCTCTTCTCCCAACTAAGGACAAGGTTTACTTCAATGCATCTTTTTAGAACCTTCGACAAATTATCCAAGCAAATATCAAATGTCTCCTTGAAGACTGAAAAATCATCCATAAAAACCTCCATATATTCACCCACCATTTCGGAAAAAATGGCTAATATGCAACACTGAAAAGTTGCGAGTGCATTGCAAAGCCCAAATGGCATTCTTTGGAAAGCAAAGGTTCCAAAGGAGCAGGTGAAAGTCATTTTCTCTTGATCTTCGGGATAAATTGCAACTTGATTATATCCAGAGTAACAATCTAAAAAGCAAACTAACCTATTACCAACTAATCTCTCAAGGATCTGATCAATGAATGGTAAAGGAAAATGGTCCTTCTTTGTAATAGTTCAACTTTCGATAATCAATACAAACCCGCGACGAATTCGCAATTCGTGTGGGAATGGTTTCTCCATATTCAGTTTTGATTTTGGTGAGTCTCGCCCTTTTAGGTACCACTTGAATTGGACTCACCCAAGGGCTATCAGATATAGGATAGATAATGTCAGCATCAAGCCACTTGATTATTTCTTTCTTAACAACCTCCTTTAAATTCGGGTTTAGGCGTCTTTGAGCTTCTCTTGAAGGTCGTGCCCCACTTCAATATAGATGCGATGAGTACAAAAATTGGGGCTAATCCCGGTGAGATCATGTAAAGTCCACCCAATTGCCTTCTTGTGATCTCGAAGAACTTTGATCAATTTAGATTCTTATGATTCAGATAGATGAGAATTGATTATTACAGGATATGTTTGATCAGATTCGAGATATACATATTTAAGATTGTCAAGCAATGGTTTCAATTCAAGCACAAGATTAGAATCAACAGTAGGATTTGGGGCGGGATTTTCAATTGTGAAAAGTGAATTAGATGATTCAGATTCAGAGTCAGATTCGGGATTGAGTAGAGATTCCAATAACATTTCATTGCTTTGAGGGTATGGAATATCAAAAGGTGTGCTTTCTAGTTCTAAAGAACTAATGTCATCCTCAAAAGCTGCTATAGATTTTATTTCCTCAATCCATTCATAATCAAATCCACTAGAAGCTCTAAATATATCTAACTTAATTGTCTTCTCCCCAAATTTCAATTCTATCTTTCCTAATTCACAATCAATGTTGGCTTTTGCAATAGCCAAAAAGGGTCTCCCTAAGATAATTGGGGTGTGGCTAATGTATTCAGGTACTTCCATATCAAGAACAATAAAATCTACAGGGAAGTAAAAATCCCAAACTCTCACAATAACATCCTCCAACATTCCTTTAGGTGACTTAATAGATCTATCAACTAATTGTAAAGTCACATTGGTAGACTTAAGGTTTTCTATTTTAAAGTGTTTTACCAAAGAGAAAGGAATGAGGTTAATAGAAGCTCCCAAATCTAGGAGAACTCTATCAAAACACTGACCCCCAATTATACAGGAAATAAATAGAGATCCTGGGTCTTTCATTTTCAAAGGAAGCGTACTTGAAATAATAGAGCTTACATGCTCCAAAAGTACAGCAGTGCTTCCTTTCTTCAGCTTATGCTTAGGAGTACACAATTCCTTAAGAAATCTTGCGTAAGTCGGAATGTGTTTGATAGCATCTAGGAGTGGGATATTAATGTGTACCTATTCAAAAATCTTAATCAAATCTTCATCTAATGTAACAGGTTGTTTCTGTTTCCTAGTCTTCAAAGCTTCTGGAAACGGGACATGGATTTCCTGTTCTACTGAGGTATTACCAAGATCTCGCAAATTAGCGGGAATTACAGGATCAGGTTCTGCACCTCTTCTAGGTGTAGAAACAGGGGTCGATCTAGATGTACTAAGGTCTTGGGATAGGTTCCTTGGATAAACTGGATCCCTAGTGGAAGTTCCACGACGGGTTATAACAGAGTTACTACCCACATGAGAAGAAGCAGCTGATGAAGAAGATGCTTGTGTACTTTGGAAAGATGGATTATTGATTATTGGTTGATTCAAAATCGATTGCTGTTGATTTGGATATTCAAAATCAAGATTAGAAATAGGTGGATTTAGATTTGGATTTAGATTTGGATTCAGGGGTAATTGATTAAGAAGATGGACATGTCCCTGATTCGGATTTTGAACTCTCAGGTGTTGTCTTTGCTGGATATTCCTAGGGTTTGGAATTGGCTGGGATGGAAGGGTCCTTAGCTGATGAGATTCAGCTAACTGCGTGATTTGACCCCTAAGATCAGCCAATTCTGCCGAACATTGTCGTTGGACTTCAGCAAGAGCCTTAGCATTTTGTTGCCAGTTCTCAGTCACATTTCCAAAAATATGGTCTAGCTGTGAATCTCTATTTTGCCCTACAGGGTTTTGCGAACCCGCGTAAAATGGCCTCGCATTGTGTTGCTGAAATGACAATGTAGTTGGGTTTTGTCTGGTCTGAGTCGGATATGATGGTCTTTGTGTATGGTCATACCAAGAGAAATTATGGTGATTATACCATCCAGGATTATAGGAATTTGAATATGGGTTTGATCTTGGTGTGTACCCCTGAATGCCATTCAAATCAAGAGGATAAGATGTGTTTTATGCAAAAGACAAGGGTGGGTAAGATGTGGGACAAAGGTCCCTCTTTGGGTTGGTGAAGGAGTAGATAGAAAACCAAAGGAAGATGGATCTCTAGAATCCAGATTATTCACAAATTCCCTCCCTGCAGGAATTTGCGAAACAGGTAGATGCGTGGGATTCGTAGCAAGTAGAGGCGTAAGAGTCTTCATTCTATTTCTGACCTCGTCGAGATGCTTTGCTACGATATCGACTCTGTCCAGGTTTTCTGCAATTATCTCTAAATTCTTTGAACTAGACGAGTTACCGATCTCGTGAATGCCCTTGTGCGGATTTTGATGATTTGTGTTTGCTCCTCGCATAAATTGCGACATTGATGTGTTATTGATCGAGTTTTCCGCCATCCCTTCAAATAATTCTGAGGTAGATTCTACGTCGCGATTTAGGAAGTTCCCTCCACAAGAGGCATCGACTAGATTGCGAATGCCCTCTTGTAAACCATAGTAGAAGATGTGCATGAGTTGCCAACTAGGGATGTCATGATGTAAGCATTTCCTTTGCAATTCATGAAAACGTTCCCACGCTTCATGAATTGGTTCTCCTTGATTTTGATTGAAAGTAGTAATAACTCGCCTTAAAGCATTAGTTTGACCAATTGGAAAGAATTTCTTTAGAAAAGCATATTTAAGTTCAGCCCAAGTTGAGATTGGTCTTGCAATAGTTCTATACCAATAAGTAGCTTTGTCTTTAAGGCTAAAAGAGAACATTTTCATAAGTAGGATTTTCCTATTTTGATTTCGAGGTCCAAGAGTTTGAGATAAATTCTTTAGATCTTCTATATGTTGAAATGGATCCTCGGATGCAAATCCATGAAAGTGAGGAATTAGACCAATGATGTCTGGCTTTAATTCAAGATCATTTTCCCCAATAGGTATCCTAACATTAGGCTCTACTTGTGCATTAGATGGGTTGTAGTAATCTCTAAGTAGAGGCCTTGGACGATTGATCGGTAAATCAGGGATGTCAAAACCCGCCTCAGGTTTGGGTGGAGGATGGGTTTGAAGAGTCTGCAAATTATTTAGGGCTGTCGTTAATAGATTGATCTGTCTAGTCTGCTCAAGCATCCTAAGATTCTGGTTCAGGAGTGCCTCATGAACATCAAAAGGTGGCATCTCCCCCTGACTAGAAGAGGAAGGGATCTCAGGATTTTGATTCTGCATCTGATCCATAGAAGTAGATGGATCAGACGGGAAAACCATTGGTTGCTTATCTGCAACCGTCCTGGGATCACCTGTCAACGATGGTGCAAGAGGCAGATGCATGGATCGCCTCCCGTCCATAAAACGGAAAATAATGTGCAAGTGCACATGCATACCACCGAAAAAGCAGCGGCACAAAAACCCGCAAAACAGTGCAAAGACGTGGGTTTTGCTCTTCTTTCAAAGGAAAGAAGAGATTCCTAGGATATGCAAAAGTAATTTGACGCAAACAAATAGAGTAACAGTATAAAAATACGCATCCTAAGCTGTGTCTACGCAAGTGCGTAACCTTAAGGCTCAAATGTCTAAGATCTAGGATCGAGATCGCTCACTACTGACTCCCCAGGGCTCTAGTAGTGAGACAGACTTGTTGATCTTCGACCAAAGCCCCAAGAGGGGCAAAGAGGAGAGATAGAAAAATAGACTCGTGTGACTCTAGTGATCGCGTTGTGTGAGCGATAGCATGCAACAGACAATAGCGATAAAACCCGCATGCATTCTGCAATCAAATTTAGTCACAATTTTTAACTTCCTCTTTTTAGTTGATCTTTTACAAGAATATATCAACTAAAATATAATGGCCGCTTTTAAGGTCTTTTCAAACAAAATATATGGTCTTTTTAAATCTCAAAGAATAGGGATCTACGCAGATTTTGTCGTGTTTTCCCGCTAATGCGAGAAAAAATAGTAAAAATTTCCTGAGTCAGATTTCGCTAAAAATATACTAGCAGATAATGTACTCCAAAGAGTTATGCCTATTATATCTGCTACTAGTCAGATAGGATGTATTTTTGTATTTTTTAATTTTTTTAATGCAACAATACAAAAGACTAAGACTAAAAAATACTCACAAAAGAAAAAATAAAAACAGCAACAGATTCATGCCTTCTCCTGAGATCACCCGCAAAGGTAGACCTGAAAAGAAGACAAAAACCAAAAAGAAAAAACACAACACAATGAATTAGAACAAAAGTTATTAAAAATAAAAATATATTTACAAATACCTCCTAATTAGACAATTAAACCAATTAAATTCTAGTGAATTAAGGGATTGCCTCCCCAGCAACGACGCCATTAAAATGGTTGTTTCTTACCTCAACTCAGTTAATTAAGTTAATTTTACTTAATTATGAGTAGAGAAAAATCACTTAGGTTAACTCAAAATTGTGTCATTTAGTAGTATAGGGTCGAATTAACCTAACATTTTAGAAATTATTTACTGGTTGAGTCCAGGTCGTTCGTTGGGAGGTATAATTTATTCTAAATTCACTAGTTATCTTTTATTTTTCTTTATAAGAATAGGAGGTATATTTAAGTTAATTATAGAAGCATGAATTTTGCCAAAAATTGATTTAAATGAAATAACATGCAAAATCCCATATGAATTCTCATTTTCAATATTAAAAATATGTAAATTCTCTATTTATTTCAAATAATTTAAGGCAAAGAAGAGTTTATTTAGACAATACATGCCTTAACACAACAATTAAGAGCAAAAAGAAATTAAAATATAACAAGAAAAATCAACTTCTTTTCCTTTATTCTTCAACCTCTCTTCTTTCTCTTCTTCTCTTTATCTTCTTTTTCTTTTATTTCTTAATCCTTTATTTTTTTTCTCTTTCTCTTTCTATTTTCCACTTATTCTCTTTTTCTCTCGATCTCTTTCTCTCTTCTCTTCTTTTTCTTCTCTTCCTGTCTTCTTCTTCTCCCTTATTCTTCTTAAGCATCTCCTTAGCACTAGCTCGTTCTCTTCTTCTCTCCTTTATTACGAACTTCCTCTTAGCCTTTCATTCTTTCTCTTTTCCTTAGCTTCTCCAGCATCTGCTTCCTTCAGCCTTTACTTCCTTCGACACTTAGCCTTCATAGTTTCTTCATTCTCTTTTCTTTCTCTTTCAGCTGAACCGAGTTAATTTTCATCTCAACCAAAACTTTGTTTTTGATTTGCGGCGAGGTCCTTTTGAGAATACACAGCACCCTGAGATCACGGTGGGACCAGACCCAACTCGATCCTCGCCTAATTTCATTAGGGTTCATTTTCAGTTTTTTTTCTTCTTGAGCCAAACCGGCCCTCTCTCGAGCCAAACCGGCTCAACCACCTCACAGGCCTCGCCCTCCCAAGGCCATCGCACACACGCCCACTCGAGCGCACACCCGAAGGCACACTCGCCCACACAAACACACGCAATATGTTAGAGATCAGATGTTCTTTTCGCGCCGAGAGCTGACGACTGAATCGGCTACTTAACAAACTAGTTTGATACTATGGTACGCACTCGACAGTTTCCGATGTGGGACTAAGTTCTCCCCCTCCAGACCTGACTTCAAGTGAAGGTTTCTCCCTACTCAGAGCTCCAAATCAAGCGAAATAAAGCTTGATGGAAAGCTCTAAGATGACTCTACATGATTCCAGGGTCAATTTAAGGTTCAGAGGATGTTTTCCTCTTCGATTTGATAGGTGAAATTAGGGGGTTCCTGTAACGACCCGGTTCCCGAGTCCCTACGAGACACGAGAACCGGACCGACTCGACTAATCCCAAGACCCAGTCGTCCAACGAGGAAGTAACCAAAAGACAGTAAAATAAATCACATTCAGCATGAATATAACTAACAGTAAAAAGTACAGCAGTAAGGAAAGAAGCTACTACAGTAGGCACCACCACAACAGTAAAACAACATTTATCATATAACAAAAACTGCAGGTAAAGAAGGTACAGCGGAAACAAAACTACTCACTAGAACAGAAACAAAAGAAGGTACAAAGCTGTGGCAACTCTACTGGACCCTACTCGGCCCAGCGTCCTCTGCAGCCGCCGACCCTGGCTGCTCAACACCTGGTCCTGAAAAAGGTAACGAGTGTAACACGTCAGCAAAACGCTGAGTAGAGTGGCAAACTAACTAAAGGCAACAGTAGAGTGTACAGTAGCTGTTATGTTCTATTACTTCCTTTATTCACATCTTTCAATTTTTCTCACTATTTCATTTACTTCTCAGATCCTTTACTTGATCTCGAATGTCCTCGTGGGACGATCTTGATTGCAGTCTTTTCCAACAGTAGAAGTAGCACGTGGTGCTCTCCTGGCCGGGAGAGTCCCCCGTGGTGATCCTACCCTCAGTCAACCACCCCAAGGTCACTGACAGACGTAACGGTGACTACGGCACGCACGATAAACGCACAGGTAGCTAGCCCGTACTGGCACGCGGTCAGTCGTTTCCGTTAACGGGTGCGCCCAAAGCACAGCACGGAACCAGGGCAGAGCCCTCTCAGTAACAGGGGTCCAGCCCCTCCACAGTAACCAAACCGGGGCCTTGCCCCTCCACAGTCCGCGCACCCTCGCCTGACTACCCTGGTTTGCCCTAGTGGGCCTAACAAGTCGGTGAAGGAGGCTAGCAGAACCCCGGGGCCCGTGGGGTAGCTAGTACTCTCCTAGCACTACTAGCTCTCCTCGGTACTACGTACACGAGGGCCAACAAGTCGGTACAGAGCGGCCAAGCCTAACCCCGGGTCCCTGGGGCGGCTGGCCCCACTCTGCACTAAAATAGGTACAGGTACTTCCCTTGGTACTGCGTACCCAAGAGACAGTACAACTACATCTCAGTTCCATTCCTTTTCTTTCCAGGAGTTCCACTCCTAATTCCCCGTAGGGTTCCAGCCCTTTATCTCAGAACATCATATGTTTCACTTTCCAGATTCACGTTCTCAATTTCCATGATCTCAAACATGTTTCTTTGTTCATAACAGGCAGCTGTTAATTAATTTCACAGGCAGCTTATATATTCCTTTCCATTTTTCCAAGACTGCAGTAATATACATTCCACTAGTTTTTCCATCCTAGGATTCATGCCATATCCTAGGATCTATCATACAATCTAGTTTTCCGGCCCTAGGATTTATGCAACACCTAGGAGCTATCATTCCATACATTTCTCATTCCTAGGATTCATGCAATGCCCTAGGTTCTAGTTATGGTTCCATACTTTAACAGATTTTATTAATACTTAAAACCACTCTACCAGGTACAACGGAAGTAATGGGGGCGTCGTCGGGAATCCCGCGTGCCTCCGCGACTCTCAAGACGGCAACCGAACGAGGTCCTATCACAAGGATCAAACACAAGGAGTGTCTCAAAACAGTGTATAGCTACTGTAGGCGGGTAGAGGAATAAATTCTGAAACGAACGCAACTCGAATCGCGGAAAACGGAGCCCAAACGGGCCCTAAACGGGTCGAGAAAGACAATACTGTGCAAAATCAGACGTCTGGAACTCCTTCCAGACGTCTTAAACGGTGGATCAGAGAATTACCTGTTCGGCTTGGTTCCCCGGACGTCCAGAAGTCTGTGGCGACGTCTCTCCTAGATCCCAGACGTCCGATGGTCTCTCCGGACGTCTGGAGGTCACTCCCGCCGTCTGGTACAACTTCCAGACGTCGGATTCGCAAAGGACGACGAATCCGAACACCTGCGCACAGCCAACCCTCCTCCTTCAGTACGGTCAGTCGACAAAAAAAGAAGGAGAAAGCGGAACTCACCTTTCAGACGTCTGTATGATCACACAGACGTCGACCTTGCCGTCTGGATATCAGTCCAGACGTCTGATTCTGGAGATTTTTCCAGAATCAGAACCTCGCTCGGCCTCCGCTCGCGACGCCGCCCGCGTCGCACCTCGCGCGTCCGCTGCTCCGCCCGCAGCAGGTCCCTCTTCGCGACGCTCTGCGCCCCCTGCGCCCTCCGCCGGCCGGCCAAGCCGCTCCCGGCGAGCTCGCCCTCACGGCAGAGCCCTGCCCTCGCACGCCGCAGCTCCTCCGCGCCTTCTGCTGCGCCGCTGCCGCTGCGCCCTTGCGTCCGCTCGCTCCGCCCGCAGCAGGAGAGGAGGAAGATGGTGGAGACGGGAGGGGAGGCGCGCCCCCTCCCCCTTTTAACGCCGCGCGGAGAGGAGGAGAGAGACGGCCGCAGTCGCCTGCAGCCGCAGAGAAGATGCGGATCGCAGGTCTGCGCGCACAGGCGCGCAGACGAATATCCCGTGCGAGTATAACTGTTCGTCAGACGTCTGTAAACTATCCCGGACGTCTGGTCAGACGTCTGGATGTGATCCCAGACGTCTTTACAGACGTCTGGGCCACCTCCCAGACGTCTTAAAAGACGTCTGGGGCACGCGCTCGTTACAGTTCCTATAGGTAATATAATGCCTGGAAATGGAATTAAGGTTACTGTGTCTTCAGGGTAGTTCTTTAAGATTATCTAAGGGTCTGAATAGATCCTATAGGTAATTCCGCAGCTGATTGTGTGGGTTTTAGGCTCTCAAAAGCTTCAGGAAGCACTCAGAAGCTCAAAGCTTCTCTGTAAGCTCAGATAACGAAATTTCTAATTCTGTTATGTACAACAGACAGCTAAGGACATTTCTAATCGATTGGAATAGCTTCTAAGGATTGTTATAAGTTTGTCTGGGCAGGATTCATGATCAAAACTAATCCAAATGACACTGCCACCAGTTTGGGTTCAAAAACAACCCAAACTGACAGGTTTGCAATTCCAAACAAATTAACTCCCAAAGCTCAACCAATTCTTTCTAAAATCATTCAAATGAATCTCAGAAACACTTCAGATTCCTTAAATCATCAGATTGAGTCCAGAATCAGAGAATCAAACTCAATTTTGACTTCGAAGGTTAAAATTTGACTTTCTGATTAAAGCGTTTTAATAAGGAATCAAGGCCTCAAACAACATCTTCTTAATCCCAAGATTATTCTCAGACCCTAAAATAGATGTTTTGACTGAAGATTCTAGGGTTTCAGGCTCATCACCTAAGATCAAAAAGTGGTTTGTTCATCAGAGTAATCAAGAAGTTGTTATAGAGATTTGAGAGTAGAAATGACTTCAGCGCATTGCACTCAAGATTCTAGATCCTTTAGTTATGACTTAAATCTATCAGACAAACTTCTCCAACTCTGCCGGAGTTGGAGAAGAAAACCTATCTCAAGCTCCAGTCTCTTAAACCTCAAATAAACATTCTCAGAACAATCAGTGATCCTTAATTCGTCAATCTGGAGTTTCACACCAAGTTCTACAGGCTGAAGACTACTTTTGACTCACCGGAGCTTCGGTGAGTTTAGAAAAAGTGGAAATTGTATACAGAATGAAAAATTATGCCATTTTTTATCTAAAAAGGATCCTGAGGTTGCAAGGAACCTCAAGATCACATTTAATTTCTCATTATCTCTTTAGATGTAAGATTTAATAGTAAATTCAGTTTGAATGAAAATTGAGTTAGTTAAGGCACAGGACTTGGTCTCTGATGAGAGCCTCATCATGAGCCATAACTAGCTCATTTTGACCCAATAAAGAAGATAAAAGCTCCTACATAACCTAGAAGAAGGCCTAACTGAAGGAACAAGTGCTCTGAGAAGAAAACATGAAATAAAGGTTAAAACTGCAATTTTACCATTGCAGTAGATAAACGGGATTTCTCAGAGGCAAAACATAGGTCAAATGGTCTAAATGAGATAAAAAGTGGGTTGAGTCAATCAGAAATGGGTTCATATGCAATCTAAGAACTAAAAGACACTTGGTAACCCTAAAACAGACCTGCTTAAATTAACAAGGTTCCAGTCAGAATAAAAATCAAGCAAACCCTCTAAAAATCATAGAAAAACATCCTCTGGGGTTTAGAACACTTAATTTGGCCTTTGGAACCTAGTTTGACCTAGATTAGGGTCTTAGCTCTTCAATTAACCTAATTTGGGTTTTTACGCAAAATGTCCAGTCAAAAGAGGTCAAACCTAAAATCCAACTTCACCATTGGATTCTTTAGGACCAAATTAGGTTTGTACCAAAATTTGGACCTAAGGGGAGGCCATCTTGACCTACTTTGCAAGTTAGTACACCCAAATCACAAAGAGGTCCCTATCTTTTGAATATCCTTGCAGAGAGCCCCCTAGGTTCCTCGCCTTCTTTGCAAACCGGTCCTGCCGCCATTGCTAGGGCAGAACCGAGCTCCGGCGAGGTTCGGAGAGGGATTGCTCTCTAATCCCTCAGAGATTCCCTCCCAGAAATGGAAGGAGAATTCTCTGAAGAATTGCCTTCCATTTAAGACCGATATCGATCCCTGGTGTGAACCCAATCTCTCGTGCGAACGCACGAGAGATTTGGGTATCCTAACTCCTTTCCATCTCCGGCGACCAACCTCAGGCAATTACGTGCCCTTCACGCCCTGCACACCAAGTCCAACGCCTATATAAGAACCCACAACTCCGGCCGAAGATCTTGAGCTTGATTTGGCCGAGTTTCCCCCTTCAATTCCTCTCCTCCTGCTCGGCCAAATACCCCAGCTAGCTCCGGCGAGCCCCCCTCCCCTACTTCTTCGCTCTGCCACAAAACCAGTGGCAGAGTTAGCTTCCTGACCTCCCTCCGCGTCGCGCAGTACCAGCGCACGCCGCCTCAGCCCCGTCGTCGCCGCCGTTCTCCCCCACTGGGCGTCATCTTCTCCGGCGACAGCAAGTACTGCTGTCCGCCTTCTGTCCCCTTTCATCCTTACAATTAGGTTAGAACTCCTCTCCATCCTATCCTCTCTCTTTTCCCCCTGTTATCTCATCTGATTACCCCTCGACCGACGCTGACCACCCTCATCTTCCACATCACCGACCGAACTCCGGCGAGCCGCCCACACCACTCCGCCACTCCACACGGCTCGCCAACCACCTCGTGAGCTCCGCCTCACCACCAGGAACTCGCTCCACCCCACAACTGCCACTCCAGACCTCCATAACCACCCCCCCGAACAACCCACCATCTCCGGCCACAGGTTAACCTAGGCGGGCACGCCTAGGCCGACCGGCAACCTGCAGCATCACCCACCGACTTCGCCGTGCTACGGCGAAGGTTTCCAACTATTCTAATTGGGCCAATAGGCCGTTCTGTGGAAGTTCAGGTAAACGCTCCGGCCGCCATTAACAGTCGAAGCAGCAGGAAGCTTGGAGCAGCAGCAGGCGTCAGGCTTCCCAGGCGGCAGGTGCAGCAGACTCTCGCAAGTGTTGCGAGGTGACTGAGTTCAGCAAGGATCAGCAGCAGGGCCTTCAGCGTGGGCAATTGCACACGAGAGTCTGCGGGCGCACGCAAAGGAAGGGCGGAACGTTTAGTCCCACATCGTGGAATCTCAAGGCACAGGTATGGTATAAAGGTTTTTTGTGATATACGTTTACTGCCTCGAAAGCACAGGGGTGAGGTCCCTCACTGACCCCACCCGCCTCGTCCGCGGCCTGACCACGCGGACCTGGCGGATCCGACCCGACCTAGACCTACGCACTCCTCGCGCATCACACACCTGCAGGTGCGCCTGGTCCCGGGTACGATCCGACCCGATTGAGACTGTGGCTCTGGTAGAGCGGTTAGAGTGAATTGCTTGAGAGAGAGACACGCGCGGGTAGAGGGAGAAGGGTTAGGTTTTGTTCCCCTGTGCAGGCAGGCTGATTGCAGGAGAAGGACGTGGCCGCTGCAGAAGAAAGGAGAAGCAAGACAAAGAAGAAGAAGAAAGCAAGACAAAGAAGAAGAAGAAGGCAACGAAGAAAGGAGAAGCAAGACAGAAGAAGAAGAAAGAAAGAAGTCTTCGCAGGCGAAGGAGGAAAACAGAAAGGTTAGAGGTCTTCGCAGGAGAAGAAGAAGAAGGACAAGGGAAGATTGCAAAGAGATCTGAAAGGCAAAGCAGAAGAAGAAAAAGAGAGAAAGATCACATTTAAGACGTCTGATACATAAATCAGACGTCTAATTCTATTTTTTTTATATCTTTCTTAAAAACTCTTTGAATCAATTATATTTGCATTTAACAGTTGTATTCTTGGGTTTTACAAAGTACTGAGTTTGCTCCCTGTGTTCGACCTCGGATACTCTAGTTGTTCGAGTAATAAAATTATTTGTTTAAACGTTTTGTCGGTTCTACTACAACGTAATACGCCTTTAAATCCGCACAGAAACGTTGACAACATTTTGGCGCCGTTGCCGGGGAGCAACGGGCACTTGTAAAGCTTTTGAGTACAACTTTTCTATTTAATATCTGACTTAACTTCTCTTTTGTTGTGTTCAAACAGGGAAAGCAAAACAAAAAGGAAAGAATAGCAACTGCACAACAGACTGGAGCAGGTATTTCATGAGAAAATCTCTCCCGCAAGTCAACCACTCCAGGGCAGGTAATTTCTTTTCTTCCTTAATCATCCCCTAATCTTTGAAAGACAAAAGGAAGAAAATCAAGTTAGGAATCAATTGCCTTCTTTATATAGTAATCACCATCTCTAAGGCAAAACATTTCTTGATTTTGCAAAAATTTCTGCAAATATTCTTGAAGTTGGAGTGATTTTTTTTCCATCCCACAAATTCTTGTGCGTAATTGAAAATAAACGCTTAATCTCGGCGGACCACACACTTCTTGTTTATAAGTCCAAAGAGAACTTTTGAAAAAGAAAAAGAGGATTGGAAATAGAACCAAATTAGGGTTTCCACATTAGGGTCTTGAAGCGCTAGTCACACATGCCTGTGTAAAAGGAAATAAACCCTCCCGCATCAGTGTGCTACCCAAGCCCTTGATTGAAGAAAGTTAAATAAGACAAACCCTAAAATTGAGCCCTAAAATCACTTGAATCTTAAAATTTTCTTTTGACCTAATAACCTGGGAGTCAAATCAGGGTGATCTCTAGGCTCCGAGCTTAGAATCATTCTGCCATCTATAGGACAGGTCAGGTGAAGTTGACCCCTTGGGTCAACCAACCTCTAAATTAGGTCACAATACCAAAAACATCTAAAGTTCAAGTGAGAACCCTAAAAGCACCTTTGAAATAAAAAGTGATAGACTTAAGAGGTCAAGGTCCCCATTCTGGTTTACCTGGAATCTCAGTGACAAGAGAGGTCGGGTGGGGGGAAACCCTGTAACCCGTAGGGACGCTCTACCGTGTAGGGGTCTTTGCGGGACTCTCCCTCTCTGGCTGCCCAGGTAACTCTCAGGTGGACGATCTTCGGATCCAGGGGTCCATCCGCCCCAAACCTCCATAGTCATCCAAACATCTTTTGGATGTCTTGATTGGGTCAAGAACATCTCCAGTCCTGCATCTTTTCTCTGTAGAGCACACACATTCATTTTCAGTGGGACTCGTTATTCAGATCTGATTGCTTCATAACACATCTTGAGTCAAACTCTGATCTTGATTCCACCACCTGATCCAAATATGCAACCGAACCACCTAGGACTACCAGTCGAGAAACCTGAATATCAGAGATCCATGAGAGATAAAATGATTGAGGATGCCATGAGATTTTATGAAAATGAACAAACCTCAACAACAGTAGGAAACATTCAGGTTGATGTCCCAACAACCACAACCTTTGTCATAACTTGTGCCCATGTACTATTAGCAGAAGCCAACAAAGGATCAACCCGTGACTTGCTCATTACTGCATACATTGAGATAGAAAAATTGCATAATAGTGAATACCTTCAATGTATGACAAATCCTCGACTTTGGAAGCAACACCAAGATAGTCTTGAAAAACGGGAAGAGATAATGAGATTAATAAAACAAGTGATTGATCAGAAATACCCGTACATACCGCCAACAGAGGATGAACTATCTTGGGACAACATCGAGGATAAATCTGATCTCGGGTTTAGGGCACAAAATGGTTGTGGATTCCCAACCCAGATGGAGTATAATGCACCTGATATTGAAGAAGGTTGGGAAGCTCCAAATGCAGGAAAAGACCATGATGAACCCATTTTAGAATCCCAAGACTCCTGCAAGTATGAGAGTAGAACTGAACCTCTCGCGGGTGTAAATTCCGTCCCTTATTCTGATAAGGTGGCCCTCGAAGGTTATTCAGACCTAAATTCTAGTAATTCAACCCACATCCTAAGCCTAGAACCTAGATCTGAAGCCTATATTGAAGATTTCAAGGCCCCATATGAAGAAGATCAACCTTTTAATGAAGAATATGATTTTGGGCCTCGATTTGATGAATATCCCTCGTCAACCTCCTCAGAGGAACGAATCGATTTTGCGGAAGTCATGCCAATCTACGACACAGAAACCGAGGAGTTGGACGAGCAAGGTTTCAATTGGGTCTGCCCTACTAGCTTAGAATCTGGGCCTCTACCAGATAGGGACACCTTTGTAAGCTCGGAATTAACATTTAGGCTAGATCCCAGTCAGGCTGCTGAATATACAACATATGATTTATTCTATGGTGGAACTCATGATCTAGAATCTCATTCAAACTTTGATTTTCGCAAACTCTCCGACGATCTCGAATCTGACCATAACATCGGAGAAAATCTGCCTCCTGATTATAACATGTCAATCTTCTTTGAAGCCACCTGCTCCACATATACAGCACCAATCAAAACCCGTTCCCCACCTCGACCCGCAACCGGACTCAATTTCTATTCTGCTTCACCTCTCAATGAGCCGATTGCAGATGATTCAACTCCGTATCTATACCGGGTATCGGACACTGATCAGACCACAAATCAGGAGCCTCCATCCTTTGACCGTCCCTGTAGGGATTCCACATCTTACATTAATTATTTTTCGGAACCCTACCCCCACCAGGCTGATTCGACTGAGCCCGAACTCGAGTTTTCACTTCCATATCTATCAGAACATCACTGCATTTGGTGGGTCCCACATCTGCTAATCTACATCTATCAACCCACCAGACTTATTGGGTTTGGGCTGCATCATCAGCCCACTGATCTGAACAAGTACCTGGTTGGACCAACCAGGCTCGTAATCAAGGTGCTTGTTTTCCAAAACTCCATTGATTTGACCACTCCCTCTCCACCCCATTTTCCGCCCGGCTGAAGGCATTAAATTTAGCGCTTAACGGGAGGCAACCCGTCATCTCAAAAATAGAGACCCGTTTGATTAGTCGTCTGTACTCCACGTCTAATGCACCTTGAGTTCAGCCTTAGACAGTTGATCCCACCTCTGGTACACGTATCAGAGCTTAAAATCATTCGCATCACTCATTCCCGACCCATTCACCCACCCGATATATCCTGTTCTAAGCCCCTGACCTCAACACTAATTCCCACCCTCTGTTTACAATGAGGACATTGCAAAACTTAGGCATGGGGGGGGTGATAAAGTGCATACATACAAAACCAAGAAAAAAATCAGAAGGATTCTCACAAAAAAAATTCGCATATGTCAAAAACACAAAAAATTGAAAAATTACGAAAAAGAAAAAAAAATGGGGAGGGAAGAAATGTTGTGAGCCATATAATCATAAGGAGGAGAAAAAGAGCAAAAATGAAGAAAGGAGCACAAAAGGAAAAGAAAAAGAAAAAGTCATTAGTAAAAGATTAAGGGGTTAACTGAAGTTCTAGACCGAGTCAAGAAAAAGAAAAGAAAAGTGCTACGGAGATATAACAAGAGATTAGCGGGAACGCTGGTCTTAGGCCTCTTGGGCTAGATTTTTAGCTTAAAAATTCACGTATCCGTTAAAATCTGGATAATCCTCAAGAGGTTGAGGAAAATGCGAAGCTTGAGTATTAGGTCTAAGGCTTAGGAAGTATTCAGCCTCGTTAACTGACCTCCGGTTTGCGGGATTCGGTAACCTAAGCACCCCAAATTCACACACAGTCTGGTTCAGTGCGCATAAAACATCCAAAACACGCAAGAGCGTTTAATATTCTGAAAAAGTCACCTAGATTAGGAGCGGCCAATCAACACAAGTTGATTTGGACGAGTTCCCAGCGCGGAGAGGCGGGAAATTCCCCTCGAAGATGCGTAACAACATATCATCTCCTCGGTGCTTGTCTCTTAGGATATTTAAATATCCTACTGGAGGCATGTAAGCACTCTGTTGGTTCAGACACCATGGGTGGCATTATCACGAAATGTCAATCGCCAGGGTCTGAATTCAGCCACGGAACGCCATGGGCGGGATTATCTCGAAATCTCGAAAGCCAGGGTTCCGGGGGTTGCCATGGGCGGGATTATCTCGAAATCTCGAAAGCCAGGGACCTTTGAGGATTGATGATGGGGACGAGGAATCCGATACAGACCGTGTTGAGAAGCTAATCCGAAGCTAGAAATAAAAAAGAAAAGAGAGAGAAAATCTCTCCAAACAAATAAATCTTCTATCTCTCTCTTACAAAAAATGCACTGCAAACTGAACTTAGGCTAAAAATATCTCAAGCACGGGTGCTTTAACCGCGGAGTCCAACAAACCCTAGGTTAGGTTCTGTGGGCCGTAGAAACCTTTGCAGAAGACTGAGGCTAAAGCGGAACAGGTCCGGATTTTGGTTGGTACTTGAGTACCTCTAGGCCTATTGTCGGCATTCCCACCTAATCACAAAAGAAAAAGGAGAAGCACTTATCATTATTGACAACAATCAGTGTCTAGAACGGAAGTTAAAACTTTGAAATTTTGCTAAGGGACTAGCAAAAGCTAGGCATGGGGGTATGATGAGAGCCTCATCATGAGCCATAACTAGCTCATTTTGACCCAATAAAGAAGATAAAAGCTCCTACATAACCTAGAAGAAGGCCTAACTGAAGGAACAAGTGCTCTGAGAAGAAAACATGAAATAAAGGTTAAAACTGCAATTTTACCATTGCAGTAGATAAACGGGATTTCTCAGAGGCAAAACATAGGTCAAATGGTCTAAATGAGATAAAAAGTGGGTTGAGTCAATCAGAAATGGGTTCATATGCAATCTAAGAACTAAAAGACACTTGGTAACCCTAAAACAGACCCGCTTAAATTAACAAGGTTCCAGTCAGAATAAAAATCAAGCAAACCCTCTAAAAATCATAGAAAAACATCCTCTGGGGTTTAGAACACTTAATTTGGCCTTTGGAACCTAGTTTGACCTAGATTAGGGTCTTAGCTCTTCAATTAACCTAATTTGGGTTTTTACGCAAAATGTCCAGTCAAAAGAGGTCAAACCTAAAATCCAACTTCACCATTGGATTCTTTAGGACCAAATTAGGTTTGTACCAAAATTTGGACCTAAGGGGAGGCCATCTTGACCTACTTTGCAAGTTAGTACACCCAAATCACAAAGAGGTCCCTATCTTTTGAATATCCTTGCAGAGAGCCCCCTAGGTTCCTCGCCTTCTTTGCAAACCGGTCCTGCCGCCATTGCTAGGGCAGAACCGAGCTCCGGCGAGGTTCGGAGAGGGATTGCTCTCTAATCCCTCAGAGATTCCCTCCCAGAAATGGAAGGAGAATTCTCTGAAGAATTGCCTTCCATTTAAGACCGATATCGATCCCTGGTGTGAACCCAATCTCTCGTGCGAACGCACGAGAGATTTGGGTATCCTAACTCCTTTCCATCTCCGGCGACCAACCTCAGGCAATTACGTGCCCTTCACGCCCTGCACACCAAGTCCAACGCCTATATAAGAACCCACAACTCCGGCCGAAGATCTTGAGCTTGATTTGGCCGAGTTTCCCCCTTCAATTCCTCTCCTCCTGCTCGGCCAAATACCCCAGCTAGCTCCGGCGAGCCCCCCTCCCCTACTTCTTCGCTCTGCCACAAAACCAGTGGCAGAGTTAGCTTCCTGACCTCCCTCCGCGTCGCGCAGTACCAGCGCACGCCGCCTCAGCCCCGTCGTCGCCGCCGTTCTCCCCCACTGGGCGTCATCTTCTCCGGCGACAGCAAGTACTGCTGTCCGCCTTCTGTCCCCTTTCGTCCTTACAATTAGGTTAGAACTCCTCTCCATCCTATCCTCTCTCTTTTCCCCCTGTTATCTCATCTGATTACCCCTCGACCGACGCTGACCACCCTCATCTTCCACATCACCGACCGAACTCCGGCGAGCCGCCCACACCACTCCGCCACTCCACACGGCTCGCCAACCACCTCGTGAGCTCCGCCTCACCACCAGGAACTCGCTCCACCCCACAACTGCCACTCCAGACCTCCATAACCACCCCCCCGAACAACCCACCATCTCCGGCCACAGGTTAACCTAGGCGGGCACGCCTAGGCCGACCGGCAACCTGCAGCATCACCCACCGACTTCGCCGTGCTACGGCGAAGGTTTCCAACTATTCTAATTGGGCCAATAGGCCGTTCTGTGGAAGTTCAGGTAAACGCTCCGGCCGCCATTAACAGTCGAAGCAGCAGGAAGCTTGGAGCAGCAGCAGGCGTCAGGCTTCCCAGGCGGCAGGTGCAGCAGACTCTCGCAAGTGTTGCGAGGTGACTGAGTTCAGCAAGGATCAGCAGCAGGGCCTTCAGCGTGGGCAATTGCACACGAGAGTCTGCGGGCGCACGCAAAGGAAGGGCGGAACGTTTAGTCCCACATCGTGGAATCTCAAGGCACAGGTATGGTATAAAGGTTTTTTGTGATATACGTTTACTGCCTCGAAAGCACAGGGGTGAGGTCCCTCACTGACCCCACCCGCCTCGTCCGCGGCCTGACCACGCGGACCTGGCGGATCCGACCCGACCTAGACCTACGCACTCCTCGCGCATCACACACCTGCAGGTGCGCCTGGTCCCGGGTACGATCCGACCCGATTGAGACTGTGGCTCTGGTAGAGCGGTTAGAGTGAATTGCTTGAGAGAGAGACACGCGCGGGTAGAGGGAGAAGGGTTAGGTTTTGTTCCCCTGTGCAGGCAGGCTGATTGCAGGAGAAGGACGTGGCCGCTGCAGAAGAAAGGAGAAGCAAGACAAAGAAGAAGAAGAAAGCAAGACAAAGAAGAAGAAGAAGGCAACGAAGAAAGGAGAAGCAAGACAGAAGAAGAAGAAAGAAAGAAGTCTTCGCAGGCGAAGGAGGAAAACAGAAAGGTTAGAGGTCTTCGCAGGAGAAGAAGAAGAAGGACAAGGGAAGATTGCAAAGAGATCTGAAAGGCAAAGCAGAAGAAGAAAAAGAGAAAGAAAGATCACATTTAAGACGTCTGATACATAAATCAGACGTCTAATTCTATTTTTTTTATATCTTTCTTAAAAACTCTTTGAATCAATTATATTTGCATTTAACAGTTGTATTCTTGGATTTTACAAAGTACTGAGTTTGCTCCCTGTGTTCGACCTCGGATACTCTAGTTGTTCGAGTAATAAAATTATTTGTTTAAACGTTTTGTCGGTTCTACTACAACGTAATACGCCTTTAAATCCGCACAGAAACGTTGACAACAGTCTCCCACTCAATTGAATGGTTTAGACTAGTCTAAAGAGGATTGCGATGATAAATATTTAGTTAATTTAAGGTTTTAACTACTCCTGAGCCACCACTGACAACGAGCTCAGAAGCTTCAATAAAATTAGGTTTTTAAGTTTTGTGTGATATTTATACAAATTAAAGTGTCGTACAGGATCCTTAGATTGTGAATAGGTGGTGGAGGACCCTATGGAGGTGGATCTAAGTTTAGTTACTGTCGCCATGGACAGTGACAGTATCTGTTGAAGGTGAAGGTGAATTAGGCGAATCAGTGATAGCATTAGTGTTTTAATGAATTATAAATGGTCATGAGTGATAGAGGAAGGTGGACAGTGGCTTAAAAAGATGAAATCAGATCTCCAGCAAGCTCAAGGAACTTGTCGGAGTCGAAGAAGATGAAGTCTGGAATCTGGAATTAAGCTAAGCTAACTAACTAATTAACTACCTAAACTACTCCTACTCCTACCTACTATTACCTAGACCAAGGGGTCAAAGGGACTCCATCGATGGCTCATGACGAAGGACGAAATTAGAGGGGATGAGAAGAATCTCCTGCAGGTGAATTTGGATGGAGCAGAGGATCTCCTTGGTCGTTGTCTTTGTCCAGAGACGCGGCTGACCTCGGCGAAGCTCCTCAGTTGATCAAGATGGATGGAGGAAGTCGAAGAATGGTGTGGAAGATCGCCGGAATTACAGATGAATAGCCTATTGGGTTGGCTCAGTGTTAGAAGAAGGAAGGGAGCCAACTTACAGAAATCAAGGGGGTGGAGGTCTATTTACAGCTGACGGTGATGAAGAGGGTGGTGGAATCTGAACGAAGAAGAAGCTAGGAGAGCTTAACCTCCGGCATCGTCTCCGACAACGCTGAGGTTAACTCCCACCCAAAATTAGGATTTCAGAGTGATCCAGACCAATGGATGAAGATGGAATGGTGAGCACAAGCTCCAGGAGCTTGGAGACAGAAGAATGATGTCGGCAGGGCGATGATCGAGTGGTGGAATCACCCTCTGTCATCAGTCGTTCAATCAGCTGAAGAAGAACAAGAAGAAGAAGACGATGGGGACCTATGTACGATGAAACCTACGGACCCATATGAAAATTAAGGACCCGATTGCAATGAATAGTAAGGACCTAAATGTAAACCCAAGGTTTTAAAGGTTTATTTTAACTTAGATCTATTTCAACTTTTTATATATGATTATAAATAAGGTAATTATTATGTTTTCTCCTTGAATTTACATTTTTGACCTTTTCAGGTTAATTAATTAAATTAAGTAAAGTTTACTTAAGTTATTATATACTTATGTATACATTATGTTTTTAGTTAATTAACTTATTAATTAAGGGAATGATTAATAAGATCTCGAGTCCAATTATTAATTAGATTGTTAATAATATTAATTGAATGATAAAATATCATTTTTAACTTATTTTAAGGTCCTTTACTATATAACCCTTATTTTATAATTAACCCATATATATTCATATCCTTAGCTAATTAACTAGGAAGACTAGTTAATTAGGGGTAATTAGAGATCATCACGAGTCTCTCATCAGAGATCGCGGGAGGAGGCGGAGGCCTAAGGTCGGTGGAGCTTCGGTGGAGGCTTGGCGGAGCTCGTACGACCAACGGCGGGCGCGTACAGGAGGAGGAGAGGGCTCGGGGAGGTAGCCTCCCAGCCCTCTACAACGGCTGGAGCTGCTGGGGCGCGAGGCGAGCGAGCGGAGCGAACTACGAGGAGTTTTTGATACTAGGATTTTTCCAGTATCAAACATCTGGAGAGTCAACCAGATGACCATGGCGGCAGCTGGACGTCTGGGTCTGAGACCAGACGTCTGAAAGCACTTATATCGCAAGGTACGTTCTTTTCCACGGTTACGGCCATGCAGGCCTCATCATAGAAGCTGGTCGGGCCTGATTTGGACCTACGATTTCGTACGCAGGTAAAGGCCCTTGGGAAGGCGTGCGGAACTCTTTTCCATGCGCTTTTGGACATCTGATACATCACCAGACGTCTGGAGGTGAGTCCAAATGACCAGAGGCACTGTCCGATGTCTGGAACTACCTTCAGATGATCGCAGAGGAGGTCTGGACATCTGAAAATACCGCAGGAACATAAGGTATGATCTGACGCCTTTTAAGACGTCTGGGATTATTCCCAAACGTCTAATTTTGAACAATATGCACGTTTTTGACTTGTTTAGGGTCCGATCAGGGTCCGTTTTACGCAAACAAAATACCTGCACTTTCCTCTCGAGTTCCTCTACGTACTAGAGTCTATTATACATTGTTCTGAACTCTCCTTTTGTGATGTATTCCCTGGTACAGGGTTTCAGCCTGCAGCACGTTTGGGGCTCGCAGAGACATCTGGGTTTGCGGTTAAAGCCCACATTACTCCCAAGTTTCCTGGTAGAGTGGTTTAATTCCGTTAATAATACTTAAATAAGAATATGCTTGTGGAAGTAGCCGAATGGAACCCTAGGATGTGGCATCAACCTTAGGGTAGAGAAATGTATGTGCTTGTTTGTACTGTATGGTTTACTTGCATGTGTGGTTGAGATAAACTGCTAGAAATTGCCTTTATTATAATTGTGAGTTACCTGTTATAATATGAGCTGTCGGTATTTAATGAACAAGTACCTGTGAAATCACCAGTTGCATGTATTGAGAATTGAATTATGAAAACAAGAGCTGCCTGTATACGGATGGGAAATGAATTATGAAAGATGAGATCTGGATCGAGATAAATGAGGTGAACATGAGCATGAACCCTACGGGGAATTAGGAGTAGAACTCGTGTTGATAGATGGAAACCTGAAAATGTAGACGGGAAGTGTGCTGGCCCTTAAGTATGTAGTACCAAGGAGAGCAACTGTGCCCTTTTGTGCAGAGCGGAGCTAGCCTCCCTTGGGTTGAGACCCGTGGATAGGATTGACCACTCTACACCGACTCCTGTTGGCCCTCGCCTACGTAGTACCGAGGCGAGCTACTAGTGTAGGGAGGGAGCTAGCCACCCTACAGGGCCCAAGGTTCAGCTGGCCACCCTACACCGACTTTGTTAGGTCCTCTGGGCAAATCGGAGTAGTCAGACGAGAGTGCGCGGACTGTGGAGGGGTGAGACCCCTATTTGGTTCTAAGGGACAAGACCCCTGTTCTGAGAGGGCAAGGCCCTATACTGTTCCATGCTGTACTTTGGGTGCAACCACTAGTGGAAATGACTGACTGCGTGACAGTGCGAGGTAACTACCCATGCGCTTATCGCGCATGCCCTAGTCATCGCTACGCCTTGACAGTGACCTCAGGGTGGTTGACTGGGTGTAGGACTACCACGGGAGACTCTCCTGGCCAGGAGAGCACAACGTGTACCTTCTACTCTACGGAAAAGACTACAATCAAGATCGTTCTCACAAGGAATATGCAAGATCAAGAAATATCTGGATACTTTGAAAAATGGGTGAAACGGAAACATATAAAATAGATAAATAGAAATGAGAATTAAGATTTTTATTTTTACTGTTTGTACTTAAATAATATAAACACCACTCTACTCAGCGTTCGCTGACTCTGTCTTTTCATAATACTGTTCAGGACCAGGAGTTGAGCAGCCTGAGTTTCCAGCTGCGGAGGGTGCTAAGCCCAGTCGAGTCTAGCCGTAGTTTTCTTCAGCACTTCCTTTCCTTTTTCTCTATTGTTATAGTAAGTAATGGACTTTTAGTTACTATTCCACTACTACTGTTTACTTTCCGCTTTCTGTTGCTGTTGTTGTTGTTGTGGTATGTATTGAGACAGTTGTTCTATTTCCTTTACTGCTTTGTATGTTTTTTCTGCTTAGTTATATCACATATGTAAGCGTGGTTTACTTTCCTGCTTTTGGTTATTTCTTGTTGGATGACTAGGTCTTGAGATTAGTTGAGGCAAGCCAGTCTCTAGTCCTGTAGGGATCCGGGAATCGGGTCGTAACACATAGGAACTTTGTTGTAGGATTTTATTTTTCTTACACCAGTGCTATATTTGTTCTTGAGCATTTGCTCGTTAGATTTTAACAAACCCATCTCTTGTACTTAGGTTGAGATAACCCGTTAATTACCTCATTTAGTAAATTGATTTCCTTGGGGTTAAGGGAATCGGGTTAAAAACCCTAAGCTGGGAGGCTTAGGTGTGGAGTACCCAAGTGAGTGGGGAACCACTATACATCTTGTGCCCATTTCTATGATTGTTATTTGTGCAAATCTTTCTTATTATTACTGATATTGTGTTTGAGTGTTTGTACGTAGACATTCTATTTTATAGATCCTATCATGGGCAAGTTGTCCTGATAATCACTGCTCAACAATTGGTTATGCTATTTTCTTTGGCCACAATCTGGTATCTTGGTCAAGCAAGAAATGGTCCACTGTTTCACATTTAAGCACTGAAGTTGAATATAGGGTGCTTGCTAATGCAACCTGCAAAATAACTTGTCTTCAATCTTTGTTTCAAGAATTACACATTTATCTTCCAACATGTCCCACTTTATGGTGTGACAACTTAGGGGCTACCTAAATGATAGCAAACCCTATCTTTCATGCACAATCCAAATACATTGAAGTGGCTTTTCACTTTGTACGAGATAAAGTTGCCAAGAAGGATCTTGTGATCAAATTTATTTCTAGAAAAAATCAGTTAGCTAGCTAATGTCCTAAACAAAGCTCTACCCACTAACATATTCTCGTAGCTATGTGCCAAGCTTCATCTTTCTTCAAAAGATATCGCTTGAGGAGAGGTGTGATATATTAGGTCCTATATACTTTACAATATGTATAAGGGTGTAGTTGTAAGATGTAAAGGGGATCAAGTCTATAAATATTCTCATTGAAATTACCCAATTTGTTATTATTTGCTCTTGTTTGTTGAGAGTGGTAGCCACCGACTATGATAAAGAAAACTAGAGTTTCAATTCCCGACCATGCATTACCCGATGGTTAGTGTTGTAGGATTGTCAATTCTTCCAATTTATATGCGAGGGATTCCCAATTGTCAAAAATCTATTGAGATAATGCCACTGTTCAATAATTTTGATTTTAAATTTCATAGTTAAGTTGACGTCAAGGTTTTTTTTCTAAACAATAAGTTAAGTTTAAATTTAATCTAAATTATATTTTTATTCTCTTCATGGTTTCGACACGATTTGCTCTAACTAGATATTTTAGAAATAATAAATTTTTAAATTGGTTGTGCACGAGAATGCATCAGAGCACTTTCCCCATGTGCATCTAGCTGAGCGCCTAGTTAAAAAAAAAAGGAGATGGAGAATCAACTGAAGAAAAATCTAACAACCCACATAAATGGGGCCATTTCCTAGAACACTTTCTTTTTGGATCCGCATTCAAGGATGGAGCTACGGGGTTAATTTGGGTAGTCAACCCCTCAACCACCACCCGCCGCCCCTCGGGTGCCAACTTTTAAACTTCTTTGAGAATAATCTACCACAACATTTAAGCTTAATCCTTTAACTTCAAGTTTGCCTCTTTAATCCTTAATTTCATTAAAACGACAGCCTATTTTCGCTTGCTTCTCCCTGACTTTTTTGTTCTTTTTAAAAGATAAGCATTTTATTAACTAGGGTAAAATCTCATACAAAGGGACAAGACTCAAAATGAGAAAGGGAAGGAAGAGAAATTCGATCGTCCTCTCAAAAAGGGGAAAGTCTCTCCCCATATCAATGGAGAAACTCCATAAAGATGGAGGCAACAAAACAACAAAAAAATAAAGATAAAAAATCAAGGAAAATAAAATGTCCCAGGTAAGGGATCCAATCGTGGTCCCTTGAAGTTTGGAAGAGCAGCAAGTCCACGCTCGTAAAAACAATAATGCCGTCGAGGAGGAATCCCGACGATCTTCACGATCTGTGCTAATGAGAAATCAATAGATATCGATTCCCGACAAGAATCGGAAATCTCAATTGTGATAAGCACGATGTCACACGTGATCCCAATCGGCAAAAAAAGGCCACGAACTCCCTCGTCGATCTAGGCTCGAGGAACATCAGCCGGCACCACCATCTCCACCACCACAGCGAGCATGACCATTGCCTTCATCATAGCAGACAAAGGCAACCCAGCACGACACCCTGTCCATGAGCAACACTACATCCGACGAGCGACGTCAATGTAGCTGTCATGGGCCTAGCAGTCTGGATGAGAATATGCAAAGGAAAATGGACCGGTGATCAGCAGTACCAACGAGTGCAGATCTCTGAGAAAGAGGAGGCCAAAAGCAGAGGGAGGAGGGAAGAGAGAGGAGAAGAGGGGGGGCAACCGGCCATGGGGGTGATCAGCCAGGGTCCAGCAGCTAGGGTTTTTTTCTTCTTTGGGCAAGGGGGCAGCGGGGACGAAACTTGGATTCTTGACTTTGCCCATTTACATTTGGTATTGGTTGTTACTGCAAGTACATGGAGCCTCTTTCTTGGCCCTACCTAAAACAAGGGTTCTATCTTTTGATCCCATCGCCTTTAATAAGAACTAAAAAGGGCAAAAAGGAGAGGGAAATTTGGAGACAATATTCATCGACAACAAAGAAGGTAGGGACGTATATTGTGTTCAACCTGTAACTTGGCCTGACCCAATCTTTTTGAGTTGAGTTAAAAGTTATGATGAGCAGAGATTTTTCCAACCTAATAAAAATGATTTGAGTTTGATTTTAGATTCACCATCCTGATATATATTTTATATTATCTATTAATATTTATTTATTTTGAAAAGAAATGTGATTAAAGGAAGAAGTAAGATAAGATTGGATTGAATATTTTCCTCACATCAATTTTCCCATAAAAATAAAAATTTTACTTCCCCTGATCCCTTTCCCTCTTCACCCTACCTTTCTCCCCCTTAGACCAAATAAGACAAAATCCTACATTCTTCCTAGGCTCCCATCACCTCCACTACTACCAACTTGTTTACTTCCGCTACCAACATCTCATCCACTCTCCGTCGATGCCGCTTATGGACTCTAGCTATCTCTCCTTCCATCAACACCTCGCCACCCACTCCTCTCCTACCCGAAACCCCCACTACACCTTCCCCGACCGTAACCATCTCACTTCACCCCCTCATCGAGCCCCTACTACCCTACTTAACCCTTTACCAACTATGCAAAATATTAATGCTAGAGTCAATTTAGTTCATTGCTTTCAAATGCAAAATATTAAAGCTAGAGTCGAGTGAGTTCACTACTTCTAAATTATATCTTTTTATTTTCTGTTGAAATTCTTTTTAATTTTTATCTAGTTTACTCATTTTATTATAAGATATAATTATAAATTTAAAATTTTTTGTTATGAAATAAAAATTAAAAATACATAAAAGAACATATAAAAAATAAATATAAACTTCGACTAATAACAACAAATTTTATCAATTAAATTATATTCAATTCAGTGTAACACATTAAATTATATTAAAATTTAAATTGAATAAGAATTAGATTCCAACTCAACCCAATCTAAACGAAGGCAATTGAACAGTAACATCACCACCCACTAAACAAATATAGCCGAAAAGCGACAGAAATCTATCCTCGTTCCCAATTGCCGACCTATTTTGCGAAAAAAAATTATTATATGTCCTACAAAAGAGGCTGAATAAAAAATTTTCGAATAAAGAGAGACGGGCCCCATTTCCGCCCGGACCACCCGCAGCCACGGGCATTATTATATCCACACCACCATCTACACATCGCGAGGGGAGAGAGAGGAAAAACGAAAAGGAAAAAGCCCCTCCCTACGATCCCTCCTCCTCGCACGAGAGATCCACATCCGACGGCCTCGGAATCGTCCGTACAGAAAACACGCTTTCTGCTGTCGCTCTCAGGCTTTGGGAGGGGGGGGAGCGGGGCCCTTTTCTTTTCTTTTCCACAAAAAGGCAAGGTGGGTCCCACCTCGGATGGGCACGTTGCCACGGAGGGGACAGCCAATGGATGCCGTACATCCGGTGGACCCCGACATCGATAGGGATTAGGTACCCTGGTGGGGTTCGTTTGACCGGATCAGTTTGGTACACCTCTGACCACTGCTGGAGTGGGTGGGGTTAGCCACGATTGGATCTGCTTAATGCGGGGAGCGGGAGGGGGGCGACGGCTAAAGAGGGAATGTTCAGGGTTTTGCGCTTGGATTTAATTCAGAGAAAAAATAAATAAACGTATTTTTGTACGGTTAACGGTGATAATTTTAGTGATTGTATTTTAATTTTTTATTAATAGAAATTATTTTCATCGATGAAAACTTAATTTTTAAATAAAAATAATTTTTTTATAGTCAAAAAATATATTTCAAATGAAAAATTATTTTTCATCAAAAAAAATCAAAATGCATCAATATATTGTTATTTTTAATGAATTAAAAATTATTTTTAACTGATATATTTTGATATATTTAATTGTTAACTTGTTGATTTTCATTTTTTAATTGATTGTTTATAATTTTTAAAAAATTAATTTTTGACCGTATATTATAAAATATGTTACAATACAATTTTCTATGTTTGTACCTTTAACTTATTAATTTTGACCTAAAGAGCGAATAAATTGGAAAAGAGGTGTGCATTTTTGGATGGAAATTAATTATACTCCATTCTATAATAATTATGACTTCTCTCGGTATTGGCTAGTGCTTTTGTTAGTGTGATCAGACCAGTTGGCTTTGTGTTGAGTAATGATAATATTTGGTGGAGAGTCTCTTGCTTCTTCTATCTTTTAGAAATGAGAATCTAAGGTAAATCGAGTCCAATATCTCCACTGTTTTTTCTAATGTTGTATCTAGAAATATGATAATTTCTAACTAGGATAAGCTAACGGGAAAAATAAATAGGGTTAAGGTATTTTGTATGTTAGAAGATAAGTGTTAATTTGGAGGTGACATTTTTTTTCAGCGGAAGTGATCAGTGATTTTGTATTTTTTATACCAAAACTTTAAAAAAAGCCTACAGAGAGTAGATCAACAATCACATACTCAACTTCATTCTCCTATAAAAAACCTTTAGCATGTTAAGGATAGCCTACTTGAATGGGACAATCAAGGGGATGATCTCCTAATCAAACAAGGCAAGCTACAGGTACCATCACGATTGTCTTTGGTTCATTCTTCCTATTTTAGGTGTTGATAGTGAATTAGTTCACAACAATCAAAGAGTCATCATGATAATTAAGGTTTTTACCTAACCTACAAGGCTTAGAAGGGTGAACAAGGATGTCAACAAAGGGTGAACAAGGATGTCAACAGGCTTTGTTACATCATCTATCTTTGCGAATAGGAAAATCAAGTACCTAATAGCCAATGATCTCAACAAAAATGATTTTACAACTTTAAGGAATTTAACAATAAATGCCTACATCAAGGTTTTAAATTTCATATTTTCTTATGTATTGTTTGTTAACACATAATTCACCATGGCATTATTGAAGAATGAAAATCAAGTATTTAAAACTTTGATTCAATCCAATTTAATGAGTAAAAGTAGAGAATGCTAAAATAAAATAAAATAATATAAATTAAATCGGCATTAAATGAACCAGTTCCCACTCATTCAATGACTACAAGAATAGAGAGGTCATGTTTTTGCGAGTGTAGTGCAGCATTATTAATACGCTGAGTCAAGATTTAGGAAACACGTCGTAGTATAGTCGACAAGAGCAAATCAATATTTAAAATTTATAACTCTTGAAATAAAAGTATTTCAAAGTTGTTCACTTAGAACAACAAAATACGTGCAAATCATTATTTAATTAATTACAATGAACTTGTAATAAAGTTAAATTCTTTAAGATCCACAAGTCCAAAATCTCAGCTTAATCCACAAAATATGAAGAAGAAATTCAAGATTAAGTGGAAAGAATGAATATCAAAGGGGTTAAAAATTCTACGTTTTGATGCTCAAAAATATATTCAAGTATTGATGATATTGAGTGCTCAATGATCCTTGACAATATGATAATGCAGTGAAATCGTAAGATATAAAATTAAATCTTCAATCAAATAAGTAGGGTTACAAATTACTCCCTAGGAATAGAGCTTCCCTCATAATCTGGTCCCTGTGGATTTGCTAATTGGTCCCTGCAGAATCTGCTTTCTTTCAACCAACCCCTATCAACAAGATGGAGGTTGGTCTCCTCTTCGCATGAAGGCTACCACAAGGTGATGTCGACAAGGATGGAGGAGGAGCTTCAGAGGTCCTCTAGCTGTTTACCGAAGGTGGGAAGCTTCAATGGAGTCCCCCGAAGCTTCTCACCAAGCTCGCAAGCTCGACGAAGATCAGTGGTCGTGCGTGGTCGTCGGAGATGGTGGTGGCGGTGGTGGAAGTTGATCAGGTGGAGAGGTCGCAAGCCCCAAGTGAGTAGCCTAGGAGCTTTGCCTGAGGTTGGCAAACGCAATGGTGGTGGTGATTCGTCATGGCGAGGGTGGAGGAGGTTGGTCAGAGTCAAGGGAGACACCGATAAAGGGTGGTGTTCGGCAACCGCTTAGGAGGATTGAAACCCCCAATAACTTGAGGGCTTTTACTCCCTGAGGTGTGGTGAAGCTTTTGGATTGCTCGATGGTCGATGACGAGGCATAGAGCAAGGTGAAGGTGGTCGCTGGAGCTTCCACCAAAGGTTAAGAAGATAACGAGGAGGAAGAATTCGGGGTTGAAACCTAAAACTACGTAGCCTAATCTACTCTAGAAAGTGAGGGGAAGAAGAAGGTGACCAAAGGTTAGACGAAGAGGATGAGGCGCGTTTGGCATTGGTAGGTTGGATGCGAGGTAGAAGGAGATTCTAGCGAGCAGTTTGGAGCGACGATAGGGGTAGAAGAACCATCCTCTGTGGCAAGAAGAATAGCAAAGGAATGGGGAAGAGAACCGCGGCCTTGGTTGGCGGAAAGGAGCAGCGAAGAAGTTGATTAGAGGAGCTCCAAGGTCGTCATCGACAACCATGTTGGGGAAGAAGGAGGAGTTGTAAATGCATCAAGACTCGGTGACGAGACTCGAAAGGACATAGCTTTGCTTTAAAGGTGCACAACAATAGTAATCGAGGCTGATTCATGGCCTTGATAAGGAATGTGATGGTAACACCATCATTAGCCATAACTAACTTAAATTAGTGGAAATCAAGTGAAAAATGCTCCTACATGATCGCCTAAGAGCCATAATTCCACTCAGATCCATTTTTTAGAAGAGAACATTAAAAGAGGGTTAATCTATAGTTTTAACATCACATCATAAATATAGAGTAATCACGAGATTTTTTAGGGGTTAATTAAAGGTCAATTGAGAATTAAAGTCCTAAGAGTGGGTCAATACAGATAGAAATAGAGCTTTCCGAGAACCAAAACAACACACAAAATCCTAATTTCAAACTCGCTTGAATTAAAGAGGTTATGATCAAGATAAAATTCATATAAGCCTCCTAAAATTCATATAAAAATATTCTAAGTGGTTTGGTACCCTTGGTTTGACCATCTGAACCTATTTTGACCTTGGATAGAGTCTCAGACGAGATTTTACCCTAATTTGGGCTTCTGTGAAAATTACCTAGTCAAACATGATCAAAACTCAAATTTGACTTTACTATTAGATTCCTTGGATCCAAATTAGGTTAAGATAAAAATTTGGGCCCAATCAGAGTCCATCTTGACTTAGTTTGCATCTTAGTCCTTAAATCTCTATTTCTCTCAGTCAGACCCCCAGCTTTCGAAATCTCTTACACATAGGTCCCTAACTTTGTCATCACTTTGCATTTAGGTCCCTACCGCCATGGCAAGTGTGAACCCAAGCCCGCCGACCTTCAATCAAAGATCTCTCTTTGATTACTGAACCAGATCCCTCCAAATTTGGAGGGATTGCTCTTGAGGAGTTTCCCAATCTGATGGACCTAATCCTAAACCCTGATTCACCTCCTAAATCCCTAGCGAACCTACGATTTTAAGTGCTAATTCCTTGTGAATTTCCCAAGGGAATCACACTGATTTCGTGCAGATCAGAGGCCAAAGCACCTCTATAAGAACTCCCCTAGCTTCCACCGTGCTCCTTAGTCTGGTCTAGGCCAAAAATCCTCTTCCTCCGACCGTCTCCAACCATGACTCCGACAAGCTTCTCTCATAGCTTCTTCAGACCTCCCAAAAATCAAATTGGGAGGTCCTCTATCTCCCTCAAGTTCGTCCGCTCCTCACCAATCAAAGCAAGAGTCTCCTCCACCTTCATCCTCACTACTTCTCATCGCTGGAGAGTTCTTCATCCACGATGCCAGCAAGTCACGCCACCGCAAATTCCTTCCCTGTTCTTCCAATAGAGTAGCTCTTCTCCCTCCTTTCCTTCTTAGATTAGATTCCATCCCTTCAAACCCCATTTTTCCTACCGTACACTTGCCTCCCTCTCTGTCTTTCCAACGTCGGTCGCATCTCCGGTGAGGTTGTGCGACTGGTTCACGACACCATACGACCAACCAACACCACCACAACCTCCCTCTGGCCTTAGGGATCAAAAGCCCCAATGTTATTGGAGATCTCTATCCCTAGAAGCCGCCATCAACCAAACCCACTTCCGGTCACCATCTCTGCCTTCGACAGACCCACACCAACCACCAACGCCCTCAAATCATCGCCACCACATTCTACGCCACACGACGATTCCCCTAAGCACTTTTAATTGGACCGATAGGTCATATTTTGTACTTAAGGTATTTGATCGAAGCATCACCGCTGTTGTCATCGTCTCTAGCTCCGACTTCCACTTTCCAACCATCTCCAACTTCGACTCTACCTCAAAGTGTTGCGGATTACATCCATGAGCCCAAATGCAGCCCCGATTGAACAAAAGCCACCACCTACAGCAGCAATTTATGGCAGCTTCAGTCGCTGGGATAAAACAGATTGAATATCCACCAACGAAGTGGCCCACAACGTATAAAACAGATTTGTGTTGTTGCCTTATTGCCTCAATTACATAGGGATAAGGTCCCCTTGCCCATGTGCTATCCCACGCGCCTTCTCACACCTCACCCACGACCCACATGCATGCAGATCTAGTCCCTATACTCGATCACCTGACTATCCTATACCCAGTTCTGGAATAGAGAAGAGGATAAATTGTGAGGAGGATAGGGGAGGGTTTTTCACTGTTGACCTTGGCATTCATGCCTTTCCTCACGTCGCACAACACTTAGCCATTCTCTACTTAGGTTGAGGTGTTGGCTCTCTATGCTTGCTCTTGCTATGCCTTGTGATCACTTAAGGCATTTGAACCTTATATGCGACGTCTGATTGTGAGTACTGTGGCTATATTTGAGGTTGACTCTAGTTTTTTGCTGATGTGAGTAATTGAGTAAGTGATTCATGATCACTGTTGAGATGAGTTAATTGCTTATGTGCTTAATGTGGGGATTTAAGTGGTGATTCAAATCACCATTGTTTTGAGCTTTTATTCTTTTTATCCCATGATAACTTGAGATACAACTTGGGCTAATCTTAAATATATTTCTACATATAATATTCATTGAATATCTTTCTTGTATTTAGTTAATTGTGCTCATTATTTCTAAACTTGATTAGTGTTGTGAATTCCACATTTACTCCCTACAAACGACCTCGGACTCATTTTCTATTTTCAAGCACACATTATAAATTTAAATGTTGTAAAGCAATTTTGTCGACTATAGTACTATGACACATATTTATTAAAATGATGCAAAACACTTTCAACAGCATGTGCTCGTGAGGTCTGGTGCCAACTCCGACCACAATTTGCGACATCCACCTATGGCAAGAACGGCTGGACAAGAGCTCGATTGATTTGGCTTGATGTGAAGAACAATCCCACCAAGTTTGGTGGGATTTGGTCGAGAGATTCTTAACCAAATCTCGCCACAAAACACAGTTGTTGCTACAGCCACGGCTTCGCTGCAGTGGAAGGGGATGATTGAGGAAGATGATTATAGGGACCCCTCTGCAATAAGTTTTGAAACTTAAGGGGGTTTTTGTAAGAATTAGAAACCGAAGGAGCAAATTGCAAACTTTATCAAGATGGAGTCTGATTGGGCTAAAAATTTGTGGGTAACCTAATTTAGATCCAAGAAATCTAATGGTGACTTCAATATTGGGTTTTGACGAAGTTTGATTGTTCATTTTATGATTTAACCCAAAATGCATCAATTACCCACCTTGGTCTCTGTTTTTTTGTCAAAATAGGTTCATTTTGTCAAATTAAATGTTCTAAACCTTGTAAAATATTTTTCAGTGATTTTGAGAAGGTTTAGATTACATTTATTTCCATCAAAACCTTTTCAATTAAAGTAAGGTTAAAATTAAGATTTTGTTAATTGTAATTTAGCTTTTATTTCGTAAAATTCTTAAATCAATCAATGTGACCTTGAATTAAGTATAGGTTTACCTCTAGGTTAATCAACACTTGTATTTTGCTATAACATAGCAGAATTAACCAATTTTGATTCATGCCCTTCAATTCTTGATATTCTTCAGTTATACCCTTAATGATTAATTAAATGAATTTAATCTTAGCACTTAGCCAAATTAAGATAGATATAAAGGACGATGGTGCTACCATTTTTAAATTTCATATTTCCTTATGTATTGTTTGTTGATGCATGATTCACTATGGCATTATTGAAGAATGAAAATCAAGTATTTAAAACTTTGATTCAATCAATGACTAAAGTAGAAAATGCTAAAATAAAACATAAATTAAAACTGCATGAAAAGAACCAGTTCCTACCCATTTAATGGCCACAAGAAAAGAGAGGTCATGTTTTTGAGAGTGTAATGCGACACCCTAAGTGTTATGCCTCCTATTATAAGCTTTGGCATGGCAAAACTCTCTTCTCGATAGTTTGATTATTCCCTTGATGCTAAAAGCATCCAAAGTCAAACAAATCATGAACCTCTTCGCAACTATGAAGAAGCGACAATCATTACAATCTCTAAGTTAGCCTCAAATCCAGAGGGTAGCTATATACCATTGGCAAAATAGATAATCTTCCAATCCTAATATATAGCAGCTAATCATGATAACTGATGAAGGAAGAAAAGTTAGGCACAGAAATGGCTAGCCCAATAGGCCCATTAGCCCAGACAAGAAGCCTAGGCACAAAGAGGAAAGGGGATCAACTAATGTTAATCAACCAAGGCCTACCTCACCCTAGCAAGCAGCCAGCTCGACCAATCTGCCAACCAAGAAGTTGACCACGGCCAAAGAGGGAGTACAAAGGGTGGCTAGCTAGATCTTTAGGTGAAGCACGTCGAGGGTCAAGGCTAGAAAAGGAGCCACCTCAAGACTCCAAGTGGGTCGATAAAGGACTACCCTATTCATCGCCGCAAGGCGCGTTAGAAAGGTCAGATATTATTGTCATAGTGCGAATAGCGATGAAACAAATGAATTTATAAAAATCGGTGAGTACCAGGTCATTCGTAGGGAGGCAATCACGATTTCATGCAAAAGCTTTTCATTAAAACTCATTCTAAAAAGATATATATGTGTATATGTATAGATTAGATATCCAAAAGATCAGAATTTTATTGCATGCATAAACAATTTTTTAAAATAGAGATTGCTATGCTAAATAATAACTAGAGAGAGAGAGAGAGATAAGACGATGCTGCTTGTGGGATTCTTGTGTGAAGCATGGCAGCACTTCAAATCACGCCAAGATGAAGGTTGGAGAAGAGTTGCAGAGGGAGAGAGGTCAGGAAGAGAGATGGTGGAAGCTGTATCTAAGATGGAAGAGATGTATCTTAACTAGGGGCCCTGGGCCTTCTTTTATAGCTTTGATGAGGAGCAAAGTGGGCTTTTTAGCCCCTAAAATCGTGTAACAACTCCAGGGCGATTAGATCCGTCGATCAGGAGATCAACAAATGAAATTGCTCCTCAAAACACCTTCATTTATGCCTTCATCGCGCGGATTGAACCTGGGCTAGACATGTGGCAGCTCCCCAGCCCTTGATCCATGATTTGACGGTCCCGCTCCCTCCTCGCGTGCACCCAACGTCCACTCGTCGCTTCTCTCTCCCTTGCATGTGTGCTTTGAATTCAAATTCTGTGCCAACGCTCCTCAGCCATCCGATCGCTTAAAGAACTTGCCCACACCGCCTTTTGAATTAACACGTGAGATCTCTTGTAGAGCGTGCATGTAGCCGTGGAGTGCTCTGGTCACGACACGTGGGCAAATCCTCGCCCTCCAACTTTGATCTGACTGTCAATATTACTTGTGCCCACCGCCTCTCCTGAATTTGCACGGATTGAGTCTCGAACTCGGGTTGCTGGTTTTTGAACAAGCGAGCTCTCTGCTATGCTATGCACGCGGATTGGCGTGTTTCCATTCTTTGCACGGCTGCTCTCAGTCGGTGGATGAAGATTCAACCGCTGAGATCTTTTCTTAGTTGATGAGGCATGGGGGCAGGGCTACATGGCTTTATTGTGGTCGTTGGATGAAGATCTAACAACCCACAATGCATAGGGAAGGCACCTTCAGAAATTGGGGGCAGTGTGAGGTGGCTGCGATGGCACCACATGGCGCCATCATGGCCATCCATCTTCTTTTCTTCATTACTAGTGATGTAAGCCTCCGATCGGGTTGATTTTTGCATCGTTGGACTACGATAGTTGATCCGGATCCATCCGTGCGATTGGATCTTTCATCTGGGGCTTGGATCTCTATCATCTTGCTTCTTGAGCTCCATTCTTTTATGGGTTGCACATGATGCTCTGATTGTCTGATTAAGACGATTCCAAAAGTGTTGGATTCTCGTCGTCATCCTGATCAGATTTGTATAGCCTGATCTATCATCCATGGCTTTGAAACATCTATAATTTTTTTTCATCTCTCTTTTAGGTCATAAAATGATAATATTATCTATGTAGCTAACAAACTAACTATTATGCAAATTAGGACACTTATGCATGCATTGTTCTTAATTTATGCTAGAATCTAACTTAATTCAGATAATTTAGGTCACATGATTGCTGCGCAATCACACCCTAACCATTGAAATGGAACCAACTTAATCTTCTGGTGGAGTGCAAAGACTACCCAAATGATGAGAAGGTGGAGTCCAAGTGGATTCAACTTAGAAGGTGAAGTCACACGAAGATAAGGAGGGCTCTCAAGAAATAGAACAAAATAGTTGCACTCCCCTCGGAAAATAATGACTTTAGCAATTAATCAGGGACTAAACCTCCTACAAAAGAAGACCAATGTACACAAGAAAGAGGATAATCACTCCCATTATATTCAAAGGAACATGTAATGCATGCTTGAGGGTTAGATCTCCTCCCTAAACAAACACCATATAAGTGGAACTGGGTTACCAACTCTGTGACTCATTTGTGCAATTAGATTGTTTGATTTTTTGATCAAGCACTTTCATGCTCAATCATTTGGCTTCATCTGTGGAAATTTTTTCTAATGCTTCATTGAGTGAAAGGCTAAGGTTTACAAGTGGGTGTGATAGGATGATTTCGTGTGAGATTTGATTTTGAAAATAATACATCATTGATTTTATTTGTAGTATAGTCACGCCAAATCCTTAATAAAAATATTTGCATTTCAATGAAACTTGCATTCATTGATTTTTGTTATCCTTTTTGTGTCGAGTCCCGGTTATTCATCTCTAGGAGGCATTTTGAAAAGCGCAAGAGTTTAAATTTGGATCCAATTTTTTAATCTATATCTACCTAAATTTTTTAGTCTTTTTCTCTTTTGTGATTTTTTTTTTATATTTTTCTTTTCAAATGAGATTATTAGAAAAAATGTTAGGGTAGCACCGATAGAGTATAAAATGAGAGAGGCACATCTAAAGTGATTTAGACATTTACAAAGAAGGCCACTAGATACTCCAGTTAGGAGATGTGAGAAGTTGAAGGCTGAACCTACTAAGAGGGAGCGAGGAAGATGAAACAAGTGTTGGAAAGAAATTATTAAGCATGACCTCAATTAATTTAATTTAAGTTCTGAAATGGATGAAAATCGATCTATGTGGAGGCAAAGAATCCATATAGTCGACCCCACTTAGTGTAGGAAAAGGCTTGGTTATTGTTGTTGTTGTTTTCTTTTTCATTACAAAACTAGGAAATCCTAAAACCTATGTGTGACTAAGTGAGGCCGTGGTGGTTGTGCATATGGTGATGTATGGATCCTAAAGTGGATGGCCTAATGACTAGAGTTGAAAGGGGTGTGTATATATAATGGGAATATGAAGCTAAACAACTAAATATGCACATAAGAATTTGCTCTATACATTCATAATGAAATCAAAATAAAGACGACTATCACATCTAGCAAAACACATGTTATTCAACATCAAAAATTTGCATAAAATAAAAAAATATAAGAAGGAGAAGAACCATCACACTGGAATGCCACAAAGGTCATCGGCTTTGTGTGTGATGGTGGTGGCTAGACCATGGGCATAAGAACCCATCTACATGCTAACCAAGAAGAAAGGACAGCCAAGCAAGGTATGGAAGACCTTGTGGCCATCCTAGAAGAAAGACGAAGGAAGGGGGCATGGACCCTTATGTCCTCCCTTCATGTTGCCATCCTTGAGAAGCTATGGAGAAGCTTCTCTATGGCTAGCTGTCCTTGGTGCTTGGTGGAGGAGGAGGAACACCTCTATTCATCCATGAAGGAGGAAGGTGGCGACCTTGGATAGTGGAAATCGCAAGTTGAGAAATGGAGAGTCCTTATGTGCGATTACTTAAGGTGGTCTTATATGGGATATGGTTTGTTTAGGAAAGGGTTGTTGTGATCTCAAGGTTTTTAGGAAGGCTTCCAAAAGTGGATGTTGCCACTTTTGGAGGGGGAAATTGTGTGTGTGCATGACCTTGTGTATGTGTATGTGGGTTTGAATTTCATAGAACTATGTTGTAGGTTTAGGTGCTAAATAGGTTGGGTCGACCTAGGTTGGCTCAGTTCCTAGTCTAATTAGGTGTAGTGAACCTAATTGGGTTAGGGTTCAACCTAAATAAGTTAAGGCTAGGTCCAATTGGATGTGTATGTGTGATTAGGCTAAGGTAATCCTAAAAGGTATGAACATAAAAAGGTCTAGGTCGAGTCTCATTAGGTTCTACTGAGCCTAATTAGACTTGTATGGGTAGGCATGAGTCAATTAGATCCTGGGTGGATCCCATTAGGTTCAGGTGCACCCAATCAAATATAGATGCACCCAATTAGGTATGGGCTAGTTGATTAGGTTTAGGTAGAGTCCAATCAAGCTACCATGAGCCTAATTAGCCAAGAGTTAGCCTAATCAGGTCCAACTGGACCCAATTAAAATGTGGTTGACCCAATTAACTCAGATTAAGTCAATTGAGGATGTTATAGACCTAAATAGAATTCTAAAGTGAGGATTGGGCTGGGGATAGGAGGTTTAGGAACATGGATAGTGGGATAGGATATGTGGATAGCAGGATAACACTATGGATGATGTTATCCAGGTTTTGGGATTATGGGTTTAGGTTATCCTAGGCAGAGGTTAAGGATAGGAATAGTGTGGATAGGAACACGGATAGTACTAAGCATGTTTTAGGTTCTATGGCTAAGATGTCCTAGTGGGAGTGGTTTTGGGTTTAGGAAGGCTGTCCTAGGGTTTCTAAGGGTAGGGTAAGGGATATCCTCCTCCCTCCTCTTATCTGGATCATGCTGTTTATTCTTCTCTTTCTCACTTTATTCTACCTTATTCTACTTTATTCCATATCCTAACTGATGATAACATCATCATCAGCCATATCTAGCTTTAATTAGTCAAAATCCATTGATAAATGCTCCTACATAACCGCCAGAAGATCGTAATTCATTGCATATCCTTTCTGAGAAAAATGCATTAAAACATGGGTAAATCTACAGTTTTAACATAATATCCTAAATGTAGAACAATCATAGGATCTTTCAGGGGTTTATTAAAGGTCAAATGGTCATAAATGTCTAATAAGTTGATTCATATAGATAGAAACGAGTTTTCACGTGTTTGAAGAATTAATGGACATCTGAAACCCTAAAAACAGACCTACTTAATTAAATGAGGTTTTGGTCAGGATAAAATTCACCTAAACCTTCTAAAAATCATATAAAAATATTCTATAAGATTTGGTATCCTTGATTTGACAATTGGAATCCATTTTGACCTAAAATGGAGTTTCAGACAGATAGCTACCCTAATTTAGGTTTCTACGCAAATTACCTAGTCAAACTTGGTCAAAACCTAAATCTAACTTCAGCATTAGATTTCTTGGGTCCAAATTAGGTTTGTACCAAAATTTGAGCCCAATCTGAGATCATCTCGACCTAGTTTGCATTTTAATCCTGTTCTAACTCTTTTTCTTACAAAGAACCCCTCAGCTTTCAAAATCTTTGCAAATGGCCCCCTAGGTTGGTCATCTTCTTCGCACAGGGGTTCCTGCTACCATTGAGGTCAAACCCAACCTCCATGCAAGCCTTGACCAACCTGAATCCTAATCAAATGGCAATCAAATCCCACCAAAATTGGTGGGATTGATGTTCACACATAGACGCATCATCTGGGATCTTTTTGGAGTTCCAAGTCCCCATAGATTGCTCGTACGAACATACGAGAATATTGGGTTCTATTCCTTTAAGCCCAAGCCATGGAAATCCTTCTTTTCTAATCCAAAGCTCTCCCTGAAGCTCTATAAAGAGCTAGAGTGCACAACCTTCTTAACTTAGCTTGTTTTTGGCTGGAAAACCTCCTTCTTCCCTCCTCTCTGGCTGAACGCTCCACGAGGTCCGACGACCTTCTCCGACCACCTTCCTTATCCACCCTCACAAACCATAGCGGGTGGATTCCTCTTCCTCTACTTCTTCCGCGCGTCGCAATACCAGCAGTCACTGCCTACGCCCCCTCGTCGTCGCCATTCCTATCACCGAAGAGTTCATCTTCCCCACATCCAGCATACCACCAGTGTGGGAATCCTCCCTTTTCATCCGTTAGATTTAGGGTTTTGTTAGGTTCCTTTAGATTATTAGGTTAATTCCCTTTATCCAAAAACCAAAAATAATCCCTCGACCTAACCACCATCCACCTTTGTCTCCACCTCCGGTGAGGTCCTCCACACGCTATGCACCTCCCAACGCCTCACCAACACTCCCATAAGCTCTGCCTCATATACCCACACGAAAGCCCTAACCTATTCCACCTTATTGGTCACCCAAATCACCCGTCGACCAACCCATCATCCGCACTCTATCGCTAACTCTGTCTGACCACTCCATGCACTCCCACTCCACAAAATCACCGCCATCGCATTCCATGCCCTCCAGTGAACCTTATGAGATATTTTAATGTGGCCGAGAGGCTGTGCTAATGATTTGCAGGTCTTTGGCTGGAGCTCTGCCACCTTCGCCATCACCGCCTTTGTTTTTCGAGCTCCAAGCCACGCGAGCCCCAAGTGCTACGCCCAGCAGTCACGGGTGACTTCCAGGCATTGTTCTAGGTCATTGATTACGAGCCACAATGTCAACTGCTGCATCAATTCGACGCATTCTCATAGCTACAGCCGCACGCCAAGGAAGGGGAACTGATAGTCCCACATAGTGGGAATTGAGAATGCTACAATCGCTTATTACATTTTTGTGCTAAGGCCTTGTTGCCACGAACACTCAGGGGTGAGGTCCCTTCACCCTACATAGACCCGACCTGCCTATACACTCCTCACTCATCACCATCCCCGGTGAGCCTGGACCCGGTTATTGTTCATGCCTGATTTCCCGATTAAGTCCGGGTTTGAGAGGAGGAAGGAAGGAAAAAGAGAGAGAGCGGGGGAGGGGAGGGTTTTGCTCCTCTATGCATTGTGCAACACTTAGTCGCTGGGAAGGAAAGAAGAGAAGAGGAGAAGGGCCGTGCCTGAGAAAGGAAGAGAAGGCTTTGTGAAGGAAAGAACAAGCTGAAGGAAGGAGAAGAAAGAAGAGAAGAGAAGGCTCGTGCAGAAGAAACAAAGAAGAAAATGCTTTGAAGAAGCACTGTAGCAGGCAACATTTAAGTCGTCTGACTTGAGAACCAAACGTCTAATTACTGTTGAATTATTTGGTTTAATTGAGATATTTGTGATTCATGCTTAGAGGGCTTAGTTGGTGATTTAAATCACCACTTTTGGCTTTTCTATTCTTTTTATCTCGAGATACATTGAGCATCATTGAATATTTAATGTGACAAATTAATATTCATTGAATATCATTATTGTGCTTAATTTTCTGTGCTCATTTATATGCAATTAAAAGATTAGCGCGTGAATTCCAATTTGATTCTTGTGTTCGACCTTGGACTTCATTTCTAAATATTCGAGTTACAAATATTATTTGTTGAGAGAGCTATTTAGGAGATTTTACTACAATGAAGCATCTTAAACTCGTCGATAGATGCCCTTCAACACTAACTTATTTGAATCTTCTTATTACCTGCAAATAACAATAAAAGCATTAAGTAACAAGATAAACTTGCATTATTTTATGTACATCAATATAAAATGATGCAATGCACGATATGTATGATATGAATGTCTAATCACAAGTTAAGCCAGCTTCTAACATAATTTAGGTTAATTAAGCCCTATGATTGCTGTGCAATCAATGTGGCATGGCTCCAAAGGTGAAAAAACCAAAGACATTCAATTTTGGTTAGGGAGTCAATGAGAAGTGAAGCGTCCCCTTGGAGAGCCTCAAGTCACACGCTGATGAATCCCTTTCCTCTGTTGAGAAGGTGAAGGAGGTCCCCTTGTGGAAGGAACAGAACAAGGCAGACTTTATCAACTTTCACACCCCATGCTGGTAAGGCCTCCCTGATCCCCTTTGCGAAGTTGAGGAAGATAAGTGAAAATCCCAAGAATGCCTGGAAAACATCCACGAGGAATAGCGGAAACAAGCAAAGTCACTTTGTGATGTGCAATCTTGCAAGAAGGGGAGGCCCAGTGGATAGGATTCCCATCCTAAGAAGGGAGATGACTTGTGCCTCTATATCTCATCAAAATTTTGGATAATTTATCCCCCTATTTTTCTCTATTTTTTAGGTATTTTTTATTTTTATTTTGCATTTTTATGTAATCTAATTTCTTTAATTTTTAATGTAGGTGAGAGAAAATGAGAGAAAAATTAATTCAATGTGGGTCTCATGTGAAAGAGCATGGGATGAGAAACATTGTGGCGAAGCTAGAATTTGAAAATGATGCTCATGTAAGGAATAATGGAGGACTGAAGGAAAAAAAGAAGTGTAAGGAAAGAAAGGGGTGGGAAAGAGCCTGAATATGACTCCTATCCCTAAAATCAAGGGAAAATCCCCATTCCTAGTTGGATTTGCAGTTTCTAAATCTTCCCAAAATTACCAAATTAGTGAGGGATAAATTTACATAATTCTAATGATTTTAGGATATATGGAGGCTACACACATCTAATACAACACATCTCATATTCACTTCTTCCTCCTATCTCCCTCTCCTCTCTCTCTCTTAGTTAGGCATGGGGAACCTCTAACGAATTCCTACCTTTCCGTTGCCGTAGTCGAGGTGCACACCACAACCTGCTTAGATCTTCTCCTTGCTCATTCTTCTCTCACTACTTTCTCTCTCTACTTAAAATCTAGCATTGTTTAGCATTAATAAAATTTTCTTTTTGTGATTTATTTTTATTTGTATTAGTTTCATAGTTTCTAATTAGCAGTCGTTGTTGCCGAGAATCGTCGTTTAAAGTATGTATAGTGTCATAGTATAGGATGAAAATCACAACAATGCTTAAATTTATAAACTCGGGAAACAAAAGTGAGTCCGGGATCGTTCACAAGGAGCAAAATTGGCAAATTCAATCACTAATCACAATGCCAAGAATAATATGCAATTGAAATCTAAAATGATAATCAATAGATGTTAGGAGAAAATGTCAAGAATAAGAGTGCAAAAAGATTGGGATAAAATAGTGGTTTAAACCACCAAATTAACCCTACAAGTTAAGCTCTAATTATCTCAAATATATGAACAGTAACTGTAATCAAATGTCAATGCAACTGTAACCATAGTAACCAGCAAAATCAAAATTAGAACCAAGCTATCAGACAATAGGTTGAAGGCTCAGACACGTTAACCTCAATAGCCTCAGCAACGCTAAGGCACAATAGCAGCACACACAGAGAGGCACAAGGGTCTTGCAAAGTCTCAGAAGGCTAAGTGTCAAGCACGGGAGAGGGGGACACGAATCCCGAGGTGCAAAATTTTCCCCCCTCCTACTTAGATTTCCTTCCTTCATAACCAAATCGAACCCAACCTACACTCGTAGGCAGAATCGCAGGCGAGGGGGCATGAGGGAGCGCATGTATAGCGCGTACAATGAGGCATGCGTAGGGCCTCACCTCGTGCTCCTTGAGGCAACAAGCTAAGACCATGGTTTCACTTTATACACCTTCAGAAGCTTCTGCCTTTCTGATGTGGGACTAATCCCACTCCTTCCTTCGCATGAGCTTTGTGTGAATGCTTCAACTAGCGTCAAGGAATTGATGGCACTAGAGCTGCTCCTTCGGTCAATTAAAGCCCTAGGTGGGCTCCTAAGCTCCGTTCGCGTCGATTACAAGCAGTAGCAGATCAAGTGATGGTCGGAGATGGGCGGACGTGACCGGAGAAGATGGTTACAACGATGATGCTCCAGTGAGGACTTAATAAAGAGAATACGACCTTATGACCTCGTCAGAAGCGTTCAGGAGCTTCGCTTGAACTTGGCAAATGTGTTCATGGTGGTCTAATGGTGACTGGAGGCTAGAGGTGGCCTGTCGAGGTTGGAGAAGATGTTATGGCTGGTTGCTTGACAGGGAGAGGGAGAGAGTGAAACCCAAAATTTCTTGAGGGCTTCCACTCCGTGTGACACCACGAAGGTAGTGGAGGTGATAGCGTGGTGTTTCATGGTCTATGATGGCATAGTGGCTTCGCCAGAGTTCCTACCAGCGTTGGAGACGATGACGTGGTGATGTGTGTGTGGTGATTGAAAGTGAGTGCTAAGAAGATAGAAATAAAGAAGAGAGGGAGAGAAAGAGATCGAGGGAGGTTAGGGATTGAAACAGAGGGGAAGATGACTAGCATTGATTGGTCGACGTCAGAGAAGGTGAAGACAATGGCGAGGGAGCGACGGGGTAGGGAAGGTCAGAGGTGCACTTTCTTTGGCTGGAAAGCTACGCGACAAGGAGAGGGAGATGATAAGTCGGTCAATTTGGTTGTTGGCCAGCTCCATGAAAGGGGCAAAGGGTCTCACTGGAGCTCAAAGAAGCAAAGGCTGGAAAAGAGAAGAAGAGGGTATTATGGCTCTTTATAGAGCTCTAGAATGAGCTCCAAATGAGGAAAACATCCTAATTTAGCCGCTGTTCTTGGAGAAAAATATCTCCAAAATCATCAAGCTCGCCTGAGCTCTAGGACCCGAGTCAAGGTCTAAGATCTGGTCCAATCAGTTGGGAAATCTCTCAAGATCAATCCCTCCAAATTTAGAGGGATTTGATCTTGATTTGGGAGAGAAATCTCTTCGAGAATCTCAACCTGAGGTGTGTTCCCACCTCCAATAGAAGCATGGACCTAAATGAAGAAAATGACAAGAATATAGGGACCCAAACACAATAAAATTGAAAGTTAGGGGCTTGAATGTGAAGAATAGAGATTCTAAAGACTAAATTGCAAACTATGTCAAGATGGGCTCTTATTGGGCCCAAATTTTGGTGTTAACATAATTTGGACCCAAAAAATCTAATGGTGAACTTGGGTTTGAGTTTTGATCATTTTTTATTAGGCAATTTGCATAAAAGCCCAAATTAGGGCAAAATCCCGTTTGAAACTCTATTTTAGGTAAAAATAGATTCAGATGGTCAGAATAAGGGTACCAAACCTCTTATAATTTTTTTATATGAATTTTAGGAGGTTTAGATGAATTTTATCCTTACTAGAACCTCTTTAATTTAAGTAGGTTGATAATTAGGGTTTTATGTACTATTTTCGCCCTCAAAATTCATGAAACCTCATTTTTATTCAGTGTTGACCCACTTTTTGGACTTTTAAGCTCATTTGACCTCATTAAACCCTTGATTGGCTCCATGGTTAATTTGTGTATGTGATGTACTGTTAAAATTACAAAATTAACCCTAATTCTCAGTTCTCTTCTCAAATCAAAATAATACAGAGTTATGACTCTCAGATGATTAGGTAGGATCTTTTATCAATCAAACCTGACTAAATGTGGCTAGTTAGGGCCCATGATGGTGTTCCCATCAGCAGTTAGTTTGTTTGTTGCTTTTCGTGCATTTTATTTTGTTAATTTAGGATTCGTTACAATGAGGTGTACTTCTTATCTCTTATTATAAAATTTCAAAAGAAATATGAAAATTTTTCTAAAATCCAAAAAAAAATAGTTTAGATTAGTAGAAAGTAATTTAGATGATTTTACCTTACGGAGGATGACTCAAACTCCTGCCATACTTATTTGTATTTCTTTTTGGGAGTTTAGTAATTTTTTTAATAAAGAATCATATTTTTGCACACAATGATACTCTTTACCATCTTGCAAATCTCACAATCAATTTTTGGCACTGTTGTTGCCAGGGAGATGACGGATTTAGATTGGTTGTTACTACATTTTATGCATTTAGTAGATTTTTTTTGTACTCAAGGGCATTGATTTGTTTACCTCAATTTTGATTTGTGTGTTTTGCAAGCAAAGACCTTAGGCCAATCCAAACTAGCCCAATAGGTAAGTCGCCTCATATTATCTTATAATTTGATTAGGATAATTATAAAAAAAGAACAAAAAATAAATAAAAAATAAATCCTACCCTAAAACCTGTATTCTATTACAAGTTATATCATTATTAGGGCGCTCATTATAAGGCTCATCTAACTTTATAAAATTCTGGTATTTTGTGATTAATTTTCCTAAAATTAAGCATGCATTTTCATTGAACGTTAATTTAAGGAAGAGACATCATCAACAACAACATTGTTTGAAACCCTAAAAGTGGTAAGAGGAATGGTAAAACCCATTTAATTAAGCAGGAACATTAAAAGGCAAGAATTTTAAAATTAAAGGCCTTGTTTGCTTGATTATTGCATTTTCATATTGTAATGAGATGTTAAGGAGAAGTTAAATATAAAATGTCAAGATTGCGAAGTTACGCGTTTTTCTTGAAAACACGTCATTGTAGCTTGACTTGCATTTAGCACTAATACACTTAAATTAATTATGGAACTCGAAATGGATTAGCTTGACGAAGTCCCAATCAATCCCACAAGGAGGGATAGATGAATTTGGACCTTGAATGCCTTAAGTGTTACGAACGCACGCTTCAGATGTCTTTTAAGACATCTGGGAGGTGACCCAGACGTCTAGAACCACTTCCAGATGTCTGGGAATCGGTTATTTTTGGAACGCGTGATTCGTCTGCGCGCCTGAGCGCACAGACCTGCGTACGCTCTCTCTCCCTCTCTTTTTCCCTCTCTTAAGGAGACAATAGCTGCCTGTGAATTGAATTAACAGCTGCCTGTTATGAATAAATGAACATGATTAAGAATATGGGATGTATGAACGTGAAACTGGAAAGGTGAAACCGGAATGCGCTGAGTTAAAGAGCTGGAACCCTATGGGGAATTAGGAGTAAAACTCCTGGAAAGTGAATGGAATAGAATTGGGGAAGTGAGCTGGCCCTTGAGTACGGAGTACCAAGGAGAGCGACTGTCCCCCTGTTTAGTGCAGAGCGGAGCCAGCCGCCCCAGGGACCCGAGGTTAGGACTGGCCACTCTGTACCGACTTGCTGGCCCTCGTGTACGTAGTACCAAGAAGAGCTACTAGTGTAGGGAGGTACTAGCTACCCCACGGGCCCCGGGGTTCTGCTAGCCTCCTACACCGACTTGTTAGGCCCACTGTGGAAACCAAGGTAGTCAAGCGAGGGTGCGCGGACTGTGGAGGGGCAAGGCCCCTGTTTGGTTACTGTGGAGGGGTTGGACCCCTGTTACTGAGAGGGCTCTGCTCTGTACTGGTTCCGTGCTGTGCTTTGGGCACACCCGTTAACGGAAACGACTGACCGCGTGCCAGTGAGGGTTAGCTACCCGTGCGTTTACCGCACGTGCCGTAGTCACCGTTACGTCTGTCAGTGACCTTGGGGTGGTTGACTGAGAGTAGGATCACCACGGGGGACTCTCCCGGCCAAGAGAGCACCACGTGCTACTTCTACTGTTCGGAAAAGACTGTAATCAAGATCGTTCCCACGAGGAACATTCAAGATCAAGTGAAGGATCTGAGAAATAGATAAATTGTGAAACAATAGAAAGACGTAAATAAAGGAAGAAAGAAAATTAAAACAGCTACTGTACACTTTACTGTTTCTTTAGTTTAGCTACCACTCTACTCAGCGTTTTGCTGACGTGTTACACTCGTTACCTTTCAGGACCAGGTGTTGAGTAGCTAAGGTCAGCGGCTACAGAGGACGCTGGGCCGAGTAGGGTCCAGTAGAGTTACCATTGTTCTCTTGTACCACTTTTTGGTTCCACTGTAGTGAGTAGTTTTTGTTTCCGCTGTACTTTTCTTTACCTGCAGTTCATATTATGTTATGAATGTTGTTCTACTATTGTGGTGGTACATACTGTAGTGGTTTCTTTCCTTACTGCTGTATTTTCTTACTGTTAGTTATATTCATGCTGAATGTGGTTTATTTTACTGCTCTTTTGGTTACTTCCTCGTTGGACGACCAGGTCTTGGGATTAGTCGAGTCGGTCCGGTTCTCATGTCTCGTAGGGACTCGAGAATCAGGTCGTTACAAGATGGTATCAGAGCAAGGTCGTCCCGAGAAGTGAATCAACTGACTGGAAAATAACCAATTCACATGTCTACAACTAGAGTAGCCACCACAACATATCTTTTGACGTGAGTTCTTAGACGTTTCCGTTAGGTATCGTTCCGTAGTGATGTGTTCCGTTTTGTTTCGCGTCTCCTTGCAGGAGATGCCTCGTCGTGGGACTAGTGAGGCGGGCCGCGGGCGCAGCCGAGGACGAGGTCGGCGAGGTGGGCATGCCATTGCCGACGCCCCAGTGGACCAGCCACTACTCCTGGGCGTCCAGGCCCAGGACCTCGCCTGGCTGATACGAGACATTGTACGAGAGGAGCTCCACCCACCGCCCCGAGCGCCTCCTCCTGGGGCTGCGGAGGGGGAGTCCTCTATGGGACCACACGACGGACACGGTGCTGGACACGGGGGAGGGGATGGGCCGCCGCAGCCCCCACCTTCCTCCGACACTTCTGTGCACGAGGCACCGTTGCCTGGAGGTGCACCAGCATCCCCACTGCAGCGCCACTCTGAGCTCTTCGGGCAGTTCCGGAAGCTGAAGCCCCCCTCCTTCAAGGAGGATGAGGACCCGACCGAGGCAGAGGACTGGCTCGAGCAGCTGGAGAAGATTTTCGACACCCTTCGCCCCCCGGTGGAGTGCCGCATGGCCTTTGCCACGTACCAGCTAGAGAGTGCGGCACACAGGTGGTGGAGGGCGGTCCGGGGACAGGAGAGGGACGAGCCGACCTGGGACCGGTTCGTCGCCCTCTTCTGCGAGCAGTACTTTCCCCAGACGTGGCAGGACCAAAGGAGGCGGGAGTTCCACACTCTCCGCCAAGGAACGATGACTGTGAGCGCGTACCGCACGCGTTTCCTGGAGCTGTCCCGCTTTGCAGCGACAGCGGTGGCTACTGAGGAGGAGCGCCTTTGGAGGTTCACCGAGGGGCTCCGGCCTGCGATTCGGGGGTATGTCAAACCCCTGAAGCTGCCTACGTTTTCGAGGGTGGTGGAGGCAGCCATGACTTACGAGGAGACCAACCCGTCCGCGCGAGACGCTGATGGCAGGCGGAAGAGGCCCTTTCAGCCAGACTTTTCACAGGGCCGGTGAGAGAGGAGACACTTGGCGTCGGCAGGAGAGCCGTCACGTTTTACAGGGCCATCAGTGGCCTTTGGGGGCCCTCGACAGGGGCCAGTCGCCAGCATCGGACCCCCGCCCAGCCGATAGTAGGGACCCACTGAGGGCGGGAGACGGGTTCCCCTCTATTACCAGTGTGGCCAGCCGGGCCACATCAGGAGGGACTGCCCGTCTAGGGCAGGAGGTCAGCAGATACTTCCCGCGTAGAGCACTGGAGGGCGCGCAGGAGGCCGTGGTTCCCAGGCGCGAGGAGGAGGACAGCAGTCGCGAGGAGGGTACCGATCAGCACTTGCCCGTCCGACGCAGAGTGTGGCTGCTTTGTCCGCACCTAGAGCTGAGGGGCGTATCAACGCCCTGACACACAAGGACGCCAGAGCTTCGGGATCGGTGGTAGCAGGTATGGTTTCAGTTTCCAGCAGACTCGTTTACACGCTTTTCGATTTCGGCGCTACGCACTCGTTTGTCGCAGCCAGTTTCGCAGTTAGTTTGGGCCAGGATTATACGCTGTTAGAAAATCCGTTCGTAATCATAGGTCCGAGTGGTCAGCTGTTTGTAGCTGAGGAGGTGTACACGGATTGCGAGGTCAGCGTCGAGGGACATTGCCTGCCAGCTGACCTGATTATGATACAGATGGAGGACTCCGGAGTGATTCTGGGGATGGATTGGCTATCCGCTTACCACGCCTTGGTGGACTGTTTTGAGAGGAAGATCGTCTTCTCCATTCCAGAGTTGCCTTCTTTCGAGTTTCACGGACAACCAGTGGACGGAGGTTTCAGGTGCATTTCGGCACTTCGGGCGGTGAGACTCTTGAGCCAGGGGTGTGAGGGCTTCCTAGCTTGTGTGGTGGCAGAGCCCAGCCCTGTGGCAGACTTCCAGAGCATCCCGGTGGTCAGAGAGTACCCTGACGTGTTTCCAGACGAGTTACCAGGACTACCGCCCGAGCGTGAGATCGAGTTTGAGATCTCACTAGTACCAGGGACCAGCCCCATCTCCACCGCGCCATACAGGATGGCACCGCTTGAGCTGCGAGAGCTCAAGTCCCAGTTACAGGACCTTTTGGAGAAAGGTTTCGTGAGGCCCAGTGCGTCTCCCTGGGGAGCCCTGGTACTGTTTGTGAAGAAGAAGGATGGGACCTTACGCCTTTGTGTGGACTACCGACAGCTGAATAGGGTCACCATCAAGAACAGATATCCACTGCCGAGGATCGATGACTTGTTTGACTAGTTGCGGGGTGCCACGGTGTTTTCCAAGATCGACTTGAGCTCTGGATACCACCAGTTGAGGATCAGGGAGACCGACGTCTCCAAGACAGCTTTCCGCACCCGGTACGGACACTACGAGTTTTTGGTCATGCCGTTTAGGCTGACCAATGCCCCCGCTGCTTTCATGGACCTGATGAACCGAGTGTTTAGACCGTACTTGGACCAGTTCGTGGTGATTTTCATAGATGATGTACTCATCTATTCTAGAGATCGGACGCAGCACGGACAACACTTGCGGATGGTTCTGGACACTCTGAGACGACGTAGGCTGTATGCCAAATACAGCAAGTGCGAGTTCTGGTTGAGGGAGGTGACCTTCTTAGGTCATGTGATCTCTAGAGACGGCTTGGCGGTGGACCCAGCCAAGGTTGAGGCAGTGCTCAGGTGGGAGAGACCGCGTTCAATCACTGAGATTCGTACTTTCCTGGGAGTGGCAGGCTACTACAGACGATTCATCAGAGGATTTTCACATATCGCGCGTCCTATGACACAGTTGACCCGGAAGGACGTGCCCTTCGCTTGGACAGACGCCTGCGAGGCGTGTTTTCTGGAGCTGAAGGAGAGGTTGACCTCGGCTCCTGTGCTCACCATCCCTGACAATAGTGGCGGGTTCGTTGTGTACACGGACGCCTCCTTGCAGGGGTTAGGAGGTGTGCTCATGCAGAGGGGTCACGTTGTCGCTTATGCTTCGCGGCAACTGAAGCCCCATGAGCATACCTACCCTACCCACGACCTAGAGTTGGCAGCTGTTGTCTTCGCGCTGAAGACCTGGAGGCACTACTTGTACGGTGAGACCTTCGAGATTTTCATAGATCACAAGAGCCTCAGATACCTTTTTGATCAGAAGGAGCTCAACATGAGACAGAGACGTTGGTTGGAGCTCCTGAAGGACTATGACTGCAGCATCCCCTACCACCCGGGAAAGGCCAATGTGGTGGCTGACGCCTTGAGCCGTAAGGCGCCCGCACACTTGGCCAGTTTACAGTTACAGAGTTGGAGCCTTTTGGAGGAGGTGGGCAGTTGGCGACCCCTGGAGTTACGGGGGCACTGTGGGGTAGTGATGGTGACACGGCAGACCAGGCCAGAGCTGATAGACCGCATCATCACAGGACAGATGGTCGATCCGTACTTGCAGTCCTTGCGCGACAGAGTACTGTCAGGAGACCCAGGGGACTTCTCTTTCACAGACCAAGTGCTGCGCCTGAGGGGACGGTTGTGCGTTCCCAGAGACGAGGAGCTGTTGAGAGAGCTCCTAACTGAGGCAAACGGTTCCAAGTTCACCATACATCCCGGAAACACGAAGATGTACCACGAATTGAGACGCGAGTTTTGGTGGAGGGGGATGAAGCGGGATGTGGGTGAATTCGTACAGTAGTGCTTAGTGTGCCAGTAGGTGAAAGCCAAGCATCAGAGGTCTGCAGGGCCGCTACAGCCGCTTCCAGTGCCAGAGTGGAAGTGGGTGAGCATCACCATGGACTTGGTGGTGGGCTTACCTGTTACCCAGCGAGGACACGACACAGTCTGGGTAATAGTGGATAGACTGACGAAGACGGCGCGATTCTTGCCGATTCGAGTCACTTTGGGACCAGCACAGTTGGCAGAGAGGTATATCCGTGATGTGGTACGACTACACGGAGTTCCGTGGGAGATCGTATCCGACCGGGATACCCGCTTTATGTCCCAGTTTTAGGCTGAGTTTCAGCTGGCCTTGGGGACGCGGTTGAGGTTTAGTACGGCTTACCACCCCCAGACGGACGGACAGTCTGAGCGCACGATACAGACACTTGAGGACCTTTTGCGTGCCTGTGTACTAGACTGGAGGAGCTCTTGGGAGGAGCACCTGCCCCTGGCGGAGTTTGCATACAACAATAGTTATCACTCGAGCATCGGCATGGCTCCCTACGAGGCTTTGTACGGACGGAGGTGTACGACACCCTTGAGTTGGGTTGAGGTGGGGACCAAGTGGGAGGTTGGCCCCAGGTTGATCCGGCAGAGTCAGGAGGTAGTCGAGCAGATCCACAGGCGACTCCGCACTGTCAGGAGCAGACAGAAGAGCTACGCGGATCGGAGACGCAGAGAGGTGCAGTTCGAGGTTGGGGATCACGTATTTCTTCGTGTTTCGCCCATGAAGGGCCTGCAGCGGTTTGGGGTGAGAGGGAAGCTCGCGCCGAGGTTTGTGGGGCCCTTTGAGGTCCTGGAGCTGGTTGGACCCGTTGCTTACAGGCTTGCCCTCCCCCCGCAGCTTTCTGGTGTGCACGGCGTGTTCCACGTGTCCAACCTCAGGAAGTACGTAGCCGATCCTAGTCACGTACTAAGTCACGAGAGCGTCGAGGTGGGCGACGACCTGACCTACCCCGAGCGGCCAGTGCAGATTCTAGACCGAGCCGTCCGCAGTTTGAGACGAAAGCAAGTACCCCTGGTAAAGGTTTTGTGGAGGAGCTAGCGGTACGAGGAGACTACCTGGGAGCCTGAGGCAGCAATGCGGAAGCGGTACCCGGAGCTTTTCGCAGGTACGTCTTTTCGGACCGGCTTCGGTCCTCTTTGAGTTTGTTATGGTTATTTTGACATCTTTTCCGCACCCTAGTTAGCGCAAGTTTCGGGGATGAAACTTCCTTTGAGTTTGTTATATTGTTACGAACGCGCGCTTCAGATGTTTTTTAAGACGTCTGGGAGGTGGCCCAGACGTCTGACCAGACGTCTGGAACCACTTCCAGACATCTGGGAATCGGTTATTTTTGGCACGGGTGATTTGTCTGCGCGCCTGAGTGCGTAGACCTGCGTACGCTCTCTCTCCCTCTCTTTTTCCCTCTCTCCTGCGGCCACAGACCCACCCTATCCCGCTCTCTCTCTCCTCCTCGCGCGGCCTTAAAAGGCCACGCCCTCCCCCTCACTCCCGTCACCTCCGCCCCCTTCCTCTTCTCCTTCCAGTCGGTGCGCGAGAGCTAGCGCGAGTGAGCGGCGGCAGTGACAGCCGCGGCGGGTGCGGGAGGAGGTGCTGCACGGGGGAGGAGGTGTCAACCGTGAGGGCTCGAGCCTGCCGGGGAAGTGGGAGCCGGCCGGCGGGGGCGCAGCAGACGCGGGGTGGCGCGGGAGGCCTGCTGCAGCTCGAGCAGCAGGCGGAGCACTCGCAGCGCGGCCGTGCGTCGCTAGCGGAGGGCGAGTGGCGCCCTGATTCTGGAAAATTTTCCAGAATCAGACGTCTGTGATTCCAACCAGACGACTGGGAAGATGTCTGAAAGGTGAGTTATTTCCGCTTCTTCGTTTTCTTCGACTGACCGTACTAAGAGAGAGAGGAAATGGGTATGCGCAGGTTCTGAGATTCGCATCCAACGCGAATCAGATGTCTGGCTGCAGTGCCAGACGACGGGAACGACTTCCAGACATCTTGGGTGACCATCGGACGTCTGGGAACTAGGCCAGATGCCCCCGCAGGCTTCTGGATGTCTGAGAGACCACGCAGAGCAAAGGTAACCCTGATCCACTTTTTAAGACGTCTGGAATAAATTCTAGACGTCTGATTTTGCACTGTTTCGTCATTTTCGACCCGTTTAGGGCCCGTTCGGGTTCCATTTTCCGCGTTTCAAGTTACGTTCTTTTCGGAATTACATCCTCTACCCGTCTATAGTAGCTATGTACTGTTTTGAGAAACTCCGTGTGTTTGATCCTTGTGATAGGACCCCGTTCCATTGTAGTCTCAGGGGTTGCGGAGGCACGCGAGATTCCCGACCACGCCCCCAGTTCACCTGTTGTAACCGGTAAAGTGGCATTTAAGTTTATTAGCATAATCTGTTAAATTATGGAACCATAAATAGAACCTAGGACATTGCATGAATCCTAGGAATGAGAAACGAGATTGAATGATAGATCCTAGGGTGTTGCATAAATCCTAGGGCTGGAAAACTAGATTGTATGATAGATCCTAGGGTATGACATGAATCCTAGGATGGGAAAACTAGTGAAATATGTGAACACTGTAGTCTTGAAAAATGTGGAAAGGAGACAATAGCTGCCTGTGAATTGAATTAACAGCTGCCTGTTATGAATAAATGAACATGATTAAGAATATGGGATGTATGAACGTGAAACTGGAAAGGTGAAATCGGAATGCGCTGAGTTAAAGAGCTGGAACCCTACGGGGAATTAGGAGTAGAACTCCTGGAAAGTGAATGGAATAGAATTGGGGAAGTGAGCTGGCCCTTGAGTACGGAGTACCAAGGAGAGCGACTGTCCCCCTGTTTAGTACAGAGCGGAGCCAACCGCCCCAGGGACCCGAGGTTAGGACTGGCCACTCTGTACCGACTTGCTGGCCCTCGTGTACGTAGTACCGAGGAGAGCTACTAGTGTAGGGAGGTACTAGCTACCCCACGGGCCCCGGGGTTCTGCTAGCCTCCTACACCGACTTGTTAGGCCCACTGGGGCAAACCAGGGTAGTCAGGCGAGGGTGCGCGGACTGTGGAGGGGCAAGGCCCCTGTTTGGTTACTGTGGAGGGGTTGGACCCCTGTTATTGAGAGGGCTCTGCCCTGTACTGGTTTCGTGCTGTGCTTTCGGCGCACCCGTTAACGGAAACGACTGACCGCGTGCCGTAGTCACCGTTACGTCTGTCAGTGACCTTGGGGTCGTTGACTGAGAGTAGGATCACCACGGGGGACTCTCCCGGCCAGGAGAGAACCACGTGCTACTTCTACTGTTCGGAAAAGACTGCAATCAAGATCGTTCCCACGAGGAACATTCTAGATCAAGTGAAGGATCTGAGAAATAGATAAATTGTGAAACAATAGAAAGACGTAAATAAAGGAAGAAAGAAAATTAAAACAGCTACTGTACACTTTACTGTTTCTTTAGTTTAGCTACCACTCTACTCAGCGTTTTGCTGACGTGTTACACTCGTTACCTTTCAGGACCAGGTGTTGAGTAGCCAGGGTCAGCGGCTGCAGAGGACGCTGGGCCGAGTAGGGTCCAGTAGAGTTACCATTGTTCTCTTGTACCACTTTTTGGTTCCACTGTAGTGAGTAGTTCTTATTTCCGCTGTACTTTTCTTTACCTGCAGTTCATATTATGTTATGAATGTTGTTCTACTGTTGTGGTGGTACATACTATAGTGGTTTCTTTCCTTACTGCTGTATTTTCTTACTGTTAGTTATATTCATGCTGAATGTGGTTTATTTTACTGCTCTTTTGGTTACTTCCTCGTTGGACGACCAGGTCTTGGGATTAGTCGAGTCGATCCGGTTCTCGTGTCTCGTAGGGACTCGGGAATCGGGTCATTACATTAAGTGAGTTCCTTTATTCTATCTTTGTGATTTTTATCTTTTCCATTTTTTTTTCTTTTCTTGTGAAAACGAAATGAAACCTACGACTAGCTAATACACCTAATTTTTTTTGTGATTTTTGTCTTAATGATGAAGCGAAAAGAAAACTAACTACACTTGGAAACACTCTTGGAGAAGGTGACTGTAGTGACTAAGTAATATGTGTGGTAGATGTTTTGCATTAAGTGAGGGAAATGGCTAGGAGGGATATTAGTGAGGGTAATAGAAGAAACTATGACTAAACAATAAGGCATAGTGATTTTTTTCCTTTTTCCTTTGATAAATATAATTTTTTTGGTCTTTTCGTTTACTAAAGTAAAGACAAACAATAATATATTTACAAGTAGCAACTAAATAACAATAAGAGTACATTTACAACTATACTCTTTTTTTTATGGTTTTCTTTTCTTTTGATTACAGAAGAAAAAGACACACAACTAAACAACTAACTTAAACTTTTATTTCACGTAAACACAATACAACATAGAATCCACATTGAAAAGAAAACAACTCCATTACACTAAAGTGTGGAAAGATCCACTTATACAAAGCTCTTGAAAGATAGATATTTACAATGTCCTCTTCACTCACTTCAACATTTGATAAATGGAGATAATAAGATCATGGTGAGTGATTTCTTGGGGTCTCTCTTGGAGGAATGGGATCCAAAATGGTGATGGGACAAAGGTTGAGGAGGTGGTAATGATGAGAGTGATAAGGATTAGGAAAAAGGCATCTAATGGAGGATGAAGTGCTCAAAGTCCCTAATGTGGTTGAGGTTTAGTGGCTCGATGATGTGGGTGATAATGTGCTCATTGGTCCTAATGTTGGTGGTGATGACTATTGCGGAGGATAGGGATATGGAGATGAAGATCTTATACTCAGGGGTGACTAAGGTTTGTTTTAATGTGGTGTTCTCAATGGAGTCTATTTGGTGGGCTCTATGGTAGGGAGAGGGGACAGCCATGGTCCTAGGGATCTAATGGGTGTGTTGGTGGTAGTGGGATTAGGAGTTGGTCTTGTGCATGGTGGTACTAAGTAGTGTGTGTGTGTGTGTGAGTGAGTGAACTAGAGTGCTTGTGAAGGTGTGAAGTGGTGGCATGGATGGTGGAGGTGAAGTGTGTGCTTGAGGACGTGTAGATAGGTGATGATGGTGGTGGTGTGTCAGTGAGTGTAGTGGTGGTGTGAGTGGTGGCATGTGTAAGAAGTGAGTGAGTGTGTGTGTAACAACTTAAAAAGAAAATAGAGTGAAAGCAAAAGCAAGTATTAAAATGCTTGAAAATGAAATCTACTCTACCAGCAAGGAAATTAAAAAGCAAGGAATATAAAGATGAACTAACTAAGATGCAAGTAAAGCAACTAGCAAGTAAGAAAAATACTAAGCTAACAAAGAAAACTAAAAAAGAGAATGAGGAAGAAGATAAGTGTCTCTTCCAATGGGGACACAAGACCTATTGGATGAGGAAGAGGATCCTTGGCTTGAAGACTACCTCTTCTTCACCTAGAAATTCAAAACCAAGTGGGCATAAGCTAGTCGTTGGCCAAGGATTAGGAGCTATTCATGGAGCTCACAAGGAGGAAGATAGTTTGCATGAGAGTGAGTTGGAGAGGAGAGTGGAGGGGGGAGGGGGCATGCAGTCTACTATGGGATTGTTTTTATAGAGTGTTGGGTTGGGTAAGGTGTTCCTATGGTGTAGGTTTAGGAGGGCTACTTTAGGGTGCAACTTAAGAGTAGAAGGTTCTATTCTAAGGTGCAAAAGAAGGTGAGGTGTAGTCAAGGCTTGGTCCAAGGTGTGGATAAGGCTAGAGTGGCGTTGGATATGGGTGTGGGTTAGGTGGAGGTTAGGTGGGCTTTAATTGGTGGGTTAGGGCTAAGCAAGTGGGGTTAGGGGGGTTTAGATTAGTAAGGTGTTTGGGCTCTCAAATTGTGTGGGCTTTAATGTGTAGTAGAGTGGGCCTAGAGAAAATAAATTAAATACCATTATATAATAGCTACTACTAGGTCCACATAGGTGTAAATAAAATAGGAAAATATAAATACTTATAGTAAAAATGTGCACAAGTATTATGCATGTGTAAAATTGTGTATGAGAGTATGAATAAACATGAAATTTACAATTTATGTGTGTGCACATGTGTGTGTGTGTAAGGTGTATGGTTATGTGCATGGGTTTGTGTGGTTGGGTTAGTTGGACATGAGTAGGTTTGCATGCTTTTTCCATGGGTTTACTTCTCTACTCCTCTTGCTAGTTGCTTCCTTGTTCTCAGCCTATAGAGATGGTTCTCCTGTTTCCTTAAGCTCCAATATTGCTCCCTAATTATGGTCATATATGGATGAATTGATAATATTACTTAATGGACCATAATATGATAGAATTAGTCTAAGAATGTACAGGTGCAAGTATGAATGTAATGCATGCAATGAATGCTCTATTTACAAGATGTAAGCTAGGTTATTAGCTTAATTTAATCAAATTAGGACTCATGATTGCTATGCAATCATAACCCCATACCTAGATCTTGCTAGTCTCTAGCAATTAAATGCATGATTGACTAAGACCTTTGTTCTCTTTTTCTTCTTTTCTAATTTTTTCTTTTCTTTCTCTTTTGGGCTCTATTTAGAAACATATTCATTCAAGAATTGGACTTAGCGATATTTAGTTGTCACCAGCATTGAGAACTAATACCTAGGATTTCAACTTCAAACATTACCTAGGTTCTTGCCAAAATGCCGACCCCCAATCCCTTGCCTTATTTATAATTTTTCTCTCTTTCTTTTCTCTCAAAATATAATTTTTTTCTTTGGTTTTTGTTTAGGGTTTCGAGGTAACTTTCTTTGGCTACCCAATCCACCTAAGATTCAAAAGACTGGGAAGTACTAAGCGCCAATTAGTGAAAGTGTGACTCATTGGAAGGTAGATGTAATGGATTCTAAATAGCCTTAAACTCCAGGAGACCTTAGTGAAAAAGTGCTGCCCTTAAGTTTATCTTTTCGATTATGTAGCATCTCCCTACGACTTTTGCATAGGTCTGTTTATTTCAACTTCCTTGCTTTGCCTTATCTATGGTAAGAGTGTAAGGGTTGAGCTCTAGACAAATGTTACGACCTGGTTCCCGAATCCCTACAGGACCTAAGATCGACCCCCCTTGACTAATCCCAAGACCCAGTCGTCCAACAAGAAATAACCGAAAAGTAGGAAAATAAACCACATTCACATATGCAATGTAACTAAGCAGTAAAAATGTACAAGCAATAAAGGAAACTAATAGCTTCTAATTTAGTACATACCACCACAACAACAAGAAAAATGGAACGAAAGCAACAGTAACAAAAACAGTAGCAAAAAGTCTGAAACTCACTATAGCAGTAAAGAGAGTACAACAAAAGTACTAAAAACTACGGCTAAGCTCGATTGGGGCCAGTACCCTCCCCAGTCGGTAGCTCGAGCTGCTCAACTCTTGGACCTGAATAGTGTTATGAAAAAGATGAAGTCAGTGAACGCTGAGTAGAGTGGTAACCATACTATCTAAAGCAGTAAAAGTAGCAGGTATATTTATCCTTTCGAGTTATTTTATTTTACAAGTAATTCCTTTTTCACCCCATTTGGTTAACATTCAGATTTTTCTTGATCTTGCACGTTCCTCGTGGGAACGATCTTGATTGCAATCTTTTTTGAAGAGTAGAAGGTACACGTGGTGCTCTCCTGGCCAAGAGAGTCCCCCGTGGTAGTCCTACACCCAGTCAACCACCCTGAGGTCACTGACAAACGTAGTGGTGACTACGATATGCGCGATAAGCTCACGGGTAGCTACCCCGCACTGATACGCGGTTAGTCGTTTCCGCTAATGGGTATGCCCAAAGTACAACACGGAACAGTATAGGGCATAGCCCTCTTATAAACAGGGGTCTCGCCCCTCCATAGTTCGCGCACCCTCGTCTGACTACCTTGGTTTGCTCAGAGGGCCTAACAAGTCGGTGTAGGGTGGCTAACTAAACCCCGGGCCCCGTGGGGTGGCTAGCTCCCTCCCTACACTAGTAGCTCGCCTCGATACCGTGTATGCGAGGGCCAACAGAAGTCGGTGTAGAGTGGCCAATCCTAACCTCGGGTCCCAACCCAAGGGTAGCTAACTCCGCTCTACACTAAAAGGGGACAGTCGCTCTCCTTGGTACCACGTACTCAAGGGCCAGCACACTTCCCGTCCACATTCTAGACTTTTCCATCTATCCACAGGAGCTCTACTCCTAACTCCCTGTAGGGTTCATGCTCATGTTCATCATATTATTCCAATCCAGGTTTCATCATTTACAATTCAATTCTCATTTATACACAAGCAGCTCGTATTTCCACATTTTAATACATGCAACAAGTGATATCACAGGTAACTGTTTAGTTATCTCAGGCAGCTCATACTCATTTACAGGCAATGGCTAACAATTTAGTTCATTCATATATATACAATTACAATTACGCAGAACAATTGGTTCAACCATTTCTCTATCCTAGGGTTCATGCCATATCCTAGGTTTCCAGTTGACTAATTTTCATAGATGCATTCATATTTAATAAGTAACAGGGGTGGACCACTCTACCAGACAATCCGGGAGTACTGGGGGCTCGAACCGCATACCCAGGTACCTCTACGAGCCCCCGACATGCAGTAGATCAAAGTCCTATACCAAGGAACACATCACAACGGAAGGTTTAGAACAATGTGTAAAGGTTTCTAATACGTAGAAAAACTCACAAGGAAACCACAGATACTTCGTTTGCGTAAAAAAAATCCTGATCAGACCCTAAACGGGTCAAAAACGTGACTACAAACCAAAATCAGATGTATCGAAACAAGTCCAGACATCTTAAAAGTCACAGAGACTCACCTCAAGCTTTTGCAGTGACCTCAAACGTCCAGGACTCCCCCGTGATTATCTAAAAATAGTTCCAGACGTTTGACCAGTCCTTCGGTCGTCTGGAAACGCCTCCGGTCATCTGATGAGCTGTCTAGACGTCCGAAAGTGCATGGAAAGGCATTTTGCGCACCTTCCCAAGCTGCTCCTACGCATGACAGAGCAGCAACCTACTTTAGCCCAAACCAAATCGTCTGCGGTGCAGCCTACATGGCCGTAATCACGAAGAAGACGTACCTTCGTGATACAGATGCTTTTAGATGTCTGGTGTTGACATCAGACGTCCAATCGATTGTCCGGAAGACACTCCGGATGTTTAATACTGGAAAAATTCCAGTATCAGACCGCGCTCCTACACTTCTCTTCGTGCTCTGCCGCGTCTCCCCTCGCTCCGCCGCAGCTCCAGCTGTTGCAAGTGGTCGAGGACGATGCTCTAACACCCTCCTCCTCCCGTACGTGCTGCGATGGCCTTGCGAGCTTCCAACGAGCTTCCACGAACCTCTCGACCTTGGCCTTCTCCTCCTTCTCAAGCACCCTCCTCCTCCTCGCTCTCACACTCTTTCTCGCATGCCCTTGCTCACAGCAGTGGAGTGGGGCTTGATGGTAGTGGTGGAGTGGAGAGGAGAGGAAGGGGGTGGCCTTTCATAAGGTCGCGGCTAGGGTTCTGCAAGGTGGAGGGAGGAGGAAAAAGAGAGCGAGAGAAGAGCTCTGTGTGCCACCCGTGCGCAGAGCACAGAAGACGTACAAAAATTTAATTTCCAAACGTCTGGGAAAGGGTGTAGATGTCCGGACAGACGTCTGACTGACACTCCAGACATCTTAAAAGGCTAAAATAGGATGGGTCTTTACATCACAACAAACAACCAATGGGACGTCAAACCCACGACAATTTGCTAGCCATGCCTGTGCATAGGTTAGCTATGTTAACTTTTTTTCTTCTTATTCATATATGCTCATTTTTTTCTGCTACTTTTTTTTCCTCCTTTTCTCTTTTTTTCGCAACTATCATTTTTGTTATCTCTATATATTTTTTTGTATGTCATATTTTTAGTGTTTCTAATTTTTCTCTTAGTAGGTGGCTTCCTTAGTTTGTGATGTACCTAAAGGAAAAGGTCAATGAGATAAATCTAGTAGCTGGTTTCTGGACAACTGACCAATGGGGCATCAAACCCATGACAACTTACCAGCTATACTACTCCTGTATGTTTAATGGTGCTCTAGCTCCCATTTTAACTACCTAATAATGAGTCAATGAAATTTGTGTGGACACTTAGACTTTCAAGACTTTGAAAGCAGAAGGTGGGTTGATATGCCATGTACTTATCATCCCAATTTATTAGTATTTTCAAGTTTATTTAATGTGGCAAGGACTCAAGAACAAATTCACATCGTAGTGGACACCTAGGTTAATTAAGTCGCTAGACTTGAAGAGTTTAAGTGACGAAACACAAATTATATTATTTCTCAAGGTCAATAACTTTTTAATGTTTATTGGTCTTATCTTGACTCAATTTATTTCTTTTTTCATTTTTGTAAATATGTATTTTTTTTACTTTTTCCAGATAACTTTGTAGAATGCAAACACTCTTTTTCATTTTTCATCCTTTTTCAATTTTTTCTTTTCATTTGCAGGTAATTTTGTACAAAACTTAAAAACAGAAGGGAAAACATTTTTTCATTTTTTTTTAATTTTCAACTATTTTTGAAATAAATGACAAAAGTCTAAGTATTAGCAGAATATTAATCTTGCTCTACCCACCCCCCATGCCTAAATATGAGCATGTCCTTATGCAAAATTTTAAAATAGAGATACAGAGGGATAAATAGCACCCGAATTTGATGTACTGTTAAGTGCTTCCAACAAGGGTTGAATTTAACACCCCCAGCTGGGCGAAAATTCAGTATATCAACCCTTAATCAAATCAATTGTTACTTCAAAAAGTGAGGCTTCCTGGGAGATAACAGGCTTCAATCTTTGCCCCTTAACAGTAAATACATGCCCAGTCTTGGGGTCTTAGATCTGGACAAACCCATTGCCATGAGGGGTCATGACATGATAAAGTCCAAACCACTTTGATTTTAATTTTCCTTGAAATAATTTGAAACTAGCGTCAAATAGCCAAACTACCTGGTTTGGCTCAAACTATTTTCTTCGAATGTTCTTATCATGGAAGGCTTTTAATTTATCTTTGTAAATCCTACCATTTTCATAAGCCTCCCTTCTAATCTCTTCCAAATCTGCTAATTGCAATTTTATATGTTGACCTCCTTCTTCCATGTCTAAATTATACTTTTTAACTACCTAAAAGGATCAATGTTCTATTTCCACTGGCAGATGACAAGTGATGAGAACCTCATCATGAGCCCTAACTAGCTCATTTTGACCTAAGAAAGTGAACAAAAGCTCCTGCATAACCTAAAGGAAGGCCTAATTCAAGGGATTACTATTCTAAGAAGAAAACATGAACTAAAGGGTAAAACTGTAATTTTACCATTGCAGTACATCAACGGGATTTCTCAGGATCTAAACATAGGTTAATTGAACTTAATAAGAGAAAAAGTGAGATGGTTCAGTCAGAAAAGGGTTATTGTGAGATTTAAGAATTAAATGACATTCTATAGCACTAAAACAAACCCACTTAATTTCACAAGATTCTGGCCAGGATAAAAATCAAATAAACACTTTAAAATTTATGTAAAAATATCCCCTAGGGTTTAGAACCTTCAATTTGGCCTTTGGAATCTATTTTAACCTAGGTTGGGGTCTTAGCTCAATATTTGACCTAATTTACGTTTTTATGTAAAATATCTGTTCAAACGCAGTCAAACCTAAAATCCAACTTCCCCATTGGATTCCTTAGGTCCAAATTAGGTTTGTACCAAAATTTGGACCTAAGGGAAGGTCGTCTTGACCTAGTTTGCAAAATAGTCCATCCAATTACATTCTGGCCCCTAACTTTTGAAAACCCCTGCGCAAATCCCCCCAACTTCCTCGTCACTTTTTGCATTCCTGTCCCTCTGCCATTGCAGCAAAGGAGCCATACCTCCGGTGAGGTTTCAAGGAGGATTTCTCCCCATTTCCCCAGAGACCTCCTCTCAGATTTGGCAGGGGGATCCTCTGAGGAATCCCCTACCATCTGAGTGCAATCCCATGACCTGGTTCAAACCATATCCCTTGTGCGAATGTGTGAACGATAGGGTATGGTGTCCTCTGCATCCTCCAGCAAGGTTCCTGCGCTTGGAGCTTGCCTTCCGAGCACAATGACCCCTGCTAGCAGCTATAAAAGGACCTCCGGTCCTTGACGCATCTACCAAGCTTGGATTGGCCTCAGATACCCCCTGAATTTCATCCTCCCTCATCTTCATCCATCTACCCACAACCTATGGTGATCCCTCCTCTCATTGCTCTGCCACCATACCAGTGGCAGAGTCTTCTCCACCGTGCTCCTCCACGTCGCATTGTACCCGCGCGCGCCTCTCTGACCCCTTCCTCATTGCCATCATCCTCATCTTAGGGCTTCTTCTCCGACGATGGCACCTATGCACCGCTCGTCCTCCGCCTTCCCCCCTTCGTCCAACTACCTTCAGTAAGATCCCCTCTCTCTACTCTCTATTTTCCCTCTCTTAATTTCTACTTTAAATCCCTCGATGCCGCAGACCACCACCACCTTCTCCATCTCCAGCAGACCACCAGCGAGGCGAAACCGTCGCTCCACCCCTCTGCATGCCTCGCCATCTACCTCAGAACATTCGCCATCACTCACTGATCACCATCCACCCCTTCATCGACCGCCAACACCTCCCTAAGCATCCACCAAACACACGCACCTTCACGGCCGCAGTCTGACCTAGGCACGCATGCCTAGGCCGTTCTACACCACGCCACCCCCTGCCTCACCTTCGCTGTGACACAGCAAAGCTCCCCAAGTGATTTAACAGGGCCGTGAGGCCGTATTCATGAAGTACAAGTTCGACCCTCTTCCACCATTGCTGAAGGCATGAAGGAGCTTGCTTGTGAGCTCCAAGTCATCCCTCTACAGGCATATGCATCCCAGGTGTGTGGAATCCTTCTACGAACCAATCACACCCAGCAATCAAGGGCTTCACCGACTGCAGCTGCCCCAATTGCACAAGAGTTCTCCCTACGTGCGCATGAAGAAGCGGGTGGGACTTTAGTCCCACCTCGGAAACGCTCAGCGTAGGTGAGTGGTTTTTATTATTTTTGTGTTTCCTGCTTAGCGCCTCAAGTCACGGGGTGATGTCCCCTCACCCACGCCTGCCTCGTCCGCATCCACTCCTGCACAGACCTGGCTGACCCATTTACCCTGTACTCCTCGCGCACCACCCACGTCGGAGAGCTTGGACCCGGGCGCGTGTAACCCGACCCGTATACCTGATTGTCTGGCTCTGAGAGAGCGAAGAGAGAAATAGAGAGAGCATATGTGGGGGAGGATAGGGGTAGGTTTTGCTTGGTGCTGTGCAGGGAAAGGAGGAGGAGGAGGAGGCAGCTGCTGAAGAAGAGGGAAGGAACTGAAGGCAGGAGCGGCTAAGGAAGCAGAGGTAGAAGAAGGACTTGAAGGTAGAAGACAAGGCCAAGGAGGAAGAAGCACTGTAGCTGCAGAAGAAGAGAAGGTAGGAGCTAAGGAAAGCCAGGTGCGAAAGAAAGAAGAAGGAAAAAGAAGAAGAGGAGCCACAGAGACAGAAGGAAAGGAAGAAGAAAGAGAAGACAGAGAGCAGAGGAAGAGAAAGAAGAAGAAGACAGACAGAGGCAGAGAAGAAAGAGAAGGAGAAGGAGTTGAAGGCACTATAGCAATCGCAAGTTAAGACGTCTAATTCACAAAATCAGATGTCTGTTTCACAACGAAAGAGGAAAGTCAGAGAAAGAAAGGAGAAGGTGCAGCCAAGCAAAGAAAGAAAAGGAAGAAAGAGAAGAAAGAAGAAGCCATCAGAGAGAGAGAAGAAAGAAGAGAGAATATTCAATTTCCTCTTGCATTTCTATTCTCTTTTTAGTTTTCATATACATTGAATCTCATTTATATTATTGTTAAATATCACATTTTGAGATTGTGATTTTAGTTTTTAAAATACCAATTTTCCCCTTGTGTTCAACCTCGGATACCTAGGTTTTCGAGTAATAAAAACTTCTTATTTGTTTATAACGCTTTTTCAACTATACTGCAACGAGACTGATTTAAAACACGAACAAGGATTCCCATAAATCAATTGATATGGTGACATCCCCAAGGGAGCCTTGTAAGTGGTCTAGTATGCCCAAAGTGCGTCAATTAACCTTTCAGACCAATCTTTTCTATCGGGTCTCACTATTTTCTGTAAAATTTCCTTGATTTGTCTATTTGAGACCTCCACCTGCCCATTTGTTTGGGAATGATATAGGGTAGAAATGTGGTGGTTTACCCTATACTTTTTCAAAAGAGATTGGAAATGGGCATGCATAAAATGACTTGATCGATTGCTAATCATAGCACAGGAATACCAAATCTAGAAAAGATGTTTTCCTGGGCAAAATGTATAACAATTTTGTGATCAGCATGCCTTATCGAGATGGCTTCGACCCATTTGGAGACATAGTCTACGACTAAAAGAATATATTCGAAGCCATGAGAATTTGGGAAAGGGCCCATAAAATTGATTCCCCAAACATCAAAGATTTCCACAACCAGGATTGGTTGGAGGGGCATCATGTCCCTTTTAGCCATAGTTCCCAATGTTTGGCATCGCATACAAGCACAAGCAAAACTATGTGCATCCTTAAACAAAGACGACCAAAAGAATCCTAACTGCAAAACTTTTGCACCGGTCTTTCTTCCTGAAAAATGGCCTTCACAGGCTTTACTGTGGCAGAAAGACAGAATGCTTTTTGTTTCAAAATTAGGAACGCACCTCCCGATGATCTGGTTTGACCCTAATCAAAAGAGTAATGGGTCATCCCAAAAGTAATATTTGGCTTCAGCGAGGAATCAGAGCTTTTGGTCTTTTATCATTCCAGGGGGCATTTTCCCAGAGACCAAATAGTTCGCAATGTCTACAACCCAAGGAAGCTCACATGAATCAATAGCCAATGTATTTTCATCAGGGAACTTTTCATTAATTAGTAGAGAAGAAGGAATGAAATTTGGGTCCAGTCTAGAAAGGTCGTCAGCAACCACGTTTTAAGCTCTGGTTTTATCCTTGAATTCAATGTCAAATTCTTGGAGTAGAAGGATTCATCTAATGAGACGTGGTTTGGCATCCTTCTTAGCCAATAAATGTCAGAGGGCAGAATGTTCAGTATAGATAATCACTTTAGACCCCAGGAGATATGATCTAAACTTCTCCAACCTAAAAACAATTGCCAGCAACTCCTTTTTAGTGATGGTATAATTACACTGAGCTTCAATCAACATCTTGTTGTCATAATAAATGGCGTGGGGTCTCTTGTCTCTTCTTTGTCCCAAAATTGCCCCTACTGCATAGTCAGAGGCATCACACATAATCTCAAAATCAAGGGACCAGTCTAGAGGTTGGAGGATAGGAGAGTCAATGATGACATTTCTAAGGATAGTATAGGATTCAAGACAATCGTCATTGAATTCAAATGGGTCGGGCTATTTTGGAAAAATCTTGTATGAAACATATGTAAAACCTGACATGTCCCAAAAGCAACCTGATTTGTTAAACCGAGGCTAGTAGTGGTACTTGAAATTACATCTGATTTTGCTCAATCAACTTCCAATCCTTTCTCCGAAATCTTGTGACCTAGCACTATCTAATCTTGAACCATAAAATGGCTCTTTTCTCATGAGAGTAGTAGGTTCACATCTATACACCTTCTCAAGCTCTTGGTTAGATTGCCAAATAGGTCAAAAAATCATCTCGAAATACAGAGAAATCATCCATAAAGATAGCCCCTATTCTAAAAAGATAGCCATCATGCAATGCTGGAATGTTCCTGAGCGTTACACAATCCAAATGGCATACTCTTAAATGCAAAAGTACCAAAGGGGCATGTGAATGTGGTTTTATCTTGGTCTTTAGGACTGATGGTTACCTGGTTGTATCTCAAGTACCCATCCAGAAAATAGAAAAACTTTTGCCCAACAAGTCTTTCCAGTATTTAATCTATGAATGGTAGTGGGAAATGGTCTTTCTTGGTTGCTGAGTTAAGTTTCCTGTAATCTATACACACCCGCTGTTGGAATCATAAGTCTCCGATTTGATAGGAAAAGCATCATAGTATAGTTACGAAATATGATTCAACAAAAATTAAGTTAACGAGATAGTGAGTCCAGGTCGATCTCAAGGAGGTGTTTAGAAGAAGCAAAATTGATTTTGATTCTTTTCACTACTTAAAATTGGAGTCCGGTATTTACAGTACGAATATATGATTCGCCGGTTGCGTTGTTAACTTGTAAGACGTGTGCGTGAGTCAAAAACAATATGAATGTGAAAGTATGCATATCTATGCTCACTGTCTTAACTATACAATGGCGACCCACGGAATATTTGTTAATCGTCAAATCTTCTATAATTTTTGGAACAGATATTTTGTTGCAATGTAATAGGAAATTAAATCAAGCAACTGATGATCACAAGAGAGATAATGTAAACAAGGCTTTCATTTCATCAATGGTTGTCATCATTACAAGTAGAGACATGCTTGTGCATGAAAGCTTAAACACAATATTTCTAGCTAATAGAATATAGAGGCATGCATGGATCTAAGAAAGATTATGCATGCATCCTGCAAGTAGAAGATCACTACATTATTAAGCAAAAAAATTAATGCAGAATTAAACTAGGAAGAACAACTTATCCACTAAGAGAAACTAGGGCATTGGAGGTGGTCTCCAATGGCCTGTGGGGATTGAGGTGGTAGGAGGGAGAGAGGGATAGCCAAGGTGTGTAGGCTAGCCTCTTGAGAGGTGGTGGAGGTGGTGCTCTTGGACGTCCAAAGGTGGAGGGAGCTCGTGGAGATGAAGATGGAGGAAGAAGCCACCAATGGAGAGTCCAAGATTCCAGACTTGTGGCTGTCCAAGGGATCTTTAAATAGACCCTTGGCTTGGCTCTCTAGAGAACTATAGAGTTCTCTAGAAGTGCCTCCATCTTGGCATCAAGATGGGAGGGGAAGTGGTCTCCTAGATCCACAACTCTAGAAGTCCCTCCATCTTGGCGTCAAGATGGGAGGGGAAGTGGTCTCCTAGATCCACATATTGTGGATCTAAGAGTGGACTCCCTTGGTTGCCATTTTTGGTAATCAAAGGTGGCACCATCTAGAGAAGACTCTAGATGGTGCATGAAAGTGTGAGTGTGGGTGTGTGTGCATGTGCATGAAAGTGTGGCTAAGTGTAGCCGTGGGTAGGTGGTCACGTAGACCACTTGGTCCACTTCTAAGTAGGTCTAGGTTGGTCCTATTTAGGTGTCTAAAAATAGGTTTAAGTGTAACCTATTACTAGATGGTTGATCAATTAAACTTAGCTAAGTTTAATTGGGTTTAGTGAGAACCTAATTAGGTTCTTAGGAAGGTCTTGGGTTAGCCAATTGGACTAGGTAGATCCAATTGGACTTGCTTGGGTTGATTTGAATCAATCAAATTCAGGTCTAACGCTAATTAGGTTTTACTGAGCCTAATTAGACTTGAATAAGTAGAGATGGATCAATTGGATCCTGGGTAGACCCAATTGGATTTAGGTGCACCTAATCAAGTAGGAATGCACCCAATTGGATGTAGGCTAGGTGATTGGGTTTGGGGCAGAGTCCAATTAGACTAGTCTGAGCCTAATTAGATTGAGGTTAGCCTAATCAAGTTTGTTTGGACCTAATTAGAACAAGGCTGACCCAATTACCTCCAATTGAGCTAATTGGGATATCAAAGGACCTTAATGGAATTCTAAGGTAGGAATTAGGTTAGGGATAAGAGGGTTGGATATAGGGATAGTGGATAGTGGGAATTTGGATAGTGTTATCCAGGTTTTGGCTGAAGTGGGAAATTGTGGTTTAGTGATAAGGGTATCTCGGAAGGGGGATAAGAGTTGGGATAATGTGGATAAGGGCATGGATAGTACTATCCATGTTTTGGTTTTCAACTAAATTAGCCTAATAGGGAGATGGTTTACGGATAGGGACATGGATAAGGTTATCCTAGAGACTAAGGATAGGGATAGGGTTGTCCTAATGCTAGGGATAAGTGCAGGGATGCCCTAATGTTCTTCATAATTTAATCTAAGCATTAAAATTCCACCAGTAATGTAGTATACCTCTTCTACACTATCTTATTTACAACTTTATTCCAAACTTCCACTCCAGCTTTGCTGCAGCTCTGGCTTCTTCCCTACGTCAGATCTAGCTTCAGGCCATCTTCTGAGCTTCTTATTGCTTAAAATCCAAATAATGCACTAATCAATACATTATAATGTTATTTTATGTATATCTAAATAAAATAGGAAAGATGCAATATATGTTGTTTATGCATGCATTATACTACAATTATGCTAAGTTCTAACTTAATTTTGGTCATTTAAGTCCTACGATTGCTGCGCAATCACCCGCCAACAAGAGGTGGTGCGAGTGGGGATGGATTCACCATCTTCAGTTTTAATAATAGTCAGTCCTGCCTTCTTAGGTACTATCTGGATAGGGCTTACCCATTGACTATCAGAAATTAGGTAAATGATGCCGTCATCTAACCACTTAATGATTTCCTTCTTGACAACTTCTAGCATGTTAGGGTTGAGTCTTCTTTGTAGTTGTCTAGAAGGTTTCGCTCCCTCCTCGGTGTAAATATGAAGTGTGCAATATGAGGGGCAAATTCCTTTAAGGTTCGAAATGCTCCACCCAATAGCAGCTTTGTGTTCCTTTAAGACTGCTATGAGCTATCTCTCTTGTTCTTGGGTGAGTTGTCAGTTCATGATCACAGGGAGGGTTTCATGTTCACCCATGAACACATATTTCAATGAATCAGGTAGAGGGTTGAGTTCTAGCATTGATGGAGAAGGCTCAGTGATAGTTTGGGAGAATGGTTCTTGGTATAAGGTTGTTGAGGGATGGTCTTGAAAATCATGAAAATTAAGTGGGGTCACTGAGTTGATGGGTATTGAAGGTCCCATAGAGGTTGTACAGCGAGACAACCTTGCTTTGAACTTTGTTCCATGTTGTCTATCTCTGTGACATAGTATGGTGTAGTCTCGTTTCCTTCCAAGGTTATTGCTGGTAGTTTCATGCAAGAGGTTGAGTCCAGGTCCGCTAAACTATCAAGAGTGATATGTGGAGGGTAATCATAATCATTAGAGTCTCCATGGGTTATGCCTAGAAATTCAGTTGAAATTCCTTTTAATGTCACAAAATCAGGCATCTCAAGTGAATGGCCAATCAGATTAGTGTAAAGCATCCCAATGTTGGCACAAAATTCCTAATCCTCATCCTCAAATTCATCATCTATTCCATCACACTCAAAGTTCTTGGTTGCCCGAAAAATATCCATCCTTAATTTCTGATCTCCCAGGACTATTTCCATACATCCAGTTGCGCAATCAATGTTTTCCTAGGCGGTCGCCAAGAATGGACAACCTAGAATTATCGGAGCTTCCTTTAAATCAGCCGAGACTTCCATGTCCAGCACAAAAAAATCTTCCGGGAAACAGAACCCATTAACCCTAATGATCACATTTTCCACTATTCCCCTTGGCACTTTTACAGTTCGATCCACTAGTTGGATTGTAATAGAAGTCAGTTTTAATTCCCCAAATTGAAATTGATCATACACTGCAGTAGGGGTCAGGTTGATTGATGAGCCTAGGTCTAAAAGGGCCCTATTGAAAGGAGAATCATGCAACTTGCAAGAAATCAGTGGGGCTCCTAGTTCCTTTTGTTTAGGTGGTAAATCACTCAGTATAACAACACTTGCCTATTGAGACAAGACTGCCTTGGCAGCCTTCTTGGATTGGCGCCTAGGTATACAGTATTCCTTGAAAAATCTGGCTATGATAGGAATGTAATCAATGGCATCCAACAAAGGCACTTGTATGTGTACATCCTTAAACATGGCCTTCAACTCATCAGTGTTCTTAGCACCCTTCTTTTCTTAATCTCTTTCGTCAAAGCCTTGGGAAAGGGCACGGGAATTGGAATTTATGAGTCGACCATTACTTCCGTTTCTTTTCTTTCTTTGTTCCTTTCGTCCTCCACGGGCTCAAATTTCCTTAATGGTGGGTTTGATGGGCCTGAGACTTTTCTTGGAATGGGCTCTTTGGTAGTTTTTCCACTCCTTAAAGTCACTGCACTGGTATTAGCCTATGGGTCATATGATGGAGGAGGAGCAAAAGGGTTAGGTACAAATGGACCTTGAGGTGTAGGGAATCCAGGGGGATAGGATGATGCCTGCAATACAGCATGAACCTACTCCTGGGGGCATTGAGTCTAGGTAGGCCACAAGGAATGTTTCTAAGGTTTAGCACAGGTTGAGATGGTATAGTTCCTTGAGTCCGGTTGTCTTGACATAACTGGTTGAGCTATGTCACTTGGGTTTCTGTGATATCCCTATACTTGTCCATTTGCTGCAAGGTCTTTTGCAGGTTTTCCATAAGGTTAGATTTTTGTGGTGGGTGTTGAGGGTTTTCCCTATAGTTCTATACCAAGGGTAGTGATCTGTTGCTGGTAAGGTTGTTGATATGGCTGTCTAGGATAGGAAGGAGCCTGCGGTGAATGAAGTTTGGGCTATTGGTGTGGTTGCGGAACATGGGCAGGTTTGGTGTTGTTCCCAACACATGAGAAGTTGGGGTGCTTAGCCCATTTAGGGTTATACGTTTCAGAGTACAGGTTGTTGCGCTCGTATCCTTGCACAGCATTTACATCTTCATAGGCTGAAGATGTAATTAATGCGGTGTCATCAATAGAATGCACATCGTACTCAGAGTTATGTGCATAACCATTTTCCACTAGAACTAATTCCAGGTTGTTAACTGGCACCTGAAAAGATGTAGCCCTTGATGAAGAAGGCCTAGAGGGATCTTGAGTCAAAATCATATGTCTTTATGGTTTGGCTCGAGGGATAGATGCAGGAAGAGTTGCGACTCCTTTAAATGGGGTAGACCAATTTTGAATCAATTCCTCCATCTTCTTATCAAGCAGGTCCACCTTGTCCAATTTTGCAGTGATGAGGTTCAAGTCATCTTTGACAAATTTGAGATGAACCTCATGAGTGGTGGCTTCTAGGTGGCTAGACTTTTTAAATTGACTCATGGATGCAGCATTCATTGAATTCTCAACCAAAGATTCAAAGAGCTTGAATTCACTCTCCTAATCCTTGGCTAGGACATTCCCACCACTTAAGGCATCTACAAGGTACCTATGGGTGTCATCCAACCCATGGTAGAAAATTTGGGCCAAGTGCCATCTAGGCACTTCACGATGTGGGCATTTCCTCAACAAATCTTGAAATCTTTCCCACGCATCATGTAGTTTCTCTCTAGGTGTCTAGCCAAATGTGGTGATGGCATGCCTCATGGCATTAGTCCTTCCAATGGGGAAGAATTTTGGCAGAAATTCTATCCTAAGCTCTTCCCAAGTGTTAATGGGCCATCTATGGTCTTGAACGAATAAGAAGTCTTGTCCCTTAAAGAAAAAGGGAAAAGCTTCATCATTAGCACATTGAGGTCCACGTCCTGGGGATGGACTATTTCAATAATACGCCTTAGATCTTCTAAGTATTGGAACGGTTCTTCATGGGAATGACCATGAAAATAAGTTTGTATTAAACTTATGACATTAGGTTTAAGCTCAAAGATATCCCCTTCAACGGGCATCCTAACTAATGGTCTCAACTGAAATGTAGCTAGGTTGTAGAAGTCTCTCAATCGTCTTAGTTACAAATGGTAACATCATCATTAGTGTTAACTGGCCTAATTTAGCCTAATTATAGTAATAAATGCTCCTTGATATTTACCAGAAGATCATAATTCTATTTTGAATTGGGTTTAAGAAGTGAAAATGAGTTAATTCTATTGTTTTAACACCTAATTATAACTGTAGATTAACTGAGAGGTTACTTAGGGCTTAATTTAAGGTCAAACAAGCTTAATTCCCCAAGGAGTGGGTCTAAACTAATTGAAATAGGTTTCTGTGTTTTGAGGATTATTTTATTAATAAAAACCCTAATTACAACCTCATTCCAATTAAATAAGTTCTGATGGAAATAAATGTAATCTAAACCTCCTAAAAATCATTGAAAATATTCTAAGAGGTTTGAAACCTTCACTTTGACTAAGGGAACCCTTTTGACCAAAAACAAAGACTTAGGCAGGAATCTACTTTGTTTTGGGCTTCTTTGTAAATTTTCCAATCAAACTTGGTCAAAACTCAAATCTAACACCATTAGATTCCTTAGGCCCAAATTAGGTTAACCCCAAAATTTGAGCCCAATCAAAGTCCATCTTAACCTAGTTTGTATTTTAGCCTGCAGATCTCTATTTCTTACATTTAGGCCCCTATCTTTTGTGTTTTCATTGCTTACATGCCCCTTATCTTTTGACTTCTCTTGCAAGAAGACCCCTCCACCGCCTTCTCCTTCTTCCTCACCATGTGAACACAGCAAGCAGCAGTAGCTCCAAATCAACCCATGCATGCAATCTTTAATCGTAGATTTGATCCCTTAAATCAACACCAAACCCACCAAATTGGGTGGGATTGATCATGAGATCAATCTCCATCCATCTAGCTATGTCAAGAACTCCAATTTGGAGTATTTTACCATCAGCGAGAATCAATTTCTTGAGCTCAAAAGTTGGTTGGAGCACTTACCAAATAAGCCTAACTTGGCTTAATTGAGTTGTGATTCACATCTATTTAAGAGGTCTTGCATTTAGAAGCACTTCTTTGTGCTTAATTGACTGGTTCTCTTCCATCTTCTTCATCCACATCAGTGTATTTTTGAAGCACCTCCAGAGCTTCCTCAGCTGTCTTCCTCACCCTCTGCCATGCACAATAAGCAAATCGTTCTCCTTTCTTAAGCTTCCACGAAGCTCACATGAAGCTTCGGCCTCCAATTTCCCCTCAATCACTCCAACCACCTCTCCTTCTTCTTCATCTCTGGTGAGCCTCCGATAAGCCTCTCTCCTCCTTTCTGCCAATCAATTTAGGACTTTTCATCCTCTCTCCTCCAATTAGGTTTAGGGAGCATCTTAGCTCCATTCTTCAACTCCTCCTCCTTTAACTCCACCATCCACCATCACAACCACCCTCACTACCCCACGTCGTATGCCTTCCTCTGATCAAATTATGTTGGGCAAAAGATTCCCCACATTGCCACAAAGCTTTTGCCCAAGGTAATTTGTCCCTACAATGCCTCCACAGTCATCCACCATTGCCGTCATCTAAGCTTTGACGAAGCTCCATCGTCCAGCCATTACAAGCACTTAAACTCCAAACCGCCACCACCACTACCTTCGTCACATCGCGGCGAAGATTTTGAGCTATTTAATTTGCACCCTAGGGCCGTATTCATCTTGTAGGGCCCTTGCCGTTATAGTCGTCTTCTTCAATGTTGTGCTCCACCTCCAGCGAACGAACCACCTAGGGGAGAAACCTCAGTGAGTGCAAAAGTCCTTGAGGAGCACACCTGGGCCTTTAATTCAGTCTTCCAAAACCAATCAAGAGGCAATTATGAGAAGCCAACCACGATGCAGCTCGCAAAGGAAATGAAGGAAGAGGAGGGACTTAATAGTCCCACCTCATGAAGTGAAAAGGCCACGAGCACGCATAAAGGAAAATGCGTCCCTTACCAAATTGCCCTAGACACAGGGGGTTGGGTCCCCAATCCATCACGCCTTGCGCACACCCTCACCCACCCAGAGAGTGGATCGAACCAGATCCAAATAGAGAGAAAAGAGAGAGAGAGAGAGAGAGAGAGAGAGAGGAAGGGTTATTGGGCCTAAAGAGTGGGCTGATTTTTGCCTTGGCCAAGTTTGGTGCTCACTTTAAGCCATCTAAAGGCTAAGGCAGACATCCGATTGGTTAATGAGAGGCTCTCTTTGAGTTGAGAATTTTAGGCTTGACATTGAATTGAAAACCCACATTTTTTCTCTAACACTTATATATATATATATATATATATTAGCTTGATAGTGCTATTACTTGTCTAATATATTTCTTTTTGCATCAAGCTATTGAGCCTCATTTTATATTCATCTAATTAGTGGTTAAATTGCATATTATTTGCTCCCTGTGAAGACCTCAGAACTCACATTTTGAGGAAATAAATTTAAATGTTGATTTGCTTTCTTTGCTATACTACGATGCATTCTTAATCTTCGACAAAAGCGCATTAATAGTTACTCACCCTAAGGCAGGTTTTACATATCCTTTAGGGTTTTCAAGATTTTGTCCATTTGTTCCTTATGGTGCCACTTAAATGTGGTGAGTTGCGCTCTAATGAGAATGAGAGGATCGTTCTCGATCAGGGGTTTTCTTCCTCCATGATTGGTGAGGAGGAAGAGGATGATGAAGAAATAGGGATGACTGGAGGAGCAGAAGTGGGCCTCCTACACCATTGTGGTAGGGGACCAAATAATTGAGGCCTTAATGACCTCCTTTGTTGCATACAAGGTGCAAGGAATCAAGAAGTGTTGAATGCAACACTTGTTAACCTTGGAGTTAATGATTCAAGATTAGGACTCGAACTAACCACAACAAAACTTGAAATCTTAACTTATTTTTCCAGAGCTAATCATGCTAGATTGATTAAGGAGGGATAAGAGAGTAGGTTCTTCCCTGCACCAGCAAGGTTCCTTTGTACTCTATATCACAACCATTTGGCACTACTTCCCAGCCTTAGATGCCCGATTTGGCTTAGGAAAATTAAGTCAAGAGGTCAAATCTAAATGATGGTAGTCAATGAGACCAATCGTAGGATTTTAAGGATTTGCCAAGATTATGTATACTTCCATTAGGTTGCACTTGTTATCACTTGAGAGGAGCTTGAGGGATTGCAAACACGAGAGAGTGTGTTTTTCCTTTTACTTAGCACACTCCTATTCTTCTATGTAGCCCTATGAGGGTTGTTGCTAGTAGGTAACTAAATGAGTGAATTTTAGTGGATAGACGGGGCGGCCCAAGCAATGCAACGGTGGCTTCTCAAACCCGTGTCTACTACAAGTATTTCAATCACCAAGTGCTCACACAAGTTGGTATGGGGTCACTAAAATAAGTAAAACTTATGTTGAAGCACCCTATTGTTGTGCAACTTCTAAACAGATTGGACGAATGTTCTTGTGTGGGATATGCTGGAATCAGTATAAAATAAATCCCAAATGATGGATACTGAATCCTCTGTCAATCAGAAGTTCAAAAATAATTTTTCTCTGATTTTTTGAGATATTTTAGGATTTTAACAGGATTTTTCAGTTCTGATGGGTCTAAAACAGGCAAATAGACCACTGCAGATAGATTCAGAAAAACAGTAGAGCTACACTCGTCTAAAAATTTTGCAAAAATTACTGGAGATAGATAATTTCAAGATATTTCCAAATCCAATTATTTCAACAGATTCTGATAACTATGCAGACTGCAACAAATTCGCAAAGGCAGACTAAGTCTGTCTCTGTTTCAGTGCTGATAGACCCTCACTGTAAGAATTTTTCAAAATTCTGCAGTGAGAGTTTTTAAGCAAAAATTGTGGGAAATCAAAGCTAATTACTATGCTTATCTTCTGAAGTGATTTCAGAATTTTTTTGAGTTCGGTCAGACTTGGGATAATTTTTAAAGTGAGGGTTTTCAGTCTGTCCAAACTCAAAACAAGCACAAATGGGCTAGAATTGTTGGTAGAACACCAAATGAAGGTAACCCACTTTTGATCAATTTTTTTTTTTAATTTTTAATTTTTTAATTTTTTAAGTTTTTTAATATTTGAATTTTTTCTCTTTCTTTTTTTTTAAGGGTGGAGGGGTACTTACCTCTTGTTCTTCACCACGTGCTGGTGTGTGCGCGGGTTTCCCTTCACATTCACCTACACAATCAAAAAACCAAGGCAAGGAAAGGTTAGAGATGAATATTCAGAAAGTACCTAAGGCTAAACCAAGGCTCATTGTCTCTCCGGCAACGGCGCCAAAAGTGTAATGAGATGCTAAGGCAGAGATAAATATAAGACATTAAGATTGCGAAGTTACGCGTTTTTTTGAAAACACGTCATTGTATCTTGATTTGCCTTTCGCACTAATACACTTAAATTAATTACGGAACTCAAAATGGATTACCTTGAGGGAGTCTCGGTCAATCCCACAAGGAGGCTTAGATGAACTTGGACCTTGAATGCCTTAAGTGAGTTCCTTATTCTATTTTTGTGATTTTTATCTTTTCCATTTTTTTTCTTCTTTCTTTATGAAAATGAAACAAAACCTAAGACTAGGTAATACACCTAATTTTTTTTGTGATTTTTGGCTTAATGATAAATTGGAAAGAAAACTAACTATGCTTGCGAAACACTCTCGGGGAAGGTGATTATGGTGACTAAGTAATATACGTAGTGGATGTTTTGCATTGAGGGAAATGGCTAGGAGGGATATTAGTGAGGGTAATAGGAGAGACTATGACTAGAAAATAAGGCATGGTGATTTTTTTTCTTTTTCTTTTGATAAATATAATTTTTTGGTCTTTTCGTTTAAAGTAAAGACAAAGAATAATATATTTACAAGCACCAACTAAATAACGATAAGAGTACTTTTACAACTATACTCTCTTTTGTTTATGGTTTTCTTTTCCTTTGATTACGAAAGAAAAAGACACATAACTGAACAACTAACTTAAACTTTTATTTCACATAAACACACCACAACATAGAACACACATTGAAAAGAAAACAACTCCATTACACTAAAGTGTGGAAAGATCCACTTATACAAAGCTCTAGACTTATAGATATTTACAAAGCACTCTTCACTCACTCCAACATTTGATAAATAGAGATAATAGGATCAACATGGTGAGTGGTTTCTTGGGGTCTCTCTTGGAGGAATGGGATCCAAAATGGTGATGGGACAAAGGTTGAGGTGGTGGTAATGATGGGGGTGATAAGGATTTGAAAAAAGGCCATGTAATGGAGGATGAAGTGCTCAAACTCCCTAATGTGGTTGAGGTTTAGTGGCTCGGTCATGTATTGGTCCTAATGTTGGCGGTGATGACTAAAGCAAAGGATAGGGATATGGAGATGAAGATCCTATACTCAGGGGTGACTAAGGTTTGTTCTACTGTGGTGTTCTCAATGGAGTATATTTGGTGGGCTCTATGGTAGGGAGAGGGGATGGCCATGGTCCTAAGGATCTAATGGGTGTGTTGGTGGTAGTGGGATTAGGAGTTGGTCTTGTACATGGTGGTACTAAGGAGAGTGTGTGTGTGAGTGAGTGAACTAGAGTGCTTGTGAATGTGTGAAGTGGTGGCATGGATGGTGGAGGTGAAGTGTGTGCTTGAGATCGTGTAGATAGGTGATGATGGTGGTGGTGTGTGAGTGAGTGTAGTGGTGGTGAGTAGTGGCATGTGTAAGCAAGTGAGTGAGTGTGTGTGTGTAACTTAGAAAGAAAATAAAGTGAAAGCAAAAGCAAGTATTAAAATGCTTGAAAATGAAATCTACTCTACTAGCAAGGAAATTAAAAAGCAAGGAATATAAAGATGAACTAACTAAGATGCAAGTAAAGCAAATAGCGAGTAAGAAAAATACTAAGCTAACAAAGAAAACTGAAAAAGAGAATGAGGAAGAAGATAGGTGTCTCTTCCAATAGGGGCACAAGGCTAGAAAAATACTAAGCTAACAAAGAAAACTAAAAAAGAGAATGAGTAAGAAGATAAGTGTCACTTCCAATGGGGGAAAAAGGTGATGATAACATCATCATGAGCCATAACTAGCTTTAATTAATCAGAATCAAGTGACAAATGCTCCTACGTAGTCGCCTGAGAGCAGTAATTCCCTTCACATCCATTCTGAGAGGAATACATTAAATCAGGGTTAATTCTACAATTTTAACAGCATATCATGAATGCAGAATAATCACAAGGTCTCCCAGGGGTTAAACTAAGGTCTAATGAGCATTCAAGTCTAATAAGAGGGTCCACACAGACAGAAATGGGGTTTCACGCACTTCAAGAACTAATTCATAACCTTAAACCCTAATTTCAGACCTGCTTAAATAACAAAGGTTCTACTCAGGATAAAATCCATCTAAACCTTCTAACAATTATAGAAAAATATTCCTTGAGGTTTGGTATTCTTGATTTGACCATTAGAACCTATTTTGACCTTAAATAGAGTCGTAGACACAATTCAGCCCTAATTTCGATTTCTACGCAAATTGCACAGTCAAACTTCGTCAAAACTAAAATATAACTTCACCATCAGATTTCTTGGGTCTAAATTAGATTTGTACCAAAATTTTGGCCCAATCAGAGTTCATCTTGACCTAGTTTGCATTTCAGTCCATTCAAACTCTTTCTCTCTCATACATGCCCCTAACATTTGAAATCATTGCATGTAGGTCCCTAAGTTTGTCATCTCCTTCACAAATAGCCCCCTACCACCATTGAGGTCAAATCCAACCTCCACACAAGCTTTGACCTAAGCAAATCCCATTCAAATCATCATCAAATCCCACTAAAATTGGTGGGATTGATGTTCACACTATGGAGAATCCATTAGGACTATTCTTGAATCCTAAATCACTCTGATTCGTGCGTGCAAATGCATGAAATCAGTGGGTGTTTTCTTGATTCCCAAAGGAGCCAATCAGAGCTCCTTCCTGTTCTAGAGCTCGGCCATGAGCTCTATATAAGCTCTAGCAACCCTGCCTTCTCAAATTAGCTCGATTTTGGCCACAAATCTTCAACTTCTTCCCTCTCTGGCCACCTCCACCGCAGCTCTGACGACCCCTCTCCAACCTCCTTTTCTCGCTGCCATGTACTATAGGCAATGGGAACATCTTCATCTCCTTCCATTGCTTCTCGCGACACTGACAGAAGCCTTCCAGATCCCCTTGTTGTTGCCGCTCCTTCCACCGGAGAATTCCTCTTCCACGGCGCTGGCCAATCACATCCGGCGCCATCTCTCCCCTTTCGTCCTCTAATTAGGTCACTTCTTCCCTCTTTTCTCTTAAACGTCCCTATCCCTTTCTTTTCCCAATTCAACCCACTATTTGCCCTTTACCCCTCTGTCTCCCCTACATCCAGTCAAACTCCGACGAAGCATCCCTAATGCCACACACCTCCAAGCGTGCCCACTCCACCTTCAAAAGCTCCGCCTCATCCATCTGCACAAAACCCCTCACTCAATTCCACCAAAAACCCACTGAATCGCTCCACCGAACAAGCCCACATCCGAGCACCTTCCCCGACATCACTTGACCACCACACGCACTCCCACGACTCACAGGCACCACCATCACCTTCGCCATCCTCAAGCAAAGCTTTTGAGAAGCTTTGATGCAACCGTGAGGCCTTATTCTTCTTTAAGGTATCTGCTGTTGACCGCCATCACCGCCATCATTTTCGACCAAGTCTGTAGTCCTTTGACAAGCTCATGGACTGATTTCACTTCCAGGAGAACCGAACTACATCTGTGTATCCAACTGCAGCTCCTATTGAAGCCGCCAGGCATTAGCACTACCCCAATTGACGAAGCCTCTGCTACGGCTTTACATTAATAGAAGAGTGATGCGTTAGTGCCACATCGTGTGTGAAGAAAGCACCTACAACGGATATAAGGATTTTGTGTTTTGGGATCTTTGCCTTAGAACATGAGGTGAGGTCCCCTTCACCTTACCTTGCACTCCTCAGTCACCATACATGCCCGGTGACCCTAGTCAGATCCGATTACCCAAATCTAAGTACCCGTACATGGATCCGATCATATGCTCGGTTTAAGAGAGAGAGAAAGGAGAAATTGTGAGAAGGGGGGAGGGTTTTGCTCTCTGAAGGTTTGGCCTTGTGCTGAAAGATGGCTAAGTGTTAGCCGTGTGTTTGTGAAAGAAAGAGAAGGCATTGAGAAGAAGGCCTTGAGAAGGAAGGAAGCTTTAGAAGAAGAAGAAAAGAAGAAGAAAGCTCTGAAAAGCCTTGTGCTTATGCTCACTTAAGTTGTCTAATCTGAGTTGGTTTTGAGTACTGTTGAATGATTTAAGTAATAAAGTTAACATTGATTATCTAATTAGAGTTACTATTGAATTATTTGAATACTTTAGATGCATGCTTAAATTAAGAGGATATACATGGTGATTTAAATCACCATTATTTTTTATTCTCTTATTCTTTTCGCTCCATCATACATTGGTTCTCATTGAATATATTTCTGCATATATTATTCATTGAATATCTCTATTGTGATCCGTTTATTGTGCTCATTCATTTCAATTCAAGATTAGTGTTGTGAATTCTATATTTGCTCCCTATGAATGACCTCAGACTCCTTTTCAGATTCTGAGTTTATAAATTTAAATGTTTGTTGTAAGATTTTGTCGACTATACTACAACACATACATTTCTTAACACTCGATGAAACTTGATCAACACTTGCCCTATTTTCCTGGATTGTGATTTTGTGAGGTATATCACGAAGAGATCTTTCGCGTAGATCAACCACTCCTGGGGCAAGTAAATTTCTCTTCTTCCCTAATCAATCTCCTAATCTTTTGGAAGAGAGAAAAAGGAAACAAAATTAATTAGAATTCATCTGCCTTACTTTTTCAGTAATTATCATTTAAAAGGCAAGTTTCCTGATTTGCGAATTCAAAATCAATATCTGATTGAAGATTGAGATGATTCTGTTTAGAGATCCCTACCCTGATTTCCTATAGCTACTAAGGATTTACGCTTAATTTCTGAACATCTTGGACTACGCACTTCTTGTTTGAGTCCAAGGTGTACATTTTGAGATCAAATTGGACTTGGAATAGAACCAATTAGGGTTTCTACTCAGGTTTTGAAGTGTTAGTTCACATTTTCCTGAATTAAAGGAAATTAACCCTCTCGCATTTGTGTGCTACCCAAACCCTTGCTTGAAAAGATATAATCAGAAGAACCCTAAAATCAGGCTGTAAATTCACTTAAATCTTAAAATTGTGGACCTAGTAACCTGAGAGTCAATTTAGGGTGATCTTTGGGTCTTGACCCAGATTTTCATTCTCCATCTTTTAGGGTAGGTCAAGTGAAGTTGACCTACTTTGTGGGACAACCAACTTCCAAATTAGGTCACAAATTAAATTAACTTCTAATCAAGTGAAATCCAAGTCACAAACTAGGCTAAAATTGGTAAACTTAAGGTCTCTATTCATACATTCGGATCTACTTGGAACCGCAGTGACAAGGAAGGTCAGGTGGGGGAAACCCTGTAACCCGTGGGGACGCTCTATCGTGTATGGGTTTTGTGGGGCTCTCCCTTCCTGGCTGCCCAGGTACTTCTCGGGTGTGTGGATTTTTGATTCAAAGGTATCATCCACCTTGAAACAAGCGTTAGTCATCCAACAATCTTTGGGTGCCTTGATTGGGTCCAATTCACATCCAGTTCCTCATCTATTCTCTAGAGTACATACACAAGAAAGGTCCCTAGGTTTTTTACCTAGAGGCCTCATTAGAATTGATCTTCCTAGGGATTTCTAATCTAATCCAATCACTTCAATCTGAACCTAAATTTGATTCTACATCTTGATTCACCCACCTGATTTAAAATGCAACCTGACAATTTAGGAAGAATTTGTAGGAAACTGAATCCCAAATGACTATAAAAGAGAAAATGATCGAGGCTACTTCTAGACATCATGATGAATATTACAAAACCTCTAATCCATCTAGGCACATTTAGGATAATGTGACAGAAACAACAAGCCTCATTATGAACATTGCTGGAATGATATTTAAACAAATGATACATGGTTCAACCCGAAATGAGCTCGTCAAAATACAATGAATTGTGGAGACTACACAATATTGGATATATACAATGTCTGTCAAATCCACAACTTTAGGAAATACTCCAAGGTCTCATGGAGAAACATGGTGTATGCTAAATACGTTACACCAAGCCATTGATCAAAATTGCCCATATCAACATTTAGAGATTGATGAGACACCTTAGAACAACATTAAGGATCAAAATAATCTCCCAGAACCTGAGATTGAGAATAGAGGTTGCTGTGAAGCCCCAACCCAAATGGAATCTGATTCAAACTTTGTGCAAATTGACATTCTTGATGTGGGTTGGGAGGATCCAATTGTAGGTGTTCTCAATTATGAACTAACCTTAGAAAGTCATGAAGTTGATCCATCAAGCCCAGATTTCCCAGACACTTGTGATCATAAGCCTAAATTAGAACCTCTCAAGAATGTAATTCCGCAACCTTATCCTATTAAGGTAATTCTCAGGAGTGATTCTGACCTCCCAATTGAGCCTAGCCCAGATTCTAGTGACCCAATTCCTACCTTTGACCTAGAATCTAGATTAGAATCTATTTAGGATGATCATGAGGCCCAACATGAAGGGAATGAAATTTTAGATCTGAACTATGATTATGGGCCTATGTTTGATGATTACACCTCTCCAACCTCCTCAAAGATACAGATTGATTTTTCAGAAGCCAAACCAATTTATGATACAGAAATAAAGGAGTTGGAAGAGCTGGGATTCGATTGGGTCTATCCTAGGAGCCAAGAACTTGAGACTATGCCTAATAAAGACACCTCTTTGCGCTCAGAATTTGAAATTAGGTTAGATCCAAGTTAGGTTGATGATTCTACACATCTTGATTCATTCTATGGTAGAAATCCTGATCTAGAATTAGGTTTAGAAACTAATCTTCATAAATTCTCCGATGATTTCGAATCTTACTCTGATTTCAGAGAACCGTTGTTTCCTTATGAATATGAACCAGTTTACAACCTCAACATCCATGATCCGTTCTTTGATTTTGATGCTGAGGTCAATGATTTAGACCATAAGAAGCCACACCTTCTGATCCACATACTAAGCCTTCCAAAATTCAATCCTAGCCCTGACCCGCCATCGAAATTAACTTCTACTCTGATTCACCTCTCTCTTATCCGGTTGCATATGATTCTCCTCCATCCTTTGATCAGGTTTCAGACATTGATCAGAACGATAATCACTTCTTATCCTTCTCTGATCTCACCTGTAGGGTTCCTACATCCTCCATAGAGCTATTTTCTTTTTAGGATCCCTACTCTGATCAGGCCGAATCGATTCAGCCAATCCTCATATTCTCATTTCCATATCTCTTTAAGCCTCAAAGAATATGGTGGGCTCCACATCTACTAATTCATATCCATCAACCCACTAGACTGATTGGGTTTGGGCTGCATCATCAGCATGTCGATCTGAACAAGCACTTGGTTGGACCAACCAGGCTATTGATCAAGGTGCTTATTCCACAAAACTCATCTGATTTGACCACCCCTTCTCCTTGACCACCTTCTACTCGGTTGAAGGCATTGAATTTAGCGCTTAACGGAAGGCAACCCATCATTCCAAAAACCCAAGACCCTTTTGATTATCCTTTTGAGCTACACTCCTACTGCACTCTTGAGTTCAGTTTTAGAATAACCGACTCCACCTTTGGTACTTTGTATCAAAGCTTGAAATCATCCGCAATAGTCATCCCAACCTGTTCACCCACTCGCTGATCCTATTCTAATCCTTGAACCAAATTGAATTTGTACCCTCTTGGTTTACAATGAGGACATTGCAAAAGTTAGGCATGGTGGGGTGTTAACATATGAAAAATCAATTTGCTGAGGGGTTCTCACAAAAAAAAATATATCTTCAAAAAGTGATAAAAAAATAAAAAAAATTGAAAAAAGAAAAAATGGAAGAAGGGGAGGAATTTTGAGAAATGATTGAAAATATTTCTTGAGGAAAAGAGGAGAAAAGGCAAATTTCAAAAAGGAGCAAAAAGCAAGAAAAAATGATAGTCATTAGTAATTGATTATGGAATCCACTTAAGTTCTAGATCTAATCAAAAGAAAAATTAAGTTCTTAAAACAAAGAGACAAGGAGGTTAGTATGAGTGTTGATCTTAGGCCTCTTGGGCTTGTTTTAGGGCTTAAACATTCATGTATTTGTTAAGATCCAGATTAATCTTTAGGAGGTTGCGGAAAATGTGAAGCTAATGTAGTAGGTCTAAGGCTTAGGGATTATTCGGCCCCGTTGCCTCCCCTTTCGTTTGTGGGACTTGGTAACCTAATGATGCGGATTTTTACGCGGTTAGTAAAATACGTCGTTGTAACGTGCAAAACCGATCAACTCTTAAATTTGTAAACCTAGATAGGGAAGTATCTAGAGTTATCCAAGGAGGCAACTTGTTGCAAAATCGAATCTCTTGCTTGGAGATGGAAATCAACTTTCTTTTTGGCCTTTTCAAAATTATATTTTTTATGTTTTGAAATAATGAAGGCAAAATGCAAATAATTGATGGAAAAACAACTAACACCTACAATCACTAAGCTAAAACCTAAGTGACAAATATGACCCCTCCCTAAGCTCACTCTAGGTATGTGGAGGCCTAGAGTAATTAGGAAGTGGAAGTGAAAAAGTGCTAGAACAAAGATAAAGCAATTGGAACAAAAAATGAAAACAAGGCAAATTGATTTAATAGAATTTGTTACAAAAACATGTAGAGGAATGCTTCTAGTTAAAATAGAAAATATAAAAGCAATAAAAACACAAATCCTCTTGCAAAATCTGGTGAAGAAGAGAGTCTTCTTGCTCCAAGCCTAGCTGCTCAGCTTGAAAAGAAGGTCTCCTTCTCCTTCCTTGAATGCTCCTCCAAGGTGGATGCTCTCCACCTCAATTCCTTCCTCCAAGGGTAGGCGTGCACCACCATAGTATCTCCTCCAATTCTTGACCGTCCTCCTTGATGTAGAGCTTGCTCCTCCTCTTGGCGTGGCGCAAGGAGAAGAATGGAGAGGAAGAAGGCACTAAGGAGGCAAGGGATGGCCTCCTTAATCTCCTTCCTTCCTTCTTCTTCTTGGGCATGAGTTTTAGGTGGATTTAGGGTAGAGTTAACACTAATGGAGGATGGGGAAAATGGTGGTAGTTAAGGGTCTTTTTATAGAGTAGGATGGGGGGTATAGGTGGCTCTTGGAATGGATGGCTAAGATGGAGTTTGGAGTGGTGGTTATGGGATCTATGGTCATAGATTTTTGGCGCCATTCAAAGAGATGTGGAGGGGGGTAGTTAAGGACATGAAGGCACCCCGTGGTGGATGTCCATGGTGGAGGGGGTGCCTCCATTTTGGTTCCAAAATGATGTTCTAGAAGGGGGGAATTTTGGAGGGAAAATGGAAGGTGGAGATGGGCTTAGGTGTAGGGCGGAGATTGATGGATTTTGGAGGGAACAAGGTGGTGCCAATATGGAGGTGGTTATGGTGGTTTTGGCACCACCTTGTTGGTGCCTTTTGGTGGTGGTCATGGGGTGAAGAGGTGTGGTTGAGGTGGCGCCAACATGGATAGCTTAGGTGGACTATAGGTAGGCTTAGTTGGTGGAGCTAGTTAGGTAGGGTTTTAGGGTTGTGGATGGTCAAGGGAGCTAGAGCTTAGCTAAGCTAAGCTAAGCTATAGTAGCAGAGTAGAGGAGGAGGCAATTGGAGCTAGGGTTTGAGGGGAGGAGCTATATAGAAGAAGTATGGAGCTGAACTAGAGTTGGCAGCTGCTAAAGAGGGTGGCATGGAGCTACTTTAGCTGGCTTATCTTGCTAGTTCTTTGCTAGCTACTTAGCCAAGCTAAAGCAAGGTAGCTTCTACTGAAAGGAGCTAAGGTGAGTTGGGTCAAATGCTCCCAGGGAGGACCTAGCTAGTTGAGGTAGCTAAGGTAGCTTAGCTCAACTAAGTTGAGCTAAGATGAGTCCCTGGGAGCTGGACTTGAGCTTCCTGAGCTAAGATGAAGTCATCTTCAGTTGGCTGGAGTTGAGTGGAGTTGGATGTAGCTGGTCCTGAGCTGAGGTGAACTCCAGTCAACTTAGCTGAGCTAGCTAGAGCTCCTAGTGAACTAATGGGAGCTAAGATGAGCTAGACTCAGCTAAGTTGACCTGGATCTGAGCAGACTTGAGCTAAGGTGAGCTGAGATGATTTCTCTTGAGCTACCATTCAATTGAGATAAGCTGAATGGAGCTAGGATGAGCTAACCCTAGTTCAAGTGAGCTGGATTCCAGCTATAGTGAGATGGATCAAGCTGAGTCCCAACTGGTTTGAGCTTCTCATTCACCAGTTGCCTTCCTAAGTGCTAGGATTTTAGGGATCTGTCAATCTGTTTATCCCTAACACTCACAAAGACACATTAAAAATACAATAAAAAATGAAATGCATGCCTAACTTAATTGATGCCTAAATGCAACCCAAAAACCCATTTGTGCAGCAAACTCCTAAGAGCTAGGTTTGTTTTAATGCATAAAAATGATGATAAACTGGCGTTTATCACGTAAACACCCAAAATCACACATTAAGTCTGGTTCAATGTGCTTAATAAAGAAAAACTTACCAAAAGTATTCTGTTCTGAAAAGCCATCTCAAAGATCTAGCTTAGCTCAACAACACAAGTTGATTGGACAAGTTCTCAGCAGGGAGAGGTGGGAAATTCCCCTCAAAGATGTGTAATATCATATCATCTCCTAGGTGTTTGTCTCCTAGGATATCTAAATATCATATCGAGGGCATGTAAGCACCTTGTGCTGATTCAGGTGCCAAGGGAAAGATTATCCCAAAATGTCGATTGCCAAGGCCTAAATTTAGTTATAGAACGTCATGGGCAACACTATCCCAAAATGTCGAAAGCCAGGAGTTTTGGGGGTTTCCATGGGCGGTGCTATCCTAAAGCATCGAAAGCCAGGGACCCTTCGAGGATTGATGGTGGGGACAAGGAATCCGATACAGACCGTGTTTAGGGCCAATTCGAGGTTGGATATAGGGAAATCTAAGAAGAAAAAGAGATAAAACTCTCCAAATGAAAATTCCTTTTCCATCTCCCTCTTAACAAAAATGCATTGGTAAACTGAACCTGGACATGTTACGTCTACACACGAGTGCTTTAACCATGGGGTTCAATGAACCTCTAGGTAGTTTTTGCGGCCCTTAGAAACCTTCGCGATAGACCCAGGCTGAAGCTAGTCAAGTCTGAATCTTGATTGATACTTGAGTACCTCTAGGCCTACTATTGGTAATTTGACCTAATTTCTCAAAGAGTAGAACAAATCAAGCATCTAAACATCAAAGCATGGTCTAGAAATCTAATTCTTTCCATAAGATTCTACTAAGGGACTAACAAAAGTTAGGCATGGGGGTGGTCGTGCATGTTTCGTGTGTTAGAAATCGAGGTTACAAGTAACCCATCGTCGTAGTTGCAAAACACATCGATCAGATAAAATTTATAATGAAACTCCAAGGGAGTCCCGGGTCAAACACAGGAAGGCGACGTTTACTTTACTTGAAAATCACATTTCGATTCGTTTCTTTTTGGTATTTTAGGGTTTTGATATTTTTTTGTATTTTTGAAATAAAAGAAAACAAGCAAATGTATCACAAGATAGAGATGAAACAAATATGATATATATGTCAATCCAATGTCGATTACAATGAACTATAAAAGCATAAAAAGAGAGGGGGGTGAGAGGAAATCTCCCGAATCAACTGTTCGGCGAGACGACGGCGCCTGGCAGAAGCTCGGACGGAGGTGAGGAGCAAGACGACGGAGGTGAGATGCTGGAGGACGTCGGGTTGAGGAAAGCTTCGGCGTAGCTTCGAAATGGAGGTGCGAAGACGGAGTTGATCTGCTGTCGAAATGGAGGTGGGAGGACGGCTCCAAGGTGACCTATGAAGGGAGATGGGAAGTTGGAGGAGTAATTAGTGGGGTAGAGGTTTGCTACACTAATAGGCACCTTGGGAGCTTGAGAACAAGCTTTAATGGAGTGTTGGTAGGCTTGTTAGAGCTTGGGAGTAGGTGGGAGTAGAGTAGGTAGAGATGGCTTGGAAGGGAGGGGGTGTAGGTCCTTTTATAGTGGAGGAGAAGAGGCTAAAAATGAATTAAAGGACCTTTAGCGACCTCTAGACCGTTGCTGGAAACGTTGCTGTAGACAACTCACCTCCACCCATGCCCGTAGCTGGCTCTGCTGGCTTGCAATGAAATAGCGACGGCTGTAAGCGTCGCTGTAGGTCAGCCCAGCTGTCACTAAAAGCTGGCGCCAACCGCCTTTGCACCCGCGCAGCGCTGCCCCGCTCATCACGCGCCCTGACCGTGCGCACCCAGCTGTGTGTACGCTTGCTCTGTGCTGGTGTGCGAGCTTGCCATGCGCGGGTGTGCCCGTGCGCTCACATGCTGCCTTGAGCTGGCGCTACCGCTCCATGCGCCCACCCAATTGCGAATTGGAGGGGCTGCGGGGATTTGAACCTGCACCCCCCCTTTGCAAACCAACACTCCCACCATTGCGGCAAACCTTCCCTTGTGTCGTGTGGAGTGGCTTGGTGCATCTGCTTCCCAGCCGTTGGATCTTGATCCAACGGCTAGGATTGAAGGGCGCGGATGAAGAAGGAGTTGAGCGGTGCTGCTGGTCGGTGTTGGGCGGCCTGAATGGCACCACGTGGAGCCATCTGGGTCGTCCATCTTCTTCTTCTTGTAAAGGGTGCTATAGTGCTCAGATTGAGATGATTCCCGCGATGCCGAACTACGATCGTTGCTCCGGATCCATCCGTACAGTTGGATTTTCCATCCAAAACCCATATGGATGTCACATTGCCCCCTGGCCATATAAAATGAAGGAATTAATATATAAAATATACAACTATCCTAAATGCCATGCAATGGATGTTATGCAATATTTATAACATGATATGCAATGCTAAGCCTAGGAATTATCAAAAATAAGCAATTTATCATGAATTTATGTGTGTTCATCAAGGGGTATGATGATAACAACATCATAAGCCATAACTAGCTTTAATTAATCAGAATCAATTGACAAAAGCTCCTATATAATCACCGAAGAGTCGTAATTCCTTGCATATCTTTTCTAAGAAGAATACATTAAATCAGGGTTAATTCTATAGTTTTAACAGCATTTTATAAATGCAGAATAATCACGAGGTTTCCCAGGGGTTAATCTAAGGTCTAATGAGTATTAAAGTCTACTAAGAGGGTCCACACAGATAGAAATGAGTTTTCACGCATTTTGAGAACTGATATAGCACCCAAAATCCTAATTTCAGACCCACTTGAATTACTGAAGTTATGGTTAGTATTAAATTCATCTAAACCTTATAAAATTCATATAAAAATATTCCTTGAGGTTTGGTATCCTTGGTTTGACCTTTGGAACCCATTTTGACCTTAAACAAAATCATAGACACAATTCTGCCCTAATCTGGGTTTTTACACAAATTATCCATTTAAACTTAGTCAAAACTCAAATCCAACTTCACCACTACATTCCTTGGGTCCATATTACATTTTGCCCAAAATTTGGGCCTAATCAAAGTTCATCTTGACCTAGTTTGCATTTTAGTCCACTCAAACTCTTTCTTTTTCATCTAGGCTCTTAACTTTTGAAATCTCTACAAAATGCCCCCCAACTTTGTTGTCTCCTTCACAACTAGCCCCCTACCGCCATTGAGGTCAACTCGACCTCCAAGCATGGTTTGACCTCCACGAATCCTATTCAAATCAGCACCAAATCCCACCAAATTTGGTGGGATTGATGTTTACACTTAGGAGAATCATCTCGGATCAATTTTGAGTCCCAAATCTTTGTTAATTGCTAGTGCGAACACACGAAAATCATGGGTCTTATTCCTCCAACCTCAAGCCATGAAAACCTTCCTTCTTGATTTAGAGCTTGCCTTGGAGCTCTATAAAGCTTCCTCATGCACAACCACTCCAAACTAGTCAGGTTCAAGCCAAAATCCAATCTTCTCCTTCAACTCCGGCCACCTCCAACCTCGACTCCGGTGACCCTCTCCCCTATCCTCCCATGGCCTCCCAACCATCAAATTGAGAGTGCGAAACTCTTCCACACGCTCATCCAAGCCTGGTGGGCCAAAGCCAAGGCTTCCAACCCCTTTCATCGCACCGTCTACCCTCACCGAAGGATTCTTCGTCTCCGACGCCGGCAAATCAAAGTTGGCACCATCTCTCCCCTTTCAACTGGTACATTAAGTCTCTCTCCCTCCCTTTAGAATCTGAGTTTATAAATTTAAATGTCTTGTTGTGAGATTTAGGAGTGTACTACAATGAACGCATATTTAAAAACTCCTATATCACCCATCAACATAAGGCCTATTGGAGGAGGAAGAGGATCCTTGGCTTGAATCCTACCTCTTCACCTAGAAATCCAAAACCAAGTGGGCACAAGCTAGACATTGGCCAAGGATTAGGAGCTATTCGTGGAACCCACAAGGAGGAAGATAGTTTGCATGAGAGTGAGTTAAGAGGATAGTGGAAGGGGGGGTGGGGGGGCATGCAGTCTCCTATGGGGGTGTTTTTATAGAGTGTTGGGTTGGGTAAGGTGTTCCTATGGTGTAGGTTTAGGAGGGCTACGTAGGGTGCAAGTTAAGAGTAGAAGGTTATATTCTAAGGTGCAAAAGAAGGTGAGGGTGTAGTCAAGGCTTGGTCGAGGGTGTGGATAAGGATAGAGTGGAGTTAGATATATGTGTGGGTTAGGTGGAGGTTAGGTGGGCTTTAATTGGTGGGTTAGGGCTATGCAAGTGGGGTTAGCTGGGTTTAGATTAGTGAGGTGTTTGGGCTCTCAAATTGTGTGGGCTTTAGTGTGTAGTAAAGTGAGCCTAGAGAAAATAAATTAAATACCATTATATAATAGCTACTACAGGTCCACACAGGTGTAAATAAAATAGGAAAATATAAATAGCTATAGTAAAAATGTGCACAAGTATTATGCATGTGTAAAATTGTGTATGAGAGTATGAATGAACATGTAATTTACAATTTATTTGTGTGCACCTGTGTGTGTAAGGTTTATGGTTATGTGCATGGGTTTGTGTGGTTGGGTTAGTTGGACATGAGTGGGTTTGCATGGTTTTTGCATGAGTTTGCTTCTCTACTCCTCTTGCTAGCTGCTTCCTTGTTCTCGACCTGTAAAGATGGTTCCCTTATATCCTTAAGCTCCAATATTGCTCCCTAATTATGGTCCTACATGGATGAATTGATAATATTACTCAATGGACCATAATATGACAAAATTAGTTTAAGAATGTAGAGGTGCAAGTATGAATGCAATGTATGCTCTATTTACAAGTTATGAACTAGGTTATTAGCTTAATTTAGTCAAATTAGGACCCATGTTTGCTATGCAATCACATATCAAATTAATCTTTAAAGGCACAACCCAAAAAATGCCCATCAAATTCCAATCATTTGCATTTACGTATGCTCTAAAATTGAGTAGACGCTAGCCCTAAGGTTGGATAATTTCTAGTCTTAAGGGTTTGATCTTGGATTTATCTATGTAGTTTGCCTTAATTCCTAAGATTAAATCTGGTGTCTAGGCTGCAAGTACCATAGTCAAATGACTTAAGCAGGTTAGATATTACTCAATTAGCACCCTAGCGAAAGCTTTGGAAATGCTCCCTCTACCCCATCCTTATTCAACTTGATTGGATTGACTTTAGGAGAAAATGTGTAATTGCTTGCAGGCCTTATCGTGCCTTTTAAGACTTGTAGGTCTCATACAATTAAACAATTTTTAGGCTAGATTGGATTGCTTGTGTGTGTAGTTAGGCCACTTTTCTCAACTATCTCTCTTCGCTTATCCATATTTCTTCTGATGGCACACATACATGAGATGGCTTATTCTTATCAAAGTCAACCAAAGGCTCAATTTGAATACTGCCCATCCATTAACACCTTCATAAAGGTCTCCCCGTCTAAACCATATAGATCACCCACTCTATACAATTCGAATTTGACAAATTTATATGGGTACAATAACTTCTCTAGTGACCACCAAAATTACTCAGGTCCTTCTCACTTTACAAACCCAACTCCTATGTTCTACAACTTTAACTTTGATTTAGGGCAAAGCTATGAGATATTGACACCCAACCATCACATTCTAGATGAATCATCAAACTAAGGTTGAACCAATAACTCTAACTTTGACTCAACCCCATATAGCTCATCCAACTACGAGTTTAATCATACTACACCTTCCTACAACCATAGTTGGCCAAGTCAATCTACTTATTGATTTGAGCCACATATGACTCAAGCCATTTCGAATGGATCATATTATACTGTCTCAATAAATAGGGATTGACTTAATTATATGGTCTATGCATACCCTACCGTTCAACCCCAATATGCAAGTAGAGAATCAAATCATGATCAAGCTTAATTTTTTGAATTCACATCTCAATTTACATATCAAAATCCGCAATACAGATTTGATTTCAATTCTATAAGCCCTTCTTCTCTTCCTGATTGAAAATCAAACTTAGTCGATTTCTTGGAATTAAGTGGAAATGATCGATCTACTTTTGAGATCCACATTGAACTTGAACTTCCACCTGAACTTCTCTAGAGCAAAACAAAGGGTAGATTAGCCTTTTAAGGAATTAGATCCAAATGATACCATCTTACTTTTCAAAGGTATGGATGATCCTATCCTTAAAAGTCTACCTATAGAGCTAAACTCCAATCCAAAATTAACTAAGGATCTAAATTTGCAAAATGATTCATACCAAGAATAATTAAGGCCTTAAGCAGTCGAGAAACTCAAAAAGATAATGTATGGCATCAATCAAACACTATTGCAGTTCTTGAGGAGAATGAAAGAAAAAGAATGACTAATCAAATCTAAGAAGATCAATGAAGCAAGCCCAAAGACAAACGTAGGAAACCCAAAAATTGAGTTAAATGACCAAGAACCTAATGAAATGGAAACTAAATCATACAAGACACTTCGAGTTCAATCAAGTAAATTAAGGATAAAGACAAATCAAGATCTTGGAGAAAAATCATGTGAGGATATTCAAGAGGAATCATTTTATTCTAAGAGAGCTTGTGTTAATGATTTAGACATTGAACCATCACTACAGGAAAAGGTGGATTTTGCATAATTGAAAATCATTGCCAAAACCCAAAAAATTGTCACCGAGCTTCGTTGTGGAATGCTGCGTCACGGTCACATTTCAACGATAGCTTGTTTTGACGCTATCTCCAATTATCCACCCTAACCATAAGAAATTTGGATCGTAGTCCGACAGTTAAAAATCATCTTCATATACTTTAGGAAACAATTATTTTTAAACCGTCACTATATTTATTAAGCAGTTGTGGTTTAAATCACCAGGAAAGGTTTCAAAAAACCTAAAAAAATGACATTTTTTTATTTGGCAACATTGTATTAATCATCACCAAATTAAATATGCAACGGTTACAAATTCAATCATCACAAAAATTGGCAAGTTTAAATAATGGTTATATTTTTAGCGACGATTATAAAATCATTGGAAAAAACAATTCAGTGATGGTTTTATATAAACGATCACTAAATATGTATATATATATATATTTTAAAATTTAATTGTATAATTTTTACAAATAAAGCACAATGCATACATAAAAATCATGCATACGTAAAAGCGTTCCACAATGCATATAAATATTAAAATAATAACACATACAAATAAATCATAATATATTTAATACATAGCAAATAAAAACTAAAATGTAACATTAACAGTCAAAATAAGTTTACCAATCGTATACAAAAATACAGACACTATGTTGGGGTACCTATGCCACCAACCCTAGGCCCACTAAAGTCGTTATCATCTTAACATGATGCGAGTGGAAAGACATATGATCTGACCTGCTCCCTCACATGAAATCCATCAACTCTCGAAACTGTACATTCTACTACTCAATTTGGCAATTCTGCACCTCCATTTGTTGAGTCTACTACTCCATTCGGTGAGTGGCTTACTCTAACTACCGAGTCACATTGTCCAATTACTTCTGCTACTCCCCACCTCAATGTTCCAGTGTCTCAACCTTCTTATTAAGCTAGTCAATGACTACTAAAGATGAGACCCTTTCCTCCCATACCAGCTCAAGAGCACATGGCTCCTCCGTGTTTCAATGGCATTACATTCCTGAATGCCTCTAATGTCATAGGAGGTTGTTGATTGATTCCAAAGTTCTCATCCATAATCTGATGGTAACACCATCATGGGCCCTAACTATCCACATTTAGTCAGGTTTGAATGATAAAAGCTCCTACCTAATCATTTGAGGGTCACAACTCTGCATCATTCTGATTTGAGAAGAAAATAGGGAAACAAGGTTAATTCTACAGTTTTTACAGCACATCACAAATGCAAAGTAACCACAGGGTCACTCAGGGGTTAATTGAAGATCAAATGAGCACAACAGTCTAAAAAGGGGGTCAACACTGACTGAAACGGGGTTTCACACGTTTCAAGGGAGAAAATAGTACCAAAAATCCTAATTATCAACCCACTTAAATAGAAGAGGTTCTAGTCAGGATAAAATTAATCTAAACCTCCTAAAATTCATACAAAAATATTCTAAGAGGTTTGGTATCCTTGGTTTGACCATCTAAGCCCATTTTGACCTAGAATAGAGTTATTGACGAAAATTTACCCTGATTTGGACTTCTGTGCAAATTTTTCAATTAAACATGATCAAAACTCAAATCCAAGTTCACCATTAGATTCCTAGAGTCTAAATTATATTATCACCAAAATTTGGGCCCAATCAGAGTCCATCTTAACCTATTTACTTTTTAGCCCTTAAAAATTTTATTTCTTACATTTAGCCCCTCAAGTATCAATTTTATTTTAATTGGGTTCCTAACTTTCTTGTCACTTCCTACAAATGGGTCCCTTCCGCCATTGGTGTGAACGGAGCTCCACAGCCGAGATTTAAGGGAGGATTCCTCCCTCAAATCAGATCCAAATCTCTCCAAACTTGGAGAGATTGATCCTCAGACGATTCCCAATCAATTGAGCTGCCTCAAGAACCCTAGGTCGATCCCTAGAGCTCAAGCGAGCTCGAGATTTTAGGGGATCTTTTTCCCTGAAATCGCAAGCATTTCAAGCTTCTTTCCTTGCTTTACAACTTGGCCCTAATCTCTATAAAGAGCCCTAAAGCTCCCAGCTTCTTCCTCAGCCAAGAAACGACTGGGAATACCTCTCCTCTCCCTCCTCCGGCCATCATTTCTTTGAGCTCCAACAAGCTTCTCCAACTCCTTCATCTGACCAACCAACCACCAAATTGGGTGGTCCTTCGTCCTCCTCTCTTCGTTGCACATCTTTCCAGCCAAAGTCTGACCACTCCTACCTCACCCCTCCCTCATCGTCGACCTCATCTTCTCCGACTTCGGCCAATCAACGCCGAAGTGACTCCTTCGCCCTCTCATCTAGCTAAGCACCTCCTTCTCTTCCTCTCCCTCTCTACTTCAATTCCACTTACTTAGACCTTAGGTTCGACCACTCAACGCACTGGTCCACCACTGTCCTCCCACCGCTGGCGATGCTTTGGTGAGCTCGCATGGCCACCACACCAAACCAAACTCACTGGCTTCACTTCCCAAAGATCCGCCTCACCTCCACTTTCAAAAGCCCTCTACCTATTTTCACTTTTGACCACACACATGTCCCATCGAACACCTCGACCTATGCTCACCTGCTCCGTCACCGACAGGCCCCCTCCGACTACCGTACGCCCTCAATCCACCACCACTGCACTCACCTTCGCATGGTGATGCTTCTGAGAGTATCTGACAGGGCCACAAGACCATTTTCGTGCGTGCAAGTCTTCACCGGAGCTCCACCTTCACCCATCACCTTCTCCTACTCCATCTACCGCTGCCCAGTCATCATCTTCACCGCTCCCACATCCAGGCAGTGCAGACTAAAGATAGGAAGACACCTGGGGCTCCAATTGAGCAAAACAATGCTTGCAGTAGCTCTAATTTTCCTAAAGATCCACCGGCTGCAACTACAAAGGGAAGCACTTCACTTAGTCCCACATCATGTGGGACAAAATTGGAGCACCACATAAAAGCAATTGGTGTCCACTGCTGGTTGCCTCCGAATGCACAAGGGTGGGGTCTTCCCACGCACACACTAGCACATGTGCCCTTGCCCGCGATTTATGCCACACGGGTCTGGGCTTGGGATTTGAATACCCGATACTATTCATCTAGTCTGAGAGAGAGAGATCTAAGGAGGAGGGAGGGGGTTTTTGCATTGTAGCCTTGAGATTCATGCCCCCCCTCACTCCATACCTTAGCCAATTCTGAGCTCTGCTAGTGCCTCAGTTCCTTTGAGGCTATGAGTTAAGGCATCTGAGCCTTAGTCTGACGTCTGAGGCTTTGACTTGGTTCTGTTCCTTGGGTTACTGTGGACACATCTGCTGATGTGGATATTTGGTTGAGGATTACTGTTGAAATATTTGAGTTGATTAAGAGCTTAAATTCTAGGGTTAAATTGGTGGTTTGAAACACAATTTTTATCCTAATCTTTTTACATTTTCTATCTGACATCTAAGATACATTTTGCTATATATTACATATTATTTTTGGTTCACATGCAATTACTATTTCTAATCATTATGATTAGTGAATTGAGTTGCTATAATTACTCCCTGCGAACGACATTGGACTCACTTTTGTTTTTGAGCTTATAAATTTAAATGTTGATTTGCTTTTTTTTTACTGTACTATGGCATGTATTTTAAACTCGATGGAAGTGTGTTAACATCAGGAGGATGAATCAACTCCATTATACGACCCTAAATATATTTAAAATTTATCTAAGTGTTATCATATGAAAGTAATAAATTTAAAATTAAATTTTCTCATGTAACTTACATGTCTCTCCTAGTATGTCTCATGAATTCATGCTCGACTACCGTCGAGTGTGTGTTTTCTATGAGTCCACCTGGAAATTTAATGAAGAAATTAATATATCGTAATCTCTAGCATGTATTTTTAAATGTAAATGATAAATGTATATACTTACATATCTAATCTTCAATGTGTCTACACTCATTCAACCTAAGCAGTGGGTCTATGATGAGTCTTTAGCCATGTTCGCCTTATTCTTCTTGGCTTAGCCCTAATAGAAAGAAATATTTTAATTTCTAAATAATTATATAAGTTATTATGAAATATAAATTAATAAACACATAAATATTTATTTACCTACATCGATGTGCTTCTCCAATGCTTAGATGCTTTCCTCCAAATGTCAGGCTGTATCGTAGGAGGCACATTCCTCAATGCCTCCTCATGTAGCCTAGTGTTATAATGCTAAATTATTTATAAAAAAATGTTAGCAACACTATAACAATTTATATATAAAAAATCTTAACATTAGAATTTTTCTTACCTTACTCTTCATCTCCTCCCTCCAACCACGATGGATCTTGCCCACATGCTTCAAGATTGAAACGACCCACCACCCCCTTTGGTCATTTAAGATGTCTGGGATGTTCATCAGACGTCTATCCAGACATCTGGGATTTTCACCAAACGTCTGAAAATGCTTTTCAGCGTGGAACGTACGTACGCCATACTTCTTCCCTCACCGCACCTCACCGCACCTCTTCCTGCGACACCACTCCATGCCATGCTTCGCCTTTCCGCCCCCCTCACCTCCTCTCCCTTTATAAACCTCTCCCCTACCTCTTCGTTGCCCACCCAATAGCCGAGAGTAGAGTGAGGGAGAGAGCGAGTGAAGAGCGGAGAGCCTGAGCGAGAGGAAGCGCGAGAATGGAGGGTGGAGCGTCGTTCTGCTGTAGCACCGGCAGGCAAGGTGAGCCAGAGCGATTCTGCGGAAGTCATTTTTCTGCGGAATCAGATTGCTAGAGAGACACCCAGACGTCTTACTGGACGTTCGAAGGTAGAGTAAGATGTCTGCTAGAGATCTACTTTCCATACTTTTTCTGTCTGACAAGTCCTGACAGCATACGTGTATGTGTCAGAAGGTGAGAACATAGCCGAGGCAGTTTCAGACGTACGGGAGCACCCCCAGACGTCTGACGGAGTCTTTGGATGTAAGCATTGAGTTCCTGACGTCTGATAGCAGAACATCAAGAGAGGTACCCTGAGAATTATTTTAAGACGTCTGGGACCTTTCCCAGACGGGTCCCAGACGTCTAAATTCCATCTGACAACATGTTTTGGGCCATGTAAGGCCCTATTATTTTCACTTTTCCACAAACGAACCGTCACTGTTTTTCGTACGAGTTTCTCTGTATAATGATACCTTGTTTATATCCTTCTGAACCTTTTGGCCCATCAATCCATGTTTTAGGTCTCCAATCCGTCGGGTGTACGGGACCTGTGGAGACGTCGGGAGCCACTTTACGAGCCCCCATTCCACTCGGTTACCCAGGTAGAGTGGTTATAACCTTAAATCTCTAATTTAATACATGCAAGTAAGTAATCCCAGGACTTGAGATGAACCCTAGGAAGGAATAAACGTATACTCGAAAATAAATTCTTGAACCCTAGGTCTTGGCATGAACACTAGGGTTAGAAGAAACTGCATATGAATGATTGAATAATCAAGAGCTGCCTGTTTTTATAGACCCCTACTGTAATAAAATGGAAATTGAATTGTTTGTTCCAAACATTCCAACCCGGATGTGAAAAAGAAACTCCTTTACGAACCCTACGGGGAATGTAAACAAGAACACCGTACTACGGAGAACCGGATGGTTCTGGGAATTTGCTGCCTATGGGCAGCTGTTAAGGGAGGTAAGCTGACCTTCGTGTACGTGGTACCAAAGAAAGCAACTATCCCTTGTAGTGTAGAGGGGAGCTTGCCGCCCTTGGGTTGGGACCCGGGGTGGGTTTGGCCACTCTACGATGACTCTTACTAGCCCTCGTGTATGTGGTACCAAGATGAGCTACTTAGTGTAGGAGGGAGCTATTCGCCCCAGGGGGCTCAGGGCTAGGTATGGCCACCCCACACCGACTCTCGTCATCCCATTGGGCAAACTGGGGTAATCGGACGAGGGTACCCAAACTGAGGAGGGGCGAGACCCCTGAGGGGCAAGACCCCTATTCTATTCTGAGAGGGCAAGGCCCTTTACTATTCTGCACTGTACATTGAGGCGTACCCGCTAGCCGAAACGACTGACCGTGTGCCAGTGTGGGGTAGCTACCCACGCACTTATCACGTGTGCCGTAGTCACCGCTACGTCACTATCATGACCTTGGGGTAGTAGACCGAGTATAGGACTACCACGGTGGGACTCCCCCGGCCAGGAGAGTGCCACGTGGGCATCCTATATCACGGAAAGCTGCAAGCAAAATCATTCCTATAGGGAACAAGAAGATTAATTAACAAATCCTAATTAGAGATCTCTACGCACCCACATGTATAATATAATTGGAAAATGGAAAATTTTATGTTAACTATTTGTTAAATGCATGTTACTTATTAACCACTACTCTACTCAGCATTAGCTTATTCCAGTTAAATAAATTCTGTACAAGTTAGGGATTTGAGCAGCCCGAGCCACCGGTTGCTGAGGACGCTGGGTCTAGTCGAGCTTAGCTTTAGTTCTACTGTTTGATAGTGAGTTTCCATAGCTTTGTCTTCTGCTATATGTACTCATTTTGTTGTGATGGTTGTATTATGACATAATATTACTATTCCTTTTCCCCTTGTTGTAAATTTCTTTCTGCTTAAGCTACTGTATTGTGTGATTGTGGTTTGATGAATGTTACTTGGTTATTTCTTGTTGGACGACTGGGTCTTAGAATTAACCGAAGTGAGCCGATCTCAGATCCTGTAGGGATTTGGGACCAGGTCGTGACAGATGGTATCAGAGCAAGGTCGTCCTAAGAAACGAACCAAGTAGTCTGGAAAGCACCACACTTGTACATTTAAATAAGATAGCCATCACAACATTTTCTCTTGGTTATTGTATCCGAGTCTCACGTCTACTCTTTGGTCAAATAGGCGCCAATAATCTTGTTCCTCGATCTTTGAGTAGGAAATGCCTCACCAGGGAGCTATTGAGGTGGGCCGCGGACGTGGTCGTGGCTGAGGATGTGGTCATAGGGGAGGACGAGCGATGGCCGAAGATAGAGCCGCTCCACCTCTCCTCCCAAGCATCCAGACCTCGCCCAACTGATCTGGAGTCTTATACGGGAGGAGCTCCATCAGCCTCCTCCTCAGCCTTCCCTTCCTGGGGATGCGGAGGGGGAATCCTCCGTAGGGCAGGCAAGCCGCCACGGCACTAGACGAGCTGGAGGGGGAGGGGGTGATCCTCTACCACCCCCTTCAGACACTTTGGGGCACGAGTCCTCCTTGTCTGGAGGTACACCCCTTCCTCCGCTACGGCTACACCATGAGGTTTTCAGCCAATTCAAGAACCTGAAGCCCCCTCTTTCAAGGGGGAGGAAAGCCCGTCTGAGGCAGAAGATTGGCTGGAGCAAATGGAGAAGATCTTCGACACCCTCTGTTCTCCTGCAGAATGCCGCGTGGCCTTCACCACGTATCAACTAGAGAGTGCAGCCCACAGGTGGTGGAAGGCGGTTAGAGGACAGGAGGAGGGAGAATTGAAGTGGGACCAGTTTGTGCCGCTCTTTTGTGAGTAGTACTTCCCACAGACTTGGCAGGTTCAGAGGAAACGGGAGTTCCACACTCTCCGCCAAGGGGCAATGACAGTTAGCGCGTATTGTACGCGTTTTCTGGAGCTATAACTCTTCGCCTCGACAGCCGCATCCACCAAGGAGGAGTGCCTGTGAAGATTCACCGAGGGTCTCCAACCTGCCATCTAGGGGTACGTAAAGCCCCTGAAGTTGCCTACCTTCTCCCGCGTAGTCGAGGCTGCCATGACCTATGAGGAGACCAACCCATCCGCACGAGATATTGATGGAGGAGGATGGAAGAGGCCCTACCTGCAGGAGCACTCACAGGGCAGCCGGGAGAGGAGGCACCAAACACCAGCAGGGGAACTGTCCCATTCTGTGGGTCCACCAGGGACCTATGGGGGTCCCCGACAGGGATCAGTTGACTGCAGCAAACCCCCACCCAGTCACCAGCAGGGACAACAGACAGAGGGAAGTCGCGTACCCCCCTACTATCAATGTGGCTAGCCGGGTCATATACGGAGGAATTGTCCATCTAGGACTGGAGCGCAGCCGGCGCTCCCAGCACCGAGCACTGGAGGCCGATCTGGGGGCCGCAGATACCAGACTCGAGGAGGAGGACAGTAGTCACGAGAAGGGTACCGGCCCGCTGCCTCCCGCCTAACCCAAAGCACGATTGTTTCTTCTGCACCGAGGACTGAAGGGAGTGTTAACGCCCTAACCCACGGAGATGCCAGAGCTTCGAGCTCCATAGTGGCAGGTATGGTTATTATTTCCGGCAGACTTGTCTACACTCTTTTCGATTCAGGAGCCACATTCATTTGTTTCTACGAGTTTCGTTGTCTGCACGGGAGTGAGTAGTGTGCTTTTAGAGGAGCCCTTCTTGATTAGAGGACCAGGTGGGCAGGTATTTGTTGCCGAGGAGGTTCTCACTGATTGTGAGGTCATGATAGGGGGATACAGTCTCCCGATAGACCTGATCATGATTTCGATGGATGACTTTGGTGTAATCTTGGGGATGAACTGGTTGGCCACATACCACGCCCTTGTAGCTTATTTTGGGAGGAAGATTGTCTTCTCCATACCACGGCTGCCTCCCTTCGAGTTCCACGGCCAGCTTGTAGATGGAGGATTCAGATGCATCTCCGTACTTCGGGCAGCGAAGCTACTAAGTCAAGGGTGCGAGGGCTTCCTTGCTTGCGTTTTAGCAGAGCCCGGCCCCGTGGACAGTATACAGAGTATTCCGGTGGTCTGTGAGTACCCCGACATCTTCCTAGAGGAGTTGCCAGGACTGCCACCTGAGCGCGAGATTGAGTTCGAGATCTCACTGATACCGGGGACAGGCCCCATTTCTTCAACACCATACCGAATGGCCCCGCTTGAGCTGCAAGAGCTCAAGACACAACTATAGGACTTGCTAGAGAAAGGCTTCATAAGGCCCAGTGCCTCTCCATGGGGAGCCCCCATCCTGTTCGTGAGAAAGAAGGATGGTACTCTTCGGCTGTGCATTGACTACAGATAGCTGAACCGGGTCACCATCTAGAATAAGTACCCGTTACCATGCATAAATGACCTCTTCGACCAGCTGAGGGATTCCATGGTATTTTCAAAGATAGATCTGAGGTCAGGATACCATCAGCTGAGGATTAGGGAGACCGACATCTCCAAGACAGCCTTTCGTACATGATATGGCCACTACGAGTTCTTGGTCATGCCATTTGGATTGACCAACGCCCCTGCCACTTTCATGGACTTGATGAACCGAGTTTCTCGGCCGTATCTAGAACAGTTCATGGTTATTTTCATCGATGACGTGATCATTTATTCACTAGACCAGACAAAGCATAAGCAACACCTTCACATGGTCTTGGATACCTTGAGACGGCACAGGTTACATGCCAAATATAGCAAATGCGAATTTTGATTGAGACAAGTCACCTTCCTAGGCCATGTGATCTCAGAGGATGATTTAGCTGTGGATCCAGCCAAGGTAGAGGCAATACTCAGGTGGGAGAGACTGCGTTCGATGACAGAGATACGTAGTTTCCTGGGGCTAGCTGGTTATTACCGATGATTTATCCAAGGGTTCTCCCAGATTGCCCATCCTCTGACTCTTTTGACTCGGAAGGACGTACCCTTTGCCTGGACAGACAAGTGTGATTCTTGCTTTCAGAAGCTGAAGGAGAAGTTGACCTCAGCTCCTATACTCACCATCCCTAATAGTAGAGGCGGATTCGTCGTCTACACAGACGCCTCGTTGCAGGGATTGGGGGGTGTACTTATGCAGCGGGGTCATGTTGTCTCATATGCTTCGCAGCAACTGAAGCCCCATGAGCATAACTACCCCACCCACGACCTAGAATTGGTAGCAATCGTCCTAGCATTGAAGACCTGGAGGCACTATTTGTACGGAGAGACGTTCGAGATTTTCACTGACCATAAGAGCCTCAAATATCTATTTGACCAGAAGGAGCTCAACATGAGGCAGAGACGTTGGTTGGAACTCCTGAAGGACTATGATTGCAGCATCTCCTACCACCCAGGAAAGGCCAATGTGGTAGCTAACGCCTTAAGCCGAAAGGCGCCCACCCACTAGGCTTGCTTACAAGCAAAAAGTTGGAGGCTCATGGAGGAGTTGAGCAGCTAGCGACTCCATGGGACACAGGGGTATTGCGAGGTAGTGACAGTCACGAGGCAGACATGACCAGAGCTGGTGGATCGCATCATGGTTAAACAAATGATAGACTCATATCTACAGGCACAGCGAGACCGAGTATTGGCAGGGAACCCAAGAGAATTCTCTTTCACTGACGGAGTCTGCGTATGAGGGGACGCTTGTGCATTCCTAGAGATGAGAAGCTATTGAGGGAGCTCTTGACTGAGACTCATGGATCCAGATTTACCATACATACCGGAAACACAAAAATGTATCACGACCTACGATGTGATTTTTGGTGTAGAGGCATGAAGCGGGATGTTGGCCTTTTCGTCCAGCAGTGTCTAATATGCCAGCAGGTAAAGGCTGAGCATCAGAGGCCTGTAGGGCCATTGCAGTCACTTCCTGTTCCATAATGGAAGTGGGAAAGTGTCACTATGGATCTGGTAGCGGGGTTACCTATGACACAGAGCGGGCACGATGCAGTCTGGGTGGTTGTGGATAGATTAACAAAGATGGCACGATTTCTGCCAATCCAAGTCACTTATGGACTAGCACAGTTGGCAGAGAGATACATCAGAGATATAGTACGCTTTCACGGGGTTCCCTGCGAAATTATTTCAGATAGGGACACTCATTTCACTTCCCAGTTCTGGACAGAATTTCAGCGAGCCTTGGGGACTTGTCTGAAGTTCAGTACAGCCTATCACCCCCAGATAGACGGACAGTCAGAACGCACCATTCATACCCTTGAGGACCTTCTGCACGCTTGCGCACTGGACTGGAGAGGCTCCTGGGAGGAGCATTTGCCTCTGGCAGAATTCGCATACAACAATTATCACTCAAGCATCGGCATGGCACCATATGAAGCTCTGTACGGGAGAAAGTGTACGACCCCCTTGAATTGGGTAGAGGTGGGGACCAAGTGGGAGGTCGGCCCCCGTCTGATACGCCAGAGTCAAGAGGTGATCGAACAGATCCGTCGACGAATGCATATTGTCCGGAGTAGGCAAAAGAGTTACACCGATCTGAAGTGTAGGGAGGTACAATTTGAGGTTGGAGATCACACTTTTCTCCGTGTTTCACCGATGAAAGGCTTGCAACAGTTTGGGATGAGAGGGAAGCTTGCACCGAGATATGTGGGACCTTTGAGGTCTCAGAGCGGGTAGGACCTGTCGCTTACCGGCTTGCCCTTCCTTCCCAACTTTTTGGAGTGCACAATGTATTTCACGTGTCCAACCTCAGAAGCCATGTCCTTAGCCACGAGAGCATCGAAGTGGGAGATGACCTGACCTATCTCGAGAGACCGGTACAGATACTAGATCGAGCCATTCGGAGGTTGAGGCAAAAGGAAGTACCCCTGGTGAAAGTCCTATGGAAAAGCCAGCGATACGAGGAGGCAACTTAGGAGCCCAAGTCGGTGATAAGAAAGCAGTACCCGGAACTCTTCGAAGGTATGACTCTTCTGACCTACTTCAATCCTCTTTAAGTTTGTTATACGCTGCTACGTTATATTTTTCGCACCTTAGTCAGTTCAAGTTTCGGGGATGAAACTTCCTTTAAGTTTGTTATATTAAAACAACCCACCACCCCCTTTGGTCATTTAAGACGTCTGGGATGTTCATCAGACATCTGTCCGGATGTCTGGGATGTTCACCAGACGTCTAAAAATGCTTTTCAGCGTGGAACGTACGTACGCCATACTTCTTCCCTCACCGCGCCTCACTGCACCTCACCGCACCTCTTCCTGCGACGCCACTCCGCGCCATGCTTTGCCTTTCCGCCCCCCTTACCTCCTCTCCCTTTATAAACCTCTCCCCCTCCTCTTCATTGCCCACCCCGTAGCTGAGAGCAAAGCGAGTGAAGAGCGGAGAGCCTGAGCAAGAGGAATCATGAGAATGGAGGGTGGAGCATTGTTCTGCTGCAGCACCTGCAGGCAAGGGGATCCAGAGCGGTTCCGCGGAATCAGATGGCCAGAGAGACACCCAGACGTCTTACTGGACGTCCGAAGGTAGAGCAAGACGTCTGCTAGAGATCTACTTTCCATACTTTTTCTCTCTGACAAGTCCTGATAGTGTACATGTATGTGTTAGAAGGTGAAAGCGTAGCCGAGGCAGCTTCAGATGTCCAGGAGCACCCCCAGACGTCTGATGGAGTCTTTGGACATCGGCATTGAGTTCCAGACGTCTGATAGCGGATCACCGAGAGAGGTATCCCTGAGAACTGTTTTAAGACGTCTGGGACCTTTCCCAGATGTCTAAATTCCGTCTGACAGCGTGTTTTGGGCCGTGTAAGACCCTATTATTATCGCTTTTCCGCAAATGAACCGTCTCTGTTTTTCGTACGAGTTTCTTGGTATAATGATACCTTGTTTATATCCTTCTGAACCTTTTGGCCCATCAATCCATGTTTTAGGTCTCCAATCTGTCGAGTGTACAGGACCTGTGGAGACGTCGGGAGCCACTGTACGAGCCCCCATGACACCCGATTACCCAGGTAGAGTGGTTATAACCTTAAATCTCTAATTTAATACATGCAAGTAAGTAATCCTAGGACTTGAGATGAACCGTAGGAAGGAATAAACGTACACTCGAAAATAAATTCTTGAACCCTAGGTCTTGGCATGAACACTAGGGTTAGAAGAAACTGCATGTGAATGATTGAGTAATCAAGAGCTACCTGTTTTTATAGACCCCTACTGTAATAAAATGGAAATTGAACTGTTTGTTCCGAACATTCCAACCCGGATGTAAAAAAGAAACTCCTGTACGAACCCCACGGGGAATGTAAACAAGAACACCATACTTCGGAGAACCGGATGGTTCTAGGAATTTGCTGCCTATGGGCAACTGTTAAGGGAGGTAAGCTGACCTTTGTATATGTGGTACCGAAGAGAGCAACTATCCCTTGTAGTGTAGAGGGGAGCTTGCCGCCCTTGGGTTGGGACCCGGGGTGGGTTTGGCCACTCTACGACGACTCTTACTGGCCCTCGTGTACGTGGAACCGAGGTGAGCTACTTAGTGTAGGGGGGTGCTATCTGGCCCAGGGGGCCCAGGGCTACGTATGGCCACCCTACACCGACTCTCGTCAGCCCCTTGGGCAAACCAGGGTAGTCGGACGAGGGTACGCGGACTGAGGAAGGGTGAGACCCCTGAGGGGAAAGACCCCTGCACTGTTCTGAGAGGGCAAGGCCCTTTACTGTTCCGCATTGTACGTTGAGGCGTACCCGCTAGTGGAAATGACTAACCGCGTGCCAGTGTGAGGTAGCTACTCGCGCACTTATCACAGGTGCTGTAGTCACCGCTACGTCACGACCGTGACCTCGGGGTAGTAGACCGAGTATAGGACTACCATGGTGGGACTCCCCCGGCTAGGAGAGTGCCACGTGGGCATCCTATATCACGGAAAGCTGCAAGCAAAATCGTTCCTATAGTGAACAAAAAGATTAATTAACAAACCCTAATTAGAGATCTCTACGCACCCACATGTATAATATAATTGAAAAATGGAAAATTTTATGTTAACTACTTTTTAAATGCATGTTACTTCTTAGCCACCACTCTACTCAGCGTTAGCTGACTCCAGTTAAATAAATTCTGTATAGGTCAAGGATTTGAGCAGCCCGAGCCACTAGCCGCTGAGGATGCTGGGCCTAGTCGAGCATAGCTTTAATTCTACTGTTTGATAGTGAATTTCTATAGCTTTGTCTTCTGCTACATATAATTGTTTTGTTGTGATGGTTGTATTATGACATAATATTACTGTTCCTTTTCCCCTTGTTGTAAATTTCTTTCTGCTTAAGCTACTGTACTTGTGTGATTGTGGTTTGATGAATGTTACTTGGTTATTTCTTGTTGGACGACTGGGTCTTGGTATTAACTGAAGCGAGCCGATCTCAGATCCTGTAGGGATTTGGGATCAGGTCGTGACAAAGATATATTTGGGCACCAGCAGATCAAGACCTCAATCAAGCACCACCTATATTTAACAATATTATAGATGTTATACAAATCAAATCATATTAAGATATGTAAAAATAAAAGATAGTTAGAAATTACCTATAACTCTCAAATAAGTTGCCCCTTCAACTCCTTCGATACGTTCCTATAGTCGAAGCAGAAAAGTGTTACAATTATCTTCACAATCATGGCAAGCTTGCTGGGGATCAACCTTAAGATAATGGCCCGCTTCAACTAAAGTATTGATCTTAACTATAATTTTGGTGCCCTCTGGTAATCTATCTAGGTCTACATTCCATGTTGGACCTCTGGTTGCTTTCTTTCCTTAAAGACATTATAATCACAATATAACAAATAATAAATATAAGAAATTTAAACATAAATAAAGAAATATACAAGTTTTTTACTAGCACTAGTGGTCCCTACCTTAGTCGTAGGCTAGTGAGACGGGTGAGCGATCTACTGTACATGTTCATTGCCTCCATTCCTATTATCCTCCCCATTGTCCTTCTCAAGATAGTGGGTGTTAAGCTCATGCTCTAGAGGAGGAAGGACTGACGCCTTGCCCTTCCTGTGAAGGTGGCGAGAGTAGGAAAGAGCACTAGGAGGGATATAAGTGGGGGTCACAGGTGGGCTAGAGGTTGGGAGTATAGGTGGCATGGACTTGAACACGTAAGATGACCTATGCTATCCTAGATCGAACTAGGGTGGGATGGGGATAAACTGAGAGTGGAGCTAGGTCTAGATCTGTGGGGGAGGCTGGGTCTATGGTAGAGGTTGGAACTATGGGAAAGGTTGGGACTGGGTGTCCTCCCTCACCTCAGAGGTGATAACCTCACAAGCATCCCTAACTACCTTCTTTTTAAACTTCATCTGCATATAAAAGAACAAATAATTAGTTATAAAGACATAAAAATTTTAATGAGAACATACTACAAAATCTAATAAAAATTCAAGAGTTTCCCCTATATTATGGACTTTTCCCTAAATCTTGAATTAAATAAAAACATATAATAACAAAATTATAAAAACATAATACAAAAACAATTAAGTGAGCACACCCCGACATTCATTCACACATTAGTTGAGGCGGGATAGGAATTTAGATGTGGATGTGGAGTTGGGGATTCGAGTTGGAGCTGGTGGTGGGGATGGAGGTGGAAGGATTTTATTAAGGTCTTGGAGGTGGTTGCGAGGATGTAGGCGGATGGAGTTGGAGGTGAGTTGGGTTTGGGGATGAAGTTGGAGGTGTGGTTGGGGATGGAGTTAAAGGTGGTAGCGAGGATGGAAGTGGAAGGATTTGATTAAGGTTTTGGATATGGTTGTGGGGATCAAGGTGGATGGAATTGGACGTGTGGTTGGGGATGGAGTTGGAGGTGTGATAACACCATGCAAGGGGGTAGTAATTAGGTTGAATATGGACCATCTTTAGAATAAAAGGTACAACATAAAGTAGAATAGGAGCGTTGCATGCATCAAGTACCAAGATTGCTTATAAACCGTATTAATGGCCATTTGTGTAAAGTATTTGTCAAAGCAGGCCTCAGATGAGCAATCGGACCGCACGGATGGTTTCAGGACGACGAACGGAGTCCAACGGACTCAAGATCAGCCAAATCCGACATCCGGAGCTCCCACAATGGGCCCAAGAAATCATGACCGTTGATCTGGAGATCAACGGCCCAGAACGCGCCACGTCGCCCCGCCCCCGCCGCTCTCTCGCCCTCAAGCCAGCCAAGAACGAATCTCGACCGTTGATCTTCGATCGAACGGCCAAAATCCGCGCGCTCGCCCGCGGTCGCTGCGACAAAGTGCGGGCGTGGCGCAACGGTTAGCGCGCACGCCCGCGTCGCAGCGACGCGCGTTCGAATCGCGCGGAGCGGAAATCAAGCGCGAGCGAAGGGCGCGGCGAAATTGAGCCGCCCGATCAGCAGCGGGCGGTCAGGATTACGCCACGCGGCGCGACGACAGCGCTCGAGCGCCCACGCACGCGCGCACGCCGGGCGGAAACGCACGCGCGCACGCGCGCCCGAAGCTCGATCTCAGCACGGGCGCGGGAGGCTCTCAGCCGTCCGATCTTCGATCGGACGGTTCTCGTTCATCATCCACGGATTGCGCTTGGAGAGAGAGAGGGGGCAGGCGGCTGACCGGCGGCAGAAGGCCTTCACCGACGTATATGGAAGCGGTTTTAGCGACGTTCCGGATGTCGCTAAAGCACATTCTTCTTCTAGGAGGCCCTTAACTCTATTTAAACCCCCTTCTACCACCATTCAAGGCATCCTCTCCCACTTGCAACTACTCCACTCCTCTCCTAGCTAGTCTTAGGCACTCTTGTAATCACCGGAGACGACGAGCCGCTGACGGAGCCTCCTCCACCGCCGTGGCTACCTCGTCGCTCTCCACTCTCTCTCTACCTCTCTCTCTCTCTCTCTTTTAAGCTTTCATTTACTTTTGTTGAAGCATGTATTTAATATTGTAAACCATGAACTATGAATGCATCTTTAATGAAATTATTTTCCATTTAGTTGCCATTTTAATTTCTGTTTAAAGTGCATGATCAAAACCAAGAGCTTTCTAACCCTAAACTCTCTCTATCTCTCGCTTTTCAAAATCGTCTCTTTCGCAAGCAAAACTCCGCCTTTTTCGTGACAACAAGTGGTAAACAAAATCCGATTTCCACGCCTCCCTGAGATCGACACTCGGACTCACCTCCGTTTACTTCTTTTAAAACCGACGTATCAAGTGCAACTATAACGACACCTCTTAACACACACGCACGAAGGTACGTCAGTTTTTGGCGCCGTTGCCGGGGAGGCAACGGATTTGTTTTATCACCTCCATTCCACACTCATTCTCACATCGTCTAATGCCCTATTTTCCTTTTTACTTGACGGTTGCAGGAATTCGACGCATGGATGGTGAACGCATTCCACGACGGTAGCAAGGGAGTAGGCGCCTCGAGGACCGATAGTGAGTACTCTCTCTCTCATTGTTTGCTTGCGTGAAAAAGCTAAAAAAATCATAAAAACTGAAAAAAATTGGCGTGGCGAATGATTGCTTGACCCACATTCTTAACACACCACCCTACAAAAAAATGTACACTCTAATATGCTGGACAAATTCTTGGAGTGTTCTTTTCTTTCTCTCTTGAGTGGTGTTTGCGAAGCCACCGTGAGTTGACCTGGGCCGCACCACTCAACCCTAAAACTAACTCATCTAATAGAAGCTGCACAATTATCAAGATGAGTACACTAGGGTTTTAGAGCCCCTACAAAATAAAAGGAAATCTACTTTCACTAAGTTGTGTGCAGAACTTGACGTGCCCACTGAAACTTGTTTGAAAATATTAAGACACGTCAACCCTAAAAAGTACTTAAGTAAGGATAAAACACTAAAAGACACTATATCTTAACAAATCCTTGCTTGAAAATCATGTTTTGCTAGAAGCACACACTCTGAAAGTGGAACATTAAGAGGCACCACCCCAATCAACGCCTCATCACATCACCCTAAGCACAAGCACTATCCTAGCCCTTTAAAACTGAGTAGACGTGCCCTAGGCAGGACTGAGTTAAGTCTCAAAAGGTGAGATTTTGTCTGCTAGGCACTTGGCTTTCATTCCCTTGGTAGAATCTGGTGACTAGGCTGTGGGGCAGTGTCAAACGACCGTGGTTGTGGGGTCTATGGAACCGGAGGCGCAAGCCAAAGGAAGAACCTTCCCTGCAATCCCCTCGTAATCAACCTGGCCAGATTAGCCTTGAGAAGGGGAGTCCAGTGCTTACGGACTTAATCACCCTTTGTGAGATTTCTAGGTCTCCTAAGGAATACACCATAAGGATTAGGCTTGCGTGCTTGATTGAAACACATTTGTCGCATCTGTCGCCCTCCGCATCCCCTCCTGTTCTTCTCTAGTGTATGCACGGGAGGCGCTCACTGCATCCCGAATTGTGTGTTTTGGGGCAGGAATCTAGGCGACGTAATTCTGTTGAAAACATGGCTGAACCTAGGGTAGATGAGGCTGAAGATCAACCCCCACCAGATGCTATGGCTGTCGTCCAGGCTCAAATCAATGCTAACCATCGGCTTCAGCAACAACAAATCCACACCATCATGCAAGCCATACAACGGTTACAGAACCCGCAAGAACAACCACCGCCTTTCAATGACATACCAGGACAACCACCGCTTGATTTACCACCATTTCAGGACCAGCCAAGACCCCTCCGTGATTTCTATAACCCTTCTGCCATTAGAGTCGAGCCACACCTTAGGATCCCCGAAGGGGGAGACGATTTTGAGCTAAAACCTAATGTATTAAGTCTAATCCAGAGCCACTTTCATGGAAGCTCAAATGAAGACCCCTTTCAGCACCTAGAAGATCTCGACCGCATAGCAAGAACAGTAAAACCTAGGAATATTAGCCTTGACATTGTTCTTATCAAGATGTTCCCTTTCTCATTAAGAGACAAGGCTTCTCATTGGCTTAGAACCCTAGGTAGACCCATCACCACCTGGGAGGAACTGAGGCATGCATTTTTAAAGAAATTCTTCCCCATAGGAAAGACCAATGCCCTCAGAAGAGCTATCACTACCTTCACACTCCAGGGTGGGGAACAATTTCATGAGGCGTGGGAAAGATTCAATGAACTTTTGAGGAAATGCCCACACCACGAAGTTCCAAGGTGGCAATTGGCCCAAATATTCTACCACGGTCTGGATAGCAACCTACGGAACTTCGTCGATGCATCATGCGGGGGAAACTTCCTAAACAAAGACGAGGAGAGCGTGTTTGAGCTCTTTGAGTCTATGAGTGAGAATTCGCTCAACAATGCCTCCATGAACCAGTTTAACAGGTCCAGTCAACCCCGTGGTGGGATTTATGAGGTGCAAGCAAATTCTGGAATGGTTGACATGGACATCATTGCCAAAAAGTTGGATCGAGTGGAATTGGTGGACAAGAAGATTGATGAGCTTCTAAACTAGACCAGAAACCCCTTGCAGACTTTCACCCTAGCAAAGGGAGCACATAATGTTGACCTGGTCCAACCCTTCACCCAACTGAACCTGGAACAACCCCCAACCATGTTCCAAGGAGGGACCTTTGCTCCCTCGACCCTTGATTACTCCCTTCCTTCTTCATCAACATCGGCTATTCTAGAAGATGTGCAAGCCGTCCAAGGATATGCAAAACCTGACCCTTTCTCCAACACTTACAACACCGGCTGGCGTAATCACCCCAACTTTGGTTGGACAAACCAGAAACTACCGCAATTCCAAAACCAGCCCGGGCCAAACCAACAGCCACACTTGCCCCCTATCAGCAAGGACCACCAGTTAGACCCCAATATAACCAAAATAGGGCGGCCCCTCCCCCACAAAACCAAATGGACACCCTAATAAAGATGATGGCTGACATGAACCAAAAACATCAGGAAGAAATGGCCTTGGTAAAGGGACAGTTAAGCCAACTCTTGGACTATAAACAGCAAGGATCTCTACCTTCCCAACCGCAACCAAACCCGCGAAACATAATTAACAGAGGCCCCAATTCGCAAGGGTTCCAAGGCAACCCCGGGCAGGCTCATATGGTCCAACCGGCCCCACAAACACCTCCTGGGTTTGGCGCTTCTTCATCCTCGTCTCCTCAAGGATCACCCCATGGCCCCAATGCCTCTGCGAATGAGGTGACCTTGAGAAGCGGCACCAAAACCCAGGATCCCAAATGGCCGACTCTCCCCGAGACTTTACCCGACTTAGAAGAATCACCAACCAAGGACCCAAACATGGAACCAATTCAGACACCCTATCCTGAGGCCTTGGAAACAATCAAGAGAAAAAAGAATACTGTGGAAACTGAGGAGCTGATGGAAATTTTTAAACAAGTACAGATTAATATTGCGCTTCTAGAAGCTGTCAAACACATCCCCGCTTACGCCAAGTTCTTAAAGGATGCCTGTACACCCAAGCGTAAGCCGAGACCTCAAGCACCTAGGAAGGTTGTACTCTCTGAGCAAGCCAGTTCCGTGATATCAAGCAACCTTCCACTCAAACGAACTGACCCAGGAGCACCCCTGATTTCCTGCAACATCGGGGACATGACATTTGATAGAGCGCTCCTGGACCTAGGTGCTTCTATCAACCTAATTCCCACAACCTTGTACCACCAATTTGGTTTTGGGGAGCTGGCACCAACCCCTGTCACCATCCAGCTGGCGGATAGATCAGTGAAAACCCCGAAGGGGGTTGTCGAGGACGTGATTGTACGGGTCAAGGACTTCTATTTCCCAGTCGAATTTTTGGTGCTCGACATGGAAGTCCCTGAAAAATTATAGAATGCACCCATAATCTTAGGCAGACCTTTCTTAGCTACGGCTAAAGCAAACATCGATTGCGACACGGGATGTATGGAAATCGCCTTCGGAGATAGGAAAATGAAATTGGATATCTTCCGGGCAACAAAGTCTTTTGATTGTGATTACATTGAGGAACATGATCCCGTGGAAACTTTAATCGAGGAATGCCTTACCCTCAGTTCTGTCTCAGACCACCAAACCCGTAGTTCTGACTCGTCACCATCATTACCTGTGGACCTCTGTAAGGCTGAGTATCATCACATGACACCATTTGAAGAAATCGATGTTGATCAACTACCGCCCTTTCCATTCCCATCGACTGTGGTCCCACCCGCACCTGAACTTAAACCATTGCCCGAGAATCTCAAGTACGTCTTCTTGGGACCTGGCCAGACCTTCCCAGTGATTATTAATTCCCATCTAACCAAGGATCAGGAACTAAGGTTGACTGCAACTCTTTCAGAACATCGGGCCGCCATTGGTTGGACCATCTCAGATCTAAGAGGAATTAGCCCCACCTATTGCACCCACAAGATTTACCTGGAAGACGGGGCCCGACCTTCCCGCCAGATGCAGAGACGGTTAAACCCTAACATGCGGGAGGTCGTTAAAAAAGAAATTATCAAGTGGCTCGACGCCGACATCATCTACCCTATCTCTGATAGCCCCTGGGTGAGCCCCACTCAAGTGGTTCCAAAGAAGGCTGGGCTCACCGTTGTCACTAATGATCATGGCGAATCCATTCCCACCCGCACCACCACCGCATGGCGGGTGTGTATTGATTATAGGAAGCTTAATGAAGCCACTAAGAAGGACCACTTCCCCTTGCCATTCATTGACCAAATCCTTGAAAGATTGGCAGGGCAGAAGTATTTTTGCTTCCTGGATGGATATTCAGGATATAACCAAGTCACAATTGCTCCGGAAGATCAGGAAAAGACCACATTCACTTGCCCGTATGGCACATTTGCATTCCTTTGAATGCCGTTCGGGTTATGGAACGCACCCGCGACCTTCCAGCGTTGCATGCTAGCCATTTTTTCAGAAATGGTGGGTGAATACTTGGAGGCCTTTCTGGATGATTTCTCTGTATTCGGGAATTCATTCGACCATTGTTTGAGCAACTTGGAGAAAATCCTGAAACGATGTATCGAGGTTAACTTGGTGTTAAGTTGGGAAAAGAGCCATTTTATGGTTCAAGAAGGAATTGTCCTCGGACACATCGTTTCGCATAGGGGCATCGAGGTAGATCGAGCTAAGGTTGATTTAATTTCCAAACTTCCTCCACCTAGTTCGGTCCGACAGATTCGCTCTTTCCTAGGACATGTTGGCTTCTACCGAAGGTTCATCAAAGACTTTTCCAAACTTTCCAAACCCTTGATCGACCTTCTAGCCAACGACGCCACTTTCCACATGTCTCCTGATTGCACCCAGGCTTATCATACCCTCCGGGACTTAGTCTCCACCGCACCTGTACTTCAACCCCCAGACTGGTCCCAGGATTTTGAGATTATGTGTGACGCATCAGATTTTTCCATAGGCGCTGTCCTAGGACAAAGGCAAGACAAGAAGCCCGTGGTGATCTACTACGCGAGCAAAACGTTGGACGAGGCCCAACGTAATTATACGGTCACAGAAAAAGAGTTGCTTGCTGTAGTCTTTGGACTGGAAAAATTCCGATCATACTTGCTGGGATCCCACGTGACTATCTACACCAACCATTCAGCCATCCGGCACCTGTTGGCCAAAAAGGACGCAAAACCCAGGCTCATCAGATGGATCCTGCTTTTGCAGGAATTTGACTTGGAAATCCGAGACAAGGCCGGATCGAAAAATGTGGTGGCTGACCACCTGTCAAGACTTCATCCAGACCACATTGGACCCTCCCTACCTCTATCTGATACCTTCCCTGATGAACACATCCTAGCCGTGCAAGACAAGAAAATACCATGGTATGCTGACTATGTCAACTACCTGGTTATAGGACAAACCCCGCACAGCTGGTCCAGACAGCAACGGGACAGGTTCTTGGCTGAGGCCAAGCACTATTTCTGGGATGATCCCATGCTGTTTCGCCTCTGTGCTGATCAGATCATCAGGAGGTGCCTCCCCGAAGACGAAGTTCAGAGTGTGCTTTCCTTTTGTCATGACCAAGTGTGTGGCGGCCATTTCTCTGGCAAGAAAACAGCTGCAAAAGTTTTGCAGTCTGGATTTTATTGGCCGTCCCTATTCAAGGATGCACACATCTTTGCCAAGACTTGCTCACGATGCCAAACACTAGGGACAATGACCAAAAAAGATATGATGCCCCTTCAGCCCATTTTGATTGTCGAAATTTTCGACGTTTGGGGTATCGATTTTATGGGCCCCTTTCCACCATCCAACGGCTTCGAGTATATCCTGGTCTCGGTAGACTATGTTTCCAAATGGATTGAAGCCGTCTCCACCCGACGATGCGATCACAAGACGGTCATGGACTTTGTAAAGAAGAACATCTTTTCCCGGTTTGGAATACCCAAGGCCATGATCAGTGATGGTGGAAGCCATTTTATCCATTCCCAATTCCGTGCCCTACTTAGAAAATATGGGGTAAACCACCGCATTGCCACCCCGTATCATCCACAAACAAATGGGCAGACTGAGGTCTCAAACAGACAAATCAAGAACATTTTACAGAAGACTGTGAGACCTGACAGGAAAGACTGGTCCACACGACTTGATGATGCCCTGTGGGCATACAGGACCACTTTTAAGACCCCGATAGGCATGTCACCTTACCGCTTGGTCTTTGGCAAAGCTTGCCATCTCCCTGTCGAATTGGAACACCGGGCTTACTGGGCTGTTAAGCAATGTAACATGGATCCCCAGTTAGCTGGTGCGCAAAGGACTCTTCAATTATCTGAGCTTGAAGAAATTCGTCGGGACGCCTTTGACAATAGTCGGCTATATAAGGAGAAAATGAAAGCCGTCCACGACCGACTCATTCATAGGAAAACCTTTGAGCCAAACCAACAAGTCTGGCTATTTGATGCACGCCTGAAACTCTTCCCAGGGAAACTTAGGTCCAAATGGACAGGACCATTTCGGGTGGTCAAGCCCTATTCCAATGGGGCAGTCGAAATCGCCGATCTTAATACCGGGCACACCTTTACAGTCAATGGTCAAAGATTGAAGCATTTCCTGGCCCAGGTACCCCCCAAGGAAAGTGTCACCCTTGTTGAGGGCTGACACCAAGCACCGCCCAGCTGGAGGCGTTAAACTCAGCGCTTCCTGGGAGGCAACCCAGCGGATTCAGACTGATCTGGTAGTTTACGTCACTCAGGTACTATCTTTTTGAACCTTTCTGCATCCATGCATCTGCCAATGAGGACATTGTCCAACTTAAGCATGGGGGGGGATGGTAAATTGCATAATCCTGAGCTTAATTAATCAGTCTGAATGAATAAATTAATTGATTAAAAAAAAAATTAAATTTAGGAAGAAAAACTTAGGCATTAGAAACTTGTCAATAGTGGGAAATAATACAAAAAGAACTTAAACACTTAGACTTTTCAGGCCTTCAGGCTTAATCAGCCCTAGTGTCCATTAAAATATGGATTTAGCGGCGAATCCTTGCAACTTTAAGTTATTCTAATCCACCTAATAAATAAGGTAATAAGTATACGACTTATCAACTCACCCTCTAACTCAGGAAAACTTTGAGTCTAAGCATCTACACACATTTTTGCACAGACTCACTTCTTGGAGATTTTGATAGAAATTGGGTAGCTAATGAACTCTTTAGGGTGGTATGGCTGGCAAGTTGTCGTGGGTAACAGCCCATTGGCAGGTTGTCCAGAACCCAGCCACAGGCCATTTTCTTTTTCGCTGCCTCTAGGTACATTTGAGATTAGGGAAGCCACCTAAGAAGAAAAAAAAAAAAAAAGAGAAGAAAAGAAAATAAACCACACTTCACCGCACAAGTATGGCTGGCAAGTGATCGTGGGTAACAGCCCATTGGTCGGTTGTCCAAAGCCCAGCTCAATAATTGCACAAAAAAGACCAAAACACCTAAGGACGAAGCGGGGAAGTAGTACAAGCCGGGGAGATATACACTGGAAAATCCTTGTGTTGACCCCAAGTAAAATGAACGTAGGGAGAAAGCTACCAATCGAACAAATACACCTTCAGGCAAAAATTTATTTTCTTTTCCGGACACCTAGAGGCGTAGAAACTCGAAGTCTGTCTCAATTACCGTTAAGTGAGTCTATCACAACATTCACACCAAGATGCTTAGCACTTAGGGTTTTGATCGAGTTTTGGGTGGGTTGGGTAGCCGTAAAAAGTTACCAACCCACACTGAATTTCGAAAATTCTAAAAAGACATATATAGATATATACGTATACATATGTATAGTTATATATACAAAGCAAGGATTCGAGCAATTCGTATTTTGGAAGACACCCGGGCGCTGCTTAGTCTTTGTAGATTAAGATCTTCGTATATTTCCTCTTATTGACGAGTAACGAAGTGCCGAAGCAATTACTTCTTGAATTCTCCAAAGAAATAAAGGCTAGAATAAACCTTGCTAGGGACTATCAAGGAGTAAGCATGGGGGTATGATAACACCACGCAAGGGGGTAGTAATTAGGTTGAATATGGCCCATCTTTAGAATAAAAGGTACAACATAAAGTAGAATAGGAGCGTTGCATGCATCAAGTACCAAGATTGCTTATAAACCGTATTAATGGCCATTTGTGTAAAGTATTTGTCAAAGCAGGCCTCAGATGATCAATCGAACCGCACGGATGGTTTCAGGACGACGAACGGAGTCCAACGGACTCAAGATCAGCCAAATCCGACATCCGGAGCTCCCACAATGGGCCCAAGAAATCATGACCGTTGATCTGGAGATCAACGGCCCAGAACGCGCCACGTCGCCCCGCCCCCGCCGCTCTCTCGCCCTCAAGCCAGCCAAGAACGAATCTCGACCGTTGATCTTCGATCGAACGGCCAAAATCCGCGCGCTCGCCCGCGGTCGCTGCGACAAAGTGCGGGCGTGGCGCAACGGTTAGCGCGCACGCCCGCGTCGCAGCGACGCGCGTTCGAATCGCGCGGAGCGGAAATCAAGCGCGAGCGAAGGGCGCGGCGAAATTGAGCCGCCCGATCAGCAGTGGGCGGTCAGGATTGCGCCACGCGACGCGACGACAGCGCCCGAGCGCCCACGCGCGCGCGCACGCCGGGCGGAAACGCATGCGCGCACGCACGCCCGAAGCGCGATCTCAGCACGGGCGCGGGAGGATCTCAGCCGTCCGATCTTCGATCGGATGGTTCTCGTTCATCATCCACGGATCGCGCTTGGAGAGAGAGAGAGGGGGCGGGCGGCTGACCGGCGGCAGAAGGCCTTCACCGACGTATATGGAAGCGGTTTTAGCGACGTTCCGGATGTCGCTAAAGCACATTCTTCTTCTAGGAGGCCCTTAACTCTATTTAAACCCCCTTCTACCACCATTCAAGGCATCCTCTCCCACTTGCAACTACTCCACTCCTCTCCTAGCTAGTCTTAGGCACTCTTGTAATCGCCGGAGACGACGAGCCGCCGACGGAGCCTCCTCCACCGCCGTGGCTGCCTCGTCGCTCTCCACTCTCTCTCTACCTCTCTCTCTCTCTTTTTTAAGCTTTCATTTACTTTTGTTGAAGTATGTATTTAATATTGTAAACCATGAACTATGAATGCATGTTTAATGAAATTATTTTCCATTTAGTTGCCATTTTAATTTCTGTTTAAATTGCATGATCAAAACCAAGAGCTTTCTAACCCTAAACTCTCTCTATCTCTCGCTTTTCAAAACCGTCTCTTTCGCAAGCAAAACTCCGCCTTTTTCGTGACAAGTGGTAAACAAAATCCGATTTCCACGCCTCCCTGAGATCGACACTCGGACTCACCTCCGTTTACTTCTTTTAAAACCGACGTATCAAGTGCAACTATAACGACACCTCTTAACACACGCACGAAGGCACGTCAAGGTGGGGTTGCAGATGAAGTAAGGGGTGTGGTTGGGGATGGAGTTGAAGGTGGTAGTGGGGATGGAAGTGGAAGGATTTGATTAAGGTTTTAAAGGGGGTAATGGGGATGGAAGTGGATGCATTTCACATAAAAACATAAAAAATAGTGGGCACACCCCACATTCTGATTGACATAAAAAAGTTTTAAACATTTAAATTAGTGGGTGCACCCCACATTTTAGTTGAAATATTAAAACCTTACAACAATAACTTAACCATTACCTTGAATTAGTGTAGCTCTACAGAAGAACCTATCAAGAATGGTGCAAACAGCCTAATATAAAAGAGGGAAAAGGAAAAGTTTAGAACAAATATACAAATCACTATGTAAGCATTGAAAGATAAGTATATTCTTAATGGAAATTTGCATAGAAGTATGTGTTATTATACCTTATGCAAGTAAAATCAAGAATGAAGATATGAATGGATTTGTGATAAATTATACCTCATATATTGATGTCTATTACACTGGGACCTACTTCTCCTTCTTGTGGAAGTTCTTGGTATGCTTCAGATTCTAAATTAAGGTCATTATCTTTTGCACATTGAAGTAATCACGTGGCACTATTCTGACAGGTATGATCCAACCATTTCTACTATTATCGGACACGTACAACACTTGTAATACTTGGTAGGCTAATGTGAAAAGTTCAAATGTCTAAAGAATTCAACGATTCTTATTTAAACGTATAAAACTATGCTTTTTTTTTTTTGAAACCAAGGCATTCCTTAAAAGCATTGAACCAATCACACTTAAACAAGACCACACTGTAGTCATATCTAAAGCTCATCTCCGCAATCTCTACAATTTGCTTGTAGTATTCATCACAACCTGTGCTTAGATCACAACTGACAACAACCCCAGCCTGCTACTAGGCCTTCGCATCATCAATTGATCTTATTTTAAATCTAAATCCATTTATCATGTATCCAGAATGATAATGTCCATAACTCAATTGGTTTTAGTTATTATATCAAAATCTTCTATCCAACATGGGGTCATTTTCTTTCATCAGATTTACATGTTTCTTAAACCAATTAAAGAAGTGCAATTTGTGTACAAATGGATGTGAAGACTGTTTGAATTCATTATATAATGGATCAACTTTTAAATTCTATTTTAAAAGGTATAGGTGAGCTAACTGTCAGTCCATTTCTAAGATCATTTTTTACAATCTATGCGGACGATCGACCTTCATCTGATATCAAATATGGAAGAATAATTTTCATCATTCACATTGTATCCCCCATTGTAATTTCTCTCTAGTCGATTAAATCTATTGTCTGGATCATCTATATACATAGTGTAGAACTTTATGCATTCCTCAACATCATATCCTTCAATAATTGACTCTTTCGGCTTCACCTTATTTAAGACGTAATCTTCCAACTTCTTTAAGAAGTGCTCTACTGGGTACATCCATCTATATTGTATAAGCCCAGCAAGTCTTACTTCATTTGCAAAATAAAGCGTTAGATGCATCATAACATTAAAGAAGACTAGAGGAAAAAGTTATTCCATCTTGCAAAGTGTCACTACAAGACAAAGCACATTTCACGACGGTCAAAAATCATCATCTAAACACTTCAAAACGTCACCACTTAGCATTGCAAAAATGGGTGTAGCTATTGAGCATATACGACGGTTTTGTAAAATTCATCATTTTTGTAAACTACAAGATGGTTTCGTAAACCGTCACATCTATTCTCGGCAATAGTGTAGGTGACTTCCCAAACAAAAAAAAGATGAGTTCTAAATCGACTTCATTTTGTTTAGAAGACGATTTTTAAAAAATCCATCATATATTATTGGGATTATTTTTTTTAATATTATGCATATACATAGATAAGTAATAAATAATATATATAATATTAATAGAAATTACACGCAACAACACAATTCAAAGGCTAAAGTAAATCTTCATTAATAATAAAACTTTATACAGCATGATAACACATATATACAACAAAGTAAAAAATGTACAAGTAAAAAAAATACAACTAAACTTCTACTCCTACCCCATGACCTGCTCCACCACCCCCAAAATTGTCATCTCTATGAGGTTGGAAATGATATGAAGTGTGCTCTGACCATCCTCGTATAAGTTGCATTATCTCCTGCATTTGAGCTCAATACTCCTACATAAATTTTCTTGTATCTTGCCAGGCTTGAGTTTATTGATCCAGCTTTGTGGTGACATTTTCGAGCTTCTGTGTTTGCCTCGTATGCATATTTCTTTTCAACAAGTGTATCTCTCTAACAATTATAATAATCATGTTTTAATTACAACAAAAATTAAATAACTAAAATCATAAAGCACCTGCCAATCAATTAAGATTAATGAATTTTTAAAAATTTCGGTAGAGTTTCTCTTTATATATTTAATTTTTCCAATAAAATAACATTTCCACATGTAATAAAATAATCCATAAAACAATACAACACACAATCCATTCAATTAAAAGATAGTATGTAGGCATACCCCACATCTAATAAAATCCTAAAAATACATTTAAAATACATAAAAGTGAGCACACCCCACGATAAATTCAACAAAATATAATATATATGTGAGCACACCCCACATCTAACACAAACCTAAAATATTACAAAAAAATTCTTTTATACAAAATGTAACATGTGGACACACCCCCACATCTATCATGATCCTAAAATATATACCACAGAAAAGAAATAGATGTTTTTAAAATTTACCTCCAAAGCCTTCGAGTGTCTATAACGAACAACTTGGAATTTAAAAAACACATAATAAATTAAATTACTAACTGCTATGCTATTAAAAACCTCAACAATTAATTTAATACTAATGTTAAACTAGCTAATACAGACACAATTAAGCCCTACATATGTATTAACCCTAACTCTAAAGCAATGTATAAACTCTAACTCTAAACCAAAACTTAAAACCTAAACTCAAACAAAAGACAATTAACACAATTAAAACTAAAACTAATACAATTGATTTAGGTTTTTACAACACACAATTAACTAAACCTAAACCTAGAACCCACATCTAACATGGTCCTAAAATATATTCCACAAAAAAGAAATAGATGTTTTTAAAACTTACCTCCCAAGCCTCCGAGTGTCTATCACAAACAACTTAGAATTTCGCAAACACATAATAAATTAAATTACTAATTGCTATGCTATTAAAAACTGCAGCAATTAATTTAATACTAAAGTTAAACTTACTAGTACAGACACAATTAAGCTCTACATATGTATTAACCCTAACTCTAAAGCAATGTATAAACCCTAACTCTAAACCAAAACTTAAAACCTAAACTCTAATGATGAGAACCTTGTCATAAATCCTAAATTAGCACCATCTAACCCATATTTGCAAGAAAAAGCTCCTACATAACTATAGAAAGGCTTGACTCAGAGAGATTTTGAGTTTGTGAAGAAAATAAGAACTAAGGGGTAAAAATGCAATTTCACCAACTCAATCTGAGAACAGGGTAACTCAGGGTCCAAACTTAGGTCAAACCAACCTAATAAGAAGAAAAGTGGGATGAATTGATCCAATAAGGGCTACAGCAACTCCAAGGAATTAAATGACATCCTGTAACCCTAAGAACAAACCCACTTCAATTCATGAGGTTCGAGGCAAATAAAAAATCGAATAAACCCTCTAAAATTCATAGAAAAATAATATCTAGGGTTTAGAACCTTCAATTTGGCCTTAAGAACCTATTTTGACCTACGTTAAGAACTAGGCCCAATTAATGACTTAATTTGGGTTTTTACGTAAATTGACCAATCCAACAAGGTCTAATCTATAAATAAAATTCACCATTAGAATCCTTAGGTCATAGTTAGTCATGTATAAAAACTTAAGCCTAATAAAAGACCTTCTTGACCAACTTTACATTTTGGTCCTCATCCATTACTTTTTGACCCTCAACTTTTGAAACCCTCACATTTTGGCCCCTAAGTCTTCTTCATTCTTTGCATTTGGATCCTTCCTGCAAAACCCTGAGCAGCGCCATGCTCCGGCGAATTTGCGCGAAGCATGGCACCGCGCAGGGTGAGGGAGACCCTCTGCCAAGACAACCGGGGGTTCCCTGCGACGTCTGCTGTCGCAGGGACACCTCCATGGTCTCTACGGCTACCCATACCTCCCATGTGAACACACGGAAGGTATGGGTCCCCATCTCCGGCGTCCTCCGGCGAGGGAGGCACGTCGCCTCCCTCCGCCTCCTCTCTGATCTCACCTCTATAAAAGCCACCTCCATCTGCCGCACTCAACAGCTGGGTTCTGACGGAGAAACACCCCCCTCCTTCCTCTCTTCCCACTCCGGCAGAAGCCCTCCAGCTCCGGCGGTTCTTCCTCCTCCTCCTCGTCGCTCTGCCTCACTACCAGCAGCTGAGCTGCCTTCGCCCACTCTTCCCGCATCGCGCCGTACCCAGCGCGCGCTCTCCTGCCCTCTCCTCGCCACTGCCCCCTCTCTCTAGGAATCTTCTTCTCTGGCGACAGTCGAAACGACTGCCGCCCTGCTCCGTCCCCCCCTCGTCCCTCCAAGTAGGTACAGTTCTTTCCTTTCCTCCCCTCTTTCTTTTCCCTACTTCAATTTGCTCAACCACTCTTCGACCGCGCCTGATCGCCCTCACCTTCTCCATCTCCGGCCAACCTCTGGCGACTCACTCCCATCATTCCACCACCCCACACGACTCGCCGACCGACCCAAAACCTCCGCCTCATCACGCTGAGCCACTTCCGCCCCATCATTCCCTATCATTCACCACCTGAAGACCCGCCGAACACACCCATTTCCCAAGCCACAGTCCAACCTAGGGCAGCCCCTGCACGTTGCCCCACGACCTGCCAGACCCCGCACCACCTTCGCCGTGCCACGGCGAATGTCCCCCGCTTGTCTGATTAGGCCGAAGGGCCATATTGATGTGAACAGGTTACCCGCCCTCCGTCGCCATTGCTGAGCAGGTGGAGCTTCTTCCGCCTACAGCTGCAGCTTCACTCTGCCCAGGCTTGACTCTCCAGGACGCGCACTTCGCTCCCACGCAGCTGCCCAGGCCTGCAGCTGGGGTGAAGGCTTCGCAACAGCCGCGACAGCCTGCAGCTTTCTCAGCTGCAGGCGCCAAATTGGGGTGGGACATTTAGTCCCACCTTGGTGGATTCTGAAGCCGCGCACCTGCATAAATGCAAAAAGTGCTATAGGCATATCGCCTCAGCACACGGGGTGAGGTCCCTCTCACCCGCTTACCCGGCCTCGTCTGCGACCACCCCCCGCAGACCTGGCCTGACCCGCTTACCCGACCTGCACTCCTCGCCCACCACCGCACGCCGGTGGGCCTGGACCCGGGCGCGACCCATACCCGATTACCCGGCGGCTCTGGGAGAGCTATCCTAGGAGTGAAATTTGAGAGAGAGAGATGCGGGGGAGGGTAGAGTAGGTTTTTGCCCTGACCCAACTGTGAGTGTGCAGGCACAGAAGAAGAAGAAGAAGAAGAGAAGGCAGACCGAAGAGGAAGAAGGAGAAGAGAAAGAAGGAAGGAGCAACCAGAGCAGTGGCTGCTTGAAGCAAAGCAGAAGAAAGGCAAAGAAGAAGAAGAAGAAAGAAGGAAGGAGGACGCACTATAGCAGAGGCTACTTAAGTCGCCTGATTGAAAAAATCATACGATGCCCTAAAGAAAAAGAAGAAGAAGAAGAAAAAAAAGAACAGGCACCGCAAAGAAGAAAGAAAGAAGAAGAATAGAAGGAAGAAGACAAAGAAGAGAGAAGCAGAACACGAGGAGAAAGAGAAGAAGCTTGGAAGAAAAAGAAAGAAGAAATAAGAAGGAAGAAGACAAAGACGAGAAAGAAGAAGAAAAAGCCAACAAGACAAATCCCTCTCTCTCTCTTTCTTTCATTTTTCTAATAGAAACTTTGTACTTCTAGAATACAGTTTGCTCCCTGAGTTCGACCTTGGGAAAACTTTTATTTTTCGAGTAACAAATTGTATTAAACTGGTAACCGCTCCTCTATACTATACTACGACGAAATATTAGAAATATTAGAACTATAAACGAGAGTAGCAGCCATCTAACAAAAGACAATTACACAATTAAACTAAAACTAACACAATTGATTGAGGTTTTAATGGCACACAATTAACTAAACCTAAACCTAAAGCCCACATCTAACATGTAAATAAAATATATTCCACAACAAAGAAATAGATGTTTTTAAAACTTACCTCCAAAGCCTCCGAGTGTCTATCATGAACAAACTAAAATTTCAAAAACACGTAATAAATTAAATTACTAACTACTATGCTATTAAAAACCTCAACAATTAATTTAATACTAATGTTAAACTAGCTAATACAGACACAATTAAGCCCTACATATGTATTAACCCTAACTCTAAAGCAATGTATAAACTCTAACTCTAAACCAAAACTTAAAACCTAAACCCTAACAAAGGACAATTAACACAATTAAAAGTAAAACTAATATAATTGATTTAGGTTTTAAGGGCACACAATTAACTAAGCCTAAACCTAAAACTAACACACATTGACACAATTAACAGAAATTTCATATTTATTCATTTTTAACTAGAATAAAATAATTTTATATAGAAAAAATCACAATTAACATAAACTAAAAAATTATCTTAATTTTGAACAAAAAATTACAGGGGGTGGTTGGGATGGTTGGATCGGAGGGTAAGATGGAAGTGGAGGAGGAGGATAGGGTCAGCTTGTGGAGGGGAGGGGGTGAGGGGCTCAGGGGGCGCCTGCGAGAGGGGGGTGCTGAGGAGGAGGGGGCAACTACGTGAGGAGGGGGTTCACACGCAGGAGGAGGGGAAAGTTACGAGAGGAGGGGATTCACGTGCAGGAGAAGGGAGTGGTTGCGGGAGGAGGGGGCTGAGGAGGAAGGGGCTCACGGATAGGAGGAGGGGGCTTGCACGCAAGAGGAGGAGGAGCGGCGAGGGAAGGAGGTGGAGGGGCAAATGGGGGAGGAGGTGGGGGTGTATGAAGACGAGGAGGGCCAGGGGTTGGCAACAACAAGAAGCGGGTCAACCAGGAGAAGGAGGAAGCCACGAGGAGGAGGGGTAGATGGAGGAGGAGGATGAATTGTCATTACCGATGAGGAGGGTAGTTGACAGCAGCCAAAGAAAGGGACGATAGCAATCGGAGAGAGGAGTTACGACTACCGGAGAAAGGGAAGAGGGTTTTGGAGGAGGTGAATGGAAGCAAGGGGTCAAGGTTGCAGGTGAGGATTTTGTGTTTATCTCTCTAATTGCAACAATTTTGTCAAAAATCGCCGCATATGGTAGATTAAGGCAGGAAAAATTGCCACCCAGCCAAATTTCGCAAATTGTTTGTACGATGATTGTTATGATAACCGTCGCAAGTGCAGCGTTGCAAATACTTGTTTTTCTAGTAGTGTGTGATGATAATTTATTTGTCCCAGTGGTTTAGAACTTCACAATCCAATGTATTGGTACACATGACTTTGAAATATCGACTCATCTCTGTGAAAGAATCAGGCAACACTCCACGTATAGCTAATGGAAACAAGATTTGCATGTAAACATATGAATCATGACTTTTTAATCCATTAATCTTCTTTTGAATTTCATTTACACAATGCGAAAGCTATGAAGAGTACCCATCTGGTATCCACATTTCCTTTAAGAAGAAGAATATTCTTTACCTCTAGTCTTGATTCAAACTGTATATAGCTGCTGGGAAGTCATCTCCTTCAGTTACATTCAACTCAGGATGAATACATAATTTTTTCATATCATTTCCTATTTTCAACGTGTCTTTTGAATTATCTGTTAAGTTTAACACATCCAAGATATTGTTGATAACACTCTTCTCAATATGCATCACGTCGAGGTTGTGACAGACTATCAGCTCTTTCCAATATGGGAACTCCATGGAGAAGATGCATTTCTTTTTGAATCCTGAATCTTTCAATGTTGTTAGATTTGTTTTGAATGAATGACCTAACTGTATGTTACCAAGCAATTCATAACATTCTTCTCAATATTCATCACATCGAGGTTGTAACGAACTATTAGCTCTTTCCAATATGGGAACTCCATGAAGAAGCTTTTCTTTTTGAATCCCGAATCCTTCAATGTTGTGAGATCTTTTTTTAATGAATGACCTAACTGTATGTTACCAAGCTATTGTAATTTCTCTATGACTTCATATCCTAACAACCTGATGGAATTTGTACTCAGCTTATTCCTCGAATTCTTGATCAATTATAGACAAACCTATCCTTGAATTGTAATGTTCGTTATTTGTGCTCACTAGGAAGAAATTTGAAATGACCTAAGTAAAAAAATTTGTTACTTTTAGGCAAACATGTGTAATGAGTATCATCTATACATATCAAACAATAACACTTCCCCTTGGTACTTGCTTCGGAAAATACACGGTTTGTTGATGATGCGCATTTTGTCATTGAGATGTGTATCTTTGCAATCAACTTTTACAATTTATAATACCTAGATAGTGGAGTATCTAGGGTTATCCAAGGAGGTCAAATTATTAATCACATGAATTTATTCTCTCTCTCACCTCTCAAATCCGCACTTGACTTTTTGTGAATTTGATTTTTGTTGATTTTATAGTTTTTCAAACAATTGGGTGTTTGATGCGAATATTAACTACCTATCACTAACCCTAAGTGGCAATAAGAAAACCACTTCTTCTAAATTCACCCTAGGTAAGTGCACCTGGGGTAATTAGAAGAAGAAGGTGTGGTGCACTAAGCTACTACTACAAGAAGAACACACTAATTAGAAAGCATGAAAGTTGGAAGGGAAACTAAATGATTTGTATGACTACCAAAGTAAGGGACAAGTAGCTGAATGCTTCTTACAACAAAAAGGAGAAAGTAAATTAGCTAATACAAAGAAAGTAATATGAACAAAACTCTTCCAAAGATGGTGAAGGAGTGGTCCTTACTCCAATCATGGCAACTTCTATGCTTGAAAAGAATTCCTCCTTGCTTCCAATATGATGACTCCTCCAAGCTTTCTCCTCCAAGTTGGGCGTCAACCACCTTGATGAAGATCTCCTCCTTGCTTGGCCATCCTTCTAGAGGTGACCTCCTCCTTGGTGTGGCACAAGGGAGTAGAAGGACAGGAAGAAGGCACCAAGGGGGCAAGTAGGTTGCCCCCTTGATCTTCTTCTCTTCTTCTTCCTTGCTGTGAATGGAAAGGGATGTAGGGTGGTTTGGGTGGAATGTAAACTAATGGAGAAGATGATTTTTGGGTGGTGGTTAGGTGGGGTATATATAGGAATGGAGAGGGGAGTTGGCTTGGCTTTTGGATGTAGGGTTAAGATTGATTTTGGTGGGCAATTGGTGATCCTATGGCCTAGGATAGTTGGCGCCAATCCTAAGGGTGCTTTAGGTGGTAGTTGTGGGTAGTTACCACCCTTGGTGGCCTTTGGTTTTGGTGCCAAAATGGGTCTTCTAGAAGGGGTCCTAGATGGCTCCAAGATTGGATGGGTAGGATAGGTTTAGGTGTTGGATGGAGGGTTAGGATGAAAGGAAAGTTGGCACCAAAAACCAAGGTGGTTATGGGATGGTTTTGGTGCCAACTAGTGGTGCCTTTTGATGGTGGTGGTGGGTTGAAGAGATGGCTTGTTGTTGGCACCAAGTTGGATTGGGAGTGGGGAGCTTAGGTAGGTGGGTTTTAGGGTTATGTAGGGATGCCAAGGAGGTGACTAGCTAAGCTAGGCTAGCTAAGCTAGCTTAGCTAGTAGGTGAATAGCGGAGAGAGGTAGAGGGAGATAGGGTTTTGGACTTGAGGAGCTGGAGGGAGCTGTCTTGAGCTACATTGGAGTTGGTGGCTCTTGAAGAGAACTACAAGGAGCTACCTTAGCTGGCTTAGCATACTAGTTCTTTGCTAGCTACTAAGCCAATCTAAGATGAGCTGGCTTCTGCTGATATGAGTTGTGGTGAGTTGGGTCTAGTCTTCCCAAAGATTACCTAGCTAGCTGGAGTAGATAGCTTAGGTCAAGTAGCTCAGCTCAACTAAGTTGAGCTGAGTTAAGTCTCCAGGAGTTGGACTTGAGCTGGTCTGAGCTGGGTAAGGTCATCTTCAGTTGACTAGGTCTAACTACTTGATGGCAGTAGCTAGTCCTAGTTGGGTTGAGCTTCCTGTGAATTGTTCTGAGTTGGAGGAGCTAGAATGGAGTTGGGATCAACTAACTTGAGCTAGTTTGAGCTACCATCCAGCTGAGGTGAGCTGAATGGAGTTGAGGTGAACTAGCTTAAGCTACCATTCAGCTGACATGAGCTAAATGGAGCTAAAGATGAGTTGATCCAACTAGAATTAGCTGGGATTCAGCTGGGATGAGTTGGGATCCAGCTGAAATCCAGCTGATAGGAGCTTCTTCTTCATCTTCTGCCTTCTTGAGTGCCAAGGTATGTAGGATCTGACTTTCTATCTATCCTTGACACTCAAGTAAATGTATCAAAAAGACAATAAAATGCAATGCATGCCTATCCTAAGTAAATGCTTAAATGTAGCCCGAAAACCCACTTGTGGAGTTAAAACTCTAAGAGCTAGATCTGTTTTAGGACATAAGAATGACGATAAAGAGGCGTTTATCAATACTCCATCCAGAAAAATTCGCATATGCTAGGATGTCATTTATGGTCTACAACATTGTTGGATGCATCTAAAAGAATTCTTTATTATGTGCGTCGTACGCTTGAACATCGTTGTATTACAATTGTTTCAGTTCATCAACCAATGATTGCAGATAGACATTGATCGCATTTCCTAGTTGCTCTGGACCTAGTATTAAGAGAGTCAGCATCATGAATGAAGATCGCGCACACAACCAAGGAGGTATGTTGTATGTTACCATCACCACTAGCCATATTGAATATGACAAATACATGTTCTTAAAGGGATTAAATTCATTACTTGCAAGGTCCAATCTAACATTGCATGCCTCACTCGTGTAGGCAATGCATTTGTTAAATTTATTCGACTCCTCTGAATCTAATAGCTGATAGATGCGCTTGTCTCATGTTTTGTTATCCTCATGATAACAGCTTAATTTATGTTCCTAATATGCTTAATCTTGGGTTAGTTCCTAAGTTAAAATATGAATTTTGGTTGTAAATAAAGTAATATATACATGCATGAATATATAGGACCTATGTATGTTTTATAAAAAAATGTCGCTAATTATATGCTTTGTAAATAATATAGGTATTTGGAGAGATAAATAAAGTTGAGAAGCTTGAAGATCCACTTGGGAGAAGAGAAAGACCTATGAGAAGTCTAAATAAAAAAAAATAAAGCAATTAAAGACAAGGAGACTTGAAGAAATAAAGATAAGCAAAGAGGAGGAGGACAAGGAAGGACACATGGCACCACCTAAGCCCATCCTATTCTTAGACAGTAGGACACCTAATTCTCTACAAAATAATGTCTTAAATCTAGTGTAGAGAAACCCTCTCAACCCTTAAATTTCCATCCTAAGGCTACCCATGACACAACCAATTTTTAGCAACCTAAGCCTAGCACCTAAGGACCTACACCCACAATCCAAATGACATCCTAGGGACCTAGTTAAACCTCCATTTCAAAGCCTCTAGCCAGCCACAATAGTCCACATCCAATCCTCAACCTGCTCCTTGAAACACTCCTTGGAACCCTCCTTAGTAGACTTAAACTTAAGCCCTTGATCACTAATCTAAGGGCCATCATTAAGCCACCTTAGCCACCCATTCTAGAAGAATCAAGAGGATTATCTTGGACATCCACTTTGGCTCCAAGATCCACCATTGGATGCCCATCCAAGGGCTTGATTTGAACTAGAATTGGTGGATGCATCTTAGCCTTCCATTTGATCTAAGGGCCCACATCAATCCTACATCCCTATGAAACACTAGCACCCCTTCCCCCCCTCCCCCCCCCCCACACCTGATATCATACCTATTGGTGCTAGTGCACTACGATCGTTTATTTTGATGATAACAAAGCAAGTGTCTTTTAACATTTACTTTTGAGTCTTAGCTTTCAGGTCAAATTGCAAATGGAAACCTGTTTAGATGGAGTTCGAGCTCGCATCCATGGCAGATTGGAGGAGCTTGATGAAGAAGAAGGAGCTTTGCGAGGAGCGAAAGGGTGAAGAGAAGAATAGGATAGATTCTCTTTTCATGTATTCTTTTGTAATTCTTTTGCTCTTTATTCTTTGTGTCTAGATATATGTTAAAGAGCCTCAAAGTAGTCTTAGGAGCACTTGCACAACCCGAGGATACTTAGGTTTTCTGTAGAGAACTTAGAAAATCAAAATAGGGTTCTATCAGCCTAATCTGACGTCTAATTTGGAAATCAAACGTCTGATAATGACCTTTAAGACGTCTGACTGTTACTCAGACGTCTAATAACTTAGGCTGAATTTAGTAGATTCTGTCTGATGAAATCAGACATCCTGACCTTTCTAGACATCTTAGAAGAAGTATGATGGTTGTGCTAGACGTCCAATTAGTGGAACGTTGGCTACCAAACTAAACGTTGAGGATTATGATCATTAGGCTTATATCAAATATCTGATATGTAACCGTTTTGCCTCGACTGACCCAAAATCACTTTGTAAGATATTCTAGCCGTTAACCTATCTCAGGAATCCATTCCTGCAGTACAATAGGTTTCCAAACGTCTAGACCTAGTGCCAGACGTCCTGTACATCGTCTGATGGCCTTACATGAGAATCCTATTTAGGTTTGAACCAAGTCAGGAAGGAAACCCGCCTAGATTCAGACATCTAACTTAGTTCCCAGACATCTTAAACAAGTTTTTCAGACGTCTGATACCTGGACCAGACATCTGATGACCCTGTCAGAATCATAATTGATTCTGATTACGACCTGTTTTGCCTTATGTTCAACCCCAACGGCTATGAAAGCTTTCTAAGGGCTTCCAAAGCCTTCCTAGGCCCTCTATAAATATAGGAGGACCCTTGCCTTGCATACATACACCAAGGCACACCAAGCATTAGCATTTCCACATCATTTATGTCTTTTGATCTTAAGAAGAAAGCTCTAGCTCTCCAAGCCTAGTTCTACTTCCAGAGAGCTTCATGTGAGTTGCGCACCCGCTCTCCCATCGAAGTTTACGAGAGCGTCATTGTGCAAAAGCGTGGTTCACGCATCCACGTCTTTCGTCGACGCACTTCCAACAAAAGGAAGTATCTTTACCTATAGTAGCTAGGTTAATCCTTTTTGGCTCTATAGGTGCTTTTGTAGTTTATCTTTGTAATTGTGTTGGGTATTTGTTTTGTGAATTCCCATCTCCTTCGTGAGACAAAATCCTCCTTATGAAGAGGAGGGGTTGAGGAATGCTACCCTTGTACTCGTAGCGTGGTTGTAATTGAGGTTGAACTACCCTCGTTAAAGTAGTTCGTTAGTGTATTTGATCGACTTTGTCAATCGGGAAATCCTAACTCGAGAGGGTTAGGTGGTGGTTTTTTCCCGGTTTGGGTCTCCACCTAAAAATCTCTTGTTCCATTGTGTGATTGCTTCATTTGTGAGATTGTTATCTTTTCATTCCACATTTTATATTTTGTCACGCATATCTTACCTCATCCCGTAGGGATTTACAATTGATATCAGAGCAGATTTCCACTTTCTAGGAGTAATATCTGTGAAAGATCCAATGGAGGGGAGCAGTTCCACGACGAGGATTTTGGAAGGGCAGTTTACCACTAGAATACCATTCTTTGACGAGAACAACTACCCGTACTTGAAGTTACGGATGAAGACGTGGCTTCAAGCCAATGGCTTCACGATTTGGGCTAGATGCGAGATACCGTTTGACATCCCCGAGAAACCTGCGAGAGGCTACTCGCAGCAACAAATCCGTGAGCTCTCTCTCAACGCAAAAATAATGAATGCATTGTATTGCACATTGAACCCGAAAGAATTCAATCGAATCTCGCAGTGCGCCACCGCATATGAGATTTAGCACACACTTAAGGTAACTCATGAGGGTACCTCTAAGGTAAAGTCTTTTAAAATTAATTTACTTTCACAAGAATTTGAATCATTTTCTATGAAGACTAACAAAACCTTAAGTGAGATGAACACTAGGTTCACTCTCATTGTGAATGAATTGAAAGCTTTAGGAAAGACCTTTATTAAGGGGGAGCTTTAAGGAAAGCTTCTTCGTTCCCTAAGACCAGAGTAGGAACAAAGGGTCACTGCGATCGAGGAGGCAAACGACGTACAGGAGCTCAACATAGAGGATCTTCTAGGCAACCTCATGGACTATGAGACAACATTGAAGCAGAAGAAGAAGGACACACCTGAATCAAAGCCCAGGAAGTCTCTCGCATTCAGAGCCACATCGGATAGTGAGGTAAGTTTTGATGACGAAGATTTTAAATTTTTAAGTAAAAGGTTTTGCAAGTTTTGTAGGGAATCAAAGAAAGAAAAGGAGAAGGAAAAAGATAGCCCGAGATGTTGCTACCATTGCAATGAAAAGGGTCATCTTCGACCTAAGTGCCATCTTCTCAAGAAGGAGAAGAAGGAGAAGGATAAGAAGTATAAGAAGAAGGCGTTCCAAGCAACTTGGGACGACTCGAGCTCGGAAGAAGAAGAAGAAAATCCTAAGAAGAAGAATGAAACTACTTGCATGGTTTTCATGGCCATGGCAAAAGATAGCAAAAGCCTCTCCGACAATGAGGTAAAATCTGAAATACAGGATGCATTTGATGAATTATTTGAAATCAGTAAGTCACTTAAGGTAGAAAATAAAAATATTAAAAGGAATCTTAGTTCTCTTAAAAGTGAAAATGAAATGTTAGAAATAAAACTCAAGGATCTAGAAGCTAGTCCTAAGGATAATAATTTGTTATTAAAAAATAAAGACTTAATCAATGAAAATAGTAAATTGATTGAGGAAAACACAAGTTTAAAAATTGAAATTTCTATCTTAAAAACCAAGATGCATGCTATTGAAGATGAACTTGCATGTCTTAAAGAGAAATCAAATAATTTGATCAATAAAGTAGAAAATTTATCTAGCCTTAAGGTTGAGAAAGGATCTCTGTCAAGGAGACCCACTAACAAATTTGGATCTAAGCTCACTCGGATACCAAAGAAAGATTTAGAGTCTTATTTTGTAGGTTATAAAGATTTCAACATCCAAGACTGGACCTACAAAATGAATAACGGTCAGCTCGAGTTGGGAGGACCAAGGAGGAGGATGAGAAGACCGACGAGACGACAAACAAATGATCGAATCGCCGCACATCGACCTCCTGATTAGAGACCGACACCAATGCTCGGACCTCCAAGCTATGGATGGGAATCCCATCCGATTTGGCATCCACCTCGATTTGGGCCATTCTATTGGCCATGGTAGGTGAGGTAACCCTTAACACTATCTTTTTATCATTAGCATATAGATAAGGGGAGTTAAAATTAATGAGCTATTTGTCAATCATTAAGGGGGAGGAGTTAAGTTAGCTATATTTCCTTTAAAAGGGGGGAGAAAAATATATAGCTATCTTGTTATTACAAAAATGGGGAGAACATTATTCTTGATTAAAAGAAATTTAACCTAAAAACTAGACGAGCATGTTTTAATGGGCAGTTTAGGAGAATTAAAATTGATAAAAACCTTTTTGATAATGTCAAAAGGGGGAGAATTTTATGGATTATTTTTTATGATTTTGTCATCATCAAAAAGTAAGAGATTGTTGGTGCTAGTGCACCACGATCGTTTATTTTGATGATAACAAAGCACGTGTCTTTTAACATTTTCTTTTGAGTCTTAGATTTTAGGTCAAATTGCAAATAGAAACGTGTTTAGACGGAGTTCAAGCTCGCATCCATGGTGGATTGGAGGATCTTGAAGAAGAAGAAGAAGAAGCTTCGCGAGGAGCGAAAATGTGAAAAGAAGAATAGGATAGATTCTCTTTTCATGTATTCTTTTGTAATTCTTTTGCTCTTTATTCTTTATGTCTAGATATATGTTAAAGAGCCTCAAAGTACCCTCAAAGTAGTCCTAGGAACACTTGCACAACCCTAGGATACTTAGATTTCCTGTAGAGAACTTAGGAAACCAAAATAGAGTTCTGTCAGCCTAATCTGACGTCTAATCTGGAAATCAGACGCCTGATAGTGACTTTTAAGACGTCTGACTGTTAACTCAGACGTCCAATAACTTAGGCTGGACTTAGTAGATTTTATCTGATGAAATCAGACATCCAGACCTTAGTGTAGACGTCTTAGAAGACATCTGATGGTTGTGCCAGACGTCCAATTAGTCGAACATTGGCTACCAAACTAAACGTTAAGGATTATGGCCGTTAGGCTTATATCAGGCGTCCATAGAAGACACCAGACATCTGATATGTGACCATTTTGTCTCCACTGACCCAAAATCACTTTGTAATATATTCTAGCCGTTAACCTATCTCAGGAATCCATTCCTGCAGTACAGTAGGTTTCCAGACGTCCAAACCTAGTGCCAGACGTTTTGTATGTCGTCTGATGGCCTTACACTAGAATCCTGTTTAGGTCTGAACCAAGTCAGGAAGGAAACTCGCCTAGATTTAGATGTCTAACTTAGTTCCCAAATGTCTTAAACAAGTTTTCTAAATGTCTGATACCTAGACCAGACGTCTGATGACCCTATCAGAATCATAATTGATTCTAATTACAGCCTATTTTGCCTTGGGTTCAACCCCAACGGTTAAGGAAGCTTTCTAAGGGCTTCCAAAGCCTTCCTAGGCCCTCTATAAATAGAGGAGGACCCTTGCCTTGCATACATACACCAAGACACACCAAGCATTAGCATTTCCACATCATTTATGTCTTTTGATCATGAGAAGAAAGCTCTAGCTCTCCAAGCCTAGTTCTACATCCAAAGAGCTTCATGTGAGTTGCGCATCAACTCTCCCACCAAAGTTTACGAGAGCGTTATTGTGCAAAAGCATGGTTCACACATCTTTGTCTTTCCTCGACGCACTTCCGACAAAGGGAAGTATCTTTACCTATAGTAGCTAGGTTAATCTTTGTTGGCTCTATAGGTTCTTTTGTAATTTATCTTTGTAATTGTGTTAGGTATTCATTTTGCGAATTCTCATCTCCTTCGTGATACAAAATCCTCCTTGTGAAAAGGAAGGGTTGAGGAACGCTACCCTCGTACTCATAGCGTGGTTGTAATTGAGGTTGAACTACCCTCGTTAAAGTATTTTGTTAGTGGATTTGATCAAATTTATCGATCAGGAAATCTTAACTCGAGAGGGTTAGGTGGTGGTTTTTTCCCAGTTTGGATTTTCACCTAAAAATCTCTTGTTCCATTATGTGATTGCTTCATTTATGAGATTATTATCTTTTCATTCCGCATTTTATATTACGTCACACATATCTCACCCTGTCCCGTAGGGAATTACAATACCCTCTTCTACGTTAGCTCCTCCACGTTATAGAGCACACCCACCATCACCTTAAGTCCACCTCTATGGACAACCACTGCAGCTAGGTTCCTTCCTTAGTTCCATGCCACCACCTTCCTCCACATTAGTTAGAAACCTCCCCTTAGTGCCATTTTTCCTCCCTAGTACTTCCTCCTCCACTCCACCTTCGTGGCTCTATTGCAGCTCCTCCAGTCCTCTCAGCTTCTTCTCGGTGCTCTAGATCTGAGGCTCCTCCAAGTGGCCTCCTACAAGCATCCAACAAGTAGCATCACAACACTTCTTAATTATTCTCTTCATCCCCTCACTCTCTTTATGCTTATGCTATTTTTTGTTTTGAATCATTCTTAGTTTGTATAAACTCCATGATCATTAATAAAAGCATTCTTTGAGTTTTAATATTTGCAATCTCTTCCATTATTTGATTTATATTTTGTCTTTGATTCCATTTCAAAAACAACAAAAAAAAATTGCATAGGAAAAATGACAAAAAAATATAATGAAAGGTTTTAAAACAAGCAACTGTCTCCTCATGTTCAACCTAAACTCTGAGTGGTTTAGTACAAATTTTTAATTCATCGTTATGTCTTCACGCTACGACGATTTCAAAACTAAAGTCATGATTATTTTAGCGCATCACCTCATGCCATGAATGTCATTCCCTTTGCAGTTCTACTTGATATAAAAGGTCATTGTAACCTAGGAATCAATGAAAAACATCATAGAATCTTTTTGGGTTGTTTCTTATCTCCTCTATACCTTTCCTTATCACATTCCGAGCAACAACTTAAAGTAGTGTGCTTGTTTCTATATAACACGCAATCATTTGAGAATGCGTTAATCTTCTCGTAATTTAGACCAAGCACTCAAATTTGCTTCTTCACATCATACCATAACTTCAGGAAACCATTGGAATTATTCAACAGCTCTCATATGAACTGAAGCACCTCTGACATTAATTTCGTCATCACTCTATTCATAACTTTCATCTGGAATAGCTTTTGAGGAAGGGACAACCTAGACATGAAAGTGATTCCATGTGCAATAGGTTCCTCTCCTGCCTTAATTGCATCACAAAATTGATTACAAGTTCTTAGAGTTTCGTCCTCATTAGCAGTCTTAGCAACTGCTACTCTCATCTCATCAATTTAATTTCCTTCAACATCATCAACAAACTCCTCAAGTTCAATTGTATTCCATGTGTCTTCATATGTCTGTTCCTCTCCATGTGTAGTTCATTTCATATAATGCTGCCACCAATCATTACAAATCGGGTGCTCGAACATAGTATTTCTATCATGAACAAATCCATTAAAACACTTTCTTCATGGAGAGAAAATCTTCTCAAACAGTTCTCCTTATCTTAATTGTTTTCTATCATCATGGAAGGTCTAATCGAAGAATGAAATCACTACATTCTTATATTAGTTGTAATCGAAATTTCTTAAACCAATTTAAGACTTGTCCATGATAACCTAAATTTTAAATGTAAATCACCAACAAGTTAGAAAGAAATAAGGGCAATGTGTGTATTTTGATTAAGGTTTTCACTTGATAGCACATCCTTGAAGATTTGTTCACAATGTTACTTGTTACATGCAGCTAGCATCTAAAAAAATTTCAGCAACATTTCCCCTCACTTCTCCAATATATCCTCCAAGACTAGCCTTAGCTTGATGCCCCTCTAGCTCCTATTTAAGGGTGCTTCAAGAACTAAGATCGATTGATATACCAGAGAAGAGCAAGAAGATCCCACTGAAATTTCTCCAGACACTAGTTACATGCAATACATAACATGTAAGTTGTGATCAAATGTTCAAGTACCCTCCTTAATTTAAAACTTTACCAAACTGAAGACAATCAAGACTTATGGTATGCTATAAAGATAATGCACCATACATGTATATAAAATATATATACATACATTGACATATTATCCATATCACATAATTACAAGTATCAAATAGGCAAGTATTTTGACACCATTATATCCCTCCCACAACCTATACCTTAGGGGCTAAAACTCCTATTATTTGCCACCAGGTACATATTTGTACAAGTGTGTGTATCTACGAGTAGTAATTGATGAACACAAGAATATTTGGTTATATCATGCTTAATTTATGTTAGTTTGTAGCAATAATTACATCATTGTATTAGAATTAGTACATTTCATGCATAGGGACATGTAGTTAGGAATGCAAGCATCCTGGGGTTAATAATGTGTTATTAAGCCTATTTATGACATAGACATTAATAAGTGGTTGTTTTATTTGTAGACTTGGTTCGAGGATTAGAATAACGATCTACAAAGGAAAATTTGAGTAAAGATCTATAAAGGAGCTGTCCTAGGTCAAAGTATTAAGAAAAAGCAAGTAGTGATCTATTATGCTAGCAAAACTCTTGATGATACTCAAAGGAATTACACCACAATAAAGAAAGAATTGCTAGCTGTTGTTTTTGCTTTAAGAAAATTTCAATTGTACCTCTTAGGATCCCATGTGGTTATTTATTTTGATCACTCAACCCTCTAGCACGTGTTGGTGAAAAAAGATGTCCAACCTAGGTTAATTAGGTAGATTTCATTATTACAAGAATTTAACTTAGAAGTCAAAGACAATACTGGAACGCAAAATGTTGTAGCTAACCATCTCTCGAGAATTGTAATTGATAATGCTAGATTGGTGCCCCTAATTAAGGATGCTTTTTAGATGAGCAATTGTTGTCTATTTCTGAAAAGAAGACTCCTTAATATGTTGATTTGTTCAATTACTTAGCTACAAGAAGAATACCACCTAATTGGACTAAGAAGATAAATTCTTCTCCAATGCTAAGTACTACTTTTGAAAGGACCCACTGTTATACAGACTTTGTGTCAATTGGATTATCAAAAGATGTGTTTCTAAGAACAAGATCAATAGTGTCTTGATCTTTTGTCATAGTTTTTCTTGTGAAGGACACTTTCTAGGGAAGAAGACCATTGTAAAAGCATTGCAGAGCAAGTTTTATTGGCCTACATTATTCAAGGATGCTCACAACTTTTGCAAATCTTGCATCGGTTGTCAATCTTTGGGAATACGACCAAAAGGGGCATGATGCCCTTGAGTTTAATTTTGATTGTTGAGATGTTTGATGTATGAGGTATAGACTTCTTGGGACCCTTTATACCATCATTTGGTTATGAATATATCATGGTTACTATTGATTACGTTTCAAAATGAATTGAGTCAATTCATACCCAAAGTAATGATCACACAACAATGATTAATTTTGTGAAAAGAAATATCTTTGCTAGATTTAGAATGCCTCATGCAATTATAAGTGATGGTAGGACCCACTTTACTGATACCCAATTCTAAGTCTTACTTAAGAAATATGGGGTGACACAGTTAAAGAGATACATACTGATTTCGATCTTGTGTTAACCTCAAGATTGAAAAAGGGAGAGAGAAAGTTATCAATTGTAGAAAGGTCACTCTAAAGACAAGGTTTGTGAGGAGTGAAAAGAGTCTTATATCTCAACGAAAACTTGATTTTCTAGAGTGCATTGCCCATTTGTCAAGTCAACACTACAAGCATAGAAGCTTGAAATTTCAATTTCTATTCAAAGATTAGGTGGATTGATGAACCATAAAAGGTTACTCATAAGGCCCAAAATTGTCGCTAATAGGGTTTTGATGGGATTAAGCAATCTGCATTTTGATTAATACCCTAGTGCTATTAAGTCTGTATGTTGAGATATTGCATACAATTTCCTTTGACTAATGAAGATTGATGCCACCTGACTTATAATATCCTAGCTCAAACTCACTTGAATTTTGTCATCATTGGTTTTATTCCTTGACTTTGTGGGTGTTTTAACTACAAACCCTTAAAAGACTATAACTTTTCCACTAGAGCAACCTAGGTGCTTAAAGCCTTGTTGCATACGGTAAATATAACCACAATTCATGTGAAAGTGGGTTTGGTTTTTATTTCTTAGGTCAATTTTGTAATTTTATTTTACTAAAGACTAGAAAAAGATAGGTATGTGGGTGTGATGAGTTTGCATTATTTTATAATTTAAGTCTAGATTTGTTAATTGTTAGTAATTAAGCATATGCTTAAAATAGGTTTATAATAACTATTTGCATTCATACATTATTTCATACTTTCGTGGAATATTGATGGTAAATAAAAGATGACGAGATAAGGATGGTTGCGAAGGCAGAAATTGAAAAAGGTGTGTGTGCAAAAATAATGTTAAAAAAATAAGAAAATGGGAGAAAAAGAAAACAAGAAATGAAAATAATAATAATAATAATATCACCGGAGGAGTTGACCACTGTTGGAGAGGAGGCTTACTTGAAGTGTTGGGCACGAGAAAGTAAACGCCTGTTGGGCACCAGTGGCAGCGCGGGCCCTACGTGCGCGTAGCAAGGACAACACGAGCATGCTTAAGCATTGGGCCTGGATAAAAAAAAAAAAAAGTAAACATCGAAAGGCCCATTTTGGCCGAAGAGTGGCCTAAACTTATATTATTTTGAAAATATTGACTGAAAAATCCCCATTCCCCTTAAGATTTTAAAGGCCATGGGACTCCAACTAACTGGGATTACAAAATTACGCCTATCGCTAACAAAATTTGGCCACTTAAAACCTATAAATAGGCCTTAAGAGCAAGAAGAGGGAATCTTACGGATTCATTCCATCTCAAGCCTCTCTTCTTGAAGTCCTTACTCCTCCGATCCTCCTCCAAGTGGGCAACCTCCAGCAGCCGTCAACTTCGTCCTCCACTCCCATCCTCCATCCATCTCCACCGCCAAGATGTCACTTTGCCACTTCGTTCATCTCCTCCTCTCTTTCGCCTTTGGCATTTAATTCTAGTTGCAGTATTTATTTATAGTTTTACTTGTAACTCTTGATTAGTACTCCAATAAAAATTAAAAAATACATAATTTTTCAATTGCTTAATTTCTTGCATATTTGGCTTGTGTTTTCTTATTAGTTTGTTGTTTTATGTTTTCGCCTTCTTATTCATGTTACGTTTAGAAAATTGCATTTACTTAGTAAATTTTTACATTACTTTTCATACTTCATAAAAAATTCAAAATTTTCATTTTAGTTTTTTTGAATGTTATGTTAACATACCTACAAAATTTCTTGCAGATATTGCCCCCAAAAGAAAATTATAAATTTGTTCAGGTTTATATTCATAATTGTTTGGATTTAGTCATGAAATCTTATTCCAATTTTCCTCGGTGCATTATGGAAGTCCTATTAGATTGAAATTTGGAAATGTTTTTAGTTAGATAGCTAGGAGATTCCAAGAATATGTTTATAATTTTGACAAATTTGTAAAATTATTTTCACATGAATTACATTCAAATACTTGTTGTTACATTTCAGTCATATAGGCTTATGTCCTTTAAAAATACCAAAAATATGTTAGTTTAAGATAGTATGAAGCAATTTGGAACGTTTTGCCTCCCTATGGATGAACTTGGACTCCCACTTTACACTTTTTTTATTTCTTTAGGGGTTTAGAATTATTGAAATGGTCGTAATTTTATGCTACAACGATAATTTTATCATCTTGCAAATGCCACGATCAGAAAAGAATTGATTTTCATTCGCATCTCAATGATACAAGGAGAAAATGAATACGTGTGACCCTTAGTAGGGAGGACAATGGATTTGGAAATTTCATCTCGAGGTTACATAAGTTTTTCAATGTGAAGGATTCATGAATATTGACAATACTTAAGATAGGTATATATAGTGTCATAAATCCTAAATGATTAATTATTGGTATGATAAAACCAATAATGGTTTTAATGAGTTCTTATTTGTAAAGAAATCAAATATTATTTAAAGGATTGAATAATATTTTGATTTAGCAATTAATTGGGCAAAAAGAGTTTGGATAGAAATTAAATTTATTTAGGGTGTTAAAACCCAATTGACTATTTTAATTAAAGGGTCATTCATGCAAATAACCAAATAGGATCAATCCAAACCATTGGATTTAATCCAATGGTCCATACTATATTAGCATTCCTTATAAATATCTCCCAAAGGCATAGAAGGAAACCCTAACTAATCAATTTGTGCAAATTGCTCCACCTTTCTCATCAGAGAAAGAGGAGAAAGAAGAGTGTCATCAATCTCTTCTACCTCCTTTTATAATTCTTGCTCTTCCAACAAGTTTTATAGTCTTTCAACAACTATAGCATTAGTCTTCCAATCGTTCCATTAGTCTTCCAATAAGACTTGGAGAATGTGGATTGAGAGAGAGTATGCTCTTCTTCCTCCCATTATAGTTGTTGGTCTTCCAATGATTTTGAAGGTCTTCCAACAACTATAGTATTTCTCTTCTAATCACTTCATTGATCTTCCAACAAGATCTGGAAGATGTTGATCAAGGGAGAAACCTCTCTATATGGGTGTCCCTTGAGGCTGCCTTGGAGGAAGAGACGAGGGCCATCTCTAGGGTCCACAAAGGAGTTCGTGGTCATACATGATCAAGTGTTCCCAGCATCGAGGGTCTCATCAGCCTACCGAGAAGAAGAGACTCCTCGCACGTTGGGACTTATTATAGGAGGCACCGTACATAACGTGTTGTTCTACGCCATGCACAAAGTAGAACTTCTAACTCGTGGGACCCCAAAACAGGAAGAAATTAGTTCTTCATATATGGTTCTGATATTAGGTCCTTTCGATTCTTGATTAATCTATTTTTTCAAGCATCAAACCATTTCTCAAATCAAATTTAAACAGCAATTTTTCACGCTTCCACAATGCCTTGGACAAATAGTTCATCCAACATTTTTGACGTTAGAAATATGCATTCGGTGGGAGAATTGTGGTATATAAATTGAGGATATTAACAAGGGATCAATACAGTGGCTTAATCTACATGTATGATGGAGTAGAACACAACAAACACCATAAAGAACATGGGGTAAGAGACCCAAGTCATGCTAAGCATAATATGAATATGTTTCTTAAAGGAAAAGAGGAACTTGAACACAGAAAACTATGGTATTGTAATCGTGCTCTGAAACCTAAGTATAAGATGCAAAAGCAATCAAAATTGATAATCTTGATTCTGATAAAGTCATTCTAGGTGAAAAATATGATTCAATTAGAGGTGGAATTCTATTGGAGATTTGCAGCCTTAATTCTCTAATGTGGAAAGATTATCAAAAAGTGATTCTAAAGCATCAGAAAATGATGGTTTGGATAATCCTTAGCAAGATATGTCATTGGCTATGGAGTTCTCTAAGGCTGATATGTTGGACCAGCCATAAATATCAAAAGATAAAGAATGTGATCACTTCTTTGTTCTAAATAATGAATTAGGTGAGGTTCCTCATGTTTGTAGTATTATTCAAAATAGCATCGAGGAAATGGTTGAGTACTAAAGGTACATAGACCACATTGAGTTTATTGCATGGCTCATAAATAAAAAGACCTTAATGGAATGCTTATATCATTCTCTAAACTAAAATCAGCTAAGTACGATATTCATACTATTAAAATCCTTCCCATGCATGAAAAACTAATGAAGCCACAATAGTCAAAGGGCTTTCATTTCTTGATTAAATAATTTTGTAATTGATGGCACCATGGAATGCATGATAACATATGCTCCTAGAAAGGAAAGAGTTTCTTGCTTATCAATTTTATACAGAGTTTCCTAGCAAAGTACACATTGCTTATAAAATGCTAAATTTCGAGTAAAAAATTCCAAAAGTGGAGAAGCACCTAATAACTGAGATTCTTATTAACCTAGATTTTGATAAATTAATGTTTAAGGCTTTCTTAAGATGTCTTAAGAAACAATGATTAAGTAGAAAAGGAGCAAAGAGAAGTTAAGATTTAAATAAAAAGAACATGTTCATGTTTTTTGGGGCACCAAAAGGGTTTGTTGATAATACTAATTAGAAATGTATATTTTTGATAATGATAATTTGTACTTTTAAATGCTTTATCTATGCTCTAAGGACTAACAAGCATTGCAAGAAGAGTAAAACAAGAATGAAGCTTATATAAGGCATCTCATTGGAACATGGGATAAAGACCAAGAAGAGCTTATAAATATGCAGCCTTGCAAGAAAAGTTTTTCTTTCATCATCGTAATTTCTTTTATATTTGTAGAATGCAAAAGAACCTTAACAATTTTCTTAAAACCCTTAGTATTCATCCTAGAGTCTTTCTAACTCTTTCATCTCATGAAATCTCTAAAAAATCAACTTAGTAGATTTTTCAAACATCCAATTGCTCATTTCCAAACATCTACTTTTGAGAGGATCTTTTTCCTCATGCCAAAGTTAAACCCAATTCACTCTTCACACATTAAAAACTTTGTCCCTAAAAGACTCAAGTTTTTTTGATGGCCTAAATTCCTTTTAAGACATCAACTTTATCATTTATCACCAAAAGTTTGATTTCTTTTAAATCTCAATGTTCAAAAAATCTTTCAACATTAAATATTTAATAACTAGTTGATTTCATCTTGAAAATCTTGAGACATCTTACACAATCTTCAAACATCTATGTGACTCTTTCTAGACATCTACCTGTCTTCTTCAAACATCCTTGTATCATGTTCTGATGAAAATCAATAACTTTCTGAAGTACTAACTTAGGTCGCTCAGTGTCTACTTCTCAGCTCAGATGTTTGACTTTCCTATTTTAGATGTCTATGTTATTTGTTCATATGTCCCTAGATCCTAGTTTCAACTCAACTTTTGTAACTCATCCTTGATATTGTCATCTTTCTAGGCATCTATACAATTTTCTAAATGTCTAAATTGCCTATTTAAGATGTCTAATTTTGAGTTCCAAACGTCCCTATTCAATTTTAACATTGAATTTTAGTTACAGAAAACTTTTTATCATTGGTCTCTTTTTTAAACTTTTATATTTCCCTTTAGGACACCTTCTCTGAGACAACCAGACGTCTATGTTTTAGTTCAAATGTCCAAAATAGTAATTTCAAATACCTACTTTTTATTTCAAACGTCTAGTGATAAGAGCCTCATCATGAGTCATAACTAGCTCATTTTGACCCAATAAAGAGAATAAAAGCTCCTACATAACCTAGAAGAAGGCCTAAATGAAGGAATAAGCATTCTAGGAAGAAAACATGAAATAAAGGTTAAAACTGCAATTTTACCATTGCAGTACATAAATGAAATTTCTCAGAGGAAAAACATAGGTCAAATGGTCTAAATAAGATAAAAAGTGGGTTGATTCAATCAGACATGGGTTTATGTGCAATCTAGGAATTAAATGACATTTGATAACCTTAAAACAGACCTGCTTAAATCAACAAGGTTTCGGTTAGGATAAAAATCAATTAAACCCTCTAAAAATCATGTAAAAATATCCCCTAGGGTTTAGAACACTTAATTTGACTTTTGGAACCCAGTTTGACCTAGATTAGGGTCCTAGCTCATTAATTGACCTAATTTGGGTTTTTATGTAAAATGTTCAGTCAAACATAGTCAAACCTAAAATCCAACTTTACCATTGGATTCCTTAGGTCAAAATTAGGTTTGTACCAAAATTTGGACCTAAGAGGAGGTCATCTTGACCTACTTTACAATTTAGTACACTCAAATCATAATTTGTCCCTATCTTTTGAAAATCATCGCAGAGAGCCCCCTAACTTCCTCTCCACCTTTGCAATCAGGTCCTTCTGCCATTGCTGGGCAATATTCTTCTCCGGCGAGGTTGACAGGGGGGATACGCTAAATTCCTCAAAGATCTCCTCCCAGAATTGGAAGAGAGATTCTCTGAGGAATTCCCTTCCAACTAAGCCCGATCTTGATCGTTGATTTCTTTCCAAACTCTCGTGAAAACGCACGAGAATTTTGGGTCTCGACCACCTTCCTTCTCCGGTGAGACAGCGGTAGCCAAAAGTCTCCCTCCATGCACTAGAAAGTTCGGCCAGCACCTATAAAAGAACCCCCAAACTCGGCCGCTCAATTTGAGACTTGTCTTGGCCGTAGAATCCTCCAAATTTCTTCTCTCCTCTCTCCAGCCAAGGAACCCGCAAGCTCCAGCGACTACCTCTCCTCCTTCTCGTCGCTCTGCTGCCATACCAGCAACAGAGTCTACTTCGCCTCATCCTCCCGCGTCGCGCCGCACCAAGCGCACGTTTCCCCGACCTCTTCCTCATCGCCGTCATCTCCCTCAGGGTTATCTTCTCCGACAACGGCAACTACGAGCCATCTGACTCCGCTACCCCCGTTCTCTCCTAACAGTCCAGATAAGTCCCCCATCTTCCCCTCTTTCATTTCCTCATTATATTTCACTCAATCGACCCCTTGACCGTCCTGTCCACCGCTACCTTCCTCATCTACGGCCACCCTTCGGCGAGACGCCCCCGTCGCTCCGCAGCCCCACACGTCTCGCCGACCATCACATAATCTCTGCCTCATCTCACTGAACACCCTCCACTCATCCATAGCCCCGCCACACCACCACAGCAACCCCCCGAACACACCCACCCGTCCGGCCACAGAGCGACCTAGGCACTCACGCCTAGACCGCCCCACGGCTTGCCACATAGCTGATCACCTTCGCCGTGACACGGCGAAGGTCCCCCGGTGATCTGATTAGGCCGCAAGGCCATTTTGTGTCTAACAGGTTCCCAGCCCCTGCAGCCATTGACGACGACTCGATGAAGCTCCAAGCTCGCTCCAGGCTTCAGGACCGCAAGGCTCCAGGTGCTGCGGATTCGGGGAAGCATTGCGAAGCTATCTGACCCAGCGAGCAAAGCCAACAGAGCCTGCAGTTGAGGAATTGAAGGCCCGATCGGCTGCGGGCGCGCGAAGAACAGCAGTGGGCTTTAGTCCCACATCGGTAAGCCAAGACGCACCATCACCCCTTAAATTGCTTTTGTGAAATAGCCTCTTCGCCTCCAGTTACACTTGGGGTGAGGTCCCTCACCCATTACACTGCGCCTCGTCCGTGGTTTCACCTTATGGATCTGGCGCGACCCAACTCGACCTTGTCCCAAGCACACCTCACGCATCACCCTCACACCGGTGCACCTGGTAACGGGTGCACGATCCGACCCATTTAACCGGCTCTGGGAGAGTGTGTTGAGAGTAGTTTACACAGAGAGATAGAGAGACGCGCAGGTAGAGGGATAGGTTTTGCTGTGCCTAGTGTGTGCAGGACACAGGTACTTCACCGCTGCAAGAAAGAAGGAAGGGAGTTCTGCAGCCAAGGCAAAGAAGAAGAAACGCAAAAGGGAAACAGAAGAAAGAAGGAAGGAGGCTCTAAAAGAAAGGACGGAAGGAGAGAGGCAAGGCAGTGAAGGAAGCAGAACAAAGGAAGACTGAAGAAGAAGACAAAGGGCAGACGAAGACTCAAGAAGGCAGAGGCAAAGAAAGAAGAACGTCAGACCTTCGCAGGAAGAAAAGAAATAGAGGGAGAGAAAAGGAGCTTCATTTTAAGACGTCTGATACAAATATCAGACGTCCAATCTTTGTTTTCCCTGAGCAATTTCTTTTTATAACTCTCATTGAACTCGGATATACTTATTTTCATTTAAAAGGTTGTGTTCTCAAGTTTTGAAAGTACTTAGATTGCTCCCTGTGTTCGACCTCAGATACTCCGATCTTCGAGTTATAAAATCTTTATTTGTTTTCGCGGAAATTTCTTCTATATTACAATGCATTAATTATTAAAGCACGATCTAGCTGCGTAAACATTTTGGCGCCGTTGCCGGGGAGTAATGGGCACTTTTAAATCTTTTGATTTCAACTTTTTGATCCAATATTTGACCTAACTCCTCTCTTTTGTTGTGCTTATTACAGGGAAAGCAAAAAGAAAAGAAGAGCAGCTGCACAACAGACACTCCAAGGAATAGTTAATTTCCATAAGCCCTCTCTCTTAACTCCCTCAAAATCTGAAAAGAAAAAAAAAAAAAGAGAACAATCAACTTAGGGCTACCTATTTCATATTTAGTAACTCATCAAGTTGCCTGATTTTCATTTCAACACATTTTTATCTGCTCATCCAACTAAGGTAACTAGGGCTAAAACTTTCTTAATTGAGCCCTAGGTACTAAATTCTGAGCCAACTAAATTGGACCCACTCGAGCCAATTTAAGGATTAAAAAGCTAGGGTTTTTAGAGACACATCTTATCTTAAACAAAGAAATAAATTTTTCCAAAAAGAGGTGTGCCTAAACCTTGTTTGAAAAGATCTATACAAGAGGAACCCTAAGCAAATCAGGCTTTGAATCCATTTGAGCCTTAAAAGAAAGGACCTAAAAGCTCTCAAAGGAACAAGAGGTGAAGTTGATCCCTTGGGTCAACCAACCTTAAACTTAGGTCACTTTTTCACTCAAAATACCTAAAAGTTCAAGTGGAACATTAAGCACCTTGATCTTAAAGTAAAAAAGGTAGACTTAAGAGGTCAAGGTCCCTATTCTGGTCTACCTAGAACTGCAGTGACAAGAGAAGTCGGGTGGGGGAAACCCTGTAACTCGTGGGGACGCTCTATCATGTAGGGGTCTTTGCGGGACTCTCCCTCTCTGGCTGCCCAGGTAATTCTCAGGTGGATGATCTTTTGATCCAGGGGTCCATCCGCCCTGAACCTCTATAGTCACCCAACAATTTTTGGGTGTCTTGATTGGGTCCAGCACCTTCTAATCTCATCACATCCTTCGGTGCATGTTCGGTAGGAGGTCCTTAAGACCACCCTTAAGACCTCCTTTAGAAATTCACTCTCGTCGAGGCCAAGCCTCGACGCCCTTGTTTGTGCAGCAACCCCACCACACAAATCTTTCATCTGATTCAGAACCTGGTTCTCCTTCTTCTCCCATCATGGCACAACCCATTGAAGAGGAGAATAACCTTGAACACCAACTTCAACGCCTTAATGATCTCTTTCAAAACTTTGTAAACCCACCGCAGCGACCTATGATGCAAGATCACTATAATCCCACTGCGGTGGCAATTGAACCTCGAGTACGAATCCCGATTGGAGGTCCTGATTCTGAACTGAAGCCCAATATGATTCATGCCATACCGAAGTTTCATGGGCTTAACTCTGAGGATCCATTCCATCACATTAAACAACTCAAGCATCTGGCCCAGACCTTCGAGTCAGATCTACAAAATCGGGATATCCTACTCATGAAAATGTTTTCGTTCTCCCTCTTGGACAAGGCCGCACATTGGTATCAAACTCAGACCCGTCCGATCAACACATGGGAGGAACTTCAGTCCGAATTTTTGAAAAAATTCTTCCCCGTTGGCCGGAGGAATGCCTTGCGCCACCAGATCACTCATTTCACTCAACAACCGAGAGAACCTCTTCACGAAGCATGGGATCGATTCATAGATCTCATGCAAAAGTGCCCCCATCACGGAGTTCCTAAGTGGGAACAAGTCCAGTCTTTTTACCAGGGACTCCGTGAAGACATTCGTTTATTCATCAATGTAACGTGCGGAGGAAACATCATGGGTCAACATGAGGACACGGTGTGGGAGATTCTCGAAAACATGTGCGAGAACTCCATAAATAATGACTCCATGGGCTTATTCGACAGGACGAATGCCCGCACATTGACGAATCTGAGAGGGGCACATGAGATGCAGGACTTGTCCACTTCCGTCGACTTGGAACTGATGGCCAGTCGGTTGGACAAGGTTTCTATCATAGAAAAGAAGGTGGACAAGCTAACTCGGCATTTGCAGCAAGCCACCTCTGCGCAAAACTCTTTTGCACGACCTCCTCTGGCAAGGGAAACTGTGCAAAACATCTACCACCATTCTGCCAAGGGGTGGATATGGGATGGACCCATATCCACCCCCATCTGCCTCTCGGACCGGAGTGACCTCCGATTCATTCTATTCGAGTTGGGGGAACTCTGAACCCTCGTATTCTGACTTTCCTAAGGTTCCTCAGAACTACGAGGACCTCAACGCCATTCAGAATGACCCATTCTCCAATACCTACAACCCTGGATGGCGAAATCATCCTAACTTTCAGTGGGCGGGAAATTCTCAAAGACCACCACATCAACCCCGTCCACAAGCCCCTCGTCCATATCAGCCGCCTCAGCCTCGGCACAATCCCACCTACCAATCCAGGCAAAACCAGGATCAACTAACTCTTATCCTTCAAGCACTGGCTGACATTCAAAAGACAAATGCGGCAATGCAAAAACAACACAAGGACGAGATCACAAAGGTTCGTAACCAACTGACCCAGATGGCGAATTCCCGCCAACCTGGCACCCTTCCTTCGCAACCTCTGCCCAACCCAAATAACGTGCCTACCCAGAGGTGCGTTATGAATCCAAATTCAGGCCACGCACATTTGATTTATCAGGCCCCTGCTGCTCCATCGCCAGATGGGATGGAAGCTTCGACATCTTATGCGAGATTTCAACAGAAGCAACCCCTCTTACCAAACCCAAACCAAAATCAGGCCGGATTAAATTCTGTAACAACACGTAGTGGTAAAATAACCGAAGACCCACATTATCCGAACCACTCCAAGCCTGATAATAGCCAAGACCCTAGGATAGTTATCCAAGATACCACTGTCCCAGATCAAGAACCTGGACCTATCCTAGAGGAACCAACTAGGATCCCATTTCCTGAGGCCTTGACCAAAGGAAAAAGGATAACCAAACCCGTGGCCCCTGAGGAGGATCTGGTCAAGCTCTTTGAATAGGTCCAGATAAGCATTCCATTGATGGATGCAATTCACCACGTACCGGCTTACGCAAGATTCTTGAAAGACGTATGTACACCTAAACGTAAGCCACGAACCAAGGATGGGAATCCGATCGTACTGTCAGAGAAAGCCAACTCTGTCATCTTGAGTAAACTCCCACCCAAGGCTAAAGACCCAGGAACTCCCCTGATTTCTTGTAAAATTGGTGAAACCTAATTTGATAGAGCCTTACTAGATCTAGGTGCCTCCATAAATTTAATACCTACATCAATCCTTGACCACCTTGAAGAATCTGAACTTAAACCAACTGAGGTGACATTGCAGTTAGATGATCGATCCATCAAGTCACCTAAAGGAATACTCGAGGATGTCATTGTTAGGGTACGAGATTTCTACTTCCCGGTGGACTTCATAGTACTGGACATGGATGCACCTAAGAACCCAAAGGACACACCAATCATATTAGGGAGACCCTTTTTGGCCACTACTAGGGCCAACATAAACTGCGAAGAGGGCCAGATAGAGTTAAAATTTGGGAATCAAACCCTGAAGATTGACATTTTTAAGGCCCAATAAGGGATTAATTGCGGGGTTATAGAGCAGATTTGTGATATTAGCGCCGTGGTTGAGGAATTGCATACAGAGGACAACCTGATTATCCCTGATCAACCACTAGAAAATCAAAATTAGCCAACAGAGGAGTGAGAACATGATCTAGACACACCTATGACTCCAACCCTTGTTCCTGATACAAACCCTAAACCACCCGCTGCTGCTGACAATCCTGTCATGGAACTCAAGCCCTTTCTCGAGCATCTGAACTACGTCATTTTGGATTCGAATCAGACGTTTCCTGTGATTATCAACTCTCGACTCACACCTGACCAGGAACTCCGTTTGATTACTGTTCTCCAGCAACATCGTAGAGACATTGGATGGACTCTCGATGATTTGACTGGTATAAGCCCTTCATACTGCACACATCGAATCTACACAGAAGAAGGCGCACGACCTTCAAGAGAAATGCAAAGACGCCTAAACCCTAACCTACAGGAGGTCGTGAAAAAGGAGATCATAAAGTGGTTAGATGCAGGGATCATCTACCCAATCTCTGACAGTCGTTGGGTGAGTCCAATACAGGTGGTGCCTAAAAAGGCAGGACTTACCATTATCACGACTGAAGCCGGAGAAGTCATTCCTACCTGAATAGCTAACTCGTGGAGAGTCTGCATTGATTACAGAAGACTCAATTCCTCCATGAAGAAGGATCATTTCCTACTACCGTTTATTGATCAGATCCTCGAGAAACTAGCGGGAAATAGGTTCTACTTTCTTGACGGGTACTCCGGTTACAACCAGGTGGCAATCCATCCAGAGGACCAAGAAAAGACCACATTCACCTTCCCCTTCAAGACGTACGCTTTTCGAAGGATGCCATTCGGTCTCTGCAATGCACCTGTAACTTTTCAGCGGTGCATGCTTGCCATATTCTCAGATATGGTAGGTGATTATCTGGAAGTCTTCATGGATGACTTTTTAGTTTTTGGAGCATCATTTGACGATTGCCTCCAACACTTGGTCCAAATACTCAGGCGGTGCATCGATGTGAATTTGGTTCTTTCTTGGGAAAAGAGCCATTTCATGGTGCCTAAGGGAATTGTCCTAGGACATTTAATCTCGGAGAAAGGCATCCAAGTGGATCGAGCTAAGGTTAACCTGATTTCCAAGCTCCCTATGCCTAGCTCAATTAAGGACATAGGATCTTTTTTGGGGCACGTCGGTTTTTACCGTCGATTTATCCCTGATTTCTCCAAAATCGCGCGTCCCCTGACCAATCTTCTCTCCAAGGATGTGCCTTTCGAAATTTCAAGGAATGCACTCAAGCATTTGAGATCCTACGTGACTGAGTCACCCAAGCCTCGATCGTACAGTCCCCTGATTGGTCTCAACCCTTTGAGATCATGTGCGATGCATCTGACTTTGCTGTAGGAGCGGTTTTGGGGCAGAAAATTGACGAGAAACCTGTGGTCATTTACTATGCCAGCAAAACACTGGATGAGGCTCAGTGTAACTATACGGTTACTGAGAAAGAGCTGCTAGCTGTAGTATTTGCCATAGAAAAATTCAGATCATACCTTCTGGGTTCCCGTGTTATCATATACTCGGATCACACAGCTGTGAGGCATCTCCTTGCAAAGAAGGACGCGAAACCTTGATTAATCCGATGGATCTTGCTGTTGTAAGAATTTGACCTTGAGATTCGCGACAAGGTGGGAAAGCAAAATGTGGTAGCTGATCACTTGTCCCGTCTTCCTTCTGAAATAATTGACCCTTCCGGACCCATCACAGAACATTTTCCTGATGAGCACCTCCTGACTATCAGTACAAGTCTTCCATGGTTCGCAGATATAGTAAATTACCTGGCATCACATCAGATTCCTTCCAATTGGCCGAAAGCCAAGAAGGACAAATTGCGTTCCGATGCCAAGTATTACCTATGGGAAGACCCGTATCTATTCCTCATTGGTGCTGATCAGATAATTCGACGGTGTGTCGCGGAAGTGGAAATCAAAGACATACTCTCATTTTGCCATGACCAGCCATGCGGTGGACATTTTTCGGGACATAAAACCGCATCTAAAGTCCTCCAGTGTGGCTTTTACTGGCCCACAATTTTCAAGGACGCGTACGATTACTGTAAGGCATGTTCCCGTCGCCAGACTTTGGGCAACATGAGCCATCGAGACATGATGCCTCTACAGCCGATCTTGGTATGCGAAATTTTTGATGTCTAGGGATTGATTTTATGGGACCCTTCCCGATCTCGGATGGCTTCGAATACATCTTACTCGCAGTTGACTATGTTTCCAAGTGGATAGAAGCCATTCCGACCCGAACCAATAATCATAAAGTTATAAAATTCATTCATCAAAATATTTTCTCAAGGTTCGGGATTCCACGAGCTATAATTTCCAACGGAGGAACCCATTTCACTAATGCTCAGTTCAGGTCACTGATGACCAAATACGGGGTGTCACATCAAATCTCTACTCCTTACCACCCCCAAACTGATGATCTAGCTGAGCTATTAAACCGAGAAATCAAGAAAATCCTTCACGTTACTGTTCGACCTGATAGAAAAGATTGGTCTTCTCGGCTTCCGGAAGCATTGTAGGCCTATAGGACCGCTCACAAGACCCAATTAGGAATGTCTCCCTTCAGACTAGTGTACGGGAAGGCATGTCACCTCCCCGTCGAATTGGAGCATAAAGCCTATTGGGCAGTACGGAATTGTAATTTCGATCTTTCTAAGGCTAGAACCCACAGAAGACTTCAAATAAGCGAGATCGATGAATTATGCCACGACGCGTATGAGAACTCGCGAATTTACAAAGAACGGGTTAAAGTTTTTCACGACAAACACATTTCTAGAAAGGTCTTTGTTGAACGATTTACGAACCTACGCCAACGTGTTCGATTTTGGAAAACCTGTCGTTGTAGTTCGAAAGCGAAGGATTCGTGTTCAACAAATAAAATTTATACCGAAATTAAAATTCCGGGTCGAACACAGGGAGGCGAACGTTTGATTTAAAAACTTCGCGTTTCTTTTTATTTTGTCACAAAGAAATTCAATTTAAACTATCTAAGTATCTACAACAAATAAAAGAGAGAGGGAGTAAGAGAGAGAGAAGGAATACTATACATGGAAATCAAAATGAGATGTAGAATAGACAAGGAATTTATCATAAAAGAGTTCTTTCGTTACAACTAGAAAACATAAAACAATTACTCTAGAAAGCATTAAAAGAATGGAGGGAGAAATGTCCTCCTCGACGATCGCTCGGAGGACGAATAGACTACTCTAGAAAGCAGTAAATCTATACTAGAAAGCAGTAAAAAGAATAGGGAGAGAGAATCCTCCTCGACGGTCGCTTGGAGGACGAGCCGGACGGGACGACGCCTGGACGAAGGAGAACGAAGAGGGACGAAGAAGGACGAAGCAGAAGAACGGGAACGAAGCAGCACGCCGTCGTCGTCGCGGGATCCACTTCCGAAGGGGGACGAAAATTTGGACTTTATCTCGTGAGAAGCATCCCGGGTGTGGGACAAGCTTCTCTTGAGCTTTGGAGAGGTAGAGAGGAGAAGGAAGGGATGAAAATTTCGTATGGAGGGGGTCTCCTTTTATAGTTGCAAGGAGTGGGGGCAAAATGGACATTACATCTTCAAAATAATAAATAAGGGGTCTTTAGTGACGGATAAAACCGTCGCTAAAGCCCTCAACGTGGGCGTAGCCGCCGCGCCAACGCGCGCCCGCTCGGCAGCCCGCGCGTAACGCCTACGTACGTCGCTTGATTTTCAGCCGTCCGATCGCGAGATCGGACGGCTTAGATCGCGTCCGCGCCCGCTGCGTAGAGCGCTCGCGTGCGATCGCGCGTTACGCCCGGCGTTCAATCGCGCGTCGTCCTGATTGAGCGCGCGCAGCCGTTGGATCTTCATCTGACGCTCGTCCGCGCCCACTCGCCCGCGCCTTCCACCCCCTCACCGCGGCTCGAACCCGCGACCTCCGCTTCGCCCGCAGCTCGTCGCCGCTGCGCTACGCGGGCGAAATGGTCGCGCGGACGCTTTTAAGCGCGAGCGACCGCAGCCGTTGGATCGAGATCCAACGGCGGAGAGGAGATGGTGCGCGGTCTTCACAAGACGCATGCGGCCGATTGGGCGGCTGAGATGGCGCCACGTGGCGCCATCTTGGCCGTCCATCTTCTGGAAGTTGTAGATGGTGCCACGGATGTCGGATTGACTCAATTTTTGTGTCGTTGGGCTGCGATCGTCGATCCGAATTCATTCGTGTGGTCGGATTTGCCATCTGAAGTGCGGATTTACACCATCCTGGCCCTTGATCTTCTAGGGTTCCCCGGTCTCTATCTGATGCTACGGATGCCTGATTAGGGCGATCTTGGAGTCGTTGAACTCCAATCGTCGCCCTGATCATATCCATACGGTTGGATCTTTTATCCGAGGCCCCGATAAAATATTTGCCCTGTCCAAGCACATAAAAGGAGACAATTAACCTCCATTTTATTCAAACTACTCTAAATGCAAGATGATGCATGTAATGCAATATTTATATCATGAAATGCAATCCTATGCTTAAGAACATGCATAAATAGACATTTTAAGTAGTGTAAATGTGTTTACATCATACCCCCATGCCTATCTTTTGCTAGTCCCTAGCAAAAACTATATGTTATTTATAAAAGAATTAGGTTAGATTATTTGGACCTGAGTTATTTTCAATCATTAAGAAATTGTCTACTTAAGAACTGAACTTTCAAAGACACAACAGTGCCCGGGTATCAGCCAAAATGCAGACCGCCTCAAGCCTCGCCTTATTCAAAGAAAATTTTCTTTTTCTCTTTTTACTCTTTTCTTTTTTTTTTTTTTTTTGGATTTTCAAATTTTAGGGTTTAAGAGTGGCTTTCTACGGCCATTCAACTCACCCAAGATTTGATGAGAACCCTAAGTTTTAAGCATCTTATTGTGATTGTGATAGACTCGTTGACCGGCAATTAGAACGGACTTCGGATTTCTACGCCTCTAGGTGACCTCAAAAAGAATTCTGTCTAAAGGTGTATCTTTACAACCGGTAGCTTTCTCCCTACTTTTATTTTTTTTTTTTTTTTTTTAACGGGGTCAACACAAGGGTGAATCCAGTGTATATCTCCCCGATTTATTTTACTTCTCCGCTTCTTCCTAAGTGTTTTGGGAATTTTTAGTGCATTTTCTGAGCTGGGTTCTGGACAACCGGTCGATGAGCTGTTACCACCGACAACTTGCCAGCCATACTCGTGCGGCGAAGTGTGGCTTATTTCTTTTTGTTCTTTTCTCCTTTTTGATTTTTTTTTTTTTTAAATAGGTGGCTTCCCTGGTCTAAGATTTACCTAAAGGCAGCAAAAAGAGAAAGGTCCAGTGACTGGGCTCTGGACAACCTACCTATGGGCTGTTACCCACGATAACTTGCCAGCCATATCACCCTAGAAGGTTCATTAGCTACCCAATTTCCGTTAAAATCGCCAAACAACGAGTCAGTGCAAAGAAAGTGTGTAGATGCTTAAAACTCAAAATTCCCTCACATCAGAGGGCGGGTTGATAAGTCGTGTACTTATCACCCAAACTTATTTACTCCAATTAAAATAAAATTCAAGTTGGCGAGAACTCGAAAAACAAATCCACATTTTAGTGGATACACTGGCTGATTAAGTCCAAAGACCTGAAGGGTCTTTGTGTTCAGAACATAATATAGTATTTCTTAAGATCGAAAATTTTCTTAAACCCAAATTCTCTTTCCTAATTTTGATTTTTTTTTTTTTATAAAATAAAACAAATCTACGGAGCTGACGAATGAATTCAAAGATAAATATCCACCCCCCCATGCCTATCTAATGCAATGTCCTCATTGTATTAAAAAGACATAAAACATAGTGGAAAAGCGTAGAAAGCACCTGAATTGCGTGGATATCGGGTCCGCTCCGAGATGAAAAAGAACTGTATATGTGCTGAGTTTAGTGCCTTCAGCTAGGCACACTATACAAAGAAAAGAAATGAAGAATTCACATGTGCAGGTCAGAATTAGAATGAACAGAAGAATCCTCCGACCTGTCAACAGAGGTCCACAGATGTGGACCAGATTGTGGTGCAGACCCATCCCCCATAATCGAGAATATCTTAGGTTCTGGATAAAAATTACCCAAAACCTAAAATCAGAATGCAAGCGGGGTCGGGCCTGTGATTTGTGAGGATGCAACCCAAGGCCAAAATGTCGGGTTACAAAGAATTGAAGCTCAAAAGGATAATCGTTAAATGTGTGCTTGAGTTTGACATCCTCGAAACGAATGTCGTAAGGGTTCTGATTTGATGGTTTCAGCTTAAAAGGAACCCTTCGACTCAATCTTCTATTTCCTCCAAAATTGACTTCCCAAATCAGAACTTCCCCGCTCCTATCCTCCTCATTAAGTGTATCAAATTCCAAGACCTCTTGTATATTCATCACCCCATCTGAAATCTCCAAGTCTAAATGATGTGGCAGAATCAAAATTGACTTGGGTCTAATTATCTCAGAATTAGAATCATCAATAAGCTCAACAGGGTGTAACTGATAATCAGGGCATTGAATTGATTCCTCCAGAAAATGCGATTCTGGATCTGTATCGTGTGCCCTAATAAGATCAGTTTCCTCAGTTATTGGGCTATCAAATGATCTATCAGATTCCTCAGGCCCAATCGTCTCACAAAAATCGTGATCTGAAAACTCGTGTGAGACTTCGCAACTTGAATCTTCACCATCAAAGAAATCAGGATCCGTATCAATGTATGTCCCAAAATCAGTTGTCACTTTGTGTTCCCAGGAGACATACGTTTTCTCGTAACCCGGCTCAGGGATCTCAGGTGAAGAAATCAGATCATCCTTAATTGGTTACTTTAATTCAATCTGGTCAGCCTCGTAACACATGTTCCCCCCAACAGGTGCCTGAGCGGGTTCTGTCATTGGCTTTCCTGAAGAGGGTTCATCCTGGGAATCATCCCAAGATTGAATCAAAGCAACCACGAATCTCATCCTCAATTTCGCTAATTTCCCGAGTAGAAACTCACCCGGGTTCTTATCATTAACATCCTGGAGCCAATCCAACAAAGACTTGTTTAAATCATCAATCATTTCAATCAGGGGCTCCAATCTCTCAATGCAAGGTATTGGCTGAACTTCTAAAGATTGTATGATATTTCTCAAGTTAGCCAGAACCTTATCTTGAACTTGATTAACCTGAACCAAATGAGTTGGTTCAGGATTGGGCGGGTTTGACGTCAAAGCAGAGGAATTAACGAATTGAGATTCGTTATACCCTTCCTGAAAATAGGTCATTTCAGAATGTTCAAAGGATGGTGATGACCTAAAGGCAGTGAAATCAGAGGATGGGTAAGGATCAGTGTATCCTTCTTGATTGTAGATCGCATTAGGTTGTTCATGAAAGGAGGACAATCTACAATCGATGCAACTCTGAGAAGGATAGAATTGAGAATCAAAGTGTTCAGGGTTAGACCCTAAACACGGGGGTCTGGAATTGTATCCCCAATCCGAATTATCCCAACTAACTAATGGTCGATTACAATACGAGTTGGGATAATTGTCATGTTGAGGATAATTTACAACAGGAGGGAAAGAGCGGGAATGCGTGAAATATGTGGAAGGATTCATGAGACACGGGAGGAAGAAAGGTGCCCTGCAATACAAACAATCAAACCTGTCCTTAAATGGGTTAGCCTACAGACCTACAGACTCCCAAAACCCGTCTTGAGATAAAGGAACGATTTGATCTACTTCTGTCTGTTCAATCCAACCAGTTAGAAGGAGGGACTGGGGAGAAGGTTCTTTCTTCGGCTTACGCCTCCGGTTCCTAGTGTACCCCCCAGCCGCGATCGTTTGACTCTGCTCCCCTAGCTAGACATCAGATTGAACAGTAGAAACAGACTAATCGAAAATAATCTCGTTCTGAGTTCTGAAGAGCGAGTCCAATCCTTAAGGCCAACTTCTACTCTGTTTTATTTAGGGCTAGGTTTGAATGTGCTTTGGAATGTGATGGGCCCTTTAAATGGGTTGTGCCCTTAATGATTGATTGCTTTGTGTGTGCGTGCACAACCAGTGGTTTTCAAGCAAGATTATTTTTGATGTGGTAAATTTTAAGGTTCAAATCTTGCTTAGTAGCTTTTAGGATTCAACTTTAGGTGTTTTCAATCAAGTTTCATTAGCACACCAGGTTTTGCAAGCGTAGGTGAAGATATTTTCCTTTAAAGTTTAAAAAGAATGTGGAGTGCCTGGTAGATCCCTAAGAGTTGAACCTAATTGGCAGCTACTTGATGAGTTGATTTTATTTGAAGTGGTGCGGCCCAAACAACTCAAACAACTGGCCTGATGCACCACCTAATTAGGCACACAAATGATTACCAATCTGATTTCTACTCGATTATGTGTTTGGATGTGTGTACCGGCTCCTAAGATTGGTTTACCGGTTGAGTTAGAAAATCAGATGAGGTTGTGTACCTCTGTGAGATTTTTTTTTTTTTTTTTTAATGTGGGGGTTGGAGTGACTATGGATGTCAAACAACAAACAATCTAACCTTAGAGTTTATAAGAACACCTAGGTTGATTAATGTTTGAATTATTATGTGATGAAATAAAATCTAATGGGTGGGAGGTGGGGGATAACTTACAAAACCTTCCACAGCACTTTACTCTGATCTACCGCTTTTGCCTGTCTCGAAAGAGTACCTGCAATTACAATAAGAAAGGAGAAAAGTGAGGTAAATGATTTGTAAGTTACAAAACGCGAAGAGAAATCAAAGAGCGTTGCCTCCCCGGCAACGGCGCCAAAATGTTGAACGATTTACGAACCTACGCCAACGTGTTCGGTTTTGGAAAACCTGTCGTTGTAGTTCGAAAGCGAAGGATTCGTGTTCAACAAATAAAATTTATACCGAAATTAAAATTCCGGGTCGAACACAGGGAGGCGAACGTTTGATTTAAAAACTTCGCGTTTCTTTTTATTTTGTCACAAAGAAATTCAATTTAAACTATCTAAGTATCTACAACAATTAAAAGAGAGAGAGGGAGTAAGAGAGAGAGAAGGAATACTATACATGGAAATCAAAATGAGATGTAGAATAGACAAGGAATTTATCATAAAAGAGTTCTTTCGTTACAACTAGAAAACATAAAACAATTACTCTAGAAAGCATTAAAAGAATGGAGGGAGAAATGTCCTCCTCGACGATCGCTCGGAGGACGAATAGACTACTCTAGAAAGCAGTAAATCTATACTAGAAAGCAGTAAAAAGAATAGGGAGAGAGAATCCTCCTCGACGGTCGCTTGGAGGACAAGCCGGACGGGACGACGCCTGGACGAAGGAGAACGAAGCGGGACGAAGAAGGACGAAGCAGAAGAACGGGAACGAAGCAGCACACCGTCGTCGTCGTGGGATCCACTTCCGAAGGGGGACGAAAATTTGGAGTTTATCTCGTGAGAAGCATCCCGGGTGTGGGACAAGCTTCTCTTGAGCTTTGGAGAGGTAGAGAGGAGAAGGAAGGGATGAAAATTTCGTATGGAGGGGGTCTCCTTTTATAGTTGCAAGGAGTGGGGGCAAAATGGACATTACATCTTCAAAATAATAAATAAGGGGTCTTTAGTGACGGATAAAACCGTCGCTAAAGCCCTCAACGTGGGCGTAGCCGCCGCGCCCACGCGCGCCCGCTCGGCTGCCCGCGCGTAATGCCTACGCACGTCGCTTGATTTTCAGCCGTCCGATCGCGAGATCGGACGGCTTAGATCGCGTCCGCGCCCGCTGCGTAGAGCGCCCGCCCGCGTGCGATCGCGCGTTACGCCCGGCGTTCAATCGCGCGTCGTCCTGATTGAGCGCGCGCAGCCGTTGGATCTTCATCTGACGCTCGTCCGCGCCCGCTTGCCCGCGCCTTCCACCCCCTCACCACGGCTCGAACCCGCGACCTCCGCTTCGCCCGCAGCTGCGTCGCCGCTGCGCTACGCGGGCGAAATGGTCGCGCGGACGCTTTTAAGCGCGAGCGACCGCAGCCGTTGGATCGAGATCCAACGGCGAAGAGGAGATGGTGCGCAGTCTTCACAAGACGCATGCGGCCGATTGGGCGGCTGAGATGGCACCACGTGGCGCCATCTTGGCCGTCCATCTTCTGGAAGTTGCAGATGGTGCCACGGATGTCGGATTGACTCAATTTTTGTGTCGTTGGGCTGCGATCGTCGATCTGAATTCATCCGTGTGGTCGGATTTGCCATCTGAAGTGCGGATTTACACCATCCTGGCCCTTGATCTTCTAGGGTTCCCCGGTCTCTATCTGATGCTACGGATGCCTGATTAGGGCGATCTTGGAGTCGTTGAACTCCAATCGTCACCCTGATCATATCCATACGGTTGGATCTTTTATCCGAGGCCCCGATAAAATATTTGCCCTGTCCAAGCACATAAAAGGAGACAATTAACCTCCATTTTATTCAAACTACTCTAAATGCAAGATGATGCATGTAATGCAATATTTATATCATGAAATGCAATCCTATGCTTAAGAACATGCATAAATAGACATTTTAAGTAGTGTAAATGTGTTTACATCAGTCTTTCATCCTGGTCAAAAGGTTTTACTCTTTGATTCCCGACTCAAATTATTCCCAGGAAAGTTAATATCTAAGTGGGTCGGACCTTACCTAGTCCGACAAATCTTTGGAAATGGAGCCATTGAAATCAGCCCACTCAGCCACGATTTCGAACCCTTTGTTGTGAACGGTCAGAGACTCAAACCGTTCATTGACATGACCGATATAGATTTGGCTGAGTCATCCTTTACCCTCCATTCCTCTTGAGCTCATTGCACCCAGCTGATGGCGTAAAACTCAGCACTTAACGGGAGGCAACCCGTCATTCTTTGAAAAACCCGAAACCTTTTTTGACATCTCTGTGCAGAATTCATATTGCACTTTAGGGTTCATCCATTAGAACAGCCGACTTCACCTCAGGTATCCCTACCCGAGATTAGAAATCGTTCGCAACAAGTCACTTCGACCCATTCACTCACCACACACCTGTCCTAATGCATGAACTAAGTTGAAATCGAACCCACCTAATTTACAATGGCGACATTGCAAATCTTAGGCATGGGGGGGTATGAAAGTGCAAAATGTCAGGAAAATTCATATCATGAAGAGGTTTCAATTAAAAAAAATTAAAAAAAAAAAGACTTGATGGAGGAGAGAAACAATTCAAGGTCATACAAATGAGAGGAGGAAAAGAGTAAAATGACAAAAGGAGCACAAAATGAAAATGAAAAGAAATAGTCATTAGTAAAAGATTAAGGGGTTAATTGAAGTTCTAGACCAAATCAAGAAAAATAAAAAAGTGCTAAGGAGATATAACAAGAGATTAGCGGGAACGCTGGTCTTAGGCCTCTTGGGCTAAATTCGTTAGCTTAAAAATTCACGTATCCGCTAAAATCTGGATAATCCTCAAGAGGTTGGGGAAAATGCGAAGCTTAAGTATTAGGTCTAAGGCTTAGGAAGTATTCGGCCTCGTTAACTGACCTCCGGTTTGCAGGATTCAGTAACCTAAGCATCCCAAATTCACACACAGTCTGGTTTTGTGCGCATAAACATCCAAATCATGCAAAAGCGTTTAATGTTCTGAAAAAGTCACCTAGATTAGGAGCGGCCAATCAACACAAGTTGATTTGGATGAGTTCCCCCTCGAAGATGCGTAACAACATATCATCTCCTTGGTGCTTGTCTCTTAGGATATTTAAATATCCTACTAGGGGCATGTAAGCGCTCTGCTGGTTCAGATACCATGGGTGGCATTATCACGAAATGTCGATCGCCAGGGTCTGAATTCGGCCACGGAATGCCATGGGCAGGATTATCTCAAAATCTCAAAAACTAGGGTTCTGGGGGTTGCCATGGGCGGGATTATCTCGAAATCTCGAAAGCCAGGGACCCTTGAGGATTGATGATGGGGACGAGGAATCCGATACAAACCGTGCTAGGAAGCTAATCCGAAGCTAGAAATAAAAAGAAAAGAGAGAGAAAAGCTCTCCAAACAAATAAATCTTCTATCTCTCTCTTACAAAAATGCACTGCAAACTGAACTTAGGCTAAGAATGTCTCAAGCACGGGTGCTTTAACCGTGGAGTTCAACAAACCTTAGGTTAGTTTCTGTGGGCCTTAGACACCTTTGCGGAGGACTGAGGCTAAAGCGGGTCAGGTTCGGATTTTGGTTGGTACTTGAATACCTCTAGGCCTATTTTCGGCTTTCCAACCTAATCACAAAAGAAAAGGAGAAGCACTTATCATGATTGTTGACAAACACTCAGGGTCTAGAATGGAAGTTAAAACCTTGAAATTTTGCTAAGGGACTAGCAAAAGCTAGGCATGAGGGTATGATGACAGCCTCATCATGAGCCATAACTAGCTCATTTTGACCCAATAAAGAGAATAAAAGCTCCTACATAACCTAGAAGAAGGCCTAAATGAAGGAATAAGTATTCTGGGAAGAAAACATGAAATAAAGGTTAAAACTGTAATTTTACCATTGCAGTACATAAATGGGATTTCTCAGAGGCAAAACAAAGGTCAAATGGTCTAAATAAGATAAAAAGTGGGTTGATTCAATCAGACATGGGTTTATGTGCAATCTAAGAATTAAATGACATTTGATAACCCTAAAACAGACCCGCTTAAATCAACAAGGTTCCGGTTAGGATAAAAATCAAGTAAATCCTCTAAAAATCATGGAAAAATATCCCCTAGGGTTTAGAACACTTAATTTGACCTTTGGAACCCAGTTTGATCTAGATTAGGGTCCTAGCTCATTAATTAACCAAATTTAGGTTTTTATGCAAAATATTTAGTCAAACGTGGTCAAACCTAAAATATAACTTCACCATTGGATTCCTTAGGTCAAAATTAGGTTTGTACCAAAATTTGGACCTAAGGGGAGGTCTTGACCTACTTTGCAATTTAGTACACTCAAATCACAATTTGGTCCCTATCTTTTGAAAATCATCGCAAAGAGCCCCTAACTTCCTCGCCACCTTTGCAATCAGGTCTTTCCACCATTATTGGGGAAGATTCTTCTCCGACGAGGTTGATAGGGGGGATACGCCAAAATTCCTCAGAGATCTCCTCCCAGAATTGGAAGAGAGATTCTCTGAGGAATTCCCTTCCAACTAAGCCCGATCTTGATCGTTGATTTCTTTCCAAACTCTCGTGAAAACGCACGATAATTTTGGGTCTCGACCACCTTCCTTCTCCGGCGAGACAGCGGTAGCCAAAAGTCGCCCTCCATGCACTAGAAAGTTCGGCCAGCACCTATAAAAGAACCCCCAAACTTGGCCGCTCAATTTGAGACTTGTCTTGGCCGTAGAATCCTCCAAATTTCTTCTCTCCTCTCTCCAGCCAAGGAACCCGCAAGCTCCGGCGACTACCTCTCCTCCTTTTCGTCGCTCTGCTGCCATACCAGCAGCAGAGTCTACTTCGCCTCATCCTCCCGCGTCGCGCCGCACCAAGTGCACGTTTCCCCGACCTCTTCCTCATCGCCGTCATCTCCCTCAGGGTTATCTTCTCCGACGACGGCAACTACGAGCCATCTAACTCCGCTACCCCCGTTCTCTCCTAACAGTCCAGATAAGTCCCCCATCTTCCCCTCTTTCATTTCCTCACTATATTTCACTCAATCGACCCATTGACCGTCCTGTCCACCGCTACCTTCCTCATCTGCGGCCACCCTCCGGCGAGACGCCCCCGTCGCTCTGCAGCCCCACACGTCTCGCCGACCATCACATAACCTCTGCCTCATCTCACTGAACACCCTCCACTCATCCACAGCCTCGCCACACCACCAAAGCAACCCCCCAAACACACTCACCCATCCGGCCACAGAGCGACCTAGGCACTCACGCCTAGACCGCCCCGTGGCTTTCCACATAGCTGATCACCTTCACCGTGACACGGCGAAGGTCCCCCGGTGATCTGATTAGGCCGCGAGGCCATTTTGTGTCTAACAGGTTCCCAGCCCCTGCCGCCATTAACGACGACTCGACGAAGCTCCAAGCTCGCTCCAGGCTTCAGGACCGCAAGGCTCCAGGTGCTGCGGATTCGGGGAAGCATTGCGAAGCTATCTGACCTAGCGAGCAAAGCCAACAGAGCCTACAGTTGAGGAATTGAAGGAGCGATCGGCTGCGGGCGCGCGAAGAACAGCAGTGGGCTTTAGTCCCACATCGGTAAGCCAAAACACACCAACACCCTTTAAATTGCTTTTGTGAAATAGCCTCTTCGCCTCCAGTTACACTTAGGGTGAGGTCCCTCACCCATTACACTGCACCTCGTCCGTGGTTTCATCTCACGGATCTGGCGCGACCCGACCCGACCTTGTCCCAAGCACACCTCGCGCATCGCCCCCACGCCGGTGCGCCTGGTCACGGGTGCACGATCCGACCCGTTTAACCGGCTCTGGGAGAGCGTGCTGAGAGTGGTTTACAGAGAGAGATAGAGAGACGCGCGGGTAGAGGGATAGGTTTTGCTGTGCCTAGTGTGTACAGGACACAGGTACTTCACCGCTGCAAGAAAGAAGGAAGGGAGTTCTGCAGCCAAGGCAAAGAAGAAGAAATGCAAAAGGGAAACAGAAGAAAGAAGGAAGGAGGCTCTAAAAGAAAGGAAGGAGAGAGGCAAGGCAGTGAAGGAAGCAGAACCAAGGAAGACTGAAGAAGAAGACAAAGGGCAGACGAAGACTCAGGAAGGCAGAGGCAAAGAAAGAAGAACGTCAGACCTTCGCAGGAAGAAAAGAAATAGAGGGAGAGTAAAGGAGCTTCATTTTAAGACGTCTGATACAAATATCAGACGTCCAATCTTTGTTTTCCCTGAGCAATTTCTTTTTATAACTCTCATTGAACTCGGATATACTTATTTTCATTTAAAAGGTTGTGTTCTCAAGTTTTGAAAGTACTTAGATTGCTCCCTGTGTTCGACCTCATATACTCCGGTCTTCGAGTTATAAAATCTTTATTTGTTTTCACGGAAATTTCATCTATATTATAACGCATTAATTATTAAAACACGATCTAGCCGCGTAAACATCTAGTTATATCAAATTTCACATTTATGATTTCTAACTATTCTAGCTTGAATAATTACATTCTAATTCGAATTCTAATAGCTCCTAATTAAGGCTTAAACCTGACCTCCTACACTCTATAAATACCTATCTAAGGTCACCTAAGCCTAGATATAACAATCATAAGCAATTATCAAGCTTGAAACTCCAAATTTTCTCCAAATTGCTTCATTGTGCTCTAAGTGCTTCTTGTACTCTACTCTCTTGAGCACACTTCCTCTGCACTTCTACTCCTCATTTAGATTTATAAAGGGAGTATTCTAGATCTAGATTCTATTTTTATCTATTTTCAAAGGTTCTCTAGGTTTTTTTAATCCATATTTTATTTTTTGTTCTTGTTTTGGGTGCCTAGGTTGTGGGTTACTTATTCTCTCCATTAAAAAGGATCAAAACTCCCCTTGAGGGTTGTCCAAGAGAGGGTTTTTGTAATCATGTTTTGGTTAGTGATTTCCATTGGTCTTTTAAGGCAAAATCCTAGATTAAAAGATCTAAGTAGAGGCTTTTCTTGCAAGGGTTTCCTTTCTAAATTCGATGTTTATTTTGTGTGATTATTTATATTTTTTTCTTACCATTCCTTCACCCCCCCCCCCCCCCCCCCCCCACCCCCAACCTCTCTCTTATGCTACTAATAGGGTTGAGTTAGGCAATCACAATGGGGAGAGCATGCAAGGAGTGGGAATGAACTATAAGCAAATCCACTTGGCCATTTTAATGAACAAATGAAGAGTTTGGGCATCCAAACTTGGAGATGCCCAAATTTCCCAATGGTCATTCATGTCAAACTACACATTGTTAACACCACCATTTCTACCAACCAAAGGCCAATCATTTAGGGTGAATAATGGGATATAAATGCCCTTTAAAGACTATGGATTGAAGAGGATTTTATAAAAAATTTTGGGTTAGAGGATGAGATGAATTTAGCAACCACCAAGAATTTCGACATTGCTTTTTAATAGTTCAACAAGGCATGCAACAAACAAAGCATGGTAGAATAGAGAGGATTCAAGGAGTTACACTCAAAGAGCATCATTTCAATGGATCAAACATAAGGTAAGGAAAAATCTTCTTTCCAAGTTTATATCATTTTGAGTTTGACTTTCCAAGGATGGACATTATTTCAACTTGAATTAATGATTTTGGCGAAGTGGATGGGGGTGCAACAAACCTTAGGCGTGGAACAAGTCCCCATATATTACTAAGATCAGGCTCTAAGCCTCAACGTGAGTGATATCTTGGTTTTAGTTGAAATTTCATATTACTCTAGTCCTTAATATTTGATCCATATATCTTAGTTTTAAGTCTGATTTTGAGATTCTAAACACTTCTGCAAATTTGATTAAAGTTGTGAGAGACTGTGGGAAGAGATTAGGAATGAATCTTTACGTAATGGATTGAAGAACCATGTGTTGTTCGTCTTTAGCATTGTCTCTATTACAAGTTTAGGTGACCAAATTAGCTGTTTCGATGCCTGAACTTGGAGGTAGGGCTAGGTGATGATAACATCATCATCAACCATATCTAGCTTTAATTAGCCATTATCAAGGAATAAATTCTCCTACATAACCGCCAGAAAGCCATAATTCATTACAAATCCTTTCTGAGAGAATAACAAGAAAATAGGGGTAAAATCGTAGTTTTAACAGCACATCTCAATTACAGAATAATCACATGTTTTCTCAGGGGTTAAATAAAAGTCAAATGGTCTTAAATGTCTAACAAGTGAGTCCATACAGATAGAAAAAGGTTTTCGCGCATGTCAGGAATTAAATGGCATCTGAAACCCTAAAAACAGAATCACTTAATCTACTGAGGTTCTGATCAGGATAAAATTCACCTAAATCCTCTAAAATCATAAAAAAATATTCTCTAGGATTTGGTACTTTCAATTTGACCATCAGAACCCGTCTTGACCTAAAAAAGAGTCTTAAACAGATATTTGCCCTAATTTGGGTTTTTGTATAAATTACCCAGTCAAACCAGGTCATAACGAAAATCCAACTTCACCATTGGATTCTTAGGTCAAAATTAGGTTTATACGAAAATTTGGGCCCAATCTGAGATCATCTTGACCAAATTTTCATTTTGATCCAATCAGACTCTTTCTATCTCATTCAGACCCTTAGCTTTTTGAATTCCTTGCAAATAGCCCCTAAGTTTGTCATTTTCTTCACAAATAGGTCCATGCTGCCCTCAACTCCTAATCCTAAATCTCTCGCGACCTTCAAATGAGAAGATCTCCCTGATTTCTCGCTCAATCCCTTCCAAAATTGGAAGGGAGATTCCTTGAGGAGTCATCTTTCTAATGAATTAGATCCAAAGCCGAACAAACTTCCTAATCTCTCATGCAAATGCATGAGAGATTCGAGTATCTTTAAGTTTCCAACTCCAATGAGCCTTCCAAGCTTGGGAAGCTTGCTTCCCAAGCTCTAACCGCTCCCTAAGGCCTATAAAAGAAACCCCAGGGCCTGCCCGTTCTCCTCAGCTAGTTTTAGGGCCACAAATCTCTTCAAAACTCCACCTCCGACCCTCCTCCGACTTAGCTTCGGCGGACCTCTTCCCCGTTGTCCTACGTCCAGCCAACGGCCAAATTGGCTAGGCCACGACCTTCCTCACCTTCGTCCGTGCCTAGTGTGCCGAAGCCAGGGCCATCTTCCTTGTTCTTCACCGCCGTCCATCTAACAAGGTTTCATCTTCCCCACGTCCGACCATCACACCGGCGTGGGAATCTCTCCCCCTTTCGTCCCTAAACTAGGTTCTTTGGCTCCTCCACTTCCCTACTTCGTTTTCCCTCTCTCTATCTCTCAATCCAACCACCGACAACACCATTCACCTTCATCCCCTCCATCTCCGGCAACCACTTCGGTGAGGGTTCCTGTTAAGAATCGTGCTGTTTGAACCTTTTAAGACATCTGGACTTTAGGTCAGACGTCTGGATTGTGGGTCAGATGTTTGGTCAGATGTCTGGACGCATTCCCAGACATCTGAAAATAGAAAATCTTGGGCATGAACTCGCGTCTACGCGCGTGCTGCGCGTAGACAGTACCCCTCATCTTTTCCCTCCTTCTTCTCTCTCTTTCGCCCCAACAAAACCCTAAACACCCACCTTATATAAACCCCTCCTCCACCTTCGTTTCCCCCACTTCCAAACCACCAGCCCCTTCCCCTCTTCTTCTCCATTCCATCAAGAGCGGCAGAGCAAGCGAGAGCACGAGGAGAGGCATGAGAAGGAGAGGAGGTGAACTCGCAAGCTCATGTGGGAGCTCACCGGTGAGCGCACGGCCGGAGTGACGCATGCACGAGGCGGAGGAGTGCATCGGGGAGGTCCTCCCTGACACTACTGCAGCCGGAGCTGCAGGCGAGGGGGCACGGCGCGAGAGGGTGGAAGCAGGTTCTGGTTCTAGGTTTTTCCCATAATCAGATGTCAGGAGTGACGTCCAGACGATGGAGGCGACGTCTGGAGGAGGTTCCAGACGTCTGAGGAGGAAGTCTCGCGAAGGTACGTCCCATTGCAGATACGGCCATGCGAGCCTCTCCACCAACACCCGTTTTACATGCCCGATTTGAGAAGATCGGATATCTGCGTGCAGGATTCCCTTCAGGAAGGCGCGCGACACCCCCTCCCACGCATTTCAAATGTCTAGGCGACATACCAGACGACGGGAAGCGCTTCCAGACATCCGAAGAGGTGGTCGGACATCTAGAACTGGGTCCAAATGGTCCAGAGGAGTTCCTGGACATCTCAGGATTGGCACAGGCTTGAGGTATGACATTGGACACTTTTAAAATGTCTGGGAGTTGTTCCAGACGTCTAATTTTAGTCAGAAACACTGTTTTTGACCCGTTTAGGATCCGTTTGAGGTCCGTTTTCTGCAAATAAGATACCGATGTTTTCTGTATGATTTCATCTACTTGTTAGAAGACTTTCTATACTGTTCTGAATATTCTCTTGTGATTGATCCTTGTGATAGGACCTCGTTCTGTTGCGGGTTCGGGGCTTGCTGAGGCATGTGAGCCTGCCGTTCAAGCCCCCACTACTCCTGGGTTTACTAGTAGAGTGGCTTCCCCTACTTTAAATACAAACCTGAATGCATGTGTGGAATGAATGATTAGAACCTAAAGTATGGCATGAATCCTACGACTAGAAATACTGGAATGTCTGTATTGAATGTATGGATTGCAATTTTGAATGAGTAGATAGAATGATAACAATTGCCTGTAGATGAATAATAATTGCCTGTGAAATATGTAGTACTTGTTCTAGTTAACTATTGTATATAACTTTCTTGTCGCACACGTGAAATGACATAATATGAGCTGCATGCATATAATTTGGAAATGGAAAGGTGAATGTTGGAAACACAAGCTACCTGTGAATAACCTGAATATGGGAATGTGAACGATAAAATTACAAGTTGCATGTGTATAACCTAAGAATGGAAATAGAAATGATGACACATGGTATGGCTTGGCCTAAGGAATATGAGCATGAACCCTACGGGGAATTAGAAGTAGAGCTCCTGGAAATTAATTTAATGGAACTGGAAATGTGAGTGGGGAAGTGAGCTGGCCCTTGAGTACGGAGTACCAAGGAGAGCGACTGTCCCCCCTGTTTAGTGTAGAACGGAGCTAGCCGCCCTTAGGTTGGAACTCGAGGTTAGGATTGGCCACTTTGTACCGATTTCTTGGCCCTCGCGTACACAGTACCGGGGACAGCTACTAGTGTAAGGAGAGAGCTAGCCACCCCACTAGGCCCGGGGTTCAGCTAGCCACCCTACATCAACTTGTTAGGCCCACTGGGCAAACCAAGGTTGTCAGGCGAGGGTGCGCGAACTGTGGAGGGGCGAGACCCCTATTTGGTTCTTAGGGGCTAGACCCTTGTTACTGAGAGGGCTAGGCCCTATACTGGTTTCGTGCTGTGCTTTGGGTGCACCCGCTAACGGAACTGATTGACCGCGTGCTAGTGCGGGGTAGCTACCCGTGCACTTATCGCACGTGCCGTAGTCACCGTTACGTCTGCCCGTGACCTTGGGGTGGTTGATTGGGTGTAGGATCACCACGGGTGACTCTCCCGGCCAGGAGAGCACCACGTACACCTTCTACTCATCGGAAAAGACTGCAATCAAGATCATTCCTACGAGGAACATTCGAGATCAAGAAAGAGACCTAATAAATAAACCAAGTGGTGAAAAATAATAATTAGTTAAAGAAAGTAATTGAAAAACAATAGCTATCTATCCACCTTTACTGCTTTAGTTAGTTGGTTGCCACTCTACTCAGTGCTCGCTGACGTTGTGTACTCATAACCCCTTTTCAAGTCCAGGTGTTGAGTAGCCAAAGCCTACAGCTGCAGAGGGTGCTGGGCCTAGTAGAGCCCAATAGCTGTAGTTTCCCTTGCTGTACTCTTTTGTAGTAGTGAGTAGATTTTTGTACTCTTACATTATATACTTTATATTCTTGTACCTTGTTACTTTTCTACTATTGTAATGGTGTGTACTGTAGTAGTTTTACTTCTTTACTGTTATACTTTTGTTACTGTTAGTTGCTTAGCATAGTGAATGTGGTTTACTTTCCTGCTTTTTGGTTACTTTCTCATTGGACGACTGGGTCTTGGGATCAGTTGAGTCGGTCCGATCTCGTGTCCTAGAGGTATTCGGGAACCGGGTCGTAACAGTTCCCATCCGCCACACACGTCCATCCCCCTAGCCAACTAATCCCCAAGCTCCACCGTACTCCCCTCATCTAAAGCCCTGACCTATCACACTCCATCGTCCACCCAAAACACCCACCAAGTAACCCACCTTCACACGATCTACTCTGTCACCGTCCGACCTCCCCGCACAAAACGTCCCACGGACACCACCATCGCCTTCCACGTCCTCCGGCAACTTTCCTGAGATATTTTAACATGGCCGTAAGGCCTTATTCCATGTTTCAGGGTGTGACCGGACCTTCGTTGTCGCTGCCTTCATCTCCGACTTCGACCGCCGTGCTCCATTTAGTTCGAAGCTCTATTCCAGTTCCAGGTTGTGCGGACTCTAGACCAGACCCTTCCCAGGTTGACAATTAGGCAAGAAGACCTCAGCTGCGGCTTCAATCGACAAAGATCTCCACCTGCAACTGCATGCAACAAAGGCAGTGGGAATAATCCCACATCATGAACAACTAACGCACCTATGTGGGATAAATTAAATTTGAGTCCTTGGCTTATCTCCTAGAACACGGAGGGGTGAGGTCCCTCGCACCCTCACTCAATAGCCTACCTATGCCCTCACACCTCGCTCACCACCCACTGCCGGTGAGCCTGGTCTCAAGTATGCGAACACACCCGATTACCCGATTATGTGGTGTTGTGTATGGCCCTAGGAAGGTAGGAAGAGGAGGAACCCAAGAGAGGGAAAAGAGAGAGAGAGCACGGGGTTCGAGGGTTTTGCTCTGTGCATTGGCTAACACTTAGCCAAATCCGAAAGTGCTTCCCCTGTGCATGAAGAAGAATAGAGAAGAAGAGGCTTAGAAGAGAAGGCCTCCCTGAGGCACTGTAGCAACATTTAAGACGTCTGAGTGTATACTTGACATCTGATTTGGCACTGTGGCTACATGGCATTTCTAATTGATCAGTACTATTCAAACATTTGATTGGTTGATAAATGCTTAATTAAGGCTAATAATTGGTGATTCAAATCACCATTCTTTTGCCTTAACTTTCTTTTTACCACATCAATCTCTTATTATGCTCATGGTATACATTGATAATCCATTTTGAGTATATATCACTCATTGCTTGCCATTATCTGATTTAATTCTTGTGCTCATTTTCCTATAAATGGAGATTAGCGATTGAATTCCTATTTGCTCCGTCGAACGACCTCAGACTTTCATTCAAGTATAAATTTTATCTATTTTTTGAATTATTTTTAAGGATTTATTACTACAACAAACGCATCTTTTAAAACCTCAATTTAGCCCGTTTAACACTAGGGGTTGAAAACTATGATCTAGTTAACTAAACAGATTGATTAGGCACCCAAATCAGGCTAAGATCTAAATATGAATAAATACAAATTGGGTAACCAAGAAGGTTGATTAGACACCTAGGTTAGGTTATCCATTTATCATAAGGGTTATATATAGATAGCCCAAGATTTTACAACATACAAAAATGGATTAACTAGGTTCCAATGAACCTAGAAAAAAGTACTCCCAAGAATCATTGGCACAAATTCCAAAGATAAGAATCCTAAAATAATTAGAAGACAAGTACTAAGACAGAAACCAAGAGTATGAAAGCTATGATTTAGGATATATTCGCACAGCTCATGATTTGATTATGAATTGAGTGAATTAAATAAATGTTGTTATGGAGAGAGTCTCTGTTTTCTTAGCTAAACCATTGGCCTAAAGGCAACACCTAATTTGATGCAACCAACTAGCACACCAATGCTTGGATACCCAATTTGGAGGTGATAACCTCTTGAAGAGGTGCTAAAGTTTAGGGGTCTCATGGATAGGAGTTATCAAGGAAGAAAAAAACTCTGCTAGCTACAATATATAAACTACTTCATATCTTTCTTGACATGTTAGAATTAAAGGATACAAGGGTTATTTACTAGATCGACCATAAGATTTGACTTATTTATATGAATTCTCTAATGTTAGGTTAAAGTAATGGTCGGTTACTAGGATATTAATGATAGCTAACATAAGAGATTTGCATGGTGAAAAATGTCGGGGTGTCATGATCACACCTAAAAGGCTACCGAGGTAGAGGTTATCACCACTAAGTACAAATAATCAACTAGATTTAAATATGTATTTCCCATAGGATTAGGATGAAGAAAAAGGAGTCTTATATACTGTAGAAAACTATGACTATGTTTCGGGTAACTAGTCCCCTAAGCACCAAATTTAAAAGTAGGTGGCGAAACGGTGGCAGCAACTAGCTTTTCTTAAGTTGTTGTAGTACAGATAGTTATTGCCATCATTTGCTAATATTTGTTACTCGGAAAATACAGTTCTCCCGAGGTCGAACTCAGGGAGCAAGTCGTATTCTAGAGATATACATGTTTTATTACAAAAATAAAGAGAGAGAGATGAAAGTTTGGCTTCTTCTTCTTCTCTTCTTTCTTTCTCTTTGTCTTCTCTTCTTTTGGCTTTTGTTCTTCCTGTTCTTCTTCTTCTTCTTTTCTTGCTTCCTCTATTTCTTGGTTGGACGATCCTGTCTTTTTCTTCTTTTTATTTTCTTTGTTTCTTCTTTTCTTGCTTCAGATCTACCTCCCATGCTCTTCTTCTTCTTCTGCTTTCTGTTTCTTCACTTGGCTGCTCCTTCTCTCTTCTTTTCTTCTTCTTCTTTATCTTCTGATGTCTGCAGAGTCTTCACTTGGCTGCTCTGTGTTCCTCTCTTTCCTCTGCCTCGCCTTCCTTCTTCTTCTTTACCTTCACCTGTCTTCAGGACGTCGTCTGATTTGAAAATCAGACGACTTAAACCTCTTGTTGCTACAGTGTCTCCCTGAGCTTCCTTCTTCTTCACCTGTGCCTGCACGCTCAAGAGTTTAGAGTCAGGGCAAAACCTACTCTACCCCTCTCCCCCGCGCGTATCTTTCTCTCTGAGTTCGCTCTTAGGACAGCTCTCCCAGAGCAACCGGGTAATCGGGTACGAGTCGCGCCCGGGTCCAGGCCCACCGGCTTGCGGTGGTGGGCGAGGAGTGCAGGTCGGTTTAATCGGGTCGGGCCAGGTCCGCGGAGCGTGGTCACGGACAAGGCCGGGTCGGGTGAGAGGGACCTCACCCCGTGGTCAGGAGGCGAATAGCATAAGGCACTTTTTGCCTTTATGCGTCCGCGCGCCTCTGAGAAGTTCCGAGGTGGGACTAAATGTCCCACCCCAATTGAGCGCCCGCAGCGGAGGGAGCAGCGGGCAATCGTGGCTTCACGCGAGGCCTTCGCCCCAACTGCGAGCCTGGGACGCTTCGCGGAGACACCCCGCGCAACCTGGGAGTCGAACCTGGGAGAAGGCATGCCTGCACTTGCAGGTGAAGGAGCTCTGCCTGCTCAGTAATGGCGACGGCGGGCGAGTCACCTGGTCACAGAAGAACGGCCTCTCGGCCTAATCAGACAGGCGGGGGACCTTCGCCGTGGCACGGCGAAGGTGGTCGGATGGTTTTGCAATGGGCGTGGTGGAGCTAACGGATCGCCCTAGGTCAAACTGCGAGCGGAGAAGTGGGTGTGTTTGGTGGATTTGCAGAGGGCGTTTGGTGGGAAGTGGAGGGGTGGAAGAGGATCAGGGTGACGAGGTGGAGGTTATGCACAGGTCGGCGAGCCGTGTGGGGTGCTGGAGCGATGGGAGCAGTTCGCCGAAGTTTGGCCAGAGGTGGAGAAGGTGAGGGTGATCGGTGGGAAATCGGGGCCGACAGTAAGGGTTTCAGTATGGAAAAGAAAGAGGGGAGGAAGAGGAGAAGTTCTACCTGCTAAGCTGGACGAGGAGGGGTTGGCGCAGGCGACAGTCGTATCGACTGTCGCCGGAGAAGAAATTGCCCAGAGGAAGGGGCGGCGGCAAGGAAGGGACCGGAGAGGCGCCAGCTGGGTGCGGCGTGACGCGGAAGGATCGAGGGAAGGTAACCCTGCTGCTGGTAGTGCGGCAGGGCGACGAGGAGGAGGAGGAGATGGCCACCAGAGCAAGGGGGCGTCTGTCGGAGTGGGAAGGGAGGAATTTAGGGGGGTGTCTCCGTCAGATCAGAGCTGCGAAGAACGGCGGAGCGACGGGGGTATTTATAGGGGCTGAATCAGAGAGGAGGGCGGAGGGAGGAGACGTGTCTCCCTCGCCGGAGGACGTCGGAGGAAGGAGACCCATACCGTCCGTGCGTTCGCACGGGCGGTATGGGCTGTCGCAGTACTCAGGGGGGTGTCCCTGCGGTGGCTGACGACGCAGGGTACCCCCCATTGATTTGCTAGGGCCCCTCCCTCACCCTGCGCGGCGCCATGCTCCGCGCAAGGTCGCCGGAGCATGGTGCTGCGCAGGTTTTGCAGGAGGGACCTAAACGCAAAACACGAAGGAGAGTTAGGGGCTAAAATGCGAGGGTTCAAAAGTTGAGGGCCAAAAAGTAAATATATGAGGACCAAAGTGTAAAGTTGGTCAAGAAGGTTTCTTCTTAGGCCCAAGTTTTTATACATGACTAATTAGGACCTAAGGATTCTGATAGTGAATTTTATTTCTAGCTTAAACCTTGTTTGACCGGTCAATTTACGCAAAAACCTAAATTAAGTTGTTAATTGGGCATGGTTCTCAATGTATGTCAAAATGGGTTCCTAAGGCCAAATTGAAAGTCCTAAACCCTAGAGATTATTTTTATATGAATTTTAGAGGGTTTAGTTGATTTTTACCTTGCCTCGAACCACGTGAATTGAAGTGGGTTTGTTTTTAGGGTTACAGGCTGTCATTTAATTCTTTGGGGTTGTTGTAGCCTTTATTGAGTCATCTCATCCCACTTTTCTTCTTATTAGGTTATTTTTTCCTATGTTTGGGCCCTGAGTTACCCTATTTTCAGATCGGATTGGTGAAATTGTATTTTTACCCCTCAGTTTATGTTTTCTTTGCAAACTCAGAATCTTTCTGAGCCAAGCCTTTCTAAGGTTATGTAGGAGCTTTTATTCTCTGTATTAGGTCAAAATGAGCTAGTTATGGCTCATGATGAGGTTCTCATCAGTAGGCAATGAGCAACCTAGGAGCAATTGGATGGTAAAAGACCCAGTAGATTTGCAAGGTGTCCAGAAATCCAAAGGAGCCTATGTTGCATTAAGATGTCCATGGGACCCTAACTGAAGAAAAAAAGGGCTAAGAATCCTACTTAGAGAAATAAGATAAAGTTATGGATGTAGCACAGAATGATATTGCTAACAATCATAACTAGATGGGATAGGATAAGGACTTAGTGTGGCATAGTAGTCTCATGATGGCCAAAGAAAAAGGATATGAACCATGCAATGTAATTCTAAGAGAACCAAGAGTTGAGTGAGAGCATACATACAGTAGATATCCTTTAGTTTGTATTTTCTTTCGTTACTAAGCTTCTAGTGTACTCCTTATTTCTTCTATATATAGGTTTTGACACTTATTCATGTGACATCAATTGAAGGACACTTGCATGGACACTTCCTTCCTTATAACAACTACAATAATCTTCCTAGCTTAAAATAGTTTCATTTAGCTATAATTTATTTTTTATTACAAGATTTAATTTTGAAAAGATATTGATGATAACCTATGTTTTAATAAAGTTGATTGTGAAAAAGATCCGAGGGTGTTTAATAAAATACTACTCAATTTCCCGGTAGAAGATTATTATGGAGTTGGATTGTGGTGGTCAACTATTATAAAGGGAGCTTATTCCATCTTTAAAAAGCTTTGTTTAGATGTTGTCTCATAATTTAAAATCTAAAATATTTTGAAAAAGTAGAACCTTTTTTGCAATTTAAAATATTCATTTTAATCTATTTTCCATTTGTTACCGATAATAACATATTCATGTGCATCATTACATAAAAAATGGTATAAATTAGGAAGATATACCGACAAATTTCCCTTACATATATGTTAATGATTATTTTTGGTACATGGTAATTGCTAAAAAATACTATTGTGAAGCATGTGTTTTAACAAATATGTCTTGACAAATATTTTCTCAAGAATAGTGAGTAGTATTCTAGGAAGTACCTTTGATTGGTACGATTAGTAAAGCTACTTTTTGTCAAGAATATAATTAAGTTAAGGATAATATTCCTTACGAAAGAACTTTAAAATGAAGATAAAAGTTTCAATTTTTCAGTACTGTACGTCAACTTTTGAAGCCATCTTTTGTTGTGACAAGTGACAATTAGAGTGCCATGTTTATTTTCACATGACCACTGAATCAATGGATATAAGCTTTGATTCAAGAGAAATGAAAAATGTAAGTTTATTCTTCAGACAAATCCTATACACTCTTTATAAATAAAGAAAAATACATATCATGAGTTGCAGCCACCTTCTAATATTCCGAAGCTGATGATGATGATAGCTTTACGTGAAAAATGGTGTAAATGACATAGGATACGGCCCGAGGAGCCCGTAGTTCCTAATTCAAACCGTTCGTCGATCTCTAGGTAAAATATCCACTTCAAAAGTACAACTCACCGATGCCCTTCTAATCACCGGTCACGTTTCTCCATGAGTGCTACGGACTTCATCTACTTGCATATATAATATCGTACACAGGCATGACACGCGTGGTGGCTATGTCTCGCTTCCTTTACTTAAAAGGCTTCTAAGCATTAGGTGTTTAATTTGGATGCATTCTACTTGAATTTTCTAATTTAATATATAATGACGTTTATACTTTGTATACGTCGTTAGAAATCAATAAAAGTTCTACTACACTGTATCACGCACGTATACTACCGTTTTAAGATGAATGCTATTGCTAACTTAAATTAAAAAGAGCAACAACTTAAACCACGCGATCGTTACAGCTTTACGTATAGGAGCTATAGCCTACAACGTAAAGGTCTGATAAAACAACTCAAAAATAGAAATAAAACAAAGCATGCATGCACGAAAAAGCATGAAGGCACATGCATTAATTTCCTATTGTTGCGCACGCGAAGTTGCAACAGATAGAAGCATGAAATGGAGCTGGCAAGATGGGTGTAGCTATAGGGTGGCACCTACCACTTCCAGCAGAGCATCAATTGCAATAGTTAACCGAGGGACAGGATACAGAAGCGGGTGAGTGCGCTACGCTTGCAATAGTGCTGGAGCCATGAGAGGGATGTCTCAAGATAACGGTTAAACCTGCATTCATTTCTTATACATTTGAGATGTAAATTATTTCATTGTTTGATGTATCCATGGTCGGTTGCCATTCATTCCTCCTTATCCTTTTTATCCGTATCTTAAATATCAAATTAATATATGTACCTCCAGTATGCTGATCACAAATATAGAGATGCATGGCCATGAGAGTACGATGATTCAACGGTGGGGACTAGTAACTTTTGCAAGAAGAATTTAGGTTTGAGTCCTTATTATCATCTGAGGATTGGTACGTGAGTATGGTTAATTTTCCTTCATTTTGCTGATATGAAATTCTAATGTCATACAAAGTGGGGGGAAAAATAATAATAATAAAAATAAAAGAAAAGAAACAGAAGAATGCACGTGGAGGGAGAGCAACCACCGAGAGATTAACTTTGATGGCTCTCTTTCGGTACGGGAAAGAAAAGCACAGAAAACCCTTTTGTTTGGATTCTTGGCAGCGGCGTTATATGAGAGATAATGAGATTATGAATGTGCAAGATCTCTGGGCCCTGACAGCACTCCTTTTTCTCTTTTTCTTTCTAATTTACGAAAAGCTTCAAAAGATGTTGTTGGGGGAGGAGAACGGAGATAATGGCCACAGTAGTAATATCAGTAGAGTATACCGCCCTCTCTCTCTCCCTCCCCCGCAGGACATCGCCAACGGACCAAATTATATTACGTAGAGGGAGTGTGTGCATGTCTGTCGAGTTATTCAAATAAATTCGCTAATCACAAGTACTCAACTTGAATTTAGATTTTTTTTTGACCTTATTAGATTAGGTATTTATTTATTAAATATGGCTTAGATATCTATTAAATATGACTTGTCACTTCTTGAATCTTCGTTTAGATATCTGTCAAGTCATCCACAGGTATCTAATAACTGACTTGTTCATGATCTATTTACATTGGCAAACCTGTGACCCAACTAAGTTAACTTGCAACTCTCCGTTCCTCAATTCTCATTGTACTCACCACTTAGAGCCAATCCATTAGTCATTGCAACCCTTATCCCTTTAGACCATTCCGATCCCTCGATCCCTCCTCTATGACTCCACCCATCCCGACAGTCAGACACGAGAAAACCCTTCCAACTTGTGGGAGGGGGCCACTTGGAGGAGGTGGAGCTAAGGGGCTTCTTGGGGACAAGCAGATCAGGGGGAGGGGGCTACTAGCGGGGGGTGGGGGGTCGAGAGGCAGAGGAGGAGATCGCGTCACAGTCGATGTGGGTGGAGGTGACGTCTAGGCTCCCGAGCCGACGGATCAGGACTCAATCTAGCTTGCAAGGCCACGGATGTGGTTAAGCTCGATCGCGAGGCAACAATTGAGGTCACAAAGCTCGGATCGAGAGTATGGAAGGTGATGTGAAATGACCCTTCCTAAGGGTCGTTTGGCGTTTCTGAAAATTGTAGGGGTTTTTGTGCAATTTTAACCTCCCTATGTTTTTGTTGGGGATATGTGAGGGAAAAGAGAATTTGCGGCGGTGCCCCTGCAATTTTCCCAAACCATCCCCTTAACACACCATACGCCATCCCCCTCAACCCTCACCTCACCCCTCACTCCATCACCCACGACACCCCTCCACGCCTCACACCATCCCTCTTCCCACGCCTTCCACCTCCATAAATGCCACCCTCCTCCTCCATTCGTTCCCACACCGCAAACGAGAGGAGAGGGAGAGCAGGGAGCAAGAGGAGAAAGCGGAGAGTAGAAGAGGCCGAAGGCCTGAAAGCAGAGGGAGACGAGGAGGTGTTGCAGTTGCTACAGCTTCTGCGGGAGAGAGAGAGAGAGAGAGAGAGAGAGCTCGCAAATGGTTCTACAAAGTTATTTTTTCGCAGAATCAAATATCTGAAGAGACCACCAGACGTCTATCCAAACATCCAGAGGTAATACCAGACGTCTGGTAGCTCATTTCTTTCAATTATTTTTCTCCCTATCGAATTCTGACTTCACGTGCATGTGTCAGAGGTTGGGGAAGCGCGTCGGTGCAAGGATCGAGGTAGTTTCAGACGTCTGGGAGTATCTCCAAACGTCTGAAGACACCCTCAAACGTCTGCACAAAGTTCCACACGTCCAAAGGAAGGCTCCCTGAGCCAAGTGAGTATCTGAGTTCATTTAAGACATCTGGGACTCTTCTTAGACATTTGATTTTGGTCATTGTTGGTGTTTTTGGGCTCGTTCATGGCTCAAACGGAGTTGGATTTCTGCAAACGAAATGCCATTGGTTTCCATTCGAGTTTCTCTACATAATGATATAGTGTCTACGTAGTTTTGAGCTCGTTTGACCTGTCGATCCATGTTGTAGGTCTTTAGTCCGTAGAGTATATGGGACCTGCGGAGAAGTTGGGAGCTACCGTACAAGCCACCATTTCACCCGGTTAACCATTAGAGTGGTTTTCTCCAATCCCAAAATTAATAATCGAATTACATGCTTTAGAATTATTCGATTGAATCCTAAGTTGTGAGATAAACCCTAGGGCCGAAAGAGATGAATGCATGCTACTTTAGATACATCCGATTGAACCCTATGTTGTGAAATGAACATTAGGGCTGGAAGAGATGCATGTGTAGCTAATAAATGAATGAGTTACTGTGATAAATCATAAGCTACCTATACTACCTGTAAAACATACCTGTAATGAATAATCAATTGTGGAATCTTGAGTTTCTTATTATGCATTTAATGAATCAGATATGGAAATGAGAAAATCTATGTATGAACCCTACGGGAAATTTAGGAAGAAACCAAGAATACTATAGTACGGAAAACCTGATGGTTTTGAAACATATTGCCTACGGGCGACTGTTCGGACTTGGTTAAGAGAAGTGAGCTGGCCCTCGTGTACGTGGTATCAAGGAGAGCAACTATCCCTTTAGAGTAGAGGAGAGTTTGCCGCCCCTTGGGTTGAGACCCAGGGTGGGTTTGGCCACTCTACGTCAACTCTTGTTTGGCCCTCGCGTATGTGGTACCAAGGTAAGCTACTTAGTGTCAAGGAGAGCTTACTGACCTAAGGGGCACGGGGTTAGGTTTAGCCACCCTACACGGACTCTTGTTAGGCCCGCTGGGCAAACCAAGATAGTCGGACGATGATACGCGAACTATGGAGATGCGAGACCCCTGTTCTGTTCTAAGGGGCGAGGCCCCTATTCTGAGAGGGCAAGGTCTTATGTTGTTCCATGTTGTATGTTTGGGCGTAGCTGCTAGCGAAAACAACTGACCGCGTGCCAGTGCGGGATAGCTACCCATGCGCTTATCACGCGTGCCATAGTCAACGCTACGTCGCAACCGTGACCTTGGGGTAGTAGACCAGGTGTAGGACTATCACGGGGGACTCTCCCAACCAGGAAAGTACCACGTGTACATCCTATATCGCGAGAAAACAACAAGCAAGATTGTTCTCTTAGGGAACAAGAAGATTGAGCAACATCATGGAACCTAATTAGCATACTCCACTCGAAAACACATAAACCAGATAATTGGAAATGGATGAAAATAAATAACCTACAATTGAATGTTTAGCTGATAACTGTTTTAATTATGTTGCATGTAAATAACTTAACCACCACTCTACTCAGTGTTAGCTGACTCCGGATTTTGTAACCATGTTCAGGTCAGTGATTCGAGCAGCCAAAGCCACCGACTGCTAAAGGCGCAGAGCCCAGGCGAGCCCAGTCTTAGTTTCTCTTCTTTAGTTTCGCTGCAGAGATTTTTTATTGTAGTGTGTACCTGTAGCTTATATTCAATTATGTTTCTACCAGTTCCCTGTTGTGATAGCTATAATTGTAACTATACTTTTCCACTGTATTCTGTAAAAATCTAGTGGTTTGCTGTTCTCTTTCTTTTATTATCAGTTATATATTTTCTACTTAGTTACATTACTTGTGTGGTTGTGGAATGAGTATGCGTTTGGCTATTTCTCGTTGGACAACGAGGTCTTGGGGTTCGTCAAGGCAAGTCGTTCTCGGGTCGTGACAAGATGGTATTAGAGCAAGATCGTCCCGAGAAATGAACCAAATGGTCTGGAAGTAACCACACTTATACTTGTAGCTAGGATAGCCATCAGAACGTATTATCTTGATTGTCACTTCCGAGTCCTAGTTCCCTCTGTAATTGAGTGTCCTTGACAGTTCAGTCCTTTTTATTTTTATCTCCATGTAGGAGATGCCTCTCCAAGGAGCTCTTGAGGCGGGCCGTGGACGTGGTCGTGGCCGTGGGCGTGGTTGCAAGGGAGGCCGAGCGATGGCTGAGGATGGGGCAGCTCCACCTCTCCTCCCAGGCATTCAGGTCCTGAACCTCACCCAGCTTATCTGAGATATCATACAGGAGGAGCTCCAGCAGCCTCCTCCTCAGTCACCTCTCCCTGGGGATATGGAGGGGGAGTCCTCTATGAGGCAGGCGAGCCGCCACGATGCTGGACAGGATGGAGGGGGGAGGGGTGATCCTCCACCACCTCCACCTCCCTCAAACACTTCAGAGCCCGAGCCCTCCTTACCGAGAGGTGCACTTATTCCCCTGTTGCAGCTCCACTACGAGATCTTTGGCTAGTTCAGGAAACTGAAACCCCCCTCCTTTAATGGGGACGAGAGCCCATCTGAGGCAGAGGATCGGCTAAAGCAAATGGAGAAGATCTTCAACACACTCCATCCTCCTGTAGAGTGCCATGTGGCCTTCACCACGTACCAACTGGAGAGTGCAGCCTACAGGTGGTGGAGGGCGGTCAGAGGGCAGGAGGAGGGAGAGCTGACGTGGGACCGGTTTGTGGTGCTCTTATGTGAGCAGTACTTCCCACAAACCTAGCAGGATCAGAGGAGGCGAAAGTTCCACACTCTCCGCCAGGGGGCGATGACGGTTAGCGCGTACCGTATGCATTTCCTAGAGTTGTCGGGGAGAAGGAGGAGCGCCTGTGGAGGTTCACTAAGGGCCTCCAGCCTGCAATTCGGGGGTATGTGAAGCCCCTGAAGTTGCCTACTTTCTCCCGCGTAGTCGAGGCAGCCATGACCTACGAGGAGACTAACCCAGCCGTGAGAGACGTCGACGGGGGAGGACAAAAGAGGCACTACCAGCAGGAGCACTCACAGGGCCACCGAGAGGGGAGACACATGGCACCTGCGGAGTAGTCATCCCACCCTGTGGGTCCACCAGGGACCTTTGGGGGCCCCAGACTAGGACCAACCGACTACAGCAGACCCCCACCTAGCTACCAGCAGGGACAGCAGACAGAGAGAGGAGGTTGTGTTCCTCTCTGCTATCAGTGTGGCTAGCCGGGCCACATACGGAGGGACTGCCCATCTATGGCAAGAGCGCAACAGACGCTCCCAGCACCGAGCACTGGAGGCCGATCTGGCGGTCGTAGTTACCAGGCCCGAGGAGGACAACAGTCACGAGGAGGGTACCAGCCAGCTACTTCTAACCTGACCCAGAGCATCGCTGCTTCTTCTGCACCGAGGACTGAGGGGCGTGTTAACACCCTGACTCACAAAGATGCTAGAGCTTTAGGCTCTGTAGTGGCAGGTATGGTTACAGTTCCCGGTAGACTCATTTACGTGCTTTTCGATTCTAGTGCACACACTCGTTTGTCTCTACGAGTTTTGCCGTCAGCTTGGGATCAGGCACTGTACTGTTAGAGGAACCATTCTTGATTAGAGGCCCAGGTGGATAGGTATTTGTCACCAAGGAGGTTTCCACTGATTGTGAGGTCGCTATAGGGAGACACAATCTTCCGATTGACCTGATCATGATCCCAATGGAGGATTTCGGCGTGATACTAGGGATGAACTGGCTGGCTGCTTATCATACCCTAGTAGACTGCTTTGGAAGGAAGATCATCTTTTCCATATCAGAGTTTCCACCCTTCGAGTTCCATGACCAGCCAGTAGACAGAGGATTCAGGTGCATCTCCACGCTTTGGGAAGCGAAGCTACTAAGCCAGGGGTGTGAGGGCTTCTTAGCTTGTGTCGTAACAGAGCCTAGCCCCATAGTCGATATACAGAGTATCCCGGTGGTTTGTCAGTACCCCAATGTCTTTCCAGAGGAGCTGCCAGGATTGCCACCTAAGTGTGAGATCGAGTTTGAGATCTCACTGGTACCTGACACTGGCCCCATTTCTACTACACCATATAGGATGACCCCATTTGAGCTGCGAGAGCTCAAGTCTCAATTATAGGATCTATTGGAGAAGGGCTTTGTGAGGCCCAATGCATCCCTATGGGGAGCCCCTATCCTGTTTATGAAGAAGGATGGTACTCTTCGGCTGTGCGTTGATTATAGAAAGCTGAACCGGGTCACCGTTAAGAACAAGTACCCACTGCCTCGTATTGATGACCTCTTCGACCAACTGAGAGACGCCACGGTGTTCTCCAAGATAGATCTGAGGTCAGGTTACCATTAGTTGAGGATCAGGGAGACTGACATCTCCAAGACAGCCTTCCACACGCGGTATGGTCACTACGAGTTCTTAGTCACGCCGTTTAGGCTGACCAATGCCCCCACCGCTTTCATTGATCTAATGAACCGCGTCTTCCGGCCATACCTGGATCAGTTCGTGGTAGTATTCATTGACAACATGCTCGTCTACTCTCTGGATCATGCACAGCATGGACAGCATCTCCGCGTGGTCTTGGACACTTTAAGACAGCACAAGCTGTATACCAAGTATAGTAAGTGCGAGTTCTGGTTGAGGTAGGTTACCTTCTTGGGCCATTTGATCTTGGGATACGGGTTGGAAATGGATCCAACCAAGGTTGATGCTGTACTCAAGTGGGAGAGCCGCGTAAGTGACAGAAATATGCAGTTTCCTGAGAGTAACAAGCTACTATAGGTGGTTTATCCGAGGTTTCTCGCAAATCGCACATCCCATGACTCAGTTGACTTGGAAAGACGTGCCCTTCACCTAGACAGATGAGTGTGAGTCATGATTTCAAGAGCTGAAGGAGAGGCTGACTTCAGCTCCCGTACTCACCATTCCAGACAGCAGTGGCGGGTTCATGGTTTACACCAACACCTCGTTGCAGGGATTGGGTGGTGTGCTCATGCAACAGGCCCACGTTGTCGCTTACGCTTTGTGACAACTAAAGCCCCATGAGCACAACTACCCTACCCATGACTTGGAGTTGGTAGCTGTTGTCTTCGCACTGAAGAGATGGAGGCACTACTTGTATGGGAGATGTTCGAGATCTTTACTGATCACAAGAGCCTCAAATACCTATTTGATCAGAAGGAGCTCAACATGAAACAGAGACACTGGTTAGAGCTTATGAAGGACTACAATTGCAGCATCTCTTACCAACCAGGGAAGGCTAATGTGGTGGCAAACGCTCTGAGTCGGAAGACACCTACCCACTTGGTTTGTCTACAGGCACAAAGTTGGAGACTCATGGAGGAGGTGAGCAGTTAGCGACCCCAGGAGTCATGGGGATATTACAGGGCAGTGATAATGGCAAGGCAGGAACGACCAGTGCTGATAGATCATATCATTACTAGACAGATGAAGGACCCATACATGTAGACACTGCGAGACTGGGTATTGACAAGGAACTCAGGAGAGTTCTCTTTCACTGATGGAGTCCTACGCATGAGGGGACGCTTATGCGTTCCTGGAGACGAGGAGCTGTTAAGAGAGCTCCTGACTGATGCACACGGGTCCAGATTAACCATACATTCTGGGAACACGAAGATGTACCACGACCTACAACGCAATTTCTGGTGAGAGGGATGAAGTGGGATGTTGGTAGTTTTGTTTAGCAGTGCCTGGTATGCTAGCAGGTGAAAGCCGAGCACCAGAGGCCTGCAAGGCTACTACAGCCACTTCCCGTGCCAGAGTGAAAGTGGGAGAGTGTCACTATGGATCTGGTAGTGGGGTTACCTATGACACAGCGAGGGCACGATGCAGTCTGGATAACAGTGGATAGATTGACAAAGACAGCACAGTTTCTGCCAATCCGAGTCACTTTTGGACCAGCACAGTTGGTAGAGTACTACATCTGAGACGTAGTACACCTTCACCGAATCCCTCGCGAGATTATTTCAGACAGAGACACTCGTTTCACTTCCAAGTTCTGGGCAGAGTTTCAGTAGGCTTTGGGGACTCGTCTGAGGTTCAGTACAACCTATCACCCCCAGACCAACAGACAGTTGGAGCGTACCATTCAGACCCTTGAGGATCTCCTATGTGCTTACGTGTTGGACTGGAGAGGCTCCTACAAGGAGCATTTGCCCCTGGAAGAGTTTGCATACAACAACAGCTACCACTCAAGCATCGGCATGGCACCATATGAGGCTCTGTAAGAGAGGAGGTGTACTACTCCTTTGAGTTCGGTTGAGGTGGGGAGCAAGTGGGAAGTTGGTCCCAGGCTGATACGCTAGAGTCAGGAGGTGATCAAGCAGATCCACAGACGACTCCATACTGTCAGGAGCAAGCAGAAGAGCTACGCTGACCTGAAGCGTAGGGAGGTACAGTTTAAGGTTGGAGATCACGTCTTCCTCCGTGTTTTTCCCATGAAGGGCTTGCAGCGGTTTAGGGTGAAAGGGAAGCTCACATCGAGATTTGTAGGACCTTTTGAGGTCTTAGAGCGGGTCGGACCCGTTGCTTACCGGCTTGCCCTTCCTTCCCAGCTCTCTGGAGTGCACGACGTGTTCCATGTGTCCAACCTTAATAAATACATTGCCGACTCGAGCCATGTTCCGATCCATGAGAACATCGAGATGGGGAACAACCTGACTACCCTAAGAGGCCAATACAGATACTAGACAGAGCCGTTCGGAGTTTAAGGCAGAAAAAGGTACCCCTGGTGAAGGTCTTAAGGAGGAGCCAGCGGTACGAGGAGGTCACTTGGGAGCCTGAGGCGGCGATGCGAGAACAATACCTGGAGCCTTTTGAGGGTGCGTCATTTCTGACCTACTTTGATCCTCTTTAAGTTTGTTATCCACATTTACGTTTATTTTTCCGTACCCTAGTTAGCTCAAGTTTCGGGGACAAAACTTCTTTTAAGTTTGTTATGTTGAAATGACTCTTTCAAAGGGTCGTTTGGCATTTTCAAAAATTTTAGGAGTTTTTATGCAATTTTAACCCCCCGTAAGTTTTTGTTAAATATATGTGAGGGAAAAGAGAATTTGCGGGGGTGCCCCCGTAATTTTCCGAAACCATCCCCCTAACCCACCGTACGCCATCCCCCTCACCCCTCACTTCATCACCCACGACAACCCTCCACGTCTCACACCATCCCTCTCCCCACGCCTTCCACCTCCAAAAAAGCCCCCCTCCTCCATTCGTTCCCACACCGCAGACGAGAGGAGAGGGAGAGCAGGAAGCAAGAGGAGGAGAAAGCAGAGAGCAGAAGAGACCGGAGGCCTGAAAACAGAGGAAGACGGGGAGGTGCTACAGTTGCTGCACCTTCTGCAGGAGAGAGAGAGAGAGCTCGTAAACGGTTCTGCGGAGTTATTTTTCCGCAGAATCAGACGTCTGGAGAGACCACCAGACGTCTATCCAGGCGTCCAGAGGTAATACCAGACATCTGGTAGAGCTTTTCTTTCAATTATTTTTCTCCTTGCCGAATTCTGACTTCACGTGCATGTGTCAGAGGTTGGGGAGGCGCGTCGGTGCGAGGACCGAGGCAGTTTCAGACGTGCAGGAGTATCTCCAGACGTCTGAAGACACCCTCAGACATCTGCACAAAGTTCCAGACGTCCAAAGGAAGGCGCCCTGAGCCAGGTGAGTATCTGAGTTCGTTTAAGACGTCTGGGACTCTTCCCAGACGTCTGATTTTGGTCAGGGTTGGTGTTTTTAGGCCCGTTCAGGACCCAAACGAAGTCGGATTTTTGCAAACAAAATGTCATTAGTTTCTATTCAAGTTTCTCTACGTAATGATATAGTGTCTATGCAGTTTTGAGCTCATTTGACCTGTCGATCTATGTTGTAGATCTCTAGTCTGTAGAATATACAGGACCTGCAGAGACATCGAGAGCTACCGTACAAGCTCCCATTTCACTCAGTTAACCGGTAGAGTGGTTTTCTCTAATCCCAGAATTAATAATTGAATTGCATGCTTTAGAATTGTTCGATTGAACCCTAGATTGTGAGATGAACCCTAGGGCCAAAAGAGATGAATGCATGCTACTTTAGATACTTTCGATTGAATCCTAGGTTGTGAAATGAACACTAGGGCTAGAAGAGATGCATGTGTAGCTAATGAATGAATGAGTTACCGTGATAAATCATGAGCTACCTGTATTACCTGTAATACATACCTGTACTGAATAATCGATTGTGGAATCTTGAGCTTCCTATTTTACATTTAATGAATCAGATATGGAAATGAGAAAGTCTATGTACGAACCCTACGGGGAATTTAGGAAGAAACCAAGAATACTATTGTATGGAAAACCTGATGGCTTTGGAACACGTTGCCTATGGGTGAGCAACTATCTCTTTAGAGTAGAGAGGAGCTTGCCTTTGGCCACTCTACGTCGACTCCTGTTTGGCCCTCGCGTACGTGGTATCGAGGTGAGCTACTTAGTGTAGGGAGAGCTTACCGCCTCATGGGGCCCAGGGTTAGGTTTGGCCACCCTACACAGACTCTTGTTAGGCCTGTTGGGCAAACCGGGATAGTCGAACGAGGGTACACGAACTGTGGAGAGGTGAGACTCCTATTCTATTCTGAGGAGCAAGGCCCCTGTCCAGAGAGGGCAAGAACCTGTGCTGCTCTATGTTGTACCTTTGGGCATACCCGCTAGCGGAAATAACTGACCACGTCCAGTGCGAGGTAGCTACCCATGCACTTATCATGCATGCCATAGTCACCGCTACTTCGCGACTGTGACCTCGGGGTAGTAGACCGAATGTAGGACTACCACGGGGACTCTTCCGACAAGGAGAGTGCCACGTGTACATCCTACATCACAGGAAAACTACAAGTAAGATCGTTCCCTTATGAAACAAGAAGATTGAGAAACATCATGGAACCTGATTAGCATACTCGACTCGGAAACACATAAACCAGAGAATTGGAAATGGATGAAAATAAATAACCGACAATTGAATGTTTAGCTGGTGACTGTTTTAATTATGTTGCATGTAAATAACTTAACCACCACTCTACTCAGCGTTAGCTGACTCCAAATTTTGTAACCATGTTCAGGTCAGGGATTCAAGTAGCCAGAGCCACCGGTTACTGAAGGAGCAAGGCCCAATCGAGCCCAGTCTTAGTTTCTCTTCTTTAGTTTCGCTACAGAGAGTTTTTGTTGTAGTGAGTACCTGTAGCTTATATTCAATTATGTTTCTACCAGTTTCCTGTTGTGATGGCTATAATTGTAAATGTACTTTTCCGCTGTATTCTATAAAAATTTAGTGATTTGCTATTCTCTTTCTTTTATTATCAGTTATATATTTTCTACTTAGTTGCATTACTCGTGTGATTGTGGAATGAGTATGCGCTTGGTTATTTTTCGTTGGATGACTGGATCTTGGAGTTCGTCGAGGTGAGCCGTTCTCGAGTCCTGTAAGGAGTCGGGAGCAAGTCGTAACATGACGTAGCTGCCAGAGAGGGTCTCCCCACAATGGCTTCAATGCTTCAGTGCTTCCTTCCATCCCTCGATCATTTGACGTGGCAAATCCCCTCCTCGTCATCCTTGGTCACACACACCTTCTCGACAACACACAACACTCGTGCATCGTTCCCCATCGCCACTAGTGCACACATAGCCTGGTAGCCATGCACCTTCCCCCCTACCCCCAACACATATTTTATTTTTGTTAGTATTTTAAAATTATTTTAATTATTTTTATTTAATAATATTTTTCTAGTTAATTTTATATTTTATATAAAGTTTTTTTAATAAATATTTATATATTTTTTATATATTTATAAAAGTATTTTATCATTTTAATCAATATTTTCATTTTTTATTTTTTATATTTTTTTTTAAATTAAATTTCATGTCTTTACATTCTTATATTTTAACTAAATTTGTCAACTAGGTACGCGACGTATACTCGTGACTTAATTTAGTATAATTAGATATCATATCTGTTAGATACCTGTTTGAATGAGTCGAGTCAGATCGTAATCTGCTTGAGACTGGGTTAAGTTGAGTCAAGCAAAAATGAGATGGATATCCAACTCATGAACACTACTACAGACGTGTGTTTGGTATGAGGTTCCCTTGGACCATCTCAACTAGATGCTAAAGGGTGGAAGATGCCGTGATTAAAGGACGACAGGTACCTAATGGTTACCCCATTGCAATGTCTAATTGGTAGTCTTTTCTTGCCTCACCACGTTCCTCACCTTTGCCCATAGTGTGCGGAGTCCTCCTCTCCATTTTCTGGCTCTACCAAATTACAATCCCATATGCAGATGGTGTACCTTTTCTTTTATTGTATTCCCCTCTTGCTATTGGGCACTACTAAGTAATACGTTAAGAATGAAGAGACTATTGTCTAGCCGTACGTAGTTGTTTGTCACCATCGGGTAGAAGTTACCGTGTATATATATATATATATATATATATAGTAGTCTTGGTACCGAGCTTGTTAAGGTATATTGTGATCAACAGCTCCAGCCACATAGATTCTACTTACGTTACTCATGTACGTAGGAATGAGAGAACGTCTACGTGGATGAAAAGGGAATATTGTGAAAGTTTAGGGGTTCTTTAAGAAACCCTACTTTTGACGTTTGCGCAGATTTTTGATGGCAATGGCACGCCAAGTGAGCAGACACTTGTTCAACTTGGGCTTACATTGGGCTTCTTTTGTCAGTGGAACAAGGCCCTCCGATGGAAATGGATCGCAACTCTCTCTCTCTCTCTCTCAAGAAGAAGAAGAAGAAGAAGAAGACAACGACTGAGTAGATTCACCTCAACCGTCAGAAGTATCTGCGCTATTTTATAATTGTGCACAAATTTTTTTAACAGAACCTTTCATTCGTCTCCATGCCAATAGCCCTCGTTTATAGCTTGCTTCAATATTCTGTAAAAAAAACAGAAAAGAAAAAGAATAAAAATTGAACCACGATGATCAATCACTGCATGTTTTGCGTAGTTTTTAGCCGACAAGATATGATTGGATTTGTGGAATTGGTTTTCCACATAATCCACCATTTGACTCCCCCATCAAAAACTGATTTTGAACGGACCCCCGAGAATACAAATAATTAGAAAACAAGGATATGTTCCAGTTATTTTCCGCATTTTTAGCAATTGGTTCTTGAAAATTGTGTTCCTTGTGTTTACACGGAAATCACTACCGAGTCCAGATACATTTGCGGAAATTTCAACCAGGGGGTAAGCCCTCGACATTTTTCTAACATGGCAAATGCATTGCAAGACCATTGTCTAGAAGGGAACCAACAAGGATTAGACAGGGTATTAGGTTTCTGAATTATAGCTGTTGTGCACATAATACCTCTCTCTCTCTCTCTCTCTCTCTCTCTCTCTCTCTGTGTGCATTGGTTAAATACCTGATACAGGCTGGAGTCTGCAACTGGTTGTACTGGATTCTGGATCCATTGTCTGCCACAATGAGTTTGGGCTGTAAAAGGAAAGAAATATTATTCTCAGCTACAGCTAAGCTTATTAGTCTAACGTACGGACGCCAAAGGATCATTGAACTTACAGGGTCCAAAAGTTGTAACTTTTTAAGTTTGGCCACATCGAGTGACAGAGGTATCACCGTAGTACATTACATGTGGCCGACGAGGAGGCGCGGCACCCGCTGTGCTGTTAATATTCCGTATGTTTGGTCATTTGACTCAAGTGCAACTTTCATGTTTGAGTAAAATTTGTGATTTCTAGATTTTATGGCATTTGACTACTAGCATTCACAGTGATTATAATTTTAAAATGGTTATACAGTTTCTTTGGACTTTTAAAATTAGGACGTCATTTGCAAACCTAAGATGTTCAAATGGGTGAACTTTAGCAACTAGAGCAATGTGACGTGGCTAAGCTGCCCATACAAATAAGTAAATTAATCATCAAGTGTGACATCATTATTAGAAAAATGAGTTATGTCGACGGTTATGTAAATTGACGATAAAAATTTTTTACCGTAGCTTATTCAAAAAAATGATGGTAAAAATCAGTATTCGACCTACCACCAACTGAAGAAGAGCGATTAAACGTGCAGTGGTAATTAATATTTACCATCGGTTTATTAAACGATGACAAATATATTTTTACCATCGGTTATTAGAAGAAGCAATGGTGAAAAGTCGGTTAAAATTTGTTTGTTAATAGTATGAAGGATTTGTAACTGGTTATTGAAATAAATGACGACAAAAGTGGGTAAAAATTACAAGCCAAAATTTTATGTGGGATGATATGTATCCTTTGTCGTCGAGTGACGGTACAAAAAAGTATAAAATTTGCATCTGAAATTTGGGCGAGATTAGTGACTTATACCATCGGTTATTGGATTAAACGACGGTAAAAGTCAAGTTAAATTTAGCGGCAAAAATTTAGGTGCGATGGAGAGGGAAACGACGATATCATTTGCTATCGATTTTTAGAGAACCGACGGCATAAATTCCTAAATCTATTTAGGCGCTGCAGCCTACTGTTCATCTTCCTCCTCCAAACCTTGACGTTGAGCATCTCCACGTGGTCCTCCTCCCGTCGCCCCCTACTCCTCAGGTGAATCCCTATCATTGTCGTCGTCGTCCCCCCCTCCTCCTTCAGCTCCTCCTCCGCGCACCGCTCCCCTCCACCTCTGCGGTATCTTGCCCTGCTCCTCCGCGTCCACCACTGGTCCTCACCCTCCTCCTCCGTTGCGCCTCGCCCTCCTCCTCCTCTGCCAGCGTCGTCCTCCTCCTCCTCCCTGACCCGGCGACGCCCTCCTCCTCCTCTTCCTCAGTTCTGACCCATCTTACTCCTCTGCGTGCACCCCCTCCTCCTCTATCGCCTGCACCCCCTTCCTCCCTGGTTCCTCGCCCTCCTCCTCCTTCGCAGCTCCTCACCTTCCTCCTCCTCCGCCAACAACCTCCTCCTCCTCCTCCTCTTGTCAACCCTGTCCTCCTACTCCTCCCCATCATATTGCCCTGCTCCTCCTCCTTCTCCTACTATCGACCTCCGCATCTTCCTCCTCATCCTACTACCCCCTCCTTATCCTCCTTCTCCTATCCCTGCCGTTGCCCGATGACCTCCCCTTCCTCTTCCCCCACTTCCCCCTTCTTCCTCCTCCTCCTACTGCTGCCTATGCAGCTAGCCTTTCTCCCCCTCTTCCTCTTGTCCTCCTCCTCGTCGCCCTCCTCCTCCTCCTATTGTCGCCGTTGCCGTCACCTCTATTTTATAAGTTGTAAATTTTTTAATAATATGATAATATGTTATTTAATTAATTGTGTTTATGAAATTACAGGTTATTGGTGATGATCATTCTCAGAAGCTGTAGTCGTTGGAGTTATAATTTAATGTTTTTTATTTATTATAATAATATTTTAGGTTGTTGTTAAATGGTTTGGCTTATATGATTTATTGTGAATGTAGGGTGTGCCCACTTGTTTGATTAAATGAAATTTAATGTGGGGTGTGCCCACTTTTCTGATGAGTATTATTTTGCTATACAAGTTTATAGAAAATTGAAAATATAAAGGGAAACTCTGTTCAATTTTTTTAAAATTGTTTCAATGTTTAGTTAGGATTAAAATATGTCGTTTAGGTTTGGTATTAGGTTGTGTATTTGGTAACTGGCCTAGGGTTTTAGGATTTGAGTTGGGAGAGGGTTATGGTGGTTGGGTTGGGCTAGGGTTTAGACGTTTGGTTTGGGTCAAGGTTAGGGTTTTATGATTTGATACGGGTTTGGGTTAGGGTTAGGGTTTTCACTTGCTCTCGCTCTTGGTTTGCATGTCTAGTTTGGGTTATGATTTAGGATTATCATTATAATTTGTTAATTAATTAATTTTACTTTTGAAATTACAAGTTATCAGTGTCGGGTACACTCAGAGGCTTCAATAGTTTGAGGTATATATATATATAGATTCAATCTTTTTAATTTAATTGAATGATATTTTAATTTTTTAGTAAATTTTTTAATGTTTAAATTAGTTATTGTTTAGATATACACACTTGCTAAAGAAGATATATGCACGCGAGGCCAAACATTAGGTATTCTAACTCCTAGGGTAAAAGTCCTCCGAGTCAAATTATGTCCAAATTACTCGCCCATCAAGACTTATGATCATGTTATACGAACAATGCAGGAAGTGTGTGTACACTTCACTTACATATATGATGTGTTGTCTTTGTAGCATGTCATAAGACTTGATCGACTTTAGTTCGGTGAAGTATCAAACTAAAGAAGGTCCTTAAAGATTTGATGATAACTTAGTTTTGCTCGTTACATGTAACCTTGTGCAGTGAAACTTCGGTTGCTTATTCATGCTCTTTTCTGGTATACCAACTAATCTTATCTAGTTTCCTACGGTGCCCTTAATTGGGTGTTAAAAAAAATCTAGCTAAGGTTAGTATTGGGGGGTATACTGGAGAAGTGCGGAGAGATGCTACCGAAATTTCACCGCACTAAGGTTACATGTAACGAGTAAAACTAAGTTGTCATCAAATCTTTGAGGATGGGCTATAAAGTGAAAATTTTAATCAACATAGACATCATTCGATCATTTCACTTCCTAATAAGTGATTTGTTTACATTAAATTTTAGGTTATAATAGATAAATCTTGGATTGGATTGCAGGGTTCAGATTACACCAAATATAAGGATGGAGTAATTTCATTCCTGGATTGAGCCTTCCATGATGATAGGAAGATATTTAGGCGAGGAAGTCAACTTGATAATATATTATGCCCATGCAGAAGATATTTAAATAATTCCTTGCATGATTGTAATACTGTGCTCGAGCACTGCATTTGTGATGGGTGGTGGCAACATTACTCTACTTGGGTAGCTTATGGAGAAGAGTTGACTGAGAAAGTCATAAACAATGAGAACACTATTGACCAAGATATCGATGAGGAAATTACTGATAGTGGAGGAAAAGAAATAGAAGAAATGTTGAACGAGATGAGAGCAGGAGAAGATATAAATACAGACGAAGAAGATCCATTCAGTTGCGATCCGTTCTATGATACTGTTAAGGTGGCTGAGGATCCTATTGCTCCTGGTGTTACGAAAATGTCAAAGTTGTCATTTTTTTTTGAAGATGTTTCGACTGAAAGTTATGAATAGAGCTAGTGCTAAATTCATGTCAGAAATATTTCAGTTTATTGCTGACCTATTGAATAACCCTGATGATTTTCCAGCTTCATGGTATGAGGTAAGGAAACAAATTTATAAGCTTGGTTTATGATCGGGACAAATTCGCACGCGGAAAGGGTTCGAGTTTGTAAACCCCATCATCGTAGTTCGATCTGCGAGAAAATCTGTCAATCAGATAAAATTTATAACCCAAACTCAAAAAGTGAGTCTCGGGTAGAACATAGGGAGGCGAACATTTGATTTTATAAAATCCGCACTTCGCTTTTATTTATTTTTGTCATTTTTATCTTTTCTAATTTTTTTGTATTTTTATCAAGCAAGAGATTAGGTCAATTAAAACTTTATCTACTTGCAAAAATATAAGAGAGAGAGGGAGAAAGAGAGAGAAAGAGAAACAATCATCTATTCATGAACAACTGTTTGTTACAACTACGAAAGCAGGAAAATCTACACTACGAAAGAGAGAAAGATAGAAAGAGGTGAGAGAAATCCCCTTCGACGGTCGCTTGGAGGACGACTCGCTCTGACGTCTCCTGGAGGAAGGTGGTGAGGAGAGGGACAAAGGAGGATGGAGGATGGGGCAAGATGGCGTCGCAGCGAAGATCTTCTTCCCGAAGGGTGGTGAGAGGACGGCCATGGGATGCTCCACAAATGGGGATGAGGGGAGGGAAAACTATTTGGTTTTCTACTTTAGAGGAGCATCTTGGGCTTGGGACAAGCTCTCTCTAGAGCCTTGGAGGTGGTGAGGTGAAGAAAGGAAGAGATGGTTTGGAATGGTGATGGGTAGGTCCTTTTATAGTGGAGGAGGAAGAACAAATTCGCATCTAGGTCATTACTAACGTCCGTAAACATCGCTATAGATCCGCCCTTTCTGTCGCTAAAGATCCGTGCCTTCAATTCCTTTGCTAGTGCACACGAGCCATTAGTGATAGCTGCAAGCGTCACTAAAGGCCCGTGTCGCTGAAGAACCGCTGTCCCCTACTGGCATGCCCCGCTGGTGCTGTGCTCACACGCCGTGTTGCGCGAGTGCACGCATGAGTGCTTGCGCTGCTCTGCTGCTGCATGCAGGCTGGTACGTGCACATGCATTGGCTGTGTTGGGCGCCAGCTTAATTGAGAAATTGGGGGGGCTACGGGGATTCGAACCTACGCCCCTCCTTTCGGAGTGCCTCTCTCCAACCAACGTGCCAAGACATCGGATGCGTCAAGCGGACAACTTAACTCGCACGGTGGAGAGCTTCTCAACCGTTGGATCAAGATCCAACAGCTAGGAATGAAGGTCACGGATGATGGAGAGGTGGGAGCGAGCATTGCTAGCCGATGTTGGGTGGCCTGGATGGCACCACGTGGCTCCATCTGGACCGTCCATTCTTCTTTCTATTGCAAAGGATGCCACGGTGCTTGGATCGAGTTGATTTCAGCTTTGCCGGACTACGATCGTCGCTTCGGATCCATCCGTATGGTCGAATTTTTCATCCGAAGTCCATAAGAATGTCACATTGCCCTCCTGGCTATTGATCTTCCTCGGACTTCATATGATGCTACGGGACTCCGATCTAGACGATTTCGGAGGCGTTAGCCTCCGATCATCGTTCTAATTAAATCCGTACGGTCTGATTGTTCATCCGAGATCCTGAAATAAATCCTCTTCTCTCCTGACCATAAAAATGACCTAATTAACCTAAAATATTTACAACTACTCTAAATGCAGAATGATGTATGTAATATTTATAACATGAAATGCAAATTTAAGCCTAGGAACATGCATGAATAGCCATTTTAACCTAAATAGATGTGTCTACATCAGTTTGAATTGTCAGAAAATCGATGCATGTCCGAATGATTACATTCTTTTCAGAAATGAATTCGCAAATTTGAGTGATTATCCCAAATGTGGACATGAGAGATATAAGGAAGGTAAAAATGAAAGTAAGAGGAAACAACCTGTTTACCGCACAAAATTGAAGTTTTAAAATCACTTCGTTGTAATATAGCCGAAATAGCACGTGGACAAATACAATTTATAAACTCGGATATCTAACAATGAAGTCCGAGATCGAACATAGGGAGCAAATAGGAATTCACATGCTAATCTTGAGTTAAAATATAAATGAGCACAATAAATAAAGTACTATAAAGATATTTCAATGAATATTAATCTGTCACGTTAAATTATTCAATGAAACTCAATGTATCTTTGGATAAAAGGATAGAAAAGTCAAAAGTGGTGATTTAAATCACCAACTAAGCCCTCTAGATATACATCACAAATATCTCAAATAAACCAAATCATCCAACAGTAATCAAACGTCTGACTTTCAAATCAGACGACTTAAATGAAGCTTTGCTATAGGGTTTTCTTCAAAACTTGCTTCTGTTCTTCTTTCTTTGTCACTTCTTCCTTTTCTACCTTTCCTCTTTTCTTCTTCACAGCAACCTTCTCTTCTTTCCTTCTTTCTCAATCGTTTCTCTTCTTCTCTTCACGCATAAGTGCTTCGCACCCTTCTTCACAGCTAAATGTTGAGACTTTGTTCACTGAAGCAAAACCCACCCCCCCCCCCCCCGCTCTGTCTCTCCTCCCCTCCTCTTTCCCTCAGATGGCCAGGCAATTGGGTATACGGATCACGTACCTAGGTCCAAGGCTGCGGGCATGGCTCACAGCCGAGGAGTGATAGGTTAGGTCAAGTCGAGTGTGTTGAGTGAGCGGGGACCTCACCACCTGGTGTTGAGGCAATAAACCGGTGTGACAAAATCAATATATGCGCCTTTATTGTCTTGCGAATCCACAATGTGGGACTATTGAGTGCCCTTGTCTGCTTGTGTGCAACTGCTGGGAAGGCTCCTCTAATTAAGGCAGTTGTAGATGTTAGCGTGCCCAATCAAGGACCTAGAGAGGGTCTTGAGGGTCACCCGCATAGCCTGGAGTTGCAACCTGGGCCTTACGTGGCTAAGAACATGAAGAATGACATTAGAGATAAGGCACGGCGGCGGAGCTCCAATCGAGAACCTGAAAATAGAAAATAAGGCCTCACAACCACATTAAAATATCTCAAGACCTTCGTCGTAGGGCATGGAGTGCATTGGCGGTGGTTTCATGGTGATTGGTGAAGCGTGGAGGTTGGGTCAGGAATGGTGGTGCAATAATGGGTTGGTCGACGAGGGGTCTGAGTGGGTGGAATGGCAAGATAGGAGGGGGGTTTTGGTGAGTGTGATGTGGCGAAGGTTGTGAGGTTGTTGGCAAGGCAATTGGTGGCCTATGGTGTGAGATGGGCCTCATCGGAGTGGTGGCCGAAGCGGAGGAAGATGACAGCATGCGTGTGGTCGAGGGAGTATTTTTGAGGTTTTGGATATGGGAAATGACCTAGAGACTAGAATGGACCTAACTAACCCTAAACTAATGGATGAAATGAGGGATTTTCCCACGCTGGTGGTACATCGGACATGAGGAAGAAGAAACCTCCGATGAGGAAGAACGATGAGGAAGAGAGGGGTAGAGGGCCCTCGCTAGTATTGCAAGCGATGGAGGAGCTTAAGGAAGGTAGACCGGCTGGCTATGGTCTATGACGACCGACGAAGAAGGTAGGATAAGAAGCTCACTGAAGCTCACGAAGCTTTCAACCAAAGAGAGGAGAAGAAGGTGGAGACACCATCCAAAACGAGCTAGTGAGAGAAGGTTGTGCACGCTGGCTCTTTATAGAGCTTCAAGGGAAGCTTTAGATCAGGAAAGAGGGATTCCATGGCTTGGCCTTGAAGGAAAGGAACCCAAGATTCTTGTGCATTCACACAAGCAATCCATGGAGACTTGGGACTCCAAATTTATTCCAGATTGTTTTCCTAGGTGTGAACATTAATCTCACCAATTTTGGTGGGATTTGATTGCCATTAGAGTAGGATTTTGGTCGGTCAATGTTGCTTGGAGGTCGAGTTTGACCTCAATGGTGGCAGAGACCTTTTCACGAAGAAGATGAAGAAGTTGGGGGGGTCATTGTAAGGATTTCAAAAGTTAGGGGCCATTGTGTAATAAAAAGAGTCTGTTTGGACTGAAATGCAAACTAGGTCAAGATGATCTCTGATTGGGCCTAAATTTTGGTACAAACCTAATTTAAACCCAAGAAATATGATGGTGAAGTAGGATTTGGGCTTTGACCAAGTTTGACTGTGTAAATTACTTAGAAACTCAAATTAGGGCAACCGTTTATCTGAGACTCTATTTTAGGTCAAATTGTGTTCCAATGGTCAAATCAAAAGTACCAAACCTTAGGAAATATTTTTCTATGATTTTTAGTAGGTTTATTTGAATTTTATTCTGACCATAACCTTAGTGAATTAAGCGGGTCTACTTTTAGGGTTTTAAATGTCATTTATTCTCAAAATGCGTGAAAACTGTTTCTGTTTGCATAAACCCACTTATTAGACATTTATGATCATTTGACCTTTAATAAGCCCCTAGGAAATCCCATGATTGTTCTGCAATTAGGATATTCTGTTAAAACTGTAAATTTATCCTTGTTTTACTATTAATATCTCAGAATGGATATGCAATGAATTAGGGCTCTTTAGCGGTTATGTAGGAGCATTTATCTGTTAATTATGACTAAAAAAAGCTAGATATGGATTATGATGACGTTATCATCACAACCTCAGAAAGTTCTTCGTTACTTTCCACTGACACCTAGGCTTCAACGCTTTTTAATATCAACTAAAACTACACAATGGATGACATGGCACCAAGATTGTAAATCTCAAGTTTGAAGAATACATCATCCTACTGATTCAGAGGAGTAGAAGAGATTTGACGAAAGAAATAATTTATTCGCTTTAGAAGAAAAGAACGTGCGGTTGAGTCTTGCAAGAGATGGATTCAATCCATTTAAGAGTATGTACTCGTCGTACTCTATATGGCCAGTGGTAATGGTCACTTATAACTTACCTCCCTGATTGTGTATGTGATCATTATCCATGATGCTGACCCTATTAATCCCCGGTCTAAAACAACCAGGAAATGCAATAGATGTTTATCTCCAGCCATTAATTGATGAACTAAAACAGTTGTGGTACACCGGCATGAAGATGTATGATGCAGAAAAGAAAGAATTTTACAGTATGCATGCAGCATTGTTGTGGATCATAAACGACTTCCCGGCGTATGCAAATTTGTCAGGTTGGAGCACTAAAAGAAAGCTTGCTTGCCCAATCTATATGGAAGACACTCATCACCTATGATTACCGGAAAGTAAGAAATTATGTTACTTAGAACTTCACAGATTTCTACTTATTGAACATAGATGGCGAACGTCCCAGTTCATGAGTAAATTTGATGGCAGGATGGGTTGGTATTCAAAGAAAAATTCGAAGAATAAACTTAGTACAATTTCTATCAGGTTGTCGGGTCAGGTTATAATGGAGAGATTATAAGAAATGGGTGAGATACGGTTGGGTCGATCATTCAAAAAGACCAAACGACCTCAAGGAATTCTGGATCTCAAAAGAAAAGCATTTTTTTTATGGAGCTGCCATACTGGAAAGATCTTACAATACGTCATAATTTAGATGTTATGCACATCAAAAAAAATATGATGGATAACATCTTAGGCGTATTAAATCTAACGGATGATCCAAAGGATATGGTGAAAATAAGGAAAGACATGGAGAGTTTAGGGATACATCCGGAGCTGCATATTCATGAGGATGATAGCTACTTCCCACCTGCTATTTACCTCTTGAATCAAGATCAGAAGAGTAGATTGTTCTCCTTCTTAAAGGAAGTTTGGGTGCCAGATGGGTTTTCATCGCAGCTTTCTTGTTATGTGAATGAAGCGCAGAAAAAGATATTTGGCTTAAAAAGTCATGACTCCCATGTTTATATGCAAGTATTATTTCCACTAGCGATATGGGGGATACTGCCAGAGCCAGTTGTTGATTCATTCACAAAGATGAGCAGGTTTTTCAAAGCTATTTATTCAAAGATGCTACAAAATGATACACTGGATCACTGGGATAAACAAATAGTCATTACTCTCTGTAAGATGGAATAGACTCTTCCCTCATCCTTCTTCGATGTAATGGTTCATCTCACCCTGCATCTTGCAAATGAAGCGAGAATCAGTAGACCTATACAATTTAGATGTATCCTATGGAGAAGTTTTGAAACAGCTTAAAGATTATGTTTTGAACAAGGCAAAGCTGAAAGGATCCAATGCAGAAGGGTATGTTGTGAAGGAATGTATAAATTTTACTTCCATGTACATGAATGAAATAGACAACTGCTTTCAAAGAAACTATGAGGGGGGATACAATGATAGTGATGAAGAATGTTTGTCAATTTTTTATATCAGAGGAAGGTCGATTCTTCATACAGAGTACAAGGTAATTTCAGAAACTGACAGACATTGCTTACATTTATATATTTTAAAATAAATTCCTGAAATTGATCCGTTTTACAAGGAATTCGAACGATTACCTCTTTCAAGGATAACTGAATTTTGCTTCTTAGATTGGTTTAAAGATCGAGTTAATCAATTGAAAGAGGATAAGGACCCACGATGGGTAGCAGATTTTGATGTAATTGTTGATTCACCATTACATTATACACATTACCACTCTTGGTATATAATAAATGGGTTCAAATTCAGAATAAAAGAAATTGATGATAGAATGGTTACACAACAAGCCGGAGTTGTTGATTCAGATCTTTCCACCAGTTCAAATGGATACTATGGTGAAATCAGAGAAATTGTGGAGATTAGCTTCAAATTTGATTGCAGAGTTGTCCTATTTAAATGTTATTGGTTTGCTGTTTTTAAAGAGGGCACCAATTTCAAAATTGACAAGAAATACAATTTCTTGAGTTTAAATCGTAACCGTCAAATTCTTCAATCTGATAAACCATTCACATTGGCATGTCAAGTGGTACAAGTTTTCTATGCCCCCGATAATTGCTAAAAGGGATGGGTTATACCCATAAAAACAATATTAGGCAACCACTTTGACGCACAGTCTGAAGCATACCAAGAATTAATAAAATAAGGTTATTTATTTGCAACCGATGTTGACATCTAAGGTTAGTAACAATTTCTTTACTTTATTTCATTTCTGTTTAAATGAAATTCATATTAAAATTGAAATTTATAGGGGCATATATGTCATTACAAAGGGGGTTTGGAGTAAAAATTTTTTAACAATATTTTTTTATGTTTAGCAAACTTTTTTCATTAATGATTTATATATTAATGATTTTTAATTATATTAATTATTGCATTTTTTACTTGTTACAGATGAAGTTGTTTATGAAAAAACCCAGAAGAAAGGGTCCTTCTGAGACATAGCCCTCCACCCAGCTTGATTCGTCTCCTCAGGCCCCCCCCCGCCCCCCACAGCAGGATTAGCTACCCCTTTGATAGCAGGTTCAACCACCCCCCCAGTCAGGTTTCGTACGACCTGGGGAGATGGCACATTTACTACATGCGGAGAGGAAGGGAAAGAGGAAGGAGATTGCTCAAACCTTACGAGATCGAGTAGAGGATGATCCAGATTATGGAGGATCAGATGAGGAGGAGGAAGGGGAGGAAACAAGAGAGGAGGGAGAGGAGGAGGGCAAGGAGGTGGAGGATGAGATGGTGGGGAGTACGTCCCCAGTTCATGTCGACGCCTCAGCGGCAGGCTCAAGTTTTGGTAAGAAATCATATACCTTTAAGAAGAAAATTACTTATATGTTTTAAAGTTTATTATAACTTCAAAAATATATAATGAATATGATTAATGTTTACGTAGGTAGACTAGTAAGAGGACGGGGAAGACAAAAATCTAGACCTCCAACGTATCCCTGAGGGCGTGAGAATAACAATTAGGCTTAGAACCACAGGGGAGGCGGAGAATTACCCGGGCTTTATCGGTCGAGTGGGTACAATTGTTAAGTCCATTATGCCCATTTGCTACTTCGATTGGGGGAAGGTGCCCACAGAGCTGAAGAGGCAGTTCCTCCGTCAGTTGGAGGTAATTTCATTTATGAAAGTTATTTCTTTTATAACTTTATCTTAAAATTATTATAAAGTAAGATTGACATATATGTTTTAAAATTAATGTAGGAAAATTACGATTGGGGTAACGACTCAATGCCTCCCGATATATCCTTAAGCACACCGCCAAAATCCATAATGATTGGAGGACAAAGACCAAGAGAAAAGTAAGAATTTTTAAACATTTACATTTCTATTATATACATAATTTCTTATATTATTTCTAACAATTTATATTTGGTATTTAGTTTTTCTTGAACAAGAGTTCACCCAAGGAGGCAATAGGTGATGCTCCTCCTAATGTCATGCCTGACGATTGGAAGAAGACATGTAAGCATTGGCTGAATCCAAAGATGAAGGTTAGTAAACGATTAAAAATTATTCTACTAATTTCATATATCTTAAATTTATAAAAAATATTATTATGTATATGTACAGGAGCAAGTAAGAAAAATTAAAGCCAATAGGGCTAAAGGTCCATCACAGACCCATTGTTTGGGTCGAAGGAGTATCGAGACGGTTAGGAGTCGTTACATAAGTGTTGGAACTACTTTTCAGTTAAATATTACTTAATTTTTATATTTTCTTAATATAATTGTACCATTTTTATATTTTTAGTCCACTGTTCATGATGGGATGGAAATGAGTAGAATGAATATATACGAGGTCACCTACAGTAAAGCTACAGCTGAGGGTGCTCGCAAGTGGATTCATGAGTCATACCAGGAGAAACACGTAAGTTTCTTAAGCTAAAAAATATTATAACTTTCTATATATATATATAAATATTATAATAATATTTTTTAATACATGTAAGAGCAAATGGTACAATTAATACATCCCCCCACTGAGGAGACATCCGATAGCGTTCACCAGCCTTTGCAGCCAGAGGACGCATTTAGAAGAGTGATGCCACCGAACCATGGTGGTTTTGTTCGTAGTGTAAGGAGGGCACATACGTTATCTGCCTGGTACGGGAGGAAAGGTGCCGTCTCATCAAGTGTCGTCGATTAGTTGCATCAAAAAATCGACACACTACAGAGACTAGAGGAAGAGAGGGAGAAAAGAGAGACATTTATGAAGAGTCAGATGGATGCCATGCAATCACAGATGAATAAGACAAATAGTAAGATTGAGAAGCTTCTAACCCTTCTTCTGAAGAAGGGTTAGTCAGAGCATCCATCTTCATCAGATCCCAGCATCCATAGACGAGATGGTGACGATGACATGGGTGGAGCTGGTGGCATTGGACCAACTGCATAGTGATATTTATACATTTTCTTTTCTTATGTTTTTCATGTAAATTTTTATTTTCATTTTATGTAAACTTTTCATTTTGAAACTTTTTATGTACTAGACTTTTTATATTTATGCAATATAAACTTCTCTTCATTAGAAGTCTTTTAAGCATATTTATTATGTAGTCTCATTATTTTGTAATTTTTTTTAAAAGAAAAAATTCATACCTTTGCCGTCAGTTATTTAATTAATCGACGGCTTATAAATGACGAAAAAAATATGTTTCTTGTCTCTTCCAAGACTAACCGACAGCGAAAATGTTCTTCTTGTCACATATTTTCCATCGCTTATAAGGAAAATAACGGTAAAAATATTTTTGCCATCACTTATACAACCAACGATAAATATATATAACCAACGGAGAAACCTTAGAAAAGGGCGCGTAAAGGTAGGAAAAAGTGACGGATGAATGTCGTCGCTTGACAAATAAGCAACGGCAAAAACGCTTACCATCAGTTCTGAAATGACGATGAAATATCCAAACCGACCTTGGGTGAACACTTTTTTTGCCATCGGTTATAAATAAACCAATGGCAACTGTATTTTCCATCAGTTTTTAACCGATGTCGAAATGGCTAATCCGTCATGTGGTTAAACACTATTTTGATGTCAGATGTGCCCAAAAATCGACGGTAAAACGAAACAATGACGATCATAATGACATCGTTTAATGGCATCGGTTGATATGCTTTTGCCGTCGGTTTCTAACCAACGGCAAAAGTGGAATATGTTATAGTGTATGTTTTGAGAACCAAGTAGAATAGATTGTCGATGTGAGCATACCTTGAAGCACTTTCTAGTTTCACATTAAACAAAAAAAAAGGATTTTCATGTATTTTTGAAAAGGCGATAAAAATGACCCTCATTTGTGTATTCATTCACATGTCCCACACCTCATTTTATGTGCAATGTTATAACACCAATGGTACCCTTTTTACATGTTGTTGCCCTTCATCCTCTTTCATCTAATACATACAAGATATCACCTCCCTCCCTTAATAAATTAGGCTTCATTGCAGCAACAAATACTCTACTAAGACACTATTTATTTCATGAAATTGGCCCATCTATCCCATGTTTGGGCCTGGAAATCCCAGGCATAGAGTATCCCATCAATGGGCCCATAATCCCAGGACAAAACACATCCAGGGGTGTGGGGGGATAGACTTATGACACCCTTTATCTCGATGCCCTTACCCCCCATAGAAACCCTACTCATCATCAGTTGTGTCCTTCATTTCCAATCTAGGATGGTCTTCCATGCATGACCTCCATCACTCTAAGGCTCTTGATCGGCATACATCCACACCTAGGTCTGATCCATACCCAATTTCCATCCAAAACTTTGATTCGAAGATTTTATTGTTATTGAGGATCAAATCTCATGTACAACTCCTCTATTGCTATGCGTGTCATGTTTTGGAGTTAAGCCTTCCATCTACCATCACTCATTCCCTCTTGTGACCTCTATGCAACCCATTGCAAACTGTAGGTCCAGTTGTGTGCATGATTCAATTTGATTTGACTATGTATTCAAAATTTTTTTCACATCTCCTTACATGTTATCTCCATTCCCATGACCTTTCATTAGGAATCGAGGTCTAAATCGCTCTTGTAAAGCTATCCATGTGTGTTGATTTGGTGTTAAAGCTTCTATTTACCAAGAATGACTCCTTCTCGTGACTTGTGCGCAACCCATTTGAAACCCTATCTACAAAGGGTATTTGAGTACCTTTTGTCCAATCTCAAGTCCTTTCATGGCGACTTGGAGCTCTTGTGGTTCCCATACCTCTACCATTACATCTAGGAGTTGGAAGAGGATAATGATGACCTCGAAAGGTCAAAAGGCCTATAACAAGGCTCGGACTCAACAAGACATCAGCGTGCTTCTTCTACTTATTTTACTATAGCAGCAACAGGAAGAGGAGCGTCAGGAAGCACCAAGCTGTATGGTCAAGGACGAAGGTGATGTGCTGTGGATTTCAACCTATTTCTATGTTGACGTTCCTCTTCCATACGCTAATGTAACTTCCTTGTTACATGTTTTGATTGATGCCTGCAAGGTGCGAGGAGGTGAAGTACATCCCTCGTAGGAGGTTGCTGGAGTTCTGTGTGGGAGTGTCTCATCTCCTAGAAGGAAGATAAGGCACTTGACTTGGCCATTAGTTGCATGTATGTGATAACACTGCATCTTGGGGTGATAAATCTGTCAATTGGGGTTTATCTTAAGAGCAAAATGCACAAATAACACATCATAAATAGGAATAGGAGCATCACATGCATTGCACATCAAGATTGCTTATAATACATTATTACCGGCCATGTGTACAAGGACATGTCAAAATAGGCCTCTGATGAGCAATCAGACTGCACGAATGGATTCAAAGTGACGAACGGAGTCCAACAGACTCATAATCGACCAAATCCAACATCTGGAGCTCCCGCAATTAACCAAGGAAGTTATGGCCATTGATCTGATGATCAACGACTCACAAGGTGCCACGTGGCGCCTGATCAGTGCCCGCACACCTCACCCAGCCCCCTCCATCAATTGCAGAATGATTTGAGAATGCCACACCATCACCAGCGCCATCGCTACACTCTTCGCCAGTAGTAGATCACGACCGTCAGATCTCCATCCAACGGTCGGCAACAGCCGAGTACCGATGCATGATCGCAACCATCCATACAGAGCAGCGCAGCGGTCGAAGCGCTCATTCGCGCTCACGCGATGCGGGATCGAAACGCACTACGCAGCAAATTGAAGGCGAAGGTGCGCGCAGGCGAAATTGGACCGTAGATCGACGAGCGGACGGGTGCGATTCTGAGACATGGCACTCACAACTGCGCCATGACCAGATGCACGTGATGACACACGCAATCCGCGCCAGCGCCCCATGCAAAAGCTCAGCCGTCCGATCTTCAATCGAATAGCTTACGACGCGCGCACGCAGATCAGGCACGAAGAAGAACGGACGCGTGCGTAATTATCAGTGGGCAGGGGCCGTGCCGTCCGATCTTCCTTTTCTCTTTCCCTCTTTATCTTAAGCCTTACTTTACTTGTGTTTAAGCATTTATTTAGTGTTGTAATTATAAACTAAAGTTGCATGTTAAGTGAAGGTGTGCTCTATCTAGTTACTTGCCTTATTTTATGTTCAAGTTGCATGTTGCGAATGAAACAATTCTAACCCTAATCTCTCTCTTCTCTCTCTCTCACTCGCTTTTCACCTACAACTTTTCGCAAGCAAAAACCCATTATTTTCGTGACATTAAGTGACAAGAGAAATCTAATTTTCACGCCTCCCTGAGATCGACACTCGAACTCATGTCCATTTCTTCATTTTAAAATCGACGTTGCGAGTGCAAGCTATAACGACTCTTCTAAACACACGCCCCACGCCACGTCAGTTTTTGGCGCCGTTATCGGGGAGGCAACAGATTTATTTTGTCACTTCCATTTTACAGCCAGGCTCACATTGTCTAACGCCTTGTCTCCTACTTGATGGTTGTAGGAAATCGACGCTTGGACGGCGAAGTAGTGCAACTCGTGACGGTAATGAGGGAGTAAGCGCAACAAGGACCGGTCGTGAGTATTTCTTCACCCATGGTTGTTTGCTTGCTTAAAAATCTAAACAAAAAAAATTCTAAAACTGAAAAAATTGGTGGTGGTGCATGATTACCTGACCCACATCCTTAACACATCACCCAACAAAAAAAAAATACACTCTAACATTCTGAATAATCTAAGATTCTTGGAGTGTTCTTCTTTCTTTATGAGTGGTGTTTGTGAAGCCACCTTGAATTGACTTGGGCCGCACCGCTCAACCCTAAAATCGACTCATCTAATAGAAGCTGCATGATCACTAGGATGAGTACATTAGGGTTTTAAAGATTCTATACAACAAAAGAAAATCTACTTTCGCCAAATTGTGTGCAAAACTTGACGTGCCCATTGAAACTTGTCTGAAAACATTAAGACACGTCAATCCTAAAAGACACTAAAGTAAGGATAAAACATTAAAAGACACCACACCTTAAAAAAATCCTTACTTGAAAACCATGTTTTGATAGGAGCACACACACTGAAAGTGGAAAACTAAGAGGCACTACCCCAATCAACGCCTCATCACATAACCCTAGCACAAGCACTATCCTAGCCCTTTCAAAATAGAGTGACGTGCCCTAGGTAGGACTGGGTTAAGTCTCGAGAGGTGAGGTTTTGTTTGCTGGGCACTTGGCTTTCATTCCCTTAGTAGAATCTGGTGACTAAGCTGCGGGGCAGTGTCAAACGACCGCGGTTGTGGGGTCTATGGAATCGGCGACGCAAGCCAAAGGAAGAACCTTCCCTGCAATCCCCTCGTAATCAACCAAGCCAGATTAACTTTGGGAAGGGGAGTCCAGTGCTTACGGACTTGATCACCCTTTTAGAGATTTCTGGGTTCCCTAATGACTACACCATAAGGACTAGGCTTGTTTGCTTGATTGTACACACACAACTCTCTGATTGTACACACACAACTCTCTCTCATCTGTTCTTCCCGCATCCCTCCATTTCTTCCAAACCATGAATTTCAATGCCTATCCATCTTACCCAAACTGCCCCCAACATGATTTGTATGCTAACCCAAGTAGACCATATCCACAGCCTACTTGGGCTAACCAACCACCAAGTTGGGGGTACAACCTAGAATATCCCTGTTAGCCCAACTATCCTAGTTATGACCAAACCACACCAACCTCTTATTGGGATACACCCAACATATCCACTCAAGGGTATGATTCAAATCGTGAGGCTCCATATCTTGATTCTCCTCACGACGCCTCATCATTTATGTCCCACCCGCTCTTTAACCACTTTGATAGGACCTACACTCTAGGAGAACACCAAGAACCCTACCCTTCTTAGGATAATAACCAAGAAAGGTCATTTGAATTTAACAACCTTTCCTACTTGACCTTTGGATTGGAAGGAATTCTAGACAAATGGAAATCAGAGAATGATTAGAAATCTAAGCAAGCCCAGGATCATCAACCTTTGATTTGGTCCACTGATGAAGAATCTGACTGGGAGGAGGACTTAGAACCTCAACTATTCTGGAGTAGGACCAAACAGAGAATGGTTCCTCTAGAAGAACTGGACCCTGAACATGATAGAATAGAGGACCCACCCAAGAACCTAAACCCTAGTATGGATTCTAATCCACAACCCCAACCACACTCTCTTAACTTGGATTTCAAGGAGGAAATCCAAAGGACACCAAATGACACCCTGTCAATTCTTGATAACCTCCAATTAGAGTTACACAAACAAAATCAAGAATTGGTTAGAGGGAAACAGGACATGTTGGATATGTCCAACAATTGGGGGAAGAAGGCTAGAGAAAGCTGTTGCACACAATGCCATTCATGGAATTCGTAAAGCAAGGACCAACCATGATCAATTGGACTACACCCAGTCACCCTAATTTGGTTCGGTCCACCATTGATACCCCCCAGGAGTTGGACAACTCAATGGATAAGATCATTGAGGATTCCTCATAACACAATTTGGGGAGCATTGAGGACAAACATCAGGAGGAAACTGAGAATGTGAGGGGAGATGCCTTGGAATCCGAATCTAATCAGCTTGAGAGAAGTGATCTGGTGGGAACAACAGCCAACATAGGAGATGGGGAATGGAGTTATAATTTCAAGGAAATCGATTATGAATCGATTGGGATCCCCATCACAAATTTGGAGGAGGGCCAAGAGAAAGAATATGAACTAGAAGATGAAATTGGCCCTACCCCTAATGCAACCTCAAACAGTGAATCTGATACAAAGGAGGTTGAAGAAAATATTCTTGAGGTCAAGGGATTGGAGGGAATGAGCAATGAAACCGTAGTTGCGGAAGAGATGGATTCGTCTTTGGAGAGAGACCTCATGCTTGATTGTAGGGCTCATGATGAAATTCTTGATTTTGTTACCTGCCCTACCAGAATAAAGATCCCGCAACCCGAATGCACTGGAATTGATACACCTTTGATGGATTACAATTTTATGGGGACACAAGCTGAGTATAAAACCTACATCTTTAATGTCTGGCATGTCATATTCGGGGTGCGCTCGTCCACATCAACTTCTTTGCACGCTTGCAGACAAAGAGAGGATTTGACACGAGCATGCATGATACATCTGCTGCAGAATTCTCGCCCCTTAGGAACGGGACTCCACCACAACCTTGTTCACATCTGTGGACTTCTGATTTTGGGTCTGGCTGATTTTATACACGCCTCCTTGACCCAAACCATTCCTGTTGGTGCACTATGCCTAGCCGAAGGCGTTAAACTCAGCGCTTCCTGGCAGGCAACCCAGAAGATTCAGACTGATCAGGTATTCTACGTCACTGAGGTAATATCTTTTCAAACCCCTGTTGCATCCATGTATTTGTCAATGAGGACATTGTCCAACTTAAGCATGGGGAGGTGGTAAATTGCATGATCCTGAGCTCATTTAAGCAGTCTGAATAGAATTAAAAAAAAATTGAATTTAGGAAGAAAAACTTAAGCATTAGAAATTTATCAATAGTGGGAAATAATACGAAAAGAACTTGAACACTTAGACTTTTCAAGCCTTCAGGTTTAATCAGCCCTGGTGTCCGTTAAAATATGGATTTAGCTTCAAATCCTTGCAACCTTAAGCTACTCTAATCCAATAACTAAATAAGGTGATAAGTATGCGACTTATCAACTCACCCTCTAACTCAGAAGAACTTTTAGTCTAAGCATCTAGACACATTTTTTTGCACAGACTCACTCCTTGGAGATTCTGACAGAAATTGGGTAGCTAATGAACTCTCTAGGGTGGTATGGCTGGCAAGTTATCGTGGGTAACAGTCCATTGGCAGGTTGTCCAGAGCCCAGCCACGGGACCAACTCTTCTTCATAGCCTCTAGGTAAATTTGAGATCAAGGAAGCCACCTACCAAATAATAAAAAAAAAATAAGAAGAAGAAGAAGAAAGAGAACAAAATAAACCACACTTCACCGAACGAGTATGGCTGGCAAGTGATCATGGGTAACAGCCCATTGGTCGGTTGTCCAGAGCCCAGCTCAGTAAATGCACAAAAAGAACCAAAACACTTAAGGAAGAAGCGGGGAAGTAGAGCAAGCCGGGGAGATACACACTGAAAAAATCCTTGTGTTCACCCCAATTAAAACAAACATAGGGAGACAACTACCAGTCGAACGAATACACCTTCAGGCAAAACACTTCCTCTTCCGGTCACCTAGGGGTGTAGAAACCCGAAGTCTGTCTAAATTACCATTGAGTGAGTCTATCACAATCTTCACACCAAGATGCTTAGTACTTAGAGTTTTGTCCGAGTTTTGAGTGGGTTAGGTAGCCGTAAAAAGTTACCAACACACTCTTAATTCCAAAAAATCTAAAAATAAGAATATATATATATTTACATACATTAAAGCAAGGATTCAGGTGATTCATATATTGGCAGGCACCCGAGCGCTGCTTAGTCTTTGTAGATTAAAATCTTAGTATATTTCCTCCTATTGACAAGTGACGAAGAGTCTAAGTAGTTACTTCTTAAATTCTGACTGAAAATAAAGACTAGAATAAACCTTGCTAGGGACTAGCAAGGAGTAAGCATGGGGGTATGATAACACTGCATCTTGAGGTGATAAATCTGTCAATTGGGGTTTATCTTAAGAGCAAAATGTACAAATAACACATCATAAATAGGAATAGGAGCATCACATGCATTGCACATCAAGATTGCTTAGAATACCTTATTAACGGCCATGTGTACAAGGACATGTTAAAATAGGCCCCTGATGAGCAATCAGACCGCACAGATAGATTTAGAGCGACGAACGGAGTCCAACGGACTCAAAATCAACCAAATCCGACATCCGGAGATCCCGCAATTAACCAAGGAAGTTATGGTCGTTGATCTGACGATCAATGGCTCACAAGGCACCACGTGGCACCCGATCAGTGCCCGCACGCCTCGCCCAGCCCCCTTCATCAATCGCAGAATGATTTGAGCCATCCGATCTTCGATAGGACGGCTGAGAACACCACACCATCGCCAGCGCCATCACTACACTCTTCGCCCGCAGCAAATCACGACCGTCGGATCATCATCCAACAGTCTACAGCAGCCGAGCACCGATGCACAATTGTAACCATCCATATAGAGAGCGCAGCGGTCGAAGCGCTCACCCGCGCTCACGCGATGCGGGATCTAAATGCACCGAGCAGCAAATCGAAGGCGAAGGCTTGCGCGGGCGAAATTGGACCGTAGATTGGCGAGAGGACAGGTGCGATTGTAAGACGTGGCGCCCGTAAATGCGCCATGACTAGACGCACGTGATGACGCACGCGATCCGTGCCAGTGCCCAGCGCGGAAGCTCAGCCGTCCGATCTTCAATCGAACGGCTTACGACACGCGCACGCGGATCAGGCGCGAAGAAGAACGGACGCACGCGAGCGACCAGTGGGAAAGGGCCTTCGCTGATGTTTTGGGAAGGGTTTTAGCGACGTCTAAGACGTCGCTAAAACCCCTTCTTAATTTGGAAAGCCCTTCTTCCTATTTAAACCCCTTCCAACCACCCATGGGAGGCATTCACTCCACTTGCAAGTGCTCTACCCCACTCCTAGCTACCATTAAGCCCTCTTGTAGTCGCCGGAGCCAACGAGCCACCGACGGAGCCCCTCTCCACCGCCGTGGCTGCCTCGCCGTCTTCCTTTTCTCTTTCCCTCTTTATCTTAAGCCTTACTTTACTTGTGTTTAAGCATTTATTTAGTGTTGTAATTATAAACTAAAGTTGCATGTTAAATGAAGTTGTGCTCTATCTAGTTACTTGCCCTAATTTATGTTCAAGTTGCATGTTGCGAATGAAACAATTCTAACCCTAATCTCTCTCTCTTCTCTCTCTCACTCTCTTTTCACCCACAACTTTTCGCAAGCAAAAACCCATTATTTTTGTGACATTAAGTGACAAGAGCAATCCGATTTTCATGCCTCCTTGAGATCGACACTTGGACTCACGTCCATTTCTTCATTTTAAAATCGACGTTACGAGCACAAGCTATAATGACTCTTCTAAACACACGCCCCACGCCACGTCAGTATGTATTCTAAAGAACCAACTAATCAAAGTGCTCCGTGTATGTATGTCTCATCTTCTTGTCTACTGTTGCATGCTTGTATTGTAAGAAATGGAAATTGAACCCCTTCCCTATTGTTTTAATCAAAAAGCTGTATGTATGTTCCTATTGGTTTGATAGTTTTAATGAGAATATGTGTTTCAAAAATTGGTGATCAAATCCCTTGCCTATTGCATGCATGTGTTTTAATCAAGGTGATGCATATATGTTCTTGCTGTTAGTTGTATTTCTATTTAACTAACTTATGTATGTTCTTGTATGTGCTTTAATCAAAGTGCTACATCTACTATTATGTTATTCACTATCACTAGAAAACACTAATCTATCTCTACAGGGAAGAAATTGGCATAATCTGACATTAGATACTATAACAGTAGGTAAAAAATGAGAATTGTGTAGTCATGTAATCCTACATACCAAATATCTAATATTAGATAGGTATTGAATGAGTTATGGCCTTTCCACAAATCTAATATTAGGTTTAAAAAATGTAAATTCACATATTCTAGATTGATTGTGAGCTAACTTCAAATTTGAGATGCTTTGGCAATGTCTATAAATCTAATTATGTAAGGTGATGATAATCTAATGAAAATATATTACTATTGTTGCCAACACAAATTGAATAACATCCTCATGAATCTTACTGTTGTTGGTTTTGTTCTTAGATAGCTGAGTGATGACCTAATGCAAATTAATACCTTTCTTGTAATCAAAATGTCATTCGTATAAAGCTGATGTCATGCCCCCATTAATCCAATGCTATTGCCTTAACTAGTGTCATGCCTCTATTAATCTACTATTGTTGCCTTAACTACTTTCATGCCTCGATTAATCTATTATTATTGCCTTAACTACTATCATGTCCCTTATTACTCTGAATTTGTTGCCTTACATACTATCATGGTCGTAATAACCTAATTTTGTTTCCTTAAGTGCTATCATTCCCATAATAATCTAATTTTATTGCCTTAAGTACTGTCATGGCCGTAATTGTTGGATTTTGCATGCCCTGGGAGAGGCATCCGAATAATGTAATATGATTACATTTGCATCTGAATAAAAGAATTAGATTTATTTTTTGATAATTGATTTGGGCCCCTTAGTACAAATAGGGTGACATACTTAGCCATATTGAATAAACTCTATGTGTGTTGATTAGGAAATCTAAACAGTTTAGAGGATCTGATAGCATATTAAGAAACCATCTAATTCAATCAAGTATGTCTAGCCTTAGTTCGGATGGCATCCTTCTTTAGAGATCATCGCTTGATTGATATTCCTAAATGGAGATTCAGAATTGTCATGCAGGTTGAGTTAAGGAGCTAACCCAATGAAACAGGAGATAGTCTCCAATGCTATAATGGAGAAGGTGCATCCTTTGACTTGAGACAAATATGTGTCCCCAAATGCTATCATGCGGCTAGTGGTCCAATAGTTACGTGTGTAAAGAGACAGGAGATGCCTGATCTCTCAAAGCGATTACACAAATCTTTTATATAAGTATATGTAATAGATTTTAGGAATGAGGTCACTCTGTGTATATTGGGAAACGACAATTCCACATGTAATCACAAAGTCTTGATCCGACTCAATGCAAGAAAAAGAAGATAGTCCTTTGGGAAAGAATCTGCTCTTTGTTCTCATCCAAATGATACAAAGAGATGTTATTATCCAAGGAGGAATGATGGTAGTCTAATAGGATTAGACCTCAGGATAATATTGTCTTTTGTATGTAAAGGATTCACAGGTATTTGAAATACCTAGGGAGGTGTAGTGCCATAAATCCATGAATCCTAAAGATTCATTAGTGGCATGATGAAACCAACAATGATTTTAAATCAATTGTAATTTAAAGAGTTAAATTACACTTGATTTGATGATTACTTATACCTAATTTGATTTGGTAGAAACTTCAAGGGTGGGATTGCAATTAATTTATATTTGGATTCTATATCCAAACATTCCATGATTTGTTATGAACCAATTATATAAAAATCAAGTAGGATTTGATCCCCACCCCTAAATAGAAATCCAAGGATTGCCATCAAATTAGGATTAGGGTTGGATGCCCATAAATATCCCCCAAGACAACCCTAATTTCTCCTAATCAATCACATTTTATTTCCAATCAAGCCTAGTTGCCTCCACTGCCATGAGAGAGAGATAGAGAAGGAAATAAGGAAGAGTGGGGGCAGTGGTCCTTCCACTTTCAAAATTAGACTTCTATTCCTTGTATCAGAAGTCCATAGCTCTCCCCATATGTCTAAAAGTTGTTATGGACGTCTAATAGAGGTGACTTCAAATGTCTAACATTGATTCCAAATGTTTAAATCTGTGCCATCCCTTCTATTAACTTTTGAACATCATGAGTTGTTGGCAAGGAAGGAGGAGGACGATCGTTGTCCTCGATTTTCATGAAGGAATTCAGGGATCTCGTATGTGATTAAAGATCCTTAACATGTAGGGTCTCATCTGCTCGTCATGGAGTTCTGGGCACATAGAGACTTATTGTCAAAGGCATCGCACATGGGGTGTTGTACCATGCCATCCACGAAGATATAATTTTTTATACTTGTGGGATCCCAAAAAAATTAGAAATTAGTTTCAATCATGTCATTTTGATTTAGGGCATTTTTATTTTCATTTCATGATCAAGTTTTGGCATCAATTCAATCTCGATTTCAAAAAATTTTAAACATCATTTTTCACGCTTCCGCAATGCCATGGGTCAATCTAATCAATCCCTTCAGTAATAATCTAATTTTGTTGCCTTAAGTACTATCATGACCTCATTAATATAGATTTGCTACCTTACATACTATCATGCTCATAATAACATAATTTTGTTGTCTTGATTGTTGTCATGCCTGTAATAATCTAATTTTGTTGCCTTAAGTGATGTTAGGCTCGTAATAATCTAATTTTGTTGCCTTAAGTATCGTCATGCCCTCATTAATATAGATTTATTGCCTTACATACTATCGTGCTCGTAAAAATATAACTTTGTTTCCTTGAGTGTTTTCATGTCTATAATAATCTAATTCTGTTAACTTAAGTACTATTATGACCTCATTAATATGATTTGCTACCTTAAGTTCTGTGATTCCCATATTAATCTACTTTTTTGACTTTTGTGATTCAATCTGATATTAGTTTCAATGGGATGTGTTTTTTATTCAATCCAATTTAATTTAGATGGTGATCTGTTCCTTTTTTAAGAAAAAAGTTTACCTATTAAATGGTCATCCATTATTTGTTATACACTTCAAATTGTAGTGATATGATATTATGTGTTAAATGTGATCCTTTTTCATTCAACTTAATCTATTATAAATGGTACTCCTTTCATCTGTTTTATCGTAGATGCTATTGATGGTAACCCCATCATTCATCATAACTAACTTGAATTAGTCGAAATCAAGACGTAATTGCTCCTACTTGATCATCTGAGGATTACAATTCCGCTCTAATCTAATTTAAGAAGAAGACAAGAAAATAGGGTTAAATCTATTATTTTAACATCACATCACAAATGCATATTAACCACTGGATTACTCAAGGGTTAATTAAAGTTTAAATGAACATAAAAGACTAAAAAGTGGGTCACACTGATTGAATCATGGTTTCACATATTTCGATGACGAAAACAAGACTAAAAACATTGATTATCAGCCCTGGATTCTGGTTGAGATAAAATTAATTTAAACCTCCTAAAAATCATGAGAAAATATTTTAAGAGGTTTGGTACCTTTGGTTTGACCATCTGGACCCATTTTGACCTAGAATAGATATTCAAACAGGAATTTGACTTTGTTTGGGCTTCTGTACAATTTGCCTAGTCAAATGTAGTCAAAACACAAATCCAGGTTCACCATTAGATTCCTTGGATCCAAATTCAATTAACACCAAAATTTGGCCCCAATCAGAGTTTATCCTGACCTAGTTTGCATTTTAGCCCTTAGAAACTCGATTTCTCACATTTAGACCCTTAGGCTTCGAACTTATTGCATTCAGGTCCCTAACGTTCTCGTCATCTTCACAAAACAGTCCCTGCCACCTCATTCCCAAACAGGTCAACGACCCAAAACCACCGACTTTGACTGGAGAAGATCCTCATCAAATCTTCACCAAATCCCTCCAATTTTAGAGGGATTGGTGATTAGATCGTGAGGAATCTAATGAGCGAGATTGTGGATCCCAACTTGAAGAGGAAAGCTTTGGCGAGCTCCAGAATTGCCAATTCCTCCTCTTCCTAAAATCCTAATCCCATGGCCTATTCTTCCATTTAGAGCTCAAATTTGAGCTCTATAAGAGCTCCATGAGGTTCAACAATCTAAATGAGCCCGATTATGACCAAAAACCACCTATTCTTCTCTTCTCTGGCCACCTCCACCGTGACTCTAGCGACCCTCCTCTTCCATCCTCCTACGGCCTCCTAATGGCCAAATGGGGAGCGTCTCCTCTTCCTCACCTTCATCCACCTCCCTCTAAGCAAAGCGGAGGCCACTTTCCCCTTCGTCGTCACCGCTCTTCATCGACCAGCAAGTCACGCCGATGAGTATTCTACCCCCCTTTCATCCAATAGTTAGGTTCTTTCTCTTCCTCTCCCTCTCTAGGTTAGGTTTAGTCCCTTTAGACCCTAATTCATTTACCGAACATCTCTCTCCCCCTTCGTCTTCCCTAGCCTCGGCCACGCCTCCAGAGAGGTCGCGCAACCACCACACACCTCCAAACACTCCACCAACACTGCCAAAACCTCCACCACACCTCCATGACCAAAAGCCCTCTACGAGGTGCTCAGCCGAACTAACCCACTCACGACCACAATCACTATCACTGTCGGGCCGCCATACATGTTCAATCACCAAACCAAGACCATCACCATAGTCCTCACACCACGACAACCTTTGTGAACATTTTAATTGGGACTTTAAGCTCATGTTTCTTGTGTTAGTTATTCGTAGCCGTCAAAGACAACTACATCTCCACTGGCCACCATCCATCTCCATCGCCACCAAGTTGAGAAGCTGCAGAATCAAACCAGGAAGGCAACGAGGCCTTCAATTAAGCACAATAGCAGACACCGCAGCTCAATTGTGAAAAAGCTCCCCGCTGCAGAACATGCGAAGGAAGAAGCTCCTTTAGTCCCACATCATGGACATTTAAACCTAAAATTGGTTAATAAGATTTTTGCGTTGATGGCTTGCTGCCTCGTACACAGGAGGTGAGGTCCCCTCTCACTCTCACCCTCACGCCTCACCCGCAATCACATGCCTGCGAGTCTGGTCCCTCTGCCTTGACATGATTACCCGTATACTAACTGGTTCTAGATTGAGAGAGAGAAGGTTTTTGAGGAGGGAAGGGGGAAGTTTTGCCTCAGGAAATGTGTATCTGTGCTCAACACTTCGCGAAAATCAAAAAATTGACGGTTGTTGTGTTTGATGAGTTAGGGCGTATGCCCCTTGTGGCTGACATCTGATCTTGGTTACTATTGAGAAATTGAAATCTAGCGTGGCTAAGTGACTTGAGGTTACTGTTGAAATATTTGACTTGAAATGAGACTACTGTTGGGATCCTTGGGAATTGTGCCTAATTGTAGGATCTAATTGGTGGTTCAAACCACCATTTTTAGACCTTCATTTATATTTTTGTCCCATTGACTCTAAGATACAATTTGATACTTATTGAATATCTTTTTGAGTAGATTATTTATCCATTGCATATCATGCTTGTGCTTGATTTTTGTGCTCATTTATTTATTACATTTTCGATTAGTGGTTTAAATTCCATCTTTGCTCCCTATGAACGACCTCAAAACTCACGATTTTTGAGCACTTATAAATTTAAATGTTGTTGATTCAATTTTCGTCACTATACTACAACACATTTTACTCTCACTAAACTACGATGATCTTCAAGCACTTCAATAGTTACTCATCTATTTTAGCATAGATGCTTTGATATTATCTGAAATATTTGAAGTCCAATGTATCTAATATAGATGCTACTCATCTATTTCACATTCATTAAACTAGAATATATATAAACAAACTGCATTAAATATAACAAATTTTAAGATCTTCAACGTGATATTTCTTAAATTCCAATTAAGATCTCTCGATTTTCTATATTTTAGAACATTTCGTCAAGATGGGTTCTTGGCCATCTTCCCTTATTAGGAGCATAATTGACTTAGTCCCTACTCCCTATCTAGTCATGTAATTTCATACTCTTTCCTTTTGTGATGACAATTGCATATGATTCCATGTGGAGAATGTCCTCCAAACCATCCTCCTTTCAAGCCCCAAGGGCTAAGAACTGGGATTACTGGACCACTAATGAACTACTAGAGATTTTGTTGAGGCTCCACAATTGTGATCATTGGTATGAGGGTTCATTCGCCAAGACTACTTGGAATGAGACCTATGCTGAGTTAATGCAACGATACATCTAAATTACCACCATAATTAGATTCTCCATAGTTGGAAGGAGCTTAAGAGGAAGAATGCTTTGTATTACTAGCTCCTGAGCAAGAGTGGTTGGGCACAGACCAACACACCAATTGTCATATACCACCATTACCTTCTATCTGGCATAAGGGAACTTGTCCACATCAAGAACTAGAAATATCCTATTTGTTTTCTTAGTAAGGCGATCATTGACTTTGATATTTGTACCTTCTTCATAACTACCACATGAACTACATAATTTAAAGAACAAACCCTTCCCCTACTACAACGATGTTCACATCATCATCGCGAAGGATACAACCACTAGTTTGCATGCATTCTCATCAAACATTAAGGAAGATGTTGTCCTTTCTGACGATGAACCTTCCCTTAAAGCCAACGAGCATGTTCTTATAATGAATCAATAGTCCTAACCCAATTACAATGTTGCTACTACTAGATCTACGTAGTTTGCCAATACTACTCCTGATGACATATGGACCTTCCTTTCAACACCATTTTCCAACCCCTCATTATTTGGTAATGGCCCTTTCCACTCTGCATCCTCTACCAATCCTTCTTTAATGCAGGGTCTGTCCATACTACAGATACACCCAAAGGCAAACACATCAAGGTAGGCATTAATTGGTTTGACCTCAATCGATGGAAAACACAAAAGAAGAGAAGCAGGCATTAGAAGGACATCCAGGAAGGACCCTGGATGACCTGTTATAGCATGCGGGCAGGAGGGGGCGTCGATTGAGGATGAGAGGTGCCAACTCCTTCCTACTTCTAAAGTAGGTGGGCACCAACCACCTTTTATGCTGGACATCCCCCTTCTCCTCCAATTGCTCCAGGAAGCAGATCAATATGAAGAAGAAGAAGCCAAGAAGATGATAGCTACTTCTTCTTTTGGATGGTGGTTGCACACAATTAGTTGATTGTGTTGATTGGAATCAAAAATTAGGGTTGCCCTTTTGGCTTGAGGGTTCCCATCAAATCCTAATATGGTGTGAACCCTTAGATCTCCACCCAAGAGTTAGGATCTAATTACACTTGATTTCTGCATGATTGACCCAAAAGAAATTTTGGAATATTAGGATCCAATATCCAAACATTAATTAATTGCAATCCAACCCTTGGATTTTGCACCTAATCAAATTAGGTGCAATTAATCACCAAATTGAATGTGATTTAACATCTTAAATCACATCAATCAATCCTACAAGTAGGAAAACACCAAAATAATTATTAATTTCATCACACCAATAATCAAGGATTCAAGATTAATGGAATTATGGCATTATGCCTCCCTCAGGTATTCCAAATACTTGTAAATCCTTCACACTAGAAGTCATATGTAACCCTTAGGATTAAATCTCAGATTCATTGTCCTTCCCATTATGGGTTACATGCTTTTCACATTCTCGTTGTATCATTAGAATGAGAATGAAGACCAAATCCTTTCCCAAAAGACTGTCTTTTTCTCTTCATGTATGAGTCTGATGAAGACCCATATGACCATGCATAAAATTTTGTATATGTGAAAGTGAGCTCGAGTATCCCAATCTGCTACATAAACCTACAATAGTGGATCTGTGTGATCCCTTTAAGAGATCATATGTCTTCTATGCCCTCATATGCACAACAACCTTCTAGTTTCAACACCAAGGTGGGTACATCCACCACCAGCCCGCCAAATATACATACTCAGACACAAACACATATCTGTATCAGGTCAAAGGATACACCTTCTTTGTGATAGTGATAAGAGGACTTCCACATCTCCATCTCATCGAGTCAACTCCTTGACTCAGCTTGCATGACAACCCTGAATCTATATTCCCATGCAGAAGATGTGCATCAACAACATCATTCAGGCAACAATCTTTAGAGAAGATTTCCACTCTTCTCAAACTAGAGACAATAGTTGCATATCATGATGGTTCTTGATGACTTATCAAAATCCTCAATCCAAACCATTTAGATTTTTTGATACCCGTCATCGATATATCCAACATGGCATAGTATATTATCCCAATTGTAATGAGGGACCCATCTAACCGTATTAATGTGTCCATGAGATTTGATAGTCAAATCTAAATTACCAATCCAATGATTCTCAAGGCTCATAACTCCAACAAATCTTTGAAGAAATTTTCTTTTAAGATTTTTTTATTGTTGTATTTTATCTTTTTAGAATGTAAAAAGAACCTTGATTATCTTTCTGAAACCCATAAGACACATTAAAAAACTTGCCTATTCTAATTATCTTTTTAAATATCTAAAAAATCATTCTACCAAATTTTTAAGATGTCTGATTTTTTACTTCAGACGTCTACTTTCATCATCTCTTTAAAACTCTGATAAACCCATTATTCCAAACGTCTACTTCCATTGTCTATTCTCAAATTCATAGATCTTGAACTATCCAAAACTTCAAACATCTATGTTTCTCTTTCAGATGTTTGATGTTGTCTTAAAATCTCCACCAACGTTCATGTTTTTAAATAAAACATTCCAAAAATATTTTAAATCAATCGTTACTGTTGGTGCATAAGCACCATGGTATTTGATTTCGATGACAACAAAACACATAGTTATATTATTCTTAGGGAACTAACATTTCAAGAACAAGGAACCAAAGCAAAGCAAGGAAGAAGGAGCTAAGTTGAAGGCCAAGAAGGAGGAAGGAAAAGCTTGAAGATTAGTCCTTTAGTCTTTATTTCTTATGATGTATTTTCCTTTTATTTATTTAGATATGCTGTTAAAGAGCCCAAGTATGTCAACTTAGTCCTAAGTTACACTTACATAGACTCTAGATACTTGGCAAAACTTAAAAATCAAATCAGAAATCCAGCACAGTAAATAGATTGTCTAATCAGACATCCAATATTATTAAGACCCGTACTGTTAAAACACTTTAAGACGTCTGGGACTTGGGTAAGACGTCTGGTCAGACGTCTGGATGCCCTCCCAGATGTCTGGAAATCAATTTTTTTGTGCGTACATCCTTGAGTCTGCACGCGTGCCGCGCGCAAACAGTACGCAGCAGCATTTCTTCTCTCTCCTCTTGCCGATGAACCCTAACCTCACCCTTATAAACCCAACTTCTCTCCCTCACGCCACCCCACTTCCAACCACCCTCCATCTTCCCCAGCGAGAGCGGTGAGCAGTAGGCAGCAAGGAGCGAGCGTGAGCAGCGTGGGAGGAGAGGAAAAGCAGCGAGGGGAAGGGAGGTGAGCACGCATGCGAGCTCGAGAGAGAGCTTGCAGGAAAGCACACGGCCGATCAACACATGCGCGAGGCGGAGAGTTGCGTCGGGGAGGTCCTCCCTGACACTGCTGCAGCCAGAGCAGCGATCGAGCAGGCACGGCGCGGCCGCACGCGACCCGAGAAGGCGAGGGCAGTCTCTGGTTCTGCAATTTTCCCTGAATCAGACGTCTGGATCTACATCCAGACAAAGTAGATGACGTCCGGAGGAGGCTCTAGATGACTGAAAGGTAAATCCCGCAACCTACACCTCCCTTTGCGGATACGGCCATGCAGGCCATTCCGCCGAGGCACTGTTCCATGACATATTGAGCAGATTTTTGCGTCGCGCATGCAAGATTCGCTTCGGGAAGGTGCGGGAAGCCCTCCCACGTAGTTCAGACGTCTAGGCGAGGCACCAGACGGCGGGAAGCATCTCCAGACGTCCGGAGAGGTGGTCGAACATCTGTAACTAGGTCCAGACGGTTCAGCAGAGTCCCTCAACATCTGAGGAGTAGCACAATGTTGAGGTAAGGCTCTGGACTTTTTTAAGACGTCTGGAAGGTGTTCCAGATATCTGATTTGAATCAAAATTTTCTATTTTGACCCGTTTAGGGTCCGTTTGAGGTCTGATTTCCGCAATTAAGGTTCCGTTGTTCTTCGTATAAGTTCCTCTACTAGTTGGAATACTTTTATCATGTTCTGAGTGGTCTCTTGTGATTGATCCTTGTGATAGGACCTCGATCTGTTGCGGATTTGGGGTTTGCTGAGGCACATGGACCTGCCGATCAAGCCCCCATTACTCATGGGATTACTGGTAGAGTGGCTTCCCCTAGTTTAATTACCAACATGAATACATATTTGGAATGAATGATAGATCCTAGGGTATGGCATGAATCCTAGGACTAGAAACACTGGAATAGCTGTATGGGATGTATGAATTGCAATCTTGGATGAGTAAACAGAATAATAACAACTGCCTGTAAATGGATAATAGCTGCCTGTGAAATGTAAAGTACTGTTGTTAGTGACTGTTGCATGTAAATTCCTATTGTTTACAATAAAATACGAGCTGCCTGTATATGAATTATTGAATGTTGGAAACACAAGCTATTTGCAAATAAACCTGGAATGTGAATAGAAAAGTTACATGCTACATATGTAGAACCTGAGAAATGAAAATAGAAATGATGAAACCTAGTATGACTTGGGCTGAGAAACATGAGCATGAACCCTACGGGGAATTAGGAGTAGAGCTCCTGGAAATAAATGGAATGAAACTGGAAATGAGAATGGGGAAGTGAGCTGGCCCTTGAGTACGGAGTACCAAGGAGAGTGACCGTCCCCCTGTTTAGTGCAGAGCGGAGCTAGCCGCCCTAGGGTTGGGACCCAGGAGTAGGATTGGCTACTTTGTACCAACTTTTTGGCCCTCGTGTACACTGTACCGGGGAGAGCTACTAGTGTAGGGAGAGAGCTAGCCACCCCACGGGGCCCGGGGTTCAGCCAGTCGCCCTACACCGACTTGTTAGGCCCATTGGGCAAACCAAGGTAGTCAGGCGAGGATGCGCGGACTATGCAAGGGCGAGACCCCTATTTGGTTCTTAGGGGCTAGACCCCTGTTACTGAGTAGGCTATACCCTATACTGGTTCCGTGCTGTGCTTTGGGCGCACCCGTTAACGGAAACGACTGACTACGTGAGAGTGTAGGATAGCTACTCGTGCATTTATTGTGGTGGCCGTAGTCACCGTTACGTCTGTCAGTGACCTTGGGGTTGTTGAATGAGTGTAGGACCACCACAGGGGACTCTCCCGGCCAGGAGAGCACCACGTGCTACTTCTACTCTTCGGAAAAGACTACAATTAAGATCGTTCCCACAAGGAACATTCGAGATCAAGAAAGAGACCTAATAAATAACCCAAGTGATGAAAGAAAGAATAATTAGTTAAAGAAAGAAAGAAATTGAAAAACAACAGCTACCTGTCCACTTTTTACTGCTTTAGTTAGCTGGTTGCCACTCTACTCAGCGTTCGCTGATGTTTTGTACTCGTAACCTTTTTCAGGTCCAGGTGTTGAGTAGTCAGAGCCTACGGCTGCAGAGGGTGCTGGGCCCAGTAGAGCCCAGCAGTTGTACCTTTTTGTTGTACTTCGTTTCCTGTTGTAGTAACTTTATTACACTTCTGTACTCCTTTATTGTGAACTTTATATTCCTGTACCTGTTTAATTTTCTACTATTGTGGTGGTGTGTACTATAGTAGTTTACTTCTTTACTGCTATACTTTTGTTACTGTTAGTTGCTTGCATAGTGAATGTGGTTTATTTTACTACTTTTTGGTTACTTGCTCGTTGGACGACTGGGTCTTGGGATCAATCGAGTCAGTCCGGTCTCGTATCCTGTAGGGATTCGGGAACCGGGTCGTAACAAGATGGCATCAGAGCAAGGACGTTACGAGAAGTGAACCAACTAGCTGGAAAATGACCAATTCACATGCTTATGACTAGAGTAACCACCACAACGTACCTTTTGACACCTATCCCGAGTGTCCTTTGTTGAATGTCTATGGAATTAACATCTTTTCTATTTTGTGTTCGCGTCTCCTTGCAGTAGATGCCTTGACGTGGGGTCAGCGAGGCGGGCCACGGACGCGGCTGAGGACAAGGTCGAAGGGGCGGGCGCGTTGAGCCCGACATCTCAGTGGACCAGCCACTACTTCCGGGCATTCAGGCCCAGGACCTCTTCCATGTGATACGGGAGATCATACGAGAGGAGCTTCACCTGCCTCCACGGGCGCCTCTTCTTGGGGTTGCAAAGGGGGAGTCCTATGTGGGATCGCGAGACAAGCATAGCGCTGGACGTAGGGGAGGGGGTGGCCCTCCACCGCCCCCACCTTCCTCTGACACTTCTGAGCATGAGCCCTCCTTTCCTGGAGGTGTACCGATTTCCCCACTTCAGTGCCATTACGAGCTTTTTGAATAGTTCCGAAAGCTGAAGCCCCCCCTCCTTCAAGGGGGATGAGGACCCGACCGAGGCGGAGGACTGGCTCGAGCAGATCGAGGTGTTTCACACCCTTCTCCCCCCTGCAGAGTGTCGCGTGGCCTTTGCCACGTACCAACTAGAAAGTGCGGCACACAGGTGGTGGAGGGCAGTCAGGGGTTAGGAGAGGGCCGAGCCGACTTGGGACCAGATTGTCACCCTCTTCTGCGAGTAGTACTTTCCCCAGACGTGGCAGGAGAAGAGGAGGCGGGAGTTCCACACTCTCCGCCAGGGGATGATGACCGTGAGCGCGTATCGCACGCGTTTCCTGGAGTTGTCCAGTTTCACCGCGACAACTGTGGCTACCGAGGAGGAGCGCCTTTGGAGGTTCATCGAGCTACTCCGGTCTGCTATTCGGGGTATGTCAAACCCCTGAAGCTGCCTACGTTCTCGAGGGTGGTGGAGGCAGCCACGACTTATGAGGAGACCAACCCGTCCGCACGTGACACTGACAGCGGACGGAAGAGGCCCTATCAGCCAAACTACTCACAGGGCCAACGAGAGAGGAGGCACGTGGCTCCCGCAGGAGAGCCATCACACTTTGCGGGGCCGTCAGTGGCCTTTGGGGGCCCCCGACAGGGGCCAGCTGCCAGCACCAGACTCCCACCCAACCGTCAGCAGGGACCTACTGAGGGCGGGAGTCGAGTTCCCCTTTGCTACCAGTGTGGCCAGCCGGGCCACATTAGGAGGGACTGCCAGTCTAGGGCTGGAGGTCACCAGTTGCTCCCCGCGTCGAGCATTGGAGGACGAGCAAGAGGCTGAGGTTCCCAGGCACGTGGGGGAGGACAGCAGTCGTAAGGAGGGTACCGGCCAGCAGCTACCCGTCCAATGCAGAGTGTAGCTGCTTCGTCCGCACCTAGGGCTGAGGGACGTATCAACGCCCTAACACACAGAGACGCCAGAGCTTCAGGATCAGTGGTGGCAGGTATGGTTACAGTTTCCGGCAAACTAGTTTACACACTTTTTTATTCCAGCGCCACGCACTTGTTTGTCACTGCCAGTTTTGCTGTTAGCTTGGGGCAGGACTGTGTGTTGTTAGAGGATCCGTTTGTGATTAGAGGTCCGAGTGGTCAGCTGTTTGTAGCTGAGGAGGTTTACACCGGTTGTGAGGTCAGTGTTGGGGGACACAGCCTCCCCGCTGATCTAATTGCGATATAGATGGAGGACTTTGGCGTGATTCTGGGGATGGACTGGCTGTCCGCTTACCATGCCTTGGTGGACCACTTTGAGAGGAAAATCGTCTTCTCCATACCGGAGTTGCCTTCTTTCGAGTTTGATGAACAGCCAGTGGACGGAGGCATCAGGTGCATTTCTACACTTCGGGTGGCGAGACTTTTGGGCCAGGGGTGTGTGGGCTTCCTGGCTTGTGTGGTGGCGGAGCCCAGCCCTGTGGCAGACTTTCAGAGTATCTCGGTGGTTAGAGAGCACCCCGACGTGTTCCCAGATGAGTTGCCAGGACTACTGCCCGAGCATGAGATCGAGTTTGAGATTTCACTGATACCGGGGACCAGCCCCATTTCTACAGCACCTTACAGGATGGCACCCCTTGAGCTGCGAGAGCTCAAGACCTAGTTGCAGGACCTTCTAGAGAAGGGCTTTGTGAGGCCCAGTGCATCTCCATGGGGAGCCCCGATATTGTTTGTGAAGAAGAAGGATGGTACCCGACGCCTTTGTGTAAACTACAGACAGCTGAATAGGGTCACCATCAAGAACAGGTATCCGCTACTGAGGATTGACGACTTATTTGACCAGTTGCGAGGTGGCACGATATTCTCCAAGATAGACTTGAGTTCTGGTTACCACCAGTTGAGGATCAAGGAGACAGACGTCTCCAAGACAGCTTTCCGCACCCGGTACAGACACTACGAGTTTTTGGTCATGTCATTTGGGCTGACCAACGCCCCCGCTGCCTTCATGGATTTGATGAACCGGGTGTTCAGACCGTATCTGGATCAGTTCGTGGTGGTATTTATTGATGATGTTCTCATCTACTCTTGAGATCAGGCGCAGCACAGATAGCACTTGCGGATGGTTTTGGACGCACTAAGACGACATATGTTGTACGCCAAATATAGCAAGTGCAAGTTCTGGTTGAGGGAGGTGACCTTCCTAGGTCATGTGATTTCCGGGGATGGCTTGGCTGTGGACCCAGCCAAGGTTGAGGCAGTGCTCAGGTGGGAGAGACCGTGCACAGTGACAGAGATCCGCAGTTTCTTGGGACTGGCAGGCTACTACAGGCAGTTTATCAGGGGTTTCTCGTAGATTGCATGTCCTATGACACAGCTAACTCGGAAGGACGTGTCGTTTTCTCGGATAAACGCGTGTGAAGTGTGTTTTCAAGAGCTGAAGGAGAGGCTGACTTCGGCTCCCGTGCTTACCGTCCGAGACAGCAGTGGCGGGTTCGTTGTGTACACGGATGCCTCTTTGCAGGGGTTAGGGGGTGTGCTCATGCAGAGGGGTCACGTTGTCGCTTACGCTTCGCGGCAACTAAAGCCCCATGAGCATAGCTACCCTACCCACAACCTGGAGCTGGCAGCTGTCATCTTCGCGCTGAAGACTTGGAGGCATTACTTGTATGGTGAGACTTTTGAGATTTTCACAGATCATAAGAGCCTCAGATACTTGTTTGATCAGAAGGAGCTCAACATGAGACAGAGACGTTGGTTAGAGCTCCTAAAGGACTATGATTGCAACATTTCCTGCCATCCGGGGAAGGCCAACGTGGCGGCTGACTCCTTGAGCCGGAAGGTGCCTGCCCACTTGGCCAGTTTACAGGCATAGAGTTGGAAACTCATGGAGGAGATGGGTAGTTGGTAACCCCTAGAGTTACTGGGACACTGTGGGGTAGTGACTGTGACCCGACAGATAAGGCCAGAGCTGATAGACTGCATCATCACAGGACAGATGGCCGATCCGTACCCGCAGTCGTTACGTGACAGAGTACTGTTAAGGGACCTTGGAGACTTCTTTATAGACGAGGTGCTGCACATGAGGGGGTGTTTGTGCATTCCCAAGGACGAGGAGCTGTTGAGAGAGCTCCTGACTGAGGCGCACAGTTTCAGGTTCACCATACATCCCGAGAACACAAAGATGTATCATGATCTGAGACGCGACTTTTGGTGGAGGGGAATGAAGCGGGATGTAGGTGAATTCGTGCAGCAGTGTTTAGTGTGCCAATAGGTGAAGGCCGAGCATCAGAGGCCTGCAGGGCCGTTGCAGCCACTTCCAGTGCCAGAGTAAAAGTGGGAGAGCATCACCATGGACTTGGTGGTGGGCTTGCCCGTTACCCAATGAGGACACGATGCAGTCTGGGTGACCATAGACAGATTGACAAAGATGGCATGTTTCTTGCCGATCCGAGTCACTTTGGCACCAGCACAGTTGGCATAAAGGTATATCTGCGACGTGGTACGTCTGCATGGAGTTCCGCGAGAGATTGTATCCGATCGGGATACCCGCTTCACGTCTCAGTTTTGGGCTGAGTTTCAACAGGCCTTGGGGACACGGTTGAGGTTCAGTACATGATGAGAGCCTCATCATGATCCATAACTATCTCATTTTGACATAATAAAGAGAATAAAAGCTCCTACATAACCTAAAAGAGGGCTTAATTGGAGAAATAAGTGTTCTGAGAAGAAAACATGAAATAAAGGTTAAAACTGTAATTTTACCATTGCAGTATATAAACGAGATTTCTCAGAGGCAAAACAAAGGTCAAATGGTCTAAATAAGATAAAAAGTGGGTTGAGTCAATCAGAAATGGGTTTATGTGCAATCCAGGAATTAAATGACATTTGATAACCCTAAAATAGACCCGCTTAAATTAACAAGGTTCTGATCAGGATAAAATTCAAGTAAACTCTCTAAAAATCATGGAAAAATATCCCCTAGGGTTTATAACACTTAATTTGGCCTTTGGAACCCAGTTTGACCTAGATTAGGGTCCTAGCTCATTAATTAACCTAATTTGGGTTTTTACGCAAAATGTCCAGTCAAACGTAGTCAAACCTAAAATCCAACTTCACCATTAGATTCCTTAGGTCAAAATTAGGTTTATACCAAAATTTGGACCTAAGGGGAGGTCATCTTGACCCACTTTGCAATTTAGTACACCCAAATCACAATTTGATCCCTATCTTTTGAAAATCATTGCAGAGAGCCCCCTAATTTCCTCGCCACCTTTGCAATCAAGTCCTTTCTCCATTGTTGGGGCAGAATCCTTCTCCGGCGAGGATTAGAGAGGGAATACTCTCTAATTCCTCAGAGATCCCCTCCCAGAAATGGAAGGGAGATTCTCTGAGGAATTCCCTTCCATCTAAGCCCGATCTGAATCGTTGATTTCTTTCCAAACTCTCGTGCAAATGCACGAGAATTTTGGGGCTCGACCACCTTCCTTCTCCGGCGAGACAGCAGTAGCCAAAAGCCGCCCTCCACGCACTAGAAAGTTCGGCCAGCACCTATAAAAGAATCCCCAAACCCGGCCGCTGAATTTCAGACTTGTCTTGGCGGAGATTCTCCCAAATTTTCTTCTCTTCCATCTCCGGCCAAGGAACCTGCAAGCTCCGGCGACCTCCTCCCCTCCTTCTCGTCGCTCTGCTGCCATACCAGCAGCAGAGTCTACTTCGCCTCCTCCTCCCGCGTCGCGCCGTACCAAGCGCGCGTTTCCCCAACCTCTTCCTCGTCGCTGCTCTCTCCCTCAGGGTGCCTCTTCTCCGATGACGGTAGCTATGAGCCGTCCACTCCACTGCCTCCTTCTCTCCCAGAACAGTCCAGATACGTTCCCCATCTTCCCCTCTCTCTTTTCCCCACTACATTTCATTTAACTACCCCTCGACCACGCTTGACCACCGCCACCTTCCACCCCTCCGGCCAACCTCCGGCGAATCGCTCCCGTCGCTCCACACTTCCGCACGACTCGCTGACCAACTCAGAGGCTCCGCCTCACCACAAGGAACATCCTCCGCCCACCCACTACCGCTATACACCCCCTCAACGCTCCCCCGAACACACCCACATCTCCGGTCACAGGACGACCTAGGCACGCACACCCAGGCCATCCCACGACCTGCTGCACCTTGCACCACCTTCGTCGTGCCACGGCGAAGGTCCCCCGGTGATCTGATTAAGCTGAGAGGCTTGTTTTGTGTCTGACAGTTTTCAAGCCCCAGCCGCCATTGACGACGGTTGAAGCAGCTTCCAAGCACGCTCCAGGCTCCGTGGCTTCAGGATTTCAACTGCTGCAGATTGGAGTAAGTTGCATGCAGGCAGCCAGTTAGCCAGTGAAGAGAGTTGAGGCTGCAGCTGAGCAGAGCGCGAAGAATCGTCCTGCGGGCGCGCGCGAGAAGAGCGCAGAGGATAGTCCCACATCGTGAGTTTACCAAACCCCGCAATAGTATAAGTTGAATTTGTGTTATTCTCTTATCGCCTCCTAACGCACAGGGGTGAGGTCCCTTACCTCACTCACGCTCTCCTCGTCTGCTGTTTCACCTCGCGAATCTAGCGGGATCCGACTCGACCCTATCTAAGCACACCTCGTGCATCACCCTCACGCCGATGAGCCTAGTCCCGGGTACGAAACCCGACCCGATTACCCGCGGCGCTGGGAGAGCGTCCTGTGAGTGCTTGCAGAGAGAGAGACACGTGCGGGTAGAGGGACAGGGTAGGATTTGCTCTTTATGCAGGCAGGCTGAGAGTTGAAGAGAAGAGACTTAGCCGCAAGGAAGAAGAAGAGAAGAAGCAGAAGAGGCTGAGCGAGGCAGAGAAGAGAAGGAAGAAAGAAGGACTGTAGAGAAAAAGAAGAAGACAGAAGAGAAAAGAAGCAAAGGCAGGAAGAAGATCAAGGAAGAAGACCTGTAGATCAAAAGAAAAGAAAAGAAGAGCCTACGCAGAAGAAGGCAGAAGAGAGAAGTAAGGAGGAAGACTGCAGAGAAGGCCAAAACAGAATCAAAATAGGAAGAAGAATAGCTACATTTAAGACGTCTGATATAGAAATCAGACGTCCAATCCTATTATTTTTTTAGCAATTCTTTTTATAAATATCTCTTTCAATCAATTGTCTTTCATTTAAAAGTTGTATTCTTTAGTTTTTAAAAGTACTTAGATTGCTCCCTGTGTTCGACCTCGGATACTCCAGTTTTCGAGTAATAAAATTCTCTATTTGTTTGAACGCTTTTTCGGCTATATTACAACTTGTTATCTTTTAAAACCCGATCAAGCGTGATAAACAATACAGCATTCCACCCCCATACAGACGGACAGTCAGAGCGCATGATACAGACACTTGAGGACATTTTACGTGCCCGTGTACTGGACTGAAGGGGCTCTTGGGAGGAGCACTTGCCCCTGGCGGAGTTTACATATAATAACAGCTATCACTCGAGCATCGGCATGGCACCCTACAAGGCTCTGTACGGACGGAGGCGTACCGCACCCTTGAATTGGGTTGAGGTGGGGACCAAGTGGGAGGTTGGCCCCAGGCTGATTCGGCAGAGTCAGGAGGTGATCGAGCAAATTCACAGGCGACTCCGCACTGTCAGGAGTAGGCAGAAGAGCTATGCAGGTTGGAAACGTAGAGAGGTGCAGTTTGAGGTTGGGGATCACATCTTCCTTCGCGTTTTGCCCATGAAGGGTCTGCAGCATTTTGGGGTGAAAGGGAAGGCCGCGTCGAGGTTTGTGGAGCCCTTTGAGGTTCTAAAGTGGGTAGGACCCGTTGCTTACAGGCTTGCCCTTCCTCCCCAACTTTCTGGTGTGCACGACGTGTTCCATGTGTCCAACCTCAGGAAGTACGTCGCCGATCCCAGTCACGTTCTAAGCCATAAGAGCGTCGAGGTGAGTGACGACCTGACCTACCCTGAGAGGCCAGTGCAGATACTAGATAGAGCTGTCGGGAGTCTGAGACGGAAGCAGGTACCCCTGGTGAAGGTCTTGTGGAGGAGCCAGTGGTACGAGGAGGCTACCTGGGAGCCTGAAGCGGTGATGCGGGAGCGATACCCGGAGCTCTTTGAGGGTACGTCTTTTCGGATCGGCTTCGATCCTCTTTGAGTTTGTTATGTGTGTGTTGCTCTTTTTCCGCACCCTAGCTAGTGCAAGTTTCGGGGACAAAACTTCCTTCGAGTTTGTTATGTTATTAAGACCCGTACTGTTAAAATGCTTTAAGACATCTGGGACTTGAGTCAGACATCTAGACGCCCTCCCAGACGTCTGGAAATCATTTTTTTTGTGCGTACGTCCTCGAGTCTGCCTGCGTACCACGTGCGTGCCACGCGCGGACAGTATGTAGCAGCATTTCCTCTCTCTCCTCTCGCCAATGAACCCTAACCTCACCCTTATAAACCCAACTTCTCTCCCTCACGCAACCCCACTTCCATCCACCCTCCTTCTTCCCCATCAAGAGCGGTGAGCAGCAGGCAGCAAGGAGCAGGCGTGAGCGACGTGGGAGGAGAGGAGAAGCAGCGAGGGGAAGGGAGGTGAGCACGTGCGCGAGCTCGAGAGAGAGCTCGCCAGAGAGTGCACGGCCGGTCGACACATGCGCAAGGTGGAGAGTTGCGTCGGGGAGGTCCTCCCCAACACTGCTGCAGCCAGAGCAGCGGTCGAGTAGGCGCGGCGCGGCCGTGCGCAGCGTGAGAAGGCGAGGGCAATCTCTGGTTCTGCGATTTTCCCTGAATCAGACGTCTGGATCTACATCCAGACGACGTAGACGACATCTGGAGGAGGCTCCAGACGACTGAAAGGTAAATTCCGTGACCTACACCTCCTTTTGCGAATACGGCCATGCAAGCCGTTCCACCAAGGCACTGTTCCGTGCCATATTGAGTAGATTTTTGCTTCGCGCGTGCAAGATTCGCTTTGGGAAGGTGCCCTCCCATGCAGTTCAGATGTCTGGGCGAGGCACCAGACGACTAGAAGTGTCTCCAGACGTCCGAAGAGGTGGTCGGACGTCTGGAACTATGTCCAGACGGTTCAGCAAAGTCCCTGGATGTCTGAGGAGTAGCACAAAGTTGAGGTAAGGTTCTGGACTTTTTTAAGACGTCTGGAAGGTGTTCCAGACGTCTGATTTGAATCAGAATTTTCTATTTTGACCCGTTTAGGGTTCGTTTGAGGTCTGATTTCCGCAATTAAGGTTCTGTTGTTCTTCATATAAGTTCTTCTACTGGTTGGAATACTTTTATCATGTTCTGAGTGGTCTCTTGTGATTGATCCTTGTGATAGGACCTCAATCTGTTGCGGATTTGGGGTTTGCTGAAGCACGTGGACCTGACTCAGCAAGCTCGGCCATACACTGTAGCCACTATTCACACCAGTCTGCGGAACACTGTGGCTACAGTGGGGGACCGGTGAGTTTCTCACTTATCTAGTCACCCGGCGTGCCGCAACCGGCCGGCGAGCTGCGCCCGCGCCCCGCACCAAATCTGCTCCAGTGCCCGACCGCTTCCTCGTCGTCGCCCGCGTGTGCCTGCATGCGCTCGCTCCAGCCTTTCCGTGCAGCGATATGTGCTGCGGTCCTCTCCATGCCCACTCCCTCCAGCGTGCTCCTCTCTACATGCATACGCGCTTGCGCGTGCGTGCGTGGACTCCAAATGACGCTTGGAATCTCCAGACGCCTTAACCACGCCCTCTCTCTCTCTCTCTCAGCACTCTCTCACTCTCTTTACCGACACCTACACACTTACATACACACACACACCTATACACTATTATATACATATATATATATATGTTTACATATATATATTGATATATATACATATATATATATGCTTATATCTATATATAGTAGTATTTATATAACTAAGTATTAGTATACATATATATATATAAATCTATATACTATATATATATATATATATATATATATATATATATATATATATACGTATATATATATACGTATATATATACATATATTCGTATACATATATATATATATATATACATGTATCTATATATATATATATTATTACCTATATAACTAAGTATAAGTATAGATACATATATATATATATATACATATATACACACCAACTTATACATATATATATATAAATATACGTACATATATACATATATATCTATATAACTATATATACATATATACATATATACACATATCTAGCTACATATATCTATATATACATATACATACATATATATATATATAAATCTATATAGTTATATATACATATATATATATATATATATATATATATATATATATATATATATATATATATATACATATACATATACATATACATATACATATATACATATATATAAGTACACATATACCTATATAGTTATAACCATATATATATACATATAGATATATATATATATATATTTACCTATATACATATTTATTTTCATATCACACACCATACGTGGTATTGCGGGAATATTTGCACCAGTTGCTAATATTCCCCGATACATGCGTACAAAAAGCGTGGTCACACACATCTTCCACCATCCATCCTACACTCCACGCGGCACTTTGTCTTGTTGGTTGTGTCTGTCTAGACAACGACCGACTCGACACCATGCTACACTCCATCGCCGCCTCCACCCTCACCCCTTTATACATATATAATATATAGATATATATATAATATATTTATTTGATTTCTGTATCTCTTTCCTGCCAATAAAAAGATAAAAAAATATCTAAAAGAGAAAAGATAATCCTTGACTTGCAGGTACTCCATCTTTCGAATAGCAAGACCCATTTTGGAACCCTGATTTGGCTCAAAGCCAAGAACCTAATTTTGAGGGTGTGCCTCAAGGACCAAGACTATCAGAAAAAAAATCTTAAATAGAAAAACACCAAAAAAATACAATAAACGAATGGAAGAGATTCGTTGTAGGAAAGGCGTAGAAACTTGACTTCTAACCCCACTTCCCTGAGTTCGACCCTGGGCCTAAAAGTGACCAAGATAAAATCAAATAGGCCAGGGAAAAAAATATATATTTTGTAAAGAGATGGTTAGGCTCGATTTAGGTTAACCACTATACACACTTCAACGATAAAATCACCATATTAACACAACTATACGGGCACGACCAACATCTTTTCTGGCACCGTTGCCGGGGAGGTGCACCTTCAAGTTTCTATTCCATTCCTTTCATTTTTTCTCTTCTCTCTTCACGGGTGTCTTTGTTTTTGGTGTGCAGGTAAACCTGTTGCAAGGAGAAGGCAGGCAAACGAAGTCAGAGACGTAAGCAGATCCAAGGCGGGAACGAGAGCTTGAAGATGCCGACACCGCACTGGAGCTCCGCACACGTTGTTGCACAAATAAGTCTTTCTTTCTTAGCAACCTAGGTTAACTTGTAACCTTAATATAAAAAAAAAACTAAAAACTAGAAAAACTTCTTGGGATCTCTTGGGGCAAGTGGATTAAAATTCACTTATTTGATTGATTGCCTTTACTCCCACCGCCCCGGGATTTCCCGCCCTACTTCGCATAGCGAAAATCCAAGAATCTTTATTCTTGAATTTTTCGCCGTGTAAAGTATTTTGCGAGGCAAACATAAAAAGATTGATTGCACCTCTCTTTGCCTCACTTATCTACAATTCGGGATCACCTTTTTGGTAGGGAGACTTGGAATTGAGTTGATTCCAACCCAACCACAACCTTTCAACTTGCCTAAGATTCGATCCCAAATACTTCGACCCCAACAAATTTATTTTCTTTATCTTTTGGTTGAGCCTTGTGTGTGGAAATCCTTCTGGTGATTGCGAGCACTTGAATTGAAGTGCTTTGGCTCCCTTTCAAACTAATCTAAAATTGATTCATGCATCCACACATAGAAATCTCCAATTAGGGAAGCCCAGTGCATTTTAGCATGCATTAACCAACTGACATTGAAGAAGGGTTTGTTGGGCTTAGAAGAAAACTTGTATTCTCTCAAAACCCGGAGATTGGTTGAATTGGTAATTCAGAGAAATCCTAAAATCCATACTACTAACGGCTAAACTCTAACAACCATTCACCAATTAAAACTTCAATTCGGGGAGATTTCCCTGTTGCATGCTTGTTTTACACACTTGAAAAATCAATCACTTGGGCATTACCCATAAACAACGCCCTTCACATTCCAAAAGCACTTGATCCTAAGCCTCTAACTAAAATAGGGTAGCAACTTGACCCTTATTAAGGATTGGAAGTCTAACTACTTACGTGTAGCGTCAACGTGCTGGTGAGGGTTCCCGAGTGCTACCGGGTGTCTAAGACTAGGGCAAACAGCCTTTCAATCTGGCCAGGTGGTTCCGTTGTGCTCGCATTTGGTTCCGTAGTTCGTGATAGTAGGTAACTTAGATCTTTAGGTCTAAGGGCACACTGTAGAGGTTAGGCATTTGATTGTATTGATTTGTCATCAAGTGTACCTTTGCGGCGACATTTCTCTCATCTCTTTTCCCTTCTTATCTCCCCAATTCCTCCTGCGGTAGTGCATGTTTGGGAGGAGGTCACAAAACCCTGAACTGTGTGAATTGTCTGATAATTTTAGAAAAGAAGCCGAATCTTCCTCCTCCTCCACAAACATGGCTGCACACCCACCCCCAAATCTCGAGGGAGGAAACCGCCCTCAGAACCCACCAAGTGGTGGAGCCTTAGATCCCATAGCCCGCCTCCAAGCCCAGATGGAAATGTATAATGATCAAATTGAAGCCATTCGGGAAACATTGGAGGAAATGCAGAACCCTCCCGAATGGGAGGAGCCTAGGTCTCTTAGCTCCTATCAGAATCCCGCTACTACAGAGACCATAGGACAAATTCGGGTCCCCGTGGGTAGGGATGACTTTGAATTGAAACCTAACATTATTGGCCTAATAAATTTTCACTTCCTTGGTCTTGCAAGTGAAGATCCTTTTCTCCACTTGGAAGACCTAACCCGATTAGTAAAACTGTTAAACCAAGAAATATCGGGTTACCTATAGTCCGCATAAAAATGTTCCCGTTTTCATTGCGGGATAAAGCGTCGCAGTGGTTACGCACCCTTGGGAGAACCATCCACTCTTGGGAAGAGATGCGAACAGTGTTTCTCAAGAAGTTCTTCCCAATCGGGCGAACCAATGCGCTTCGCCGTGCTATCACTTCATTTATGCAATAAAACGGCGAACAATTTCATGAGGCATGGGAGAGATATAATGACCTCCTCAGGAAGTGTCTGCACCACGGTTTGCCTAAGTGGCATATAGCCCAGATTTTCTACTATGGGCTAAAAGAGACTTTGAAGCAGATTGCAGACGCTTCCTGCGGAGGGAATTTTATGAATAAAGACGAGAATGGAGCATTCGAATTGTTTGAAAACATGAGTGAAAACTCAATGAACAATGCCTCCATTGTCGCCTTTAATCGTACCAGCCTGCCCCGAAATGTCCACGAAGTTGACACGGGACCCTCCCATTCATCCACTGATCTCAGCCTTATTACACAAAAACTAGCTGAACTCTCCGTCGTGCACAAGAAGCTAGACGAGCTTCTAGCCAACCCCGCCTGTTCTATGGCAAACACCCCCACCTCACCACTTCATCACGATTCTAATTCTTCCAACACCAGGCTTATCCCGAGAAACCCCGTAAGACCTCCATTACCGAGCATCGCACCGAGCGACTCGGTAAGTCATGTGGATCTGGCTTCTGCGAGCCAGTATTTCGACACGGAGGACCAAGCCTCCGTGTGCTCAGAAGCGTATTTACATGCGAACATGTCTTCTGGCATAGAAGATGCTTGCGCCCTGGGGAACAACCCGTTCTCTGCCACTTATAACCCAGGGTGGCGAAATCATCCAAACTTCGGATGGTCCAACAACCCACAGTGCCAAAACCCCGCAGGTGGACCAATGCGACTGTCCGCACCCGTCATCCCAAGGGCCCAGTCTAATCCTATGGCAAATCCGCCATCAGGCCCTTGCGTACCACAAACCGAACACGCATCAAGTCCTCTTGATAAATTGATGCGAATGATGACGGAAATGTCAAAGCGCCATGAAGAGAACATGACCTCTCTTCAGGACCAATTGGCACAGCAGAATGCTGAGATCAATTAACTACGCATGGCGAATCGATCTCAAGGTACTCTTCCCGCCCAACCTGTTCCTAACCTGCAAAATTTTGTACCCCGTGGCCCTCAACCACAGGTACGCCCTTCTCAGGGGCAGGTTAATCAAATTCTGCAAGCTTCGAGCATTCCACTGGGATTTCAGGCTAATCCCGCTGTAGCACCGCACTCTTATGTCCCTATTGCGAACCCTCCTCCGCCATATGATCCCACTGGACCCGCATCGTCCAATGCTATCACTACGAGGAGCGGTAAGCAAACCGTCGATCCGCCTCGACCTGATCCTAGCCCGTCTTCCTCACCGCCCTCTCATTCGGGATGCGCACCGCATTCACGAGAGGACGATACACCCAAAGTGGTGCCAGAATCAGTCCCATTCCCTGAGGCTCTATTGAGGGAGCCAAAAGGCAAGAAGAAAGATACGCGGGCCTTTGATAACCTGCATAATTTGTTCAGGGATGTAGAAATCAAGGTACCCCTACTCGTGGCTATCGACCACATACCTACTATCGCCTGATTTTTCAAAGACTACACAACACCCAGGCGACAGTCAAAGAAAACTAAGAATCCGGTGGTTCTCTCGCCTCATGCGAGTTGTGCTATACTATCAAACCTACCACCGAAACAGAAAGATCCAGGCACACCGCTTATTTCCTGCAGCATCCAAGGCTGCAATTTTAACCGTGCCCTGCTCGATCTAGGATCTTCCGTAAATCTTATACCGACCATCATGCTCGAAAAATTTTCCTTGGGAAATCTGAAACCCACCCCTGTCACGTCACAATTGGCAGATCGTTCTGTCAAAATCTCAAAGGGTGTGGTGGAAGACGTGGTGGCTAGGGTCAACAGTTTCTATTTTCCTGTTGACTTTCTTGTTTTAGATATGGAAGTTCCTAACTCACTTTCTGATTGTCCGATCATCCTTGGTCGACCTTTCTTGGCCATAGCCCGTGCCCATATCGACTGCGAGTAGGGCAGTATTAAGATTGCCGTTGGATCTAAAAAGCTCAAGCTTAACATCTTCAAGGCAGCCAATAACTTTGATTGCGATTGCATCGAAGATGACACATCTGACGAGGACATGGCCGTCAACGCGTGTATCGGACTAATTGGGACCTATTCTGACTGCTGCGGATTACCTATAAACATTGATGACTGCCTGACCAACACATATTGTGACGTTCCCCCATCCCTCCCTTATCCCGTACCTTCTCCTGGCCAGACTTCTGATGAGGTTTTCTCCGCTTCCCATACCTCGTGGTCTGAGTCACATCCGGGCTACTCACCGCCGGTCCACACTCTTGAAGATCGGATTGCCCTTTCTTTCCTGCCAAATCAAGCGGAGTTGCAAATCCACACTGGGACCTTGAACCCATATACTTCTCACTAGGGCTATTCCTTTTCAGATCCATCTATCCAAGAGGCCCCTCTTCTTGGCCAATCTGAGGGCCAATTTCTTCCTCCTGACCTGTTCTCCAACCCGCCTGGGGCACTCTCGTCCCAAGAAATGCCAGATCTTTCACCATCCACTCCCGAGCTGAAAGAGCTGCCTAGTACACTTAAATATGTTTTCTTAGGACCAAATGAAATGCTCCCCGTAATCATCAGTTCAAAATTGACTAGGGAGAAAGAGTGCAAACTAACGAAGGTCCTCATAGAACACAAGGCAGCCATTGGATGGTCTTTATCAGACTTATCTAGCATTAGCCCTTCCTATTGCACTCACCGTATATATACGGAGGAGGAGGCTCGACCTTCCTGTGAGATGCAGCAACATCTCAACCCTAACATGCGGGAGGTCATTAAGAAAGAAATCATTAAGTGGTTGGATGCGGGTAGAATCTACCTGATCAGCGATAGCCCCTAGGTGAGTCCAATTCACGTTGTGCCCAAGAAGGTAGGACTCACCATCCGTGTCAATGACAGGGGCGAATCCATCCCTACACGCACTCCTACATCTTGGAGAGTGTGTGTAGATTATAGGAAACTCAATGCTGCAACTAAGAAAGATCACTTTCTGCTACCTTTCATTGACCAAATCCTAGAGCGGTTAGCGGGAAATAAATTTTTCTATTTCCTGGATGGATTCTCAAGATATAACCAAGTGGCAATTGACCCCCGGGACCAAGAGAAAACCACTTTTACCTGCCCCTTCGTCACCTTTGCATTTAGAAGGATGCCGTTCGGACTTTGCAACACGCCAGCAACTTTCCAGAGATGTATGCTAGCGATATTCCATGACATGGTGGGTGACTTTCTCGAGGTCTTCATGGATGACTTCTTGATCTTCGGACCATCTTTCGATGACTGTCTTGCCAACCTAACTCGTATCCTTAGGAGATGTATTGATGTAAACCTCGTGCTTTCTTGGGAAAAAAGTCATTTTATGGTGCACGAGGGAATTGTTCTCGGACATATCATCTCCGATAGGGGTATCGAGGTTGACAGAGCTAAGGTTGACGTAATTGTTGTTTTACCTGTGCTTGGATCTGTCAAACAAATCGCTCCTTCTTGGGACACTGATAGCGAAAATACGCGGTTTGTTAAAATACGTCGTTGTAACGCGTAAATCCGCTTTCGCTCTTAAATATATATTCCTAGATAGGGGAGTATCTAGGGTCGTCCAAGGAGGCAATATGGTTGCAAAATTGATTCTCTTGCTCGGAATAAATCTCAACTTTCTTTTTGGTATTTTTTTCAATATATCATTTTTTTTTGTTTTTAAGCTAAGGCAACATGCGAACTGATGGTGGAAAAAGTGATTTACACTTTAATTTAAATACTACTTCTATGTGGCAAGTAGAGCCTCTCCCTAAGCTCACTCTAGGCAAGTGGAGGCCTAGAATAATTAGGGAGAGGGAGTGAAGAATGCTGAAAATAAGCTAATAGAAATGCAAACAAGAAATGCAAAGAAGGCAACTAGATAATTGATAAAGTGTTTTACAAAAGGCCTAGTAGAGGAAAGCTTGTACTACTAGAAAAATGCAAATAAGAAAAGAAAACACAAATCCTCTAGATAGATGGTGAAGAAGAGGGCTTCTTGCTCCAAGGTTGGTGGCTCCCAATCTTGAAAAGAGTCCTTCAACTCCTTCCTTGCAGTGCTCCGCCAAGGTGATGTCCTCCAAGGCAAGCCCTAAGGGGGCGTGCCCTAAGCTTCTCTCCAAGGGTGGACGTCCACCCTAGGTCCTTCTCCCTTGCCTGGCCGTCCTTCTTGAAGTGGAAGAGTCCTCCTCCTTGGCGTGGCCCAAGTTGAAGAGAGTGGGGAGAAGAAGGCACCAAAAGGGCTGGTGATGTGCCCCTTTAATCTCCTTCTCTACTCCTTCTCCTTGGGCGTAGGTATAGGTGGATGTAGGTAGAAAAATACACTAAGGGAGGATGCCCCCAAATGGTGGTAGGTGGTGGGTTATTATAGAATAGGAAGGGGGCTAAGGTGTCCCTTGAAATGGAGGGCCAAGATGGAATGATGGAGGTGGTTAAGGATCCAATGGTCAAGGGTGTTTGGCGCCACCTTAAGAGGCACCAAGGGGGTAGTTATGGGGGTTGACACCCCTTGATATTGGTGCCAAAATGGCTTCTAGAAGAGGGTCTAAGTTGGCGCCAAGAAGGATTCTAGAAGGGGGTTAGGTGGATGGCTAGGTTGGCTTATGTGGGTAGGTGTAGGGTGGATTAAGGGCTGAAAGTTGGCGCCAATATAGAGGTGGTTAGGGGTAGTTTTTGGCACCAACTTAAGGTTTCTTTTGGTGGAGATAATGGGGTGAAGGGATGCTAGGAGGTGGCACCAACTTGAGTAGAGTAGCTAGCTTAAGTAGGCTTAAGTTGGTGAAGCAAGCTAGGGTTGACTTTGAAGGTGGCGGATGGCCAAGGAGATGGTTGTTAGCTAAGCTAAGCTAAGCTAAGCTAAGCTAGCTTAGCTAATGGAGGAGTAGAGGAGAAGGTGTTGAAGCTAGGGTTTGGAGGGAGGAGCTGAGGAGGAGAAGTCTGGAGCTGGAGCTGGAGCTGGCAACTGCTGAAGAGGCTGGCATGGGGCTACTCTAGCTGGCTTAGCTTGCTAGTTCTTTGCTAGTTGCTAAGCCAAGCTAAAGTGAGCTAGCTTCTACCAAAGCTGAGGTGAGCTAGGTCTGGTGCTCCCGGGGAGAATCAAGCTGGTTGAGGCAGCTAAGGTAGCTTAGCTCAACTGAGTTGAGCTAAGCTGAGTCCCCGGGAGCTGGACTTGAGCTTCCTGAGCTGGGATGAATTCTTCTTCAGCTGGCTGGAGCTGAGTGGAGCTGGATGTAGCTGGATCTGAGCTGGGGTGAACTCCTGTCAAATTAGCTGAGCTAGCTAGAGCTCCCTGTGGACTAGTGGGAGCTGAGATGAGCTAGACTCAGCTAGGTTGAGCTGGATCTGAGCTGACTTGAGCTAGGGTGAGCTAAGGTGAACTCTCTTGAGCTGCCATCCAGCTGAGATTAGCTGAATGGAGCTTGGATGAGCTAACCCTAGTTCAAGTAAGCTACGTTCCAGCTGCGGTGAGCTGGATCAAGCTGAGGTGAGCTGGATTAGGCTGAGTTCCAATTAGTCTGGGCTTCTCCTTCACCATTTGCCTTCTTGAGTGCTAGGGTTTTAGGGATCTATATATCTGTATATCCCTAACACTCACAAAAGCATATTAAAAAGACAATAAAAAATGCAATGCATGCCTAACCTATTTTATGCCTAAATGCAGCCCAAAAACCCGTTTGCGGAGTAAAATCCTAAGAGCTAGGTTTGTTTTAATGCATAAGAATGATGATAAACTGGCGTTTATCAGACACGTCGGTTTCTATAGGAGATTTATCAAAGATTTCTCCAAGATTTCTCGACCTTTAACTCATCTCCTATCAACTGACGTGCCCTTCGATATGGGCCCCAACTGCATACGAGCATTCACGCAGCTGCGTAATGCTGTCACCAAGGCCCCTGTTCTCCAGCCACCTGATTGGTTTCTCAACTTTGAACTCATGTGTGATGCTTCCGACCTTGCAGTCGGAGCCATCCTGGGACAAAGACGCGATAGACACCCCTTCGTGGTGTACTATGCCAGTAAGACGTTGGACAAGGCCCAGTGTAATTATACTACCACTGAAAAAGAACTACTGGCGGTCGTCTTTGGGCTAGAGAAATTCTGCTCTTACCTTCTGGGCTCACATGTTATTGTTTTCACCGATCACGTGGCCATTCGCCATCTCATGCACAAGAAGGATGCCAAGCCTAGACTTATTCGTTGGATCCTTCTGCTCCAAGAATTTGACATTGAGATTCACGATAAGGCAGGAGTCCAGATTGTTGTGGCTGATCACCTTTCCAGACTGGACCCTGACCATATTGGACTTACTCTGTCGATCAATGAAATTTTTCCTGATGAGCACCTATTGGCAATAAATGTGGCAAGTGGACCTTGGTATGCCGACATTGCCAATTACCTTGCTTCTGGATCCCTTCCATGTGGCCGGCCTAAAAACCAGCGCGAGCGTCTCATGGCAGAAGCAAAGTATTATTTCTGGGATAATCCACTTCTTTTTCGCATAGGTGCTGATCAAATCATCCGTCGCTATGTTCCTAACAGTGAATTCCCCAGTGTGTTATCCTTCTGCCACGATCAGGCCTGCGGAGGACATTTCTCTAAGAGGAAAACTGTAGCCAAGGTGTTGCAGTGCGGTTTCTTTTGGCCCTCCCTTCACCAGGATGCACACAATTATGCCAAGCATTGCACTAGGTGCCAGTCGTTAGGGTCAATGTCACGTCGTGAAACGATGCCCTTACAACCCATCCTAACTGTGGAAATCTTCGACATTTGGGGAATTGACTTCATGGGTCCCTTTCCTCCTTACAACGGCTTTGAATTCATCCTCGTGGCCGTTGACTATGTTTCGAAATGGATCGAGGCTATTCCTGTGTGCTGTGCTAACCATATTATATCCACTCGCTTTGTCAAGGACCACATCTTTGCGTGCTTTAGGATCCCTCGAGCCATTATCTTGGATGGAGGAAGCCACTTTACCCATGCTTCTTTTCGGGCACTTCTGAGGAAATACGGAGTCCACCATCATATCGCATCCCTGTATCATCCTCAAATGAACGGCCAGGCAAAATTGTCAAACCGGCAAATCAAGCAAATTCTCCAAAAAACAGTTCAGCTTGACCGTAAGGATTGGTTCGACAAGCTGATTGATGCACTTTGGGCGTATCGGACAGCCTTCAAGGCTCCCCTTGGTATGTCTCCATATAGAATCATTTACGGGAAGCCTTGTCATTTGCCCGTGGAGTTGGAGCACCGCGCTTATTGGGCGGTTTGACAATGTAACCTCGACCCAGACCTGTGTGGTCGAGAAAGGAAACGCCAACTCTAGGAGCTGGAAGAGCTCCATCGTGAAGCCTATGATTCTGCTTTAACTTTCAAACAACGCACTAAGGCTTTTCACGACAGCCGTATTTGGCAGAAAGAATTTGAGCCATCTCAGCAAGTTTGGCTCTATAATGCCTAGCTCAAATTCTTTCCAGGGAAACTGAAGTCTAAATGGACTGGTCCTTTTCTGGTCTCGAGACCATTTCCCAATGGGGCCGTTGAGATTGAAGATCCCAAATCTGGGCATAAATTTACAGTCAACGGGTAGCGTTTGAAACCCTATTTGACTCATGAACTTGCCCCCGTTGGAGAAACCGTTGCCCTACTGGAGGGTAACTAATTCTTTGCCTCATTCTGAGTCCAGCTGGGGACATTAAATTCAGCACTCGTTGGAAGGCACCCCAACAACACTCACTATCCACCTTCACTTTTCACTTCACCACCCACCATCCACCCACCCTACCACCCTGCTGTATACCCTGCACTTCAGCTCTCGTTACCCGATCTTTCGTCCTTTCTCTACCCTTCCCTGCATGCATATGAGGACATAGCATCGTTTGGCATGGGGGGGTGGATAGGCATCCTTAGGATCTGGGTATTTTATGGTATCATGCAATTTCTATCTATATATATATATATATAAAATGAAAAAGGAAAAAGGGTGTTTAGTAATGATCTGAAAGCTGAAACAAAAATACAATAAGTGTTTATGGATATTCAACCTCTGTTTTGAAGACTTTCCAGGCCACAGAAGCTTGATTCGTTCAGGCTCGGCTTAATTCACTTGAGCATTGACAAGATAGATCGGAATCTCTCCGAACTAAGGACGTATTCTTGTACCCGAGACACCAGTACAAGATTAGTTGATTTGCTTCTATTTGAGAGCCTAAGTAATCTTGGTTCACACTACACATATCAAGAAAGACTAGGTGAACATAAGATCCAACCCTAGTGTTCATTAGGAAAGGTGGAGTCCTTACCTGTGCGTGCAAGTAAACTTTTTATCCCAGGTTTTAGTCTTGTGTTTAGGAGAAACTCTTTCCACCAAAAAGAAACTCTCCCACCAAAAAGAAAAGTGTGCTCCTTCAAATAATGTTGAAAGAGATATACTGACACGTGTTTCAAAAAAAAAAAAAAGATATAAATAAGTCAGTATATCTCACAAATGTCTGTAAAGTCTTCTCCCTACAAGAAGTTCTTCAGGGCAGGTTACAAATACCTTGTTTTCTTTGAGCCACAAATGTCAGAAAATGGGAGTTGAGTTTTTCGTCATCTTTTTAAGAGTCAATCCGAAGACACAAGCTAAAACCGGGACCAACCTTTACTTAAAAATTCGTGAAACCCTGGGCTTGAGTCTTACTGTTCATCCGATCAAACTTGATCCTTCACTATGCACAAGCCATAACCTCTGGAGCTCTCGAGTACGGCAAAAACCTCCTGGGTCCTGGAAATCGTACTTAAGGTTTAAATATCAAAAGTCCTGGTTAGTCGAGAGATGATCTATGTCATGTGAGACTTAAAGTACTGGTAGTCTTCTCTATAATTGGTTCTCACAATATCCAACAATACACACACCTATGTTGCCTCAGAAGAAAATCTTCAGCTTAAAGATCATTTCTAAAGACATTACAAAAATGTTTTGCTAGGGACTAGCAAAAGATAGGCATGGGGGTATGATTGCACTGCAAAAATACACCTGTAATTGTGCCGTCTTGTGCTATTTCCTAGCATTACCAATGCATATTAGGTTTCCACAGTACATTTGTAAAAATACATGCATGCATGCATTTAATTGGGAGGGGAGGAGAGTGAAATAAATGGCCTTGCAATTAACATTTTTCCTCAAGTGCATCTTTGTAAAATTCACCATCTTTTTACTTTTTTATTTTACTTAACTTTGAAATGCTTCCCGCGGCTGCATGGAATTCTTCTTCTTCTTCACACCTTGCCCTGCAGCCGCATGCCCAACCTCTCCCTACCATGAGCCATGCACAGCCAAGGCATGGCTGTGCATGCTTTCTTCTTCTATAAAAGCAGGGCGGCTTCTTCCTTTGCAAAGAGCCTGGTCCTCCACGCCAAAAAAAAACCCAACACACAGCAGCTTCTTCTCCTTCTAGGCCACCGTCCCCTCCCCTCTCCCTCCATATGCAGGCCCTCCTCCTCTGAGGAGACACCCTGCGGATAGGAGCACCTCACGGTGGTGCACAACCACCACTGTGAGTCTACACCGCCCAGCTCATCAAAGAGCCGGTGGGCGTGGTGGCTCTTTCCTTGTTTCGCCGTTTGAAGCACCTTCAGCCATTACCGCAAGGCTTCAGCTTTGAAGCTCAACCGGCCACCGCACGCCCCTGCAGCAGTCGGCCAAGCTCCACAGCAGCAGCACACGCAGGCCACCGCGCACGCCTGCAGGCGCCCTTGCCTCCCTCTCCGCACGCCCTGTCGCACTCTCTCTTCCGCCCGCAACCAATCGGCGCATTCTTCTTCCACACGTGAGCCAACCCGCGCGCGCCAGCTGCAAGCCGCCCGCACTCACAGCACCTGCAGCAAGCAGTCACGCGGCTCGGCCATACACTGTAGCCACTGTTCACGCCAGTCTGCGGAACACTGTGGCTACAGTGGGGTGACCGGTGAGTTTCTCACTTCACCGGTCACCCGGCGTGCCGCAACCGGCCAGCGCCCACGTCCCGCACCGAGTCCGCTCCAGGGCCCGCCCGCGCTCCTGTGTGCGGTCCTCTGCCAGCGCCCGCCCGTTTCTGCGTCTTCGCTCACGTGCGCCTGCGTGCTCCCACTCCAGCCTTTTCGCACGGTGCTATGCGTTGCGGTCCTCTCCGCACCTACTCCCTCCAACGTGCTCCTCTCTGCATGCATACGCGCCTGCACGTGCGCGCGTGGACTCCAAACGGCGCTTGGAAGCTCCAGATGCCTTAACCGCACCCTCTCTCCCTCCCTCTCTCTCTCTCTCTCACAACACTCTCTCACTCTCTTTATCGACACTTACACACTTACACTCACACCTACAGACACACACACACACCTATACACTATTATATACATATATATATACGTAGACATATATATACTAATATATATACATATATTTATATACATATATATATATATACTTATATCTATATATAGTAGTATTTATATAACTAAGTATTAGTATACATATATATATATATCTATATACTTATATATATATATATATACACATATATCTATACATATATTAGTACTTATATAACTATGTATTAGTCTATATATATATATATATATATATATATATATATATTTATATACTTATATATATATATATATAAGCACACATATACCTATATAGTTATAACCATATATATATACATATAGATATATATATATATATTTACCTATATACATATTTATTTTCATATCACACACCATACATGGTATCGCAGGAATATTTGCACCAGTTGCTAATATTCCCCGATACACGCATACAAAAAGCGTGGTCACACACATCTTCCACCATCCATCCTACACTCCACGCGGCACCTCGTCCTGTTGGTTACGTCTGTCTAAACGACGACCGACTCAACACCGTGCTACACACCATCACCGCCTCTACCCTCACCCCTTTATACATATATAATATATACATATATATATATACTATATTTACGTGATTTCTGTTTCTCTTTCCTGCCAATAAAAAGATAAAAAAATATATATAAGACAAAAGATAATCCTTGACTTGCAGGTACTCCATCTTGTCAATAGCAAGACCCGTTTTGGAACCCTGATTTGGCTCAAAGCCAAGAACCTAATTTTGAGGGTGTGCCTCAAGGACCAAGATTATCAGAAAAAAATCTTAAATAGAAAAACACAAAAAAAATACAATAAACGAACAGAAGAGATTCATTGTAGGAAAGGCATAGAAACTTGACTTCTAACCCCACTTCCCTGAGTTCGACCCTAGGACTAAAAGTGACCAAGATAAAATCAGATATGCCAGGTAAAAAAAAAATATTTTGTAAAGAGATGGTTAGGCTCGATTTAGGTTAACCACTATGCACACTTCAACGATAAAATCACCATATTAACACACCTATCCGGGCCCGACCAACACCACTCTGTATCGACTTTTTGGCCCTCGTGTACACTGTACTGGGGAGAGCTACTAGTGTAGGGAGAGAGCTAGCCACCCCACGGGGCCCGGGGTTCAGCTAGCCGCCCTACACCGACTTGTTAGGCCCACTGGGCAAACCAAGGTAGCCAGGCGAGGGTATGCGGACTGTGGAGGGGTGAGACCCCTGTTTGGTTCTTAGGGGCTAGACCCCTGTTACTGAGAGGGCTATGTCCTATACTAGTTCCGTGCTGTGCTTTGGGCGTACCCGTTAACGTGTGCGATGTAGCTACCCGTGTGTTTATCGCGCGTCTCGTAGTCACCGTTACGTCTGTCAGTGACCTTGGGGTTGTTGACTGAGTGTAGGACCACCATGGGGGACTCTCCCAGCCAGAAGACCACCACGTGCTAGTTTTACTCTTCGGAAAAGACTGCAATCAAGATCATTCCCACGAGGAACATTCGAGATCAAGAAAGAGACCTGATAAATAACCCAAGTGACGAAAGAAAGAATAATTAGTTAAAGAAAGAAAGAAATTGAAAAACAACAGCCACCTGTCCACTTTTTACTGCTTTAGTTAGCTGGTTGTCACTCTACTCAGCTTTCGCTGACGTTTTGTACTTGTAACCTTTTTCAGGTCCAGGGGTTGAGCAGCCAGAGCCTACATCTGCAGAGGGTGCTGGGCCCAGTAGAGCATAGTAGTTGTACCTTTTTGTTGTACTCTGTTTCCTGTTGTAGTGAGTAACTTTGTTACACTTCTGTACTCCTTTATTGTGAACTTTATATTCCTGTACCTGTTTAATTTTCTACTATTATGGTGATGTGTACTGTATTAGTTTACTTCTTTACTGCTGTACTTTTGTTACTGTTAGTTGCTTGCATGGTGAATGTGGTTTATTTTACTGCTTTTTGGTTACTTGCTCATTGGACGACTGGGTCTTGGGATCAGTCGAGTCGGTCCAGTCTCGTGTCCTATAGGGATTCGAGAACCGGGTCATAACAAATACCCTTGTCAGACATCTAAAGCCCTTTTATCAGATGACTAAGCTTTTTACTAAACATCCTCTGAACTAACCATTGGCAACCCAACATTCATTTTAGGTAATCAGACATCCAGCCTTCACATCAAGCATCCCATAGGTTCATCGGACATCCAATAAGGCTATTAGACAACTCTTCGATACCAGTTGAACCTTGGAAACCTAAATTGAAGATATTATGTCAAAAGCTTGAAACCAAAAATGATTTCCATATCAAACATCCAGGCATAACTTCATTAGTCCTATAGGTCGACCAACATCTAGACTATACATCTGAACCCACTTAAGACCCAATTCTAAGGAAGGCTGGTCACAGTAATGGACATCTAATTCTCTTATAAGATGTCTAATACTCTTAAATAAGATGTCTGATTGATTTATCAGAATGCCTTAGGAAAGTGTTTGTTGACAACCTTCTAGAGGCCTTTTTATCATACATCTTCCCTTACCCTACAAACGTCTGACTTGATAGATTAAATGACTAATGACATGACTAAGCGTCTAACACTGTTTTGACAGTTGCAAAACTTTGTGCAATTTGTTCTGATTTCAAGAATTAATTTCCCAAATCACTCCCAACAACTGTGAGGCCTCTCTCAACCATTCTGGAACCTTTCTAACACTTCTATAAATAGCCTAGTACCTCTCCATTGCAATAACACACCATAGAATCAATAGCTCCCACCACATTCACATAGAAAGAAAATCATTAAGAGATTCATTTCACTATTCTCCAAGCCTCATACACTTCTACTAAGAGCACTGAATCTCTATCCCTACACTCCGATCTACTTCCATCAAAAGGAAGCTTCCTAAACCTATATGAGCTAGCGTTTACATTCATCTTGTGCTCTATAGGATACCTATTTTTGTTTTTGTTTTGTTATAAGGGTGTCTAGGTTGTAGTTTCCCATCTTACAAAGACAAAATTCTATCAATTTGATCCAATACATTATTGTATTGAGGTTACACTATGTTATGACCCGACATCAAACATCGTTTAAGACGTCTGGGAGTTTCTCCCGACGTCTGGTAAGACGTCTGGAAGCCTTCCCAGACATCTGGAAATTAATTTTTTCGACATACGGGTTCGCGTCTGCGCGCAAACCGTCGCCCTCCTCCTCTTTCCTTCCTCCCTGCAGGCGCAGACACCTTTTTCTCTCTCTCTCCCCACGGCAGCCTTCAAATACCCCTCTCCTCTCCCTCACCCTCACTCCACCGCCTTCTTCTTCTTCCTGTCAGCGAGTGAGTGAGCGGGCGAGGGCAGCAGCTGCTGCTACTGTGAGTGCGTGGGGAGGAGGGGCTGCTGAGAGAGGGAGAGAGCTGGACCGCGAGGGTGCGAGCTCGCCGGAGCAGCCAGGGTCGACCGGCAGGTGATGTAAACACATTTACACTACTTAAAATGTCTATTTATGCATGTTCTTAAGCATAGGATTGCATTTCATGATATAAATATTTCATAACATGCATCATCTTGCATTTAGAGTAGTTTGAATAAAATGGAGGTTAATTGCCTCCTTTTATATGCTTGGACAGGAGAAACATTTTATCGGGGCCTCGGATCAAAGATCCAACCGTATGGATGTGATCAGGGCGACGATTGGAGTTCAACGACTCCAAGATCGCCCTAATCAGGCATCCGTAGCATCGGATAGTGATCAGGGAACCCTAGAAGATCAAGGGATAGGATGGTGAAGATCCGCACTTCAGATGACAAATCCGACAGCACGGATGAATTCGGATCGACGATCGCAGCCCAACGACACAAAAATCAAGTCAATCCGACATCCGTGGCACCATCTACAACTTCCAGAAGATGGACGGCCAAGATGGCACCACTTGGCGCCATCTCAGCCGACCAAACGGCCGCACGCATTCTACGAAGGCCCCGCACCCTCTCGCTCTCTGCCATTGGATCTTGATCCAACGGCTGTGGTCGGCCGCGCTTAAAAGCGTCCACTCGACCATCCGCGCCCCGTAGCACAGCGATCTAGCGCGCTTACGCGACCAGCGGGCACGGGTTTCTAGCCGTAGCAGAGGTCTGGAGGCGCAGGCAATTGGGCGCGGGTGGAGCGTCAGATGGAGATCGGACGGCCGCATGCGCCCGATAGCGTCCACGCGCAATTGAACGCGCGGCGCGGGCGGGCATGCAACGCAGCGAGCGGAGACGCATCTTAAGCGGCCCGATCTTGCGATCGGACGGTTGAGGATCGTTGTGCGTGCGATAGCGTTGAGCGCGCGGGCAGCTGAAGCGGCGCACATGGGCACGGAAGCTACGCCCACGTCGGGGCTTTAGTGACGGAATTATCTGTCACTAAAGACCCCTTATTTATTATTTTGAAGTTGTAATGTCCATTTTGCCCCCACTCCTTGCAACTATAAAAGGAGACCCCCTCCATACGAAATTCTCATCCCTTCCTTCTCCTCTCCACCCCTCCAAAGCTCAAGAGAAGCTTGTCCCACACACGGGATGCTTCTCGCGAGATAAAGTCCAATTTTCGTTCCCCTTCGGAAGTGGATCCCATGACGACGACAGCGTGCTGCTTCGTTCCCGTTCTTTTGTTTCGTCCTCCTTCATCCTGCTTCGTTCTCTTCGTCCAGGCATCGTCCCGTCCGGCTCATCCTCCAAGCAACCGTCGAGGAGGATTTCTCTCTCCCTATTCTTTTTACTGCTTTCTAGTATAGATTTACTACTTTATAGTGTAGTTTTGCTCGTCCTCCAAGCAATCATCGAGGAGGATATTTCTCCCTCCATTCTTTTAATGCTTTCTAGAGTAAATTTATTGCTTTCTAGTGTAATTGTTTTATACTTTCTAGTTGTAATGAATAATCTCCTCAATGATAAATTCCTTGTTTATTTCACATCTCATTTTGATTTCTCTGTGTAATATTCTCTTTCTCTCTTACTCCCTCACTCTTCTATTTATTGTAAATAATTAGATAGTTTTAAATTGAATTATTCCGTGACAAATAAAAAGAAACGTGTAGTTTTTAAATCAAACGTCTGCCTCCCTATGTTCAACCTGGAATTTTAATTTCGGTATAAATTTTATTTCTTGAACACGAATTCTTTGCTTTCGAACTACAACAACAGGTTTTCCAAAATCGAACACGTTAGCGTAGAGATTCGTTAACCGTTTCAACAGCAGGTGTGCAGTGGAAGCGTAGTGTTGGGGAGGAGCTGCTACGGCTCAGACAGCAGGCGAGCGCGGCGCGGCACAGCAGTGCGCTACGGGCAGAGGGTGAGGAGGTCCTGATTCTGGGAAAATTTCCCAAAATAAGACGTCTGGACATACGTCCAGACGACGCAAGAGACATTTGGAGGAAGGTCCAGACGTCTGAAAGGTATGATATTTTTCGATCCTTTCTATTTCGCGTGTACGGCCATGCAGCCGTCCTGCCAAGGAGTTCTGCCTCATTTCGTGTTGAGGACGATCGCGTGTGTGTGCAGGTCTCGTTCTGGAAGGCGTAAAGGCACGCCCTCCCACGCAGATCGGACGTCTGGGCACATCACCAGACGACGGAGAGGGTCTCCAGATGTCCGGAGTGACAGTCGGACGTCTGGAAACTAAGTCCAGACAGTTCAGCGAGAGTTTGGACATCTGAAGGATCGCACAGGATCAAGGTATGACCTGAGCCACCGTTTAAGTCGTCTGGAAGATGTTCCAGACGTCTGATTTTGGGCAGACTTGTCGTTTTTGACCCGTTTAAGATCCATTCAGAGTCTGTTTCCTGCGTTTCAAGTTTCGTTCTTCTCAGATTTAGTTCCTCTACCTGTTTACAGTATTTGTATCCCATTCTGAGTATCTCCTTATAATTGATCCTTGTGTTAGGACCCCATTCCGTTGCGACTTTGGGGGTTGCAGAGGAGCGCGGGCTTGCCGATCACGCCCCCAGTACTCCCGATTTTGCAGGTAGAGTGGCCCTTTTAATTATTTATCAAAAGTTATGCACTTGTGAAATAATTAATAGATTTAGGGTGTTGCATGAATCCTAGGACTGAAAAACTAGATTGAATGATAGATCCTAGGGTATTGCATGAATCCTAGGACTGGAAAACTAGATTGAATGATAGATCCTAGGATATGGCATGAATTCTAGAACTGGAAAACTAGATTGAATAGATATACATTGTAGTCTTGGAAAAGTAGAAAGGAAATGATAACTACCTGTAATTGGTTAACAGCTGCCTGTTTATGAATGGATAATTACTGTTGAGAACATGGGCTTTATGAATATAAAGCTGAAATGATGAAACCTAAATTGGCTGAGTTAAAAGAGAATGAACCCTACGGGGAATTAGGAGTAGAACTCCTGGGAAGTGAATGGAATAGAATTGGGGAAGTGAGCTGGCCCTTGAGTACGGAGTACCAAGGAGAGCGACTGTCCCCCTGTTTAGTGCAGAGCGGAGCTAGCCGCCCCAGGGACCTGAGGTTAGGTCTGACCACTTTGTACTGACTTTTGGCCCTCGTGTACACAGTACCGAGGACAGCTACTAGTGTAGGGAGAGCACTTGCTACCCTACGGGTCCTGAGGTTCTGCTAGCCCTCCTACACTGACTTGTTAGGCCCACTGGGCAAAGGAGGGTAGTCAGGCGAGGGTGCACGGACTGTGGAGGGGTTGGACCCCTGTTACTGAGTGGGCTCTGCCCTATACTGGTTCCGTGCTATGCTTTGGGGCGCACCCGTTAACGGAAACGACTGACCGCGTGCCAATGCGGGGTAGCTACCCGTGCATTTATCGCGCGTGCCGTAGTCACCGTTATGTCTGTCAGTGACCTTGGGGTGGTTGATTGAGGGTAGGACCACCACGGGAAACTCTCCAGGCCAGGAGAGCACCACGTGTTACTTCTACTGTTCGGAAAAGACTGCAATCAATATCGTTCCCACGAGGAACATCCAAGATCAAGAGAAAGATCTGAGGATAATTCAATAATTAAGTAAATGGAAAAATAAAGAAAGAGATTAAAAATATAACAACTACTGTCCACCTTACTATTTTTCTTAGCTCTTGGTTGCCACTTTACTTAACGTTTCGCTGACATGTCACCTTTGTCACCTTTTCAGGACCAGGTGTCGAGCAGCCAGAGCCGACGGCTGCAGAGGGTGCTGGGCCTAGTAGAGCCCAGTAGTTTTTACTTGTATAGTACCCACTATACCTTTCCTTCTGTTGTAGTGAGTAGTTTCTGTTACAACTGTACTCTTTTATTGTAAGCATCACGTTTATGTACCTGTTTATTTCTTTACAGTTGTGGTGGTGTATACTGTAGTAGTTCTTTTCTTTACTGCTATATTTTGTTACTGCTAGTTATATACATGGTGAATGTGGTTTACTTTACTGCTCTTTTGGTTACTTTCTCATTGAATGACTGGGTCTTGGGATCAGTCGAGTCGGTCCAATTCTCGTGTCTCGTAGGGATTTGGGAATCGGGTCATAACACACTACCTTCAATTCAAAGAAATGTGGTTAGTGGATTTAATCACTTGGCGATCGGAGAAAATCCTATGTTGAGCTAACATAAGTAGTAGTTTTTACCCGTTGGGGTTTTCCACCTAAAATTCCAAGTGTATCTTATGATTGTCTTCATTACATCTTTTTAATTTGTATTTTAAACTTAATTGCACTATTCACCCCCCCTCTAATACACTTTCAAATACCCATGTATGATTAAATGCTTCTAAATTTCAAACTTCTAATTTTTTTATCAAATGCCTATATAACTTATTTTAGTTGTCATAATCAGATGTCTAATTTTCCTATTTTAGACATTTGTATCTTTTAGTCAAATGACCTTGGTTTCATTTTAACAACTCTAGTACATCTGTACAGTTTCTTAGATGTTTGAATGTCCAATCTAAGACATCTGATTTATTCTTCTACACATTCTTGCTTAATCCAAACATTAGACTTCAGTTACTAGAAATTTTTTATCATTGTATCAACTTTCAACCATCTAAATTTGGAATTAGGATGTCTTCTCTATGTGTTTCAAATGTCTAATTTTCATTTCAAACATCTTATTTTTCTTTTTAAGACATCTTATCAAAATTTCAGACAATTGATTCAATCAAAATTTTCATTAATTGATATTATCCATTCTAGCTCAAATAATTACTCACTAAATTAAATTCCAAAGTCTCCTAAGGTTTGAATCTAACCTCCTACACTCTATAAATACCTATCAAAGGTTACCTACGACTATACACCAATCCATCAAGTTTTCTAGTGCTAAAATTCTCTCAATTCTTCTTTTTCTAAATCTCTTGATGCTCTTGTGCTCAAATAGCTCTTGCAACTACTTAGAGCAAACTCTCCCTCTAATCCTACCCTACTTTATATAGGTTTGAAAAAGGGAGCAAATCTTGTCTTATATTATCCTTTAAATTCTTCAAGGCTCTTAGGAAATTTCTTTTCATTATAATTGCTTAGTTTGTTGTTTGGGTACCCAAGTTGTGTGTTTCCCATTCTCTTTTAGAGAAGGGAAAAACTCTCCATGGAAGTTGTCTAGGAGAGGGGTATTATAAAAGTTATCTTTTATTTATTTCCATTGATTTTGGAGGAAAAATCCGATTGGAAGATCTAGGTAGAAGTGTTTCCCGTAAAGGTTTCCTATATATATTCTTGCATTCATTTGTGCAATTGTTTGCATTTAAATTTTATTACACAATTAAACTCCCCTTCTTATGCCATTAACACTTTGTATCAAAGCCTAGTCACTTTTTCTGAAGGTGTAAAAACCTAGTAAGATCCTATGGCACCAAGAGTTGTAGCAACCACCGAATTAGATGATCTTTCGATCATAAGCCCTCCCTCCTTCGGTGAAGTAAACTGAGAATGGCATAAGAGAGGGGTGAATTATGCAAAATAAAAATTATCAAATAAAATTACAATTTAAAAAGCATAATAAGTCAAACCACAAATGAACACAATATTTAGAGAGTAAACTATTTATGCGCGAATTCAACTTTGTTAAGATATGTGTTGTAGTATAGGACAAATGCACTCAAACAAATAAATTTATAAACTCGAAAATCTAGATATGAAATCCGAGGTCAAACTCAGGGTGCAAATAGGAATTCATAAGCTAATATCAATTAATAAGTGAGCACAAGAAATTGAGCACAATAATGATATTTCAATGAATATTAATCTGTCACATTAAGATATTCAATGAAGCTCAATGCATTTCAAGACAAAAAAGATAACTAAGATAAAAATAATGGTGATTTAGATCACTAATTATTAGTCTAAGCACATGTATTAATTATTCAAATAATGCTACAATATCAACTTAGGTACTTAAATATTTCAACAGTACCAGCATTAAACACAAATCTAACATCTGGCAGGTGTATTAGATGACTTAACTGTCGCCTGCTACAGTGTCTTCTTCTTTCTTCTTCTTCAAGCACGACTCTTCTCTTCTGCCTTGCTTCTTCTCCTCCTCTCCTTAACTTTTCTTTCCTTCTCAACACACAAGGGACATTCACGACTAAGTGTTCAGCCAACCCTCAAGAGAGCAAAACCCTCCCCTCCCCTGCTCCCTCTCTCTCTCTCTTTTCTTTCCTCTTCTCTTTCTCAGATAATCTGGTAACCAATCGGACATTCGGGTATGAGAAGTATCGGGTCCAAGGCTACCAGCAGTGGGTAGTAGCCAAGGAGTGAGTAGGCATAGGTCGGGTCGAGTTAGGTGAGCGGTGTGCGGGGACCTCACCCTCGGTGTGCTTGAGGCAAATAGCCCACAGCACAAAATCAGTATGTGTGCATCCACGCGGTCCTGATCCCATGATGTAGCACTAATGCCACGCTTGTTCTTCACGTGCATATGCAGCAAGGAGACTCCTCTGATTTGCGTAGCTTCTAAGGGCAAGGGCTTCAATTAACCACCTGGAAGTGATCCTAGGGCTATTCCGCATAGCTTAGAGATTCGTCTAGAGCTCGCACTGTAAGAACACGGCTCCAAGCTTGCTTGGAGCTCCTTTGTTAATCGTGGCGAAGGGAAAAACCTGAAAAGCAAGAACACGGCCTCTCGACCTAATCAAAAGCGTTCAACAGCATCATCGGACCACTATGAATGGGTGGGTGGTGGTGGCATGCCGTGTGAGGGTGTATGGTGGCTGGACAAAGTCAGGGTAGGACGTGCGACAGTGGGTCGTTCAGGGGTGTTCTTGGATGGTCGAGAGAGTGAAATAGGTGAGGGGTTGTGTTCGTGGTGTTGTGGCAAAGGTTGTGGAGTATGTGGTGAGGCAGTTGGATGTGTGTAGCATGCGGAGAGCCTTGTCGGAGGTGCTGCCGAAGGTGGAGATGCAGGAGGATTGCGTGAAGATCAGGGGGTTTTTCTAGGTTTTTGATAGAGAAAACTAACCTAGAACTTAAAAGGAACTAATCTAACCCTAAACTTATGGATGAAAGAGGAGGGAAGGCACCGGCACTGATTGGCTGACATTGAAGAAGGGGAAGTCTCCGTAGGGGCGAATGGTGAGAAAGGAAGGGGTCTGAGGGGCTCCTACACTTATCGCAAGGAGCAGAAGAAGTTGGGGAAGACAAACTCATTGGCTATTGTCCGTGTTGACGAGTGAAGAGGCTAGACGGAGAAGCTCGTCGGGTTGGTGAAGGTGGAGGTCAGGGAGAAGGGAAGAGAAGGTGTCTGATTGCACAGCAATCATGCAACCTAAATCACCTGAATTAACTAGATACTAGCATAACTTAGTATTAATGCATTCATAGGCATCGTAATTTGCACAATAGCTAATTTATCAGTCATATAGATAATATCGTCATTTTATGACCTAAAAGAGAGATGATTTTAATCCTAGATGATTCGAAGCCGTGGATGTCAGATCAGACCAGACAGATCTGATCAGAACGATGATGGGAGTCCAACGCTTCCGAAATCATCCCAATCAGACAACCAGGGCACCTTGTGCAGTCCATAAAAGAATGGAGATCATAAAGCCAAAGGACAAAGATCTGAGCCTCAGATGAAGAATCTAACTGCACGAATGAATCCAGGTCGACGATTGTAGTCCAACAGTGCAAAAATCAACTCAATCGGAGGTCTACATCACCAGATACAAGGAAAAGAAGATGGACGACCATGATGGCGCCACGTGGCGCCATCATAGCTGCTCCCTCACCACCGCCCCATCTAGGAAGGCCACCTCACATGCTGTGGGTTGTTGGATGAAATGCTATGGGCGTTGGATCTTCATCCAACTGCCACAAGCGCACCATGTCACCCGTCCAGCTAGATAAGTATAAATAAAAATAATCAAGTAAGCGTAACAGAACGTTCGCACAGCGCGTTGGCTCACTCTCTCGCGTGGAAGCAAGTGGCGCGCGTTCAAGCCACGGCTTGCCCAAAATCGAACGTGTGTTGGGCGCAGGTGAAGTTAGCTGTCATATCTTGATCAAAGGGGCACCAGAGTGACCGCGTGGCATAATCTGAGTGCACCACAGCCAAACGTTGGATCCCACATGCGCATAATGTGTGAACTCACGCGTTTCCTTTGTCGCGAAGGAGATGTGAGCGTGCATTTAAGCCTTACGATCAGACAGCTGACGATTAGGTGCTAAAATGAGGCAAGCGGCGAAAGGAGATGAGCGGGCGTTGGGCGGTCGCGAGGTGCGAGCGGGGCCATTAGATCACGATCTAAGGGTGCAGTAGGTGCTACGTGTTAGCTAGGGATTAAATCCGCATGATGGAGGCGAATTTGAAGGTTTTTTAGGCCAAATCTGATCCGTTGATCTCCCGATCAACGGATCTGATCAAACAAGAGTTGTTGCATGAGATAAAGGGGTTAAATACCCTTTTTGCCCTCCATAAAAGCTATAAAAGAAGGCACAAGGCCCCCCAGTTGAAGCATCTCTCGCTTCCATCAACTTCAAACATCTCCCACGTTCTCTGCAACTCTCCATCCCTTTGCAACTCTGCTTCGACCTTCGTCCCGACCCTCTGGATTTGAGGTGCTACCGTATCTCGAACAAGCATCCCACAAGCGGCGTCATTTCTCTGCCACTTTCTTCTCTCTCACTCTATATCTCTCTCTCTCTATCTCTCTATTTAATTCTAGTAGCATTCAGTATTGTAAAAAGTCTGTTTAATTGAAATTAAAATTATGATCTTCTAAATGCTTAATTATACATCTAATTCCTATACATATATACATATATAAATATCTATTTAGAGTATGTTTTATTGGAAAGCTTCTACAAAAATAGAGATTACCTCCCTGCAAACGACCCGATACTCACCGGAGTATTATAAATTTATTTGTCGACGTATTTTTGTGCTATACTACAACTAATTAACCTTTAAAATGCGAACTACGCATCGAACAATGTCCGACCACCATGCCAAACGAAGTTGAGAAGGTTGTGCACGGCCCGATTTTATAGAGGTTCAGGGAGAGCTCTAGATCAGGAAAGAAGGATTCATGGCTTGGGCTTGAAGGAAAAGAACCCATGATTCTCGTGCATTTGCACAAACAATCCATGGGGATTTGGAACTCTACAATGATCTCAAATTATTCGCCCATGTGTGAACATCAATCCCACCAATTTTGGTGGGATTTGATTGCCATTAGCAAAGGATTCAGGCAAATCAAAGTTTCTTGGAGGTTGGGTTTGACCTAAATGGCAGAAGGGGCTTTTTTGCGAAGAAATAGAAGAAGTTGGGAGGCTATTTGCAAAGAATTCAAAAGTTAGGGGCATGTGTATGAGAGAAAAGAGTCAGACTAGACCAAAATGTAAACTTGGTCAAGATGATCTCTGATTGGGTCCAAATTTTGGTAAAAACCTAATTTGGATCCAAGAAATACGATGGTGAATTCAGATTTAGATTTTGACTAATTTTTCCTTGGTAAATTGCCTAGAAACCCAAATTAGGGAAACTATCTATCTGAGACCATGTTTTAGGTCAAATTGGGTTCAAATGGTCAAATCAAGCATACCAAACCTGAGAGAATATTTTTCTATGATTTTCAGAAGGTTTAGGTGAATTTTATCCTAACCAAAACCTCAATGAATTAAGAGGATTTGTTTTTAAGGTTTCGGATGTCATTTAATTCTCGAAACACGTGAAAACCCGTTTCGTTCTACATGAACCCACTTATTAGATATTTATGACCATTTGACCTTCAATAAACCCCTGGGAAACCTCATGATTGTTCTACATTAAGGATATTCTATTAAAACTACAGTTTTACCCTTGTTTTACTGTTTATCTCTCAGGATGGATTTGCAATGAATTACGATCTTCTGGCAGTTATATAGGAGCATTTATCAACAAAATATGACTATTTGAAGCTAGATATGGCTGATGATAATGTTATCATCATAAACCCTTCAACTATGAAAAACCTCTACCTTGTCTCCCAATAAGGATTTTTCTCTCGCAAGTGGATCCACTAACCAATATCACTTGAAAAACGAGGGTGATATGCCTCAACTATTGACATGCGTGAAATGAGATTCAATAAAAATACGTTGTTGTAGTATATTCAATTCGCACAAATCGACTTTTAAATATCTTTATTTCCCGAAATGAAGCGTATTCTGAGGTTGTTTGTGGGAGTAATGAAATGTGCGCAAATCACTATTTAATTAATTACAATGAACTTGTAATAGAGTTGAATTCTTTAAAAATCACAAGTCCAAAATCGCACCTTAATCTTATGAAATAGGAAGTTAAAATTCAGGATTTAAGTGCAAAGAGTAAATGCCAAAAAGATTTATTATTATTATTTTACCATATTTTAATGCTCAATTAAAAATATTCAAATATTAACGAGAATGAGCACTAAATAATCTTTGACAATAATTTTTTAATATGATAATACAATAAAACTACTAGATATTCAATAATAAAGTCAAATCCTCAACTAATCAAATAGATTTACAAATTAATCATTGCATTTCATGATCAAGCCCTTAGAATTACTTGCAACTAGGTCCTTTTCTTGCGAATAGGTCCTTAGACTTGTTTTCCTTCTCTTCTCCTTCATTGCCGACAGGGGTCACCGGAGATATGTTGGAATCGACCTCTTGCTATGGGACTACTCCGACATCAGGTGGAGTATGATTGCTGGCTCGCCACTGACTGGATGGTGACGAAGGATGTCTAATCGAAGGGCGCGAAAGTAGGAGATGATGACTGTGTAGGCGAGGACACCAACGAAGGTCGATGGAGCATTCCCGTGCATGGAACTGCTCTTTGAATGGTGCTAGTCACTCTTTGCACCTCCACTAAGCTTCTCACGAAGCTCGAGGATGGCTGAAAGAGGTTGGCTAGCGTTGGGGAAGAAGGCGACGGTGGTGGAGATCGACCAGTCATAGAAGTGGGTCTCGGCCTAGACCAAATGGCCAAGAAGCTTCGCCAGAACTTGGTGATGGTGATGGTGGTGCTAATTTTGTGCGAGGAGGCCAAAGAATGCCCATCAAGCTCAAGGAAGACGATGACGATAGTGGGGGTCTGGTAGGGGCTTGTGATCATGGAACCTCTCAATAGATTGACGGGTTTTTCTCGTGGGAATGTAGTGAAGCTCGTGGGGTGGACGGTGATGGTGGGCAGTGAGCGGAGTGAGGCAGAGGACATCGCCGGAGCCTCCACTGAAGCTTGGCCAGACGTAAGGGAGATAACAGGCGTGGCGATGGTTTTGGGAGTATTTCCCTAATCTAAAATGCCTAAGCTACTCTATGGCCCAAGAGGAGGAAGAAGAGCTACCTAAGAGATGACAAGAAGGTAGAGAACGGTCGATTTTGATCCACCAACCACGACGAAGGAGGAAGGCCCAGGAAGGTATCTGACGGCGAAGAAGTGTGAAGGGGTTGCACTTACGCTGGCAACGACCAAAGGAAGCTGAGGAAGAAGATGGCGCCTCTCTGGAGGTCAGAGCATGTGCAGAGGAAAAGGCCAGAGGAGCTACTAGGGTCTCATCGTTGGTGACGTCAGGGAAGAAGGAAGAGGGGGTAGGGACACACTGAGACTTGACAAGGAGAATCGCAAGAGCATGGTTGTACTTTATAGGAGAGCGGAGGAGGCGATTGTGGCTGACTGCGGCCCAATCAAGACCGAGATTGGTGCGGTTTGATTGCACTCAGACAACAACTTCAGTTGCGGATTGCGGCTGCCATAGATGGCAAGACCAACTGAAGATTACTTGAAATCAAAGACCTATGATTGGGAAACCTCTCCACCAAATTTGGTGGAATTCCACCATGTGGATTAGGAGAAACGATGTTCTAAAGATGGCTCCAGATGCACATTTTGCAAGGAGGAGGAGCTGCTGGAGGAAAATGGTTGCAGGGCATAAATGTAAGGAAAATCAAAAGTTAAGGGGGCTCTTTGCAAGGAATCACAAATTAAAGGAGCAAATTGCAAATTTGGTCAAAATAGACTCTGATTGAGATAAAAATTTGTGGGTAACCTAATTTGGACCCAAGGCATGTAATGGTGACATCAATTTTGGTTTTGATGAAGTTTGATTAGTTTAGTTATGCTTTTAACCTAAAATATATTAAATATCCGCCTAAGTCTCTATTTTAAGTCAAAATAGGTTCCTTTTGTCAAATTGACTATTCTAAATCTTATATAATATTTTTCAATGATTTTTAAAAGACTTATATTAAATTTATTTCCGTCAGAACCCTTTGAATTAAAGTGGGGTTGAAATTAGGGCTTTATTAATTGTAAATTGGCTTTTATCTCAAAAAAACCCTAAATCAATCAGTATAAGCCCACTTAGTGGGAATTTGAGCTCAGTTGACCTTCAAATGAGTATAAGTTTACCCTTTAGTTAATCTATATTTGTATTTTCCTGTCAAAACAACATAATTAACCCATTTGGATGTACTTCCTCTTAATTCAACCATATTTGAATTATACCCTTTTAACAATTTAATTAGGTGAATTTATACTAAGGAATTAGTCAATTTGAGCTAGATATGAACGATGATGGTGTTACCATTACCTACACCAACCACTTTCTTATACAACCGAAAGAAAGTAGTTTTGTTCTTCTTTCCAGGAAGAATAGGAATTCTACACCAGGAAACCTAAAAATAATAAGAATCAAAAGATTAATTGTTACAACAATCCTATAGGGCCAAAAGTGTAAGTGTAATGTGAAATCATAAGCTCAAAACTAAACAATTATACTCCAATAATACTTTGCTTGAAGAAAATGATATTAGTGTATGAAAGTAAGAAATATAATAATAGAAAATACTTCCTTTCAAAAACTTCCCTTTGGAAAAATAAATTTGATTCATGGAAGTTCATAAAAGAGTTTGTAATCGAGCACACTTGAGAGAATTTTAAGAGCACTTTGAAATTGCATGTGAGAGAGCTTTTCCAAATCGATGAACTCTTGAATATTTTTCGAGTAGATATAAGAGTAGATAATGTGTAAAATTTTCATATCTTAATGAAGAACAAAAGAGTGTATTTATGGAAATACTAAGGGAATTCAAAAAGACATGAACATTAGTTACAAACCTTAAAGTAATTATTAGAATTCAAAATTGAATCTAAAATTCGTAATAACACAATCATGTAAATTAGTCGATTAATAAAAATGTAATTCAAATTAATTATGCGACTAAGTTTTAGTTATTTATTTTCGAATTAATTATGAAATGTTATAACATCTATGATCTAAGAAGTTTTTATCATTTTAATAGACATGTGTCGAAAATAACTTCTAGAAAATTTTACAATAATTATAAAAGGATATAAGTCAATAAAAGACAACATAATATTTTTCTTCTAAAATCGCACTAATTAAACACATTATAAAAATTGATTTTGTATCCTGTTGCAAATAATTAGATGATTAATAAAAATGATTTTTGAAGTGATTATGAAAGTGAATGAGGCTCTTTAACAAAGATCTAAAATAAAAGTAACGGTAGCCTTAATTAGGCCTTCATCATAGAACTTTGAGAGCATCTTGAAATGATAGGAATGTCCACAGTTTCAATCCTTCTTGTATCTTATCAAAAATAATTAATAATAAGCAATTTCAAGAATAAGATACAAACACAATAATAAATATAAAGTTTGTTAAACTTCAAACTAGAGTTATATAGTGCTTATTGTACTAACAAACTATACCTACTACTTTTCAAAAAAAAAAAAACAAACATACCTACTAGAAGTAGAGGATGGAAATATTTCTCAAATCTGGGGACTACTCTATTTGGGAAATGATGGAAAGACCATTTGTCAAACCGACGAAGTCCGAGGGAAGAGCTCTTACAAAGGATGATAAGAAGAAACTCTCCCTCAAATAAAAAGCAATGAATGCTTTATATTGCGCATTAAGCATGGACGAGTTCAACCATACCTCCCAATGCACAACTGCACACGAGATATGGAGAACACTTCAAGTGACGCATGAAGGCAATAATAAGGAAGATGGGAGTGACTCAAATTAAGAAGATGCATATCTTGGACTAATGGCAATCAAAGATGAGGTAAGTGATCTACCTATAGAAGAGTTAATTGAAGCTTTTGATGATTTGCATGACACTTTTAAAAAGATAAAGGCTGAAAATAAAGTCCTCGAAGAAAGATGTATTATGCTTCAAAATGAAAAGATTGAAATTTTACAAGAAAAGGAGTTTCTTAGTGATGAGACAACCTCTTTAAAAATAAAAATTTTAGATCTTGAAACTAATATGGTAGTGCTTAAAGAGAATTCAAAAAAATTAGTAAATGATCATGCTAGATTCACTAAAGGCAAAGAAAATTTGGATAAACTTCTAGCATCTCGGAAACTTTCTTGTAAATTTGGTTTTGGCTACTCTTATAAACCAAGTACGTCAAAATCAAAACCAAACTATTTTGTTCCTAGTCAAAAGGAAGATGAAAAGAAGCTTTCAAATTCAAGTGTGAAAGCTAAAACTAACCCAAGTGGACCCAAAAGAGTATGGTTGCTAATGGCATTGCCATGGTCCACTGTATCTAACCTAATTTGTCTTAGTTATAAGGTTAAATTCACCTAATTAAGATATTAAAAGGGTATAACTCAATCAGTGCTGAGGAGAGAGGAATTAATAAAATAGGGGTTAATTCTACAATTTTCACGAATAATTATAAATGTTGAATAGCTGGAGGGGAAGCTTACGATTAATCAAAGTTTAATTGAGCTTAAATTTCCTAAAAGTGGGTTGGTATTGAGCAATTCAGGATTTTCATTCAAATTGAATATTAATTCTTAATCAAAAATCTTAATTTCAACCCCACTTCAACTAAAATAGTTTCGATGGAAATAAATGTAATATAAACCTTATAAAAATCAATTAAAAGTATTTTATAAGGTTTGAAATAGTCAATTTGATAATCGAAACTAGTTTTGACCTAAAATAGAAACATAAGCGGGTATTTGGTACATTTTGGGGCAAATCGTAAATTGACCATGCAAATATCATCTAAACCTACAATTGAAGTTACCATTAAATTTATTATGTCTAAATTATATTACCATAAAATTTGGGCTCATTTGGACTTCATTTTGGCCAAGTTTGCAATTTAGTCCTTAATTCTCAATTTCTTTACGAATGCCCCCTTAACTTTTGATTTCCTTGCGAAGAGGTCCCCTCCAGCATTGCCTCTAACCTCCCACCTCCGCAACCTCTAGCTATAAACTTCAACGAGGTTGTTCCCACTGATGATAACGTCATCATCAACCATATCTAGCTTTATTTAGTCATTCCACCATTAAATGCTCCTACATAACCGCCAAAGAGCCTTAATTCATTACATAATCATTCTGAGAGAAAGATAGTAAAATAGGGGTAAAACTGTATTTTTAACAGTGTATCTCAATTGCAGTACAATCACGGGATTTCCAAGGGGTTAATTAAAAGTCAAATGATCTTAAATGTCTAACAAGTAGGTCTATGGAAACAGAAATGGGTTTTCGCGTATTTCATAAACTAAATGATATTTGAAACCCAAAAAATAGACCCGCTTGATTCACTGAGGTTCTGGTTAGGATAAATTTCATCTAAACCCTTTAAAAATCATAGAAAAATATTCTCTAGGGTTTTGTACGTTCAATTTAACCATCAAAACCCGTCTTAACCTAAAATAAAGCCACAGACAAACTTTTGCCTTAATTTGGGTAACTGTACAATTTCTCCAATAAAACATGGTTAAAACCTAAATCTAACTTCACCATTGGATTTCTTGGGTCCAAATTAGGTTTGTACCAAAATTTGGGCCCAATCTGAGATCATCTTGACCTAGTTTGCAATTGGTCCTATCTGAGTCTTTTCTCTCACACACACGCCCCTAACTTTTGAATCCTTTACAAATAGGTCCCTAACTTCTTCATCATATTCACGTTAGGTCCCTACCGCCAATGGTGTGAATGCACCTTGCTCCGGCAAGATTCGAGCAGAGATTTCTCGCTCGATTCTCAATCAATCCTTCTCAAAATTGAATCGGAGATTCTTTGAGAAATTCCCTTCCACATGAATCCGGTCTTGAGCCCAACAACCTTCCCAATCACTCATGCGAACATATGAGAAATTTGGGTATCTCTTGAGCTTCCAACTCCAGTGGCCTTCCAAGCTTGGGAAGCTTGCTTCCCAAGCTCTAACCGCTTCCTGCTACCTATATAAAGAACCCCCAGGGCAGACCGTGCTTCTCCAGATTGATTTTGGTCGGATCTACCCTCATTTCCTCCCTCCTATTCCGACCAAAAGGCTCCTTAAGCTCTGGCGACTCCCTCTGCCTATCCTCGTCATCCGACCGCAATACCTGCGGTGGATTCTTCTTCCTCATCTTCCTCCGTGTCGTGCAATACCAGCCACCGTTGCTCTCCCTTCGTCGTCATCGTCATCATCCTATCTACCGGAGTACCTTCTTCCCCGGTGCCAGCCTACCAACACCGGTGTCGTTCTCCCCCCTTCATCCATTAGATTAGGGTTAGTTTAGCTTCTTTAGATCCTTAGGTTAGTTTCCTACGCAAAAAACCAAAAATATCCCCTCGACGCCGTCAATCACCCTTGTCTTCCCCGTCTTTGGCCGCACCTCTAACGAGGCATCCCCGCTGCTACACACCTCCATCTGCCTCGCCAAAACCCTCATAAGCTTCGCCACACCACCCTCTATAAAACCCCTCCCCTATTACACCGGTCCCACCTCCTGAACTTCTCGACGAGCAACCCACCTCCAAACCTTCACTTCCGCCTTCACTCCACCTCCACTCTTCACGAAACACCACGAAAACACCGCCTTTCACTTCCTCTCCTCACGGAAATGCTATTGAACCTTTTAACCAAAGCTTTTAGCCCGTATTTCATGTTTCAGGTATAACATCAGAGCTCCACCATCGTTGCTCATCTCCGACCTTGTTCTTCGAGCTCGAGGCCACACACGCTTGAGGCGTCAGTCCTAGGCTGTGCGAAATCACCTCAAGCACTGCCCTAGGTGGTCAATTGGATGCCTTGACCTCGTGAGCTGTGGCAAATGAAGGAAGGAGCCCTACAGCAGTATGCTAAGAGGGTGTGGGACTTTAGTCCCACATCATTTGCTGAAGAGCATCCGCAGTGCAATAAAAGGAAAAAGTGTTAGCGGCTTATCGCCTCAAGACACAGGGGAGTAAGGTCCCCCGCGCCCCTTCACCTGCCTCACCCGTGACACCACCACACAGGCCTAGCTCCAACCCAACCCACCTATGCCCGCGTACACCTCGGCTGCAACCCTCGCCGGCAGCCCTGGTCTCAGGTGCGCTCTAGACCGTTTACCCGATAACCCGGTACTGTGCGTGGCCCTAAGAGGGAGTGAAAGAGGAGAATCCTGAGAGAAGAAGAGGAGAAGGAAACAGAGAGCGCGCGTGAAGTTAAGGGGGGTTTTTCCTCTATTCTGTATTGGCTAACACTTAGCCAAATTTGAAGAAGAATCCTTCCCCCCCTATTGATAACACCACGCAAGGGGGTAGTAATTAGGTTGAATATGGCCCATCTTTAGAATAAAAGGCACAACATAAAGTAGAATAGGAGCATTGCATGCATCAAGTACCAAGATTGCTTATAAACTGTATTAATGGCCATTTGTGTAAAGCATTTGTCAAAGCAGGCCTCAGATGAGCAATCGGACCGCACGGATGGATTCAGGACGACGAACGGAGTCTAACGGACTCAAAATCGGCCAAATCCGACATCCGGAGCTCCCACAATGGGCCCAAGAAATCCTGACCGTTGATCTGGAGATCAACGGCCTAGAATGCGCCACGTCGCCCTGCCCCCGCCGCCCGCACGCCCCCAAGCCAGCCAAGGACGCATCTCGGCCGTTGATCTTCGATCGAACGGCCGAGATCCGCGCGCTCGCCCGCGGTCGCCGCGACAAAGCGCGGGCGTGGCGGAACGGTTAGCGCGCACGCCCGCGTCGCGGCGACGCGCGTTCGATTCGCGCGGAGCGAAAATCATTTGCGGGCGAAGGGCGCGGCAAAATTGAGCCGCGCGATCAGAAGCGAGCGGCCAGGATTGCGCCACGCGGCGCGACGACAGCGCCCCACCTCCCACGCGCGCGCGCACGCCGGGCGGAAACGCGCGCGCGCACGCGCGCCCGAAGCGCGATCCTAGCGCAGGCGCGGGAGGATCTCAGCCGTCCGATCATCAATCGGACGGCTCTCGTTCGACAGCCACGGATCGCGCCTGAAGAGAGAGAGGGGCGGGCGGCTGACCGGCGGCAGAAGGCCTTCACCGACGTATATGGAAGCGGTTTTAGCGACGTTCTGGATGTCGCTAAAGCACATTCTTCTTTTAGGAAGCCCTTAACTCTATTTAAACCCCCTTCTACCACCATTCAAGGCATCCTCTCCCACTTGCAACTACTCCACTCCTCTCCTAGCTAGTCTTAGGCACTCTTGTAATCGCCGGAGACGACGAGCCGCCGACGGAGCCTCCTCCACCGCCGTGGCTGCCTCGTCGCTCTCCACTCTCTCTCTACCTCTCTCTCTCTCTCTTTTAAGCTTTCATTTACTTTTGTTGAAGCATGTATTTAATATTGTAAACCATGAACTATGAATGCATGTTTAATGAAATTATTTTTCATTTAGTTGCCTTTTTAATTTCTGTTTAAAGTGCATGATCAAAACCAAGAGCTTTCTAACCCTAAACTCTCTCTATCTCTCGCTTTTCAAAACCGTTTCTTTCGCAAGCAAAACTCCGCCTTTTTCGTGACAACAAGTGGTAAACAAAATCCGATTTCCACGCCTCCCTGAGATCGACACTCGGACTCACCTCCGTTTACTTCTTTTAAAACCGACGTATCAAGTGCAACTATAACGACACCTCTTAACACACACGCACGAAGGCACGTCAGTTTTTGGCGCCGCTGCCGGGGAGGCAACGGATTTGTTTTATCACCTCCATTCCACCTTTATTCTCATATCGTCTAATGCCCTATTTTCCTTTTTACTTGATGGTTGCAGGAATTCGGCGTATGGACGGCGAAGCGACGCATTCCACTATGGTAGCAAGGAAGTAGGCGCCTCGAGGACCGATAGTAAGTACTCTCTCTCTCTCATTGTTTGCTTGCGTGAAAAAGCTAAAAAAATCATAAAAACTAAAAAAATTGGCGTGGTGAATGATTGCTTGACCCACATTCTTAACACACCACCCTACAAAAAAATGTACACTCTAATATACTGGACAAATTCTTGGAGTGTTCTTTTCTTTTTCTCTTGAGTGGTGTTTGCGAAGCCACCGTGAGTTGACCTAGGCCGCATCACTCAACCCTAAAAACTAACTCATCTAATAGTAGCTGCACGATCTTTAGGATGAGTACACTAGGGTTTTTAGAGCCTCTACAAGATAAAAAGGAAATCTACTTTCACCAAGTTGTGTGTAGAACTTGACGTGCCCATTGAAACTTGTCTGAAAGCATTAAGACACGTCAACCCTAAAAAACACTAAAGTAAGGATGAAACATTAAAAGACACCACACCCTAAAAATTCTTGCTTTAAAACCCTGTTTTGTAGAAGCACACACCTTGAAAAGTGGAAAATTAAGAGGCACCACCCCAATCAACGCCTCATCACATTACCCTAAGCACAAGCACTATCCTAACCCGTTAAAACTGAGTAGACGTGCCCTAGGCAGGACTGAGTTAAGTCTCAAAAGGTGAGGTTTTGTTCGCTAGGCACTTGGCTTTCATTCCCTTGGTAGAATCTGGTGGCTAGGCTGCGGGGCAGTGTCAAACGACCGCGGTTGTGGGGTCTATGGAACCGGAGGCGCAAGCCAAAGGAAGAACCTTCCCTGCAATCCCCTCGTAATCAACCTGGCCAGATTAGCCTGGGGAAGGGGAGTCCAGTGCTTACGAACTTAATCAACCTTTGTGAGATTTCCAGGTCTCCTAAGGAGTACACCATAAGGACTAGGCTTGTTTGCTTTGTTGAGGACACAACTCTCTCGCATCTGTTCTTCCCGCATCCCTCCATTTCTTCCAAACCATGGATTTCAATGCCTATCCATCTTACCCAAACTACCCCCAACAGGATTTGTATGCTAACCCAAGTGGACCATACCCACAGCCTACTTGGGCTAACCAATCACCAAGTTGGGGATGCAACCTGGAATATCCCTCTTGGCCCAACTATGACCAAACCACACCAACCTCTTATTGGAATACACCCAACATAGCCACCCAAGGGTACGATTCAAATCATGGGGCTCCACATCTCGATTGTCCTCACGATGCCTCCTCATTTAGGTCCGACCCGCTCTACTGTGATAGGACCTACACTTTAGGAGAACACCAAGAACCCTACCCATCTCAAGATAATAACCAAGAAAGGTCATCTGAATTCAACAACCTTGCCTACTTGACCTTTGGATTAGAAGGAGTTCTAGACAAATGGAAATCAGAAAATGATCAGAAATCTAGGCAAGCCCAGGATCATCAACCTCTGATTTGGTCCCCTGATGAAGAATCTGACTGGGAGGAGGACTTAGAACCTCAACTATTCTGGAGTAGGACCAAACAGAGAATGGTTCCTCTTGAAGAACTGGACCCTGAACATGATAGAATAGAGGACCCACCCAAGAACTTAAACACCAATATGGATTCTGATCCACAACCTCAACCATACTCTCTTAACCTGGATTTCAAGGAGGAAATCCAAAGGACACCAAATGACACCATGTCAATTCTTGATAACCTCCAGTTAGAACTATACAGACAGAATCAAGAATTGGTTAAAGGGCAACATGCCATGTTGGAGTTGTTCCAACAATTGGGGGAAGAAGGCCAAAGAAAGCTGTTGCATACAACGCCATTCATGGAATTCATAAAGCAAGGACCTACCATGATCAATTGGACTACACCTAGTCATCCTGATTTGGTTCAGTCCACCATTGATACCCCTCAGGAGTTGGATAGCTCAGTGGATAAGGACAGTAAGGATTCCTTGGAACACAATTTGGGGAGCATTGAGAACAAACATCAGGAGGAAACTGAGAAGGTGAGGGGAGAGACCTTGGAATCTGAATCTAATCGGCTCAAGACAAGTAATCCGGTGGGAGTAGCAGCCAACGTCGGAAATGGAGAATGGAGTTACAATTTCAAAGAAATTGATTATGAATCGGTTAGAATCCCCATCACAAATTTGGAGGAGGGCCGAGAGAAAGAATATGATCTAGAGGATGAAATTGACCCTACCTCTAATGCAACCCCAAACAGTGAATCTGATACAAAGGAGGTTGAAGAAAATATTCTTGAGATCAAGGGCTTGGAGGGAATGAGCAATGAAATCATAGTTGCGGAAGAGATGGATTCGTCTTTGAAGAGAAGACTCATGCTTGGTTGTAGGGCTCAGTATGAAACTCTGGACTTTGTTACTTGCCCTACCAGAATAAAGATCCCGCAACCCGAATGCACTAGAATTGATACACTTTCGATGGATTACAATTTTATGGGGACACAAGCTGAATATAAGACCTACATCTTTAGTGTTTGGCATGTCATATTTGGGGTGCGTTCGTCCACAGCAACTTGTTTGCATGCCCACAAACTAAGAGAGGATCTGACACGGGCATGCATGATATATCTGTTACAGAATTCCCGCCCCTTAGGAACGGGACTCCACCACAACCTTATCCGCATCTGTGGACTTCTGATTTTAGGTCTGGTTAATTTTGAACATACCTTCTTGACCCAAGTCATTCCTGTTTGTGCACCGCCCAGCTGGAGGCGTTAAACTCAGCGCTTCCTGGGAGGCAACCCAGCGGATTCAGACTGATCTGGAAGTTTACGTCACTCAGGTACTATCTTTTTGAACCCTTCTGCATCCATGCATCTGCCAATGAGGACATTGTCCAACTTAAGCATGGTGGGGATGGTAAATTGCATAATCCTGAGTTTAATTAATCAGTCTGAATGAATAAATTAATTGATTAAAAAAAAAAAAATTGAATTTAGGAAGAAAAACTTAGGCATTAGAAACTTGTCAATAGTGGGAAATAATACAAAAAGAACTTAAACGCTTAGACTTTTCAGGCCTTCAGGCTTAATCAGCCCTAGTGTCCATTAAAATATGGATTTAGCGGCGAATCCTTGCAACTTTAAGCTATTCTAATCCACCTAATAAATAAGGTGATAAGTATACGACTTATCAACTCATCCTCTAACTCAGGAAAACTTTGAGTCTAAGCATCTGCACACATTTCTGCACATACTCACTTCTCGGAGATTTTGACAGAAATTGGGTAGCTAATGAACTCTCTAGGGTGGTATGGCTGGCAAGTTGTCGTGGGTAACAGCCCATTGGCAGGTTGTCCAGAACCCAGCCACAGGCCATTTCTTTTTCACTGCCTCTAGGTACATTTGAGATTAGGGAAGCCACCTACGTAAAAAAAAATAATAATAATAATTAAAAAAAAAAAAAAAGGGAAAAGAAGAAAAGAAAATAAACCACACTTCACCGCACAAGTATGGCTGGCAAGTGATCGTGGGTAACAGCCCATTGGTCGGTTGTCCAGAGCCCAGCTCAATAATTGCACAAAAAAAGAAGACCAAAAACACCTAAGGAAGAAGCGGGGAAGTAGTACAAGCCGGGGAGATATACACTGGAAAATCCTTGTGTTGACCCCAAGTAAAATGAACGCAGGGAGAAAGCTACCAATCGAACAAATACACCTTCAGGCAAAAATTTATTTTCTTTTCCGGTCACCTAGAGGCGTAGAAACTCAAAGTCTGTCTCAATTACCGTTAAGTAAGTCTATCACAACATTCACACCAAGATGCTTAGCACTTAGGGTTTTGACCGAGTTTTGGGTGGGTTGGGTAGCCGTAAAAAGTTACCAACCCACACTGAATTCTAAAAATTCTAAAAAGACATATATAGATATATACGTATACATAAGTATAGTTATATATATACAAAGCAAGGATTCGGGCGATTCGTATTTTGGCAGACACCCGGGCGCTGCTTAGTCTTTGTAGATTAAGATCTTCGTATAGTTCCTCTTATTGACAAGTAACGAAGTACCTAAGCAATTACTTCTTGAATTCGCCAAAGAAATAAAGGCTAGAATAAACCTTGCTAGGGACTAGAAAGGAGTAAGCATGGGGGTATGATAACACCACGCAAGGGGGTAGTAATTAGGTTGAATATGGCCCATCTTTAGAATAAAAGGCACAACATAAAGTAGAATAGGAGCATTGCATGCATCAAGTACCAAGATTGCTTATAAACTGTATTAATGGCCATTTGTGTAAAGCATTTGTCAAAGCAGGCCTCAGATGAGCAATCGGACCACACGGATGGATTCAGGACGACGAACGGAGTCTAACGGACTCAAAATCGGCCAAATCCGACATCCGGAGCTCCCACAATGGGCCCAAGAAATCCTGACCGTTGATCTGGAGATCAACGGCCTAGAATGCGCCACGTCGCCCTGCCCCCGCCGCCCGCACGCCCCCAAGCCAGCCAAGGACGCATCTCGGCCGTTGATCTTCGATCGAACGGCCGAGATCCGCGCGCTCGCCCGCGGTCGCCGCGACAAAGCGCGGGCGTGGCGGAACGGTTAGCGCGCACGCCCGCGTCGCGGCGACGCGCGTTCGATTCGCGCGGAGCGAAAATCATTTGCGGGCGAAGGGCGCGGCAAAATTGAGCCGCGCGATCAGAAGCGAGCGGCCAGGATTGCGCCACGCGGCGCGACGACAGCGCCCCACCTCCCACGCGCGCGCGCACGCCGGGCGGAAACGCGCGCGCGCGCACGCGCGCCCGAAGCGCGATCCTAGCGCAGGCGCGGGAGGATCTCAGCCGTCCGATCATCAATCGGACGGCTCTCGTTCGACAGCCACGGATCGCGCCTGAAGAGAGAGAGGGGCGGGCGGCTGACCGGCGGCAGAAGGCCTTCACCGACGTATATGGAAGCGGTTTTAGCGACGTTCTGGATGTCGCTAAAGCACATTCTTCTTTTAGGAAGCCCTTAACTCTATTTAAACCCCCTTCTACCACCATTCAAGGCATCCTCTCCCACTTGCAACTACTCCACTCCTCTCCTAGCTAGTCTTAGGCACTCTTGTAATCGCCGGAGACGACGAGCCGCCGACGGAGCCTCCTCCACCGCCGTGGCTGCCTCGTCGCTCTCCACTCTCTCTCTACCTCTCTCTCTCTCTCTTTTAAGCTTTCATTTACTTTTGTTGAAGCATGTATTTAATATTGTAAACCATGAACTATGAATGCATGTTTAATGAAATTATTTTTCATTTAGTTGCCTTTTTAATTTCTGTTTAAAGTGCATGATCAAAACCAAGAGCTTTCTAACCCTAAACTCTCTCTATCTCTCGCTTTTCAAAACCGTTTCTTTCGCAAGCAAAACTCCGCCTTTTTCGTGACAACAAGTGGTAAACAAAATCTGATTTCCACGCCTCCCTGAGATCGACACTCGGACTCACCTCCGTTTACTTCTTTTAAAACCGACGTATCAAGTGCAACTATAACGACACCTCTTAACACACACGCACGAAGGCACGTCACCTATGCATCAAAAGGGCCAACAAAGAAGAAGAAGAAAGAAGAAGAACAGAAGGCAGAAAAAAAGACAAGGCAGGAGAAGCAGAGGACAGAAGACAGAGCAGAGAAAGAAGAAGGTCTCAAAAGAAAAAAAGAGGAGGCTGAAGCAGAGTACAGTGCCCTCTTGGCACTGTAGCAAGGCTGACTTAAGTCGTCTGGATAAAGACTCTGTTGTCTGATGAAGTGCACTACGCACTTGGTTTGAATAGTGATATTATTTGAGTATTTGCTATATATGTTAGACTAATAATTGGTGATCCAAATCACCATTATTTTGTCTAGAATTCTTTTTGACTCATCATATACTCATGTTTTATATTGCATATTAGATTTTGAGTAATTAAGTGTTCTCATTTACATTACATATTGAGATTAGCACGTGAATTCCATATTTACTCCCAGCGAATGAGCTCGGATATCATTCGAGTTATAAATTTTATCTGTTTTGAGCGATTTTGTCCTATACTACAATGCATCTCTTAAACAACGACAAATTCACACTAAACACCCACACTTGTTGGCCCTCTCTTCACCCGCCAACGAATGATAAATATCCCCCACCTCACGCCACTTCTTTTGGTCAAGATTTGGCACGTCAACTCCCCCTCTTCCTTCCTCAATGTCGCCAGAGATCAGCCTTGGAACGCCTCATCCTCTTCATCCGTCGCTCTATCGCCACAATCGTTAGAGGGCTTCTTCTCCCCTCGTCGTCGTCTTTCGCCCAATCAAAGGAGGTGGTTCATCCACCTCTTCTCCGCTCCAAAATCCATTGCCGCCCCTTTTTTCTTCCACACGTCTAGCGGGAACACCGGTCGTCGTCACCATCCCCCTCGTCCCCTATCAGATATCCTCTCCTCTTTCTCTCTTCATCTAGAGTAGGTTAAGCATCTTAGACCTAGGTTTCAACTCCAACAACTCCACGCCATCATCTTCTCCATCCACGGCCAACCGTCAAACACCACTCCGGCGAACACACCCGCACGCTCCGCACTACCTCACCCTCCACCAACAACCTAAGAAGAACCCCCACGACCATGGGAGCAAAAGCCCCCAACTAATTTGGGGTTTCAACACACCCATCGACCTACCGGACACAAACACCTGCCATCGCCTTCGTCTCCTCCGATCGGCCTCACCCACCCTTGTCATGCCAAATCGAGGTCAAACTCATCTTCAGTGCATCACGGCGGAAGTTATTGACTCCTTGGATTGGAGTTTTGACATGATCCTCTCCTCACAAGAGGTGTCCGGACACACGCTGGACCCATCAATCCCTCCAGCCACCCACGCCGGCCTCACCATGCCAATCTCAAATCAACCTCCACTGCTCGATCGGTTGGCCCTCCACGATCATCCTCAACACCTACGCAAGGGATACAATTGTTGTAGCTCGTCGTCGAGCCCCCTCGCCAACCACCTGTAGAAGCTCCTTCACATGACCTGAATAAAAGAAGAGAAGAAGAAGAAGGTTAGGGGCCTATCTGTAAACGAAGAAAGTTGGCAGGGACCAAGTTGAAAGCACACAGGGACCCAAAAGTAAGGACACAGGGACTGAAATGCAACATTTCTAGGACTAGTTTGCAATTTCTGATGATTGACCCATGTACTAGTACTCGCGCACTTTTTGCTCCTAGTGACAACCTCATAATATACTATTTTTTAAGTTCTAAATTTTAAATGTTGATGCAAACATGTTTACACTACTTAAGATGTCTATTTATGCATGTTCTTAAGCATAGGATTGTTGCGTACTATAAATATTGCATAACATGCATCATCTTGCATTTAGAGTAGTTTGAATAAAATGGAGGTTAATTGTCTCCTTTTATGTTCATGGACAGGGCAAACTTTTTATTAGGGCCTCGGATCGAAGATCCAACCGAAAAGATGTGATCAGGGCAACGATTGGAGTTCAACGAATCCAAGATCGCCCTAATCAGGCATCTGTAGAATCAGATAGAGATAGGGGAACCCTAGAAGATCAAGGGCCAAGATGGTGTGAATCTTCACTTCAAACGAAAAATCCAACCACACGGATGGATTCGGATCGACGATTGTAGCCTAACAACGCAAAAATTGACTCAATCTGACAACCGTGACACCATCTACATCATCCAGAAGATGAACAACCAAGATGGCACCACGTGGCGCCATCTCGGCCGCCCAAATCGGCCCAGCTGATCTTGAAGACCACCATACGTTAGAACTAGACCGCACGATCACGATCCAACAATTGTGGGCAGCCGCACCTCAAAACATCTGCGCGACCATCTCTCCTCCACAGCATAGTGAGTGAACGCCTTATCGCGAGGTGCTGGCGCGGGTTCGAATCCGCATGTGCAAGCGAAAGGGAGCGGGCGAGTGGGCTCCACGACCGTTCGATCATGATTGAGCGGTTGCGGGCGCTCGATAGCGCCCACGCACTATTGCACGCCGCACCTCACGCAGGATCGCACGCAGGCAGGCGCGTTGAGGAGCGGGCGGAGGCGCGACTTAAGCCGTCCGATTGTGAGATCAGCTGGATGTAGAGCGCACGAGGAGGCGAGCGGCCGTGCGTGGGAGGCACCCCACTATGCCCACGATGGGGCTTTAGCGACGATTTTATCCATCACTAAAGACCCCTGATTTAATGATTTTCAAATTAAAATGACCAAATTGCCCTCACTCCTTGCAACTATAAAAGGAGACCCCCTCCACACGAAATTCTTACCCCATCCTTCTCTTCTCTCCCTCTCCAAAGCTCAAGAGAAGCTTGTCCCACACCCGAGATGCTTCTCTCAAGATACAGTCAATTTTTCGTCCCCCTTTCGGAAGCGGATCCCGCGACAACGATGACGTGCTGCCCCATTCCCGTTCTTTTGATTTGTCCTGCTCCGTCCTCCTTCGTCCAGGGCTCATCCTGTCCGGCTCGTCCTCCAAGCGACCATCGAGGAGGATATCTCTCTCCCCATTCTTTTTGGTGCTTTCTAGAATAGATTTACTATTTTCTAGTGTAATCATTTTCCCGCTTTCTAGTGTAATGAACAATCTTTCTGATGGTGAAATTCCATGTTCATTCTACATCTCCTCTTAGTTTTTGTTTGTAATATTCTCTCTCTCTCTTATTCTCTCTCTCTCTTCTATTTATTGTAAATAGATAGATAGATAGCTTCCAATCAATTAATTTTCTTCATGACAAATAAAACAAATGCGTGTTTTTAAATCAAACGTCCGCCTCCCTGAGTTCGACCCAGGATTTCTATTCCGGTATAAATTTTATTTGTTGAACACAAGTTCTTCGCTTTCATACTACGACGACAGGTTTTCAAAACCGAACACGTTAGTGTAGCAACCCGAGCGTTCAACAAATGTTCATCGTGCTTCTATCAACTATACTATGACGCAACGATTTTTAAGATACGGTAGGAGCACATAAACATTTTGGCCCCATTGCTGAAAGGCAATGTGCACTTACCACTATTATTATGCATATTTTTATATATATTTTTGAATATCTAATTTCTAACTCACTTGTCTCTGCTTTGATTGCATATTTTCTTCTGTGCCGGATCTATTGAGTTATGCGGAGCTGCATCATTTTGGGCCAGCAGCTTCATCACAGGTGCAACCACAGGTAAATTTTTTTTCTTACTCTTCCTCTTTCCTTGTGCATATAAAAAAAACACAAAAAAAAAATCATCCTATCTACTAGAAGCTGCTTGTCATAGGGCATCCATTCTAAGGTTGTTGTTCATTTTGCTTCTAGATTTAACTATCTCATTACATTATATTGTGAGTGCTTAATACTTGTCATATTGTGATATTTTTAATCATCGGGGTTAGGTGTGATTGATGATCATTATTTGTGAAGAAGTTTGAGGGTAGAAAAATAACAAAATTAGGAGCGAATCTTTAGCGATTAATTGTGTGATTTTTGGGTCACTCAATTCTCGTTTGGACCCGAGTCATTTAATCAAAGTAAAATTTGACTCATTCTAGTGCCCAATAGGTCTCAAATCTAAGGTTGAAGTGTTAGTTCCACAAAACGTAAAGAAAAAATATCTCTACCACACTTGTGTGATTTATTTGTTCAATCCAAACTTTGGTTGAAAAGACTTAAACAAGTGTGTTGTAAATAATAAATTTGACCTAACACTACACTTGGACCCTAAAATCTGGTGTCCTAATAATTGGATAGGATAGAAGGTGGAATAGGTTAATTTTGACCTAAGCTACATCCTTAACCCGTAGGATAGGTCTAGTTGATTTGGGTCACTTTGTAACCCAATTAACTTTGACTAGGTCACAAAAATTGAATATTCTTAATCCAAGTAAAAACCCAAGGCATAATTAGGCTCTAAAATTGGTAGAGAATAGGACCAACTCACTTGTTACTGGTTTGCTTCGACCCGTAGTGACAAGAAAAGGCGGGCAGAGGAACTCTGTAACCCAAGGGGATCTCTACCATGTAGGGGCCTTTGTGGGGCTCTCCTTTCCTGGCTACCCAAGTAGTTCCTGGTGCAAGTGAGTTCATTGATCTAGAGGCCATCAGCCTCGACTGAGCCGTAGTCATCCAATTAATTTGGGTGCCTTAATTGGGTCCTATACATATCCAATCCCTCTCCTCTCTTCTATTGTCTATGCATAGGAAGGAGGTCCTTAAAATTTACCTTAAGGCCTTCATTAGAGTTTAATCTGAATCGAGGTCAAGCCCCAATTGTTTTGTGTGTCTTCTGAGTTAATCAACTTCTCTTTTATTCAATCTAAAGCTGAATTCGAATCTTCTTCACTTGATCCATCACTTGACTTGATTTCAAAACCTTATTTGGAAATCAATCTGAAAGATTAGGAAAAATGTCTACTAGCCTTGAACCCCGTAAGAGCATGAGGGACAAAATGATTGAGGATGCTATTAGGTGTAACGAAGAATTTTTTAGAACCTCAAAACCTGTTAGAGGAAATCAAGCTAGTAAACCTCAAATAATGAACCCCATTATGAGCTACATCCAAATGATTGCAACCCAAATTTCTTGTGATTCAACCCGGAAAACCCTCTTGGAACAAATGATTGCTGTGAAAAGATTGAATAGAAATGAGGGTTTGCAATATTTATCAAATCCATAATTATGGGAAAATTACCAAGATTTCATTAATGAAAGATACCCTGGCCCCCACCCAAAAATTGATTATGAATCTCGGGATAATTTCGAGGACAAATATGATTTTCCCGAACCCAGGTTTGAAAGTGGAGGTTTCTATGTTGAATCCACACCTCAAGTAGAACCAAATGATGATTTTGTGCAAAATGAATCACCTGATATAGAAAATCAACTTTTGGGTTGGGAGGATTCAACTACAGGTGTTCATGATTTTGAACCAGCAACCATAAATTTTGAGGCTCGTTCAACCCGAACAAAATGTTCAAACACCTGCATTGAATTTGATTCTGATTTCCTTAAGGATACAATTGCAGCACCTTATCTTGATAAGGTCATCCTCGAGCAAAATTCTAATATCCCAATTGAGTTGAATGTAGATTCTAGCAAACCAATTCCTACATTTAACTTAGAATCTAGATCTGAACCTATTTGGCATGATTATCAAGCTCAATATAATGAGGATGAAAGCTTAGATTTGAAATATCAATATTTTGATGAGCCTATTTTTTATGATGAAATCTATCCAGATTCCTCGGAGAAGCATAATGATTCATTCGAATTGAAATCGATTTATGATATAAAATCAGAGGAATATGAAGAGTCAGTTTTAGATTGGATCTATCCTAGATATCCTGAGCCCAATCCTATGCCTAATGAAGATATCCTTGTTAGCTCCAAACCAGAATCTAGGTCAGACCAATCTAAGGTTGATAACTATGTGGATTTTAATTCTTCTTGTGGTGGTGATCGTAATTTTGATTGAGGTTCAAAAAAATCTTATCACCTGTGTTCTGTTCTCAGATTCTCCTATGTTGATGTTGATTTTGAACCTTATTCTTATTCAGGGGATTCCTTATTTCCAAAGGATTACAATCCAAATTATGACCTCGATACCCATAACCCATTCTTTGAATCTGATTCTGAGGTCATTAATTTGGATTCTAAAGCAGTTGCACCACCTGATTAGGAGACCACCCAGGAATGGTTACTTAAGCTTCTCAACTATCGGTCTCCATCACAGGACTCCACTGAAATCCATTTGTATCCTGAATCACCTCATTCTAATTTGTTTGGATCTGATTTTCCACCTCAATTTGACAATGAATGGGACATTGATCAAACTGAGAGCCAACTGCGAATCATTTCTGATCCTATCAGTAGGGTTCCTATATTTTTCTCCAATCCATTAGCTTTTGAGGATCCCTACTCTAAACTGGCTAAACCTGTGCAACCAAACTATTGCTTTTCATTTCTAAATCTTTCTGAACCAAATTTCACCTGGTGGGCTCCACATTTAATGAGCCACATTCCTCAACCTACCAGATCAATTGGGTTTGGTCTGCATAATCAACCAATTGACCTAAACAAGCATCTGGTTAGACCAACCAGGTTAATTATCAAGGTGCTTGTTTTACAAAATTCTTCCAATCTTATTACTCCGTTACTTGACCACTTGCCGCTTGGTTAAAGGTATTAAATTCAACGCTTAACGGGAGGCAACCCGTCATTTCCTAAAAATCTGAGACATTTCTTATCTTCTATGAGCAAATCATTCCTACTGCACTTTAGAGTTCCTAATTTCAGAATAGCCGACTCCACCTTAAATGTTCGCATTGGAGTTAGAAATTGTCCGTAACAACCATATTCAACCCGCCTGCTCACCCTTAAAGTTGTTCTAAAATTATGAACTAAGCTAAATGTGAACCCATCCTGTTTGCAATGAGGGCATTGCAAAACTTAGGCATGGGGAGGGGGGGATTAAAGTGTAATCATCTGAAATCCATTTCTGAAAGGTGCTCACAAAAAAAAGTACATTTTTTTTTTCAAAAAAAGAAAGAAAAAGAAAAAAAAAAAGGATTTTAAGAAGAAAGGGATAAGGTTGTACATTATTCGAAAAAGGTACACAAGGGATTTTATCTTTAACAGACTTAAGATTGAGTCTGAGGATCCTTTTGTTAGACTTTTCAAGTCAAAAATTTAGATCATATTAGTTTATCCCTTAAAGAACTCCTTTTTGACCCTTGACGGTTCTGAGTTCTGAAATCTATTTAATGACCTGAGTAGTACTTAGCTCGGTTCTCATTCAAAAGCTTGAATGACTTTTTGAAACTAAATGTCAAAACCAATACACACACAAAGCCAACAATTTCAAAAAAGCAAGAAAAAAACATAAGAAAATAATTTCCCACAATTTAGTCTTGGTGAAAGACCAAGGTAGTTGATTGGTTCCCACCATCGAGAAGGAAAAATTTCCATTGATGACATCATGAAAATATGTCACCACCTCGGCACTCGCTCTGAATCTTAATCACATATCTTTATACAAAGCATATAAAGCGCATTTCGTAGCTCAGGTGTCTCGAATAGTGCTATCTTGTAGCATTGAGGCATGAGCCTGAGCCTGCTAGGAGCACCCCTTACAACACTTTTTGTTTGGGGTTGTGAGCTCCTGGGGTGTGTCATGGACGGTGCTTTCATGAGTGCTAGCACCAGAGCCCACATCGAGGATTTGGTGATGGGAATGATGATCTCGACACAACTATATTAGGGCTGATCCGAGTCTAGGTATGGGGGAGTAAAAAAAAAAATCATTTATTCTGTCATATTAAATAAGTCTTTCAAAGGCACCTTAAAACAAATAAAGTTAGCAATCACAAAAGAACTGACACTTGGATTTTCAAGGTCAAAAAAGCCACGATACAAGTTCTTAGTTCAAGGAGACTCTAACTGAGAAAATGAGTTTTGGGGCTTGTAAGAACTAGAAAAGGGTAGATTAGTTGAGTTCTTGAGTTGATACATCAAACCTGATTATGATAACCTTAGGATCCAAAAGATTCATGTTGATACCATATCTCTAACAAAATCTCGTACCTACATTATTTCGAAAACACAAAAAAATTCCCGCTTTTCTTTTAATCCTGAAAAAAAAAAGTTGGAGGAAGAAGAGAGATAAATTCTTTTTGAGCTGAATGTAAAAAAATTACCCTTACATTGAAAATCTATGCTGATCTCTAGAATTTGCTAAGCGACTAGCAAATAGCAGGCATGGGGGCATGATGGCATCACCATCATCCACTGTATCTAACCTAATTTATCTAAGTTCTAAGGTTAAATTCACCTAATTAATACATTAAAAGGGTACAACTCAATCAGGGCTAAAGAGAGAGGAATTGATAAAAATAGGGGTTAATTTTGCAATTTTCATGAATAATTATAAATGCTGAATAGCTGGAGTGGAAGCTTACGATTAATCAAAGGTAAATTGAGCTTAAATTTCCTAAAAGTAGGTTGGTTTGAGTAATTCCGGATTTTCATTCAAATTAAATGTTAATTCTTAATCAAAAAATCTTAATTTTAACCCCACTTCAATTAAAATAGTTTCGATGGAAATAAATGTAATATAGACCTTCTAAAAATCAATTTAAAATATTTTATAAGGTTTGGAATAGTCAATTTGATAATCAAAACTCGTTTTGACCTAAAACAGAAACGTAGGCTGGTATTTAGTACATTTTGGGGCAAATCATAAATTGACCATTTAAATATCATTAAAACCTAAAATTGAAGTTACCATTAAATTTCTTATGTCTAAATTAGGTTTCCATAAAATTTGGGCTCATTTGGACTTCATTTTGGCCAAGTTTGCAATTTGGCACTTAATTATCAATTTCTTTACAAATGCCCCCTTAACTTTTGATTTCCTTGCGAAGAGGTCCCCTCCAACACCACCTCTAACCTCCCACCTCCGCAACCTCCAACCGTAAACTAGAGTGAGGTTGTTCCCGCACCTGCTGGCCCTCTCTTCTCGTGCCAGCAGGTGATAAATATCCCCTACCACACACCGCTTCTTTTGGTCGAGATTTGGCACGTCAACTCCCCCTCCTTCCTCAATGTCGCCGAAGATCGGACTTGGAGCACCTCATCCTCTTGATCGAGTTTTTTACATGGTTTGTAAAGTGCAGTTTTTATAAGTCGTTGCAACGTGCAAAAACTAAGTCGCTTTTAAATTTATAACCTAGATAGTGGTGGTATCTAGGGTCGTCCAAGGAGGCAACTTTTTGCAAAAATCAATCTCTTACTTGAACATGAAACTCAACTTTCTTTTTGGTATTTTTGAATATATAATTTTTATGGTTTTGAATAACAAGGCAATGTAATTTTGATGGTGGGAAAAAGTCTACACCTAATTCACTAAGCTAACACTAAGGTGACAAGTAATTGCTCTCTCTAAGCTCACCCTAGGCATGTGGAGGCCCAGGGTAATTAGAGAGAGGGAGTGAGGAAGTGCTAGAAAAGCAAAGAACAAATATGCAAACTAAAGAAAGGCAACTTTTATAATTAGGAAAGGGGAGAGTGTTACAAAAAGAAACTATTAGAGGAATGCTTCTACTACTAGAAATTAAAATACAAAATAATGCAAAACACTAATCCTCTGAATGTCAATGAAGAAGATGAAGCTCTTGCTCCAACTACAACTACTACCGTAGTTGAAAAGAGCTCCTCCTTTTCCTTAAAAAGCTCCTCCAAGGTGTGGCCTCCTCCTAGCAAGCCCTAGGACGGGTGTGCCTTGGCTCCTCTAAGGTGGATGATTCCACCTTTGTTTCTCCTCCAAGGGTGGGCATGCACCACCCTAATTTCTCCTCCAATGCCTGGCCGTCCTCCTTGATGTAGAGTTCCTCCTCCTCGTGGCATGGCACAAGAAGAAAAGTGGAGAGGAAGAAGGCACCAAGGGGGCAAGGGATAGCCTCATTAATCTTCTTCCTTCCTTCTTCTTCTTGGCCGTAGGTTATAGGTGGACTAAGGTGGAATTAACACTAAGGGAGAATGAGTTTTTGGTGGTGGTTAGGAGGGCTTTTATCGAGGTGGAGAAGGGTGGTTGGCTGGGGATTAGGTGTAGGGCTAGGATTGGATTTAGGAGGTAGTTAGATGATCCTTCAGTGGAGGGTAGTTGGTGCCAACCAAGGGGATGCTATGGGGTAGTTATGGTGGATAAGGGGTGCATGGAGTTGGCGCCAACCATGGAGGGATGCCATGGTTTGGTGCCAACTAGAGAGGGTTCTAGAAGGGGGGTTAGGTGGATGGTGGAGATGGGTTTAAGGAGAGATGTGTGGTGGAGATGAAGGGGGTTTTGGAGGGAAAAGGTGGCACCAATTTGGGGGTAGTTATAGGTGGTTTTGGTACCACTTTGTGGTGCTTTTGGAGTTAGTGGTTAGGTAAGGTTGGAGCCAAGGTGAGGTGGAAGTAGGGTTAGCTTATGTGGAGCTTAGGTGAGTTTACTTGGTTGAGCTAGTTAGCTAGGAATTAGGGTTAAGTAGGGTGGATGGTGGATGGCCAAGGAGTTGCATAGCTAAGCTAAGCTAGCTAAGCTAGCTTAGCTAGTAGATGAGTACGGTAAGGAGCAGAAGGAGCTAGGGTTTTGAGAAGAGGAGCTACAGGAGAGCTGTCTAGAGCTGCATAGGAGCCAGTGGCTGCTAAAGAGAATAACAAGGAGCTACTTTAGCTGGCTTAGCTTGCTAGTTCTTTGCTAGCTACTAAGCCAAGCTAAACTAAGCTGGCTTCTGCTAAGATATGCTGAGGTGAAATGGGTCCAATCTTCCCGGGGAGGACCTAGCTAGCTGAAGTAGCTAAGGTATCTTAGCTCAACTAAGTTGAGCTAAGTGGAGTCCCCGGGAGCTAGACTTGAGCTGGCCTGAGCTAGGGTGAAGTCATCTTCAGTTGGTTTGAGTTGAGTAGAGCTGGAGCTAGCTGGACCTGAGCTGAGGTAGACTCCAGTCAACTTAGTTGAGCTAGCTAGAGCTCCCAGTGAACTGATTGGAGCTGAGATGAGCTAGACTCAACTAAGTTGAGCTAGATCTGAGCTGACTTGAGTTAGAGTGAGCTAAAATGAGCTGAATGGAGCTAGGATGAGCTAACCCTAGTTCAAGTGAGTTGGTATCCAGCTATGATGAGCTGGATTAGGCTGAGTCCCACCTAGTTTGAGCTTCTCCTTCACCAATTGCCTTCCTGAGTGCTAGGGTTCTGGGGATCTGACTATCTGTTTATCCCTAACACTCAAATAAACACATCAAAAAGACAACAAAATGTGTAATGCATGCCTAACCTAATTTATGCCTAATGCAGTCCAAAAACCCATTCTCAGAGTTAAAATCCTAAAAGCTAGATCTGTTTTACGGCATAAAAATGATGATAAACTAGCATTTATCACCTCTTCGTCCGTCGTCTATCGCCACAAATGCAAGAGGGCTTCTTCTCCCCTCGTCGTCGCCGTTCTCCCCATCAAAGGAGGCAGTTCATCAACCTCTTCTTCGCTCCAAAATCCATCGCAACCCCTTTCTTCTTCCACTCATCTAGCAGGAATGCTGATCGTCATCTCCATCCCCCTCGTCCCCTCTCAGATATCCTCTCCTCTTTCTCTCTTCATCTAAAGTAGCTTAAGTGTCTTAAACCTATATTTCGACTCCAACAACTCCTCCATGCTGTCTTCTCCACCCAAGGCCAACATCTGGCCACCACTCCGGTGAACACACCCACGATGCTCCACACCGCCTTGCCTCCACCAACCACCTCAGAAGAACTCCCACGACCAAGGGAGAAAAAGTCCCCAACTAATTTGGGGTTTCGACACACCCATCGAGCCGCCATACACACATGCCTACCACCGCCTTCGTCACCTCCTACCAACCTCATCCACCCTTGTCACACCAAATTGAGGTCACAGTCATCTTCAGTGCATCACGGTGGAACTTATCGACTCCTTGGATTGGAGTTTCAACGCGATCCTCTTCTCGCAGGAGGTGGCTTGACGCACGCTAGACCCATCAACCCCTCCGGCCAGGCACATCAGCCTCACCTTGCCGATCTCAGATCGGCCACCACCACTCGGTCGACAGGCCCTCCATGATCATCCTCAGCACCTACGCAAGGGATCCAACAGCTCCAGCTCATCGTCAAGCCCCCTCGTCGACCACCTACAGAAGTTCCTTCACAAGGCCTGAAGGATAGAAGAAGAGAAGAAGAAGAAGGCCAGGGGCCTATCTGCAGAAGAAAAAAGTTGGCAGGAACCAACTTGAAAGCACACAGGGACCCAAAGTAAGGACACAGGGACTGAAATGCAACATTTCTAGGACTAGTTTGCAATTTCTAATGATTAACTCGTGCTAGTTCTATATAAGTTTTTATTAGCATAACTTGTTCAAACATTATTTCTAATGTCTATTTAATGCCTAATCAATCGAATACTTGAGTATTGAATAAATTTCGTTGATGTATCTTCATCACACTTGAATAACGAACTTTAACTTCGCATTTTATGAGATTAAGGTGCGATTGTGGACTTGTGGTTTTCAAAGAATTCAACTCATATAAGTTCACACCCTAAATAGTGGAACTCGCGCACTTTTTGCTCCCAGTGACGACCTCGAAATATGCTATTTTTGGCGTTGTAAATTGTAAATGTTCATCGCACTTCTATAACTATACTATGACGCAATGGTGGTGACCTTCCTCTATAGTTTTATTATTTCATCGTAGTATAGTATAGAGAGGTGATTACCAGTTTAATACAATTTGTTACTCGGAAATAAAGAGTTCCCGAGGTCGAACTCAGGGAGCAAACTGTATTCTAGAGATACAAATTCTTATTACAAAAATAAAGAGAGAGAGAGAATTTGTTGTCTTTTCTTCTTTTCTCTTTGCTTCTCCTCTTCTTCCTTCTCAGATCTTCTGCTCTCTTCCTTTGTTCTTCTTCTTTATCTGCAGTGGTGATGTTCTTCTTCTTCTTTCAACTGTTTCTGCTCGTCTCTTCCTTTTTTCTTCTGCAGAGTGGTCCTGTTCTTCTTCTTCTTTTCCTTTCTTCAGATCTTCTCGTTCTCTTCTTCTTTCAGTTCTTCCCTTGGCCTCTCTGTGTTCTCCTCTGCCTCGCCTTCCTTCTCCTTCTTTGCCTTCAGGACGTCGTCTGATTTTCCAATCAGACGACTTAAACCGCCGCTGCTATAGTGCCGCTCGGTGATCCTCCTTCCTTCAGCCTTCGTCTTCTTCCACGGTTCTTCTTCACCTGTGCCTGCACGCTTACACAGCTTGATCAGAGGGGCAAAACCTATCTCTACCCTCCCCCGCGTCTCTCTCTCACAGAAATCGCTCTTAGGAAAGCTCTCCCAGAGCTGCCGGGTTGCCGGGTACGGGTCGCGCCCGGGTCCAGGCCCACCGGCGTGCGTGGTGGGCGAGGAGTGCAGGTCAGTCTAAGTCGGGTCGGGCCAGGTCCGCGGGGCGTGAGCGAGGACGAGACCGGGTAACCGGGCGGGCGAAGGGGACCTCACCCCGTGTGCTGAGGCAATAAGCCTCCAGCACTTTTTCTCTTTATACCGCTGTGCCGCTTCGGAGTCTTCCGAGGTGGGACTAAATGTCCCACCCCAATTTGGCGCCTGCGCGGAGGAAGCAGCTGGTAATCGCAGCTTTACGCGAGGCCTTCGCGCGAGGGATTCGCCTCAACTACAGCCTAACGTTTTGCCGAAATGCCCCCGCACAGCCTGGGAGCGTGACCTGGGCGCGGCGCACCTGGAACAGCAAGTCGAAGCTGCTTCGCTTCAACAATGGTGGCGACGAGCACAGGTACCTGCCCACAGAGAAACGGCCTCTCGGCCCAATCAGAAACGCGGAGGACCTTCGCCGTGGCACGGCGAAGGTGGTCGGGGGGTGTGCAGGTGGCGGGGCGGAGCCTAAGGGCTGCCCTAGGTCGGACTGTGGGTCGGGAGATGGGTTTGTTCGGTGGAGTTGCAGAGGGTGATTTGGGGGAAGTGGAAGGGTGGAGGTTGATCAGGGTGAGGAGGCGGAGGTTCTGCGGTGGTCGGCGAGCCGTGTGGGTTGCTGGAGTGATGGGAGCGACTCGCCGGAGGATGGCCGGAGGCGGAGAAGGTGAGGGTGATTAGGTGCGGTCGAGGGGTAATTAGATAAAAATAGCAGGGGGAAAAGAGAGAGAGAATAGAGGGAAGTAGTTCTAACCTAACTAAAGTGACGAAGGGGGCGAGGAGGCGGACGGCTGTACCTGCTGTCGCCGGAGAAGAAGGTGCCCAGTGGGGGAGGACGGCGGTGACGACGGGGCAGAGGCAGCGTGCGCCGGTATTGCGCGACACGGGAAGAGCAGGGGGAGAAGTCTCTGCTGCTGGTATTGCGGCAGAGCGAAGAGGAGGAGGAGGAAGAACCGCCGGAGCTGGTGGGCGTCTGCCGGAGTGAGAAGAGAGGAAAGTTGGGGGTTTTCTCCGTCAGATCCGAGCTGCTCAGAACGGCGGAGCGACGGGGGTATTTATAGAGGCGGAATTAGAGAGGAGGGCGGAGGGAGACGACGTGTCTCCCTCGCCGGAGGACGCCGGAGATGGAAACCCATACCGTCCGTGCGTTCGCACGGCCGGTATGGTGGGTTGCAGCGACCAGGGGGGTGTTCCTGCGACGGCTGACGGCGCAGGGCACCCCCGGTTGTCTTGCCAGACCCTCCCCCTTACCCTACGCGGCGCCATGCTCCGCGCAAGGTCGCCGGAGCATGGTGCTGGCAGGTTTTGCAGGGAGGACCTGAACGCAAAGAACGAAGGAGAGTTAGGGGCCAAAATGCGAGGGTTCAAAAGTTGAGGGCCAAAAAGTAAATAGATGAGGACCAAAATGTAAAGTTGGTCAAGAAGGTTTCTTCTTAGGCTCAAGTTTTTATACATGACTAATTAGGACCTAAGGAATCTGATGGTGAATTTTATTTCTAGATTAAACCTTGTTTGATTGGTCAATTTACGCAAAAATCCAAATTAAGTTATTAATTGGGTATGGTTCTCAATGTAGGTCAAAATGGGTTCTGAAAGCCAAATTGAAGGTTCTAAACCCTAGAGATTATTTTTCTATGAATTTTAGAGGGTTTATTCTATTTTTACTTTTCCTCGAACCTCGTGAATTGAAGTGGGTTTGCTTTAGGGTTACAGATTATCATTTAGTTCCTTGGAATTGCTGTAGCCCTTATCAGATCATCCCACTTTCCTTCTTATTCGGTTTGTTTGACCTGTGTTTGGACCCTGAATTACCATGTATGCAGATTATACTGGTAAAATTGCATTTTTACCCCTTATGACTTGTTTTCTCCTTAAACTCAGAATTCTCTGAGTTAGGCCTTTCCTTGAGTTATGTAGGAGCTTTTATCCTTTGTATTGGGTCAAAATGAGCTAGTTATGGCTCATGATGAGGTTCTCATCACGCAAAAATTTTTAAAACATAGTAGGAGCACGTAAATAGGTACCGAAAGAGATGCTACAATGTTATTTTGCAGATCAAGGTATAGATCTTTTTAGATATATCTTTAAAAGAACTAAGGATGGAATTCAAGCTTTTGAAAAGATTGTAGATCAACAACAAATGCCAACAAGACCAACACAAAGAAGATCATACTTTGTAGGAAGACAAAGGTAAAGGACCTTGGATTATGGACAGTAGACATTCCAGATATATGACAAGAGACAAAGAATTATTCACGAAGCTCAAGTGCAAGGTGGTTCAGTTACATTCAGCAACAATCACAAAGGACAAATTATTGGAACTGGTACTATTGGTAGAGGTAAGTCATCTTTTAGTCATGTTGTTTTGAATCATCTAGATGGAGTGCACAACATTTCAAGGAAGAGAAACCGTTCCTCAACCACAAGAACTCAAGAAAGGAAAACTGACATGTAGACGAGAGGGCCTTGCATGAGATGTGACTCTATCCATGAAGATCTGCAGACCTTATCAGAAGGTCAGAGAAAATGTTCCTCAAGGCAGTACATACGTTCATCATCCATTTATTCATATGTTGAATAAAGATTCTAATGCACTTGACGTATTTCCAATTGTTTGCTATTGTTTAGATGATTAGGATAAAGTTGAGGATGAAGAAGCTTTGTAGATGGAACCTAAGGCAAGTCTCATCTAACCCAATAATCAAGAATTTAAAGATAGTTTGTGTTTAATCCTTTTGTGGAAAGGACCTTCAACAGGGAGTTTCATCTCAAAGTGACACATAGAAGTGCATTGTGGAAAGGATTATTGGTGGATGGTAACTTTTGCAAATGATCCTTTCAAATCATGATGATGTTCAAATATGGAAAAAATCAAAGATCTTTTGGAAAGTTCGATGACTCCCACGTAGTGGTTATGGAATTAGTGAATTCCATGGACCATAAACACATCATATGAGATTCGATCTAACTTCAATAGTAGATCCCACTTAGATGTCTCAAAGGGAGTATCTCAATGACTAAGGAATGGTTCCTAACCCATTCCTCTTACCACACCTCAACTTAGTCTTTCCTTCTTGAGATGAGACCAAACTTAGGAAAGTTCAAACAATGATGAATGTTGGATTCCCTAAATCCAATGAGGATTTGCATTAGAGAATGCATGTCCTCTATCAATTCAAATCAAGTTTCCTTGATCACATATGATGTAAACAAGGATCTAGATATTCAGATTTGATATTGCTTGCCTATGTCCAAGTCCAAATGAGTTAAGCTCTAGGACAGTCTCTTAGATGTCACAAGCACAATAATGGTTAATTATCTGCATTGTGATTTGGATTAATTGAGCATTTTAATTTGTGAAATATTAGATTCCTAAAGAATGAATGCTTAATCCAATCCAAGAAATAACTCTTAGAGAGTTAATTGAACTTGACCAAAATAAGTCCATCATAATTGAATTTGCTTAGATAATGTCCTATCCAAGTTAATTGGATTTAGGACAAATTGCAATATTCATGGACTTCACATTTGTCATAATGATTGTCATCGAGGTGATTAGAATTCCAAAGGGAAAGCCAACCTAAGTGGAATTACTCGATTAGTGATTCAAATCTAAATGTTAGATCACGTAGACACACTAATATGGTTAATCGAGTCCCTCGGTACAAATAAGAGAATGTACTGTAGCCATATTGGATATACTAATGATGAGTATTGAAGATCCAAACGATTTGGATCGATAATTTTGATATGTCATCAACAACCATCATGATATCCAACTATTGTCTCAAGTCTAAGAAATGACAACCTTCTCGAGTGACTGTTGCCTGGTTGATTCCCTTGATGCACATCCTCTATATAGGAATGGAGATTCAGGACTTTCACGTAAGTTGAGTTAAGGAGTTGACTCGACGAGATACAAATGTAGAAGTCTTTTTCTTATCAATATCATAGAGAAGGCGTATCCTTTGACCTAAGATAGATATGTGTCTCTGTGCTTTAGCATGAACATTTGATAAGCAAATGATCGATACACCCACCTTAGCGTTGAGATTAGAAAGGTGGTGTGCATATAAAAGCACAAGAGGCATATGATCTCTCGAAGATATCACACAAATTTTCTATCATATGTGTACATAGCAAATTGAGACACCCAGGCTCGCTCTGGATATATTAGGATGTACAAAATTCCATACATGATCATATGGTTCCTAATCAGACCTATACATGAAAAAGAAGATAGTCTTTTAGAAAAGGAGCCGATCTTCATTTTCTTCATAATGATACAAAGTGAACATGAAAAATATGTAACCCATGATAGGATGGACAATGAATCTGAGATTTGATCCTAGGAATTACATATGTCTTCCAATGTGAAGGATACTTGAGGGAGGCATAGAGTCATAAATCTTGATTCCTAAACCCTTCATTATTAGCATGATGAAACCAATAATGATTTTGATGGGTTCCTAATTGAATAGAAATCAAATACTATTTAAGGAGTTAAATTAGTATTTGATTTGGCAATTAATTGGACCAATTATTATTTTGTATTATTTAAGGGGTTGGATGCAATTAAAATACCTTTGGGTACTTAAACCCAAATCTCCAAATTAATTAGAGGGTAATTGTTGTAAAATTCTATTAAGATTAATCCCTAGCCATTGTATTTGATTCAATGACCACCATCATATTAAGAATAGTAGGATCCCTATATATATCTCCCCAAGGCCAAGTTAGAACCCTAATCATCCCATTATTGTTTGCATTCCCTGCCTCCGCTAAGAGAGACTGGGGTGGAGGGAGAAAGAGAGAACCATCACTATCGTCCTCTCCCCTCTATTCTAGACAACTAGAGGCCTTAGGAGAGCAAATGTCCAACAACCCCCTTGAACGTCTAGATTTCTCTGATATTAGACATCCAAAACCTTGGGTAGAAGTCCAAAGGGACTTCTAGATGTCTCATAAGAAGACCAAGCATCCCCTAATGCTAGTTGAGGATTTGGAATCCTCAACAAGTTGGGTTTCGAGGAATTTCGAGGTGCTTGTCATCTCGAGGACTACCAAGGAGTTCGTGGGACACTAAGAGTTTGTGCTGCACACAACAGGATCAAGTGATCTCGACACGAAGGGTCTCATCCACCTGTTGAGAAGAGGGGAGTCCCACAAATCTGCAACTTATTTGAGGAGGCACAACACTTAAGGTGCTATGCTATACCGCCCCACACATATAACTCAATACTTGTGGGAAATCCGAAATGGGAAGATACTAGATCTTCCCAAATGGTTCCAATTACGTAGGTCGTTCTTGTTTCTCGATCTTCGTTATTCATATTTTCGGGCATCGATCCGATCATTGATTTGAAGAAAATTTTAAAACAGTTGATTTTCACGCTTTCACGATGCCACAGTGAATTAAATCGTTTGATTCTCCCACTAAAGAAGTTGTGATGTCAATATAGACTCCAACCTATACTGGTTAAATTGCATAAAAATTGAAGACTCCAACTTGGTCTACCATCCCAAATCACACAATCATTTTGATCCATTGCACTAAAAGTCTTGTCTTACATTGACCATGTCGCCATTTGTTCACTTGTAAATTCAACCTGTAGTACTAATGTAATACAAATGTGTGGCAACACATACACATATCAGTTCTCAAGTATTGTACATTGTCAGGAACGTGTACTTACAATAGTAATGACAATAATAGTGTGTTATCCTTGTGCAGATTCCATCAGCCGATAGTTGAATTGCACATTCAATTATGTTCACTAGATAAGTCTCCTATCGTCAAGACTTGTAATTTTATGGTGTTTTACTCTAGAGTTGTAAATATCAAAGTTCTTCTACTAATATTGCTCTCTTGTGTGAACATTATGTTTTTATCCATACTTCTGTTGTGCAAGACTATAGGAGGCTAATTGGAATTCTGTGATGCAGTGGGAATGAGTCCTTCCTCACCCCAACAAAACCTCCACCTATTGTGCTTTCATGGGGAATGTACACTTGCTGGCCTATAATGAAATTGAAGAGTCCATACTCCAAAGTTATTCCCCCAATGCTTCTAAGTTTGGAAGCATACATGCTCCACTATGTGCAGAAATTTTATAAATGGGTGAGACACGCCTGTTGGAATCTTGTTCCACATCTTGTTTTGGTGTTAACAAAATTATTATGGATTAATGTTTGCAATCTAGTGTTTTTGAGATTTAGGTGAAGATCAAGGCAAACATTAAACTACGAGAAGGAGGCAAGACGGCAAGGAGGAGTTGATGATAAAAGATCATCTGGAATTTATTTTGTTTATTAGATTAGGTTTTTATTTTATTCTTAGAATGTATACCTCTTAACAAAGAAACAAGAATTAGATCGTAAAAATCATATAGAGATAAATTAGGATAAAGCATTACGATCATTCTATTTATTTCAAAGTACATATTGTTAAAAAGATAGTTTTTTAATATTTAAACTATTTACAAAAATAGGCTAGTAATCTTGTTGTATTCATGCTTAAAAAGGTACTTGTTAACCCACAAGTACTGGTACTAAAGTTCAGTACCGATACATGTGAGTTACAAGTTTGCATTGTTTCAAAGAAACAAACCTATATCCCACGAGTATCGATACTCATGATCAGTACCGGTACTGAAGCCAACGAGTATCGGTACTCATGATCAGTACCGATACAAGTGGGTTACAGATTTGTGTTAAGTATTTAAAATCCAAATTTGGAAGCAACAAGTACCGGTACTCATGATTAGTACCAGTACCCAACAGGTACTGACTATGACAAGTTAATTTAAAATATAAAACAGTATGTCACTAGTACCAATACCAGTTAACCGTTGGCCCAAATCTGAATGGCTAAAAAATTGATTTTGGCAATATGAATGTTGGGATTTAAACCCCAACATCTACCAGACGTATTACTAAAGTCCTAACTCTATAAAATGACCCTAGGACTCTTAGTTTGCACATAAGAAATAGTAGAGAAAATTCTAGAGCTTAATTTTCATATTTCCGCCATATTTTAAAGAGAAGATATAGTTTGCAGCTCTCAAATCCATTTACGCTTTTGCAAACTTGTTGACTTGTTTCTTTCACATTCACAAGGCAATTCACATCTTCACTAGGCTCTCAAATTGGTAATTTCTTTTATATACTTATTGAGAGGCTTAGGTATTTTGTTGTAAGATTTCTTTTGTCTTACACCAGCACTCTATTTGTAATTGAGCTGGTTGCTCGTTAGGTTATGATTACCCATTCTTGTACTTGGGTTGATGTAACCCATTAATTACCTCATTTAGTAAATTGATTCCCTCGGGGTTGAGGGAATCAGGTTAAAAACCCTAAGCTGGGAGGCTTAGGTAGTGGAGTACCCAAGTGAGTGGGGAACCACCATATATCTTGTGTTAATTTCTATGATTGTAATTTGTGCAAATATTTCTTGTTATTACTAATACTTTGCTTGAGTGCTTGTGCGCTAGAATAGTAGCCATCTACCTATAGATCCTGCAGGTGGTATCAGAGCAGGTTCCGAGAAGTAGAAAATCTTACTCACGATGACATCATCAACCAAGCGCACCTAAGGCTAGTCATCCACACGTCCTCCCTATTTCAATGGGGCAGACTATGGGTACTAGAAGAGGAGGATGCAAGTCTTCCTCAAGGCAATGGATGAGGAGTCATGGACCCTCATTCAAGAGAGATACTCAGATCCATAGCCGCAAGAAGGAGTAGCATGGATGGCAGATCAAAAGAAGATTGTCGGAAATGCAAAGGCAATGAACGCACTTTATTGTGCATTGTCAAGGGAGGAATTCAACCGTATCTCTGCATGCGAGTTAGCATATGAGATATGGAATACACTTCAAATCACCTACGAAGGGACAAACAAGGTAAGGGAAACTCGTATCTTGATTTTAACTGAAAATTATGAGTGTTTCAGGATGACAAAAGAAGAAACGATCAAAGGCATGTACACAAGGTTTAGGGAAATAGTTAACCCCCTAAAGAACCTTAGAGTGAAGTTCACGGAAGAGCAGCTTGTACGGAAGATCCTAAGATCTCTTACAAGTGATTGGGCTCCAAAGACCACTGCCATCCAAGAGGCAAAGGACCTCTCCACACTCCCCTTGGATGATCTAGTTGGTAGCCTTATGGCTTACGAAGTACAACTAAAAAACATGAAGAAGAATGAGGAGGAGAAGATGTCAAGCAAAAAGAGGAATATTGCTGTTAGAGCAAGTAAGGAGGACTTGGACCCAAGCACCTCAGAATCCGAAGATAAAGAGATGGAGATGCTCACAAGGAAATTCCATAAATTCCTCAAGAAACAAGGTAAGAAAGTTAATAAATTTCAACTAATGTTGTTTGCTATTAATGCAAGAAAAAAGGACACTTGAGAAAGGATTACCCTGTAAACAAGAAGAAGGAAGACACCAAAGAAATGAACAAGAAGAAAACTCTTAAAGCGACGTGGAATGATAGCGACTCCGACATGGACACCGATTCCGATGACGATGAGGTCGCACACCTTTGCTTGGTAGCCACTACAGAAGACACAGACAATGAGGTGAATTCTGATTTTACTCTTGATGAATTATTAGAAGCCTATGAAGAGTTATATCATAAGACTAAGATGTTTAAAAAGGAAAATAAAGTTTTAAAGAATAATTATCAAACATTAGAAATAGAAAAATCATGTTTAGAAATGGAATTAGAAATGTCAAAAGAGACTAATAATCAGTTGTATGCAAAAATAATAGAGCTAGAAGATATTTATGAACATTCTGAAGGAACCTTAAATAATCTCAAAACAACAACTAGGTTAAATACTTAATTTTGTGATTCTTTAAAATTAAAATTTTAGAGTAAAAAGAATACACAAAATAAATCACATACACCTAGGCATGCATGGATGTATCAAAAGGCTAAACATCACAAGAATTATAGATTTAACACTAAAAAGGTCTATAAATCTTAGAATTTGAAAGGTACTAACCCAAAAGGACCTAAAAGAAAATGGATACCTAAAAATGATATTTTACATTATTTTGCAGAGTTAGATCAATGGGATTAACATAAGCAACGGGTGTTCAAGGCACACAATGGAACACTCCGACCATTCTACAAACTACATGAAGATCAAGAAAGGTGGACTAATGGAGCTTGGTATCCACAAGCACCATTCTACTACTGGTAATTTTTTGGTATGATATTTTTTTACCCTTTCATTTTTTGATGATTGACAAAAAGGGAGAGAAAAATAAAGGAAAAATAGTAATATTTTTAGGGGAAGCATATATTCAGGGGGATGATTAAATTAAATAATTTTCCTTCATATAACATTGCTAAAAATTAGTTTTTCTATAATTATCTATTTGCAAGATAGTTTTGTCAACACCAAAAAGGGGAAGATTGTTGGAACCTTGTTCCACATCTTGTTTTGGTGGTAACAAAATTATTATGGATTAATGTTTGCAATTAAGTGTTTCTCATATTTAGGTGAAGATTAAGGGAAACATTGAACTATAAGGAGGTAAGACAACAAGGAGGAGTTGATGATAGAAAATCATCTGGAGTTTATTTTGTTTATTAGATTAGGTTTTTATTTTATTCTTAGAATGTATGATTCTTAACAAAGAAACAAGAATTAGATCATAAAAATCATATAGAGATAAATTAGGATAAAATATTACGATCATTCAATTTATTTCAAAGTACATATTATTTAAAAGATAGTTTTTTAATATTTAAACTATTTGCAAAAATAGGCTAGTAACCTTGTTGTATTCATGTTTAAAAAGGTACTTGTTAACCCAAAAATACCGGCACTAAAGTTCAGTACCGGTATATGTGAGTTACAGGTTTAAATTTTTTCAAAGAAATAAACCTGTACCTCACGAGTACCAGTACTCATGATCAATACTGGTACTGAAGGCAATGAGTATCAGTACTCATGATCAGTACCGGTACAAGTGAGTTACAATTTTTTGTTAAGTATTTAAAACCTAAATCTAGAAGCAACGAGTATCGATACTCATAATTAGGACCGGTACCCAATAGGTACTGACTGTAACAAGTTAATTTAAAACATAAAATAGTATGTCACTAGTATCGGTATCCATACTTTAGTACCAGTACCAGTTACCCGTTGGCCCAAATCTGAACGGCTAAAAAATTGATTTTGGAAATATGAACATTGGAATTTAAACCCCAACATCTAATAGACGTATAACTAAGGTCCTAGCTCTATAAAAAGACCCTAGGATTCTTAGTTTGTACATAAGAAATAGTAGAGAAAATTCTAGAGCTTAATTTTCATATTTCCACCATATTTTGAAGAGAAGATAGAGTTTGCAGCTCTCAAATACGTTTACGCTTTTGCAAACTTGTTGATGTCTTTCTTTCACGCATTCACAAGGAAATTCATGTCTTCACTAGGCTCTCAAATTGATAATTTCTTTTATATACTTGTTGAGAGGCTTAGGTATTTTGTTGTAAGATTTCTTTTATCTTATTCCAGCGCTCTATTTGTAATTGAACTTGTTACTCGTTGGGTTGTAATAACCCATTCTTGTACTTGGGTTGAGATAGCCCGTTAATTATATCATTTAGTAAATTGATTCCCTCAGGGTTGAGCGAATCGGATTAAAAATCTTAAGCTGGGAAGCTTAGGTAGTGGAGTACCCAAGTAAGTGAGGAACCACTGTACATCTTGTGTTAATTTTTGTGATTATAATTTGTGCAAATATTTTTTGTTATTACTAAACTTTGCTTGAGCGCTTGTACGCGTAGAATAGTAGCCATTTACCTATAGATCCTGCAACGCCTAGTTATTTTAATCTACTACCAAGCCTAATTTCTTATTTTAATTATTATTTTATCCATCTAAAGTCTTTGTCTTGCAATTATACTCACTTACATCCTCTCTAACTACACAAAGTGTCAATCAACAAGTGCTCCAACTGAAATCATGGTTGTAGTGAGGATCTTGGGTAGATTCCGTCAAATACCTAAATTACATATTCAGCTATGTCCACAAGATAGGTCTCCTATCGTCAAGACTTGTAAGTTTATGGTGTTTTCATCTAGAGTTGTAAATATCCAAATTCTCCATCTATTGCTCTCTTGTGGGCCTTCTTTTATTTCCAGACTTGTGCACTGCAAGACTACAAGCAACCAATTGGAATTCCTAATGGAGATGTGTGTTGCAATGGGAATGAAGACTTGTGTGTTGCAGTGGGGATGACTCCTTCCTCACCCCAGCACAACCTCCACCTGTTGTGCTGTTGTTGGGAATGTACACTTGCTAGCCTGCAATGGAATTGAAGACTCCATACTCACCTCATAATAGCCTCCACTTGCTAGGCTGCATGGGGATTGATCAAGTAATCAAAGCTGCAATGTCAATATAAAGACTCCATCCTACACCGGATAAATTGCATAAACATTGAAGACTCCAACCTGATCTACTTTTGATCAACAAGTGAATATGATTGCCTATCACCCAAATAACACAATCATCTTGATGCATTGAATTGAAAGTTTTCTCTTACATTGACTAGTGGACTTTTGTTCACTTATAACTTCAACCTGTAGTACTAACGTAATAAAAATGTGTGGCAATATATACACATGTCGGCTCTCAGGTCCTGTGCATTATCAGGAACATCTTACAATAGCAATGTCATTAATCAGGTTTCCTTTATTCAGGTGCTTACAACGTCTTAAAATCCATCATTGTTGTACCGATCTCAATTAATTTTGTCAACATTTTGACTTCCATGGTCTTATCTTGCAAGATGTTAACCATGTTACTGTTAGCTCTCACAAATTTTGTGCAATGTCAAATCTACATTGCTAAGTTTTCGATGGCATGTCAATTGTTTGTTTTCAGAGTTCCTTCATAAATAAAGCTTCAGAAGCAAGCTACAAATTTCTAGGAGACTATACTTACGTAATTAATCATACATGTACAATTTGGAGCTCATATCATGTGACAACTTCATTCGGCACAATTTCTGTTGTATGCAAGTATAAAAAATCTCTTTTCCAATTACACTTACTTCGTATATTGATTTCATTTACGTATAGTGAACATGGAAAGTAATAAAAATGGTTAAACATTACATGATAAGCATTGGACAATGTAGAACTTCACTCCTCAAAAAACGGCCCTATGATAAAATGGTCAATAACTACAAATGTAAGAAATTTTTTGGCATGAAATGACCCACTAACCACCATCTATCCCTACGAAAATTTGCCATTACAAACACCGTTTTACAGGTAAACAAGGAATAACCATGGGTGAACCTATTGATTTGACCCGTAAACCAACCAAACGTCAAACCTGACTTTCTCTTGGGTTGTACCTCTACTCCAATGACAAAGCTATTCCTACAGTACCTAAAGAAAGATAATGCATGTGTCATCTTTGTACTGATTCTTCGTCCTCACACCTCCTTCTTGTATCCATGTCAACGAAAACGACAGACAGACTTTGTATAAAGAGGTGCTCGATCATCCATGTAAATTTCTTGACCGGTGTCCCTCTGGAAATTATATATTCGTGCATGAAGCAAGATTTATCATGAGAGAGGTCACATGGTAAGCAACTCTTGCTCCCAACGTACGTAGTAAGCCATCATTTACACAACTAAATCACCAATCAAATGCTATGATGGCTAAATCAACTTTCTTTAAGGAGAAATCTACTTTAGCATTACCATGCCTACAAGATTCTTCGCATTCACACATGCCCATGAATATCATTATTTTTACGTACTTAAAACAAGCAACGTCCTGGTGGTTGCTTCAAGGAAACCAACCTTGTTACACTCGAAAATGAGTGAATTTGATGTAAGAGAATGACAATCAATAGAGAAGGCACTTTTTGAAATGCGGAATTGTCACTAACACAAAAGTTTACGTACCAATCTCTTTGAACTAAATTGCAAACGGTACTTTTGAATTATGAAGTAAATTATATCGGTAATATTTAGTTTTAAGTCAAACATCACTGCTATTATTTAAATATCACTAATGAATTTTTAATATCACCAATACAATATAAGAAAATATTATAAGTGATATCCAAATATCACCTGTACAGATTCATTTTCTAAAAGGCATGTGAAGTTTTGCATGAGCCTCTGTGTGAATAAACTGCGTTCCATTTGAAATGATCACCTTCATCCAAATTGGACTTTAATTAATAGATAAGGGAAGGACAAACCTTCCCAATTATGCCTAAAGATTTAAATCAAAGTCACTTACATCTTAATTAACGTACACCTTTTTAGTAAATATTTATTCCATAAATTTCTGAAAAAAGCATCTCGCAAGAAGGTATCGTGCACACAAATGATCAATGCGAAGCCAAATTTCATACCAGCTTATATACTTGATTCCTTAGTCGGTGGTCAAGTGCACAAACTAGGAGCATAAGCAGACGGTAGCCGGAGAAACAACGAACCCAAATAGAAGAAAATTCCTAAAGGTGATAGTTAGAGATTTTAAAATCTCATTTACCAGCATTTCTTTCTCTTATTTCGAGATACTCGTATCAAACTCGCATTAACAAGAGGTGAACTGCCTGTATTTGGATTTCTGTAGGCAGGTTTTTCTCATTATACTACTTTTTAGTGCATGTTTTGCTGCGAGAGTATAAACATATTATCTAATATATTTTGATTTTTAATTTATATATCTTAATTTTTTATTGATGAAAAATTAAAAATATCTATTAAAAATTAAAATGCAACACACATCTTAGATTGTGAATTTGAAAAGGGATCTAACATGATTTTCAACTAGTACATCAATGAAAAATCAACGCACCGCATAAGTGTATCTTGATTTTCGACCGATAGAAAATCAAAAACACCGATTGAAAATCAACACACTGTACTTTACAGAATGCATTTCATATGAAAATCTAACATGATTTTCAACCTGTGCACCTTAATTTTAGATCGGTGGAAAACTAACACACCACACGTGTATGTTGATTTTTGACTAGCGGAAAACCAAAATCACCAATTGAAAATCAAAATACATCGCACGTTACAAAATACATTGTCTAATATATTTTAATTTCCATTCGTTATCTTAAATTGGATTTATACTGACATAAATCTACTCATGTATTATTTCACATTCGTAAAAACATATTCAATATTGAACTCTAATGAAAGAGCATAAGATAAGAAGGTCAACGACGAAAATGAAATTCAAAACAGACGTACGTGTTAAATAATATGTAAGAAAAATAAAATAAAAAAAAAAAAAACATTCACATGCCCAAATTAAAAAAAAAAATACACGATCATTCATGTGTCCGGAAGTTAAAAGAAGAAATGAAAAAATAAACGAACAATATGCTCTAGAGTGCCACCCAGGTTCATGTGTAAAAGAAAAATAATAATAATAAGAGAAAGATAAAAAGACAAAAAAAAAAAAAAAAAAAAAAAAGAAAAAGCATTCATAAGCCAAAGAGGGAAACATAAAAAAAAAAATCACACGGGCGTTCATCCACCAAAAGGGCAAAAAGAATTACAAGCAAAAATAAATAGATATAATGCACTACAGTGACACCCAGGCTCATTTCGACACAACGCTTAATGGGGATGAAGAATGTTTTTTATCCATGCGAAAAGGACTCGATGGCCCTTAACGAGAAAATTTTTAATTAAAAAAAAAACTCAAAAATAACGGCACGGTGCTGTTCCCCTTCCCCCATCAAATCCCACCCTTCCCTCGTCAGAGCAATTTCATGACCACCCCCTCAGAGCAGGGGCAGCAGCAACGAGCTTCCTAACAACCACCAACCACCCTCCTCACCCCACCCCACCTCTTTCACCCGACCACCATGCTCCTCTCCCTTCCCCCATCGCAAACTTCACCTCTAACCAAAGGCGGGGCCAGGAATTCGCATTAAGAGGGAGGCAAGGTCGAAAGAGATTTATATTCAACAATAAGAACCTATTTGTTTGGTGGAGGCGACACATGAAAAAATTAACTAAAATCAAGGACGTGGTCACAGCATTTAGGAATATTCTACAACCTAAACATGTTACAAAGAATAGAAGGAAACTCACACATACTTGCATACGCACCTTGCTTCCCCAACCATGTAGGCAACTACGTTGATGTCAACAAACTCTGCATGCAACACTGTTGGTGCAATAAATCACTTCTATAGCTTCGTAGTATAAATACTACGGCATTCGTCTACAACACTTGAGTGCTTAGTACTTAATCTTCTTCCTCAATTACACGATCTGCAGGATGACTTGAAGAATCCAACATCCATCTCCACCTTCTTCTATAGTTGCACCCGTTTCCACCGACTCTCTCTTCCCAATGTAAGAACACCCTTCTCCCTGGAGCCCCTCCACCCACCAAAAATAAGATTAAATAAAACACCCTATCTTTCCAAGAAGATATTCCCTTCTTACTCTATCTTTGGCCTACCCAATCCATCCTCTCGACCTCTCCAGGTCAGTGAAAGGCAAAGAGTGGCACACAAATTTCTTTACCATTACGCCACATGTTAATTATTAAACCAAATTTACACAACAAGAGACAATCCCAGGCCAAATTTTCCTAAATCACCTAATTGATCCGCCTACAAAAATTCTGAGCCTGGATCCAACACAAAATAAGTCTTCCATTGAGCGCGACTCATAAATCACCCAAGTCAGCAAGCTGAAGTAAAGTCAACAAAACAACTGCACGCTTTTGGCCTCTACCCAAGCATCCAAATTTGCCAAAAGACTCCGGAGTCAAATAGGACACCTTGCTACCATGTCGCCATAAACCTTCACTCCTCCGACTATACCCCCATCTCGCTACCACAAGATCCATGCTACATACAAAGGAAATCACCCAGGTAGCATGGAAAAGGAAACCCACACAAGAAAAGGTGCGAGAGCTTGCCTCTGAAAGGAAGTCATTGCCATCTACTAAGGGAAGTCGAGCCACTTGGCATTGGCATCTCAACCTGCATCAAGTTACTGAGGATATCTATTGGCTCACCATACTAATGTCACCGCTCGAATGGGACAAAGCACCTGATGCAATCACCCATCCCTGGCTGAAAGAGAGGCATGACTATTTAAGGAAACCATCTAACAAACAAAAGCATGCTTCCAAAACTATACCAATTATAAGACCAAGTAATCTAATCATTGATGATAACAAAGTTATAGTATCATAAGTATCATGAACATCAATATTTACATGAAAAACCTTAAGGAAATAAATCACGGAAGAAGTGGCTTAGAAAGTCAAATCATTCATTGAACTTCACACGAGAAAACAATAGTACAATGGTTTTCTATAAATCCACTCCATTACTTTCCAATCCTATTTCTAATCCTAATCCTAATAAATATAAATATAGGACCTTATTGATTATTAGCAAAACTCTTGACACTCCTCGTGCCAGAGCTTGTTAAGACCCAAAACATACATAAGAGATCGAATAATTTTATCCCTCAATAGATTTTCAAGCAAATGGGGCAAATAGATAGGTTGGAGCATTTATCCTGACACCGTCAAACGCATAGGATGCAGATTCTCCAAGAAGATAAATAAAAAATGTCCTTGAAAAGTATATATTTAGCAAAGTTTTGTTTTAGAAGATATTATCCAAGAGAAATTGTTACATCAATACGATCAATGGAAACAACAGAAACATATTTCTTCCAAATCGAGTGATGAGAGAAGTAAAGATCTCCATGTCCAAGTAGATGTGCAATAGCATCACCTCTTCCAAGTTAAATAATAAGATAGGGAAAGACCTCTTTTCTCCAAGTGGAATTCTTATCAAACAAAAATTTCAAAGTGAAGAAAAACATCACAAAAATCAAAAGGTAAGAATGAAACAGCTTGATTGTTACGAACGTGCGGCTTCAGACGTCTGGGAGGTGGCCCAGACGTCAGACCAGACGTCTGGAACCCCTTCCAGACGTCTGGGATTCGATTTTTTCGACACAAGAGGTTTCATCTGCGCGCCTGAGTGCGCAGACCTGCGAGTGCATCTCTCTCTCTCTCTCTCTTTTTCCCTCTCTCCTGCGGCCACAGGCTGCACCCTCTGTCCACTCTCTCTCCTCCCCGCGCGGTTTTAAAATGCCACGCCCTCTCCCTCACTCTCATCACCTCCGCCCCCTTCCTCTTCTCTTTCCAGCCGGTGCGCGAGAGCGAGCACGAGTGAGCGACGGCAGCGACAGCCGTGGTGAGCGTGAGAGGAGGTGCTGCGCGAGGGAGGAAGCGCTCAGCCGAAGGGCGAGCTTGCCGGGGCTGCTAGGGCCGGCCGGCGAGGGGGAGCAGCAGACGAGGGGTGACGCGGGAGGCCTGCTGCAGCTCAAGCAGCAGGCAGACGAGTCGCGGCGCGGCCGAGCGTCGCGAGCGGAGGGCGAGTCGCGCCCTGATTCTGGAATTTTCTCCAGAATCAGACGTCTGGGCTTCCAACCAGACGGTTGGGAGGACGTCTGGAGGACTGTCCAGACATCTGAAATGTGAGTTATTTCCATCTTTCTTCCTCTTCTTCGACTGACCGTACTAAGAGAGAGAGGAAATGGGTACGCGCAGGTCCGGATTCGCCATCCAGCGCGAATCAGACGTCTGGCTGCAGTGCCAGACGACGGGAGCGACTTCCAGACGTCTGGGGTAACCATCGGACGTCTGGGAACTAGGCCAGACGCCCCCGCAGGCTTCTGTATGTCTGAGAGACCACACAGAGCAAAGGTAACCTCTGATCCACTTTTTAAGACGTCTGGAAGAGGTTCCAGACGTCTGATTTTGCACTGTTTCGTCGTTTTCGACCCATTTAGGGCCCGTTCGGAGTCCGTTTTCCGCATTTCGAGTTGCGTGCTTTTCGGAATTAAATCATCTACCCGTCTACAGTAGCTATATACTATTTTGATAAACTCCTTGTGTTTGATCCTTGTGATAGGACCCCATTCCGTTGCAGTCTCGGGGGTTGCGGAGGCACGCGGGATTCCCGACCACGTCCCCAGTACTCCTGTTGTAACCGGTAGAGTGGCTTTTAAGTTTATTGGTATAATCTGTTAAATTATGGAACCATAAATAGCACCTAGGACATTGCATGAATCCTAGGAATGAGAAACTAGAACGAATGGTAGATCCTAGGGTGTTGCATGAATCCTAGGGCTGGAAAACTAAATTGTATGATAGATCCTAGGGTATGGCATGAATCATAGGATGGGAAGAACTAGTGGAATATAAAGATACTGCAGTCTTGGAAAATGTGGAAAGGAAATAATAGCTGCCTGTGAATTGAATTAACAGCTGCCTGCTATGAATAAATAAACGTGATTGAGAACATGGATTGTAAGAACGTGAAACTGGAAAGTGAAACCTAGATGTTCTGAGTTAAAAGAGCTGGAACCCTACGGGGAATTAGGAGTGGAACTCCTGGAAAGAGAAAGGAATGGAACTGAGAAAGAAAGATGTGGTAATGTGTTGTCTCTTGGGTACGTAGTACCAAGGGAAGTACCTATACCTGTTTAGTGCAGAGCAGAGCCAGCCGCCCCAGGGACCCGGGGTTAGGACTTGCCACTTTGTACCGACTTGCTGGCCCTCACATACGTAGTACCGAGGAGAGCTACTAGTGTAGGGAGGGCACTAGCTACCCCAAGGGCCCCGGGGTTCTGCTAGCCTCCTACACCGACTTGTTAGGCCCACTGGGCAAACCAGGGTAGTCAAGCGAGGGTGAGCGGACTGTGGAAGGGCAAGGCCCCTGTTTGGTTACTGTGGAGGGGTTGGACCCTTGTTACTGAGAAGGCTCTGCCCTGTACTAGTTCCGTGCTGTGCTTTGGGCGCACCCGTTAACGAAAACGACTGACCGCGTGACAGTGCGGGTTAGCTACCTGTGCGTTTATCGCGCGTGCCGTAGTCACCGTTACGTCTGTCCGTGACCCTGGGGTGGTTAACTGAGAGTAGGATCACCACAGGGGACTCTCCCGACCAGGAGAGCACCACGTGCTACTTCTACTGTTCGGAAAAGACTGCAATCAAGATCGTTCCCACGAGGAACATTCGAGATCAAGTGAAGGATCTGAGAAATAGATAAATTGTGAGACAATAGAAAAACGTAATTAAAGAAAGTAACGGAACATAACAGCTACTATACACTCTACTGTTTCTTTTGTTTTAGTTGCCACTCTACTCAGCGTTTTGCTGACGTGTTACACTCGTTACCTTTCAGGACCAGGTGTTGAGCAGCCAGGGTCGGCGGCTGCAGAGGACGCTGGGCCGAGTAAGATCCAGTAGAGTTACCACTGTTCTCTTGTACCTCTTTTTGTTCCACTGTAGTGAGTAATTCTTGTTACCATTGTACTTTTCTTTACCTGCAGTTCATATTATGTTATAAATGTTGTTCTACTGTTGTGGTGGTATATACTATAGTAACTTCTTTCCTTACTGCTGTATTTCCTTACTGTTAGTTATATTCATGCTGAATGTGATTTATTTTACTGCTCTTTTGATTACTTCCTCGTTGGATGACTAGGTCTTAGAATTAGTCGAGTCGATCCGATTATCGTATCTCACAGGGACTCAAAAATCGAATCGTTACATTGATATAAAAATGGACAAGCTTAAGATGGAGAAGTCCTTGATAGAGATGAAAATCAACAACTAACAAAGATGATCCTCTATTAAATTTTTCTTTCAAGTCCAAATGGAGATTGATAAAAGAAATCTGTCAACCAAGTAGATCCTAACTAGGAGATAGGGAAAGGCATCTCTACATAAATTTTCCTATAAAAAAATCCTAAAGAAAATAAGTTTCGCATACGAAGGACTTGGAAAGTAAGCTTCTCCTACGTGGAAACATGTAACAAAGTTATTCTTTTATATGGAAACTGTGAAAGGCGAGTCTCTCATATAGAGATTTCAATAATAGTGGAAGCTCGAGAAACACAACTGTGTCCGATAATTGTTAACTTCTCTCGTATAGAAACTTTCCCAAATAGTAAAAAGTAAGAATGTTAGTGGACAACCGCCTCGAAAGCAAAATAGAAGTTTAATTCTCCCATTTCTCTTATACCTGTAAGATTAATAGAAGCGTCCAACCAGTGAAAACACATAATAAATAAATTTTGTTTCAAAAAAATAATGATGGTCAAATTCTTCTTTTTTATCTAAGTTTAGTTCTTCGGTGGAAAATCTTTCTTTCCTATCATTTCTTCCTTTTTTTTTTTTTTTTTTACTTTTCTCTTTTTATTTTTGGAAGTACAAGAAAACCCGACACTCCGGAATTAGTGACTCAAAGGACAAGGAAAAGAGTCCTTTCAAGCAAGATCTAGGGCTCGAATCCTTGGTAGATGATAATCAGTTCAAGCCCAGACAATTCAAGTAAGTTTGAACGAAAAGAATTGACACAAACAATACTCAATGGACTCTAGAATAATATACAAATATCATGAAATGTACTAAACAAAACAGTTCAAAAATCTAGACTAATATGAAATAAACCCTAAAACATCCAAAATTTAGGGACTAACAATGAGATATCAAAAATCAAGTGATTTGCGAGCAACAAGAACCTCTGAACCAAACAAGATAAACCAAAATCCAATGTGATCAGCAACTTCTAAAGTATGAGGCTGATTTGCAAATGTTAAAAACTTACAAACCGAAGAATATTGTTTGCAACGTTTTAAAGTCTTTCTAAAAGATAGAAAGGACAAAAGTTTCAAATACCAGTGAAAAAGATAGAAATAATAAAAGTTGCAAATACCAAACAAAAACATAATACATCTTTCTTCAATTTGCAGGGTTCCACAAAGAGAACCCATTGCTAAAGCTCCCACCACCCAAGTTTGGAGTTTGACCCAACACATGAGTGCACAACAGAGGTGGTGGCACATTAAACAAAGATGACAGCTAATTGGTCGCACTCGATGATGTGGCCATGGCAGCATCAACATTGGTTGCAGGGCAGTACACAACTGACATCAAAGCAGGCAAGGAGCACCGTGCAATGGATTGGAAGATCCAAGCAGCACCCTTGACCGCAACCAGAGCTTACCAAGATAGTGGCATTGGAGCAACAATCCAAGGCCTGCTGCTGAGGAATTTATCGTTGTTAAGAAACTTAGGGTTGGTGTTCATTGATACATATGATTGGGGCGGTGGTTGGGGAATTTGGATTATGCTGATTCGGGTCGTTGGCTTTCAAGTGAAGGGGAAGGAGGTGTTTAATTGAGGGTATAACACGGTGCAGGGAAGTCTGATTGTGTAAAGAACTGGGTGTTGTGTAGCAGGTGGTATTGGTTCTACAGGATTCATGGGAAGCAAAAGTGGTGACAGGGTTGACAAAATAAGGGCAGCAAAAACAAGTTAGGTGCACAGGGGAAGAGGAGAGAGAGTCAACAGGTGAGTTCTTTAAGGTAGATAAGGGAAGAAATTTACCAAATACATCCTGATCTTTTTAAATAGAAGGCAGACTTTGAAAAACAAGCCCAAGAATCATCTAATGTAATGATACCAAATTGATAATAATAGAATTGCAGCACCAGAAGCACAAGGTACACCAAAATTTATGTGGAAAGCCTTGAATGGAAAAAACACAAAGCAGCCTAGAGAGCCAGATGATTCAAGCGAAAATACCAGCACAATGGTCTTCATACAGACCACACCCTTACTGTTAATATAATTTAATCCTAATCCTAATCGCCTTAGGGACCTATTTACTAACTAATAACATGATTCCCAGTGCTAATTGTTACATGTAATCTGCACATTAACATTTGGTAACAAAAACAAAACACTTGACTAGACAAAAACCCTGCTCTCAGAAACAATCCATGCAAACAACAGAAGCCATCCAACATAAGCACATCATGAGATAAGAAAAGGTTAAGAGCGCATTCAAAAGAAAATAATTAACCTTGGAAAATATTATACATCAAGAGAACATTATACAGGTCAAAGAAACATGTGTTTCCCACTGCATTAGGCTTGACAAACTCTCTTTCTACCTTACAGATAGATGCACCTAGAAGGACTTACTGGTCCTATTGCTGGCCTTCTACTAGTCACTCTAGTTGTCCAAGGCTTGAGCCTTGGAATGCCACAGGCAACTACTCAAAGTAACAGACTATCAAAACAGGCCAAAAACTTTGTGCCACAGAGCATCTGATGTGACAGCTTTACGAATGAAGTTCTGGGGCCAACCAGAGTTTCACTTTTTTATCAGTCCCAGCAGTTGCTAAGATGGTGGCCAATGCTCCACCTGGAGAAGAGATTGCATCATTTTTTTAGCTAATAGAGGGCATGGAAGTATAGAAATTAGGGAAAGTGTGTAATTATAAGTTGATTGTTTACAAAAGCTCCGCTTAATGTTTTAGAATGAGACTGCATCAGATTCAAAATGTTTCAGGTAACAACAATTGTCTAAGAGAACACCTTTATCCAGTTGTTTGAAAGAGAAAATGCACTTAATGGAACCATTAAAGAGATGGCTTTAGATGGACAAATAACTAGATCATTAAACTCATCACAATGCCAAAACAACAATAACATGCCCAAAGTGCATTTTTTAAATGCCTTGGTCGATTCTTTACTAACCCAAAACCAAGAATTACTCTTGTAACAGAAAAGCCATATTCCTGTCAAATATCACTGGTCTAATTGTTTATTGAGATGGCTACAAAGTTGCTTATTTTTGTTTCCATTTGAGGGAATAATCCATACAGTTTACTAAAGAGAAGACAAAAACCAGGAACACTGGACAGGGAAAAAAGTCAACTTCATGGAAGAAAGCATGAAAAAACACAACAGGGAAGTTAGGGGTGATGAGGGGTAAAAATTAATCAATATTGGTCACAAAAGAATAAAGCAAACAAATTCATGTCTTTGGCACAGTCATGTTCTTCCCCCAGCACAAGCATCATGGATGATTCAAGCAATAAGATCAACTGAACTCAAAGCCAAACTTGGTAAGAAGAAATTTCAAGAATATTGTACTGGATTGGACCCAAAAAGTGTTTCTAATAGAGACACTTTCTAACCCAGTTGAGTGGTCTAGTAGTTGAGCAAGTGAGCTCACATCCATAAGGCCAAGGTTCAAATCTTACCTTACTCAAAAGGGAAAAACAAAATTTCTTTGTGTAATGCATATTGTCGAGGACATTACATTAAATCTTTCTCAATGGCAAGACAATTAAAAGGGAATTGCACTCCTTCTTGCAAAAGGTATAGAAGAAATGGCATCTTCAAATACTTGAAAATAGGATTACATTTGCATCTGTTAAAAGAAATATAATTAACAGACGTTCGGGGGGCTATTTTCAAGAAGGCAAAAGCCTATTCCTCAAACAAGCCTGAAGGATACACCATACATTTGTAACATATATTATCAGAGAAATAGCATGCTCATAAGCTCGTTTTAAATGCTAAAGAATACAAGGCACCCAAGCCTGAGGTTCCAGCTGTTAATGTAACATGCGATGAGGTTTGCAGCCGTTAGAAGCAATATAATCAAAGTAACTCGTGTTGCTTTTTTCCAGATGGGACTCATGGGTAATTTGAAGTAGGCATGACAAAATATTATGCACGGCAAGATAAATTTTTAAACTTCAATATTATTATTTGTTTCTTTATAAATAGAGAAGCACAACCTCCCTATTGTAGGATCAAACAGCAGAAGTTTGAAAATATTAGCTGGTGATTTAATATCAAGTTCATCTCATTGCACGAGAATAAAAACTCTCACCTTCACCATTATCACAAAATCTTCCTTAGATAGTGCCACCTGAACAGACAAAGGAATCTGAAAGCCCACCAGTAGTAAGTTTCAATAGAGGACCAGCAATAGAGACCTTCTAGAAGCCCATGTAGAAATTCTTGCAAGGTGGAGCCAGAAGCCAAATTAGCAAGCAATTCTCCTAGAAATTATCCTATGTTAACGGAGGCCTTCTTCCATAATTCCCTTCATGATCCATATGTCCTCCACTGTTCCACAGAGAGCAAGTTTCACCATCTTCTAGCTGGGCTTCTAGGACTAGGCTAGTGTTCAGGGAGTTGTCCAAGCAGTAAGTTGCCAATGACTACTGATTCCCAGCACTCATCCTCCCATTTTAAAACAGAGTGGATTCTCATTGACAAGTCACTTTTTCTTCTCAAGCAAAGGCTTCACAGTTATCATTCTACATATTAGCATCTCTAACTACTGGCAATTCACAGGAGTTGAATCAAAGACTCAAGCATTTGCCAGAACAAAAAACTCCCACAACAGAGAACTTGGATTAACTTTGACGTTTTCCTAGAAAAAGATATTTGGTTCTAACGTTAAATCCTTGAAGATAACCTAATATAGATAGTAATGCAAAACATAATAAAGCAAAGACAATAAATTTGTTGACATAAATCAAGACAACCGTAATTCACTCTACATATGCACCTAGGATTGCTTCTCTCAATGATGTGAAGATATGGCCCTGCAGTTTCATTTGTAATGAACTAGTTATATCCCGAGCAATGGGCATGTCATACAAGCCCTTCTAACATTGCACTTCTTGTTTTTGGAATATATATATGCCTAAGCTGTACATAACTTACGTGCAGGTCAGCTACATGCTCCCTACCCTCAATATATATACATATAGACGCTATTTACCATTCCCTGTGCACTAAGTACAGAGTTGAGAAGTGCTCAGTTGTTCCTAAGCTTGGAGATCTTTGGGCTACAAGTTTTGTAAAAAATGTCAGCAATTTGATTCTCCACAGCATTGTGTTGAATAGCAACTTCTCTACCGCATTTTTTTTTCTATGACAAAATTGTGGTCCATTTGCATGAGTTTACATTGATCGTGGAAGACTAGCTAACTGCAAGAGCACAAGCACTTCAACTATTAAATAATGGTGGTGCGCCTATTGACAATTCCCAAGTTACACAGAATGGAAAGAATCTAATAGCTTCATTGTCGCAGATGCTAGAGGTCGATGTTCCACTTCTTTACTAGATCTTTATACACTCCATTGCTTTTGGCATTTCCAAGCTATCAAATGCCTTCCTTCCAAAAAAAAGATATCAAATGCCTTCCAAAGAAGATCCAATATCCTGTGACAAATCTTTGATTGTCAGGTTCTCCTGCACAATCAACATCAAAAAATCCAACATGGACGCCGTGTCTCCAATACAAGAGAGGATCTCTCTCATGGCAAAGCCCATTCATGCTCCTGCTTGTTCCTTGGAGGTACCAGAGGAATACATCAAAAAATCCAACATGGACGCCATCTCTCTAATACAAGAATGAACTTGACAGCTTCAAATTGATTAATAGTGGGAGAAATACATATATCCCCAGACTTTGATTGATGGCAAAAGTGATTTCAGAACTGGTAAAAGTGAGATACTGAAAAGCTCCTACCATGTTGGATATTCTGCAAGATTCTCAATCATTTCACTATCAGTCTTAAACAGCTTATGTTGCGGCAGGCTTGCTTGGAATAGGGACAGGTTTGCAATTCGAGAAATTGAACCTCTTCAACTGATCAGGAGTATATTTATGCTATGTTAATGCCATACAGTCAAAGGTTTTGTCAACCTCAATGCCTATCTAAGAGTACCAGAGTACCAAGATCTATAAAACTGAATAGTTAGAGTGAGTGAGGGCGACAAGGGAGATGATGGTGAGACTAGTTGGGTGGTAGTCTCCCACCGCCAAAGGAGGGTGGTGGTGAAGGTGTCCCTGCATCCCACCAACCGCGGGACGGCCCATCAATCGACCACGTCAACTCAGTGCTTCCATTGTTGGGGGGTGGAGCATCTCGCCATGGAGTGTCACGATCCAATTGTGTGTCAAGTGTGCCATGGTGTTGGTCATCGACAACGCACATGTCTGCCATTACGGAAGGCCATGTGATGACTAGGGAGAGGAGGCTGACTAGTGGGAGAATCGTTGGAGGTCTCATGTCGCTACAAGGAATTAAGAAAGCAAGTGGTGGCTTCTTGAGGAACCCCTTCATGCTGCAATGGTGGATGGCACCCTTTTAGGTTGACTTGGCGGCCTCCAAGGCCAATTCCGAAGTCGTGGCTGGGATGGGGGGTCCACTTTGAAACTTGATTTTCATAATTTAGCCAATCAACAAGAGTACGATCGTTGGAGGTCCTCGGAGTGGTCAATAGTCTTTCATCTTCAAGCTTGAGGGACTATCGAAGAAGTTGTCGTGGTGGATGGTAGAGGCCATCGCCTCAACCTTCAACTGTCTCCCAAGGTTGTCAGCGTTTGGTGGAGAGGCCATGATTAGCATGGTGGTGCACAATGCTTCAAACATCCCATTGGCCAGCCTACTTGCGAACAACGATGGTGTCAACATCATGAAGATTAAGTTGAAGGTCATCCAACCACTACAACCGAGTAGAGGAGAGCATCGTCGCCTCGCCCGTTGAAAACCAAAGAGGCAAGGTATTTTGAGAAACCCACTGACAGATGTTTCGTTTCCCATGATTCCAACAGTTCAAGAGGCGCAGGTGGAGATTCAGTTACAAGGATTGCAACAAACTTGGAGATGTCTTAGGGACCTGTGGAGGTGAGCCCAACCTTAGTGGATTTTGTGGGCCCAACACCAAGGTTTTCCCCTTTGGTGACTCCAAAAGATGTAGGCCCTGAGCCTAATATATTTTTTGGCCAATTTAGGATATTTTCCCAAAAAGTAAAGGAGCAAGAGTGGATTTTCATTCAAACCCATTTTCTTGGTCTAAGTCTCCTGGACTTAGGTGGAACAAGTCCGAATTGGAAGTGAAGAACACCAAGTCAAGGGATCCAGGCTGCTCGAGGAGCGACGCAGCACTTTCGAATCCAGAGAGTTTCTCCAAAACTCGATTGGTGTTAAGGAAAGTGTCAATTGACTTGTGCTACTTCAAGATCGATCACTCAGGAAGCACAGGTTTGAGGATGCTAGGATCATCGTCTATGCCATGGAGGTAGGTTCCACTTCATATGATATCGACGAAGGTAAGGCGTCTAAACTAGTGGCGAGGGTGTGTCGCCAAGAGTTACAGGTGCAACAAGGAGGGTCAGAGCTATGACATGGCGATGGTGGAAGGCTTCATGGTCCGCTGCGACAAGCCCTCGCATTAGCTTGGAAGCAAGGCAGTGCCTATTCTATAGATGGCAAGTTCATCGCCTACTACTAAGGGGGAGATGCCTTCAATCTACCATAAGAAGATCCTTTGTGCAGGGAAGATCCCTTAAGATCACCTAGAAAGTATAAAGGCATACCTCTTTGGGCTAACTCAATCAACCTCTATGCGGGGAAGATCCTTATAGGAGTCCATTTTGGTGAAAGAAATGGTGGCAACATGGAGATCTTCATAATAGCATCTTTCCATAGGAAGAGTTTCCCATTAAAAGTTCATTAAGTAATATGAATAAGCGGAGGCAAGATATCAAAAGCATAAACAATACGAAAAACTTGGATTTACATGAAAACCACACTCACGAAGAGTGGGGAGAAAATCACAGGAAGCCCCGATGGGGCAGATATTTCTATTCTTCTCAAGAAACTAATGGGGGTACAATAACCTATTTATAGGCTCTCACACACCATACTTCTTCATTCTACTATGTGGTACTAAACGAACCACTAGAACACACCCTATCTCTCAACACTCCCCCTCAAGCTGGAGCTTGAAATGTTCAGCTTGCACAAGAGAAATTCCCAGTCTACAAAGCAAAAAACACAACATAAAAAAAAATGATACTACTGGGTCACGGCTTCTTCATGCCTCTTGTGTCGCCGGCTTCTTTGCATCCTCAACTAGTGCTACCAACTCACGACTACCTTGTGTCGCCAATTTCTTTACATCTTCAACTTGCTTGTAAATAGGTGTAGGTAGGAGTCCAGAGATAAGCCGTAGACAATTAATCTAGTGTTGGTTGAAATCCAAAAATAAGCTATTGCACTCCCACTTTCTCCCCTTACAAGTATAAGAGAAGAAAATAGGTAGAGAAAATAGAATATAGAGAAGAGTTTCTCCCCCTTTTCTCTTTAATTTCATCATCATTTTTTTTCTTCATTATATTTTTTTTCTTTACCCTTTTTTCACTTTCTCTTTACCCTTTTTTTTTAATTTGTTTTCTTTTTTTTTCCTTTCCTTCTTCTTCCCCCTTTTTTTCTTTCCTTCCCTTCCTTTTTCTTTCTTCCCTCTATTTCCTTCTTTTCCTCTCATTCGATATTTTCTTCATAGTTTGCTTGGCCTGGTACCCCTTTGTTTTCTTTTACAAAGCTATAGGCCCAATGAGAGCCCAAGAAAAAATAAAAATAGGGGTCCTACAGGGAACAGGACAGTAGAGAACAAACCACACGCTAAAGCCACAACAGCAGCGGGGACTCAATCTTGAAGACACCATTGTCACCACAGATGATCGACGCCGCTAATCTCGTATGCGAGATCTTCGCATAGACCGTCGCGATCTCCACTATCATCAATGCCATCTCTTCTTCGTAGGCAAGATTGGCCCTTCTCGTCAATCTCGCGATCTCGCACGAGCTTGATGCCACTCGCGTCGATCCACCAACCCTTAGGGCTTTAGGTGACCCCTTCGGTGACCTCCATCGTTAAGCCTCCTCTAGTAGCTTCATCTTCACTGAGCGCCCCTCATTAGCTCTTATACCATGTTAAATAATATGAATAAGCAGAAGCAAGATATCAAAAGCATAAACTAATGGGTTTATGTGAAAACCCCACTCACGAAGAGCGGAGAAAAAACCACGGGAGGGCCTCGATAAGACAAGTATTTCTATTTTTCCCAGGAAACTAATGGGGGTACAATAGCCTATTTATAGGCTCTCACACACATCACACTTCATTCTACTATGTGGTACTAAACATGCCACTACAACACACCCTATCTCTCAACAAAGTCGATTTTTCCAAATATGACGATTTCGTCAACTGGTCATACCTGTGGTAGATCTTTAGGAGAAAAGGGTTCCCACATACTTAGCCTGGATGAAGAGTTGCATTACCATGACTTATTTCCCAGTACTGATTGATGGTAAGCCAGACGAAGGTTGGACACAACCGCATAGGGGGTTAAGCAGGGTTGTCCCCTAGCTCCCCCTTCTTTTGATTATTCCTGCAGATACTTTGGCAAGTATGGCCTTCAAGGCCTATACTAGAGGATCATTATCACCCTACAAAGTGATAACTCTTTACTGATGTCAATCTTACAATATGCAAATGGCACATTGTTTTTTTAGTTGAAGGTGGAGCAAGAGAGGCAAAGAATCTGGTGGCCCTCATTACGATTTTTGGGGAGATCTACGGTCTACGAGTGAATCACGTGAAGTCTACCTTTGTTCCCTTTCATATGGACAATGCAGATATTACGACCTACTCGAAACTGCTTGGGATGGCCCTCGCGTACTCTACCTTTCATGTACCTCGATTTACCATTAAGGGTAAACAACTGTCTTCTGGCGATTGGACACCACTAATTGACAGACTTCAAAGGAGATTGTAGAGTTGGAGTGGTTGCTTACTATCTCGGGGGGGGTGGAGACTAGTTTTCTTAATGGTTGTCATATCCACCATCCCCATTTTTTCTTGCTGATTTTCAAACCACCAAGGAAGGTGCTAAAGGATATTGATAAACTCGAGGAGATTCTTTCGAAAGGGCACAGATCATGTGGATAGATTCCTACAATTGGTGGCTTGAGGTGAAGTATGTAGGTCGTAGCAAGGGGGTTGGGAGTAGACCTAGCCATGGGCTAGGGTCCCATCGACCTGACCCACCTAACTCGCACAATGGGTGGGCTTGGGCTTTGATTTTTTTTATCATGACCTGAACCGACCCTCCAACTGGCCCAATTTTAAATGGGCAAGCTTGGGTCTCCAATTCCCAACTCGACCTGACCCAACCTAACCCACAAATCATTACTATTTAAAATCAAGAAGCCTAATAGTTCCAAGTTAAAACTCCAATAATCTCAATCCCATCTGTTAATGCCAAATTTTCCATCTATTTAGCCATTATTTTGCTTCCCTAAAATCTCCACCCTTGCAAGTATTGTACAAGTCCAACAGCCACCATTTAATGTGGAGAATGATGAATCATCTATTTAACCATTAGGTAAGAGAAGTCCAACAACCACCAATCCATCCAACTCTACCTACTACCATTGCCCATCGTCTCATACTCTTCGCTTCCAGAATCCCTGCCACCTATTCCTTCACCTCTTCCTGACTCTCGACTTCACTTATGACATTTTTTAGCGTGGCTATGTTTATGTTTTTGGCCATTTGTATTGTATCAGCATCCATGTTTGTGTTTAAAACTTTAAAGTACTTCGTATTTGACCCATGGATCGACCCAAGCCTGGCCCGACCCCTAGAAACAAGGCTTGGGCCAAGTTTTTAAGCCCATGGGTCAACCCGACAAGGGCTTGGACCAAGGTTTTTGAAAAGTTGACCCAATTGACCCAGCTCATAGCCCAATTAACACAGCCCATGGCCAGATCTAGCTAGGAGTCTTGACGCTAGCTGATTTTAATGATGCCTTACTCTCCAAATGAGTTGTCTAACTTATGCAAAATATTGATACGATGTAGCATCAATTGTTGAGGGACTCCTACGAGCTTTCTTTGGATTGGGCATAAATGACTGTACGTGTTACCGGTGCTTCTACTTCTTGGAGGGTCCTCGTTTATGTGAAGAACAGAGTGTAATAATTTCCCCTCATTCTTGGGAAATGGTTGGCTTTCAAATTCTGAGAAAGTGATTAGTCTAAAGTCGATATCCTAGCGAATATGGTTCCTAGACTCTATGCCCTCTCGCCTAATAAAAATAAACGTGTGGCGGATTTGTGGGATGGTGTGTCCAGCTCCTAGTCTCCCACCTTTGGTGGCAACCTCTCAAGATTTGCAACTTCTACTATCCTTGATTCAAGATATCAGACCGATAATGGCAGAACCAGATGCTTTGACGTGGACTGGGGGCTCCTTCAGTGTAAAGAAGGCATACCATTCTCTTGCGAAGAAGGGCCAATGTAGTCAACGTGGACTTGGTTGCTAGTTGTTCCACATTTTGGAAGAGTTGAAAATCCCTTTAAACGTGAAGATCTTATGGTTTCCGCACAGAGGATGACTTGTGACTAAGGTTTGTGGATGTTAACATATTTTTTCTATTCTACGTTATTTCCTATCTCTTTAGTTAGTTTTATGAGGGCTCCTTATATAATTTTCCCTTCCTAATCCTCTATATAATGAGGATTAGGGTTTCTAATAGATTATGCACCTCATTTCTCTTAACTTGGTATCAGAACAGCAATCCTAGGCTGGTGTGTGATACCCTCCTTAATTCATATACCTCTTTTGTTCTTCAACAAACAAAAATCATAATAAAAAACAATCAAAAATCTTAACTATCTTTTACCCTGAAAGCAAGAAAACTAGGGTTTGTGGTCTTGAAAGGCCACTAACTAGCCGTCTCCAACCACCCAGTCACAACCAGTTGGGCACCCCGCTTCCACCGCCGACCCTCACCGATCGCCAACAACACCACCGACCAGCCAACAACCCCTAGCAGCAACAGCCACTGAGAGGCGCTTTCTCGACCACTCCCGATTAAAGCACCGCCCAACGTCGGGTCCCCAGATGTCACCTAACTCCGGTGGCCCCTGTTGGTCCTCAGTGATTGGTCGGAGCACTCCCGACAGACCAGAATAAGGCCTTTGAGGGTTCTTCTAAGTGTTATTTTAAGGGTGAAATGGGCCTTCTTACTCGTCTTCATGACCTAAAACATTATTTCAACCTCTATTTAAGTGCTTCGAACTAAGCATATCTTAAATCCAAACATCGAGCATATTCAATGTGTGATTTGGGGTCCTACAGTTATCCCCTTCCATCTCGGTGATCTTATGACTTTGGTTAATACCGTTTATGGAGTCTATAAAGCCTTTAAAGGTGACATTGAAGCATATCATTAAAACAGGGAGTCATAGGAACCCATTCTTTGATCCTATGGAGTAGGGTTAAATGGGACCAACTATGCTTGATGGTCATAAATGCTTCTTAGAGGGTCTTAACAAAGATTTTTTTCATTTAATCAAAAAAATGAAATGGCAGCCACGTATCAAAGCAACAGCATGCCTCTTTACAACATTTTAAACCCAAGCCCTCTTCCTCCTAACAATAGAATCATTACGTTGCAACTAAATCGACCAAGGTGTTGCCATAGCCTTCACCCATCCTACCATATCCACATGCGCCAAAGAACAGAAAGAATCCCACCAAACAACAAAAGAAGACATATCTGCCCATTGTACATCGCATTTCACCTAAACCTCTGAAGACAAGCCCATTGTACTCCAGATTTTCCGTCACCACTCCACAGAAGATGCAATCCAAGGCATCATCACCAACCCATCTAGAACAAAAATCTTTTGCCACTTGCTTTTCTCTCCTGAATAGCCACAAAAAGATTATAACCGTTAAAGGAATAGGCATCCTCCAAACCAAGGAGCAATCCTCCCAAACTAGAGATGTTGCCCCAGCTCCAGTGTTAATTTCTTATAAGCCTTGGCCACCGAGAAAAGACCATCCTTCCATCTGAAACCATCTAAAGGCTCTTCGCTAATGGAAATCCCATGAAATAACTCTAGCATCTCCTACAACTCCACCATAGATGCATCAGAAAGACCTGGTTGTAAGACCGAAGACCAAGATCTGGAAGCACCATCCCATACTTCAGAAACAAGAGTATCTTTGTCCCAAGCCAAACCAAACATATGCGGGAACAAAGACTGGAAGCCACCACTTCCCAACCAATTATCCTTCCAGAACTTGAAAGAACACCCTTTACCAAGCATTAGCCTAAAGAAACCAGAAGGCATGCCACATCCAATGAGAGGCTCAACAAAAGGCCAGAAAGCAAATGGCCACTCCCCCCAGGATCTTCTAAATGCAACATCAACAAGAGGCCCATAGAATCTCTCAACAACTAGTTATGGCAAAGATCATGTTCAAGGAAACATATGGCAAGTATGCAACTTGGAAAAGGGATAATACTATAGTCCATATCTGGATCATGAATAATATTGCCCCAAGAATTTGGAGACGATGTTATATATTACCAGACCACAAAGGAGATGTAGGTGATTCCCAGAGATAGATATGATGATAATGCCAAAGAATTGGATTCCACTATTGTTTCTCCACCAAATTTCCCAGTTGCTCTATCTGCTCAGAACCCTGATGTGATCCTAATTGGTTGGTAGATTATGAAACATCTCAGCACTTATGTGGGGATTGAAGTAGATTCTCCACCCTTAGATCCGTTGCATCAAGATGGACAGCTCAGGTAGCTGATAGAAGGGACTCCTTGATTACTGGCCAAGGAGGCATTCATATTTCCCCGAACATGGGATAGACAAATGCCTTATTAATACCAGACTTCCCTGTCAATTTACTCCCAGTTAGTGCGATAACCAAGGAACTTAATTGCAAGGTTATATTTGACGCAATCTCATGTGTTTTTGAAGACATCTTGACTAGGACAATTGATGGAGGCCGTCAAGAGGGGGGAGTATACATGTTATTTCAATCACCGTTTGTTGCCCATGCCACTACTCCAAAGTCTTCTACCTCTATTTTTCAATGGCACCTACTCATGGGTCATCTTCCCCTTCACAAACTTCGTTGTGTCATTTCTCAAATTTCTCCTGGTGCCAAGATCAAGTATGAGTTATGTCAGCTGGGGAAGTATCACCATAGCACATTTCCTACCAATTACACTTCAAGATCTAGGTCTCTATTTAAGCTCCTTCACATTGAAGCAGAAAACAGATATAGGAATGATTATTCAGAATTTCATTTTAGAGGTGAAGACACAATTTGATGCCACTACTAAGGTTATTCCTTTTGACAATGCCTTGGAGTTTTGTACAATGTTTTTTCATGACTTCTATATGTCACAAGAAATCATCCATCAAATGACTTGTCTACACACTTCTCAGCAGAATGGTGTGGCCGAGCGCAAACATCATTAAATCTTGCATGTTGCCAAGACAATACTGATCCACAATAGTGTACCTCAGACATATTGGGGAGATACGGTTCTTTCAGCATGTTATCTTATTAATCGCAAGTCATCCTTAGTGCTTGAACAAATTCTAATACGGCTATTATTTCCAAATGGAGAATTATTCTTTGTTCAACCTTGTGTATTTGAATGTGTGGTATTCGTTCATCTTCATGGTTCTGGTAAAGATAAGTTGGCCCCCAAAGTTGTAAAATGTGCGTTCATGGAATGTTCCAAGTCACAGAAGGGGCATCAACGTTATAATCCTCTTCATCATCGTCATTATGTCAACATAAATGTGACATTGTACATGTCAATTCCATATCTTTCTATAGCTAGGTCTCGCATGAACATAGTTCATGATATGGTGCCTATGTAGGTGCCTCCTACTCCATTAGAAGAGATTCCAGTCACTATCTCTCCAAACCCTAAGGTCATCGAGCCATAAGAGATCTCTAGCCACATTCCTTCAACTTCTAAGCCTACAACTCCATTGGCCCTTGAAGAGAATACAAGACTAGATGGCACAGATGATGTGTTGGTGAATGACAAGTCTGTTATCCAAGTAAGAGATACTTCAGCTGCAAATGAGCAAATAAGTGTCAATGATAGTCATAATACTACAGCAAATCGAGATTGGCCAATAGCTTTACAAAAGCCACATCGTACTTGCACCATGCATCCCATTTCCAAGCATGCCTTTATAGCATGCCTTGGGTCCTCTTTCAGATAGTTCTCTCTACTCTAGCACTATCTGCAACGTTGATTCCTACATCTCATCATCAGGCTTTACTAAATCCACGATGGAAATAAGTTATAGGGGAGGAAATGTCTACCCTTACATCCCACAGTACCTAGGTGCTTACTGACCCACCATCTAATACCACAGTAGTAGGATCTAAATGGGTTTTCACCATGAAGTGCAACCTAGATAGATCAGTTGCACAATACAAACAAGGCTTGTAGCGAAGGGCTTCACTCAAACTTATGATGTAAATTTTTTTGATCCATTCTCTCCTATTGCATGACTTGCTACAGTTTGCATTCTTATATCTATAGCAATACGACATGATTGACCTCTACATCAACTAGATATGAAGAGTGCCTTCTTTTATGAAAATTTACTGGTGGTAGTTTATATGAAAGAACCACCTGAATTTGAGGTTCAGGGAGTGTTCCAAAGTATGCAAATTGAGGAAGGCAATATATAAGCTTAACCAGCCCCTGAGCTTGGTTCCAAACGCTTTCTAAGGTTGTTGAGACCCTTGGATCTCGTAAGTCCTTAGTTGAGCATTCCTTATTTGTACGGCAAACTTCTTAAGGAATTGTAGTGATACTTGTTTATGTCAATGATATCATCCCTACTAAGGATAAATGCCTACGAAATTTACGACTTGAATAAATACTTTTCGATTAACTTTTTGATTAAGGACTTAGGTCCCCTTTGATATTTTCTTGGGATTGAGGTTGCTTGAAGCAAATGAAGTGGTGTTATCCCAGACGATATATGCAAATGGACTTGTTGTAGAAAATTGGCAAGGGCAAAATCCATGTATATTCCCATGGATCTAAAGATTCTTCTATATGATGAGAGTGCATCTCCAATTAACGCTCACCAGTTTAGGGCCTTGGTAGGAAAGCTCTTATATCTGACTATCACTCATCCTAATATCTCATTAGCTATTAGAAAGCTCAATCAATTCATACACAAGTCAACTAAGGTGCATTAGGCTGTAGTTATGATGGTACTCAGGTACCTAGAGTCTTCACCAAAAAAGAGGCTCTTGTTCACAAAGGCATATCCTACAACATTGTAGCTTACACAGATGCAGATTATGCAAGGTGTCTTGAGAACAGAAAGTCAACCGTTTCTATGCCTATGTAGCAAGGAATCTTATGACCTAGAGAAGCAAGAAGTAAGGAGTTGTCTACAGGTTCAGTGATGAATCAGAATATCGGACCATGGCATAAACCGCAGTAGAAATGATGTGGATACGTTCTGTGTTGAGTGAGCTATATATTTCTGTCAACTCCCCTCATGGAGACGCAATGTGATAACAAGGCGACAACCTTCATTGCCAATTATCCAATGTTTCATGAACAAATGAAACATGTGGAAGTAGATTGTCATTATACTAGAGATCTCATTCAAAAGGGACTTATCAGAACCACACGTTTCTTGATCAGATGGCAAACATCTACACTAAGGCTCTCCAAAGTCTTCCTTTGACAGCTGAGCATGATGGACATCTATTCTCCAACTTAAGGGTAAGTGTTGAAATTAGCACATTTTTTCTATTCTAGGTTATTGTTTATCTCTTTTGTTAGTTTTATGAGGGCACCTTATGTAATTTTCCCTTTCTAATCCTATATTTAATAAAGATTAGGGTTTCTAATAGATTATGCTTCTCATTTCTCTCAACTAGGTTCAAAGGAGTGGATTCCAAAGGTTGACAATACATGTGGGCTTTGTAGTGGGGGTGTTGAAGATTGCAGTCACTTGTTCTTATGACTTTGCCACCTTAGTCTGGGCAAAGTTGGGAATACTACATTTGATTTGATCATCATTTGAGGAGCTATGGGAGGGGTTCCGAGGTGGCATGCAGACAAATACTTTGTCTTGGATTAAAGTTGTCATTGGGTTTTGGGCAATCTAGCTGCAGCAAAATATGTTGATGTCTAGGGGGAGCAATCTTGGGTGGAAAATGTAGTAAGGGAGGCAAGTTTTATGTTTGATGCTTGTGATGTAATTCTTTCCTCTTCATTTGAATGAAGTGGACGGTTATTGTAATTGTCCTTCAACTTTTCAAGAAAAAAGGCTTCATGATTTTTCCATGGCTCTCTTTATATCATCAATGATATAAATAGAGTTTGTGGTAGTCATAATGCCATCTTCATACTTCAGCACAATATTTCCTCGAGTGATCTATAAGACATTGTTGAAAACCAGGGCCAGTTAAGTACTTGTGATAGTTGAACCACAAGGCATACACCGTCTTCCACACATCGATATAAATAAACAAGCTACCACACTTTAGTAGTCAAAGAAGTGGATAAGCCAAAAGGCAATTGAGTACCTTTTTCCATATTGGAAGCCATAGCAAACAATATCTTTTTTTAAGAAGAAAAAGGATGATTACCAAAGGTGACAATCCCCGAAGGCATTGCATTAACAAAATCAGAATGAACTTACAAATTAAGGAGCCACATATCAAACAAGAAACCTTCACCACGTTATCCACCCAAGCTCGTCCTCCCTAAAAATGACAACATTCCTTTCTAATCAAATGCACCACAAATCAGCAATGGCCCGGACCCAAGCAACCATATCAACATGAACCATCCTCTAGAAAGAGGCCCAAAGAGCTTCGAAGGAAGAATCATTAGCCCCCCAAATGTGTAGATCCCTCCAAACCATCTCACCAAAGGAGCAAGAAAAGAACAAGTGGTCTATATCTTCCTCCATCATCCTACAAAATGGGCACCCAACATCCGGGTCCAACGACCACCTAGCTATGAAGGCCTTAGTGACTAACTTCTTCCTTCTGAACAACCATGCAAAGAGTTTATCTTCAATGGAATCAGGAGCTTCCAGGGATACAAGCAATTCATCCATAGATCTTCGAATTGTCCCTCCACCATAGAGAACCACACATACACCTTACCCACTAAGAAAGATCCCTCCCTCCGGAGAAAACTATCAGGTACAGAAGGAACAAGCCTCACACCGTCCAACATCTCCATCAAGCTCTATAACTCTTCAGAGGTGGCCCCAGGCAGGGTGGCTTGCAGAGCAAGGAACCAAGAATTGAAAGCATCATCCCAGACCTCTGAAACCATAGCATCCTCATTGGAGACCAGAGCAAACAACCTCAGGTATAAAGATGACAATGTTCCATTCCCCATCCAATCATCTCTCCAAAACCAAAAGGATTCACCATCTCCTATGGTTAGGGAGAAAAAGGATTGGAACCCACGCTGAATGACCAGGCAAATGGAGCTCCAAAAGGTAGATGGACGAACATAGCTACTTCTGCCCAAAGCCATATCAACCACCAATCCATAAGAGTCTCGCAACAATCTCTCTACAAGGCCAACCCCATTACTGAGGTACCTGACCAACCACTTCATAAGCAAAGCGACATTAAACTCCTCAAAGATATGAACACCTAGCCCACCCTTCTTCTTAGGCCTGCAAATCATCTTCCAAGGCATAAGTTGTAGGAGTCGTCCTTTAAGATCTGGACCCTTCCGAAAAAACTCTTCCTTACCACTTCTAACTTAGAGAGCACCCTCTTAGGCAGTCAAAACATAGACAAGAAAAATACTGGCAAAGCGGACAGCACAACCTTAACCCAAAATAGTCTCCCACCTCGAGAAAGGAGTCTACCACTCCAGCCTACCAACCCCATAGAAATTATGTCTACAACCACATTCCAATCACCAGCAACCAACTACTTTCCTTTCAAGGGAAGTCCCAAATAAACGATTGGCAAGTGGACCATTGGAGTTCTACCAACATGAGAGAGCCTTTAAGATCTATCCAAAAAAATTTAACCAAGAAAGCTACATTTTCAGTCCGACAAACTCCACCCTATATGAAAACAATTGTATCATCTACATAGTGAAGCACTAGAGTAACCAACGAACCATAGATCGCAAAGTAAATCCATAGAAAAGATCACCTTCACATGCTTTGAAAGCCAGACAAGCCAAGGTGTCCACCGCTACATTGAAAAGAAGTGGCACCAAGGAGCATTCATGTTGCATCCCTCACTGCAACCGAGTCCAAGACCCACACGGTCTCCCATTCACCAAGATAGAGAACGTCATCGTAATGCATCGCTTCATGAGCTAAATCCAATCCTCCAGAAAGGCCCTCCTTATCAAGATTTCCCAAAGATAAGCTCACGTAACATAGTCGTAGACCTTAGAAAAATCAACTTTTCGTATAAAGGCAGGCACATCACTCCTAAACCAAGTTGCAACCATCTCGTCGGTGAACACAAAAGAGTCTTGCTACGATCTACCAAAAATGAATGTTGACTGCATTAATGAGATCAACTAAGGAAGAACCACGTGCAACCTATTAGCAAGCACCTTGGCCACAATCAAGTGGATTATGTTCGACAAGGTTTAATTGTCAATGGTCTCCGCACCAGTCTTCTTCAAGAGAAGGAAGTGGAACCTATAAAGCCTTTCGAAGCCCCCATTGCCACCAAAGAACTCTCGAACCATGTTCATAACATCCTTTCCCACCAAATCCTACATCTCCATGTAGAAAAGGACTTGAAGAGCATCTGAACCCAACGACCCCTCCTCCTTGAGACCATACAGAACTATCAAAACTTCCTCCTCCGACACCTCGTGGACCAACTCTTCCTTCGCTTGCTCATCTAAGGCTATCATATCCGATAAGCCCAACCTCCAACCAACCAAGGGTCTTCTCCTAGTGAACATTTGGAAGTGTGCCCTAACAGCCTCATAGATTTATGGTCTTGGATCCAATACCAAGTCCCTTACACACAAGGAGGTGATCATATTCGTCCTTCTCCTGGCACTTGCCGACATATGAAAAAATATGGTGCTTGAATCCCCCTCTCTAACCCAAAGTTGTCTGGACTTCTACCTCCAATCCATTTCCAACTTTAAATCCTCCTCCCTCACCTTAGCCCGCAAGCTACGCCTCTCCATCTGGTCTGTCGACTCCAACTAAACCCCATCCTCCTTCCTATCAAGATCAACAATGGCATTCAAGGCCTCCCTCCTAATCTGATCACACCACAACCACACCTGTGTATCCCATCGGTGTTGTCCTTATGGCATGTAGTTTCTCTGCCAGTGTGCATGTCGCAAACAATAAGCAGGGACGTCCATCCACTTCACACAGATGAAATCCCAACTGTGATAACCAAGACTTCTAGAACTTGAAGTAAGATGAGCATGACTCCCCCTCGGCACTATCCCATAGCAACGATGTGTGGTCAGAATACGGACACTCCATCATTGAAACAAAAGCCCCTTGAAAGGCTTTAGTCAACGACATACCACAAAGAAAACGATCGATCTTCAATGTCAATCCAAACCCATTCCTTTAAGTATACACAACCCCCAAGACCGGAAGATCAAACAGCTCCAACTCCACCTAGCTAAAGTCCATGGTAGTATCATCCATCCCACCATCTAGCATATCCAAAGCAAATAAAGTGATGTTGAAGTCACCTCCCACCAACCACAGTCGATCATCCACAAGCTCTGATGCCTACGGCCTACCTCAACTACTCCCACAAAATTGGTTTGGAAGCTCCAACACAGACCATACACGCACCCATGTAGACCCGTCTAATGTCGAATAAAGATCCCTATAACCATCCTGGAAGTGGTCAAAGACAACACCAACCAGAAACTATCATCATTCCACAAGATAATCTAGCCACTTAATCTCCCCTTTGAGTTGACCACCAGCACCTGAGAGAAGTGGTCCCCACATAAGCTTTTCTTCACAAACTGATCCAGCTCCACCAAAGTGTCCTGCAATAATGCTATGTCCACCCGCCACTCCACCAAGTAGCTCCTCATAATGGACTTACATGCCACATCAAGTAGGCCCTGACATTCCATGTGAAGACCCTAACCATCAGAAGCAGCATTGACCCCCACGACAACCTTCGATGTATTCTTCCTCACATTTAAGACCTTCGCCACCTGCAAATCAACTTCAAACACTTCTTGACACCCATCAGGCATTTAGGGGTTGGCTTCTGACTGCTTATTGACCATCTTCCTCTTGTAGCATGAACAAAACAACAAATCATGCTTCGCTTGGACCGGCTTGGAGGAGCCCAACCCTTCAGTAGATGACAACACACACCTAACAACCTTGCAATTGCTAAGCCCTGCGGACACCACCTTCGCCCCACGACATCCTCAACAGCCCCCCTTGAGGTGGAACTCCCTCAATCGTAGACCGTAGCATTGCCATGCTACACAGCACCCCTGTCGAGCACTCGAACCAACTGCCTCGAACAAGGCTATTCCACCTCCCAACACCTTATCGCTCGCATTGAAGATGGCCCCAAACAACAGGAGGGACAATGACATGTCCTAAAAAGCAAAACCCAGAAATAGGCCAAAAGGGGCAAACCAAAAAAAAGCCCGAGACATCAACTTGAAATTGGATCTAATCCAGAATGGGAGTAAACGAGTGCCTACCAACTCCGGATCCATTTCCAAATCTGGAGGCAACCTATAGATTATTGCAAAACCCACTCGAGTCCACCATGCAAAGATCACGTGTTGCCGTAGATGCATCTACCTCAAGGTGACTCCAGCATCGTTGGCAATCCAAATAGGAGCATCCCTATTTGGAAACCACGTCGCTTCCAATTCCACAAGCGACTTAGCACAATCATTAGGAATTCGAAACGACTTTGTCAATTTCAATTTCGAATGTGTGCGATCCCCAACTTGACTCTTCGACTTCCAAACACAATGCACACATCCCTTCTACAATAAGGAAACTCTGATGGCTGAAGACCCACCCACTGCCACGACCTTAGCAAAAATGCGAGGCCTCGACACCACCTCACTATTTGCTTCGAAAGAAATTGAAATTGGGCTAAAAGGGGGTGAATATTGAAGGAAATAAAAAATGAACAACAACAACAACCAAGCCTTTTCCCACACTAAGTGGGGTCGGCTATATGGATTCTTTGCCTCCACACAGATCGATTTTCAGCCATTTTAGAACTTAAATTAAAGTAATTGAGGTTATACTTAATAGTTTCCTTCCAACACTTATTTGGTCTTCCTCGCCCCCTCTTAGCGGGTGCAGTCTCCAACTTCTCACATCTCCTAACTGGAGCATCTAGTAGCCTTCTCTGTAAATGTCCAAACCATCTTAGACGGGCCTCTCATTTTATCCTCTATCGGTGCCACCCTAACCCTGTTTCTAATAAATTCATTTGAAATACGGTCCTTTCTTGTATGACCATACATCCATCTTAACATCTTCATTTCTGCCACAGACATCTTCTGTACATGCCTATAGTTTATAGCCTAGCATTCAGAACCGTACAACATGGCTAGTCTTACCATAGCTCGATAGTATTTTCCTTTGACTTTTAAAGGAACCCTCTTATCACAGAGAACACCAGAAGCACCCCTCCATTTCAACCACCCTGCATTAATTCTATGTGTAACATCTCCATCAATTCTACCATCATGTTGGAAAATGGATCCCAAGTACTTAAAAATATCTTTCATTGGAATGCACTCTTCTCCAATTTTTACATCAATCCCTTTGTTGTTCCCTCTACTACTAAACTTACATTCTATATACTCAGTCTTCGTCCTACTTATGCGTAATCCTTTATCTTCCAGGGCTTCTCTCCAAAGCTCAAATTTTCTGTTCACTCCATCTCTTGTCTCATCAACCAATATAATGTCATCAGCAAAAAGCATACACCAAGGCACCTCAACTTTGATATGCTTCGTCGACTCATCCATAACTAAAGAAAAAAGATAAGGGCTTAAAGTCGAACCTTGATGCAGACCAATGGTGATATCAAAGTAGTCTATCAAATCATCCTTAGTCTTTACACAAGCTGCAGCTCCATAGTACATATCCTTTATGAGGTTGATATATATAATTGACACTTGTCTCTTCTCCAAAATTCTCCATAAGATATCTCTTGGGACAGAATCATAGGCCTTCTCCAAATCAATAAAAACTATATGTAAATCATTTTTCTTCACTTTGTATGTCTCCATCATACGTCTCAAGAGGTGTATTGCCTCAATAGTAGACCTTCCTAGCATAAAGCCAAATTGATTTTCATTTACCATAGAGACTTGCCTCACCCTTCTTTCAATTATTCTTTCCCAAAGTTTCATCGTATGACTCATCAACTTAATACCTCTATAGTTGGAACAATCTTGTATATCACCCTTGTTCTTGTATAAAGGTACCACAAAACTTTTCCTCCATTCCTCTGACGTCTTCTTGCCTCTCCACACAGTATTAAATAAATTTGTGAGCCAAGTTATACCCCGTTCTCCCGTCATTCTCCAGACGTCTATAGGAATATCATCAGGCCCAACAACCCTCCCACTTTTTATCATCTTCAGAGCCTTCTCTACTTCTTTCTTTTGTATCCTTCGATAACATTATCGATTCACATACTCTTCTGAATTAACTAACTCCCCTAAGATGATATCATTCTTTTGTTTTTCATTAAATAGCTTATGAAAATATCTTTTCCATCTTGTATTTATATCCTCACTAGCTATAAGCACCATTCCTTCTTCATCCTTGATGCATCTTACATGCGTAAGGTCCTGTGCTTTCCGCTCTCTTGCTTTAGCTAACTTGAAAATATCTTTTTCACCTTCTTTAGAATCAAGTTTCTTATAAAAATGCTCCCAAGCTTTTGCTTTTGCTTCACTAACAATTTTTTTTACTTCTTTCTTTGCTCTTTTGTAGTTTTCCATATTTTCATCGGTCTTATCTCGATATAAGGCTTTAAAACAGGCTCTTTTAATTTTAAGCTTCTCCTGCACTTCCTCACTCCACCACCAAGCCTCCTTTTATCCTGGAACACCTCCTTTAGACACGCCTAACACCTCCTTTGCCACCTTCCTAATACAGTTTGCCATATTTAACCACATTTCATCAGCACTACCATCAAGATCCCAAGCCTTTTGTTGCATCATCTTCTCTTTAAATCTCACTTGCTCTTTCTTAAGATTCCACCATTTAATTCTCAAATTCTTAGACACTAATTTTCTCTTCTTTGCCTTCTTCAAATGAACATCCAACACCAAAAGATGATGTTGAGCAGTTAAACTCTCCCCTAGAATAATCTTGCAATCCCTACAAGATAAACGATCCCTTCTTCTCAAAGCGAAGTAATCGATCTGCGTTCTTGTTAAGCCACCTTTATAGGTAAGCAAATGCTCTTCCCATTTTTTGAAGAAAGTATTTGCTATGAAAAGATCATAAGCCATAGCAAAATCAAGGAACGTCTTCCCTTCTTCATTCCTAACACCAAAACCATGATTTCCATGCACTCCTGCATACTCTAAAGCATCTTTTCCCACATGCCCATTTAAATCTCCACCCAAGCAAATCATTTCTGTCTGTGGGATTTCTTAAATTATCATATCAAGCTCTCCCCAAAATTTATTCTTTATTCTTTCCTCTAGACCAACTTGAGGTGCATAAACTGAAATGACATTCAAGATCTCTTCTTCTAAGATTAATTTTATCAAAATAATTCGATCACCCAATCTCTTAACCTCAACCACGCTCTCCTTCAAATCCTTATAAATTATAATACCCATGCCGTTTCTACCTTTGTCCCTTCCTGAATACCAAAGTTTGAAACCTGTTCTCTCGATTTCCTTTACTTTTTCACCAACCCACTTAGTCTCTTGAAGGTAAAGAATTTAAATCATTCTCCTCACCATTGTATCAACAATCTCCATGAGCTTGCTGGTCAAGGTACCAATATTCCAACTACCGAATCTCAGCAATCTTTGTGACACACTTCAATGACGAAGTGGTGGAACTAGCATTCACCACACGAGACAAGGATCTTTAGGTGGAAACCTAACTTGGGTAGCCACCCTAATCTACTAGGAAGATCAAATCCACTAAACATATCACTTAAAATTGCGGGTGACACAACTTCAATTACAACACGACTTTAGGCCGAGGATAGTGTACTTTAAGCCCCTCTTCTTAACGAAGAGTATTTCTCCTCACGAGGAGACAGAAATTCACAACGCGAATACCAAACAACAATTACAACTACAACAGACCTATAGAGGCACAAAATATAAATTAAAATCTAACTCCTATAGATGCGAAGTGGAAGGCTTGGAGAGCAAGGACTAATTTCTTAGATCTCCTCTCAATGAGTATATGGAAAGAATTGTTTCTAAGTTATCACTTACAAAGGAGAGCCTCTAGCCTATTTACAAATGTGTTAAAAAGGCTCTAAAATGCTTTAAAAAGGCCTTCTAGCCATTGGGAACAAATCCAAGGAGATTAGGTCGAAATCCAATGTGTGTGTAGAATAATCAATGTCTAACAGTAGATGTCTGGTGATTTGATCAGATGTCTAATCAAAGAGTATTGGACGTCTAGTGGAAAGGTTGGATGTCTGGGCCATATGGGTGGAGCTTCGTGGAATGTTCCTATCCTAAGGCTAGGATGTCTGGGAATTTTTTCAGACATCTTATATGAAAATAGGGGCAAATAATCAAATCTCTCAAAGAAAGGATTTGAAAATTCAAACTCAAACAATCATATATCAGATGTCTTGGATCAACATCACACATCTGATAAGGTCATCTATGTCAGGTGCTATTCAGGAAATTCAACTTAGCTGATCAGACGTCTAGTAATATGTTGGACGTCTGATATGCAAATACCACAGACTCAGGTATAGGGTTCTCGTTATTGGATGTCTAAGCATGAGACTAGACATCTTAAAATAGGTTATCAAACGTCTTATCAAGTAATCTATTTGTTGTTTTGGCTTTCTAATTTGATTCTAAGTTTTTCCTAAGTGTCATAAGGTTAAGTGAGTGTCTCCAGGACTTAGATTACCATATTTTGGGCTATGTAACAATTATCTAAGGAAAGAAAAAAAGCAAAAGCAAATACATCAATTACAACACAAAGAATCTATCATATTCTTCAAGCCTTCAATCTTTAAGTCCTTAATTCCAACACCATACTCCTTAATGGTTTTGTCCAAGCCATCAAGCTCCTCCATCTCCGTAGATCTTGAGCTTGAGTTCCCTCACCACCTTTTACTTAATTGCATTCAACCTGAAATCTCATGACTCAAATACAATTATTAAATACGAAATATTTTGTTATCATCAAAATCAAGGACCAAGGTACATTTGCACTAACAAAAATGATCCAAGAAGATTCACCAAGCCTAAGGAGAACCTTAATTAGACAGTTCTCAACCCACAAGAAGCTCCCCCTCCACCGACACAAAGGAAACATCTCCTTCAACCAATCCGACATCCAAACACTTCCTCGCCCTTGCAAAAGTAGCACACACGTTCGATCACCTCCATAGTGCACAACCGCTAGTAATTCCGATAACTAGAAAAGGAGAGAGTGATAGAAAACACCATCAACATGAGATCTCTCTCCCCTAAAAATGACCCCTTTATGCCCCAGCCACAAGTATCAAAATACTATGGAAGCTCTCTTATATTAATCAGTAATCTCAGGCCCTACGTAAAGATGTCTACTCTTCAAAAGCCCTTAAAAGAAGAGTTCCAGCAACCAACTTGACATTTGGCCATAAAGGAAAACAGAATATGGTTAACATCTTCTAAAGCCAAATTACACAAGACACAACCATCATCTACATTAGGCACCAACTACCACCTGAAAGGATCAGTTATCCTAAAAAGCCATATAAAGAAGTGAAGCTTGAGCGAAGCCCAGGACTTCCAAATCAAACAACAATTCTCCCCCGAGGTAGCAGAAGTTCGATGGAGGGTGCCCAAATATCATGTATGAGCCTCTTTTACAGAAAAAGGACCATATTTCCAAATCTAGTTCTCATCCAAACCCCAAATGTACCTCCCATATGACCTGAATTGTAAGTAAAAACTTCTTCATTCTAACATCTAAGAGCGAAAGGGGCAAGGTAGAGGTCCACCATCCTTTGTGAAAGCAAGCAACCACGCAAAGACATAGGATTTAAAGCTAGGGTGGCAAGCCAAGCATAGATATCAACAATTATCCCAAAGGGGCTCCATCCTCAAGGGAGCTTCTAAAATAAAGTCATACCTTCCTTAGAAACTTCATCAAACCACTCCAAAGAAGGATGAAGCCCTAAAAATGACTTTTTCTTTTCAACAAATCCAAACACCATAAGAGTCACATAAGACTCTTTTCCGAGAGGGTAATTGAAGGCCCACAATCATAAGAATCCATTTCATAAGCAGTGCATCACCCATCTTCGTAAGATCAATATACCCACACTACCATCTCTTTAAGGCCTAGAAACCTCCTCCCAAGCCACCAAAAGTAGAGACGAATCACCATCAGTCCATAGAAACTTCCTCCTTATCAAGTCAATCCTATCTAAGATGAACCCACACATCCTAAGAACTGACAAGAAATAAATCGGCAGAGCTAAGAAGACCAAGAAGAGCAAGATGAGTCTTCCTCCTCTAGAAAGTAGGCAAGTAGCCCAGCCTTAGAAGCACCTCTCCATTCCTTCCAAAACAAGCAGCCAATCTCTAGAGTCGATTTGACCAATCATAAGCTAAAGTCCCAAAATTTGAAAGGCAAATGTCATCGTTGGACTCCCAAAATCTCTCCACAAGTTGTAGCATCCTCAAGTGACATGCCAAATGGAAGGAAGCTTGACTTTCCTAAATTAACCTTCAAGTTAAAGACTTACCAAGAATCTCCTGTAACCTTTTGTGCTCCAAAACAAACCCCTCTATAAATAGAATCATATCATCTGCATACTAAAAAATGGGTACTATCATGATTCCTCTAGTAGTCCCAAAACCTCTAATTTCGCCAATTGAACACTAGGAGAAGCATGCAACTACCAAGAAGTCCACAACCGGGACAAACAACATTGGAGGGGGCATCCTTATCTCACTCCCCTCCTTGGCTGCACCCACCCTCCCTCTGGTCTACCGTTAATAAACTCAAAAAAGGAAAATAATGTAACACAAGCATTCATCTACCTGATCCACTAGACAACAAAAACTCTTAGGAGAAGCATAAACTAGAGGAACTTCAATCAAGGCAATCGTATGCTTTAGAGAAATTCACTTTCAAGGGAAAGGCATTCCCTTTCTCCCTTTTCCAAGCTAAAAACTTCAAATGCTGCAATGTAGTTCTCAAGGATGGATTTACCTCTAATGAAGGCAAATTGCACAGGGCTTCTAAATTGCCACTAGCCATAATGGCATGAACATTAATGTCTTTATTGCTAAGTAGCTACATGGGCTTTAATGTTGATATTTCTTTTAGAGTATTAAAGAATTATTAAAGTCTTCTAACTCCATTTATGTTAGGTTTTAGTCTATTTAACCTAGGTTTAAGAGTTTTAGTCAACTTTTTATTCTAGTTAGACTTTTCATGCAATTTCTTAATTTCTTCTCTCTATATAAGAAAGGTTAAAGTTCTTGTTTTCAATAAGATGTTTTATTTTACTCTAACATGGAATTAGAGCAACGATATTAGGCCAATGTTCAATACCCAGTGATCCCCTTCTTTTTTATTTCATCCACAGCAAGTCAAAATCAAAAAAGGAAAGAAGAGGAGACCAAAACCCTAACCTTAAGGTCTTATCAACCTCATTGATGATGTTGTTAGGTCACCAGCCCACCAACAACAGTTCAGCCAAGTCCTTGACCGGCCAACAATCTCTTAAATGCCCGCCACTGGCCAGTCTTCCCCACCACTTCACTAGAAGTAGTCGATTTCGATCCCAACAATCGTTATTTGGCACTGTTTCAACCCTTGCAGACATTGTACGGCATTGCCAGGTCCTTCCTTGGCCTGGTGAACATTGTGAATCCCCTCTAGAGGTCTCCTTAAGGTTGCAGCCACCGCCTAGCACTTTCCTTTGTCACCACCATGGCTCTCCTTAAGGTTGTTGCAACTCAATGTTGTTGCTCACGACCTCCTTCCCATCAAATCTCATCTTCGAAGGATGCACACCAACCTCCCTCACCATCACCTAGTCTCCCAAGCCCTTCGACGACCCCCCTACTACCGCTTATTGGCAATCCTTGACCTCCGGTAAACCCAACTACAGCCTTCTTTGGCCACCAAGTGTCGCCCACAATGCTAAGGGCCACTCTCTATCCCTAATATCGTGATCTAATTGTGGATCTCGTTTTTCACCTTGCACGCATCCCCGCATGTGTGATTTCTCCCTTAAACACATGTACTAAGTGCTTCGTACAACTCTACATGGGCAGTGCACACTCTAGTGCACGAGATCGTGCATCCCTACCTAACTGCCTAAATACCTACTCTTCCTATTCCCATGGTAGATTCTAATTCCACTATTGTGACTTTTGAGGCTAAGATCTCACCTCCTATTCTAGTTTAAAGAATGGCAATCAAGTTGACTAGATCCCCAAACTATGTATTGCGATCATGAGCATTCTACATATTTGTTAAAGGACAAGATTGATTGCACACATTGACTAACAAAGCTCTAGATCCCAAGGATGCAATGAAATACAAGAAGTGGGATGGCAGCTATTTAGTCATGAACAAGATGATGAACACTGATTCGAAGATCGTTGCGAATATGTTGTACAAGAAAACAATCAAAGAGATCTGGGAGACTCTAGAGAAAAGATACTCCCTTCAAACGAGCAGTTCTCACCACACTTAAATCCACAGATGCATCTGGAATACTAACCAAAGCGATATGGCCTTGGTTGAGTATTTCACAACCTTAGAGGGCCCATTTGAAGAACTTGTCGTCTTCCATCCTACTTGGTGTGACAAGTAGGTTGCAAAATAAGCAAAGTGGCAAACCAATCACTTCTTGAATGGCTTAGACCATGGTAACAATCGACCAGAGATCAAATCTAGAGTCTACCTACAACCACCTCCAAAAGATTGGCATTGATGAACCACCTACTCTTCCTATTGTCGTCCCTAGCACCCCTACCCTCATTGCCTCTAGAGGACGAGAAGATCACTCTACCAGTCACGAGCGAGGCAAGTGTTGGAAGAAGTTTGGCAAGCCTGTTTAGCAAGCCTGTTTGGGCTAATCCGACATCTACTGTTGAGACTCTCGTGATTGAGTCTGCTATAGAGCAGTCTCCTATGCCATTCATTGCTACAAAGTTGCAAAGTCTAAGGACTTTGCTAAGGAGCGAGCCATAATGTTCTACTACTGTCATTGCTACCGATATAGCAGCTAATTCTACATCTACCAATTCTACTTGGTACCTTTCTAGAGCATCTGAACATCCTACTAAACATCCAAATGAACTTGATGACTAGTGTGGGATTTAAGCAAGGCTCTCACCTCGTACTATTGCCTACTTTCTACTAGTGCCTACTTGGGATCATCTCCCAAACTACTTAAGATCATCTCTCACTTTTGCCTACTACTACGACTACTCGAGATCATCTCCAAGTTCTACCTACTTCTTGTTGCTGATTGGGATCATCTCCAGTTCCACTACTACTATTTCTACTTGGGATCATCTCCTATAGCCTATCTGCTCCTACTACCTACATACTCCTCCAACTAAAAGATGCCTACGTGAGGAGCAGTTTCGATTTATATTCTATAGAAAGTTGGCCTCAATTGTCATCTACTTTCCAAGTTGAGGGGAAGGTTAAGAGTATTGGACAGTTATTAAAGTCCGAGTATTAAAGAGTTATTAAAATCTTCGAAGTCCCTTTGTGTTAGGTTTGAGTCTATTCATCTTAGATTTTAAAGTCTTACTCAATTTTATATTCCTAGTTTGACTTTTCATGTAATTTTCCCATTCCTACTCTCTATATAAAAGAGGTTAGGGTTACTATTTTTAATAAGATGCTTTATTTTTCTCCAACAATTACTACATAAAATTGGAACCAGAATATAAGTCATTCTTGCTAAGATCCTTAATAATCCAAAGACACCATCAACAAGGTTCGTATTAGATTAGTATTCCTTTAGAAAAGCATAAACTTTTGTAAATAAATTGTAAGCATCATGGTCATCCAAGAAGTCTGAAATAGATTTGAGCCAGCAATGCATAATTGGAACGTAAAGAAAATCAAAGATGAATGCAACCATAAAAGTGCAAATATCAATTCTCCGATGCATGTGATAGGGTTGATGATTCCATCACCGATGATTACTCATCCTTTTCCACTATAGTGCTGTATTTTTCTTATTGTAAATGTAGTCTCTAATCCCAATTTCCAATATACATTCCTCTAGGTTGAGCTGCATATCATGAAATCCTGTAGACAAAGTGCAACATCATGCTACTCTGTGGATGTTGCTGCTTCAACATAACCAGCAATGTAACCTCCAATGCACGGCTAGGAGGCACTAGCAGAGAAATTGTGAAGACCAAAGCAATTAATAGCACTATGATTACTCACCTGAAGAGATGGCAACTAACTCCTGCTTAGTTTGCTAGTCCTCAACCTCTACCTTCTTGGGATTACTGGATTCATCTATAATTAGGAGACTGCCCAAGCCCTAACTCAGCATTCTGTTGATTGCAACATCTGTCCATGGACTAACTGAGCACTCTGTTGATTACAACTTCGAACATGAATGTAATTGCAACCAAGCACATGACTACAACCAATATAGATGGTGTCTACATCAATGTATCAGTGTCAATACTTGCATTTGCGAATGTCGATGAGACTTTTATTTCAAAATAAACGTATAATGTTGAACAAAAGAGAACTCCAATTCCTCAAAGGTAGGGAGAGGTGTCCCACTGGTCACAATAGTGATACACTCATCTATCCTTGTTTGCTAGAAACCAATTTTGATGTCAGGTGGATAGCATTTACTTTTTCTATCCGGCAATATCCACTACTAAGAGTATCATAGCTCTTTGGCAGTTTGCATATGGAAAACATAAGTAACAACTTCCTCAAATAGAGTAGATTTAATCCATCCAATAAGTTGTTGATCCAAAGAGAAATTATACTTGGGATTTAGGATAAAACAAATCATTTGGGAAGGATCAGAAGTATCTTTTCCTTTGTTGCCACAGTTTTTGTCTTCCATTGCAACTTTTTCTTGCAAGAATTTCGGAGGCTCAAGTGTGATCCATCAACATGACTAGTAACTCTTAAGCCATGAATGGAGAGAAGAGTTTCTGTAGCAAATAGCTCCTACTTCTTAATTTGACAGTAATGCTTCCACCCAACATGCTACAGAGAAATTCTGACTAACCTGATCATGAGCCATGGTGTCAATTGACGAACATGAATACCACAAAAATAAGGCAGGACCTCGAATACCTTTGAATGGTAAGTGTTCGAGCACAACAAAGGACATTGCTTGAAAACTCCAGCACACTGAGAATGTACAAGTCCTCAAGTACTAATAGAAGTAATGGCAATCTTTAGTAGGAAGAATAGAGGCCAACTGCAGATTCGACCTATTGACAGGTATGAGAGTGGTTGCAGCAACTGAGTACTATTGGAGAACAGAAACCACAGATCAAACCAATTTTACTTGTACAAGAGTGGTCATACCAGCAAAAGATCATAAAGTGTGCCTCCCACGATGACTATAAACAAACTAGGAAGATAAATGATTGAATAGTTGGCAATACCAGATAGTCATCATTGAGAACTGTGATGCATGCCGTTGGACAAAACGTTACCAGGCAGTACAAGGAGGGTGCCATTGAAAAGAGCATCGCCATATAATCAATAGAGCTGTGGCAAACTCAATGGCTAATGGCTAGAGAAATCTCCTCTAGATAATATGAAGGGGGTGTCATTGAAGAAAGCACTACAAAGGGTCTTTAGTACGTGGCAATGGAAAGTGAAGATTGCAGGAAAGATAGGTGACAATCATAAGGCCATACAAGGAGGGTGCCATTGAAGAGCATCACCATATAATCAATAGAGCTGTGGCAAACTCAATGCCTAATGGCTACAGAGATCCCCCTAGATCATATGAAGGGGGTATCTTCAAAGACAGCGCTACAAAAGGCCTTTAGTAGGTGGCAATGGTAGGTGAAGATCGCAAGAAAGAAAGGTGACAATCATAAAGGGGTTGCAAGTCCAAGTTAGAGGATCCGCAGCAACTGCTCAAGCGCAACGATTGTCTATAATTGGTTGTGCCAGGTTGATCTTACACCGTACAAGAAGGGGACACAAGATTTCTAGGCTACAAGTGAATGGTCTTATACCATGATGAAAATGAAATAAAGACGAGCATGAGAAATTTGTTTACGCAATGCAAGACGATGGTTTATTGCTTTCAATCCGTGCCTAAGGTTATTTCTCTCATTGATTTGAAGAGAAGTCCATGGGATTTTATTTATAGGGAACAAGTTATTTGCATACTAAGAAATGGGCAAATTACATGCATGTTAGGCACCTTTTCATTACACAACATTTTGTGAAGGAACCCTTCTAAAATTTTAATTCTATCAATTCTAACAGATAGACCTTGAATTTGATTACAAGGATCTAATTAGCAAGTTAATGAACTGAAAATCTAACAATCTTCTAAGAAAAATATTGTATAGTTTTTAATTAACTTAATTTGTTAATTAAGGTACCAACAAACTTAATCATGAGGGTATAGTAGTGAAGTAAAGTAACCTCTTGAAAAGTGCCTTTAGAGTCTAGACCTTAAGTTAAAGCTCTGTCACTTGTGTCTTCAAGAGGCAACTTATGTGTTTTGCACTAAAGGTGCCTCTTGAAGAGCTGACTCTAGCCTTAAGGCAAAGGCACCTTTTCAAGAGTCGATCTTAACCCTAAGTTTATATGCATCATGATGCAGCCTGATTTCCGACTAACAAAAAATTCAAGTGTTTTTTTTTTCTTTTGAGAGAATTCAAGTGTTGAAATGCAAATGTCTTTTTTATATATATTTGTTTAGTTATTTCACCAAGGGATGCCTTGGGTTGCAAATATTTTTTCTTTGTTTTATTTACTCATTTCCAACAAGGGATGCATCCTTTGGCATGTGAGTCATATCCCCATAAAAGGGGGGGGCAACGGTTGTCACAGGAAGATTAGGTACAAATGAAAAGGGTTTTCTCTTCTTATTGAATATCCCATCACCATTTCTTCCTCTCAACTCTCTCACTCCTATCCTTTCCACTCACCCAACCCATGGCCCATTCTCTCATCCCCTTCGTTCTCTTCCTTTATGCACCGAACACCGCCACCTCCATTCTCCTCTCACCTCTCCTCCCTCATCTTTCATCCCCCCCTCGTTGTAACCCACCACCCATCAAACTCCTCCCTCTCCATTGGGCCGACAAAACCACCACATGACCACCCATTCAACCACCACCTTCATCCCACGTCGCCAGATTCACTGCAACACCCATTGCTAAGCACCTCCATTGCTCCCACTCCATCTGACCTGACGCTTCGTCGCCTAGCCCATTAGCTCCGACCAACCACCGCTTGTCTCCAATCAACACCTCCACCATCGAACACCCTCTTTCACTCATCGGGTCGCCACCACCGCCCCATCCACATGCTTCTCTGTGGTCACCACAACCAACCTCTTCTGACTACATTTCCTATTAACCACCCCACTACCTCCCACACCCTCCATGTTCCTCTGTTCTAAGGTAGGCATGAGATGCCTTCCAAGCAACTTTTCCGCATGAGTTTAGCCCCTCGGGTTCCCTTTCTTTTCTTTTTCCCCTCTAGATTTATTGTATCAAATCATTGCGTGGCAATCATCTGGTCCTACTTAACTCAAATGGTACCCTCCAATTGGTCGTGGGGTCTTGGGAAGATTATGCAGACTCTTTATTGCAAATTTTGTTGCTCCAATTTACTATGCTTTCTTGAAATTTTATTTGCTCATCGTAGATAGTCATGGATTGTGTTAAGAAAAAATTATAACAATTAGTAGATCATGCAACTCACTTCATGTTGTTATCAGCCTTTATATAGGATATTTTCTTTATCAACACCGTTTCGCACCACAAGACAACAATCCCTCCAATCTCCACTTCCCTTCCTACACAAAGACCCCCATACCTGCTGCTTCTACTCATGTTCTCCTTCCCAATGTGCCTATTGTTGCTCACATCCTCCTCCCATACCCCCTACTCCACTTCACCTCCCTGGGTGATCGTCACCTCCCTCTAACCAATGATCACTACTGCCACCAGAGGAATGCATGTATTTCATTTATTTTAGGGGAATATGAATCGAAATAATAACAAAGAGATTTCCGGTAGAACATCTATTGTAATCCTTGAAGAGGTAGTTCACTAATAGACCACAAGATAAATAACTTGACTCCATCACATACAAATCATGAATAGTTGGAATCCATATTATACAAGAAAACATTGCTTTTGCTAATTCAAAATGAAGAGTGACGGCAAATTGCTCTATTTTTCATCCTCATAAACTTTCTCCTATACTTATCCTTATACTTAGCAGACTTAACTAGCACATTCATCATACTTAGCAGATTTGTATCTGCTATTACGTTCTTTTGAGTTTCTTTATGTCAACAAGTTATGCTGAAATGGGTCTACGGTAAGATGCATGTTTTGGTCATTTTTTGCTTTGCTGCTAGATTGAAATATAGTTTGTCGAAGGGATGACAAAGTGCAGAAGAAAGTGCACAAACTCTACCAAGAAAATAGGGGCATCTGGTGGTTGTCCGTCCAAATCTGGATAACAACTTCCAGAATTGTCATCCTTTACACTTACAAAAGGACAAATATAACGTCCTTGTCAAAACCAAAAGTGATATACTCGGTTACTAAGTATGATCCAGTATTGGTCATCTTTCATTTTGAAGCTTTTCAATGAACCTCATATTGTTCAATTAAATAGCTGACAACTTGACAGAAGTTTCAGGAGTCAGATTACCAGATAAAATTTTCTGAGGTGCCCATGCAATGCTAGTAATATCACCTGCATAATGTAACAAGAGGATTAGTCTTTCTCAAATATACATACCATACTAAAAGTAGTAGATCTAAGTTAGGCAACCAACACGATAAGACACATATTGCATGGCATGCACATAAGGGTGTTCATGTATCAGATACCCAATTCATTTGGATAATCAAACCAGATTCAATAAAACCAGGTTAGATATCAAATCCAGAAGTCAAACCAGGGACAACCATGTATTCAATTTAATTTGATCGGATTCTGCTTAACCAGAACTAGAAGTTGAAATTCTTCAACTTGAGTTGCCTGAAATTAGCTGAATGCCTCTGATTGCAACAAGAGGAAAAAAAAAAAAGTTTATCTCCACTTCAAGAGATGCCATGATACCTCTAGCTTGAAATTTTTCAATCATGATTTCGTTGGAATCTCATCGAGTGAAAAAGTTGAATATTGATCAGATTGCTACTTAAATTTAAGACTCTAGATTCTCTCCCCTCGTCCAAGGATATCTGTACACGTAAATAATTTTTTTACACAAAGCTTTTAGGCCCTGAAGACAACTCCATCCCACTGAAACTGACCAAAAAAGCCATAGCATCTAGCCTATGGGCCTTTTGATTTATGAGCTACTGGCTAGCTGGAATACTCCACTACAACTTAGTAACTGATTCTATAAATAAGGTGATTTTTGAACAGTCATGGATATGGGATTTTGTGAAACCAAAAAAAAAAAAACAAAGAAAAGAAAATAAGCAATTCTTAAATCTGGACGTACATGAACCAGATGCAATCCAGTTTATACTAAAACATAGCAGCGTAAGCAACAAGACAAGGATGTGATTTTCAGGGAAAAAAAGAAGACAAAGATGCGTGTAAGCAATTTGCCTATAAGATATAAGTTTTTTCCTTCTTTTTCTGAAGAGCCTATAATTTTTTTCCTGATAAGTAGCTCGTACAAATTTTTAACCTAAAATCTACTTTCAAGATCTAAAGAATCATTAAGTAATAGCTTGATTACCGGGATTTAATTTTTTGACAACTAATAACCAAGTCTGAATCATTTCTCCTCAATGGCACAGTTCAGCATTTTAGTGACTTTAAGCATTGAAAATCATGACAGCAAGATCCAAGTGATTGTCCATATTTGTAATAATTTATATTTCTCAAATTTCAAAGTAAACATACTACTAAAAACAAATGCAAATTAAAGGTCCCTGGAATCCATTAAAATGATCTGATAGTAGAGTAATTAGCCTTTCACCTGAAAGGCCAAGCTCCAGAAAAAGAGTTCCCAACTTTAACCATCCTTTGGCTACCTAATTGTTAACAGGTTCAACATCTGGGTACTTACTCATTGGTCAATTTTTCAAGTCTCCTACCCATACTGTCTTGTTAAATTTAGTTTATATGTGTCTAAAGACATGAAAATAGCTACTTCTTTCTGTTAATTCGTAATATTGAGAGAACTATCTCACATCTAATATGTCAAATATTATGAAGTTAGAAAAGGATTGCGCCCTTGTAAAACATTTGATTGTGTCACATGGTACGTATTACCTTCAAATAAGTCTACCTCACACCATGATTCACGCATTTGCTAACCAAAGGCCACATAAGGAAGCAATGTCAGAGAAATAGCCTGACATCTCAAAATGTAAAAAGTGTGATGAGACTAAACGTATGCTAGGACATCACAACTCATTGTTGATTGCCTAGAGTAAGATAGTCTAAAAGGTCATTATTAGCCCTAATTGAATCCAATCATTGTTAACATAAGAATTTTTTATTCCTAAGTAGACAAAGAGAGAAAAACTAAATCCATTGGCTCAGCTCTTGGGTTTGTTAAGAGTGATAAGGGAGGGCAACGTGCTCGGGGTAGGCAAGGTGACGATGGTTGGGGGTGGGTCTCAAGGAAGAGATCTTCAGAGAAGAAGGGTGGTTCATCGAAGATGAGGGCCGCCACCAAGGTTTGCTTTAGGTGTAATGGTACAGGGCATCTCACGAAAGATTGTCAAGGCCCAATTCAGTGCCTCCAATGCCATGGTGTAAGTCAAAGGATGGCCTCGTGTCCGAGGAGGGTGGCAAGTGGCAACCTTACCACCACCATTGCCTTGTGCTCCGAAGTTAGAAGTGGTGGGCCCCCTGGTCACCAATGTTGGATCCTATTAATGCAGTCCTTAACTCTGTACTAGTCAAGGAGGTACTCATTGGGGAGACCACCTTGCAGGGTCTCAAAGAAGAGTTGCATCACAGGAAGGGATTTCAGGGTGGTTTCAAGCTCGCAGCAATTGACAAGCGAAGATGTCTCCTCTTTGGATTGAAACCCTCTAGCATTGAACACTTGTGCTTTCAAATAATGGTGGTGGGTTCCTTGCAGATTAGGTGGCAACTCCCTATGCCCTATAGTAGAGTTCTCGATGAGAGGCCTCTGATGAAGGTTGTGAAGATCTTTGTGTATGATATCCCTCTCCAGTTGCAAACAATCAAGGTCTTGGATTCAATCTTCGAGTCTTTTGCGAGGGTTCAAGCGTGCATTGGACTTGGTGTCTGAGAGGGAGAACTGCCAAAGGTGTTCGAGAAGGAACTCCATTGTCAAGGGGAAGAAATTTGGATCTTTTAACATCACTCTGCAGACTGATGACAGACCTGATGGGCAAGGTAGGTAGGATCCCGGGTCTAAGCACTTTCTAGAGTTTGTGGCCATGCACGGACTTCTCGACCTTATCCCAACATCATGCGCATATACTTGGAGGAACACCAGTGGTTAGAAGTCCAAGATTGACAAGTTCCTATCCAACATCGAGATGGCAAAGGCTTTTCCGTTGGCGGATGTTTCTCCTGTGGAAAGGCCCTTCTCAAACCATACACCGCTTATGTGGAGATCCAATGAGGGGATCTACTTTGGCACATATTTCAAATTTAACAGATCATGGCTGATGAAGGATGAGTTCAAGACCATGGTGAAGTGGAACTCAATGGAGGTGGAGGGGTCAGTGACGATCCGACTGGCAAAGAAATTAGCATGCTTAAGGGAGCACCTGAGGGTTTCCAGGAGAGAACTCGGAGAGTCCAGGCGCAGTAGAAAGGCAAAGGCACTAGCAAAAATCTCCAGGATTGACAGGTAGGAGGATCACAATTTTGTATCTGTGGATGTGAGAGAACATAGGGTGAGGATGACACATGCGGTGCAGGAGGACAGGAAGGCGGAGGTGGGATGGAAGATGAAATCGAGACAGAAATGGTTGCGAGAAGGTGACTCCAACACCAGGTTCTATCACCAAGAGACTTCGGCAAGGAGGAGGAACTGGATTGAGAAGTTGCTGGTGGATGGGGAGTCATTCTCTAGCACGGAGGAGGTGGGATGGGCAGCTGCAGCTTATTTCAGGGAATTCACGGGGAGGCGCAACAGAGGATGTTGGAGGTGGAGAGGGGAGGATGTAAGGAGCATTATGGCAAATCAAGCATTATGCCTTACATCAGCCTTCACGGAAGACGAGGTGAGGGAGGCAATGTGGGGTCTCAATGCGGAGAGGTGTCCTAATCCAGATGGGTTCCCCATCACCTTTTTTTAAGGAATTCTGGTCTTTGGTCGAGGTTAAGGTGTTGCGGATGATGGAGGAGTTTGCGGCTAGAAATAAGGGTTTTGATAAGCTGAATAGGTTCTACCTTTTCTTGTTGCCCAAGAAGGAAGGTGTAGAGGCAATTGAAGACTTCCGACCTATTGCCTTGTCGAACGTTGTCTATCTTATTGTCGCGAAGCTCCTGGCAAATAGACTCCATATTCTTCTGAATGTTCTGATTTCACTTGTACAGATAGCCTTCGTTCCAGAGAGGAATCCTGAATGGTTTTGTTGTCACTATGAAGGCTCTTACTACCTGGAGGAGGGAGAAGAGGAAGGCTTTTTTGTGGAAGGTTGATTGTAGCAAAGCTTACGACTTCATGCAGTGGGATTTCTCTAGACCTCCCTAGTGAGGAGAGGTTTCCCTCAGACCTAGATCGATTGGATGAAAAGGTGTGTTACTACGACATCCTTCTCAATCCTGATTAATGGGAATCCTACGGGAGGTTGGGTGCAACCTAGGAGGGGTGTCAGGCAAGGATGGCCTCTCGCTCCTATGCTCTTTGTATTGGTTGCAGATGCCCTTGCAAGGGTGACTCAGGTCTTGTGCTAGGGAATTGATCAGAGGTTTTGTGGTTGGTAATGGGAGAGAGGTTCCGATGTTGCAGTATGCAAATGACACCTTATTTCTAGTTGAGGGCCCTTTTTGAAGGCTAGGAGGATGAGGATTCTACTGGAGCTCTTTAGTGAAGCATCGAAGCTGCGGATTAACTATTAGAAGTCAAGCTTTGTCCCGATGAACTTGTTGGGCAAGGAGGTGGTGGATGTTGCTGGTGCTCTCGAGACAAGTGTTGATGCATTGCCATTGTTGTACTTGGGGCTGCCTTTGTCCGATCATCGTCTCAGGATACAAGATTGGATACCACTGCTAAAGAGGATGGAGAGGAGGTTGGCAAGTTGGTCATCCAAATTATTGTCAAGGGGAGGGAGGCTGACCTTCGTGAAGGCAGTGTTGTCCTCCGGACCAGCATACTTCCTTTCCGTCTTTAGGGTGTCGCATCAAATAAAGAAGATCATAGAGTTGATAAGAGATTTCTTCTGGTCTAATGTAGGGACGGCAGGAAAGGGGATGAGGCCGGTGGCTTGGGAAAAGATCTATCGACCGATTCAAGAGGGGGGGCTGGGACTTAGGGATGTGGAGAGGATTAATTTGAGCCTCCTTACGAAGTAGATCGCTAGACTGGTGGGGCAGAAGCAGGATCTTTTTGGTGATGTCTTACAACAGTGTTATGGTTCCTTTCACTCGTGGGGACCGTTGGAGACATCCTCTAGGGGCTTCTCATTTTCTCAGAGGCTTGGCAAGGGTGGCACTGAAGGTGCGGTCCTTCTTCACCCCTATCCTTGGGGAGGTGATGCATTCTGGTTCTAGCTAAATGATTTGCAGGGGGTTGGAACCAACCTCCGCAACAGGTACCCCCGCCTCTTTATGAGAGCAGTGGATCCGGTGGCTACTATGGAAAGTTGTTGGGACGAAGCCTAGTGTCCAACTTTTCTGGGAGGACTCTCGGACCAAAGGTTTGTAGAGTTCCAGCAGCTGCTTCAAGAGCTGGAGGGCTGGGTGCCAGAGGTGAGGAGTGACGCCTACTTTTGGGAAGAGGGACAGTTTGCTGCTGCAAAGGCTTTTTGCAGATCGGGTGCTATCTCGCAGAATTTGAACATAGATCACTTGAGAGACTGTAGAGTACTCTAGTTGGCGAGCTACCCCCCTGAAAGTCAAGATCTTGGCTTTTTAGGAGGGGATGAATCGTGACAAAGATGCGGAAGGCGAGGTGGGCTCAAACAAATGATGTGAGATGCTCTATTTGTGATGGGGTCGATGAGGATATACAGCACCTCTTCTTCCAATGTCCGTTCGTTGCACAAGTCTGGCAAAGAATGGGAATCGACCGGATCGCCCCCCAGGACATGGTCAACTTCTGGTCGTCGTTTAGAAGAGGAAACATCTGTGGTGGAGAAAACACTTTTCAACCTAAGAAGCACAGAGCCAAAGTGTTGGCGGTGTTGTGTGGTGTTTGGTTGGCGAGGAATGGTGTGTTGTTTAGGGGAAATATACCCTATGTAGAGAATTTTATTTCATCCATTTCCTCCCAGGTGATGTTTTGGGAGTCCACATTCTAAGCGGTGCTGTAACTACTTTTAGCCTGATGGAATGAATTTGGGTGGTTATCATACAGATAACCGCCCTTTTGCTTTTCAAAAAAAGAAATTTGGATCTAGGCGTTTGTTGAACTATGATGAGTCAAACCAAATTGTGGCTTGGTGATTGGGGCAAGGAGATGTGAAAATTCATTGGCTATACAATTGCTATTCATAATGGAAAAGAGCATTTACCCATTCCCATAGAATATAGTATGGTCAAGTATAAATTGGGAGACTTTGTGCCAACTCTAACTTTTTAGTGAACATCCTGAAAATGATAATAAATCTTGTTATTAATTTTGTGAGATTTCATGAGAATTTGCATATAGATTTGTTGGAAAGAGGTACTAGGGAGGGCTCAAGCCCTTTTTCAAATTTCCATCACTATTCTATGGATGGAAAGAAAATCTTGATCTACCGAATCTATGGATTCTATCCTTCCTATCTATTCTGGATATGGAATTTTCTACTCAAGAGATGGAAAAGGTCGAAAAGGGGTTTAAGTCACTCTCCAATTTATAATGGTTGGAATCTTGTCCTTGAATGTTAGGGGCCACCATGATTCTAAACGAAGGAAGCACTCCAAAGGTATGTTGTTGAATGGGATGTGGACTTCATGATTCTGGAAACGAAGTTGGAGACTTTGGATGAGACAATGAAGAGAGAGATTGGAGGTAGCATCTTTGACTACTTTGTGGAACTTAACTCTGTGGGTAGGTCAAGTGAAATGCTAAAGGAGGAAGCTTCAACTTGATCTTGCAATCCTGTGGAAAGTGGTCCCTCTCTGGCTACTTCAATAAGATCGCTGGTGGGAAGACTTGTGTCCGTTTGACCGTTTATGGATTGTGTGATGGCTTGCAGAATGAATTATGCTCTATTTGTGAATGGTAGGCCTTGATTGGTTAGGAATAGTTTTAAAAATTGCATCTCGAGGCGAGGTGTAAGGAAATAGCCTCAAAACTATAGCCCCAGGGTTGAAGCTTGAGGCGTATGCCTCACTTTGTCGAGGCGGTGCCAAGAAGGTAAGGTGCTAAGGTAAAGGCAAGGTACTGCCTCAACGGAGAACCCAAATTCTAATGTGTAAAATCCATCCCTAAACCCCTTACTCTCTCACTTAACCCTAAATTGTTATTTTCCTTATGTTATAGTTAGGTTATTTTTATTTGTTGTGGAACTATTATGCATTCTAGTAAATAATTGACTCTTGACTTTTTTCTTTTCATTTGGTATTTCCCTAGATATAAGAAGCATATAAGTTTTTTTTTGTTTATTTATAAGTTTATCTTAGTGATTAGTTTCTTTTTTTTTGTATATTTGTTTCATTTATTTGTTCTTATTTATACTATTTACTTTTTTCAAGGTTTAAGAAGTCAGTATGCGTGATACACGGTCGATTAGGTCACCGCATAGAGTATGCGATTTTGCAATTTTTTATTTTAAAAAATATAAAATAATTAGTTTGTATTATATGTAATATTATAACTATTCAACTACCTCAAATAGTATAATAAAATGACATAGTTAATACTCCTACTCTTTAATTATAATACAACTTAGAATAGAAAAGATTAGACATCTTGAAAAATGAAAATGTATATTAGAATCCAAATTTTCATATTTATTATCAATGAACATAAACTTAGATCTAAATCAAGAATCTAAAGTGAAAACTAAATCAAAAACTTCAAATCAACCTAAATCAAAACATGTTATCAAGAATTTAAAATGAAATCTAGATCAAAAATCTAAAATCAAATCCAAGAATTTAAAACAAAAACATAAAATCAAAGGTAAACTAAAACAAAAAATAAATGAAGTGCATAGTAGATATCATATTAAACAATACCTAAAAGGTTAAAAAAAAGAAATCTCTCAAAGACTCAAATCAAAATCATCTACTATCTACCTTAAGAGCTTGGCTTGCTGCCACTATCGACTAAAAGAATCCCCCCCACCTTACGAGCTTGGGGGTTTCATGGAGAGGGATGCGATGGGGGTTTTATTTTTAGGGGCTATCGGAGGGTTAACGTGTCAATGGGGAGAGGGGCATCAAGGGTGGGGGTATTGGGTAGGTGTTGGGTTAATGTGAATTTTCTTGAGAAGAGCCCACCGATGGCTCTATCTCAAAATCAGGCAAGTATATGGCCGAGTAGACGCCTACTTGGCCATCCCCGAGTACAAGACAGCATGGCACTACTTGACCTAAGCGGCTGACTTTTTTTTTTTGTGATTCTTATTTATTTTTTGTTCTTAATACAAATCATTTAGTTACCATTTAGGATATATTTAGTCCCTTTTTTGTGTAGTTACTATTTATGAGTTATGTGTGTATATTTTGAGTTTAATGGTTAATGTTGAAATGTTTATATGTGGTATGCTTACTGTTTGTGTGGTTTGAATGTCCTAAATGTCTTTTCATAACCAATTGCATTAATAATGACTATTCTGTTTAATTAATTTTTTATTTTTTTTATCATTGTTTAAAAGTTTGTCATTTATCTAATTGTCACCTCGAGTCTAATTCCACTCCTTGAATGTTGTGATAGAGCAAAATGGCACACAAGCCTGTTTTGATATAGTTTTTTCACTACTAGCACTTAACAAGTATACACCTACGTCATTTTTTTCCATCCAAAATATGAGGCTTACGCCTCAAACATCTCGAGGCTTATGCCTCGTCTCAATGAAGTAAAATCACCTCGATACCTCATGTTTTTTAAAACCTTGGTTGGGGGTGATTTCAACGCCACCTTGCAAATTGAAGACAAACTAATTGGGTGACTTGACAGGTCCACAGAATCATTTATAGACCTTTTTGTCAACTTGGAGTTGTACGATATTCCCATCCTGGGGAAACATACACTTGGAGGAGTTTCAACAGTGCAAAGTCAAAGATTGATCATGTCATGTGCTCTGTTGAGTTAGCAGGACAGTTTCAACTAGCAACGGTCACAACTAAGCCTAGGCCTTTTTCGGATCATACATCTCTTCTATGGTCGTCCAATTAAGGGTCTTATATCTCATCATATTTCAAGTTTGACAAATCAAGGCTTCTTGAGCCTAGTTTTAGTGATCTGGTCAAGGAGAAATGGCTTGAGAACCTTCCCTCTTCCTCAGCAATAAGAACATTGGCGAATAGATTACAGCACCTAAGAATTCAACTCATTACTCTTAAGGAGCTTCGTGAAAAGTGAAAGAAGGTCAAAGTAGATGCTCTTCAGAAGGTTCCCAATTTGGACAGGGAAGAAGATGCAAGAGATCTCACCATTTCGAAGAAAGAAGACAAGAAAAAAGTTATGGAGAATGTGCATAAGGAAGATTTGAAGAAAGAGATGTACTTGTGTCAAAGATCAAGGCAATTATGGCTGAAGGATAATGACTCTAGCACCTACTTTTTCCATATTGCAGTCAGTTTAAGGAGATCCAATCTTATTACCTCGTTGCAGGTGGATGATAATATCATCCACAAATAAGGACCATATTGCTCAAGCCCTAAAAAACACTTTCATGAGTTCTCTAAGCACAAGGACCCTAGCTTGTGGAAGTGATTTGACGCTGACATTCCAATTGTAGGTGAAGATATGTCCCAAAGACTCATTGAGCAACGGAAAATGAGCTTCACACAACAATCAAGGGCCTTAAGGCAAAAGGCTTGCTTAGGCCTAATGGTTTTCGGATCCTATTTTTCTGAAAATTCCGAGACCTTATCAAATTGGACCTCTTGGTCATGGTGTCTAAATTTTGCAATGGCAACTTGGGATTTGAAATGATCAATAGATCGCATATTTTCCTCCTCCCTAGGAAGTCTGGTGTTGAGATGGCACATGACTACAAGCCAATTGCTTTGTCCACTACAGTCTATCTTATTATGATTAACATTTTAGCCAACATGTTAAGTGGTTCCCCATATCAGTCTTGTTCAATCAACTTTTAACAGATCTCTGCAAGAATCATTTATCATGGCAAAGGAAATGATAGCTGCTTAGAGGAGAAAATTGACTAAGAGCTTCTTTCAGATAGTGGATTTTTCCAAAGCCTATTACTCCATACCATGGTCTTATTTATGGCTAGCCATTAAGAGAAGAAAATTTCCAAAGGTTTGGATAGCATGCATGAAGCGATGTATTACAACCACATCTTTTGGTATCCTTGTTAGGTCCTACCAATGAAGGAAGGTTCCTCCAGGTTGTTAAACGTAAGGAGATTTGTGGACCAATTGAACAAGGCAACGTGGGGGTCTCACATATCATAGATTTTGGAGATGCCCTTTTGCTGAAATGGTTGGTCAAGTTGATGAAAAATGAGGGATCTATGTAGCAAAAGGTGTTGTGTGACTCCTACAGCTCTACCCTTAACTTCTCTGAAAGGAGAAGGGTTCCTCAAGAGGCTTCTACTTCTATCATCAACCAGGTGGAGTCCTTCTTTGAACCAATGCTTGGTGATGGATCCTCCTTTAGATTCTAAGAGGATGACTGGACAAGGTTGGGGCCTCTTGTTTCTGTAGAGAGATACATAGTTTTTCTACTTGTATTTCCTCTACTGATATTTCCTTTTCCTTTTGGGTCTACTTCTAATTATTCCTGGCTCTTATATATGTATGCATGTATGTATGTGTGTGTGTGTGTTGGGTCTAGGGTTTTTCTTAGAGATAGAAAAATCACTTCTCACATGATATCAAAGCAGCAGTCATAAGCCAAAGCTCTATACTTTCTTGGCTTCCCTCTCTTTTTTTCTCCACCAAATAATCTAGGTTCTCGTCTATTTGCATTGGGATTCTCAGTCTCATCTTCGGAGAGAGAAGATTTCAACATGTGGTTTAGGGGCCTGTACCCTAAAGGGCACTGTTCACCATTGGCAAGAGAAGAGCTCCACTAACCAGCAACCTCACCAAACCTCTCCAATCGACTAGTGAAGGCATCGTCGAACCCCAACCAACTAGTAGCCATAGCTACTACCACTGACCGATTAGGTAGGTGATCGTCCGACCAACCCCAAGCCCAACGCCACTGCTAGGTGGTCTTGTTCTTGCAAGAGTAAGCACCAACTAGCTATTAAGGCTTGGTAACTCCTTCCCAAGGCTCATGGGTGGCTCTTGGCTTGCTTCTCATGTCAGTTTGACCATCAATTGCTCATTGAAACAAATCCCATCTCTAATTTCAAACCTGTAGTTGACTTAAGAACCCTTATTTCTTTGGATGTGAATCCTTTTGGTAAGGGGATCTATTGATTGACCTATGAAGTGATTTTTTTTATCATGCCGACAATTTTAAGTTGCAAGACTTCAATCAGGTAAGATATGTCCTCGGAAGTAGTTGATTCTCCCACACAAGGTGATGGGAATCATGGGGAGTTCAAGAACCCCTTCAATGACCCACGATCCTTCATCACGAAATTCCCTGACTAGATTTCTTGACCTTTGTAATGATTGCACTATCACCATTAACAATCAAGTCATCAACATAGACTAGAGCAACAGTACATCCCCATGTCTTCCTGACGAATAGGAATTGATTAGAAGAGGATCATTCAAAGCCAATGGCCTCCACCACCTCTGAAAGTTTTTGAAACCACGCCCGGAGACTTTGCTTAAGGCCATAGATAGCCTTCCACAATCTGTAGACTCTAGAATACTCCCACTAAACCTCATAGCCTAGGGGTTGTTGCAGATAGACTTCTTGCAATGTCCCTATACAAGAAGGCATTTTTTACATCTAACTGATGAAACGGCCAGTCTTTCTATGAGGCAACATATATCAAAATATGAATTGTGGGCAGCCATGCAACAGGAGAGAAGGTATCAAAGAGGACAACGCCATATTTCTGCGTGAACCCCTTTTCCATCAGACAAGCTTTGTGTCACACTATCGTCTCGTAAGGATTGTCTTTCAGAGTGAACACCCAGCGACAACCCACAATGGAAGCCTCAAACGACAAGTCAACAAGATCCCAAGTGCCACAGGATCACAGAGCTTGCATCTCCTCCATGGTTTGTCGCCACTTTGGATCCAACATGGCCTATTGATGACTGATAGGTATCTAAGTAGGAGAGAGTGCCTAGCAGAAACATTTGTATGTTCCTCCAAGGAACTCTGTAGTAACTGCATGGGAGACTAGATACCTAGCACAACTCTTAAGTGCCATCCAAACTACAATCGGAAGGTCAAAATCATCGTTGTCTTCCTGTAATTTCCTTCATCATCACTACTCACAACCACATCAGTTTGAAATACCTCTATGCTCACCTGAGTTTGGGGAGGAACTAGTGCTAAAGGAGGGGGGTCTACCGCGACCTGTAGGTGACAGGAATCCTATAGGTAACTGGAGGGTCATGAAACTTACTAGACTCGAGAGTGTATGCCTTAAAAGAAGAGGACTCAATGATCGGGATAGCCTCAAGAGAAATGGGGGGAACCGACAGGAGCGTCAACAACCTCAGAAACAAGACTTCCCCCAAAGGTGAAGTAGGGGATCATCTCATGAAGGTTGACATCTACACTCACACAATATCGACGAGTAAGAGAGTCATAACAACGATATCCTTTCTGAGACCTATAATATCCCAAGAAAACATACTAGACCGCCCGAAGTGTAAGCTTATCCCAACCAAGAGTGGTGATGTAAATAAAGGCGACACACCCAAAAACTTTAGGAGGTACAAGAAACAAATTCCCTTCCGGATAGAAGAACTATAAAGGAATCTATTCAAAGATGGCATTCTATTAATCAAATAACATGCAATAAGTACAGTATCACCCCAATACAAGAGAGGAATACTATGTATTATAATTAATGTACGGGCAACATCAAGAATAAGGTGGTATTTTCTCTAAGCAAACCCATTCTGTTGGGACATGTGAGGAAAGGTGGTCTGATTGATAATGCCACAAGCTTTGTAAAAGGTAGGCAAACAATGAGTGTAAAATTTAAGAGCATTATCTAAATGAATAACTTTAACAAAAATGCCAAATTGATTTTTTTATTTCCAAAATAAATGTTCCAATACACCCACACCATCATATTTATTCCTTAACAAAAATAACAAAGAGAGTTGGGAAAAATCATCAACTAAGACCAAGTAATACCGATGGCCTAGCCTGTTAGGAAGACGAGTAGGCTCCCATATATCGACATGACACAACTGAAACAACGTGGTATACCGTAGGCTCTTACTAGTGGGGTAGGAACTTCGGTGGTGCTTGCTTAACTAACAAGCATCATAAGTAATAGTGGCAAACAAAGAGATACTGGAATAATATGACGAAGCCTATCTAGCAAAAGGTGACCAAGACATAAGTGCCACTACTATGAGGATCCAACAGAAAATGTGACCCCCATGGCAAGCAACAGCAATGAGATGCTAGAACAGGTGCTAAACAACCCCTTCCTCACAGCCACCACCAATCATCCTCCCCGTCAACTTATCCTAAAAAGTACAAGTAAAATCATCAAATATCATCCTGTAGTTCAGTTCCTTAGTAATCTTACTAACAAAAAGGAGGCTAATAGGAAAATTAGGAATAAGAAAATCATGTAATCTAATGTTAGGGGTGACTACTACATTGCCCTGTCCAGCAATCTGAGCCTGTCACCCATCTGCAACCTGTATTGTCCTATGCGGAATAGATCTGATATGATAGAAACAACAGTAGTCACCATACAGATGTCTCGAAGGACCAAAATCTACTAGCCAATTTGTATCTCAATCAACAACCACAATAGAAGTGTAAGCAACCTCTATACCTGATGGGGAAGTAAAGGTTGCGGTCTCTGAGGCGAATGGTGGTTCCTAGGATAACTTCTCTAAGCGTTGTAGAAGATCCTCATACTCAACTCTAGTAACAGTGTCGGAAATATGCTCAGTAGTGGCATCAGCCTGGTTGACCATAGGTAGACAACCATGTTTAATCCAGCAAGTACTCTCCACATGTCTAATCTTGCCACAGTATGTGCAAGTCTTGGACACACGTCCACCACCTCGATGCCCACGGCCACGACCTCTGGTAACAAGAACACCTTGTCCACGACCTTGGGTAGCAGCAAGGGTTGTTGTCTGACCCATAGCATCAGAAGAAGGTAGTGCAACAAAGATCCTACTCAGTCTACTATAGGCTTCTTCAAGAGTAGGAAGCTCAGACAAGGTAAGCATCTGAGATCTCACTACAACATAATCAGGGCCAAGTCCATCAAAAAACTGCAATACAGTAAACTCATGGAGATATGCACTCTGAGTACTGAGTAGCACGTACACACAGGTTTACATGCGTTGTACTTCTCCAGAAGGCCCTTCAGAGAAGAGTAGTACTGTGAGTGTTTGTTCCTCCTAATGAAATTGGGAAAGCTCACGATGTATCTGAAAGACTAGCAGAATTCTTCTCATTGGAATAGATGTCACGTAGGCAATCCCACCTCTTTCATCATCCGATAGTACATGATCCCATCTCCTATCCCAAGGCTAACACTATTCATGATTCACGCTAGGAACACAGCATTGTCTTTCTTCTAGGATGCATTTTTGTTAGTCTTCTCAGTTGGCTCTAGTTGAAGTAACACATGCTCCTTATCATGACCTTCTACGGTCATCAAGAAAGTTTGTATCCATTAGGCATAGATGATCTCATCAAGCTTCACTATGAGACCACAAAAGAGGCTCTTATAGACCTCTATCTTCGGTATCTGCTCCAATGTCACCTCAAAAGAACCTTTAGATGCCATCAAGCCTCAACTGTAAGCCAAACAACCCTCAAGAGGCAAAAATCAAGTACTTAACAGATCAGAAAAAGTGCTCTAAGGCATAAAATCAGCCAGCACAATGCGAAGGATCCCGCACAACAGTAGTAGCGGGTATCACAACCGGTGTTGGAGGCGATCTGCAGCCTCCACAGTGACTAGTGGTGGTGTTGGAGGCAATCTAAGGCCCCCACAAGGACCTGTGGCAGTATTGCAAAGGAGAACAGCCACCCCTTAGCGGTGCAACACCGAGCGGCAGACCTAGACGGTGACACTAGCTACTCCGGTGACCAACCCAGACCCAAACCAAGTCCAGCGACAGTGCAAGCAATAGCGCTACAACACCCCCAAATCTTGTGATCAAGGGTGGCAACGATGAAGGGGTCCCCTGATTTGAGAGGAGACCACCGAAGAAGAGATAAAAGGAAGGAAGAGAAGCACTAAGAGGCCACCAAATGCCCTTGTGGTTGGTGGCAACACTGACGATAGTGGAGTGCCCCTCCTCTTCCTAGGATTTTTGGTGGAGAAGAAAAGACTATGAAAATCAAGGTAGGTACCAACCCCTAGCTAGGACCACACTCTAATACCAAGTTAGAAGAAATAAGCAAATCAGCTTTATTTTGTAACCCTACCTCTTAACATATAGATGTGGGAAAATAACATAACATGTCCACAAGAATATAAAAAATAGCAAAATAAACAAAAAGACTGAAGGGACTCAACAATTAACAAAGCCACTTGTCTTCGAAATTAAATGTCATAAAGAGATACAAACTCCTTGGCTACTTATGCTATAATTTGCTATACTTTTTGAAAGGATACTACAATTTGAAATTGCAAGTCACATGCATGCATGCATACTTATTGAATAGATGCAAAATTAGAAATAGAGTCTAAAAGGACCTTCAATGGTCAAGTATCTGAATGTGCCATAAATTGAATGGTAATTGCCATGATTTTCAATGTTGTAACGTTGGCAGACAAGACTTCAACGTATTGTAAGATATGAAGTTGGATTGAGAAGGGCATACATTTCATAAAATATCTTATATAGGTGCCACCATACTAGGACAGAACAAACACAATAAAACACAAGTCTTGGGAGCCCCACTAATCCCTGGTTCCATTTTCCTTACCCTTATTGAGCCCGAGCCCCTATCGAGTCGAGCCCATCGAGTTCAAGCTTTTTTTATAGCCCTAGCCTCAACATTGGAGGCCACCAAGTGCAAACCCACGCGGGGGAAAGTGCATGTGTTTAAAAATGAGAAATTGAGAAATACAAATCCCTAAATTTTACGTGACCAACTGAATTGAAAATTAACAGAAGATAGCAGCACGATTCTACCAATTCTATCTAGCAACACGATTCTAACAATTCTATCTTAATTAATGCAACAAGAAGAGATATACCTTCATGTGCTTTCTCAGCTGTATCCAAAACCTTTCCAGTTTCAGCACAAAGCCATTGCAAAGTGAAACCATGGGTAGCAGCTAGAATTTTCCCATCAGGTGAAAGACTAATTCGATCATAATGCAAACCCGATCCAGCAGCATCATGAAAAAGAACAGGAAACACTTTCAAAGTCTTTGGGTCCTCATCCAGATGATAACGAACTTTCGGTCCAGTAATTGGATGCCATGAGAGAAATGGTAAGTAAATTAGCAACACATCAGGCTATTCGAGATGCAAATGTCCATCTCAAAAAGGGAATTCTAAGCTAATCAGAAGAAAAAATCTAAAAACATAACAGCATAGCTGAATCATCAAGGGGTTATATTTTTAGGGAAAATTGCACCTCCTACTCCCCCAGGTGAAGTTAAAGTACTATAGTGCTTTTTAGAAGTTTCTCATTTTGAATGGTTTGCACAAAAATTTATTGGTGATGATTGTTAAAAATGACATCAAGAATAAGGCCAAGTTATCCAAGGCTTAGACACAAAAAAGCCAGCAAAAATTATGAATTTCTCTAAACTTATCCATTATATCAGTATTCGTTATACTTGGATTTTCTGAAAAGGCTGACACATCAGCATGTGATTACACATGTTTCTCAAATATAAAAGTGAAGCATGTCTAATATAAAAATGAGGCATAATTACTGAGATAATCATTCTCATGGCCGAGATATCTCTTCCACTGGCACATGAGTTACCCAAACAAGATTTATTTCTTGCTGAATGCAATGACTTAACAACCCTATTGCATGGGGAGAAAAGTCCAAACTCAAGACTAATGACTTAATACCTCCATTCGCAAGAGAAAAGCCCTACTCGGTCTGCTATAATTATGAACGCCAGTGTTGAAGATGGATTGTTTAACCACAGGGAAACCCTATGTATCACTATTTAGAGACACAAGGAAAAATTACAAGAGTCCATACATAAATTGAAAAAAAAATAATGCAATGCAAAAATAGCCTTGGGTTGGAGCATAGAGATCTCTCATGCTAAGCTTGCAACAAATAAACTCTGGGTGAAGTAGAGCCTTGGTAAATATGTCTACCAACTGTTCTTCTATAGAGATGTAAGATGTTGAGAATTTCCCAGTAAAATAGCATCGACAAAATAATAAACTATTTCAATGTGCTTAGTTTGCTCATAAAAAATAAGGTTATTGGCACAAAAATTGTTATTTTATCGTCATGGTACAGAGGAATAGGCCGTGACCCAGCAATGCAAAAAATCAATATCTTATTCCAAAAGAAAGACAAACATGCAGGCCAAGCCTACTAACAAAGAAAAGTTCAACTTCAGCCAACTTAGCAGCGAAGCAGGTTAAACCAATGGAGGTCTCTATTATACAGAGATAAGAAAGGTTATTCATGATGCCAAGAAACTCTGGGTTCATAAGGCATCTGCTGAGGTACTTATGTGTTGAGATGCCTATTGAAGATTTTTCGAATAACAAGCATTTACATGATTATAACAAACATGCCAGCTCATTGATAGCTGTGAGAAAATATCTTCTGTCGTATCACTCGTGACAGTTAACAGCCTTCTATGACTATAAATAGGGGTCCAAAAGCCCCAAATTTCTCCATTCAGATACATGAGAGCTCATTCCTGCCATTCCTCTGTTCTGCTTCTCATTCATGAGTGAGGGAAAAGAGATTGAGAGACTTTCACCTGAACTCTTGCAAAGAACTGGTGATGTCTCTCTCTATTACATGGATCGACTCAGATTGTGTGGTTCAATTTTGGTTTGGTGACCTAACGCCTAATCCAAGAGGAGGATGCCTTGGATCTATCAATTGGGTCCATCCCAGAAATGCACAATTGACAAAATCAGGAATCCAAAGACCGCTGTACTGTGGAATCTCGGTTCCAATTGTGACCTTTTCAGAATCAGAATCAAGAAGTTCTATCTTTCATGAGGCCAGATTTTTCAACTACATTGAAGAGAAAACTAAAATATAGACCCCACATCATGAATGCTACATATGATTATTAATGCCTATACTCACATACGAAGATTTATATAAACAAATACAACTACAGGCATGTATTTCAATCAAATTGCGAAGAAAAACGCATGCGAGACTAGGGGAAATGATGTTATGGCTAATGCAACCACCATAAATGGAGGCAACTGTCTATGCAGAGACTAGAGAGGACCAAATGGTATGTGACAAAGCATACAAGCTTCTCAGCAAGTAAAGAATATCAGAAAGTGTTCAATTATAAAAAAGAATCACTTCACAGCATCAACCAAGATAACACCAAAACTACATGGTTAGTTACAGCAAAGTGCTGCCCAACTCCACAAAAAAGAAAGCAGCCTCACAACTCAGATCTTCCATCATTTCTTCTCATGAGTAAACCACTGTACCCTTTCAGAGAGAAAGAGAGAGTAAACTAAAATGCACGCCACTCTTAATATAGGCCCACTTGCTCTCACAAACTCTAAGATCAAACAAGGTGAGAGTAAGCTCAACCTAGTCCAGTATAGATCTAGAAGAGAATCTGATTGCAAGCTGACTCCTACATACAAAATTCTCACCACTCCTAGGAGCATTTCATGCTCAACTTGTAACATAACAGATAAAAGCCATATATACTCATGATGATTGGTACAAGTCAAAGCACATCCTCTCATGTAAGATATGACAAAGGTACCTAGCACACATTTGTTGGAGAAATGACTGATAGACTTCACGCTCACGAGACACTACATATCTTAGGCTCGCAAAGGTCCTTTTCACATGGCACTAGGGATGCAAGTTTCGGTAAATCCGACCCAACCCGACTCATAAAGAATGGGTAAAATCCGACCCAAACCCAATCAGGTTCAAATATAGGTTTTATCTTAAAAATTCAACCAGGTTTGGGTATGGGCATTGGTATGAATCTATACCCAATTAACCTACTCGAACACCAACATAAAATCCTCATTTACTTGAGATATATAAATCCTACCCTAAGTCCCTCATTCCCCCAACCCTAATCTTCTTCAAGATTCCCTCCATGATTTTAAAGGTTAGGAATACTTCTAAAGTTTCCTTTGAATATTTATTTCGGAGAAGAGGATTTTTTGTTTGAAAGATACTTATATTTAGTGCTTCTTTATATTTTTATTTTTTATGTATTCCCCTTGAAAGGTTATTTTTGTAATAATTTTAGTAGAGATCAATAAAATTAGCATAGATCGGGAGCTTACTAAAAATAAACAATTAATGAATTGTGTTATAATTTTTTCCTCTTCTTTGACTCTAATTTGGCACGATTTAATTGTAAAATCAATTTATAAATGGGTATCCGATGGATAGATGAGTATGGATATGGGTTTAGATCCTTATACTCAATGGGTAAATGGATAGGATATAGGTATGGATTTTGTAAATGAGTATGGGTATGGGTTTAGTTAAACCCGACCCGTTTGCATCCCTACATGGCACAGACTCAAAAAGAAATATCTCTCACAGACATCGAAAATCCAATGGCACATAGCTCAGGTTCCAAGTAAATAGGAATTTCTCTCTTGGAAACCACCTAAGTGCCTCTTCTAGGTGGAGACCTTCAGAGTGGGGCCCACTATATAGAGACCTCAAGAGGGGGCATGTACTATACAAAAACCCAAAAATTAAACTCTCACATGCAGCCTTTGAAGAGTTGATTTCTCATTTGGGATCCTTGTAGCAGGTAGGGTAAGCTCTATTACAAGCACCTCAAAAGTCACTAGGAGGAGAAAAATTAGTACTCTAATTCTCTCCCTCTCACTCATGTTTAGTGTATTCACTGAGGTATCTAAATAACTGGGGACAAGAAATCAGAAGAGGTGATGCTCCAAAGGCAAGGTTCCATGATTCTTTTTTATACATTTTAATCTTCTTATCCTTTTTCTTTGTTTTCTGTTTCTCAGGACTCTCCCATTCTTCACTCATTCTTTTCTTTTTTCTATAAGTCAAAAAAAAAAATAAGTCTTAAATTCCATCAATCAGGATCAGGGGCTAAAATCCCAGAAATAACAAGATTAAACCTTGGAAAGACTCGTTACAAATTTAAAAGTGATGTCATAATTCCTCATACTTTCAAGACTATCATTATCCTTCTTTTGCATATTCACTCCACCACCAGTTCTTCCCTGAATTATCCATTCCTTTCATCCCCACTGTCTCTAATAGAAAATTGCTGAATTGCAACATATAAAGAAAATTGTGAATTGAATTGTTGCCGATGCACACAGCAAATAGTGTAACAAAGTTTGTTGATGCTAGGACAAGTAGCAGTATTTTTCTGCAGTTCATTGGGGGATGTGTGCAATCTGTCTATGTGACTTCAACCTTGATAGGACCCATTACTTCTCCTCTTCATATTACTCCAGCAAATAAATGCAATGATTGCTCAAAGGACAAACTCGCATGAGGAAAAAGGAATCTTTGAGCAAGATGAAGAGAGCAGGATGACGATCTGTTCAAGATTTATAGCCTCTTCAAGGAAGCCAGCTTGATCTGTATAGGATCATTAGAGTGATACTGCCTCCTAACCACTATCATGGTATCACCGAACTTCTCATTGGCCTCCAAAAGTATCTCTGAACACATGGCAGCATATCCAAACAATTTGGAAGGACTTACAATATTTGAAGAGCAGCTCAAGCAGCATTGGGGAAACCCCCCACGCTTCAGAGATTTGCTCTCTGTGATCGTCATGAGGGGTTTGATGGGAAGAGCCTTGTAAGAATAATGAATAAATTGATAAATGGGTTTTGATGATAGGGACGTCGCTCGTGATGTGAGCTAGTTGGTGTTGTCATCGTTATCGTCGTTGCCATCAATTCATCAACATCATCGTCATCATCAACAACAAAGTGAGATGGTGGCGTGGCAAGGGTAGTTGAGCAACAAGGTCATGAGGGTGGTGGCACAACCATGGGGCACTAGGCGTATGCAAAGGCATACCAGCTACTGCTTCTGCCACCTCCACACTACGGAGAAGGAGGAGCATAAGAACATCGCGCCCCTCCACCACGTCATCAGGGGTGTCCACTAACAACTCCTCCAAGCCTCTGTCGCCCACCTCATTTTCTTCCAGGTGGGCAAAGCGTTTGTTGATTTCTACTGTGGTCTCTTCTGCCGAAGTAATGTGAAGACTTAGCACCTTGGAGGACATAGACCCCGAAGACTAGGTTAGGTGGAGGCGGACTCTCTCCCGTCCATTTACTGGAGAGGTATGGCAAGCTGTGTACTTGTTGAAGTAGGAGAGCTCTCATGCTCCACATGGCTTTCAAGTCTTCTTCCTTAAGGAGTTTTAGTAGCTCCTAAAGGGAGACATCATGGCGATATCCGATCATCTCAAGGTCAGAGGAGACCCAACCAAGATCAACTGCTTCTTCCCTTTTCTCCTCCCAAAAGGTGAGGCAGCAGAGAGCTAAGCAACTGCAAACTGATCACCCTCTCTAACTCCATTTATCTGGTAGTTGCCACAACCTTGGCGTATCACCTAGGGACTATACTTAATCAGCTTATTAGGCCTATGCAGTCAACTTTCATCCAGGGTTAATCGATTATGGAAAGCTACACAGTGGCCTTAGAGATTCTTTCGGCATGGAAGCAGGATGGGACGAAAGCTTTCTATTGGAAGATCAACTTCTCCAAGGCGTACAATAGCTTGGACTGGAGATTCATGTGGTCCCCCTACAGTTGTGCAGCTTTCCACATGTCTAGATTCAATGGATGAAGGCCTATATCACCTTAGCCGCTTGCTCAATTCTAATTAATGACAAGACCGAGGGGGGATGGATGAGCCTGTGAGGGGTGCAACAGGGCTACCCGTTGGCTCCTATGCTCTTCATCCTTGCAAATGCATGTTATGCCCTCTGTGACACTAAACCAATGTTTTAAAAATCAAACTGAACCGACCAATTCAACCAGTTCAACCAGAAACCGGTGCCTTACAAGTCGAACCTACCAATTTAAGTAATAAAAGTCAAAACTGGTGTTAACCAGTCAAAATCGGGTTAGACCGACTGGTTTGGTTAAATCGATCATCTGATTTGACCATTGTCTTAAGAGCTTAAAAAAGAAAAAGGAAAATGCATGACTTTAGAACTTGAAACAAAGATTCAAAGATCTACGTATTCTTCAAGGTTAGGCTCTCAATTCCGATTATACCTTTAATTTTTCTTTAATATTGATAAAAATAGGTCAATTTTAGTATAATTAGAGTTACAAAATAACTTCTTACTACATATCTTCAATGATTTTTTATTGAGCATCGATTCAAACCGATTAGACTTGGTTAAACCAATACAAACTAATCTAAAGGTCTTACGATTCGATTTTTTCCGATTTTTTTCACATGCTGACATCATGTTAACGTCATCACTGATTTAGCAATCGAACCGCTAAAAAACCAAACCAACACCAAACTGGTTCATTGACCTGTTTAATTTTTTAAACATTGCACTAGACTTCTAAGGAGCTTTGGCTCCACTAGGGGGTACGATTGTGCCTCTTCTCCAATATGCGGATGATACCATATTCTTCATTGAGAGCTCAATGTTTGAGGCCAAAGCAACAAGACACCTACTTGAGGCCTTCGAGGAGGTGTTTAGCATGAGAGTTAAAAGACAAAGTCTACTTTTCTACCTTTCAGGATGTTTACTGAGACAATTACCCAATATGGAGATTGTTGGAAATAAAGTGTGCCACATGGCAACCAATCAAAGGACTCACTTGGGCGTCGATTTTTGGAGTCCTAGAGTCTCATTTTGGTTTTTAATGTAGTTGCAAGTTTTCTTTATTTGGTATATTTTTAGTAGATTTGTTTAGAGGATTTCGTCTTTTCTAAATTTGGAGATATTATTTGATTATGATACAATTTGTTACTGTTTTTAGAAGATTGTGATATGTTCGCTCTTCTATAAAAGAATCTTTGTAATCCTTCTTATTTTGAGTTAATAACAATTCTTCCAACGCAACTACTCTCTCTCTTCCAATAGTCGTCAACCACCCTATCTTTCTCTCTTCAAGACTGTCGGCTGCCAGTTTTGTAAAAATCGACCTACTCGGCCAAGTAATCCTATGCGGTGCCCTACCAACTGAATAACCCATAGTCAAGCCTATAGTCGGCAACACCAACTACTCGGCCGAGTAGTCAGTGTAGTCGATCGAGTAGTAGACCGATTTTTGCATAAAAGGAAAAATAGGTATATAGATATATTATTCTTTTTTGGTCAAATACAACCCCACTCGACCCCCCTCCCCCGACCACCCCCATAAAATCATTTATTTTCACCTAAAACTCCTCTTCGACTAAGCAAAAACCCTCCCATCGCCAAAGCATATATTGTAATGTATTTGATTCAAGCATATATTAATTATTGGTTTATGTTTCTCTAATGTTGGTAATGTATTTATAATGGTTTATACCTTAATTTAATTATTAAATTTGTAATGAATTTGATATTGTATGTACTTTATAGCTTATTTTATAACCTTGAACTTGAATATGTTTACTTTTATGCAATGATACATTTTACTTCTTGATATGAGTTTGTCTATATCTACATACATACATAATATATATATATTTTAAAAATGCCCAACCAAGTACTCCCCGACTACTCCCCCGCATACCGTATACGCCTTAGTCAGTGGCCTGACCAATTGAATACCAACTACCGATTTTTACAACAATGTCGGCTGCTGCTGCCCTCTCCCTATTCAACGTAGGATAATCCTCAATGGACTATTTTTTTCTACATGCCTAGGAGCCTCCACACTCCACGTTGTGACATTCTTGACATGGTATCAAGGCCTACAGTCTAGGCTCCTCGGTGTGTGTGTTCTCTTGGCCACATGCGTGTGGCTCTCATCTCCGACAAATCTTCCTCGTCAAATCCAGCGCCTTACACAGAGTAGGAGGATCATAGATCAAAGAAGATGATGGATGCCACCGCCACGGCCACCGATGCCACATTGGCCCCGTGAGAGGGCAAGGTGGTTGTTCCGATAACAACCATCAAGTTGCACGGTGCTTCCAACTATATCTTGTGGACCCGCACCTTTAAGATATCTGTTGGAGGCCAGGAGAAACTCAATATGCTCCTTGAAGAGCCACCAAAGCAGAAGGATGACAAGAAGAAAAAGTAGCAAGAGAAGGAGAACCACATCTCATAAATTGGTTGATGAACTTAGTGGATCTAGCAATCGCCTAGAACATGTTGTATAAAAGGAGTGCATACAAAATTTGGACGGCCCTTGAGAAAAAGTGCACCCAAAAATCGAGCAATGCTCATATTACTGACCTGTATACTCGTATATGGACAACTAGTCAAGATGTCTCCTTAACTAAGAATTATGAGAAGATAGAGGTCTTAATCAAGGAGTTGAAGATCTACAAGCCCCTTTGTTGTGACAAGCAAGGGGTGACACGGGCAATTTGGCAATCTGCCAAGTTTTCATCGAAGTTGCACCTCCGTTATCGAGCTGCTCGCGATCAAATTCTCACATCCGACAAGAAGATGGATCTTAAGACCATCTTTTGCCATTTTACGAAGATGGAGATTCCGAAAAAAGAAGTCACGCCTAAAGAAGACAACTCTGCACTTGCAATTCTAGAAACAAGTGCAAGGCATAGAAGGGGGAGTGGCCGAGGCCCTAGTCGCATCTACCCCAAGTGCCAATATTGTGAACATACAAATCATCCCCAAGAAAGATGTTGGGATAAGTTCGAGAGGCCTCAAAGTGGGGCTACTAGCACCTCACGGATAGACCCCTTGACTCTCGAAGATCTCAAGAAGATATGGGCCACGTTCAGAAGAAAAAGAGAAGACAATGGCGATCATCGCAACGACTATTAAGGTTGCCACAGACACGACTTCGGAAGTCGCAAGAGGCTACACCATGGCTTCTTCCAAGGGCAAAGTTGAGAGAACACTTGGAGAAAACGAATGGTGGGGCATCTAGCCTCATCATCAAGTGCAACAAGTCATCATCCTCCCAGCCTCAACTTGAAAGGAAATGTTGGGAATAAAGTATGCCACATGGCAGCTAATCAGAGGGCCCACTTGGGCGTCAATTTTGGGAGTCCTAGAGTCTTGTTGTGGTCTTTCCTTTAGTTGTAAGTTTTGTTTATTTGGCATATTTGTTTTAGTAGATTTGTTTAGAGGATTTGATCTTTTCTAAAATTTTTTTTTTTTTGAAAAAGGAAAGGGTAGTCATCCAGGGTGATAACTACCCAAATATATTAAATAGAGAATCAACAGCCTCCGCCAATATAAAGGGCAAACCCCAAGGTCTCCCACTCACAAGGACCCACTCCAAAAATTAAACAAAGAAATAACAGACTCCACAAAATTCTCCACATGAGGCCTCTGGCCTCTGAAGACCACAGCATTCCTGCCCAACCATATGCCCCATAACACCGCCAACGGCCTGGCCCTCTCCTTTTTGATTAGGAGATATGATTTGATTAGGATAGAATCTATTACTGTTTTTAGATTATCGTAATATGTTCTCTCTTCTATAAAAGAAAGTCTTTATAATCCATCTTATTTTGACTTAATAACAATTCTTCAAACACAACTACTCCTATCCTCTCTCTTCCAATAGCTGCCGGCCACCCTCTCTCTCTCTTCAAGACCACCAGTTGTTGCTGCCCCCTTTCCCTGTTCAATGTGGAACAGTCCTCTAAATTGTTTTTTCCACACACCAAGGAGCCTCCACACTCCACGTTGCGCCATTCTTGACAGAGATATTTTGGGGGTTGAGCAGTTGCAAACTCTAATCAAGTACCCGGATTTCCCCCTTAAGCCAAGTCGCATTACTATCAAAGATTAAACTCCAATTATTGACAAGCTAGAGAAGCGACTACAGGGTTGGGCAACTAGGCTTCTCTCAAGGGAAGTTAGAATGATTTTGCACTCCTCAATTCTCTTTGCTTTACCTCTTTACTACCCCTCAGTTTTGAAGATACCAGCAATAGTCTTGACGATAGATATAATATGAAGGAGATTCATGTAGTCATCCTCTTCAAGCGACAGATGTATCCCTCTCCTAGCTTGGGAGGAAGTCTGCACTCCAAGGGAGATGGGTGGTCTAGGGGTCTTAGACCTTCGATTGATGAATGATGCACAGCTCACAAAGTGGATCCTTCAACTTATGCAGCCTCAACAACCATTTTAAAAATAGATCCTTTGTAAGTCCTATGGTAAAACCATCGATTGGGAGGAGAAGAAAAGCTCCTTGTTCTAGCAAGCTTGCAGAAGAGACATTGAGGAGGGTTTGGCCTCATTGTAGGTTAGTCGTTGGGGATCGCTCCCGCTTCAAATTCTAGAGCCATGCTTGTCACTCGCAGGGATCCTTTGTTAAGCCTATCTGACGCTTGCAACACTCTTTACCCCCCCCACCCCCGGCCTTAATGGCAAACTATTTCTCACACAGTTCCTTGTCACCCTCCTTAGCTAACTCGTTCTCAAATTTGCACCTCAAAGAGCTCACCATGCTTCTCCAGACACTTTATGACTTATGGCCATGCTTGGAACAAGATGGTTGGCTATAGAAGTATGGTCCTTTCTTAGAGAAGAAAGCATATTTGTGCTTTTTAGAAAACCCTGATCATAATCAAGTTCTTGCTTCTCGCTCCAAGAAAATTTGGAGAATGTGTCTACCTTTAAAGGTGAAGATCTTCACATGGCTTCTACAGAGGAGATGCCTAGTTACTCAATCCTACAATCGTCATTGGACACCCAACTCCGACGAGTCTTGTATCTGTTGTGGTGGAGGATCAAAGGACATCGAGCACCTATTCTTTGCTTACCCCTTTGCAAGGGACTGTAACTGTTGGTCCACTTTGAGCTTCAATCTCATATAGAATGATTCAGAGCACTCCTTCCGGTAAAGTTTGCATTCCCCCCTTGCTAACATAGGATCTATTAGGAGGGCTTTTACTCTTATTTGGAATATTTGGATGGAGTGCAATGGCGTTTTTATAGGGGAGCATTTTTCTATTGAAGGTATTAGCCATTTGTATTCCTATCTATGTAGGAATTGGAGCTTTTAGTCTTCCTTTGAGGAGGGGAGGTTAAGATTCCTTGTTAAACCCTCCTTTTCTCAAAAAAAAACAGCATTTGAAGAGCTGGTAATAGGTGTACTGGAATAAGAAAATTAGATGGAGGTGATACCCAGTTCTACACACATATTTACAAGGATAATGAAATCAGAGGCACTGAATACTAAGAACTTCACACAGCGGAGAAGGATAGGTCGTTGACAATCAATACCAAGTGGATCTCAATGGACTAGAAATTACACCAGAATAGTTCAGATGCCGATCCATATAAATGTGGTCAATAGACCCAGTCTTCCAGAGCAAGAATGAACCCCAAAAATGGCATTGATTTCATGCATATATATTCAGCCACAACCAAAACTTGATAAGGATCTGCTCCTTGTATCTGGACAACACAATCATCTAGATTGCATCATCATGTGATGAAAGCTGCCACAAAATTGGATAACCATGGATGCCAGAATGATCAATCCCTAAAGCAATCTTTTTCACAAGAGGCCATGAATCTAGTGTCCAAAAAACAAACTTTCATGAAAGATAATGGTGGCAAACCAATTACTAGAAAGCACACCGCAGCTTCACAGACACTTAAACTTGGCTCAAACTTCAAGGGAAAAAAATAGAATCACCCTCTTCAAAACCATATTGAACTCAAAAAATAATTGTTGCATCAAAGAGCACCAAGAATTACATAGACTGTATGGAAAGTGCCACCCTACTACGCGGAAAAGGCAGCATGACAAGCCAGATCTTTCATTTTTCTTCTCAAGGGTAACTTTTTTTTTTTTGAAGAGGTCAAGGTTAACTAAATACATCATTTTTACATACACCCAGTCACTCCCAAGAACTCTGAGAACAAGCAAGGTGAGATAACACTCAACCAAGCAATAGATGGATCCAGGAGAGGATCCAATTTACCCATCCAACTCTAAGATACATGTATCTCAACAGAGCATAGAGGAAGCTCTTATGGTAACATGCAAGTCATGATGCTGTATGCTAGTCATTGGATATAAGTTGAATCCTCACAAGTCCTACTATGTGGTATGCATTTCATGCTCATTGTTATTAGTGGATTACAAGGTTATAAGTTTTCCTCATCCCAAGGAAAGCCTCGGTGGAGAGGATAGAGGACTATAGACCTATTGTCCAATCAAATGAAGTGTATCTAATGGTGGCAAAGGTTTTTTTTTCTTTGAGAAGTAAAGAATGAGTTAACAAGGGATGTTAACCCCCCCCCCCCCCCCCCCCCACCCCCAATGAATTTATTAGAAGGGAGACTAAAAGGTTCGAAAGTTACAAAGATAAGAGTACATATGGCTAATGCCCTCAAAAGAAAAATGTTCCCCTCGAAATATAGCACCATTGTGCTCCATCCAAATACACCAAAAATGAATAACCACCCTCCTAATAGAGCCCTATCAACAAGAGGGGAGTGCAAAGGTTTTGACAAATGGACGAAAGGAGTAATTAACAACTCAATCAACCCAGTACATATTAGTATTAAAGGTGGAACTTTTTTTAGAGGGATCTCTGGAGTTATTTACTTTGTTATATTTTGTTATGTCTTTAAGAGTATGGGCATACTTGTATGTTTAACTTTTATGCCTCTCTATATAAAGACACCTAAGATTTCTAATAAAGAATTTTTGGCATTTCAACCTAACATAGTACAAGAGCAGCGGTCATAGACCAGTGTTTACATATGCCACCTCGAAACCTAGCCACCAAACCCTTCTACTCGATCCCTCTCCCTCTCAAGGGCATCACCGGCCCCTTCCTCATCTCCGGTCGACCCTCCCACCGGTAGCAGCAGCGTCACCACCGATAGGTCTCAGCACCATTGGCAAGAGGCTAAGTAGCAACCCCAGCAGCAGCAGCGCCGTTGCTAAGGCCACCAGAGCCCCTTGTTGCGGTGTAGCAGCGCCTGAGTACCGCAACATCGTTGCTAGGGGCGGCAGAGGAAGTGTTGCAGCACCGCAAGGCCTTGGGTGGTTGTTGCAGTGCCATTATTGCACTGTTGAGGCTCACCCAAGGTTGATGTCCTTTCGTGGGAGATCAGTGCGAACTAGGGTAACATGAGAAGTCACCCTACTACTCTCTTCAACCAAACAGAGGCCAAGGAGAAGAGACAACCCCTTGGGGGTCTCATCTACCCCCAAAAAGTGTTGTGCTATGATCTGATTTTGCATCTATTCTGAGATCTATGAAGCTTTCAGACCCATACATGGTCTAAGTTTTTATTACAGTCTCTTGATTTTGTGTTTCCCACATGTCAGGTGAAATGAAAGACAAGAAGAATACTTCTAGCAACTCGATGGGGAAGACATCTACCCCAAGCACATCTTTTATGCAAGGAACCTCTATCAAGTTGGATGGCACCAACTTCCTTCTGTGGTCTACTTCTTTTTCCTGATTTGTGGGATCACGCCGGAAGAAATATATTCTGACGCAAGATGAACCAGCTGTTAAGTCTATTGACTGGGAGGCAGACAATGAATGGTGGCGACTTGCATGTTGAACAGCATAAAGGAGCCTATAGCAAAGCAAGTTATGTCATATGTGTCCATGAAAAAGATGTAGGAGGTTCTTTATGAGATACATTCTCATAAGAGCAACATCAAGCACCTCTACAAGGTGATTGAGGAGTTGTATACTTTTTGAAAGGGGACTATGTACCTTGCCAAATATTATGGCTCTATGAAAAACCTCTGGGATGAGAAGGATACTTATCAACCGATCTCCACAAATGTCACTATTATTGCAAAGCAATGTGAGGCCTTTTGTTTTGTTCAGTTGCTTGCAGGTCTTAGTTCTAAGTTCAAGTTTGTTAAGGATCAACTTATGACTCTTGAGAAGATCCCTACACCTGCGCAAATTTATGCTTGCCTGTCCAAACTTGAGATATCTGAGCCTATCCCATTATCTGATTCCTCTACCATGGCAGCGACTGGCCGTGGTAAGGGAACCCCAGGATGTAGAGGGAGGCAACGTGGAGTGAGAGCAGGAAGTCATGGCAAAGGATGTGATTTGTTCTGTGACCATTGCCACAAGATGAATCACACAGTTGACAGGTGCTGGATAAAGCACAAGTTTCCTCAAGGCCATCAGGTCAATCAAGTTACTTATGGTGGAAATAAGAGTCATCACTACCAGGAGGACGAGCAAGTCAGTCCTCAGATCACTATTTCCAAGGAAGAATATGACAGACTTGTGTCTATTCAGGCTACTTTTCACTGCGAATGCTTCTGTGACTCAGAAGACAGGTACTACTACTAGCTCCAAAGGGGTTGATAAGCCATCTTGGTTTGCAAATTCAGGTGCATCTTCCCATATCATAGGAGATGTTACCCTTTTTTTCATCTCTTAGACCATTGACTACTCCAGTACATGTCAGAGTAGCTAATGGTGCCTTGTCCCCTGTGACAAGCTTAAGTGACATTTCTCTATCTACTACTTTACCTCTTTCTAATGTCATGCATCCACCCAAATTTGCTTTAAATTTAATGTTTATCAGGAAGATAATTAACACATTAAATTGCATAGCAGTGTTTCATGACCATTTTTCTTTTTGCAGGACCTCCTGGCGAAGAAGCAGATTAGTGTACTTGAGCAGGATGGCTTATACTATCTCGACCTTCCACCAGAGCATCATTCCATAGCTACTGCTTTCGCCACTTCTTTACAGTGGCGTCTGAGACTGAGACATCCTAGCATTTCCATTTTTCGTCTTCAATTTCCATATTCCTTTGCATGCGATGCTTGTCAGCTTGCCAAGCATCATAAAGTTTCCTTTCCTCGTAATAATAAAAGAGCTGAGTTTGTTTTCTCATTTATTCATGCCGATTTATGGGACCCATGTTGGGTCAGGAGTCTTAAGGATATTCGATATTTTCTTATTCTTATGGATGATTATACCCATGTCTATTGGATTTTTATGATGAAAGAAAAATCCAAAGCTCCTGATGAAATAAAGACTTAGTTCTTTACTACTATTCACAAGTTTTGGATTGACAATGGGTTTGAATTTGTAAATTCTACTCTCACTTAGTTTTTTCAATCTCTTAGTATTATGATCTCTTATGTTCACACATCCCAACATAATGGGATGGTCGAACGCAAGTTGAGACACCTTCTTGATATTGCCTACATTATTATGTTTCATATGCATATTCCTACCACTTTCTGGGCAAATGTTGTCTTTACAGGTACCTTTTTAATTAATTGGGTAACATTTTCTATTCATGGTGGGAAGGTCCCTTATTCTCTTTTATTTCCTGATCGAGAGCTTTTTTTCTCTTCCTCTGAAAGTGTTTGGATATGTTTGCTTTATTCATTTATTTAAGTGAATAAGCTTGCTCCTAGATCAGTTAAATGCATTGTTGTGAGTTATTCTAGAACCCAAAAGGGGTATAGATGTTTTGATCCTCTTTCACATCGATTTTATGTTAATAAGGATGTGACTTTTTTTTAAGACATACCCTATTATTCTACTACAAGAAAGTCTCCCAATGTCTCGCAGAATGTTCCATTGCCTATGCCTACTACTGCGCCTCCAAGTCCCTCTGAGCCTCCTCTACGTCCTGATGTCCCTCCCATTATCTATCCTAGACATCTAGAGGTGATAGATACAGATACCTTCCTTAAGCACTTTCAGCGCAAACCTCCTTCCACTACTCTACAAGCAGAGGAACCACTTTCTAGTATTCCTACTCCACCCTTTGCTGATACTGCTGATTCAGATGGAGGTCTAGACCCTATGCCACCAGAGGTACCTAATGTGGATCTTCTTATTATTCAAAGGAAGCCACAACGATCTTGTGCTAAATATTCTATTTTCAATTATATGTCACTTGATCGTTTATCTGCAGCAGGGAGACTTTTATCTCTTGCAATTGACAACAAAAATATTCACAGGAATCATATTGAGGCTTCTCAGGACCCTTCCTAGACCTTAGCCATGGAGGAGGAGATGGCTGCTCTTCAGTCCAGGAACACTTGGGAACTTGTTGACCTACCCCTTGGTACTACTATTATGGGGTGTAAATGAGTGTTCACCCTAAACTGCCGCCCAAATGGTACAATGGAATGATTCAAAGCACATATGGTCGCCAAAGGTTACATACAAACCTTTGAAATTGACTATTTTGAAACATTTTCCCCAGTAGCCGACTCAATTCAGTACGGCTGGTATGTTTCTCAGCTTGATATTAAAAATACTTTCCTCTATGGTGAATTAAAGGAAGAAGTCTACATACAACACCCCCTAGTTTCATGGTTGAGGGGGAGTGTCAGAAAGTATGTAGGTTGAAGGCCATTTATAGTCTTAAGCAGAGTCCCGAGGCCTGATTTGAGAGATTTAGTAAAGTTGTACAAGAGTTTGGCTTTACTAGATCCACTACAAATCACTCTATTTTTACTATGCATAAAGCTGCTAGACTGTTATTATTATTGTGTATGTAGATGATATATTACTCACTAGAAGTGATGAAATAGGGATAGAGGCTACCAAAAGGTACTTGCATTCTCAATTCGTCACTAAAGATCTGAGAATGACAAATTATTTTTTTGGGCATTGACGTGCAACATGTTGATGGTGGTCTAGTTCTATCATAGAGGAAATATGTTCTTAACATGTTAAAAGAGACAGGGATGCTAGGTTGCAACCCTGCCAACCATTCTTATAGACCCTTCTTTGCCACTTGCAGATTCTAAGAGTCCACTGCTTGAAGATGTCACCAAATATCATGCTATGTTGGGAAAACTGTTGTATCTGACTATTATGAGACCTAACATTTGTTTTGCTGTTGGAAGGCTGAGCCAGTTTATGCAGTCTCCTGGAGAAGTAAACTAGGATGGTGTGTGTCAGGTACTGAGATACCTTAAGCAAGCTCCTAGTAAAGGGCTATCATTTATGAAGCGTGACCATCTAGATGTTTGAGGGTATTCTAATGCAGATTATGTAAGAGCACATGAGGACAGGAGATCTACTACTGGCTATTGTACCTATGTGGGTGACAACTTAGTCACATGAAGAAGTAAGAAGCAAAATGTTGCCTCCAAATCCAATGAAGAATCAGAGTATAGGGCTATGACTCATACTACTTGTAAGCTCCTATAGGTGAAATCTATTTTATGTGATTTGGGAGTATCTATTTCTGGTCCTATTCCCATGTATTGTGATAACAAGGCAACTGTACATATTGCCAATAATCCTACCTTTCACGAGAGAACAAAGCACATAAAGGTGGAATGCCATTTTATCAGAGATGCCATTACTTCTGGCAAGATCACAACACCTTGTATTGCCACTAAAGATCAAATTGCAAATGTTTTCACCAAAGCACTCTCCAAGAAGCGTCTAGAATTGTTATGTACCAAGCTGAGTATGCTTGATGTCTATGCTCCAACTTGAAGGAGAGTATTGAGTTATTTATTTTTGTTATATTTTGTTATGTCTTTTAGAGTGAGGGCATACTTGTATTTTGACCTTTTGTGTCTCTCTATATAAAGGCACCTAATAAAGGATTTTTTAGCATTTCAACCTAACAAGATCAAAGATGGACACATGATAGATAGCATGGTGATGGCTAGATACTTTTCTTTCCTTAAATCATTGTAACATGAATCTCTAAGCTTACCAATTAAAGTGACTGTTGCATGTTTCAAAAGGTCACTATGTTGCAAGTATAAAACCTAATCTCATTGCTATCATCTCAAAATAGTTGCTAAGTTACTTTTCAAAAAAATAGATTACTAAGTTTGCTTGCACTTATTGTTATTGACACTGATTCCTGCACCAAATAGTATTTTGTATTACCAAATACATTTCATCCTTGAAAGTTTTTTGAGACACAAGAATCCTGTTGCAAGCTATGTTGCCAATATATTTTATTGAGGGGACAAGTCATCTATTTCCAAAGATCATCAGACTCCTACGTAACCCTAGCTCAAACTACTGGCAAGAAAGTAGATTCCTCTAAAATTATTGAACCCAACAGAATGGAATCTTTTTTTTTGTGAAAAGAGGAAAGGTGGTTATCCCGTTAATAACCACACAATTGTATTAATCAAGGACCTAAAAGGAAAAGTGGCCAAATAATTACGAATAGTTATCCCAAAAAAGCATCAAAGAGGAAATAGTGTAAATGAAATTCTCGAGATAAGGACGTTGTCCCTTGCAAATTGTGGCATTCCTTCCAAGCCAGATGCCCCAGAGCATCGCCAAGACCTTGGCTTTCTCCCTCTTGAACAAGAAAGCATTCAACCTCATTTGTTGCTCTCCTCTCCTAAAGGAGCTCTAGAAATCCCCTTTGTTGGAGTATAGGATCCAACCAAAGTTAAAGCGCCCCCAAATTTGCATCACGATAGGAGAGGAGGTGATCAATGTTTACATATTCCCCCTCATAAAGCAAACATCGTCTATCAGCTTCTAGCACCCATCTCACTATCCACAACCTCGTCATCAAACGGCCCCTCCTGAGCAACCAGGAGAAGATCTTGATGTTCAATGGACACATTGTCGTCCAAATTTGCCTGTAATCTCTGATTAAGTCAATATCCATTGTCGGTCCCTCAACCTCTTATAAGCATCCTTCACAATGAAATCTCCTTCATCCTAAATGAATTAGTCTATTACCCCCTCTGACTGATACCCCTCCAGCTCCTGGAGCAATGCCTACAACTCCAAGATCCTCTGATCCGATAGGTTTCCCATAAATGTGGAGTACCATGACACATCCCAATAGTCTCCAACCGTAACCTCCTTGTCACCTGCCAGTGAAAACAGTATTGGATATCTGTCCTTCAGGTTTCCCGACCCATTCAATCATCCATCCAAAATCAGAACATATCTCCCAAGCCAACCAAAGGAGAAAAGAAACGTCGCACCTTTGGTGCCACAGATCCAAGCCCTTTAACAAAATGGGAAGTACCACAGGGAGGGTCCATCAATAACTCCCAATTCAGTCTCATACCATATGATGCCTCGAAGGCCCACCCCAAAAGATCATGTCCACGCTCAAGAATTCCTTGTATCCACTTGGCTAGAAAGTTGTTCATGGTAGCTAGGTCTCTGACTTCCAGTCCCCCTCCTCCAATCTGCGCACATCCTCCTAAGCCATTAACCTGGCTCCTCTTCCCATGGAGCCATAATTAGTCCAGAAGAAATTTCTCATCAACCCAATGATCTCTCTCAAGCTTCCGTGGTAGCTTGAAAAAAGAGAGGAAGTAGGGAGGGATGGAGGCCAGCACCACCTTCAATAACCCTAATTAGTCACCTCTGGAGAGTACCTTCGAAGGCCATCCAACCAATCTCTTCTCCATTCTCTTAATCAGTGGCACCCATTCCTATATGGGGATCCGTCCATTAAACAAAGGCAAGCCTAGATAGGAATTGAGCAAAGATTCTTCTACAGAATGAAGTTCAACCTCGCAACACACGGCCTCCTCAAGGGACATGTGAATGGGTACAAAAGTGGATTTGGAAACATTGATTTGAAACCTCGAACTTCGCCAAAGATCTCTAGCAGAAGGCATAGTCTCCTGGTCTCTAACCCTACTCCTATCAAGAAAAGAATATCATCCGCAAACTGCAAAACTGGGATGGCCACCTCATTATCCGCAGAAAATCCTAAGAAAAGATTCCTCGTGGACCTCACTGATGCATCAGCCGCTAGGACAAAAAGCATTGGTGCCAGAGGACACCCCTGTCTGACCCCCCAACAGGATTACCATTGACCAGAATTGAGAAGGGCATCGTTGTCACGCATCGTTTCATCCACTCAATCCATCACGAAGGAAAGCCCCTTTTCACCAAGGCCGCCTACAGAAAGGACCAATGTATGAAGTCATACGCTTTGCTAAAATCCACGTTCTATAAGAACGCCTTCGCCTTCATTTTCCTCCAAAAGACCAAAATCTCCAAAGCAATGATGTATCCATCCAAGATATTTCTGCTTGGGATAAAAGCCGTCTGCAGAGGGGAAATGATATCCTGTAGCACCCCTCTCAATCTGTTAGCCAACACCTTGGCAAAAATGAGGTAAATTTTGTTGGACAACGCAATGGGCCTATAGTCCTCAATAGCCTCCACCCGTACTTTTTTTGGAAAAAGAAAAATAAAGTTGTTGAACATGTTGAATCCCAAGTTATCTCCTGCAAATTCCATCACCATCTACATTACATTGTCCTTAACCAATGACCAAAACTCTTTATAAAAGAACACCAAGAACCCATCCAGACCCGAGCACCCATCAACATTAAGGCCCCACACCACCTCCCTCACTTCATCTTCAGTGAAGTCTGCCACGAGGTCCACTGCTTGGTCCTCCCTGATGCACTAAACATCTGAACCCATCCATCTCCACCCTCCCGTCCTACTTGTGAAAACTCTATAGAAATCCACCGCTACTCTACCAACCTCCTCCCTTCCCATGAAAACAGACCTATCCTTTACCAACTTATCAATCCAGTTCCTCCACCTCCTTGCAAAGGCCATCATATGGAAGTACTTAGTATTAGAATCACCCTCCTTGAGCCATTTTTGGCACACTATAACATTCCATTCACCCTCCAACTCCCTATTATCCTCCTAGATGGTGTGTAAGTGTGTGGCTTTAGCTACCATCTCCTCCGTAAACAGGACCCCTTCATCCTCAATTCTATCCAATCTTTGTTACCTCCGTGAGGGCATCATTTCTCTTCATGTTTCGTTCCTCCCTAATCTCTCTCCTATAGTTCCCAAGGAATATCCCTAGGTCATGCAACTTGGACTCCAATTTTGCAACCACGAAACCTCCAGGCTGGAGAGAACTCCATTTTTCCTCTATCAATCTTCTGAAACCTTCTTCTAACATCCACAACCTATCAATTAAAGTATGTACCGAACTATATTCCCTCATTCGCCTACCACATCAACAACGTGTGATCCAAGAATGGTCTATCCATTGGCCGCACATCTGCCAGGGGGAACATCTCTGCTACCTCCACACTGCAAAGGAACCTATCGATTTTAGATTTCTGGCCCACCGAATTTCTCCATGTAAATGCGCATGAGGTAGGTATAATGTCCATCTAATCACGCATGACAACAAAGTCCACAAACTCGTCTAAACCACGATTGATTTTCCCTCTCCCTTCAGGTTTGTCATATGTCATCAAGGTGGTGTTGAAGTCACCAATGATCAACCAAGGCCTCCCCTGAGTCCGATTTGCCACCTTAGTGAGATCTTCCCAAAGTTGCAATCTTAGTAGATCATCAATAAGGCCATAGACTGCAGATATAACAATCTTCAAGCTGTCCCTGCCTCTCACCATCACTGCTATGAACACATGCGTACCCACAATCGAATCTTCCATGTCAAACAAGTCATCCTTCCACCCCATGAGTATGCCTTCTAACCTCCTAATAAAGTTCAGAGCAATAAGCTTCTCCATGTATCCTCCACCTATTTAACTCCAAGATGACTTATCACAATTTTCCAATTTAGTCTCCTAGAGCATCACCACTGCTGGACCCCACGATCTGAAGTAGCCTCTGAGCATGGCCCTTCTAAAGGGGTTTGTTTAGCCCCCTCATTTTCCACGAAAGAACAGAGGTCATTGTGAATCACTATTGAACCCCCACTTGTGCATCGGAATCCAAACGCACTCGCCACTGCATCCCTCTCCCAAGCGACCTCATTATCAACCTCACATGCCTCATCTTCAATCCCAGTGTTGTCATGCCACAGCTGTCTGGCCACATTGTCACTCACTTCAGCACCACCCATGCCCTCAGTCTGAGCCCCTCCAGTGCCACCTTCTCTCACTGCTGCAATCGACGGAGCCACCTGTGTCGGTGCCGCCATGATAGCACGAGTGCATGTGGCCCCCGATGACTGCCTCATCCTTCCATAGAATGTCCATTTTGGTCGATACAATAATCTAGGCCTTCCAGGCACCCTTAGGCAATCACCACCTCGAGAAGCGAACACAGGTCTCCACACCAAGGTCATCAGGGCACACCACCAACATTGGTTCCCACGGGGAGGTCAAAGGTCCCCCATCGCATGCAAAATGGTCCTGCAGGCAATTTCCAACAGAGGGAGAAGCAAAACGCTTCGTCAAGGGAGAAAGGTGGATAGTCAGGTTAGAGGTTTTCGTACCGAATCCAGACCCAATACGAATCTGAACTTCACCTGCTAAGGGTGGCCCAACAAAGGCAATAGAGTCCTCGAGGGTGCCTTCCCAAACCTTCAAACCACCACCACCACCCCCCTCCCCAAGGCTTGTGCTCATCATCTCCTTTAAAAGCACATTCTCTGGTTGTTGCGATGATAGCAGCGCACAAGTCCATGTCAACCTCGATCTCCACAAGGATCGGTGCCTAGCGAGCAACTACTTCAGATTCCACGCCTGGTGCTTTGGCTTTCCAAATCTGCTTCGCCTCCACTGCCCTCGGCCTCTCCCTAAAAGCGGCACCACATGTCGCCACCTTCACTCCGATGGCCACCACCTGCATGAAGGTCCTCGTGGTATCGACGAGGGTCTTAACATAGACCACCCAAGACACACCGCCATGGCAGAGCATCACCTTCTCAAGGACCCTTCGCCCTAGAATGATCTCCACAGTGGTGCACACCGTAGAGATGTCGCCTTCAACCAGACCCAATCCGACACACAATTTAAGAGTGGCGAAGGGTGCCACCATCACCTAGATAACCTCCTTGGTACAGAGGCACAGAGGGATTCCCTCAATGGCCACTACCACAGTGACCCTCACAGGTGGCCATTCTTTCATTGCCCTATCGTGTGTTGAAGGCCACCTCCATCTCACCCTTCCACCTCCACACCTCATCTCTCTAAACGCCAAGCCCTCCAACACCTCGACACAAAGATCGTACAAGAGAAATCTTCTCGAAGCAAACTTCTCAACCTTGGCTCCCACTTTCAACCCCAATGTTCGCACCTCTATCATCTTTAACACTGCCATCTCAACCATGCCCCCCACTACCTCGCCCACCAGAGTGGAAGAGTGGGTCACATCCAAAGGCCAATTCTGAGGCAACCACTACGCAGACACGTCTACCATCGAGGCTCCCACCACAAAGGGAGGCAATATAGGGGAAGGGGCCCTCCCTGGCTTTAGATCCCCCATGAATGCCACCCTACAATGTCCAAAACCACCGCACCGTAAGCACTTCACTAGCTCTCGACAGTTCCTCACCCAGTGTCCTCTACCTCGACACTTGAAGTAGAGGACCATCACCGCATTTCTCCTTCAAGCTCTCTGGGATGAGATGAGCATCGACCCCCAAGACCCCACCTCTCACTCATCTCTCAAAATAATCCACCCATTGGAACCAATAATTGTGATTATGAAAATATTTAAGAGCTCTAAATAACATAATATGCTCAAGAAAAAGTTTGAACATTAAAAAAAAATCAAATTAGGTACCATTAATATTCCATATTCTTATGGTTCCATCCTTTGAGGTTGTAATGACCTGCTCTGAATTTGGAGTGAAGCACAACCAAGTGACTGCACTCTGAGCAAAAAGACATGGCAAAATTAATTAGAAAAGATGGATATTGACTAATATTCTTTTTCTGTAGAGAATTGGTGACTTATATCAAACATAACAATGAAATCCATGGCTCCTCAGTTAAATCAGCAATAGAATTATGGTAATCATGTATGCTTAATTCAATTGGATAAAGCTTCAACAATTTGGGAATAACTGCTTACACATACCTTGTGCCCCTTCAGCTGCATTACCTTGACAACCTCCTTCACTGACCCATCCTTGGCATAAACAATCTCCCAGAGCTAATTTAGTTAGATAATAAGAAAAAGCTTAGAAATTGATGATGGATGATAGTTTAATAAGTTTGACCATACAGGAATTCTGAGCAAGACTACAATAATGAGAAACAAACATACAACATTTGTAGAAAGAGTGTAGGATGAATTTACACGGTTCATCTAAGGAAAAAAAAAGGTTCATCTATATCTTGCAACCAAGCAAACAAACTACACTTGAGCTATCTATATTCAAGTTAATCAACATTTTACTTGGTATAAGGAATCATCCACTAAAAGGCTAGCAGCAGTAGATGAACTTCCTAGGGAACTTGTGGGAACAACATCTACAAGGACCTAGTGTAGAAATGATAATGGAGGACTTAAAGAAACCTGCCATCTCCTTGTCCCCAACCCCCTGGGCTATCATTGCAAGACATTCCACAGAAAAATGGCTGGACATGCACAATCTGAACAAAGGCTAACAGCGATTATATCTCTCCTCATGACTTGTTCTTCATTGTTGCTGAGCAGGAGTTAGACACACCCATGTCTCTCTGACTGCTGGCGTCTAGGTCAAAGCCCTGCCTCTAGGGAACAAATCCAGATGTGCATACTTTGGCTCAACTTGACATCCAATTGGGGGAAAATTCGTGTATTGAAGCAAAAGCCAGTACAGCACAATTAGGTAGGGAGGATTCCACAAGTGAGACTTCAAAAACAACGGGAAGTGTGAGAAAGGAAAATCAATTCCCCTTGAACTAAGCAAAAGCAGGGTATTAATGTCTTTCCTGAGTAAAGGAAACAATGTACAACATATTCTACTACTTTCCCTAAAGATTTTTGTCACATGCTCTTCTATCCATCCAAAGGATGTGGAATTTGGAGGGCAATGAATTCCCCATATTTCCAAGAAAGAACAAACATAATAACATATGCAAAGGCATCAAAAGGGAAAATCTTTTCCTTGTACCTATATATCATTCATTCTCTTACCTTTTATGCCCTCCTCCCCTCCCCCCAAAGAAACAGCATGCGAGCACATGCGTGCACACACATATTGAGTGATGTAGAGTAGACCTTCAATAAATATTCTGGACGTGGCGGAAATTGATTTGGGGTAAGATTCCCTTGACATAAGTTATAAGAATCCAACTAAAGCCATGAAGGCAAATATGAATAATTTCCCCAAGTTGGGAAAATAATATTTAGGGTTGTGAAGAGAATGTGTAACTTAAGAAGCCCTTTCACAATAAAAATTGGACATCATGCAAATAACAGAAGACACGCATAGGACATATGCGAAAAGAATATGCAGAAGTCAAGGAAGGATGTTGTAGATAAAATGCACAGAAGGTGTGCGACAGCTGGCAGAGTCAAGAAGGAAGTCAAAATTAAGGTTGTGCGGGTGGGGCGATGAAAGGCGGTGGTGCAGCGGTGGTCGTCGCAAGGAGACTTTGTGGGCAACGTCATAGAGCAATGCCAAAGAAGGCAAGGCAATAGAATGCGAGAGCCGTGTTTGATCGAGGACAGTCAAGGTGTTGCCAACGCTAAGCAAGCAGGACTCACGTGTGGTTGAGTGAGCAAAGCCAATTGTAAGTTTGGCTTGCGTTGCGAGCATGCCATCGCGAGGAAGGGGTTGCAACAGTTGGGGTCAGTGGCCACATGGCCAGTCACACAGTCATGGTTGACCGCATGTTGGTCGTGGGTGGTCATGCGCAGGGCCAATGCAACGAGCAAGCAAGGCTAGCAAGTGTCGGGGAGGCAGGCTTGGACAGTGATAGCTATGGGTTGGTATGTGGTTATGGGTTCGCTGACTTGGTGAAGAAGAAAGACGGGGAGAAGAAGGAAAGGAGGAGAAGGGGAGGAGCAAGAAGAGAAAGGTGGTGGGAAGGAGAGGTTCACTTGATGTTGTAGGAAAAAAACAATTTGAGAGGGACTTCAAGGGGGAAACTTTTCTTTATTCCAAAACATCTATCTCCCTTTTACATTGATTAGCCCTCATTTCATAACATAGGTAATACCAAAAACGGTAAGGGGGAAAAGTCCTAAACCTCCTGCAACTCTTCATTCCTAAGGAAACAAATGACAATGGAAATAAATAATGACTCCTACAGCCATAACTCATTCAACAACTTAAAAGGAAAATTGCAATTAGGCCCTTGCCAAAAACTGATTGCTGCAAAATTTGTTTTCAAACCCTCGACTTTTTGGGGGGGGTGGCGGTGGCGGCGGCGGCAAGAGAGAGGAGAATGTGACAATCAACTTTCAAGGTTCCCTTGGAAAAAAAAAATAAACATTTCAGGAGGCTGGTTGATATTGCTAGTAAAAAAAAAAGCTATCTTTTTAAGAATATTACTAATAAAAATACTTTTTCCTTTTCAAAATACTAGTAAAAACAATTTATTCCAGAATAAGGTGAATCTCTTTCAATGATGCAACTAGAATGATTCAATTAAATCATACACCAATCACTAACTTAGAGAAATGCTTCTACTCCGGTGATAGTTATTTATGTGTACACAGTGCATAGAATTTCCTCCTTACAGTGTGGTCAACAATATGCCCTCCATCCCCTCTGCCTTTTGAATAACCCAAACCTGTCATAAATCACAATCTCATCCCCAAGCACAGAAACCAAACTCACGACACCCACCAGTTCTCTAGGACCCCAGTTCTCTTACCCTCTACTCAGGTGTCTGCCAATCTTGTCCCTAACCCTTTCTACCAAATGCTAAGGTCTCAGATTTCTCTTGTCCTCAGGTTGTTATTTCAATTTCACCTTTTTATGAAGGACTGCATGTCTACTCAAATTCATTAGTCATCATCACTTCATTTATTCACAAAGAGGACAAACTACGTAACACAACTCAATTTTTTTTTAATAAGTCACATTGCCCATGAGATATAGGCTTGTCCTTTTTCTACTCCAACTTCAAGCACACGAATTCTCCTTCTTTTTTTTTGAACAGTGCCAATCCTTCTATCTAAACCAAGATGTTCACTTCACAAGGTTAAGCCATCTTAAACAAAGTGAATTTCCTTACAATGGGTAGGCAATAGATTAGAGTAAATGACTGCTCTTCTCCTGGTTTTTGATTTACCAGGAACGCAAGTGTTCCTAAGCATGGAAATGAAAGAAGATAGTCACATCTCAGTAAACAGTAAACACAAATTCTTCAAAAATCCAATTACATCACTGTGCCATAAATTCTTCATGCATCTGATTACGTCATGGTGCCAACAAATTACAATGCTGTAATAGCATTTTACAATGACCTCCTCCCTCCCTCAATCAATCAACAAATCAATCAGAGGATTATGAATTGTTTCCAGCAGAAAAACTTATCTGGAAAGCAGAAATATGTACCTTCACATCGGCTGTAAAAGCTGCCGCAGCCAGAAATCGCCCATTTGGAGATGTAGTTGCCATGGTATTCTTAAGCTGGTTCGTATCAACTGTTCCCAAGTCCTTGCCGCTTTTCCCTTCCCATAATTTGACGTCAGTACCTGAAAATGCATAGTTAACACCACCTTGCCAAAAGAAATGCAAACAAAGAAGGAAAAGAGAGGCTTCAACAACCTCTTAGCCAGATGATAAGATTCTCAAAATTTTCATTTTTTAAGCAAGCAATTCTCAAAACTTTTCAAATATATACATCATAGTTTTTGAAAAGGACGTAAACATAGTTTTGATCAAACAAATTATTCAGCTATATGGTCGAAGTTTGTAGTCTACAAATAATTCCTAAATTATTCAAAAATGACTCACCATGGGGTAAAATATGATCACGTAACCTATACTTATTAATGAACTTGACTCGATTCAGGACATTAATATACATTTTAAAAAAATGTATCCTTTTAAAAAAAATGCAAACAGCATAATATACATTTATAAGGTGGTCTAGATATGTGGCACTTAGATCGGTTGATGCCCCACTCCAAAGGCATGAGAAGTTGGATGTTGAGCCTTGCAAGAGGGGTCAAGGAACACCACAGAAATTCTGGAAGGAAAATCACTAGGCATGATCTTGTTTATTTGGATCCAAGACCAACAAGGGCAGGCAAAATATCCACATGGCTAATCCTGTTTGATTTGTAAAGGGCTTCATTTAATTCTATTTCGGGATTCCAGAACATAAATTCCCAAATTATTTACAAAGCAATGAAAGCGGCAAATCCGCTTTCACAAAACATAGGAATTGGAAGCTTAACCTGAACACCCAAATCCTAAAGAAAATGAACCAGCCACATAATCTCACAAACTGTATGGGCCATGACTCTGTATTTAGCCTTTGCACTAGATCGAGAGACCACACTTTACTTTTTTGCTCCTCCAGGTAACCAGATTCCCACAATAAAAGGTGGAATCTTAAGTAGACCTCTTGTCCTAAATAGAACCAACATAATCAGCATTAGAATAGACATGTAGATCAACATGCCCATTGTTCTTCATATAAAGTCCTTTCCCTGGACTGCCCTTGAGATACCTAAGAATAAGGCACACCATCAACCAGTCACTATAACGTGGATTCTCCATAAATTAACTTGCCCGATTCATAGAAAAATTGATATCTGGTCTAGTAACAATAACATACAACAGTTTATCCACAATGCTCTTGTACCTTCCCTTGTCTTTAAAGATAGGATCATCTGTTGGTGCTAGAACACCACGATCGTTTGTTTTGATGAAAATAAAACACGTGTCATTTAACATTTGCACTTGAAGTCTTAGATTTCAGGTCAATTGCAAATGGAGATGTGATTAGACGGAGTTCGAGCTCGCATCCAGGACGGATTGGAGGAGCTTGATGGAGAACAGAGGAGATTCGCGAGGAGCGAAAGATTGAAGATTGAAGGACAAGAAGAATAGGATAGAATTCTGTTTATTTCTTTCATGTACTTTTATCTTTATTTCATTTCTCTTTTTGTTCCTTAGAACATCATGTTAAAGAGCCTCAAAGTACCCTAACAGTAGTCCTAGGAACACCTGCACAACCCTACGATACTTAGGTTTTCTGTAGAAAACTTAGAAAACCAATATAGGATTCAAACAGCCTTTTCAGACGTCTAATCTAAAAATCAGACGTCTGATAATAAGTTTTAAGACGTCTGACTGTTGATTCAGACATCCGATAACATTTAAGCTGAACTTTCTGATGAAATCAGCGTCCAAACCTTAGTCCAGACGTCTGATGATTTTGCCAGACGTCCAATTAGTGGACCGTTGGCTCGCTTAACAAGCACTGATGGATATGACCGTTAGAGCCTTATCAGACGTCCGTAAGACTTTTCAGACGTCTGACACATGACCGTTTTGCCTCGGCTGACCCGAAAATCTCTTCTCAGAGATTTTCTAGCCGTTGCAATCTCTTTGGAAATCCATTCCCGCAGAACAGTAGGTTTCCAGACGTCCAGACATAGTGCCAGACATCCTGTATGTCGTCTGATGGACTTGCACTAGAACCCTGTTTAGATCTGATTCAAGTCAGGAAGACACCCGCCTAAAATCAGACATCTGACTTTGTTCCCAGACGTCTTAAACTGATTTTACAGACGTCCGATGCCAGGATCAGACGTCTGATAACCCTATCAGTGCAATGATTGTTCCTGATTTCGACCTGATTCTCTTGGACTTTGCACCCAACGACTATGGAAGCTTTCCAAAGCCTTCCTAAGGCCTCTATAAATAGAGAGGAGCCTTTACCTCTCAATACACACCTAGACACACCAAGAACAAGCATTTCCACTCTTTTGTGTCCAAAAGAACCTCTTGCTCTCCAAGCTCAAGTTCTACATCTAGAGAGCATCAAGCATTTGCGCACCCGCTCTCCCGTCGTAATTCACGAGAGCGATGTTGCACCGTCGTGTAATTCACACATCCGCGTCGTCGACGCACTCCTTGTTAAGGGAAGCATCTTAATTCCTATAGAAGCTTAGGTTAAAAATTACTTTGTTGGCTCTATAGGATTGTTGTTATTTATCTTTGTTCTTTAGTTGTGTATTCGCTTTGTGAATTCCCGTCTCCTTCGTGGGACAAAATCCTTCTCGTGAAGAGAAGGGGTTTGAGGTACGCTACCCTCGTATAAAGTAGCGTGGTTGTAATTGAGGTTGAATCACCCTCATTTAAGTGATTCGTTTAGTGGATTTGATCAACTTAGTTGATCTGAAAATCCTAACTCGAGAGGGTTAGGTGGTGGTTCTCACCCGGTTTGGGTTTCCACGTAAAAATAATTGTGTACATTATGTGATTGATTTTTTTGTGAGATTGTTTATATTCTATTCCGCAATTTATTACGTCACCCCCTCCTAGTAGAGAACCCACATCATCTTCCTCACAAAGTCTCCCATGTGACTCAATTGGGATAGAAGAGGGCTTTGCACCTAATAGTCCAATCTCCTCAAAAAGTTCAAGAACATATTTTCACTATGACAAAGACATTCCACGTGAATTTCAGGCTACTTCAATGCCATGAAAATACCTCAATTTTCCTAGGTCCTTGGTAATAGGGGTGATCTGCAAGAAATTCTTCGTGTCCTGTATCCCCAAGGCATCATCACCAATAAGGACCATGTCGTCCACATATACTACAAGGATCACAACACCAAATTCCTTGCATCTCACGAAAATAGAATGATCAGACGTGGACTTGAGAAACCTAATCCTCTGAATCTCTTAACTGGGTCTCTCAAACCATGCCCGTGGACTCTGTTTCAGGCCATAGATAGCTTTGCAGAGCCTGCAAACTTTCTCCCCCTCAACCACAAAGCCATGTGACTAAGCCATGTACACACATCAAGCTGATATAAAGGTCATGCCTTATTCATTACAAGTGATAGAATGACTCGAACTGAGTTAAGGCACATCACAGGAGAAAACATGTCAAAATAGTCTACACCATAAGTCTTGAGTGTAACCCTTCTCCACAAGTCTAACCTTGAGTCACTCAATAGTTCCATCTGGGTTGTACTTCATGGTGTACACCCATCTGCAATTCACAACATTGGCACCTATTGGAAGGCCAGTCAACTCCCAGGTGCCGCGAGAGATGAAGGCCGCCATCTCTTCCTACCTGGCCTATCACCAGTCGGAATCCTGTAGAGCTTCATTATGATGCCGGGGAACTACCATAGCAGATAAGGCTGTAGAGAATTGCTGCAATGCTAAACTAAAATGATCAGTTACAGTATGATGAGACATTGGATATAAAGTGCAAGTTCTTACAGCCTTCCTAAGAGCAATAGGCAAGTCATTAAACTACAGAGAGGGATCATCCAGATTACATACTAGAGGAGAAGATTGAGCACTTTGATCCTCCTTAGTAACCTAAACCTGCATAGAATGAAATGGGACAAACACAGGATCCTTCTAACAACGCTCATAAGAGTGGGTAAACCAGCCAAAAGAGGATCCCTCATCCAAGAAATAATGAACCCTCTCAAAGAAAATGACATCAATCAACATATAGTAACGTTTACCCACTGGATTAAAACAGTTGTACCCCTTTTGGGACCTAGAATATCCCAGGAAAACAAACTTAACAGATCTCAGAGACAGCTTATCAACAACTCCAAACAGGTGGACAAAACATGTCCATCCGAAAATCTGCAATGGCAATGCAAAAAGTAAAGTATCTAGCTATAAAAGAAATAGAGGAGTATCACCATCAAGAACAGGTGAGGGAACCCGGTTAATCAGATAAGTAGCCATAAGAATGGCATCCCCCCAAAAAGATTTAGGTACATTCATAGCAAACATCAAAGTTCGAGCTACATCAAGAAGATGTTTGCGCTCAACTACCCATTCTGTTGCGATGTGTGGGCATAAAAAGTCTGGTGAAGAGTACCATTGTTTGATAGGAAATCAGCAACATCTTTCTGCATAAATTCAAGAGCATTGTCACTGCAAAAATTCCTAATGCACATGGAATAAAAATTATGCACTTCAGTAAAAAAAACTTAGGAATAACATAATCTCAGATCGATCATTAAAATGTTCATGACAAACGACTACAATCATCAATAAAAATAACAAAATATCGGTAGACTGACCAGTGCCTCATTCGATATGGAACCTAAAATCACAATGAAGCACCGCAAAAGTGGATCAAAGATAGAGGGATGACCCAAACAATGGTGCCACAAAAGTGAATCGGTCAAGATAAAAGCTAGCAAAAATGTGGGGAGTATCAATGTAATAGAGGGCATCATGCTCAATCCCCCCACCAATCTTCCCCATCCAGATGCCCTGAAAGAACACAAATATTCATCAACAATTACTCGATGGTGAAGCTCTTTACATAGTCTACAAACAGACAAACTCAAAAGAAACTCAGGAGCACAATAGACATCTGTCAACTTCAATAAATCAGAGAACTGAACATCTTCTACTACAATGACAAGAGAGTAGGTTCCGTTTGCCAAATAGACTAAAGTAACTGTAGATATTAATCACTGTAACAAGAGGGCATCTTTCTTACCAATAAGGTGATTGGAAGCACTTGAATCAATCACCTAGGATGAAGTCGATGCAGTGGTAGCTAACTTAGGAAAGCTCCCAGTTGCTACCAGAGATGCAAAAGCATCTGCTGGAACTCCCTACCTCAGTATCTACATGAACCGAGCATAATCATCTGTAGTCAAAGCAGGGACTCCAGGTGAAGTAGGGGCATTCTCCCAATAAACAGCAACTGCATTCACTCGGCCAAGATAGCCAAATTTGGCCAACACCTCTAAGAAGGATGATTGGTCCTCTGACAATGAACACATGGACTGTAGGTCCTCCCACATCCACGACCTCTGCCATGTCCAGCACCTCAAGCACCACGCCCACTAAAGACCGCAAAGGCAAACGTCTCCGTAGTTGTAGGTGGTGTGGTAGTAATAGGAGTCACATTAGATGCAATCTTCTGAAGCCTCCCAAAGACAGCCTCCAAATCAAGTAAGTCATCCATAGCCAAAATCTGATCACGAGCTGACATACATCTAGTGCTCAAACCATCTAGAAATTCGTAGACCTACCAAGCCTACCTCTAACCAATCCGGATCTCACAACAAGAGGGCTGGAAAATACTCAGCTCTTCAAATAACCCTTCCATCTTAGTAAAGTACTCCACTAGAGTGCAATACCCCTAAGATGTGGACCATATGCAACGATAGACATCCGCCAAGCAAGCATGATTAGACCTCTGGGAATACTTCTTCACTAGGCTCTCCCAAATTTCTTTAGCAATCTTCTTGTACAGGAGATTCACCGCAATATGAGGTTTCACACTATTCATCATCCAGTTCATGATAACATAACTATTTTGCTCATATTTCTCAAAGTTTAGCTTTTTTGGCCTCCAACGAAAATCTTGAATGCCTAGGCCTATAGAAGGTAGTTTCTGACACCATTAAGTTTGATAATGGTGTCTTGGACTACAAGAGAAGTAGATAAGGTCAGAGGCTTGACTTTAAAGACAGTAAATGACCTAGACGTAGCCTTGTTGGAGCAAAAGAATCAAGATAGCCAAAAATCAAATCTGAAAACCGTAACTAAAGGCATGCTTTCCTGCAATTTCAATGATTTCTCATGGATATAGGGCCTTGCAAGGTCTTCATGTGGCCCAAGACATCAAAAGATGATGGTTTATAGGTAAAATCACCTAAACAGCCATTAAAGACTCGAATCAAAGAGGATGATCTACTCCAGATGATGCTTTCTCACATGAACAGCACAAAAATATGACTTTGTAGAGGCATGGACCTACACGAGACCCCAAGCACCGCACGAACTAATTGCAAGTGGTGGCGTAAGGGATCAGTGGCCTACAGAACCACCACAGGCAGCACTAGGAGGCAGCAGCACCCCCAAGGGGCATCGATGATGGCTGCAATGCCCCCCTCCTACACTACCCAGCACTAGTGGTGCCAGGAGGAGCACCTAGCGATGCCACCTAATGCTACTACCGGTGGCTGCAGGCCACCTAGTGCTACCACCAGTGTTGATGCTACTGAAGAGAAGAAGAGAAGGGAGAAGAGAAAGATGTGATTCTCTTGCTAGGGTTAGGGTTTTAGTCAAGAACGACATCCAAAAACGAAGAATCTAGGACACACCCCACTCAGATACCATGTTGAGAGAAAAAGGAAGAATGAAATCGTCATATTAGAAAAGAAACCCTAGGCTTCTTTATATAGAAGAGGCTTTCAAAAAAATTACATATGATGCCCTTATTGAAACACAAAATAACAAAATACTCCTATGTGAGTAAATAACTCCATCTGTACCCTTTCCAAACAAATGTAAAATTCTAAACTTTAGACTTTGCCCTTGTTAAGAAAATAGTACCACATCTAAAGATGTGGAAATTGATAAGTCACATATATTAATGGTTGCGTCTGTCCACTCAAGCATTTGGTTTTGGTTAGATACTCTTACATGGTATGTGAGTCACGTAGATCTAATGGTCTTGATTAGCTTTTGTGCCACCCACCAACTTTTTGTATGTAGGACCCAAAAAAGGCCACATATGAGGGCTAGCTAGGACAACAGTACATATTTCAAGGTCTGGAAATTGATAACTAGAACATACAGATAGTTGGGATCCTCCACTAAAGCCAATTAGTTGTGGTTGAATCCTCTTAGAGCCTTTAAAAGAGTACATGTGTGTGTGGGTGTGCTGGGGGGTGGGGGGGGTGGGGGTGGTTGGGGCCATTAAACATTCAACAAGGTCCCACCCTAAACAAGATAACTTGGAGATTGACACCTACCACAATTTTTCTATCCGGTCAGGAACTAGATTGCTTAATCAACTAATGTGATGGCAATAGCATGAATAAGAATTTATGGCGAGTAGGGGGCCCACAAGAAGGTAAATATATTTAACAAAACTACAGTGAACCCAATTTTAATGCGTAACAATCAAAATTTCAAATTTAATCTATTCATCCTAGATGGATGGTTTTCAAGTTAAAATAAATCCAAGTTTGAAATTATTTTGATTTATTTAACCATGGATGTACAGATGCAATGCACAATTTAGAGTATAGCTGCCAATGCTAACATTATCTATGTTTTAAAAAAAGGTTAATTTTATCTCAGTTGGACACAAAAGGTTCCTGAACAGATTTGATCTCTTAAAATGTAGCACCAATCTGAAAGATAAGGTAGTGTCCAACACTAAACCTGGCCAAGGATGATGAGCCACACAACATACTAAGGCCAACTAGAGCTCCAACTCCAATGAATTCCAAGTAGAAGCTTATTTGAGGTGGACGTATGAGACATGCAGCTTTAAGATATGTCAAGCCATGGACTGACTGGCTTTAAGGCATTCCTTCACAAGTCCCACCTATTCACCATGTAATTCAGCGCTACCATCACACCCCTTTCAATATGGTAAATTATTTAGTCAAGGAAACCAACGGAAGAAGAATATTAACACATCCCCTTTCACAGCTTCTATAAAGTACAGAAGACATAAATGTCAGAGATGCTATGTTGAGATAACTCTTCACTTATCTTTTATTATTAGCTGTTTTTTGTTATTTCTATTTTCTACTGAGCATGCTTGTTTTTTACCCAATACCTCTCTATATTATGAGGTGTTGGGTCTCTTTGAGAAAAAGATTGACTTATTATCGCTCACTTGGTATCAAAGCAACGGTCCTATATCGGGGCTCCGATATCCTACCAAAATCCTAACCTCCTAACCCCCGACCGTCTCCCTCTCTTCCTCTCTCTCTCTCTCTCTCCTACACTGCAGCCTCCTAAGGCATCGCCACCTAAGGCAGGAGATCACCGCCAGTAGTTCTCAGGTGCCGCAACACCTTCGTGGAGTAGCAGGAGACCGTCATCGGTCCCATTCAACATCGCCAGGACCTTCACCGATGGCCTAAAGCGCCACCGATCATTTGCAGCGTCGCCACCCACATCTAGTGGGCCTGCCGGTGGAGGAAAGGGATTGCTAGGGAACCTCTAATGCCCTAGCATGTCTAATTTCTCCACGCAACTGTTCTTGGTTGATTCTATGATTTGAAGATCAGTTTCAGATCTGAGTTTGACGCATTTTCTCATCTTTTGGGCGTGTAATGGCAACTTCTAGTTCTTCGAAGGTGACGTCAGGAGTTGTTCCAAGTCTAGGACTTACAAGAATTCGACTTTTGGCCCCATAATCAAGTTAAATGAGACAAACTACCCCTAGTGATCTCAAACGTTCTTGATGACGGTGGAAGATCATGGCAAGAAACATATATTGATTAAGAAAGAGCCTACAGGTAAGATGGAAAAGTACGTCACATGGAAGAAGGATAACGCAATGGTCAAGGCATGGTTAATGAATTGCGTTATTCCACAGATCGGAGATGAGATCGTATATTATCCAACAGCCAAGGCTATATGGGACGGTCTTCATGACACATTCACATGAGAAAAACTCATTTAAGGTTTTTCAGATTAGTCATGAGCTGTCTCAGTTGAAGCAAGAAGGGCGATCTCTCTCTCAGTATTATTATGCCCTTAAGGGGCTCCAGGAGAAGTACAATGCATGTAGGTCAGTCTGCACATGTGTTGCACAGAGGGAGTATCGCGAAGAGGCGATTGTTCACCAATTTTTGTTAGGACTTGGCTCGGATTATACTGCTACCCGTTCTCGGATTCTTACTTTGTCAAAGCTTCCTGCCCTTAAGGAAGTCTATAGCCACTTGAGTCAGATTCAGGTGACAGTACCTCAAACGAGAGAGGCCAGCCAGGCATCTACTTTGGCTGCTATTGTTAGGCGTGAGGCAGAGGACTTTCCACCCATGAACATGGAAGAGGATGAGGTCCATCTAGGAGGCCTCGTACCATGTGTACCTACTGTGGCAGGGTTGGTCATGTGGAGGCTTCCAATTGGGCCAAACATAGAAGACCTCCAATGGCTAATCAAGCTTCAGTGACTACTGAGGAAACACAGATGTTATGCCTGTTCTTAGGGCAGATTATAATGCCTTACTTCAGCTCCTTTCCTAGTTGGCTCAAGAACCAACCACATCCTCTACTGAGACTGCTACCTTTGCCTCCTCTTCAGGTATTGACGTATGTGACCAAGCTTCTACTAGCATAACTCAATTAGTGGATTATGGTGCTTCACACCATTTGTCGAAAGATCAAGGGTGTTTTAGCATATTGCAATCAGTACCCCAAGGCAAGACAGTGCAGGTTGCAGATGGCAGACATACACAAATTGATGGTCAAGGGGAGGTTGCAGTGACTCCCACCATGAGATTGCCTGACATCTTTTCTGTCCCTAACTTGTCACTTAAATGGTTGTATGTTAATAAGATTACAAAACAACTCAATTGTGATGAAGAAAAGTGCTAACAAGGTGGACGATTAGTGGCGGGTATGAAGAGAGAGGCATGTATCGCCTACTCCAGACAACACTTGCTGCTGCATGCCAGGGTAACTCTAGTTTTACTACTGGGAGTGCCTTACAATGGCACCATCACCTTGTTCACCCTTCTCTGGTTAGGCTTAGACGCATCATTCCACATATTTCACCCACCACCGGACCCATGGTGATGCATGCCAGTTGGGAAAGCACCATAGATCTTTTTCTTCCAACACCGGACCAGGGACTATTATCGTTTTTCAATTACTACATATGGATGTCTGGAGCCCTAGTCAGATTCCTGACCGACAGAGTCACCGCTATTATTTGGTTGTCGTAGGTTTTTCCTGATTATCATGGTTATTTTTATTAAAGAATAAGTCCGATATTGGACATGTGATTGAGACCATTTTATTAAAAATAAAGAATCAACTATCTATTCTGGCTAACATTGTGTGATTTGATTATGCATTGGAGTTTTGCACCACCAGATTAGTGACTTTCTACAAATCTCGTGGCATTATGCATCAGATGTCATGTCCCCACACCTCGCACCAAAATGGTGTAGCAGAAAGGAAACACCGACATTTATTAGATGTGCCTCATACCTTCCTAATTCACCATTGTGTGCCACAGTTATATTGGGACGATGCAGTGCTTACAGCTTGTTACCTTATTAATCGTATGCCTTCATCTGTATTACATGAACAAACCTCATGGCATGTTTTATATCCTAATAGAGATTTATTTTAGCTACCACCTCGTGTATTTGAATGTGTAGCATTTGTACATTTACTAAGACCAGGCAAAGACAAATTGGAACCTAGAGCTGTGAAGTGTCTTTCTTGGTTATTCACGGACACAGAAGGGGTACCAATGCTTTGATCCTATGGTTAGCATGCACTATGTAAATGTTGATGTTACTTTTCATGAATTGGTTCCCTACTTCTCCCTTACAGCATGACAATTAGCACCAAAGGATGAGTTTGCTCCTATGCTGATTTCCCTATCTCCATGGATGAATTTCCTATTTCTGAGGTTGGTCCTGCACTTGACAATGGCAATCAGATTCATGTTTCTAAGGTTGGTCCTACATCTGACAGTGGTAGGTAGGAACCTATAACCAGTTTTGCACCTGATGGTAGCAGTAATGATCAGAGATTCAGGGACAATGGCATTTCAGTTACCAATTACTTACAGAAATCATAACCCCTACTTCAGACCCACCAACCTCCCCAAGTGAAGTATGTGTCAAAACATCTGACAAATGTCCCTAGTGGTGATTGTGCAAACCCAAATGACATTGTTCCTGAGGATGACCTTCCTATTGCTGTTCAGAAGGCGCCTCATTCATGTGCTCAGTATCATGTGGCTAGAGATGTGACTACAACTAATCTAGGGACTACCTCCAGGCTCTTTACTACAGCTCTCACTGCTACAGAGATATGTTCCACATACCAGCAGACCTTGATCCAAAATGACGTAAAGCCATGGAGGATGAGATGGCCGCACATACTTGGGAGCTAACTTCTCTTCCTACTAGTGCTCGCCTGGTGGGAACCCATTGGATCTTTGCCCTAAAATATAATCTTGATGGGTCGATTTCAAGGTACAAGGCTTGGTTAGTGGCAAAGCGGTTCACCCAAACATATGGGTGGACTTCTTTGATATTTTCTCTCCAGTTGCTCACCCGTCAACAGTTCGGATACTTGTTTCTGTTGCTACCCACAAAAACAGAATGCTCCACTAGCTCAATCTGAAGAACACCTTTCTATATGGCAATCTTCAGGATGAGATATATATGCAGTAACCCCCTAGATTCGAGGTTAAGGGGGAGTGTATGTGTAGGTTGAAAAAGGCCACCTGTGGTCTTAAGTAGAGTTTGAGAGCATAGTTCCAAAAACTCTCAAAGGTGGTAAAAAAGATGGGTTTGCAGAGATCTTCGAATCATTCTTTATTTCTCAGGAAAACTGAAAAAAGGGATTGTGGTACTGCTTGTTTATGTTGATCTCATTATTATCGGTGATGATAGAGCCAGAATAATTGAGGTTAAGAAGTCCTTGGCAGAGTAGCTTGTTGTAAAGGACTAAGGGTGCTAATCGAACTGAACAGCTCAAATTCGACTCAAATTCATTTGATGAAATATTCGATAAAAGTTCATTCGAAAAAAAACAAACTAGACATGAACATTAAAATTTGGTTCATTAGCTTAACGAACCGAACATGAACATGGTGTATTCTCGTTTAATAAAAGTTCGAGTTCGAAAATATATACAAAGATACATGTGTGTGTATGTATAATTATGTATTTATGTAAATATAAAGAACCCATTTGATTTTTCAAGAAAGAAAAAGATTGACCCCCCACATCCCATCCCATCCTTAAGAACAAAACAAAAAAAGAAACCCAAAAACAAGACCCATCCATAGCTTGTCTAGTTGCACTCCCCCCACTCTCCCAAGCAACAGTCCCACTACTTCCTAATGTTCCCATCATCATTAGAAAATAAAAAGTCACCCCTAAGTCTCTTTTAAAACATATAATATTCTTCAACTGTAGAAAACATTTAAGTTAAAACATTAATCGAATGAATTGTTATTGAATTTTACTTTTGAACATATTATCAAACTCCATCAAACATGTTCATTCGAATAATGCAAATGAATTAATAATGAATCGAACTCGAACATTCTGTTTTGTTGTTGAATCAAACTCGAACATGGGTAATTGAACATTTAACGAACTCGAACATCAAACATTTTATCGAAATCGAACTCAAAGTCAACCTCGAACAGACCTATGTTCGAGTATGTTCGGATCAATTAGCACCCGTATAAAGGACCTAGATCAACTCTGGTATTTTCTGGGTATAGAAGTGGCTAGAAGCAAGCAGGGAATTATACTCTCTCAACGTAAGTATGCCTTAGATGTACTTCAGGAGACAAGGATGCTAGGGTCCAAACCAGCCAATATTCCTATGGACCCCAAGGTACATCCTTATAATGAGCAAGCGAAGCACATCGACAGTAGAGTTTACAGGCATGTTGTATGAAACTTTCTATATCTGACGATTACCAGACCTGATATTGTTTTGGTTGTAGGAAAGCTTAGTCAGTTCATGGAGAAGCCGACTAAGGAACACTAACAGGCAGCTATAAAGGTGCTTAGATACATAAAGAAAGCATTTAAATGGGAGATTCTTTTTCAGAAGGGATCTCCCATGACAGTAGTTGGATATTCTGATGCTAACTATACAGAGTGCATTGCTGACAGAAAATTCACTATTGAGATCTGCAAATTTGTGGCAGGTAATTTGGTTACATGGAGGAGCAAGAAACAGGAAATAGTTTCTCGCTCCAATGTTGAATCAGAATATAGAGCGATGACCCAAACAACCGCAGAGATGATCTGGGTGAGATCTCTACTATATAATTTGCATGTTCAAATTGAAGAACCCATGGAGATGAGATGCGACAATTGGGCAATCACGCATATAGCAAACAATCCCATGTTTCATAAATGTACCAAGTATGTTGAGGTGGATTGCCACTACAACAAGAACCTGATTCAGCGTGGGATGTTGCACACTACCTTTGTCGCATCTAAGGACCAGACAGCCGATATTTTCACAAAGCCTCTTCCACGTTCAACCTTAGACAACTACTGTTCCAAGCTGAGCATGATCGACATCTATGCTCCAACTTGAGAGAAGTGTTAAGGTACCTCTTCACCTTATCTTTTATTATTGGTTGTTTTTTGTTATTTCTGTTTTCTATTAGACATGCTTGTTATTTACCCAATACCTCTCTTCATAGAAAGAGGTGTTGAGTCTTTTTGAGAAACGGATTGAATTATTATTGCCCACTTACTCCAAGGGCCCATGGAGGGGTTGTGATTTAGAAGGGTTAACTTTTGCGCAGAAGAAGAAACTTGGAAGTCTCCCGTGTGGTGTTTGGAAAAGGGGATAAATTTTCTCCCGGATAGGCTGTTTGCAAGAGGATATAAGCTATAAGAAAGTGATATGTAATAGGCTGACATGGGACAAAGAGAAGGATAAAAAGTTCCACCACCTATGGAACTTTTCTATCCTCAGCAAAACCCACTTAACCCAACATTTCTTATACAATGCTTTATCCCCTACCAAACACAGGATTGCCACAGGAATCCCACCTTCCAAACAAACCCTTAGTCTCCTAACCAACTAGACAAGCACAGCACAAAATGGCTGCAACTAGGCTTGCTGAATCCAAAGCAATATGGTAGCCATAAGGACTAATTGCACAAAAGACAATTGTTAGCCCATATAACCCACTGATAGAAATTAAACTAATGGAAATAGATACTAGGTATAAAACCGAGGTACTAACTAGAGTATAGGAAAGTGAACAACCAATCAGATAAGTAATTTTTAATATTTTAATATTCACTAAAACTTATATGTGACTAAACATAATACACTAATAATAATATGACTTGCACAATTTCCTAGTAAATCATAACTAAAGATTGTAATGTACCTGCCCCATGCCCTTTGCACAAAGGAATATTTACATGGGTCCTCCTGAAATGATTTACTCTTTTTGTCTGAGAGAGAGCCTCCTAAAATCATTTTCATTAACCTACATACCCCTTATTTCTTGCAATTCACATAGATATCCCTAGAAAACTCATGCAATTTACATTAACACCCCTCTATCTAGATATTCTATCAAATTTGATGGAACTAGGCGTAAAAGAATGGATTTTTCCATTTAAGCTCCCATGCCTCTGAATTCCACATGTTGAGGACCGTGGAATGGCTTGATCTGAACCTACAAGGTGCCAAACTCAGAACATCACTGCACTGGTGGAATAAAAAAACAGATTCTCAGATGAAAAGGAAGAGAGAGGTGGAAAATTAAGAAAGAGGATGAACAAGAAAATAATGCATGAGACATTAAATGTGAATACATCCAGTTTAATCAAGTCTAATACGAGAAGGATATTGATGTAAATAAAATAATAATTTAAGGGCATCTGTGATAATAAGAAAACAGGGATATTATGCTATTGTGACTGAATCTATGGGAACCCATGTAAAAATTCCGTATGCAAAATACAACATGTCTCAAAGGTAAATCCATTGGACATATGCCAATAATCGATAAGCCTCTTAAAGGGGTGGACCTACCATAAGAGGGAGTGGGGCACATGCCCCCTCCAATTTTTGGAAACCGCTACACCCATCATTTCTTTTAAAGAAAAAGAATTTTTTTTAAAAAAAGGAAAGGGTAGTTATCCAAAATGATAACTACCCAAATATATTAAAAGAGAAAGCTATCCAGCTAACACCATACCAAGAGACAATCACAAAGACCCCTCACAAGGATTTACTCCAAAGCTTAATCAAAGCAAAAATAGACTCCACAAAATTCTCCACATAAGGCCTCTACCCTCTGAAGACGACACCCCAAAGGACCGCCAGCGGTCTAGCCCTCTCCTTCGTACGGAAGACATTCTGCCCAGCATTACCCCATCCACCTCTATAACCGTTCCAAAAATCATTAAAAGACCGACAGCTCCACCATCCCGCTCCCACACGACTCCAAATCTGTGAGACAAACAGGCAAGAGAAGAAAAGGTGGTCGACATCCTCATCATCACCTCCACACAAACGGCAGACCTTACTCTCCCTAGGAGCCCATCTCATCCTCCACACCCTAATCATGAGCCTTCTCCTCCTAAGCAGCCAAACAAAAATCTTAACCTTCAAAGGACAAGTCGCCTTCCAAACATGTCTGCAATCTCTCACCAGATCCAAATCATCAGTAGGACCCCCGTCGGACAATCTCCTGTACGCAACCCTCACCGAGAAATCTCCTTCATCCCAACCAAACATATCATTTCCGGATGCCGGATGTAGGCCTTCCAACTCTTCAAGCAACCTCTGGAAGTCGTGAATTCTCGCATCTGAAAGATTCCCTGTAAAAGACGGACACCACCCACCTCCCCAAACTTCAGCCACAGACGCCTCTCTCCTCGAAGACAAAGCGAAAAGTCTTCGAAATCTTCTAGAGAGTGCGCCTTGCCCTGTCCAATCATCCTGTCAGAACCTGAAAATCTCCCCCGTCCCCACCACCGGAACAAAACAGTTCTGCACCTTAGGAGCTACCGTCGACAGACCTTTCAGGAAGTGAGAAGCATCCCTCGGCGGAGATAGGAGGTCCCAACGTAGATGGCCACCATAAGCTATCCTGAAAACCTTCCCCATCAAATCCTCCTATTCTCCAAGAGGCCCCCAACCCATTTCACCAGCAAGCTATCATTAGACCTCCCCAAGTCCCTCACCCCAAGCCCCCCCTCCTCCACTGGCTTGCAAACCTCCTCCTACACCACCAACCTGACACTAGGCCCATTCGACCCCTAGTTGGACCAGAAGAAATTCCTCATAAGCCCCAACATTCTCATGACGACTTGCTGGGGCAACTTCAGAACAGAGGTGAAATACGACGACATCGTCGCCAGAACTACCTTAAGCGAAACTAGTCTTCCAACCCTCGACAAAAGCCTGGACGTCCATCCTGCCAACCTCCCCTCCAACCTCCCCAGCAGGGGAGCCCAATCCTGCACCAAGATCCTACCATCTGTCAGCGATAGGCCCAAGTATCTGATCGGTAGCTTCTCCTACTCTGTACCAAGATCCGTGCTGCACTCCCTCGCCTCCGCCTCCGTCAAATTAAAAGGGACAAAACTTGATTTGGACAGGTTAATATACAGACCTGAAGCCTCACCAAACAATAGAAGCAAAATCCGCATCCTCCTGGCTTCCACCTCCCTGCCTTCAATAAAGAAAATCGTATCATCTACATACTGTAACAATGGAATGCTTATTCCATCTCCCAAGGAGAAACCTCTCACCAAGTTCCTCTCACAAGATTTTTTCGCCGCCCTCGCAAGTGCGTCTGCCGCTATAACAAAAAGCATCGGAGCCAACGGGCACCCCTGTCTCACCCCTCTTCTTGACTGGATCCAACCCCCTACCGGGTTTTCATTGATAAGAACCGAAAAAGACGTCGTGGTGACACATCTTTTCATCCACTCGATCCACATGGGTGGAAATCCCCTCTTCACTAAAGAGGCCCAAAGGAAAGACCATTGCACTGAGTCATACGCATTGCTGAAATCAACCTTCCACATGAAAGCCTTCCTCCTACTCTTCCAAAAAGACATGATCTCCGAAGCCACCACATACCCCTCCAAAATGTTCCTGCCCGGGACAAAAGCCGTCTGTACCGGATCCACAATCCTCGCCAAGGTCTTCCTCAACCTATTCGCTAAGATCTTAGCCACAATCAGGTAAATAGCATTCAAAAGAGCTACCGGCCTGTACTCCTGAATCTCATCTGCTCCCTCCCTCTTCGGCAATAAGAACAAGTAAAATTTATTCAATCTGTTGAAGCCCAAATTTCCTTCTCTGAACTCCTGTATTACCTGCACCACATCATCCTTCACCACCGGCAAAAACTCCTTATAAAAGGAGACGAGAAAACCATCCGGACCTGGACAACCATCAGCATTCAGCCCCCAGATCACCTTATGAATCTCATCCTCCTCAAACGGCCCAATCAAGCCTCCCCTCCATAACTCCCAACTCTTCAATTCCCGCATCCTTCTAGTCCTAAAATCAATGACAATCTAGGATCCACTTCCTCTCACCAATCGCCTCTCATTCAGTCCACCATAACATCACTATCACCTACCAATCACTGAACATTCCCTCGACGCAACTCCATCATCACCCTACCTTGACCCTACCCATTCCCATTCCTTGTCCTTAATGTGACTCCTTGTGCTCTTAAGCTATCTGGACCAGTTCATTTTTGCAAATCATCTTTTTGGTTTTTGTATCACATGGGGTCCCATGGGTTGTCAAACTTGTCTCCTAAGTAGCCGATACTTTGTTGAACACGTGTCCATTTATTAGGGATTTTTAATGGTGATTGTAATAAACCATATGGTGACTGAAAATCTGCATAGCACAAGGAAATTTTTTAGTTTATACATCTTCAAATAAATCATAGCAAAATCATTAGGACCAAATAACAATTTAGCATAATGAGGGAACCTTCTATATGATATATCTACAAAATATATATAATAATTAAATGATTGGAATCGAATAATATCTCTATGGAGAATAAAGTGTCACGTGTTAGGTCACGTGGCAAGTCTCAAGGCACCAGCCCTAAGGAATTTTGTGAGGGTGTGTTGGAGTCCAAGTCTCTTATTTTTAGTAAGTTAGGTGTCAATTAGTTGAGTAATTAGAGGTATTTGATATTCCATGATTCTAGGAGATTTAATTAATTGTGATTGAGTTTGTTTCTATTTTAGACATTAAAATTTAAGATTGGTTCTCTTTATAAGAGAGACTCTAATTAATTATTTTTCCTTAAGTTAATGCTTTATTTCTTTCCAACAACCACAACTCCTCTCTCCCTCCCTTCTTTTCTCTATCGTCGGCTACACCTCTCCTCTCTCTTTGTTTGTGTGTGCCTACAGCAGCCTACTATTGTTTTTCTCCTCCACGTGGAAGAGCCTCCCGCCACACTAGCACCCAAATCTTCAGATGGTATCAAAGCCTTTGATCTAGGCTCTTCCTGGAGTTGTTCCACACACGTAGGACGGAGAAGAAGAGAAGAAAAGCCATGCACAACAGACTATGCATGACTTTTCTAGAGGGCTACAGCCACGTGCACATGGCCTTTCCTTTTGACAAGCACCTATCTTCCATGCAAGAGCAAGAGGAGGAGATCACATGCAAGAAGGCCCTATATTGTGCATAATTCCGACGTGTATCAAAGCCTTGTGTGCCAAGGCATCTTCGCCGACTTGTGAGTTCTCTCAAAGAACTCCTCGAAGGACAAAGGACTCCATTGGGTGGCTTCCCTCACACATCCAACACCTTACATAAAGCGTATAAGTAGACGAAAGGCTCGTTTCTCAAAGACGGAGATGGTCGAGAGCGAAAATCAAATCAATACCGAAGAAGGAAAGGTTATAGTTCAAGGCACCACGATTAAGCTTCAGAGTGCCTCGAACTATATTCTATGGGCTCAAGCATTCAAGATCTTCGTGAGAGGACAAGACAAGTTGCATGTCCTTCTCGAGGAGGAATTCAAGTCCAAGGATTCAACGAAGAAGAAATAGTGGGAGAAAGAGAACTACATGGTGATGAATTAGATAATGAACTCAATCAATCCATCCACCGCCTCCAACATGTTATACAAGAAGTCAACGTACAAGATATCAGAATCCTTAGAGAAGAGATACTCCAAGAAGTCCAACAACACCTGCATCACTGAGATCTATAGCCGTATCTAGACGACTAGTCAAGAGGATCTTCCCCTTGACAAGTACTACTCAAAAATGGAGGCACTCATTGAAGAACTAGAGATCTACAAGCCTGTCTGCTGCAACAAGCAGACCATTATACGGGAAAGATAGCAAGCTGCAAGATTGCTATCGAGGTTGAATCCTCGATATTAGCCGGTGCATGATTAGATCCTTGTACTAGATGAGGAGTTGGATCTTGAAACAATTTATAGTCATCTCGAGAAGCTTAAAGAACCAGATGCAGGTTCCAATAGAGTTTCCATGTCTGAAAACACCGCCATGGCTACTTTTAATGGAGGCACAGGACGTGGAAAAGGGCATGGTCGAGGCTCAGGTCAAGTCTATCCACCGTGTCAACATTACGAAGGCACCAATCATCTGCAAGACCGTTGTTGGAACAAGTTTGGAAGACCTACATGTGGGGCTACAAGCACCTCACATGTGGAGTCTCTTACTCTAGTGGATCTAAAGAAGGTCAAGGCCATGTTCCAAGACGAGAAGAAGACGATCGCCGTCGCAACGACTATTGAGGTTGCCCAAGAGGCAATAACTTCAAAGGTCACAAGAGGCTACATCGTCACTCCTACCAAAGAGAAGATTGAAAATATGGAGCTTGAAGAAGAAGAGTGGTGGGGGCTCTAGCCTCGTCACAAAGCAAAGCAAGTCATCGTCCTCCCAGTCTTGACTTGAGGGAAAGTATGGAGAATAAAGTGCCACGTGGCAGGTCCCAGCATGCACCCTTGGGCGCTGACCCTAAGGAATTTTGTGAAGGTGTCTTGGAGTCCAAGTCTCTTATTTTTAATAAGTTAGGTGTCAATTAGTTGAGTAATTAGAGGGATTTGATATTCCCTAATTTTAGGAGATTTGATTAATTGTGATTAAGTTTGTTTCCTGTTTTAGATATTAAGATTAGTTCTCTTTATAAAAACTCTATGTGATTGTTTTTCCTTAAGTTAATGCATTATTTCTTTCCAACAACTCCCTCTCTCCCCTTCTCTTCTTCTCTCTACCACCGATAGCACCTCTCCTCACTCTCTGTTTGCATGCACCTACAGCAACCTACTGTTATTTTTCTCCTCAATGTGGAAGAACCTCCACGCCATGCTAGCACCTAAATCTTCACAATCTCCATGTAGGATCCTGAGAAGATGTTTAAGAAATATTTTATAAACTATGATGGCCCCACATCTCTCCATCAAATGAAGAAGTTTGGCTTAAAACTAGTGAAATGCAACCATGAGTAATGGAAGGTTACCGTTCAAATATTTAAGCTTAAGGGATTTCAATAGCATACTTATCTAGTTGGTCTCTTATTTATTATCTTTAAGCAAATCCTTATATCAAACTAATATTAATATGGTATCATGAGAAATTACTTTTATCATGTTTTTTTCCTTTAAAAGAAAAAAATCTAAAGCTTAGTTATTGGTGTCCTCCCTATGTTAAAATCCTAAGTCCTCCACCGATATGAGCTAAAATCAAATCAAACATGGAATACCTATTATACCTTAGCTACTAAGCTTGAAAATGGCATTCTTTCAAAGTAAAAAGGAACGCTCCTCGAAAGCAAGATCCTCCATGTTCCATTCAATCAAAAATGGGGCTAAAAAAGGGTTGCATCAGCAAATGTCCCTACACCTCACTACACCAATTAGCATGATAGAGTACATTCTCAACATAAGCTCTCGCACCATCAAAAATGACCCCATTTGTCTCCAATAAAATGGTCCACCTCCAATCAAATGGCCCACAACATCCAAAAGCATTGCTTTCTCCTTCAAACTATACTGCGTCAAATCAGGCTACATCACCGCTTCTAGAAAAGCTCCAAAAACCACCAAAAGAGGAAGTGGCGATCCATGTCACTTGCATATGAGCCTAATCTATGCAAGCATATGGCAGGTGAAGAAGAAATGACCAAGAACTTTCATACCATCATTACTCATTGAACAAACATTATCAGTTGATGTATCCAATCTCCAGCAACTAGCCTTGGTAACAATTCTCTACCGTTGCAACTCCCAGGCAAAGAAATGTATCTTCAAAGATGCCTTTGTCATCGTGAAGGGAATTCTCCACTCTTCTTATGTAATCACCCCTTTTCAAAAAAAAAAGAATGAAGGAAATCCTCCATCTTCCCACTCCCAAGCATCCTCCATTCCCACTCTCAAAACCATGTTGCTTAGAGATGTATGAAGCTGCATCATACAGGTGTCTAAAATAGCAAACAAAAAGGTCGATTTCCAGCAAACTTCCTCTACTACGAAAGGACCAATCCAGACATCTTGTAAGTATGCATCCTTGTCTTGTGCCGAAGCAAAAAGCCTAGGGAACACATGTTATAGGGGTTCATGGTAGCTAGAAGCATCATTGCCAAAACCTAAAACCCTCCGTAGAAATCATCAAGACAGAAAACTCCTTTACCCCCCCAGGAAAGACCCTTAAGAGATCTTTCTAAAAGGCCAACATTCGACCACTCATCACGTAACAATCCTCCAGTGGAGAAACCTACCACAAAGCTCCAACAAAATCTATACTAATAGTCTATCACTAGCTGCCATGATCCAAGCCTATGAATGCCTAATTCATAGGCAAGAAGAGATATATTCATGTCTCTCAACCTATGAATGCCTAATTCTACTTCTTCATAGGATGACACATATCTTTCCTTGCCACCAAATATCCACCTCTTCCCTGACCTCCTATACCCTTCCAAAGAAACCGTCGACATAGCACTTCCATTCTGGAATGACTTCTGAGACTGCGACATCCAAAAAAACAAACATATAGAAAATAGGTATTGTGGCAAGTACAGCATTTAGAAGAACTAGTTTGCTCCCCTCAAACAGCAATCTAGACTTCTACCTAGAGAGCTTCTTCCCCATCTCCTGCAGCCCCCAAGTCATACAAGATAAACCTAAGTAAGCGATAAGACAATTTAACCTTGGGTGTGGAGAGTAAAGAAGCCTCTATGTCAAACTTGTCATCATACATGCCAAAAGTAATACAGGTAGACTCAAGGTATTAATCTAGAGGCTTGAAGCCTCTACAAACACATGAAGCAAGGCAGCCAAATTCTTTGCTCGGAGTATCAATGTAATAATCGAAACTTTAATGCATAGAACAAGCTACATTTATTTGCTTAGAAGGGGCATAATGTAAGTAAAAGTTTCTTTAGGAATAAGGTATACATGAAAATGCTTCAATAAGTTTTGGCACACATCTTGCATGAGAAATGGAGAAAGACTGAGGTGTCGCATGCTGGAAAAATTCATTGACGTGGCATGCATGTGTTTTTGGATAAGGGTGAGGTGTCAACAAGAAAAAAGAAAATGGGTGTTGAGGTGGCAACACAAATTCCAAAGGGAAATGAGATGAGGGGGGCTGGCTATGGGTTAGAAAAAGGGAAGGAAGATGGAGAGATCACGTGAAAGCGCCCGAGATATTGTGAGAGAGGAAGGGAGCTGCAGCAGTGTGGTGGAAGCTGCAGGTACACCACTGTGACAGCAGCAAAGGCGGTAGCAAAAAGAGCAATAGCAGATATGAGAGAGAGAAAAGAACAAAGGAAAAGAGGTAAAAGAACAGGAATGAGATTTCAGGAAGGAATCTTTCATATCAATTCATATATTCATTCTATCTCCTTGACAAAATCTGTAGAGAATTCTCCGCCTAGACCCAGCCCTAATTTCCCCCTTCGTGTTCTTTGAAAAGCCCAAATTCTTCTTCTATTTTCTGAGAAATCTCCTTTATTGAAGCGTTGTCTTAACAGGTTAAGGATTGTTTTGAGTTTTGTCATGAGATTCTTGTTGTTTTGATCCATGGAAAGTTTGATTAAACTTCCTTCTAATTCCAGATCAAGTTCTTTTTTTCCTTTGATCTAATTACTGTAAGTTCTGAATCATTTACCTGGAAGATATATTTTCCATTCTTTTGATCTATTCTGATATTCTTGGGTCGGACTCTTAATTGAACATAAAGAATCCATCCTGTTTTGAATTATTGAAGTTGATTTCAGATCTATTTTGTGTTAGATGCCCAGTTAAATTAAATATACACTTTAGGCTGAAAATATTTAGTATTAGTCGCATAATAGAATTTTTGCATTGATGCATCAGACTTTTTCACAATTTATTTCCTAGTAATAATATAAACAGGAAATGGGAGTAAATATAATTCGATGAATTTAGAAATAGCCTATTCAAGCAATACTGTACAGTATACAAGTGTTGATTTTCATTATAATTGCAACAATTATTCAATGGAAAATTGCAATTGGATTCAAGTGGCTCAAATCTATTCATGCACGAACTTTTCAAAATAAAAAATCTATTCATGTACGAAATGGCTTTGAACCTATTTTCAATCAAGCTTAGAGATATTCCATGTATTATCATATATAAGACTGACTTTAGTTTGTTGATAGAGCACTCAGTTAACTCTTTGTATCATTTTGTCATTTATTTTGTTCTCCTGGACTTCTACTGTGATTTTTCCAACACCTCTCTTTATATAAAGAGGTGTAGGGTTTGAGAAATAAGATTAATCATTTTCTCCGACTAAGTATCATAGCGACGATCCTAGATCAACGCTCAAATATCCCACCTGCACAAGCCTCCGTACCCCTCCACCCAAAACCCTCACTCCCTGTTAGGACCCCAAAGGGCCATCACCGACCCTAACCAGCTACAGCCAGCCGCCACCCTCCATTAGGGCAGCCACCAGTGCCTCGTCGGCCGCCGCCGCTACCGCCTCTCCTATTGCAGGCTGCTACCCTCGACGCCTTCTCTAACTGCCACCGCGGCCTTTTGTAGGCACCGCCACCGTCATGCGCCTATCTAACTGCCACCACGGCCCTTTGTAGGCCGTCGTAGCTGCCCCTCCCTTCTACCGTCGCTACTACTCTCTAAGGCAGCAGGGCTGCCACCATCGACCCTCCTCCCTTCTACCACTGCTACTACTCTCTAGGGCAACGCTGTTGTTGCTCTTGTAGATCGACGCCCCCAGATCTAGGTCTTCTCAAGTAACCAACACTGCTCCTCTTCAAACCATCCATCTACAGAGGAGGGTAACCCTTAGAAAGCGTTGTTGGGGTCTTCCCCATACCCTAACATGCACTAGATCCTGATCTAAGGGATACATGTGATCCGTGGGATGATTTATAAGATCTCTTGATTCTAGAATTCATACTCTTAAGGTCACGATTCACTAGTTTCAGAGATTGCAAATCTAGAAAATAACTTCAAATCATATTAAAGACATCTTGTGGCTATCTTAAGGCACAATGGCGTCCGAGATGTCGTCAGGTACCGCTACGGACATCGAGAGTTACAAGACTCCCTTCTTTGTTCCTATCACCAAGATGAACAAGATCAACTATGCTAGATGGTCTCAGACTTACTCATGACTATAGAGGGACACAATAAGGAGCACATACTATTGGAGTTGGAGCCGCAAGATAAGACAGGGAAAAACGCCACATGGAAGAAGGACAATGCAATGGTCCAGGCATGGATTATGAACTCTGTGGAGCCTCAGATCGATGATGAGATTATGTACTACAGGACGGCCAAAGAGATGTGGAATTCTCTGCGTGACACGTACTCTCATGAAAAGAATTCCAGCAAAATGTTTGAGATTCACCATGTCATTGGTGGTCTCAAACAACAGGGCCAGTCACTTTTCCTGTACTATGCTACTCTGAAGGAGTTTCTAGAGAAGTACAATGCATGTCATCCTATCTGCACTTGTGCCACTCAGAGGGCACACAGAAAGGAGTATGTTGTCCTCCAATTTCTTAATAAACTTGGACCGGACTATGAGACTATGAGGTCCCAGATCCTGACACTAGCTGAGCTTCCATCACTTAAGGAAGCTTGTAGTCATATGAGTAGGGTGGTTGTTAGGCCATCCATGTCAGAGATTGGACAAACTCCTGTTCTTGTTGCTGCTGCACGTCGAGGACATGGTGCTCCATCTACTAGGGGAAGAGGGCGTAGTGGTGGTTGGGGTACAAGTGGAAAACCACGCACTATTTGCTCACATTGTGGCAAGATTAGTCATTCAGAGGCTTCCTACTGGACGAAGCATAGCAGACCTCCTATGGCCAATCAGGCTATTTCTTCTGAGGAGACGAGTGGCATAGTGTCCTGTGCTGATTATGATGCCGTTGTCCAATGTCTCTCCTAGTTGACCCAGGAGACTACTATTATTGCTGATACTATTGCTTTAGCCTCCTCAAGTATAACTCTCACTTATAGATCCAGTACTAGTAGTTCTAACAATGCCTTGAGGTTGGTGGATTCAAGTGTGTCTCAACATCTCAGTGGTGATGAGACATGTTTCAGACAGGTTCAGTATACTCCCTCAAGTAGATCTATGTAGGTGGCAGATGGCAAGCAGTGATGGGTTCATGGCAGCAGAGATGTAGCAGTGACTCTTGCACTGACTCTGCCTAATGTTCTTTATGTTCCAAAATTTTCGATTAGTCTTTTGCCCGTTAGTAGGATTACAAAAAACCTACACTGTCATGCAATATTTGATGAGTTGAATTGTATTTTTCATAACAAACTCACGGGGAGGACGATTGGTGATGAACATGACGAGGGGGATGTATATCGCCCGATCCAGACTCCATTGGTTGCTATGTGTTAGGGCAAAGTTGCTTTTAGTGCCAGTACAACTCTTCAGTAGCATCGTCGTCTTGGGCGCCCTTCACTAGACTGGCTTCGACGCCTCATCCCTCGCATATCACCTGCTACCAAGATTTTATGTGATGCATGACAGCTAAGAAAACATCACAAAGCTAGTTTTCCTTCCAGTTTTTCTCAAAGTTCTGCTGCTATCTTTGATTTACTCCATATGGATGTATAAGGTCCTAGTAGAGTATCAAATAGACTTGGTCATAGAGTTTATCTACTTGTTGTAAATGATTTTTCCAAGATGTCATGGCTATTTCTTTTAAAGAATAAATCGGATGTTGGGTTTGTGATTGAAACATTTATTTTACAAATAAAGACTCAGTTTTCTACCACTGTGAAAATTGTACGATCTAGAGTTCTGTACAGCTAAGTTAATAGCTTTTTACAAATCTCTTGGAATTGTACGCCAAACATCGTGCCCCCATACCTCGTAGCAAAATGATGTAGTGGAAAAAAAACATCATTATGTGTTAAATGTGGCTGAACATATAATGTGCCAAAAGTGTACTAGGTAGATGCAATGTTAACTACATGCTATTTGACTAACATATTACCCAACTCAACTATACAGGAACAAGTCCCCTAGCAGGTCCTCTATCCTAAGAATGACCTATTTACTGTACCACCTCGGGTGTTTGGCTATGTAGCCTTTGTTCACCTTCTAAGACCTGGCAGGGATAAGTTGGCTCCAAGAGTAGTCAAGTGTGTCTTTCTAGGTTATAGTAGCACCTAGAAAGGATACAAATGCTATGACCTCGAGGCAAGAAGAATTATGTGACTGCAGATGTCACATTTCATAAGCCTATTCCCTATTTCCCTACAGATGGTCATCAAGTGATGTTTGAAGGAGGCCCAACTCCTATGCATGTTCCACCAATTCCCTTAGAACAGATGCTTGTCACACATAGTGAGAATACCACTACTACAGAGACTTCCATGAGGCAGAAAGCAGAGATTACTCAGGTCTATAGGTCACATGTCACATACAAACAGCATGCATGGCGAGAAGAGCACACCCCCCACCACCTCAACCACTTGTCTCCTCCCCTGGTCAAGTATGGATTGATACTGATGTGAGTTATCCTAATGGTGCCTGTGCAGGTTCCTCTGATGAGCCTTCTTCTATTTCTACTAAGCCTATGGAGGAGGATATTAACCTTTCGATTGTTGTTCTGAAAGCTCTTTGTAGCTGTGCCCATTACCATATTACTGGGACAGTATCAACCAAGGTTCGAAATGCCGATTTCGACACCGTGCCGATAAAAGTCTAAGTGTGCATTTCGTAGGCATGCCAAAGGTACGCCGTGGAAATGCTCATTTTTTGATAGTCACACAGATGGGCATGCCAACGGAATGCTAATAACAAAAGTAGTCAAAATGATATCAATTTCAGGAAAAACAGGATTTCGATAGAGACAAGTCTAAAAAAGAATATATCGAGGACCAAAATCGCACTGTGTGTGTCCTCAATTTCAAAAGCACCTTTTTCGATTTCAAAAACCCAGCTTTCCTGCCCGCCTGCACCACAAATACTAAACATCTGCCGACATGCCGCCCATATCGTCGGCATGCCGTCGAAATGGTCGACATGCCGCTGGCATCCCTGTAAATCGACACCTTGTTCGCGTCGACACAACCGCTTCCTAGAAATGACCATGCCGACGACATGCGTCGACATGCTGTCAACATTTCCCAGCATGTCGTCGACATTTAAAACACCAGTGTTGACTACTAATCTTCGTAGTTCATTTGCTACCTTCACAGCTACTCTCTCTGTGACATAGGTTCCTACGTCCCATCAGCAAGCCATGCTAGATCCAAAATGACATCAAGCCATGAAGGATGAGATAGCTACTCTACGCTCCAGAAGGACGTGAGACTTGACCACTTTGCCTTCTCACACCAGAACAGTAGGGTGTCGTTGGATCTTTGCTCTCAAGTGCAACCCAGATGGTACGATCTCTCGCTATACGGCGAAACTGGTAGCAAAGGGATTTACCCAAACATATGGGATAGATTTCTTTGATACGTTCTCCTGTAGCTCGGCTGCCTACTGTCAGGATTCCAATATCTGTTGCTCCTCACTACGACTACCCTCTCTATCAATTGGATGTGAAGAACGCATTCTTATTTGGGGATCTTCAGGAGGAGGTCTATATACAACAACCCCCGGGGTTTAAGACTAAGAGGGAGTGTGTATGTAGACTAAAGAAAATCATCTATGACTTAAAGCAAAGTCTGAGAGCATGGTTCTAGAGACTCAAAGGAAGTACAGATCATGAGGCTTGTGAGATCTTCTGTTGATCATTCATTATCAGGGTTTTAAATGCCGACAACATGCCACCAACATGCCGCCGAAATGACATTTTTGTGGGAATGGCCATGCCGGCATGGAATAGCTATCGAGAAACAAAAATGCCATCGGCATGCCAACGACATGCCGATGACGATGCTGCTCTGCTTAGGCCTGATGTCGCTACACTGCAGCACCAGTCCTTTCCTAAGTGAGCATTATTGAATATCTAATGTGACAGATTAATATCATTGAAATATCTTTATGGTGCTTCATTTATTGTGCTCATTTATATTTTAATTGAGATTAACGTATGAATTCCTATTCGCTCCCTATGTTCGACCTCGGACTTCATTTAGATATTCGAGTTATAAATTTTATTTGTTGAAGAGCTATTTAGGAGACTTTACTACAACGAGACGCACTTAATCTCCTGAAAAGCCTCCTTCAACACCCTTCAAATTTACACTAAGCTTTTATGTTATCATAACGTTCAAAACATGTTCATCTAGTCCTCTATAACTAATGTGCACCCTCTCTTTTTACACCAAATTAAGAACAGTAACTTTTTAAAGGTTGACAAAAATGTCCTTTTATATCCCTGTAAGACCAAATCATAGCATTTTTAATCCAAAAAATATCCTTCAATCATCAATGCATCATTGAGCATTCGTTGAGCTATACAATGTACAGTAAGTTGTACTTATACATTCGCACAGTACGTCACGTCATCACTGACAGGCATAATCATAAAAACCTACAAATAATAATCGACGAATTCGTTCGCACACCAACGGTTATAAAAATTCAATAAAGAATAAAGTGTAACGAATGAAATAATTACGTCATCAACGGACATAATCATAAAAACGAGCATTTCCGCAGCGTACCCTAGACATGCCGGTGAAATACACACTTACAATTTCATCAGCACGGAGTCAAAATCGGCATTTCGAACCTTTTCGTTGTTTGTCAGTAAGAGCAAAGGGGGAGTGGTTGTGCTCCTAGTCTATGTAGATGAGTTGATCCTCACCAAAAATGACATTGCTGGAATAGCAGAGGTGAAAAGAAAGATGGCTGAAGCTTTTGTGACGAAGGATCTAAGTGAACTCAAATACTTTCTTGGCACTGAAGTGGAGCACAGTAGAGACAGCATTGCTCTCAATCAGCGCAAATATGCTCTTAATATCTTGCAGGAGACAGGAATGATAACATCCAAACATGTGAATATACCTATGGATCCCAAATGACACCTCTATGAAACAGAGTCTCCGCTTATAGATAGCAAATCTTATAGACAATTAGTTGGTAAGCTGTTATATATTACTATTACACGTCCTAACATTTCCCTTGCAGTCGAGAAACTCAACCAGTTTATGGACAAACCAACCAAGCAACATTGGGATATTGCTATGCAGGTGCTTAGATACGTGAAGAAAGCACCTGGTAGAGATATCTTATTTCAGAAGGCCACGCCGCACACCTATGAGTATTGTTGGCTATTCTGATGCCAACTATAAAAGATGCATAGCAGACAAGAAGTTGACAACTGGGTTCTGCACTTATGTGGCAGGAAATCTAATGATCTGGAAGAGCAAGAAGCAGCAGGTGGTATCTAGGTCCAGTGCAGAGTCTGATTACTGAGCTATGGCTCAGACAGCTACAAAGATAGTCTACGTCAGATCGGTGCTACAGGATCTCCATATCCAAGTAGAGGGACCAATGAAGATGAGGAGTGATAATCACGCAACTACATACATTACAAACAACCAGATGTTCCCTAAACGTACGAAGCATGTTGAGGTTGATTGCCACTATACCAGAAACCTGATACAGCGTAGAATTATCTACACTACATCAATGCCTTCTAAAGATCAAATTGCAGATATATTCACGAAGCCTCTTCCAAGATCCGCACTGGACAAATGTTGTTCCAAGCTAAGCATCATTGATATATATGCTTCAGCTTGAGGGGGAGTGTTGATAGAACACTCTAGTTATCTCTTTGTACTGCTTTGTTATTTATTTTGTCCTCTTGAACTTATGCTGTAATTTTCCCAACACCTCTCTCTATATAAAGAGGTGTAGAGTTTCATTTCAGAAATAAGACTAATCATTTTCTTTGACTTAGTTGTATCACAACTTGAGTATTCAATCATCCACATGAAACACCTCAAGAGCTAGAATGATGGAATACTCTGATCAAACAATGCACGTAACGTACATGGGATTTTGTGATGAAGGGTAATCCCTAAAATTAAAGGAACTCAGACTCCTTACTGTCAAATTAATAATGCAGGGTAACAAGCCTTACCTAACCCACACTATAGGGAAAATGTTCACTAAAAGAGGGTAGCTCCTTGGTTCTTTTCATCTACCCAGCCGGATTCAAAGAATACAACCAAACAGCAGGGCCATTGAACCACTCACACACAAAGGCTAGCCTTGGAACTTTAAGTAAAATTTTAAGGAGCGTCGGAGTATTGTTCGCTTCGGAAGAGAATATCACGAGACCTCATCTGTTATGGGATGATAGTCTAGCAGTGTAGTTCATGAAGGGCGAGATCCCCACTACCTATGGGCAAGCTTGCTCAAAAGGACTAATACCCTAGGGAGTCACGCTAGATTGACCTCATGATTATGAGGGTGTGATTATGAAGCTTACAACCTTATTATACTGTGGAAGATGACTAAAATGTGTGGTTAAGAATTGAGATATTGAATAAAGCTATTGTAATCCGAAGCCATCAAAAATTCCAAGTTCTTTTACTATCACTTTGCTCATGACAATCTTTGAACTTAAAGATTTCCATTGGTTTGTCATATTTAAATTCCACTCTTATCAATTCTCTTGCTTTCATACCTTTATTTAGAATATAGGCTCCTATCGGATCATTTAGCTCATGCTACTTTCTTGCAAACCCCCCCCCTTCAGGGCAACCAAAGTGAAAGGGTAGTTATCCAAGTGATAACTACCCAAGTATTTCATTAAAAGGTGGCACTAGGCCATGTCACGAATTACAGTTCCAACGAGATAAAAGCGATAATACAGACTCCACAAAATTATCTACATAAGGATGCTGACCCCTAAAGACCACCGCATTCCTTCCGAGCCATATGCTCCATAAAATAGCAAGAGGCCACCCCCTCTCCTTTGTCTGGAAAACACTCTGCCCTCCAATTTTGCTGTCGCACCTGAAGCATCTCCGAAAAGCGCTACATGAGTCCTGCAACCACCACCAATCACTGAAGCACCCCCAAATCTGTCCAACACAGGGCACATGAAGAAAAGATGCTCAATGTCCTTCGCACCGAGGCAAAGAGTGCACGTCATATCTGCTCCTTGGGCCCATCTGGCTCTCCACGCCTTTATCAAGATCATGCCTCTCCTAAATAGCCCCACAAAGATCTTCACCTTTAATGGACATGCAGCCTCCCACACTAGCCTGCAATCTCTGCTAAGAACATCCTCTGTCATAGGATTCTCCCACAGCCTCCTATACGCACTACGGATCGTGAAGTCCCCTTCTTCCCAACCAGACACATCCCCCCCCCCCCCCCTCCTCAGGCTGGAAACCCTCCAACTCTTGTAGCATCCCCTGTAGCTCTTCAATCCTCTGGTCGAAGAGGTTCCCCACCAAGTTGGGGCACCAACAACCATCCCAGGCATCTGCTACTCGGGCATCTCTGTCAACAGCCAATGCTGCAAGTCTGGGAAACCGATCACATAGCCTCCCCTATCATGTCTAGTCATCTATTCAAAATCTGTCTTCCCTCACCAAGCACTGGCGTGAAAAAATTTTGGACCCTCGACGCCACCATCGATAACCCCTTGACGAAATGGGGCGCGCCCCTTGGAAGAGAGGCCACCAGCCCCCAAAACAGGGAAGCCCCATAGCACGAGCCCCCTACCAGGCCGACCTCCCCCCCCAAGTAGTCTTATGAATCACTTGGTTAAAAAGCTGGCATTCATCCTTCCCACCTCCCTAACTCCCACACCTCTCTCCTTGAGAGGCATGCACACCTCCTCCTATGCCACCAACTTTACCCCACTCCCATTCGCCCCATAACTCGTCTAGAAAAAATTCCTCATGAGGCACTGAATATTCTTTTCAACCTAATGTGGCATCTTCAACATTGCTGCAAAGTAAGAAGGCATCGATGCTAACACCGCCTTCAAGAGCACCAGCCTTCCACCCTTAAATAGTAGCTTCGATGCCCACCCTGCCAACCGCCCCTCAATCCTCTCAACCAGAGCCCTTAAGTAGTTGAGTCTTGGCCCCTCAGGTGCTATCTAGACAAGATCACAAGGAACCTAAGCCACCAATGAGCCTCAAGGAGAAAATCCACTTTCTATTGAGGGCAATGGACATAGTGTTGAAGATACTTTGTTGCACGATGAAGACTAAGTAGGTACCATTCCCATGTAAAAATTTCTTTTTGACTCAGGAGTAAAGAATATTTACACTTATGTAACTCCTTAACTTTGTAAATTACTTTTGAGGTTGTGTTAAAAGACTTTGTCTTTTAAGGAACAATTACTTGTACAAATGAAAGTAGCTTTCTTTTTCTTAAAGTCTTATGTTTGATCTTGAATATCAAAATATTAAAGGAATCCTTAAAGAGGATTTCTGATACAGTCCAAGGAAACTACCATGGAGATCAGTATTTATCATCCAAGGCATGACAATCGAACACCCCCCTCCCCGCATCCCCCACCAACATAGTGTCATTTGCATGCTCCAATAGGGAGACCATCAAATCAAAATCCTAGCCAGTTGAAAAAACCAACAACAATGCATGGGAGATTACAACTGAAGCATTGATAGTGACCAAGGTTTTAAATATCGATATTGATATTGTATCGACAAGTAAAAAAAGGAATATATCGGGGATATATCGCTGATATCGATGAATTTTGGGGAAATCACTCAAAAAGGTAAAAAAATATCAAAAAATGTCATAAATTTAAAATTTAACATTTTAATAACTAGTACATCATGAACAAATGACTAGAAAATAAATTTTAAATAAAAACATAATAAAAATACACTAGTTACATATCGGCAATGTCATATATTGAAGAAAAAGCGTTCCTATCATGATAAACTTTATGTGTGTTTTTTCCCTTTCTCAGATTTCCCGCCTAACAATTCATGTGTGTGAGCACCTGCGAGTTTGATTTCCTTTCCTGCTTGCGAGTTTTTCCAAGTTTCCTACCCATTGTTAGCAGCTTTCCCACCAACAATAGATGCTGTCGACGATATATTGCCAATATTTCAAAGATATCGCCCAATATATCGACGATAAATCTTAATATCGACGATATATCGTCGATATTATGGAAAAAAGATACTGCATATAATATCGATATGCCTAGACCCGACGATATATCAAACCTTGATAGTGACAACAAAAGGCAAGAGAGTCAATAGGCACCCTTGAGAATTTCCCATCTAGGTTGCACCAACTACCAGTGGGATTATCAATTAGCCAAACAGAGAATAGATAGTGATTATGCATCTTTTCATCCACTAAATCAATGCCTTAAGAAAGCCCCTCCTTACTAGTACGGCCCAAAAGAAGCTCCAGTCAACAAAATCATATGCCTTCATAAAATCAACCTTTGAAAGTCCTTCCTGGTAATTCGCTGCCTATATAAGATCATCACCAAGGTCAAAACAAAGTGATCCATACAACACCTCTCCTATATAAATGCCAACCACACCAAATATATCAGTAGTCAAGAACCAAATGCAGTATATATAAGCTAGCACCTTTTCCACAATCACATAAATGATATTAGAAAATGCAATAGGTTGAAGGTCATCCGTCGTCTCTACCACATCCTTCTTGGAAAGTCAAAACAGAAATAACTCTCCAATCTATCAAAATGACGATTTCTTGCTAAACATCATGAAATGGCCTAAAAATTATGAAATGACCACCAAAACATCCTCTACCACCAAATATCAAAACACCTTTTAGAAAAGCACTAGAAATCCATCCAGGCTCAAGGATCCTTCTATGTTTAAGTCCACAGGGGGTCACCGTCACCTCCTCCGCAATGACCTTTCCCACAAGCACCTCCTATTAATCACCTATCAATCTGATTATGTCTTGTCCTCTCTGTCACCATCATTCTATGTGCCTCCTACCATAAAATTGTTTGAAATGAGAAGCCAGAAATCCCCAACCTACTAGCTGGCTATGATGTCAGTTCCATCCTTTCCCTACGGGATTTTTTCTTCTTCCTTTTGCACAAACATGGAAAAAGGTCTGTTAGCATCTCCCTCTTTTAACCTAATCTGCCAAGAGTGTTGCCTTTATTCAATTCCCATCTTCCTATCTTACCCATCAACCACTTTTATATGCTTACACCTGGTTGCAACCTCATCTATCTGTAGGCTGCATAAGTCCTACACACTGTCCAAAGTAGAGATAGCCTTCAATGCCTCTGTCCTTCACTTCAACTGCAATCTGTACTTCATCAAGCGCTCCCTTGAGGTGGTCAATCTAGGCTATCTAGCAACCAAAGTCCAAGTTACAGAATCAGGAGGTGGAACACTTCTCCATTGACCCTCTACAATCTCTTCAAAGCCAGCTTCAAGCAACCAAGACTTTTTGAACTCGAAAAGAGTGCAGCATCTAAGGTCATCATTTGACCTCCAACATATTGGGATGTGGTCCAAAAAGGCCTGTCCAAGGAAATGGCATTTGAAAGAGGGAAAAAGTCAATGCACTCAACCGAAGCAAGAAACCTTTTTATGCACGAACAAGCATCCTTGGGCAAGGAACTCCTCTGAGCAAATCGACAATAGAACCATCAAATCCAACTCTACTAGCACATTACTAAAACCCTCTGCACAATGTCTCTAGTTTTTCTCCCCCCGTGGCTATCACCCACTTCCAATGTGATGTTTACATTGCCAATCAGCCAAGGCAACTCTGGAAAGGTGCTTCAAGCCAACAAGAGTCCCTCCTAAAGTTCACTTTTTTCGGACTCTCCTTGGGGCCTGCATGGCAACGTGAGTAGAGGGCAAATAAAATTGACTACCTTGTTCACAACACTAAAAGACTATGAGAATCGAAAATCACATCCTACTTTACACAAAAATCTGCACCCCAAGTGATGACTACCCGACAAACCTGTTGAACTTAAACTTGAAAACTCCTCCATTTGTCTCCTCCATAGGTGCCCAATCACGATCAATACAACCCAGGACCATAGTCAATCAAGTACCATCCCAAGCATCTCCAATGGCCAAGGTATCACAATCAGAGCACATTCCACTAGACCACTTTCATTGGGCTTTACACTCCTGACCTACAAAGATGGTCTGCAGTGGGAAAAGTTGCCACCTGCAGGTGCTCATGAATATGCCTCAGAGCTCAATCCAACAAGCCCCATTGGATTACACTATCTGTTCCTCATAGCACTAGCCAAAGTCACTCTGACACAAATTGGATGATCGTCAAGCCCCACCTTGGCATCAACAGAGTTTTTTTTTTTTTTAAAAGGGCATCAGTAGAGAGTGTGAGTATCACCAGATTGCTACCGCCACTCTAAATAGCATGCATAACCATCCTTCCCTAAATCATGAACAAATAGTGATTGTCCAACTTTGCCTATTCAGCAACATCATCTGCATCACTGTGTTCATCACGGTCATCAAAAAGTAAGTTAGACTTCAAAAAAGGTCGATCCTTCACTTAGAAGTAGAGAGACAACCAATACACAAGGGAAGGAGACAATGGAGAGGGTCAAAAGATCACGCTATTGGTCTAGTATAATATCATCTGCGGTTATAAGCTCGATGACCCAATGACTTAGAAGCCAGAGGGCAGCATCTTGATAATGAGATTGACCTATACAGAGAGAGTGTTGGTCGATGTCAAGGAGAAGTAATCAGTGAGAGGAGGTTGACTTGCACTATATCAGCAAAAGAGGAAAAGGGGCATTTGTGATTAGCTTGGCAATCATGACCAGAGGCTTGCGGTCTCAGGCAATTGTTACAAGTTATCATTGCAGCATGGATGGAGGTAGGCGTCGTAATGTAAAGACTACTAGGCCTATAGTTCCAACCATCGCAGTGCCCAAACAAAAAAAGTGGAAGGAAGGTGCAGGAAATGGGACTGGGAGGAAACATACAAATTCATCTAAAACTGTAAAACTAATGATCGGGCTCATCTATATTTTCTAATTACAACACCTGCAAGAACAACAGCCAGCCAACTTCATTAAGGTGTTTGCCCCACAGTGTGAGGGAAACATCAAATGCAGAGTAGATCGTAGAAGCTAGAAAAGAGCATGTTCTTGCAGCAATAAAAACAACGGTTTACGGGATGTTACTGCCCTTCGAAATAAGGAAAAGGGACCCCCCCATTCGATTTGCTTGAGTTAACGTGATGCGGAAAAGGGACCCATTCTACTGGTACTGATCCATTTCTCACCTTCCGAGCAAGAGGCAATTATCGTGCTGCCATCCGCGGTCCCATAACTGGCGACAGCACCTGCCAACGTCAGGATGGACTTCTTGTCATGCACCTTGTCATGCTCCCACAAGATCTCCGGATGAGACGGCTTCCCCTTCCCTTCAGCCTCTGGCTTGGCGATGTTGCCGTACATGTAGAGGGACCCCCCGAAGAGCGTCTGCGCTGCCACGACCACGGAGGAGGCCCCCTCGGAGAACTCCACGGCCGTCGGGTTCGCACCAGCAGGCAGCTCAATCTTCAGAAACCTGACACGAGCTCGCATCCCTCAACTCCCATTAGAGTAAGAAAAGGAATAACGCAAGTATGTACGTACTTGAAGCTCTTGCTGGTGGCGTCGTCGATCTTGAAGACCCTGATCGCGCCATCGCCGCACGCTGCAGGCAAAAAGGAGAGGTGATCAGAGGAGAGAAAAGGGGGCGGGATGGGTCTTCCAGGGGATGGGCGTACCGGTGGCGAGGTTGCGTCCGTCGGAGGAGAAGCAGAGCGAGGAGACGGAGTCGGAGTGGCCCTTGAGGGTGTTGACGTCGAGGTGGTGGTGCTTGCGGGGAGGCTCGGAGGGAAGGTGGGGCTTGTGGTGGTGTTGGTGGTGCCTCTTGGAGGAGGAGGGTGGGGGTTTGGAGGAAGGTGGCTTCTGGGGCTCAACAGGTTTGGGGGCGGAGATGAGGGAGACGACGTCGGTGCGGCGCCGGCGGAGGTAGTCGGCGAAGAAGAGGAGGGCAAGGAGGGCACCGACGACGCCCGAGAGGATGGGAATGGAGAGGGACGATACCTGCACCATTTGCGCGGTGATGTATCCGACGACGAAGATGATCTGTGAGGGATCGGAGATTTTAGCTGCTGCTGCGGGAGGTGATGGGTTTTGGGATGGTGTACCGGACGCGGCTATGAACTTCTGCGCTCTGCGCGGTGCTAAGAATTCTTCGGAAGAGGAGGTGCTTTGTTGATTTTGTGCCACCGTAAGGGTTAGATAAATGTTTGGTGTACGGTTAAGTGCACATTTTCTTTTTTTGTCGTAGAGATGTCATCATTTATAATTCTGATATATAATTAAATGATATCATGATTATAAACTTAAGTATATAAATTGATATATTTTTAATTGTATATTTATCATTATTCAATTAATCTTATTTATGATATTTTAAATTATAGAGAAAATTTTACTAAACATAAATTTGTACGCATCTAATATGTTGTGACACAAATTTAGTTAATATAGACTTTTGATATGTACTTGTGGAAGTATATGTACTCCCTTATAATTTTCTATGTAGGAAGTAATTGATAGAACTTCGGTTACAATTTATTTATCAGGTTATCATTTTTGAAATTTACATAATTAAATGTCAGCCTATTCAATTGGTCCTTTAGTTGCAATATTAAATAATTCCTAAATTTTGATCCTATTATCTCTTCACAATGTACCATTCCTTTATATACACAGTTGGGAATGAGTAGAAGACGTCATGAGATTTCGAAGAGCATTTGTGATCATGTGATATGTATGCTCATTCATATTATCTCTTTTTTTTGTCTAAAAGAGCATTGATTTACAAGTGATGGCTTAATATCATGTATTTATGCTTGTGAAGATTTTATATTAGTCCTTTAGTTATGTTTTTATAGCAGTTCATGTTGTTAAAGGTGTTGATATTGTTAATAGAATTTGCATTAGCACAAGACGTCATAGGACCTTAAAGAATTTCTATCATCTTATTAATTATATGATCCTAATCAGCAAGCCTCTGTTTAGATAAAGCTTCGTGAAGCTTGTTATGAAATGTATTGATCTCGTAATCATGAAGTAAAATCATGTATTGTTGCATCTCAAGAGTAGTTATTCTTTTAGTTATGTCCTTATGGTAGGTGATGTTGTAGGTGTTTATGGTGTGTCTCGAATGTGCATTGATAGGGTTAAGAGTGTTCTATATGTTCATTGTGGTTCATATAGATTATCTACATTGTGTGGTCACCTATTATGGTTCTATTTGAAGATGATATATGTTGTGAATATACTTTAACTGGTTGTACGCCTCTCCTGTAACATCATTGTGATTATCCTCATTCGTGTGAATTCTTTTTTTTTTTTACATTGTGTAAATTGTCATTTGCTTTCCCTTCTTATCTTTGACAATGTTGTGTTGATGATTATATGTTACTTGGAAATACATACCTCCTTCTAACATTGTTAATGTAGTTGAATTGTCATGTGTTTTACCTCCCATATTTTGTCACACACACACATATATATATATTCTTATTATTTATTAAAATTAGAAGGAAAATGTTTGTGAATGATGTAATTCACTACTGGTCATATTCATTATTTTTTGAAATATTAATGTAAAACTTGAATGGTTAGTTGGAAATGATTTTTACTTTTGACTAGATGACCATCATTGATTGTTTGTTAATATTTGTAATAGTACTCATTTAAAATGGATGTTACGGTGCTAATATAGATTATTGATGCCTACGTTTCTTTAAAACTTTATCATGTAGTTCATTCATGAATGATGGTCCTCTAAATAAATGATTATCTAAATATTTTGGATGCGAATTCCTAGTTATGGCTTATGATTAGCATTTTTTAATATTAATAGAAGAGTGATAGTGTTGGGAAGTTTTGTGTTAAATCTTTTTGTTGATCAACTGTTATTATGCAATTGTTTTTTCTTTTGAAAATATTTCTATTAAAAGGAGAACCTATAACAAATTAATATAAAGGGAGACATAATATCCTCACCCAGAAGGGGGGAAAATGCCCTACAAAAATGGGGGAACGCAAAACACAAAAATCAAGACAATAAATAAAGGAAAAAAAAAAGAAACACGGCACAAGAACGGGAACTGGATGACCTCTTGAAGGAGGGTGACCCCATGATCAAAGAAACAACGCACCAACGAGACGAGTCTCGAAAATCGCACCAAGTTAATCGTATAAATCAACCAAAAGGCCAAAAATGACTAGAAACTTAATCGTAATAGCCTAAGGTTACACGTGGTCCCCAACAAAATAAAAAACTACCATAAAATAAAGAAAAAGAAAACCTATAACTCTCCGAGGCACGAAACCACCCCTACGACCGATGAACGAGTAAGCCACCTATATCACCCGCATCACCACCGCAGAGTGCCCGCCAACGACCAAGAGCCACATGACGGCAGGCGTCGGAGAGGCCCGCAAGGCCACATTGACGCCACAGAATCTGATCTTGGCCACTCGACCAAAATCTACAACCATGGCAGTCGATGCAACAACGGCCTACACTCAGCCACTCGACCTCGGCTACACGCCACAGCAACCACGGCCGACAAACAGCCACTGGTCGAACTGCCAGTGCACAGCCACGGCCACACGACTCTAAAACCATGGCCAACGAGCTAACGCACAACCACCGGTCACACGCATCAGCAATCTCTCGACGACAAGCCACGCAACCATGGTCACCTCGAGAGACGAACGAGCGTCATAAGCCGCCACCCATCTTGCATGTCAAGGAGTCAATCCGTATGCCAAAGAGGGAAGGTGCAAGGAGGAGATCAGATAGTCCAAAGTAAGGGAGGGGCATCGATCGACCTTGTACAGCCGATCCGAGCTCAAAGGGTCTTCACCGAGAGTTTTCCTGCTTTCTCTCTTTGTTTTGGGTGGAGAGGAGTGCAATTCAAATAATGCTCTCAACAGCGAGCATCTCAATAGGAGGATTGTAACTGTTATTATGCAATTGTTGAATCATAGAGATATCTTTTATTTATTAAAGAGAATTGGCAAAGTTGAATTCTTAGTTACTTGCTTTATATTATATGAATTTTCATGCTTTCCTACTTCCTGATATATAGTGAATCATGAAGGTGCATACTTGTTTGTGTCATTCATCATGATAATCCTCTCATTTTCTAATATATGCATTGTGATAATTTTGCAGTCGGGAAATTCACTTTGTCTAATTGTCGCTACACTTGTCTATGAAAAGAGTACTTGATAAGATTTTGCCATAATTCATTTATCAGTTCTTTGTGTTAGAGTCTTCCATCATTAAATAGTGCATGACATTAATTTCATGCTTTGGTTAGACTTCTATTTACTTTGAGGGAAGTATAGTGCAAAATTTTTTGCTTTGCTTATTGTTGCAACATACATGATTTCTTCCCTAGTGCGTTTGGTCATAAGTAGAAGACATAATGGGACATTGGAGATGATATTTATCAAGTTTCACAACTAAGGTCATAGAGTATTAATTGCTACAATACTTGTATGGGAGGGCATGTTTACTATTTTCACTATTTGCTTGACTTTCTAGCAATTGTGGGTTATACATCCAGTTTAGTAAGATTTTGAATGAGGGGGAGATTGTTCTCTTCAAGTGGTTTCATTGGTGCTAGCTCTATTGTTCTCTATTGATGTTCTTCATGTTTCGTACTTCTTTAATTCCTTGGAACGTGAATTTTTCATATAATTATTAAGCGTGTGACAATATGGTATGAAAACTTTAGCATGTATCGTCATTGCATTTTTTTTTGTTATACAAATCAGGGAAATTTATAAACGTTGATTGTTAAGAGCTCATAATGTCAAGCGTGATGAAGTTTCTCTGCATATGATGTTTTGTATTCAATGTATTTTCCCAATTCTTATTATTCTTTAATTTCTTATGATTGCAGGTGGTGTTGTTGTAGATATGGATGGTGTGCAACCAATGTGCATTGATGGGGTTGATGACAACGTACATGAACAAGGTGTCATGTATATTTTTCTATCATGTAGTCATGTATCATCATCCTTGTTATGCTTCTATCATGTTTTAATAAACTATAGTGTCATAGTACAATCGATAAAAGTGATACAACATTTAAATTTATAATGCTTGAAAAAAATGTGAGTTCCGAGGTCGTTCTCAAGGAGCAAATATGGAATTCAATCACTAGTCGCAATAATAAACAATGAGCACAGTAATTAATCACAATAAAGATATGCAATGAATATAAAAAAAATGTATTCAATAATGAGCCAAATTGTATCTCAAAAATCAATGAGATAAAAAGAGAATTAGAACCTAAAAATGGTGATTTGAATTACCAAGTAATTTTCACAATTAAGCACATATCCCAATGTCAACTCTCAATTTCAATTCACAGCCAAATATCTCAATAGTGGTCTTAAACCACTTATCCACATCAACCAGGAGCCAAATATCCCTACAGTGCCCCAAATCAATGTCAGACATCAAAGCGAACCTCAGACGACTTAAAGTCACCAAGTACAGCAGCACACCATTCTGAAATCTACTAAGTGCCGGGTGCGTGGACACACACCCCGAGGCAAAAACCTCCCCCCACCTTCCTCAAACCTTCTCGTCTTTCTCAAATCCAGACCATGTAATCGAATAGGCGGGTAATTGGGTTATCGGGTCATGAGTAGTGTCCAAGCCCACGGACAGTGATTGTGGTTGAGGAGTGAAGGCTAAGGTGAGCAGTGGACCTCACTCCCTTGTGCCGAGGCAAGCAGCCCTCTTCACAAATGCCTTATATACTCATTTCAAAAATAAATCCCACCGATGTGGGACTAAATTGTCCTAGTTCTTTTGCACAGCAGCGTAGAGGTGTTCATCTTGATTGCTAGTGTCGTGGTGATCCTTGTGCCAAATTGAAGCAGCAGCTGGAGTCATGAAGTAGTTTCTAGGTGGTGGATTCAAGTCTTGAGGCTGACGCACGATGGCCAGCAATGGGGGTCGCAAATGGAGCTTTGGCATTCACCTGAAAAGCATAAAAACAACCCTACGACCCAATTAAAAAGTTTAGGAGACTCGTCGTGGTGTAAGGAGTTTAATAGCGGTGGTGGCAAGGTGTTTCGTGGTCCAATGTGGTCGAACAAAGTCAAAGGAGCAGGAGGATGAGGGGTTTGTTCGATCGAGCGATGGAGAGAGTAAAGCTCCTAATTAGGTTAGGGCTTTTGCTTGTGGAGGTGAGACGAAGGTGTGGGTGGCAGTGGTGTGTCGTTTCATGCGGTGTAGCGATGGCGTGGACTCGCTGAAGTCATGGCCAGAGGCGGGAAGGCGAAGTGGGAGAAGGTGGTTCAGTGGTGGAATTGAGTTCCTAAGGAGCTAAACCTACGCTAGGAAGAGAGAGAAAGAGAAGGATCTAGTTACTGGACAAAAGGGGAGTGGAATCCACATTGGCGTGGCTTGCCAGTCGTGGAGAAGACGAATACCTCCGACAAAGAAGAAAGGTCAAGGAAGGTGGAGATTTGGTCGACTGCTATCAGAAGAAGACAAGGAAGAAGATGGTGCTTCCAATTTGACCGTTGGATACACAAACGAGGGAGAGCAAGAGATCCATCGGAGCCACGGCAGAGGTGGCTAGAGTTTGAGGAGGAAGAAGTGTTTGTGGTCAGAACTTGGCTCAAATTGGACCTAGGAAGTTGGGGAACTTAAATAGAGCATGTAGCAACCCCAAATTACACAACAATCAGTGCAAATTCCTCACGCGAATCACAGGGAATCCACACTGATTTCATGAGTTTGATAGGCTCTAGGATTTGAATCAGGGCTTAGGATCAAGTCCAATGTGTAGGGGATTGTCTCAGGAATAATCTCTCCAACTTTGGAGAGATTTGAGCGAGAATCGAGTGATAAATCCTTGTTCAAAGTCAGCGGTGGAGGTTATGTTCACATTCAATGGTGGCAGGCACCAAAACGAAAGGAATACAAGAAAGCTAGGGGGCCATTTGTGAGAAACTTAAAACCTGGGGTTTAAGTGTAAGAAATAGATATTTTAAGGATTAAATTGCAAACGAGGTTAAGATAGACTCTGATTAGGCCTAAATTTTGGTCTTAACCTAATTTAGACCCAAGGAATCTAATGCTGAACTTGGATTTGAGTTTTGACCATGTTTGATTGGGTAAACTTCATAGAAGCCCAAATTAGGGCAAATTCCCGTCTGAATATTTGTTTTTAGTCAAAATGGGTTTAGATGTTCAAAGTAAAGGTATTAAATCTCTTAGAATATTTTTCAATGAATGTATCAAACCTCTTAGAATATTTTTCTATGAATTTTAGTAGGTTTAGATTGATTTTATCCTGACCATAACCTTTTTAATTTAAGTGGGGTTGAAAATTAGGGTTTTTAGTATGCTTTCGCCATCAAAATGCGTGAAACCATGATTCATTCAGTGTAAACCCACTTTTTAGTTTTTTTATGCTTAATTGATCTTTAATTAACCCCTGAAAGACCTCGTAGTTAATCTACATCTATGATGTGTTGTTAAAATAGTAGAAATAACCATGTTTTCTTTTCTTCCCAAAATAGATCAGAGTGTAATTATGGGCCTCAAGTGAACATTTAGAATCATTTATCTCTTTATTCCAACTAATTAAGTTAGTTATGACGAATAATAGCGTTACCATCAATCATGTCTTTTGAACATGATGTATTCCTACATATTCATTTTTTTCCATGTGTAAGTACTTGAGTACATGATTTTTGTTGTGCTCTTTTGTGAAATATTTGCATTGTGAATATGCTAATATGGTTGTTTTTTTTGTTAGGAGTTATTTTATTCATAATAGACATATTTCCCTTTCAAGCATATAATTTGTTCGTAATAGATATTAGTATTTGTGAGATGTCTTTGCCACCATGTCCTGTGCAACGCGTTTTCAATCCTATTATTCGGTAATTTTTAAAGGAAGATTATGTTGAACGGATACAAACGACGAGCCATCATATCTATTTTTTCTCAATTTATGATAATTACGTTAAGTATACTATTATTATTTTCAATTGTGTAGATCATATTGGAAATAACAAATGTTCGTTGATGTTTTGCTATTTTATTAATGAATTGAATACGATGATGCATTCCTTCGTAATATTGTTTGCAATAGAAATTGTGCATTGTACTATAAACTAGTGTTTGTATTATGCCTTCATCTTTATTGTTGGTTATATCCATGTATGACATATGATGTATTTCTAAACGATGGTAGTTTCATTGATTAATTATCGACTAATTGTAAATGCGGAATTATCTCATGACATGTTACCATTTTCAAATTTTGTTATTTGAGGATGGTGTACAAGTGTCATAATGTCTAAATGTTTTTTTTCTACAATCTCTTGTCTGTCGTGTGTTTGTAGTCTTATTATGAAATCTTTGTAAAGATTTAGCAAATTTAAAGTGCTCATCATTCTTTCTTTGTGTGTTATTTGAATATTTCTAGTTGTTGAGGTCTCATTTTTCATTATTGCAAGAACTTTCAAAGATATTTGGATGATGATTATTTATCATTATTATTATATATCATGATATAGTGGAGGCACTTTTCATCATTTCCTTGGCAGGTCACTTTTGTTATTTGATTTTCTTTATTTCATGATGTTGAATAAAGAAAATGTTATATATATCAATTCATTTCTTGATGTGTTTCAAGGCCAATGGTATACGGTTTAAATGTTGTCACATTTTGGAAATTCGTCATTTTTGTTTGGATGCATCATGTTTTTATTTTGAAACTGTAGTTTTGAATTTGTAAGCATCATGTAGTTTTTTAGCTTCTTTCCTAAAGGGCACGTATATGTTTCTATTTTTATGTCATAAAGTTTGTGTAAATTTTCTCATACTTATGTTCAATTCCTATAGCGATGTTGCAACATACATTAATATTTGTGAGTAATTTTTGTATTATTAAGAATGATAACTATGATCTTTGTAGTTTCAATTCTTTCTTATAATGCCTGTCGTTGATGCTCTTGACAAGGCGTGTATAGATATGCTTGTTGTTGGTGATGATTATGTCTATTTTGATTACTATTAAATTTTTTATGTTTGTTATATATGCTGGTAATATTAGCATGAATTATCTACTGTTCATATAATACATTTTTTTGTTATATTTTTAGAGAGGTGGTCAACCAAAGGATAAGAACACGAGAAAGGACAAGCATCTATTGCTTGATCCAATTTCATTTAAGCGTCAAGGACGATCGCCAACCAATCTCAAGAAATTAAAGTGTGAGCAATCACATAAATCAAGTAATGTGTATTCATCTAGCTGAGATCATGCTGCTTCAAAATGCCAAGGGGTTCTTTGCTGTCAAGTACCTTCTTTAGTCAGATGTCATGCCTTGTAGTTCTACAATTATTGTGATGTTAGAGGCACTTCACGTACTAGATTTCATGTATGGATAAGATATTTACAAAGATATTGTATGATGTTGATGGGAAGCTCTATGTATGTGTTTAGTCAACATTACAATTAATATTTCTTTATTATATGTCATCACTGATTCTGTTATAATTTTTTTTTTTTTTGTGTTAAGGAAGTGCAGTCTGTACAAGTTCGAGTCATGACTTCTCTCATAGACAAGGATTCTATGTTGTTCCTCAAGTGTATTGCTAAAGCATTAGAAATATTTTTCCTTCACTTATTGTTTTCTTTGTCCAATTAGCTGAAACTCAGTTTTGAAGTTTTTTGGGTGAGTAATTTATGAGTTGTGGAGTCATGTGTGCTCTTGAAGTCTATCATTACATGATATGTACTGTTTGCTCATGTGAATCAAAGTCTGATGGTCTTGTAGCTTTTTGTAATTTTGGCTTACTTCTAGTTATTTATACTAGAGTATGTTTTATCGATCTGATTTGTATTTCAGGACTCAAGGAATGTTAGCATTAGTTCTGGATGGACTTATATAATTCCCTCTTTGCATTCATGGAATTCTAATTGACTACATAGTTGCAAAGGCGTTGGGATTGCTAGATGTAATGTACTGGCACTGTTTCAGTGATATAGAACTTCAAAGTATGCTAATTGTTGACATCTTTATTTATTTCAACTGATGCAGTTGAGGTTTTTGTTTTGGTTGTTTATGTATTTGTCTAGCAATATATGTGGAATGTATATTTATCTTTTGGTTGTATGGTTATGCGTATTTTTGTTTTCTCCCTGCCAAAATTGTCCACTTTCTATATTGTTATGTTCCCTCATATTGTTCATGTTTCTTTGCTTATGATTGTGAAGTAACTTAAATGATCATGCGATTACTTTGTAAGATCATTTCTATTGAGGAGATATCATGTTTGTTTCCCAGATCATGGTTATGTTGAATTTTCTCTATTAGTTAAATTAATGTGGAGGAAGTTGAGGTGTTTGTTAGGTAGATTTCTCCTTGTGTAACTCGTGCATTGAGTCATGAATATTCTATCTACCAAAGCAACATTACAACATGTGCAATTGAACATGATATATATAGGAGTGCATATGAAATTCCTACAATTTCTCCTTTGTCTTCACCATATTAGTAAGGTTGATATCATTATTGTAGACAGTCATCATTTTGTAGACTCAAAGTAGAACCTATCGCGGTGGCATGTACTTCTTGAAATGGAAACCATATGGAGTCATGGATGTTCTTTGTATCAGATAGGCATTAGAGCATGTGCAATTAAACATGATATATTTAGTAATGCTTAAGAAATTCGTACGATTATGTGTTGACCCAACACCATGTGATATTAGGTTAGGAACTCTAACCCTAACTGTATATTATCTAACACATAAACATGAGAAATGCAACCATAATCAAATAATATAACTAACCAAAATATAAAATGCAAAATAATAAGTAATAGGTCAATCTCCAAGCAAAAAAGTGAACAACAGCCTTCCAGTTCACAATTTTCTCCTTGATGGAAACATATTTAATAAGGAAAATTTGCCTATTTTATGCTAAGTACTTATCTAGCTTAGTGCTTATAGGCTCCATATATTATATTATAATCATACATGCATAATTAGGTCATTCAGGTGTTTTGTGTTTAATTGATATCTAATTAAGGAGTCTTGAATAATGCAGGAATAAGAGGTGTAGCTAAAGTAACTTGGAATTAAGTTGTGGAGCCAATAAAGATTGAAGTGAAGTGAAGCTCAAAAGAAATAAAGACAAGTAAGAAAGAGGAGAGACAAGAGGATACATGCCAAAACCCAAATCCTTCTTATTCTTAGCATCCTAAGACAACCTACACCACCAAATAAACCTTGTCCTAGGCCTACCTATTTTTAGAAAATCAAATCCTACTTAATCCTAACCCTACATCCATAATCTAATGGCCAACACCACCTTTACCACAGAACATATCCAAAAACCCAAGAACTTATCCACTTTTAGTATGGTCGACCACCTAGCCTCTCCTATCCACCTTTCAATCCACATCCAAAGGCTCTCCAGCAAGCCCCTTAGCTGCCCACTCTATAGCTTCTTAGAGACTCCACTTAAAAGAACCATATACCTTCCTAAAGACTTAACTTAGAACATATCACCAAAACCCTGATCTAACCCTTGAACCTAGATCCTATAGTCCAAATACCATACCCATAGGTGGCCACATATAGGTTATATATGGCCAACCACTTGACCGCACGCACACACACACCCTTGGATTCACATCCAAGGGCTCACTGATGTATGCAAAATGAGTTTCGATAAAATACGTGTCATAATATTGCAAATCGACTTATAAAAATTTATATTTCTCGAAATAAAATTATTCCGAGGTCGTTCTCTAGGAGCAATACAAGTGCATAATTACCACTATTTAATTCTTTACAACAAAAATTGATGTACTTGCATTAGGCATGAATTCTCAAAAAATCACAAATTCGCAATCTTGCTTTAATATGTAAAATAAAGAGATGAAATAAGTGCAAAGAAGAATATGATCAACATGTTATTTAATGCTCAATTAAAAGAAGTAATCAAGTATTCATTTGATTAGGCATTAAATAAACATTAGTAATAATGTTTTGAACAAGCTATATCAATAAAAACTCATTTACAACAAAAGCATAAACCAAATCAACAAACACTGCAAATTAATCTTTAGAAAGAGTAATTTTCTTACATTTAGGTCCTTGAATCCCTACAATTTGGTCCCTACAAAATTTTCTTTCTTGCAGATAGGTCCCTAAAGCACCCCTGCCTCTCTTCTTCTCAACGGTAGGATTCATCGATGGTTGGTCAGAGGGACATCGGTCGTGTGCTCCACTCACTGGATGGGACCGATGAGAGGTGAGATCAATCAAGGGAGGCATGCCGACTCAATGGTGCCTCCTGATAGTTGATCGGAGACATGGAGGGTGGTCGTTAATGGTGGAGGAGATGGAAGCTCAGCGGATATCTCAAGAGCTCACCAATGGTCAAAACGACCCGCCAATGGTCACAATATGTTCCTCGCAACTCCCTGAAGCTTCTTGCAAAGCTTGGGAGCCCAAGGATGGCTGGCGGACTATCGATGTCGACGTTGACGGTGGTGAACGGTGGAGTCCAGTAAGACGCCTCGGCCGTCAAAATACCAAATTTATTGGGGTTTTTGATTACCAGAGCCCAATGAAGCTCAAGAGGCAGTCTGATTGATGAGAGCAAGACGGAGCATGGACATCGAGGTTGAGAACGACAGTGGCGGAAAGTGGAGTTCGTTGGCGATCTAGGGGCGTCGAAACCCAAAATGTCTTGAGGGTTTTTGATGCCCTGATCGTCGTGAAGCTTGTAAGGTGGACAATGGGTGTCGATGTTGCGTGGAAGTAGCAGATGGTGATCGCAAGAGCTTGGCTAGACATGTGGAAGACGACAAGGTCGCAAGAGATGGTGGCAGTGTTTTCTCTATTTGAAGAGCCTAAGCTACACTATAGAGGGAGTAGAAGATAAGATACTTGAATGTGGATGAGGAGCGATTCAATTTGACTTGTCGATCATGAAGAAGGAGGCGACAGGAAGGTGGATTCGAGCCACGAAGGGGGGAAGAGGTCGGCTTAAATGACGAGAAGCTCGATGAGGACTTGGGGAAGATGTCTGTGGCCTCTATTGGCAGAGAGACGTGACGACAAAGGAGAGCAGAGGAGCTCCATTGGTGCTCTAATGGAGTGACGGGGAGAAGAAAAGGAGTTTCATGCCTATTTTTACACGAGGAGCCTCATAGAAGAACGACGAAGCTTTATAAATGGTCAGCCACGGCATTCAAGGCGAGAATGCAACCCAATCAATGTCGATAAAGGCGTGGAATTTCGAGCTTTGAGTGCGGCCACTGTTACGAACATGGGCATCAGACGTAGTTTAAGACATTTGGGAAGTGTCCCAGACGTCTGGTATTAAATTTTTTCGGTGTACGGGTTCGCGTCTACGCGCCTGCATGCGTAGACTGAACTCGCCGCCTTTGTTTTTCTCTTTCTCTCCCTGCAGGCGCCGCTTTCCTTCTCTCTCCCCGCGGCTGCCTTATAAGAATGCTCCCCCTCTCCCTCACCCTCACTCCACCATCTTCTCTTCTCCTTCTCTCTGCCAGCGAGAGCGCAAGCGAGCGAGTAAGCGAGTGCGGCAGCAGCGGCTGCTGCGAGCATGCGGGAAGGAGTGTTGCGAGAGGAAGAAGAAAGCTCGACTGCGAAGGTGCGAGCTTGCCGGGGCGGCTAGAGTCGGCCGGCGGGAGAGCAGAGAGCGTGGGGTGGCGCGGAGGAGCTGCTGCAGCTCGGGCAGCAGGCGATCGCGGGGCAGCCGTGCGTCGCGGGCGGAGAGCGAAAAGGGTCTTGATTCTAGGAAAAATTCCCAGAATCAGACGTTTGGACTCACGTCCAGATGACACCGAAGACGTCTGGAGGAAGGTCCAGACGTTTGACAAGTACAATAGTTTCCTACCTTCTCCTCTACACGCGTGTACGGCCATGCAGCCGTCTGCCGCGTTCTTCTGCACCTCTTCGTGATGAGAGCAGGTGTGTGTGTGTGCACAGGTTCTGTTCGGGAGGGCACGAGGGTCGCCATCCCACACAGATCAAACGTCTGGCCACAGTACCAGACGACGGAGAGGACCTCCAGACGTCCGGGGTGACAATCAGACATCTGGGAACTAAGACCAGACGATCCAGTGGGATTCTGGACGTCTGAAGGACTGCACAGACTGAGGTATGACCTGATCGACCTTTTAAGACGTCTGGAAGAAGTTCTAGACGTCTGATTTTGGGCAGACTCGTCGTTTTTGACCCGTTTAGGGTCCGTTCGGAGTCCGTTTGCCGACCACGCCCCCAGTAGTCCTGGTTTCGTTGGTAGAGTGGCCCTTTAATTTATTTAACAAAATTTGTACAATCATGAAACAATTAATAGAGTCTAGGGCATTGCATGAACCCTAGGGTTGAAGAATTAGATTGAATGATAGATCCTAGGGTATTGCATGAATCCTAGGACTGGAAAACTAGATTGAATGATAGATCCTAGGGTATGGCATGAATCCTAGGACTGGAAAACTAGTTGAATATATATATTGCAGTCTTGGAAAAGTGGAAAGGAAATGATAACTGCTGCCTGTCATGAATGAATAAATACGGTTGAGAATATGGGTTATATGAACATAAAGCTGGAACGGTGAAACCTAAATTGGCTGAGGTAAAAAAACATGAACCCTACGGGGAATTAGGAGTAGAACTCCTAGAAAGGAAATGGAATAGAATTGGGGAAGTGTGCTGGCCCTTGAGTATGGAGTACCAAGGATAGCAACTGTCCCCCTGTTTAGTACTGAGTGGAGCTAGCCGCCCCAGGGACCCGGGGTTAGGACTGGCCACTTTATACCGACTTTTGGCCCTCGTGTACACAGTACTGAGGAGAGCTACTAGTGTAGGGAGAGCACTAGCTACCCCACGGGCCTCGGGGTTCTGCTAGCCCTCCTACACCAACTTGTTAGGCCCACGAGGCAAACCAGGGTAGGCAGGCGAGGGTGCGCGGACTGTGGAGGGGCTGGACCCCTGTTACTAAGAGGGCTCTGCCTTATACTAGTTCCGTGCTGTGCTTTGGGTGCACCCGTTAACGGAAATGACTGACCACGTGCCAGTGCGGGGTAGCTACCCGTGTGCTTATCGCGTGTGCCGTAGTCACTGTTACGTCTGTCAGCGACCTTGGGGTGGTTGACTGAGGGTAGGACCACCACGGGAGACTCTCCCGGCCAGGAGAGCACCACGTGTTACTTCTACTTTTTGGAAAAGACTGCAATCAAGATCGTTCCCACGAGGAACATTCAAGATCAAGAGAAGGATCTGAGAAATAAATCAACAGTGAATAAATGGAAAAATATAAATAAAGAAAGTAAAAATATAACAGCTACTGTACACTCTACTGCTTCTTTTAGCTTTTAGTTGCCACTCTACTCAGCGTTTCGCTGACATGTCACCCTTGTTACCTTTTCAGGACCAGGTGTTGAGCAGCCAGAGTCAGCGGCTGCAGAAGGCACTGGGCCTAGTAGAGCCCAGTAGTGTTACCTGTAGTACCTTTTGTACTTTTCTTTCTGCTGTAGTGAGTAGTTTTCTGTTACTCCCTGTACTCTCTTTATTGGAAGCTTCATGTTATGTACATGTTTATTTCTCTTCTGTTGTGGTGGTATATACTGTAGTATTTCCTTTCTTTACTGCTGTATTTTGTTACTGCTAGTTATATACATGGTGAATGTGGTTTATTTTACTGCTCTTTTGGTTACTTTCTCATTGGACGTCTGGGTCTTGGGATTAGTCGAGTCAATCCGATTCTCGTGTCTCGTAGGGATTCGGGAATCGGGTCGTTAGAAGATGGTATCAGAGCAAGGTCGTCCCGAGAAGTGAATCAACTGACTGGAAAATAACCAATTCACGTGTCTGTAACTAGAGTAGCCACCACAATGTTTCTTTTGACATTAGCTCTTAGACTTCTTCATTAGATATTGTTCGTTATTGACGTATTTCCGTTCTGTTTCGCGTCTCCTTGAAGGAGATGCCTCGACGAGGGACTAGCAAGGTGGGCTGCGAGCGCGGCCGAGGACGAGGTCGGCGTGTTGCAATCGACGTCTCAGTGGACCAGTCACTGCTCCCGGGCATTCAGGCCCAGGACCTTGCCCAGCTGATACGGGATATAGTGCGAGAGGAGCTCCACCCAACGCCCCAAGCTCCTCTCCCTGGGGCTGCGGAGGGGGAGTCCTCTGTGGGACCACGCGATGGACGCGACGCTGGACGCGGGGGAGGGGATGGGCCGCCACTGCCCCCACCTTCCTCCGACACTTATGTGCACGAGGCTCCTTTACCTGGAGGTGCACCAGGATCTCCACTGCAACGCCACTTCGAGCTTTTTGGACAGTTTCGGAAGCTGAAGCCCCCCTCCTTCAAGGGGGATGAGGACTCGACCGAGGCGGAGGACTGGCTCGAGCTGATCGAGAAGGTTTTTGACACCCTTCGCCCCCCGATGGAGTGCCGCGTGGCCTTTGCCACGTACCAGCTAGAGAGTGCGGCACACAGGTGGTGGAGGGTGGTTAGGGGACAAGAGAGGGATGAGCCGACCTGGGACCGGTTCGTCACCCTCTTCTGCAAGCAGTACTTTCCCCAGACGTGGTAGGATTAGAGGAGGTGGGAGTTCCACACTTTCCGTGATGTAAACACATTTACACTACTTAAAATGTCTATTTATGCATGTTCTTAAGCATAGGATTGCATTTCATGATATAAATATTGCATAACATGCATCATCTTGCATTTAGAGTAGTTTGAATAAAATGGAGGTTAATTATCTCCTTTTATGCACTTGGATAGGGCAAATATTTTATCGGGACCTCGGATCAAAGATCCAACCGTATGGATGTGATCAGGGCGGCGATTGGAGTTCAACGACTCCAAGATCGCCCTAATCAGGCATCCGTAGCATCAGATAGTGGTCGAGGAACCCTAGAAGATCAAGGGCCAGGATGGTGAAAATCCAAACTTCAGATGACAAATTCGACCGCACGGATGAATTCGGATCAACGATCGCAGCCCAACGACGCAAAAATCGAGTCAATCCGACATCCGTGGCATCATCTATAACTTCCAGAAGATGGACGGCCATGATGGCGCCATGTGGCGCCATCTCGATCGCCCAAACGGCCACACACATTCTACGAAGGCCCTGCACCCGCTCGCTCTCCGCCGTTGGATCTTGATCCAACGGCTGTGGTCGGCCGCGCCTACAAGCGTCCGCTCCACCATCTGCGCCCCATAGCGCAGCGGTCGAGCGAGCTTTCGTGAGCGGCAGGCACGAGTTCAAGCCGTAGCGAGGGGCTGGAAGGCACGAGCAATTGAGGCGTGTGGAGCGTCAGATGGAGATCCAACGGCTGCGCACGCTCGATAGTGCCGACGGGCTATTACACGCGCGGCATGGACGCGCGATCGCATGCGGATGGGCGCGCAGCGCAGCGGGTGATGGCGTGATTTAAGCATCCTATCTTGCGATCGGACGGCTGAGATTCAAAGGACGTGGAAAGCCGTTGCGTGCGCGGGCAGTTGAGCGGGCGCACGTGGGCGCGGAAGCTACGCCCACGTTGGGGCTTTTAGCGACGGTTTTATCCGTCACTAAAGACCCCTCATTTATTATTTTGAAGTTGTAAAGTCCATTTTGCCCCCACTCCTTGCAACTATAAAAGGAGACCCCCTCCATACGAAATTCTCATCCCTTCCTTCTCCTCTCTACCCCTCTAAAGATCAAGAGAAGCTTGTCCCACACCCTGGATGCTTCTCGCGAGATAAAGTCCAAATTTTCGTTACCCTTCGGAAGTGGATCCCACGACGACGACAGCGTGTTGCTTCGTTCCTGTTCTTCTGCTTCGTCCTCCTTCGTCTTGCTTCGTTCTCCTTCGTCCAGGGATCGTCCCGTCCGGCTTGTCCTCCAAGCAACCGTCGATGAGGATTTCTCCCTCCCTATTCCTTTTACTGCTTTCTAGTATAGATTTACCGCTTTCTACTATAGTTCTGCTCGTCCTCCAAGCAATCGTTAAGGAGGACATTTCTCCCTCCATTCTTTTAATGCTTTCTATAGTAAATTTATCGCTTTCTAGTGTAATTGTTTTATGCTTTCTAGTTGTAATGAACAATCTCCTCAATGATAAATTCTTTGTTTATTCTACATCTCATTTTAATTTCTATGTGTAATATTCTCTCTCTCTCTCTTACCCTCTCTCTTCTATTTGTTGTAGATACTTAGATAGTTTTAAATTGAATTACTTCGTGACAAATAAAAAGAAACGCGTAGTTTTTAAATCAAACGTCCGCCTCCCTGTGTTCGACCCGAAATTTCAATTTCGGTATAAATTTTATTTGTTGAATACGAATTCTTCGCTTTCAAACTACAAGACAGGTTTTCCAAAACTGAACACGTTAGCGTAGCAATTCGTAACATTCAACATTTTGGTGCCGTTGCCGGGGAGGCGACGATCTTTGATTTCTCTTCGCGTTTTATAACTTACAAATCATTTACTTCACTTTTCTCCTTTCTTATTGTAATTGCAGGTACTCTTTTGAGACGAGCAAAAGCGGTAGATTGGAGTAAAGTGCTGTGGAAGGTTTTGTAAGTTATCCCCCATTCTTTCCTCCTCCATACATTTCATTCGCCACATTGAATCCAAATTCCAATTAACCTAGGTGTTTGCATAAATCCTAGGAATAGTTTGGCTGTTTGGATTCTCACTCACATTCATTCCACCTTCATTTATATATATATATATATATATATATATATATATAAAAGATAATTTTGTGGGGCAATTTTCAACTAACACACAACGTACACCCACATTCAAAGGCACTTAACCAAGTTGATTTGTTTCTACTCAATAGAGTTCTGATCTGTGGAACCGGTACACATAAAGTAACACATAAAAGAGTAGAAATCATTCTAAGTTAACCATCTTTGCATGCCTAACTTAGTGGTGCATTTGTGGCCAGTTGTTTGAGTTGTTTAGGCCACACCACTTCAAATAAAATAAACTCATCAAGTAGCTGCCACTTAGGTTCAACTCTAAGGGATTTACCAGGCACTCCACATTCTTTTTAAGCCTTAAAGGAAAACATCTTCACCCGTGCTTGTAAACCTGGTGTGCCAATGAAACTTGTTTGAAAACACCTAAAGTTGAATCCTAAAAGCTACTAAGCAAGATTTGAATCTTAAAATTCACCGCATCGAAAATAATCTTGCTTGAAAACTACTGGTTATGCACGCACACACAAATCAATCAATCATTAAGGGCACAACCCATTTAAAGGGCCCATCATATTCCAAAGTACATTCAAACATAGCCCTAAATAAAACAGAGTAGACGTTGGCCTTAAGGATTGAGCTCGCTCTTTAGAACCCAGAACGAGATTATTTTCGATTAGTCTGTTTCTACTGTTCAATCTGATGTCTAGCTAGGGGAGCATAGTCAAACGATCGCGGCTGGGGGGTACACTAGGAACCGGAGGCGCAAGCCGAAGGAAGAACCTTCTCCCCAGTCCCTCCTTCTAATTGGTTGGATTGAATAGACAGAAGTAGATCAAATCGTTCCTTTATCTCAAGATGGATTTTGGGAGTTTGTAGGCCTGTAGGCTAACCCATTTAAGGACAGGTTTGATTATTTGTATTGCAAGGCACCTTTCTTCCTCCCGTGTCTCATGAATCCTTCCACATATTTCACACATTCCCGCTCTTTCCCTCCTGTTGTGAATTATCCTCAACATGACGATTATCCCAACTCGTACTATAGTCAACCATCAGTTAGTTGGGATAATTCGAATTGGGGATACAATTCCGGACCCCCGTGTTTAGGGTCTAACCCTGAACACTTTGATTCTGATTTCTATCCTTCTTAGAGCTACATCGATTATAGATCATCTTCCTTTCATGAACAACCTAATACGATCTACAATTAAGAAGGGTACACCGATCCTTACCCATCCTCTAATTTCACTGCCTTTAGGTCATCACCATCTTTTCAACAATCTAAAATGACCTCTTATCAGGAAGGGTATAACGAATCTCAATTCGTTAATTCCCCTACATTGAGCCCAAACCTGCCCAACCCTGAACCAACTCATTTTGTTCAGGTTAACCAGGTTCAAGATAAGGTTCTAGTTAACTTGAGGAATATCATTCAATCTTTAGAAGTTCAGCCAATACCTTGCATTGAGAGATTGGAGCCCCTGATTGAAATGATTGATGATTTAAACAAGTCTTTGTTGGATTGGCTCCAGGATGTTAAGGATAAGAACCCGGGTGAGTTTCTACTTGGGAAATCAGCGAAATTGAGGATGAGATTCGTGGTTGCTTTGATTCAATCTTGGAATAATTCCCAGGATGAACCCTCTTCAGGAAAGCCAATGACAGAACCCGCTCAGGAACCTGTTGGGGGGGACACGTGTTACAAGGCTGACCAGATTGAATTAAAGCATTCAATTAAGGATGATCTGATTTCTTCACCTGAGATCCCTGAGACGGGTTACGAGGAAACGTATGTCTCTGGGGAACACAAAGTGACAACTGATTTTGGGACATACATTGATACGGATCCTGATGGTGAAGATTCAAGTTGCGAAGTCTCACGCGAGTTTTCTGAACACGATTTCTGTGAGACGATTGGGCCTGAGGAATCTGATAAATCATTTGATAGCCCAATAACTGAGGAAACTGATCTTATTAGGGCACACATTAAGGATCCAGAATAGCATTTTCTGGAGGAATCAATTCAATGCCCTGATTATCAGTTACACCCTGTTGAGTTTATTGATTATTCTAATTCTGAGATAATTAGACCCAGGTCAATTTTGATTCTGCCACATCATTTAGACTTGGAGATTTCAGATGGGGTAATGAATATACAAGAGGTCCTGGAATTTGATATGCTGAATGAGGAGGGTAGGAGTTGGGAAGTTCTGATTTGGGAAGTTAATTTTGGAGGAAATAGAAGATTGAGTCGAAGGGTTCCTTTTAAGCTGAAACCATCAAATCAGAACCCTTACGCCATTTGTTTCGAGGATGTCAAACTCAAGCACACATTCAAGGATTATCCTTTTGAGCTTCAATTCTCTGTAACCCGACTTTTTGGTTTTGGGTTGCATCCTCATAAATCGCAGGCCTGACCCCGCTTGCATTCTGATTTTAGGTTTTGGGTAATTTTTATCCAGAACCTAAGATATTCTCGATTATGGGGTGTGGGTCTGCACCACAATCTGGTCCACATTTGTGGACCTATGTTGACAGGTCGGAGGATTCTTCTGTTTATTTTAATTCTGACCTGCACTTGTGAATTTTTCATTTCTTTCCTTGTGTTGTGTGCCTAGCTGAGGGCACTAAACTCAACACATATATAGTTCATTTTCGTTTTCATCTCGGAGCGGACCTGACATTCACGCAATTCAGGTGCTTTCTACGCTTTTCCACTCTGTTTTGTCTTTTTAATACAATGAGGACATTGCATTAGATAGGCATGGGGGGGTGGATATTTATCTCTAAATTCATTCGTCAGCTCCGTAGATTTGTTTTATTTTCTTTTATTAGAAAAAAATTGGAATTAGGAAAGAAAATTTGGGTTTAAGAAAATTTTCAATCTTAGGAAATACTACATTAAGATCTGAACACAAAGACCCTTCAGGTCTTTGGACATAATTAGCTTGTGTATCCACTAAAATGTGGATTTGTCTTTGAGTCCTCGCCATCTTAATTCTGTTATAATTGGAATAAATACGTTTGGGTGATAAGTACACAACTTATCAACCCGCCCTCTTATTTGAGGAAATTTTGAGTCTTAAGCATCTACACACTTTCTTTGCACTGACTCGTCGTTCGGCGATTTTAACGGAAATTGGCTAGCTAATGAACTTCTAGGGTGATATGACTAGCAAGTTATTGTGGGTAATAGCCCATAGGTAGGTTGTCCAGAGCCCAGTCACTGGACCTTTCTCTTTTTGCTGCCTTTAAGTAAATCTTAGACCAGGGAAGCCACCTACTTAAAAAAAAAATAAAAAAAAGAAAATAAAAAAAATCAAAGGAGAAAAGAGAAAAAAAAGGAGAAATAAGCCACACTTCACCACACGAGTATGGCTGGCAAGTTGTCGGTGGTAACAGCTCATCGACCGGTTGTCTAGAACCCATCTCAGTAAATGCACTAAAAATTCCCCAAACACTTAGGAAGAAGCGGAGAAGTAGAATAAACCGGGGAGAAATGCACTGGATTCACCCTTGTGTTGACCCCGTAAAAAGTAAAAGTAGGGAGGAAGCTACCGGTTGTAAAGATACACCTTTAGGCAGAAGTCTTTTTTTTTAGGTCACCTAGAGGCGTAGAAATCCAAAGTCTGTTTTAATTGCCGATCAATGAGTCTATCACAATCACAATAAGATGCTTAAAGCTTAAGGTTCTCATCAAATCTTGGGTGAGTTGAATGCCCGTAGAAAGCCACTCTTAAACCCTAAAATTTGAAAATCCAAATTAATTAGAAAAGAGCAAAAAGAGAAAAAGAAATTTTTCTTTGAATAAGGCAAGGGCTTGAGACGGTCTGCATTTTGGCTGATACCCGGGCGCTGTTGTGTCTTTGAAAGTCCAGTTCCTAAGTAGACAATTTCTTAATGAGTGAAAATAACTCAGGTCCAAATAATCCAACCTAATTCTTTTATAAATAGCATATAGTTTTTGCTAGGGACTAGCAAAAGATAGGCATGGGGGTATGATGTAAACACATTTACACTGCTTAAAATGCCTATTTATGCATGTTCTTAAGTATAGGATTGCATTTCATGATATAAATATTGCATAACATGCATCATCTTGCATTTAGAGTAGTTTGAATAAAATGGTGGTTAATTGTCTCCTTTTATGTGCTTGGACAGGGCAAATATTTTATCGGGACCTCGGATCAAAGATCCAACCGTATGGATGTGATCAGGGCAGCGATTGGAGTTCAACGACTCCAAGATCGCCCTAATCAGGCATCCGCAGCAACAGATAGTGATTGGGGAGCCCTAGAAGATCAAGGGCCAGGATGGTGAAAATCCACACTTCAGATGACAAATCCGACTACTTGGATGAATTCGGATCGACGATCGCAGCCCAACGACGCAAAAATCGAGTCAATTGGACATCCGTGGCACCATCTACAACTTCCAGAAGATGGACGGCTAAGATGGCATCATGTGGCGCCATCTCGACCGCCCAAACGACCGCACGCATTCTACGAAGGCCTCGCACCCGCTCGCTCTCCGCCGTTGGATCTTGATCCAACGGCTGTGGTCGGCCGCGCCTAAAGGCGTCTGCTCGACCATCCGCGCCTCATAGCACAGCGGTCGAGCGTGCTTTCGCGAGCGGCGGGCGCGAGTTCGAGCCGCAGCGAGGGGCTGGAAGGCGCAGGCAATTGAGGCACATGGAGCGTTAGATGGAGATCCAACGGCTGCGCGCGCCTGATCGCGCCAACGCGCTATTACACGCGCGGCATGGTCGCGCGATCGCACGCGGATGGGCGCGTAGCGCAGCGGGTGATGGCGTGACTTAAGCCGTCCTATCTTTCGATCGGACGGCTGAGATTCAAAGGACGTGGGATGAAGTTGCGCGCATAGGCAGCTGAGCAGGCGCGCGTGGGTGCGGAGGCTACGCCCACGTTGGGGGCTTTAGCGACGGTTTTATCCATCACTAAAGACCCCTCATTTATTATTTTGAAGTTGTAATATCCATGTTGCCCCCACTCCTTTCAACTATAAAAGGAGACCCCCTCCATAAGAAATTCTCATCCCTTCCTTCTCCTCTCTACCCTTCTAAAGCTCAAGAGAGCTTGTCCCACACCCGGGATGCTTCTCGTGAGATAAAGTCCAAATTTTCGTTCCCCTTCGGAAGTGGATCCCGAGACGACGGCGTGCTGCTCCGTTCCCGTTCTTCTGCTTCGTCCTCCTTAGTCCTGCTTCGTTCTCCTTCGTCCAGGCTTCGTCCCGTCCGGCTCGTCCTCCAAACATCCGTCGAGGAGGATTTCTCTCTCCCTATTCTTTTTACTGCTTTCTAGTATAGATTTACTACTTTCTATTGTAGTTCTGCTCGTCCTCCAAGCAATCGTCGGGGAGGACATTTCTCCCTCCATTCTTTTAATGCTTTCTAGAGTAAGTTTATCGCTTTCTAGTGTAATTGTTTTATGCTTTCTAGATGTAATGAACAATCTCCTCAATGATAAATTCTTTGTTTATTCTACATCTCATTTTAATTTCTATGTGTAATATTCTCTCTCTCTCTCTCTTACCCTCTCTCTCTCTTCTATTTGTTGTAGATACTTAGTTTTAAATTGAATTACTTCGTGACAAATAAAAAGAAACGCGTAGTTTTTAAATCAAACGTCCGCCTCCCTGTGTTCGACCCGAAATTTCAATTTCGGTATAAATTTTATTTGTTGAATACGAATTCTTCGCTTTCAAACTACAAGACAGGTTTTCCAAAATCGAACACGTTAGCGTAGCAATTCGTATCGTTTAACACTCCGCAAGGGGATGATGACCGTGAGCGCGTACCGCACGCGTTTTCTGGAGCTGTCCCGCTTCGCAGCGACAGCAGCAGCCACTGAGGAGGAGCGCATTTGGAGGTTCACCGAGGGGCTCCGGTTTGCGATTCGGGGGTATGTCAAACCCCTGAAGCTGCCTACGTTCTCGAGGGTGGTGGAGGTAGCTATGACCTACGAGGAGACCAACCCGTCCGCGCGAGATACTGACATCAGGCGGAAGAGGCCCTACCAGCCAGACTTTTCACAGGGCTGGCGAGAGAGGAGACACATGGCGTCCGCAGGAGAGCCGTCACATTTTGCAGGGCCATCAGTGGCCTTTGGGGGACCTCGACAGGGGCCGTTGCCAGCACCGGATCCCCGCCCAGCCGACAGTAGGGATCCACTGAGGGCGGGAGTCGGGTTCCCCTCTGCTACCAGTGTGGCCAGCCGGGCCACATCAGGAGGGAATGTCCGTCTAGGGCAGGAGGTCAGCAGATACTTCCTGCGTCGAGCACTGAAGGGCGAGTAGGAGGCCGCGGTTCTCAAGCGCGAGGAGGAGGACAACAGTCACGAGGAGCGTACCGGCCAACAGCTGCCCGTCCGACACAGAGTTTGGTTGCTTCGTCCGCACCTAGGGCTGAGGGGCGTATCAACGCCCTGACACACAGGGATGCCAGAGCTTCAGGATCAGTGGTGGTAGGTATGGTTTCAGTTTCCGGCAGACTCGTTTACACACTTTTTGATTCCAGCACTGTGCACTCGTTTGTCGCGGCCAGTTTCGCAGTTAATTTGGGGCAGAATTATATGCTGTTAGAGGATCCGTTTGTAATCAGAGGTCCGAGTGGTCAGTTGTTTGTAGCTGAGGTATACACGGGTTGCGAGGTCAGTATTAGGGGATATAGCCTTCCCGCTGACCTGATTATGATACAGGTGGAGGACTTTGGCGTTATTCTGGGGATGGACTGGCTATCTGCTTACCACGCTTTGGTGGACTGCTTTGAGAGGAAGATTGTCTTCTCCATACCAGAGTTGCCTTCTTTCGAGTTCCACGGTCAGCCAGTGGACGGGGGCTTTAGGTGCATTTCTGCACTTCGGGTGGCGAGACTTTTGAGCCCGGGGTGTGAGGGCTTCCTAGCTTGTGTGGTGGCAGAGCCTAGCCCTATGGCAGACTTCCAGAGTATCCCGGTGATCAGAGAGTACCCCGACGTATTCCCAGACGAGTTGCCAGGACTACCGCCCGAGCTTGAGATCGAGTTTGAGATCTCACTAGTACCAGGGACCAGCCCATCTCCACCGCACCATACAGGATGGCACCACTTGAGGTGCGGGAGCTCAAGTCTCAGTTGTAGGATATTTTGGAGAAGGGCTTTGTGAGGCCCAGTGCATCTCCCTGGGGAGCCCTAGTACTATTTGTAAAGAAGAAGGATGGTACCCTATGCCTTTGTGTGGACTACCGACAGTTGAATAGGGTCACCATCAAGAACAGATATCTGCTGCCGAGGATCGAAGACTTGTTTGATCAGCTGCGAGGTGCCACGGTATTCTCCAAAATCGACTTGAGGTCTGGATACCGCTAGTTGAGGATGAAGGAGGTAGATGTCTCCAAGACAGCTTTCCGCACCCAGTACGGACACTACGAGTTTTTGGTCATGCCATTTGGGCTGACCAATGCACCCGCTGCCTTCATGGACCTGATGAACCGAATGTTTAGACCGTACTTAGACCAGTTTGTGGTGGTATTCATTGATGATGTGCTCATCTATTCTCGAGATCAGAAGCAGCACGGACAACACTTGCGGATGGTTCTGGACACACTGAGATGACGTAGGCTGTACGCCAAATACAGCAAGTGCGAGTTCTGGTCAAGGGAGGTGACCTTCTTAAGTCATGTGATCTCTGGAGATGGCTTGGCGATGGACCCAGCCAAGGTCGACGCAGTGCTCAGGTGGGAGAGACCACGTATGGTTACTGAGATTCGAAGTTTCCTGGGACTGGCAGGCTACCACAGACGGTTTATCAGGGGCTTCTCACAGATTGCACGTTCTATGACAAAGTTGACCTGGAAGGACGTGCCCTTCACTTGGACAGACGCCTGTGAGGCGTGTTTTCAGGAGCTGAAGGAGCGACTGACTTCGGCTCCTGTGCTCACAATCCCTGACAGTTGTGGCGGGTTCGTTGTGTACACAGATGCCTCCTTGCAAGGGTTAGGGGATGTGCTCATGCAGAGGGGTCACGTTGTCCCTTATGCTTCGTGGCAGCTGAAGCCCCATGAGCATAGCTACCCTACCCACGACCTGGAGCTCGCAGCTATTGTCTTCGCGCTGAAGACCTGGAGGCACTACTTGTACGGTGAGACCTTCGAGATTTTTACAGATCACAAGAGCCTCAGATACCTATTTGATTAGAAGGAGCTCAACATGAGACAGAGACGTTGGTTGTAGCTCCTGAAGGACTATGACTGCAGCATTTCCTACCACCTGGGAAGGCCAACGTGGTGGCTGACGCCTTGAGCCGGAAGGCGCCCGCACACTTGGCCAGTTTACAGGTGCAGAGTTGGAGCCTTATGGAGGAGATGGGCAGTTGGCGGCCCCTAGAGTTACGGGAGCACTGTGGAGCAGTGACTGTGACACGATAGACGAGGCCAGAGCTGATAGATCGCACCATCACAGGACAGATGGCTGACCCGTACTTGTAGTCCTTGCCCGACAGAGTACTGTCAGGTGACCCGAGGGACTTCTCTTTCATAGACCAGGTGCTGCGCCTGAGGGGACGTTTGTGCGTTCCCAGAGACGATGAGCTGCTGAGAGAGCTCCTGACTAAGGCACACGGTTCTAGATTCACCATTGATCCCAGAAACACGAAGATGTACCATGACTTGAGACGCGAGTTTTGGTGGAGGGGGATGAAGCGGGATGTGGGTGAATTCGTGCAGCAGTGTTTAGTATGCCAGCAGGTGAAAGCCAAGCATCAGAGGCTTGCAGGGCCACTATAGCCACTTCCTGTGCCAGAGTGGAAGTGGGAGAGCATCACCATGGACTTGGTGGTGGGCTTACCTGTTACCCAGCGAGGACACGATGCAGTCTGGGTAATTGTTGATAGATTGACGAAGACGGCGCGTTTCTTGCCGATCCGAGTCACCTTGGGACCAGCACAGTTGGCAGAGAGGTATATCCGCGACGTGGTACGTCTACATGGAGTTCCGCGGGAGATCGTATCAGACCGGGATACCCGCTTTACGTCCCAATTTTGGGCTGAGTTTCAGTAGGCCCTGGGGATGTGGTTGAGATTCAGTACAGCTTACCACCCCCAGACGGATGGACAGTCTGAGCGCACGATACAGACACTTGAAAATATTTTGCGTGCCTGTGCACTGGACTGGAGGGGCTCTTGGGAGGAGCACTTGCCCCTGGCGGAGTTTGCATATAATAACAGTTATCACTTGAGCATCCGCATGGCTCCCTACGAGGCTCTGTACGGATGGAGATGTGCGACACCCTTGTGTTGGGTTGAGGTGGGGACCAAGTGGGAGGTTGGCCCCAGGTTGATCAGGCAGAGTCAGGAGGTAGTCGAGCAGATTCACAGGCAACTCCGCACTGTCAGGAGCAGGCAGAAAAGCTACGTGGATCGGAAATGCAGAGAGGTGAAGTTCGAGGTTGGCGACCACGTCTTCCTTCGTGTTTCGCCCATGAAGGGCTTGTAGCGGTTTGGGGTGAGAGGGAAGCTCGCGCCGAGGTTTGTGGGGCCCTTTGAGGTCCTGGAGCAGGTTGGACCCGTTGCTTACAGGCTTGCCCTCCCTCCCCAGCTTTCTGGTGTGCACGACGTGTTCCACGTGTCCAACCTCAGGAAGTATGTCGCCGATCCCAGTCACTTCCTGAGCCACGAGAGTGTCAAGGTGGGAGATTACTTGACCTACCCCGAGCGGCCAGTGCAGATTCTTGACAGAGCCGTCCGCAGTCTGAGACAGAAGCAAGTACCCCTGGTGAAGGTTTTGTGGAGAGCCAGCGGTATGAGGAGGCTACCTGGGAGCCTGAAGTGGTGATGCGGGAGTGGTACTCGGAGCTTTTCGCGGGTACGTCTTTTCGGACCAGCTTCGGTCCTCTTTGAGTTTGTTATGTATATATATTGTTCTTTCCCGCACCCTAGTTAGCGCATGTTTCGGGGACGAAACTTCCTTTGAGTTTGTTATATTGTTACGAACATGGGCATCAGACGTAGTTTAAGACGTCTGGAACCCTTCTCAGACATCTGGTATTAAATTTTTTCGGCGTACGGGTTCGAACCCGCTGCCTTCGTTTTTCTCTTTCTCTCCCTGCAGGCGTTGCTTTCCTTCTTCTCTCTCCCCGCGGCTGCCTTATAAGAACGCTCCCCCTCTCCTTCACCCTCACTCCACTATCTTCTCTTCTCCTCCCTGCCAGCAAGAGTACGAGCGAGCGAGTGAGCAAGTGTTGTAGCAGTGGCTGCTGCGAGCGTGCGGGAAGGAGGAGTGTTGCGAGAGGAAGAAGAGAGCTCGACCGCGAAGGTGCGAGCTTGCCGAGGCAGCTAGAGCTGGCCGGCGGGAGAGCAGCGAGCGTCGGGTGGCACGGAGGAGCTGCTGCAACTCGGGCAGCAGGCGGTCGCGGCGCGGCGCGGCCGTGGGTCGCGGGTGGAGAGCGAAAAGGGTCCTGATTATGGGAAAAATTCCCAGAATCAGACGTCTGGACTCACTTCCAAACGACGCCGAATACGTCTGGAGGAAGGTCCAGACGTCTGACAGGTACAATATTTTCCTACCTTCTCCTTTTCACGCGTGTACGGCCATGCAGCCGTCCGCCATGTTCTTCTACCCCTCTTCGTGATGAGAGCGGGTGTGTGTGTGCACAGGTTCTGTTCGGGAGGGCGCGAGGGTCGCCATCCCACACGGATTAGACGTCTGGCCACAGTACCTGACAACGGAGAGGACCTCCAAACGTTCGGGGTGACAATCGGACGTCTGGGAACTAGGACCAGACGATCCAGTGGGCTTTTAGATGTCTGAAGGACTGCGTAGACCGAGGTATGACCTGATCAACCTTTTAAGACGTCTGGAAGAAGTTCTAGACGTCTGATTTTGGGCAAACTCGTCATTTTTGACCCGTTTAGGGTCCGTTCGGAGTCCGTTTGCCGACCACACCCCCAATACTCCCGGTTTCGCGGGTTGAGTGGCCCTTTAATTTATTTAACAAAATTTGTACAATCATGAAATAATTAATAGAGTCTAGGGCATTGCATGAACCCTAGGGCTGAGGAATTAGATTGAATGATAGATCCTAGGGTATTGCATGAATCTTAGGACTGGAAAACTAGATTGAATGATAGATCCTAGGGTACGACATGAATCCTAGGACTAGAAAACTAGTTGAATATATATATTGCAGTCTTGGAAAAGTGGAAAGGAAATGATAACTGCTGCCTATCATGAATGAATAAATATGGTTGAGAACATGGGTTATATGAACATAAAGCTGGAACGGTGAAACCTAAATTGGCTGAGTTAAAAAAGCATGAATCATACGGGGAATTAGGAGTAGAACTCCTGGAAAGGAAATGGAATAGAATTGGGGAAGTATGCTGGCCCTTGAGTATGGAGTACCAAGGAGACCAACTGTCCCCCTGTTTAGTGTAGAGCGGAGCTTGCCGCCCCAGGGACCCGGGGTTAGGACTGGCCACTTTGTACCGACTTTTGACCCTCGTGTACACAGTACCGAGGAGAGCTACTAGTGTAGGGAGAGCACTAGCTACCCCACGGGTCCCAGGGTTCTGCTAGCCCTCCTACACCGACTTGTTAGGCCCACGGGGCAAACCAGGGTAGGTAGGCGAGGGTGCCCAGATTGTGGAGGGGCAAGACCCCTATTTGGTTACTGTGGAGGGGCTGGACCCCTGTTACTGAGAGGGCTCTGCCCTATACTGGTTCCGTGCTGTGCTTTGGGTGCACCCGTTAACGGAAACGACTGACTGCGTGCCAGTGCGGGGTAGCTACCCGTGTGCTTATCGCGCATGCCGTAGTCACCATTACGTCTGTCAGCGACCTTGGGGTGGTTGACTGAGGGTAGGACCACCACGGGGGACTCTCCCAGCCAGGAGAGCACCACGTGTTACTTCTACTTTTCGGAAAAGACTGCAATCAAGATCATTTCCACGAGGAACATTCAAGATCAAGAGAGGGATCTGAGAAATAAATCAACAGTGAATAAATGGAAAAATATAAATAAAGAAAGTAAAAATATAACAGCTACTGTACACTCTACTGCTTCTTTTAGTTTTTAGTTGTCACTCTACTCAGTGTTTCGCTGACGTGTCACCCTTGTTACCTTTTCAGGACCAGGTGTTGAGCGGCCAGAGTTATCGGCTGTAGAATGCGCTGGGCCTAGTAGAGCCCAGTAGTGTTACTTGTAGTACCTTCTGTACTTTTTTTCTACTATAGTGAGTAGTTTTCTGTTACACCCTGTACTCTCTTTATTGTAAGCTTCATGTTATGTACATGTTTATTTCTCTTCTGTTGTGGTGGTATATACTGTAGTATTTCCTTTCTTTACTGCTGTATTTTGTTACTGCTAGTTATATACATGGTGAATGTGGCTTATTTTACTGTTCTTTTGATTTTTCGGAATGATGGTCTTACCATCATACCCCATGCCTAACAATGTGCTAAGTTGGAATTTGTGTAGTGAAAGTGAATTGAGTTAAAAGTTCCAAGCGTCAAATTAATGACCTATTGGACTCAGCCGGCTGCTACCACATGAATTTGGCAGTGTTTCAGCCTCCCATAGAGGTAAACCTCAGGATATATCTCCCCGTGAAAGAAAAACTAAAAATCTCGCACCATTATATATATATGTATCTCTTTTTCTATCTTTTTCTGCTCTTTCTCTTTTCTTTATGTTGTGCAGGTGTGTTAGTCATTTGTGAGCGTTTTGGGTGGCGAGGACATGCACGCTTCTTACTAAGACTTAGGTATACAAGTCCTACCAAAACTAAAATTAAAATTCGTGCACCTTATTAATGAAGTGACTCTCCATCCTTCAAGGGATGGCTGCCACAAAAGTGTTGTTTTTTAATTCTACCTAAGTCCAATGTTTTATTAACCTTCTACTCGGGTCATAAAACTCAATCCGTGCATGTGAAGTTGTGTTCCGGTTCTTCAAACTCCTATATCAAAAGTGATAAAGAAACTGATTTAAACACTCATACCTATTTAGTCCAAGAGATCAGATTTTCTGGCTTTTCTCTGTAGGGCAAATTAAGCCATGCTTACTTAAGCATATTTAGCCCGAAAAATCTAAGGTCAAGGATATGGGTGTCCTCATACAAGACTATAGCACAAACAACTTAGAAAATGACTAAGATTAACAAATTAATCATTCAACACATTTTCTTCTTCCTTTTCGCCATTTAAAAGATCTATGGTTTTAGCTTAGAAAGATTTCTCCTCTCCTTTCATTAGCTGTTTTTTTTATATGAGAACCTTTCAAAGAAATTGAATTTTTAATTATTTGCAGTTTAATACCTCCATATACCTAAGTTTTGCAATGCCCTGATTGTAAAAAAGGATGAGTTCACATTCAGCTTAGTTCATATTTTATAGCAGGATGATAGGGGTGGGCGAGTGGGTCGAAAATGGCTATTGCGGACGATTTCAAGCTCCAATATGAACATTGAAGGTGGAGTTGGTTGTTATGAAATATGAATTTTAAGGTGCAATAGGAATGATGTTCAAAGAGAATAAGAAAGGTCTTGGGTTTTTAAAAAATGACGGGTTGCCTCCCGTTAAGCATTAAGTTTACCACCATTAGTTGGGAGCAATGCAGTTCAGGTGGAATGGAGGTTGAAAGATTCTTCAGCCAAGTTCAAATCAGTCAATTCAAGGGATGGTTTGAGTCTTTGCTCATTTACAACAAAAGGGTTTAAATCTTGGCTCAGTTCACTGATTTAAATAACTCCACTTCCAAAGATCCTCCAGACCAGAAAAGGTCAGGTCCACTTCGATCTTAGCTTGCTCGGGAAGGACTTGAGTCGGGCATCAAAAAGAACTTACTTGTAAGCTTTATTTTAGTGAAGTGAAAAAAGGATTTTCACCTAAATGTCATTACAATCTTTTGAAATTATTTAAATGCCATTCACTTCACTATATTATCAGTTATGCTATTGAAAAAGTCACGTTATTTTTGTATTTGCTATTTCGTTAGTCATAGCGGTTAAGCTTAACGATTTTTGATTGAAATGTAAGAAAAATTTAATTTTTAAGCCTCCAAAATTATTTTTCAGTCCTAAAAATTTATTTATTTTATTTTTAACCCCACCACCCGCCACACTTTACCTCCCTCCAACCTTCGACACCTCCTCTGCACCCTCTCTCCGGCAACCACGCCATCCACGACTTTGACAATGTCTATCCCAATAACGATTTCGGTTGTCACCCTATACCATCGAAGAGGAAACGTCATGGTGGAGGATCCCGATGCATGGGCAGAGGGACCTCTCATATGAGGTGCCTGCGAAGGAGTTGCGATGGGGAGGAGGAAGAGCATGAGGAGGAGAAAGAAGAGGGCCATTAGTGGTGGTTGATAATGGCTTTAAGTTGAGGTGTGTGTGCGGGGTGTGGGGATTGGGGGTAGGGAGTGAAAATAAAAAAATTATTTTAAGGATTAAAAAATAATTTTTAAGGACAAAAAAGTAATTTTTTATTATATTTCAGTATAAAATCGTTAAGTTTAATAGCTATGACTAACGGAATAGCAAATACAAAAATAGTGTGATGTCTTTAATGGCATAATTGGCAATATAGTGAAATGAATGATATTTAAGTAATTTAAAAAGACTTCAGTGGCACTCAAAAAAAAATCCTAATAAAAAAATAATTTGCCTCTCTAACCCTTGATATCTCTCTCTATATATATATTTATTCTTGCAAATAATTAGGCATATTTGATTTCTCTTATTAAAAAGTAAAAGAAAATATGCATATTCAAAAAAATGAAAAAAGTATGCGAGCGAATTGCTTTTACTGTTTGTCTTCTTGTACTCGACCCAATCTCCAAATCCGATTAAATTTTAATTATTAACAATTTTACGTACCGCAATGAACAAATTTTAAAATGCATGTAGATCCAACTATCACTTCCTATTCAAAGATTTTCCCAATTATCACTTGAACTTGGGGCAATTCACCTTCATCTTAAGTTAGAATAATGAGAAAAAAACTTCCAATGGAACATATCTAAATCTAGGCAACTGACATTAAAAACTAAGAGTAGATGTCAATATAAATAATAGAAAAAGCTGAAAACACAGAAAAACAACAAAAATAGAAGGTAGTAGGCAAAAAGGAATGCATTATAAAGTTTAATTAATTATTAAGAGTACAATAGCATCAATTAATGGACATTTAAAGCATTGGTTCATTTGTTATTTTGCCAATTAATAGTCATTTCTAAGGTAAATCTAAGTTATACATCTAAACTCGTCTCTACTCATAAAGCTCCTTAAATTGGATTCAACTGGAGCCAGCAGTGTCCTGCTTGCCTAAAGGATCCACGACATAGGATGCGATCGACATACAACCTCAAAAACAAATCCAAGGCTGGCTACACACAGGCGTAAGGTGTCATCTACCTTGGGTAGCTCTTCTCCCAGCAACACCAATGGACGGAATAGTCCACATCCAATGTAACAGAACTCCGAGGTCGCACTCGACTTGGCTGTAAGCATTAGTCATAGGGAGAAATGAAACTCCCTGGCAACAAACAATCACAGATAACAGTGATCCAAGCAACCCCTTTATTCTTCGTCGATTCTCATCAATTTTCATAAACAATTATTGTAACGACCTAACCCTGGAGGGATGGGTCGGAAAATTCAAGCCCAGATCGAATCTGAAAATCATTGTCCAACAATAAGCATACACGCAACAGACCAGGCAATGGTAAAGCAAAAAGAAATAATAGTAGTCTTTTTCACATTGAGGAGCACGAATGGATATAGGAAACTAATTTAAGCTACTACAAATGTAAGAAACGACTACAACTATTGCGAAACCTTCCTCAAAATAAAAATGACTATAATAGTTGGATCCGATGTTGCCTCGTGTTATGACTCGGTTCCGACTCGGTTCTGACTCCCTACAGGACCCGAGACCAACTCACCTCGACTAGATCACAAGACCCAGTCATCCAACGAGAAGTAACCAAAAGCAGAAAATATTCCTCAACCACACATGGAATGTAACTAAGCAGAAAAAACCAAAAGACAGTAAAGGAAACAGAGCGAAATGTCTCACAATATTACATGCCATCACAACTAAAACAACGGAAAGTAGAATAAAAACATAACAGAGCAGTAATAAATATATCAAAGTACCCACTACTACAACAGAAAGAACGCTCTGGAACATAAAGGTAACACCAGCTAAGGCTAGGCTCGATTGGGGCAGCTCCCTCTGTAGCCGGTGGTGTTGGCTGCTCAACTCTCTGACCTGAACAAGTTCACAAAATCCGTGGTCAGCTAACGCTGAGTAGAGTGGTGGTTAGGACATTTACATTGAATTAACATAAGACAAGCAACTAATTAATTATTCATTTCCATTTAGCTCAACTAAATGGTTCTGATTTATTCATTTTATTAAGGATCCATACATTTCTTGATCTTTCATGTTCCTCAAGGGAATGATTTTGATTATAGTTTTTCCCATAATGTAGGATGTACATGTGGTGCTCTCCTGGTCGGGTGAGTCTCCCGTGGTAGTTCTACACCCGGTCTACCACCCTGAGGTCATGGTCACGACGTAGTGGTGACTACGGCACGTGTGATAAGCGCATGGGTAACTACCCCACATTGGCACGCGGTCAGTCGTTTTCGCTAGCGGGTACGCCCAAACGTATAATGCAAAATAGAATAGGGCCTTGTCCTCTCGGCAACAGGGGTCTCGCCCCTCAGAACAGTTTGCGTACCCTTGCTCGACTATTCTGGTTTGCCCGGTGGGCCTAACAAGAGTCGGTGTAAGGTGGCTAGTCCTAACCCTGGGCCCCGTGGGGCAGCTAGCTCCCTCTCTGCATTAAGTAGCTCACCTTGATACCACATACACAAGGGCCAAACAGGAGTCGGTATAGAGTGACTAGGCCTAACCCTAGGTCTCAACCCAACGGGCGGCTAGCTCCCATTTACACTAAAGGGACAGTTGCTCCCCTTGGTACCGTGTAAACAAGGGCCAGCTCACTTCTCATCTATATACGAGATTATTTCTGTAGACAGGAGTTCTTCAACTAGTTCCCCGTAGGATTCATACACTGTATTCATTTCATTTCGTTTCTCAATATTCATATCTCATTGTTCAGATCCCGATTTTCATTTATATAACATGCAGCTCGTGTTTTAATTACTGAAAAAGCATCACATCAAGTATCTATACACTTGCTAGCAATTAGGGTTTAACATGCATATCAATGTAAACAGTGTAGCTCAAGTCACATTCATACATTTCTGCCTTAGGGTTCATTCCACATCCAAGAGTTCAATCAAATTATTCTAAGCATGCACTTTACTTATTTAAATCTTAGCATTAAAGTAAACCACTATACCAGAAAACACAGGAGGAATGGGGGCAAGAACCGCAGATCCTGTTGTCTCCATGGGCCCCAAACACACTACAGGCTGTAGACCTATACCAGTGACTAAATCACATCAAATGAGTTCAAAACAGTGTACAAGTGTCACTAACACGTAGAGAAACTCGAGCGGAAAAGAACAGTATTCCGTTTGAGCAAATCCGACTCTGTCTGGGGCCCGAACGGTTCAAAAACGAGCATATAGATTGAAATCAGACATCTGGGACAAGGCTTAGACGTCTTAAATGACGTCAGTAACTTGCCGTGTGTTCCTACGTTGCTGGTGGACGATGGAACCCCTTTACAGTCATCCTGGTGTCTTTCCAGATGTCTGTCAATATGTCTGGACGTCTGGTAGGTCTATCAGACAGTTGTGGAGACATCCAGACGTCCAAAAGAACCTCGAAGAGCGTGTTTACGCGCCTTTCCAAGATATGTACCTGTGAATGCGTTCGTAAGTTTAAAACGACGACAGCGCAGTGTTAACTCACTTCACGTACGCTCATGCATGAGCGTATAGAACTCATACCTCGACACTCCGCATTTTTTAAACGTCTAGCTTCAACTCCGGACGTCCCCCTGCTGCTCCAGATGTGTGGTAGCTTCTCCAGATGTCTGATACTGGAAAATCCAATACGCAGGAGTCCTTCGCGACATTCGTCTTCTCGCGTACTACGCCAGCAAGGCCCACAGCAGCTGTTGGAAGTTGCAGGACCTGCTCCTGCGACCTCCTCTCCTCTCGCATGAGCTCCCTCGGCTCCCGCAGCTCCTCTGTCACGGCTCCTCTCCTCGCACCTTCGAGATCCTCACTGTTGCAACCGCAGCGAGGGTAGCCCCCACGCGTGAGCTCTCCTGCTCGAGCTCCCCCAGCCGCGCATGCTCAAGCTCTCTCAAGCTCTCTCCTCTCTCCCACGCTCTCCCCTTCCTTGCTCACACTCTCTCCCTTTCCTCTGCTCGTGAGCTCCTCTCCTCCACGCGTGGCTGCAAGTGGAGGTAGGAAGGCTGTGGCTCGCCAGCAGGTGGTGGAGATCGAAGGTGGAGGTGGTGGTGTGAAGGTGGAGAGGGGCGTAGGGTTTAAATAAGAGTGGGGCTAGGGTTTGAGGAGGGAAGGGTGGTGTGTGAGTGTGTGCGTGGGAAGAGAGAGGGGGAGGGAAGAATTGTGTGAGACCTCCTTGAAGTTCCTTCTTTTCCTATAAACCCCACATGCCTAAACCCAAGGGTCTTAGAATGTCGCTCACGCCCCTACCTTTCCGTTAAAACTCCAAATGGTCCTTGGAAAGGGTCATTTCATCTCGTAATCCACTATCTCCTGGTCAGAAGTCAATAGGGAACAACGTGAGCTAAAGAGCTCAGTAAAGTGTCAATAAGCTAGCTAGAAGGGAGTACCAAGTAGACATGGTGTAGAAAAGAAAAGGAAAAAAAAGCAACCCCATTGTAAATTATGTAATTATTTAATTTCACTTTCCATTCATTTATCTTGTTCTCTTGAAATATATTTATTTTCTGAAAGCTTTCTCTTAACCCAAATCGTCAGGACTTTGGGCAACATTCAATGAAGTACACTAGGAGGCCAACCCAGCATGCCATGTCGTTTCCAATCTTAGCCTTGATGCGACATCTAGCTACCTACAGAGTGGAGTCGATACACGAGAATGATCTCCACATCTATGAAGTCAAATCCACCCTACTCACTAATCTACCATCATCTCAAATATTTCCAAACAAGCACTAGCCCCAGCAGTACACAAAGTGCTACATGTCTTGACCGAGGTGCCGAGGAGGCATGTAACTCACCAATTTTGTTTGTTTTATCTTATTTTCTTGTCAAATTCATCACATCAATTTTGTTTACACATTTATTAATTCTCATACAAGAAAGTTGTATTACACAGTTTACAGTTGGCATTCAATTTTTCAAGTATCTCTATACAAAATTTTGCATTCACAATTTACACTACAAGAATATTCACTATTGTTTACCGTTAAAAATGGTCGAGAATGTGAAAAAATCAGTCAAGAAAAAGAGTTGAGGAATGTGCTATCGCTATTGTGTTTTCTTGACTGTTCTAGAATGTTATCGTCGGGAGAAAGACGAACTCTCATTCAATGTGTGATTGTTTCTGTCATCTGTTTTCAACAATCGAGAAAAGTTTTTCTTGATCGTTCCAAATGCACCGTCGACATAAACATCTACGTCGACTGCTATTTAGACAGTCAAGTAAGGTGATATTCGCAACTGTTACAAAAAAAACGGACGAGAATATGAGTATTCTCAACCATTTAAAACCGATAAGAATATGGATATTCTAGACCTTTTGCAGGGCTATCCCGTCCTGGCTTCTCAAGTAATTCTCGGGTGTGGATTTCTAATTCAAAGGTATCATTCGCCTTGAAACATCCTTAGTCATCCAAAAATCTTTGGGTGCCTTGATTGGGTTCAACAAACATCCAGTCCCTCATCTATTCTCTAGAGCACTGTTTGTCGAAACGAAATCGGGTTTAAAATAAATGCGTCATAGTATAGCCAAAATCGCTTTGAAAACAAATGAATTTTATTACTTCAAAATGTAAATTTATGTTCAAACATAGGTAGCAAATTAGGATTCAAAAAACAAAGAACACAACTTTCCAATGTATAATATTCAACGAATCAAAGTTATAAAGCAAGAAAGATAATCTCAACGTATATAGAAGCTCAAAATAAAATATGGACATCTAATGTGAAAATCAGATGTCTTAAATGCTAAGTGCTTCTTTGATTTCTCTCTTATGTTCTTTGTCTTTAGCTTCTTCTTTCTTCTTCTGTCCCTTTCTTCTTCTCTGTCTCTTCTTCTTCTGTTCTCTACCACTGAAGACCTTATTTCTTCTTGGCTCTTTCTTCTTCTTCCTCTTCTTTCTTCTTCTCTGATTTCTTCTCTCTTCTCTGGCCCTTGGTTGCTCTGGCCTTAGCTTCTTCTTCCTCTTCTTCCTCTGAATTCAGCCGTGCCTTCACCTTCCTTAGCTACTCAGGCTTTTGCCCTTCCTTCCTTGGCTTCACCTTTGGCTTCCTCCTTCCTCTTCCTTGGCTTCACCCTTATCTTCTTCTTCCTCTTTTTCTTCTGAGAGCAAAACCTACCCCCTACCCTCCCCGCGATCTCTCTTCCTTCTTCTCTCTTAGGCTCGCTCTCCCAGAGCCTTCTCGGGTTAACGGGTCGGGTTAGCGCACCTGGGACCAGGCCCACCGGCATGGGTGGTGGGCGAGGAGTGCACGGGTAGTCGAGTCAGAACTAGGTCCGCGTGGTGTGGGTCGCGAACGACGCGATGGGTTGAGTGGGACCTCACCCTGTGTCAGGAGGCGATAAGCCCCTGACACTTTCCTTTTATTCCACAACGCCCGCTTTCAATCTTCTGAGGTGGGACTAAATGTCCCACCTTCTTCGCAACCACCTCCGCAGCAGGTGTTCGCACGAATTGCACCAAATCCGGGGGCTTGGACTCCAATTGCTGGGCTGGAAATGTGCGTGAAGGAAGTCCACGTGTCTGTGAACCTGAAGCTTGGAGCTTGGGGTCCTGATGAAGCTTGCGAGCTTCTTTGAGTCTGCTTCAATGGCGGTGGAGCACCTATACCCTGTCCACAAGCAAACAGTCTTGTGGCCTCGTCAAAATACACAGGAAGCTTCGCCTTGGCACGATGAAGGTGTCACAGTGGTCGGTGTGGTGCGGGGTGGCCTGGGTGTGTGTGCCCAGGTCACCCTGTGGCTATGAAGATGGGTGTGTTCGGGGGATGTGTTGGGAGCGTGTGACGGTGAATGGGAAGAGGGGTTATGATCAGTGCGACATGGCGGAGCTTGTGAGGTGGTTGGTGAGGTGGGTGGATGCGTGGAGTGGCAGGAGCACCTCGCCGATGGTCTGCAGGAGGTGGAGAAGATGGAGGCGATTTACAAATGTTGAGGGATATTTTAGGAAATAAATGCGAGAAAAGAGATGAGCAGAGATAGAGGACTTATCTGAGAGGGAATAGACGGAGTGGGGAGTGGAGGAGGTGGATGGCTCGTATGTGCCGTCCGGAGACGAAGGTCCAGTGAGAGTAGGATGGCGACGATGAGAAGGAGGTAGGCGTGTGCGCTGGTGTGGCGCGACGCGGATGAAAGAGGAAAAGGAAACTCTGCTACTGGTATTATGGTAGAGCGACGAGAGGAGGAGATAGGAGTCTCCAAAGCTTGCTGGGAGCTTGGCCAGAGGGGAAGAGAGGAAAATTGGGAGGTATCTCAGGCCAAATCAAGCTTGAGAGGAGCGGAAGGATCTTGGGACCCTTTCATAACCCCTGGCAGAGGGCCTTGTGCTTGGAAGCCATGCTTCCAAGCACGGCAACCTCACTGGAGTTGAAAGGTCGAAAAGACCCAAATCTCTCATGCGTTCGCATGAGAGATTGGGTAGAAATTGGTGCTCCAAATTGAGTTCACATGAACAGGGATTTCTCAGAGAATCTCCCTTTCAAATTTGAGAGGGATTCTCTGAGGAATCAGAGAGTTGTTTCCCTTGAATCCTCGCCGGAGTAGGATTTCCTTCGCTGTAATGGCGGAGGGACCTGATTGCAAAGAATGACGGGAAGCTAGGGGGTGTCGGCAAGAGTTTTCAAAAGTTAGGGGTAGAAATGTAATTAGGCTGGACTATTTTGCAAATTAGGTCAAGATGAATTCCCTTTAGGTCCAAATTTTGGTACAAACCTAATTTGGACCTAAGGAATTCAGTGGTAAAGTTGGATTTTAGGTTTGATCACGTTTGACTAGATAATTTACACAAAAACCTAATTTAGGGCAAACATTTGACTAGGACCCCCCTATTTAGGTCAAAATAGGTTTTAGGGGCCAATTTGAAGGTTCTAAACCCTAGAGAATATTTTTTCATAAATTTTAGAGGATTTAGGTAAATTTTATCCTAACCAAAACCTTGTTAAATTAAGTGAGTTTGTTTTAGGGTTACAAGAAGTTATTTAATTCCCAGATTTCACATGAACCCTCTTTTGTTTGAACCAACTCACTTTTTATCTTGTTAAGACCATTTGACCTATGTTCAGCCCATGAGAAATCCCATTGTTGTTCTGCAATGGTAAAATTGCAGTTTTACCCCTTGTTTCTTGCTTTTCTTTCAGAAGGGTTTTTCCTTGAGTTAGGACATTTAGTTGGCTATGTAGGAGCTTTTGTTTTCTTTTCTAGGTCAAAAAATGTTAGTTAGGGCTCATGATGTCGTTCCCATCAAGCACATACACAGGAAAGGCCCCTAGGTTTTTGACTTAGAGACCTCCATTAGAGTTGATCTTCTCGGGGAAATCTGATCTGATTTAACCAATTCGATCTGAACTTGAATTTGATTCTACATCTTGGACTACCACCTGATTTGAAAATGCAACCTGATAATTTAGGAAGACTGTTTAGGAAACCTGAACAGCAAATGAGCATGAAAGGGAAAATGATCGAGGCTACTCTTAGTCATCATGATGAGTATTACAAAACCTCAGATCCATCTAGGAACATTCATGTTAATGTACTAGAAACAACGACCCACATTATGAACCATGCTGGAATGATATTGACCCAACTGATTAATGGTTCAACCTGGGATAATCTTTTACCAGAGTACATTGAATTGGGGAAATTACATAACAACGGGTATCTACAGTATTGGTCAAATCCCCCACTTTGGGAAATACACCAAGATCTCATTGAGAAACATGGTAATTTTGCTGAATTTGGTGTATGAAGCCATCAATCAAAAATACCAATATATCCCCTCAGAAATTGATGAGACATCTTGGAACAATGTTGAGGATCAATATGATTTCTTAAAGACCAGGTTCAAAAATAGAGGTTGTTGTGGACCCCCAACCCAAATGGAATCCGATTCAAATCTTATGCAGAATGACATACCTAATCTTAATGCTGGTTGGGTGGATCTAGTTGCAGGTGTCCCTGATTCTGAACCAGCCTTAGAGAGCCATGAGGCTAGTTCAACTTGCCTTGATTTCCCAAACACATGTAGTGAGCTTGAATAAGAACCTCTCGAGGATGTAATTCTCAATCCTTATCCTGTTAAGGTAATCCTCCAGAGTAATTTTGACATCCCAATAAAATCATGTCCAGATTCTAGTAACCCGATTCCTAACCCTGACCTAGAATCTAGATTTGAGCCTATTTGGTATGATCATGAGGCCCAATGTGATGAGAACCAGATTTTAGATTTGAACTTTCATTTTGGGCCTGTATTTGATGATTACACCTCTCCAGACTCCACAAAAAAATGAATTGATTTTTCTCAAGTCACACCGATTTACGATACAGAAATAGAGGAGTTGGAAGAGTTGGGATTTAATTGGATCTATCCTTGGAGCATAGAACCTGAGCCTGTGCCTAATAAGAACACCTCCTTATTAGTCTCAGATTTGAGATTCGGTTTGATCCAAGCCAGGTTGTTGATTCTATACATCATGATGGTAGAAATTCTGATCATGATGAAGTTCAGAAATTGATTTTTGCAGATTCTCCGATGATTTCGAATCATACTTTGATTTCGGAGAACCTTTTGTTTCTAGATAATTATGAGCTAGTTTACAACCTCAGTATCCTTGATTCATTCTTTGATTCTTATTCTGAGGCCGATGATCTGAACCTCAATGCTACCACCCCACATATAGAGCCTTTCAAAATCTGTTCCCAACCCTGACCCGCCACTAGAATTTATTTCTACTCTGATTCACCTCCAACTTTTGCTTGGGAATCGGACACTAATCAGACTAAGAATCACATCTTATCCTTCTCTGATCTCATACGTAGGGTTCCTACACTTTCCACAGATCTATTATCTTTTGAGGACCCCTACTCTGATCAGGCTAAGCTAATTCAACCAAATCCGCGCTTCATATTTCCACATCTTTTCGAGCCTCAAAGTATCTGGTGGGCTCCACACCTGTTGATTCATATCCATCAACCCACTAGATTGATTTGGTTTGGTCTGCATCATCAGCCTGTTGACCTGAACAAGCATCTGGTTGGACCAATAAGGCTACTCATCAAGGTACTTGTTCTACAAAATTCCTTTGATTTGACCATCACTTCTGCTTGACCACCTGTTGCTCGAATGAAGGCATTGAATTTAGCGCTTAACGGAAGGCAACCCGTCATTCCAAAAACTTGAGATCCTTCACATCATCCTTTTGAGCTATACTCCTTTTGCGCCTGAGGGTTCAACTTTAAAACAGTCGACTCCACCTTTGGTACCTGTATTAAAGCTTGAAATCGTCTGCAATAATCATCCCAACCCATTCAACCACCCTTTGACCCTGTTCTAATCCTTGAACCAAGCTGAATTCGTACCCACCTTTACAACGAGGACATTGCAAAACTTAGGCATGGGGGGGGCGTTAAAGTGCAAACAAATGGAAATTCCATTCTCTGAAGAGCTCTCACAAAAAATATACATACATATTGAAAAGAAAAAAGAAAAAGGGGAGGAAATTTTTGAAAAAATTGATTGAGAAATCTTTGTTGAGGAGGAAAAGAGGAGGAAAAATAGAGTGTCAAAAAGGAGCAAAAATTGAAAAAAAATGATGGTCATAGCAATTCATTATGAGACTTACTTAAATTCTAGACCAAATCAAAAGAAAGATTAAGTCTTGAAATGCTAAAGATAAGGAGATTAGTATGAGTGCTGATCTTAGGCCTCTTAGGCTTATTCTAGGGCTTAAACACCTATGTATTTGCTAAGATCCGGATTAGTCCTCAAGAGGTTGAGGAAAGTGAGAGGCTGATATAGTAGGTCTAAGGCTTAGGGAGTATTCGGTCCCGTTGCCTGCCCTTTGGTTTGTGGGACTTGGTAACATAAGCACCAAAAATTGCACACTAGTCTGGTTCAGTGCGCTTAAAAAAGAAATTATGCCAAAGTGTTTATTCTGAAAAGCCATCTTGAAGATCTAGCTTATGAGCGGCTCGAATACACAAGTTGATTGGACGAGTTCCCGACGCAGAGAGGTGGGAAATTCTCCTCGAAAATGCGTAATAACATATCGTCTCGTCAATGCTTGTCTCCTAGGATATCTAAATATCCTACTGAGGGCATTTTATCACCTTGTGCTGGTTCAGGTGCCTTGGGTGGGATTATCTCGAAATGTTGATCGTCAGGGCCTGAATTTTGCTACAGAACGTCATGGGTAGCACTATCCCAAAGTGTTGAAAGCCAGGGTTCTGGGGGTTACCATGGGTGGTACTATCCCAAAGCATCGATTGCCAGGGACCCTCATAGGATTGATGGTGGAGACAAGGAATCCGATATAGATCGTGTTTAAGGCTAATTCGAGACTAGATCTAGGGAAATCTAAAAGGAAAAGAGAGAAAACTATCAAAATAAAAAATCTTTCTTCATCTCTCTCTCTTATCAAAACACACTGGCAAATTGAACAAGGACATAATACGTCTACGCACAGGTGCTTTGAGTGCTGGGGTCAACTAACCTCAGTTTTTGCAAGCCTTAGAAACCTTCATGACAGACCTAGGCTGAAGCTGGTCAGCTCTGGATCTTGACTAATACTTGAGAGTACCTCTAGGCCTATTATTGGCATTTTGATCTAATTTTTAGAGACTGGCACAAATCAGACATTTGAACATCAAAAGCATGGTCTAGAGATCTGGTTCTTTCCATTGGATTTTACTAGAGAGTAGCAAAAGTTAGACTTGGGAGCATGATGGTAACACCATCATTAGCCATAACTAACTTGAATTAATGGAAATCCAAAGATAAATGCTCCTACATGATTGACTGGGAGCCGTAATTCCATGCAGATCCATTCTAAGAAGAAAACATTAAAATAAGGTTAATTCTGCAGTTTTAATATCATATCATAATTGTAGAGTAACCACAGAGTTTCCCAGGGGTTACTTGAAGGTCAAATGAGCATTAAAGTCCAAAGGGTAGGTCCACATCGACAGAAAATAGGGTTTCACGCGTTTTGAGAACAAAAACAACACCCAAAACCTTAATTTCTGACCTACTTGAATTAACGAGGTTATGGTTAGGGGAAAATTCATATAATCCTCCTAAAATTCAAAGAAAAATATTCTGAGAGGTTTAATATCCTTAGTTTGACCATCTAAATCCATTTTCACCTTGGACAGACCTTCAAATGGGATTTTGCCTTAATTTGAGTTTCTGTGCAGATTGCCCAGTCAAATGTGGTCAAAACTTAAATCCAACTTCACCATTAGATTCTTGGATCCAAATTAAGTTAAGGACAAAACTTGGGCCCAATCAGAGTTCATCTTGATCGAGTTTGATTTTCAGTCCCTTAAATCTCTATTTCTCTCAGTCAGGCCCGTAACTTTAGAAATTCTTTGCAACAAGGGCCCTAACTTCTTTATATTCTTTGCAGAAATACCCCTACTGCAATTGATAGGTCAATCGATCTACAGGCGTGCTTTGACCAACTCAAAACTGCATTAAATTAACTCAAAATCCCACTAAATTTGGTGAGATTTGTGTTCACACTACAAGGAATCAATTGATTAGGATCTTGAATCCTAACTCGCATCCTAGAGCTCAAGAGAAGCTCTCAAAGTCTGCATTTAACCTAAATCAAATCGTGATGAAATCGCGATGAATTCCCCTGTTAGAGCTCATGCTTGAGCTTTATAAAAGCTTCCCCATGCTCCACCATATTCTTTAGCAAGGTTTGAGGCCAAAAATCCCTTTTCAACTCCTTCCCTAGCCTTCTTCGACCTAGCTTCGGCGAGCCTTCTCGACCTCCTTCCTCTGTCCACTAGATAAACAAATCAAGTAGCCCTCCTTCTTCCTCGCCTTCCTCCGCTCCTCGCCAGCCACAATAGGAGCCACCTTCCTCGTCTTCACCGCCGTCCTCCCTCAACGGAGAAATTTTCTTCTCCACGTCCGGCCAACACATCGACGTGGAAATCTTCATCCTTTTCGTCCTTAGTTTAGGATAATCTTCTTCCTTTCCCTCTCCTAATCCTTTTCAACCCCTTCCTATCCCAATTCGACCGCCAACTGCCTCACCTCCCAACCATCTTCCCCAACTCCGGTGCATACTTCGACGAACCCACACCACCAACACACCGCACCAATCACCCAATCATCACCACCACTACCTTTGACTTAGCCCCTATAACAAAAACCCTAACATTATTGGGCTTATTGACCATTCTACCATCTCCCCAATCAACCCACCACAACAACTTCATCTCCGGCATCGACACACCACCACACACCTCCTCACACCTCACAAACACCACCATCACCTTCGCCACCACTTGGCGAAGCTCAGGAGCATTTTAATCAAGGCTTTTGAGCCCGTATTCATCATTTCAGGTCTTTGCCGAAGCACAGTCGCTGCCACCACCTTCTCCGGTTCTGTTCACAGTTCTCCAACCATCAACCACTCAACAGCTGCCCTTAGAAGATGCGGATTCATCTAACTAAGTTTCCCAGGTCCTCAATCTAGCAAAGGAGCAGCTGCTATGCCCTGATTCCTCGAAGTAATGAACTGCTGCACACTCAAAGAGGAGCTCTTCTTTAGTCCCACATCGGGGACTTAGGTACACACAACCGCGTATAAAGTGATTTTGTGAGCCTGACCCCTCGGACAAGACACAGGGGTCAGGTCCCCTTACACACGACCCTCTCCACTCCTCACTCGTGCCCACATGCACACGGGTCTAGACCCTATACTCAATCTGATTACTCGATTAAAGGTCCAATTAGCGTATAGAGGGGAATTTCTTAGGAGGATAAGGGAGGGTTTTTCTTCAGGATCTGTGTCCTGTTGCCTCGTGGTGCATGCAACATGCCTAATACTTAGCCATTTTGAGATGGCTTTATGCTGTGTTTGGTGCCTTTGTGCATCTTGTTGAGGCTCTGTGCCTTGGTGGTTTAAGGCGTCTGATTTTGCTTGGAATTCTGATACTGAGGCATTATCTGATTTGGTTGCTTTGGATGTCTTGGTTCTTATTTGACGTGGAATTGAAAGATTAAGTGGTTCTAACCACTGTTGAGATATTTGAATGTGATCAAATGTGGGATTAAGTCATGATTTAAATCACCATTCCTTTTAAATTCCTAATTTATTGTTATCCCATTATGTCTTAAGATACTCTTGATTATAATTCAATATATTTTTGAGTAGATTATTCATTGCAAATCTTTATCTTGTGCTCATTGATTTATATTGTGATTAATGTGTGAATTATAAATTTGTTCCCTGCGAACGACCTCGAACTCACATCGATTTCGGGTTTATAAATTTAAATGCTGTAGCATTTTTGTCGACTATGCTACAACTCACATCTCTTAAATCAATGCAAGACGCTAACAACATTTACTTGCGTCACTGGATAATGCCAATGTTTGCACGCTTCCTTCTAAATGTGTGGTTGTATCAGAAGAGGCCCATTACACAATGCCTCATCATTATTCATGTTCTTATAATACTAAAAAATATATGTGTAATGTTAGAAATAATATTAAAATTATGGTGAAAGAAATAAACAAATACAGTTAAAATTTATCTTTTACCTTACTCTTCACCTCTGATCTCCAATCTTTATGAATCTTTGCCGTGTGGTTGAGGATATATTCAGGGACGTTTAGATTGTCGCCCCAATTGAAGATGGCCTACATTAGTAGAACATAAATTGTTACGTAATTTAAAGTTATATAAACAATGTAAATAAGTTATAATTTTTACCAATCACCTCAACTCTTGAATGAGCTGCCTCCTCAGTTCATTTGGCACCTTCCTTCAATCGAAGTACGAGAGTGGGATGATCGCCTTCGTCAGCGTGCCCAGTCTGCTGACGAATGGAGGATACTCCACTACTTTCCCCACTGGTGTGATCCTCACTGTAATGTGAACCCCATGTGAAATTCTCTCTAGGTCCCTATTCTACGTAGGACCTCTTCCCCTACGAGCACCTGGAAGACAGAATTATAACATAAAATAAAATGACAAGGAAATAAATAATTTGTAACATTTACCAAACTTTAATTTCATACTAGGAATGTGAGAGGACGATGCAGAACATCCCAGCTGAGAAGGATCTAGGTCAGTCGACTACTCTGGCTGATCATCTAACTCAACGTCCTCCTCATCAAATGAAGTACTATCCTCCTCCTCATCCTCATCGACAGGTGCATCCTCTTCGCAGTCAAGATCCTTTGCTGGGAAATTCATCGGAGGAAGCATTGGACTCTTCCCTTCCCCCTACTCCCCCTCCCCTTAAAATGGAGATATCAAGCCACATCTCTAGGCCTCAGGAACTGCAGGTGGGGCTCTTTACAAGGGGGTTAAGCCTGGTGCTGCCAGCGGTGAGCCTGAGGTTGAGGTTGTTGGCGGGGGGCCTCAGGCTATTGGCGGGGCTCCTCAGGTTGCTTAGAGGTGGATTCATCCCTGCCACTCCTATTAGCTTTCTTCTTGAATATAACTTGCGTAAAAATTAAACAAATAATCAGATATTTTTTTAAAAAAATCGGTAACATTTCCCTTATATATTTTGATTTTTCAAAAATCCTCTATGAAACAAATTTTGGAATAAATGAAAACAAAGAAGCATAGAATAAAAATGAATTTACAATCCATTTCCCCTTCCTCTTCTTCACATTCCCTTCCCCTTCGCCCTTCCATTTCTCTTTCCCCTTCCTCTTCTATACATTCCCTTCCCATTCGCCCCTCCATTTCAATCTTTCCTCCCTTTTCTTTACATTTCCCTTCCCGCATCTATTCTCCTTCCCCTCCCCCTTCTTCACATTCCCTTCCCCTGCGACCCCCCATTTCCCTTTCCCCTTGCTCTTCTTTGCATTCTCTTCCCATTCACCCCTCCATTTCAATCTCCCCTCCCACTTCTTTACATTCCCTTCCCACATCTATTCCCCTTCCTCTCCCTCTCCTTCACATTCCCTTTCCCTTCGCCCTCCATTTCTCTTTCCCCTCCCTTTTCTTTACATTCCCTTCCTATTCCCCCCTCCATTCCCCTTTCCCTCCCTCTTCTTATTTTCCCCTTCACATTCACTTCTCCACATTCAACAACACCTAAAACATTAAACATCAAATCAAGAATAGCGGCACACCCTACATAATAATAAAAACAAGAATTTAGCAAGAATAAAAAAAAATGGGCACACTCCAAATAATCACAAATTTACTGGTATTATACAAATTAAATGTAAGTGAGAACACCCCACATGTAAAAGGAAAAGAGCTTTTAAAAAATTTAAATGAAGTGGTCCACCAAAAATATCATCTCCGCCGTGCATGCCCGTCGCATTCATCGTTCGATTCGTGCACACAATGAGAACCAATGTCAATAATTCAGAAAAGCTTTCAAAATAGCATAAAAATAATATAAATTTCCCAAAAAAATTAATACACGTATTTCCTCCCTTGCAACGGTGCCTTTTGAAAGTGCGATCTTCGTTTTCGGTAAAAATTTTAACATAAAATGACATGTCGTTATAGTTTGTGCATGGTAGAAAATTGCTTTTCAAAACATTTAATTATCCAAAATCTAACCACAAAAATATTTAGGTTGTCTCCATTGGGAGGATTTAGCCTATTGAATTTGTGAGTGGTGTCTCATTTATTTGGGAATTTCAATGGGTGCACTTATTCTTTAGTGCAACTCGTTGCCCTCATGAATTCTCATTCTAAGTAATTAATTAAGACTGTAGGTGTTTATATGTAAAATTACCACAATATACTATTCTACTAAATAATGATCTTGGTAATGATAATCAACGTAAACACTATTTTCCAGTAAAAGAGACCTTGTTCATTGCAATCAATATCCCATATTTGATAGCATTCATGAAAAGAATCTGGTTATAAGTAATTCACATAGAATAGAGGGATATCCATGCAAATGCATCTCAATAAATTAATGCTAAAAAATAAAGGAATAGTGAATGGAAATGGCAAATCTTCTAATTATTAATTGGAGGGAAAATAGAGGTTTTTGCCTCTCTCCTTCGTGCATACGTGTGGGTCGATGGCAGCGTGAACAGCTTGCGGTAGAGGTGTGTTGCGATGAGGGCTTCAAGATGGCAGTGACGAGGCATCGAGAGGTGGCCGGAACTGGCTGACTGACGAGGAGGTAGGCCGGCGACGATGACAGCAGGAGGAGCTTGCGTGCATTGTGGAGGGTGGCTGGTGGGCATACGGAGGTCGTGGGTGTGAGACGAGGACGATGGCAAGGTTGACGGTGAGTTTGGCCGCGTGTGGGGGCCGTATGAAGCGAGGAGGCGGATGCAACTTTGGGTTCTCTTCCTGTTGGCGGTGATGAAGAAGTCAAATAGTGCTTGGTGGGAAAGCACGTGCGAGGACGATGGCTGTGCGTGGTTGCTGCAACGTCGTGTGTGGTGCGTGAGGAGCAGAAGCGCAGCTTGCACACGAGCAGCACGTGGGAGTTGCACTAGTCGCGCGGGCTGGAGGAGGTGCGTGAGGAGGGGGTGGTTTGCGGCTGAAGGTAGTTGGGGTGTTGGTGATGGTGCAGGAGTTGAATGAGAGCTACTGCGCTGATGGGTTTTTGGGTGGAGATGGTGACAAAGGTGGTGCTAGATGGTGTTGGTGGGTGTAATGGTGTGCGCACTGTCACCGCACACACCGCGGTAGGGGAAAGACAACGATGAAGCTCGCTCAATCCACGGTGCACGCTAGAGTTCCACAGTGTAAGCAAGGTCCACGACGGTGGCTAGGGAAGAGGATCTCCGCCAGGGGGAGAAGGCAGATCCCCTCTTCAGATGCCCCACTCTCTTTTCAAAGTCTGTGCGGTGGAATTCTGCAACCACTCATGAAGATTGCGAGTGGTTGGAACAGAAGGATAAGTTCTATCCGTTAATCATTAGACGTTAGATAAAAATATTAGACGTCTTAAAAAATGTAGACTTCAGTGGGTCTACGATGGCAGTTTCCAGACGTCTGATGTGAGCTCTAGACGTCTTATATAAGCAAAATGGATGTCTTGCCCTTACACCTAGCCTGCATTAAACAAATAGACCATATCATATGTTATTAAATGTAAAATTAACGCATAAAATTATATGCAGATTAAGGTGAATTGCCATTTAACTCCTACTTAGCAATTAAGATCAACTAATTAAAGAGTACTTAGGTAAAATATTGGTCCACGAAAGTGGACTTATCAATCAACACAAGGGTGAACCTAGTGTATATCTCACCAGCTTGTTCTACTTCTCTGCTTCTTCCTAAGTGTTTAGGAATTATATGTGCATTTTTGTAATCAACCAATAGGCTGTTACCCACGATAACTTGCTAGCCATGCTCGTATGGTGAAGTATGGCTTATTTATTTTTTTTTCTTCTTTTCTATTTTTCTTTTTCTCTTTTCGGATATTTTTCTTTTCTTTTTTTTTCTAAGTAGGTGGCTTCCCTGATCTAAGATTTACCTAAAGGCAGTACGAAAAGAATGGTTGTGTGGTTGGGCTCTGGATAACCGATCAATGGGTTGTTACCCATGATAACCTACCGGTCATACCACTATAGACGGTTCATTAGTTACCCAATTTCCGTAAAAATCACCAAAAAGCAAGTCAGTGCAAATAATGTGTAGATGCTTAGACTTATAGTCCCCTCAAATTAGAAGGCGGGTTGATAAGTTATGTACTTATCACCCCAACTTATTTAACCAATTAAAAATTGAATTCAGAATAGCTAAGACTCGATAAACAGGTCCATATTTTAGTGGACACCTGGGCTGATTAAGCCCGAAGACCTAAAGGGTCTAAGTGTTCAGGTTATATCGTATCATTCCTATGGTTGACAAATTTCTAGAGCCCAAGTTCTTTTTTTCTAATTCAATTTTTTTTTCAAAAATAAAGAGAAAATAAAAAGAATCTATGGAGATAACAAGATGATTCGGAGATGAATACCCACCCCCCCATGCCTATCTAATGCAATATCCACATTGTATTAAAAAGACATGAAACAGAGTAGAGTACAGTAGAAAGCACCTGAATTTCATGATTAATAGGTTGGCTCCGAGATGGAAAAGAAACTGTATACATGTTGAATTTAGTGTCTTCAACTAGGCACACTATACAAAGAAGAAGAAATAAAGAATTCATAGGTGTAGGTCAGAATCAGGATAAAAAGATTCACCTTAAGACCTGCCGGCAGATGTCCACAGATGTGGACCAAATTGTGGTGGAGACCCATACCCCATGGTCAAGTATTTCTATGGTTCTGGATAAAAATTACCCAATACCTGAGATCAGTATGCAAGCGGGGTTGGGCCTGCGATTTGTGAGGATGCAACCCAAGTCCATAAAGTTGGATAGTAGAGAAATCAATCTCAAAAGGATAATCAATGAATTTATGCTTGGGTTGGACATCCTCTAAGTCAAAAATGTTATAAGGGTCATGGTAGAAGGTTAGTGGTTTCAAACAAATAGGCACCCTAAGACTCAATCTTCTGCTTCCTTCAGAATTAGCTTCCCAAATCTTCATTTCCCAACTCCTATCTTCCACAATCAGAACTTCAGATTCCGGGACCTCTTGCATGATAATCACAGCATTTAAAATTTCCAAGTTCAAGATTGATGGCTGAATCAAAATTGACTTGGGTTTAGCGATCTCAAAAACAAAATCATTAATATGATCAATGGGGTGTGATTGAGGAATGAGGTTTTGAATTGAATCCTTAATAACAGGATCTAAATCTACCATGCGAGCCCCAACAAGATCAAATTCCTCAATTTTAGGGCCATCAAATGATTCATCGAATTCCTCAGGGCCAGTCATCTCACTAAAATTGTGTGCTGTAAACTTAGGTGAGACTTCGCATAATGATTCTTCACCCTTAGAATTAAATAATTCTAAATCTACATTAATGTATATCTCAAAATCATCAATCACTCGTTGTTCCATGGACACATACATCGCCTCATACCTCGACTCAAGGATCTCAGGTGAAGAAATCAGTTCATCCTTATTTGATTGCTATAGAACAAGCTGGTCAACCCTGGTCTCGTAAAACGTGTCCCCCTACAGGTGCCTGAGTGGATTTTGACAACGGCTCTCCTGACAGGGGTTCATCCTGGGAATCCTCCTAAGATTGGACTAGAGCAATCGCAAATCTCATCCTCAATTTCGGTAACTTCCCAAGTAAAAACTCACTCGAGTCCTTATCCTTAGCATCCTGGAGCCAATCCAACAAATACTGGTTAAGATCGTTAATCATGTCAATCAGAGGCTCCAATGCTTCAGGGCAAGGAGTTGGCTGATCTTCTAAAGATTGTATGGTATTCTTTAGGTTAGCCAACACCTTATCTTGGACCTGGTTAACCTGAACTGAATGGTTTTGTTCAGGGTTGGGCAAGTTTGGCTTCAGTGCAGGGGAGTCAACAAATTGAGGTTCTTGATACCCTCCCTGATAATAGGTCATCTCAGGTTGTCCGTAAAGAGGTGATGACCTATATGCAGCATAATCTAGGGAAGGGTAAGGATCATCATATCCTTCTTGATTGTAGATCATATTAGGTCGTCCAAATGAGGGCGGTGATCCATAATCGATGCAGCTCAGAGAAGGATAAGAATCAAGATCATGGTATCAAGGTTAGACCCTGAACACGAAGGTCCAGAACTGTATCCCCCATCAGGATTATTTCAACTATAAAATGGATGAGAACAACATGGGTCGGGATAATAATCATTTTGGGAATAAGTGGTGGAAGGAGGGTAGGGGTGGAACTGTGAATAGGATGTGGAAGGATTCATGACAAATGGAAGGAAGAAAGGTGCCCTGCAATACAAACAATCAAACATGTCCTTAACTAGGCTAGCCTAAAGACCTACAGACTCTCATAACTCATCCTTAGATGAAGAAACGATTTGATCTACTTCTTTCTAGTCAATCCAACTAGATAGAGGGAAGGGCTGGGGAGAACATTTTTGCCTTAGTTTTCACCTCAGGTTCCTCTGATAGCCCCCAATCGCGATCGTTTGATTCTGCTTGCCTAGCTAGGCATTAGATTGAACGGTAGAAGCAGACTAATCGAAAATAATCTCGATCTTGGCTCCAAAGAGCGAGTCCAATCCTTAAGGTCAATGTCTACTCTATTTTAATTAGGGTTAGGTTTAAATGTGCTTTGGAATGTGATGGGCCCTTTATCTGGGTTGTGCCCTTAATGATTGATTGATATGTGTGTGCATGCACAACTAATAATTTTCAAGCAAGATTATTTTTGGATGAGATGAATTTTAGGGTTTAAATCTTGCTCAGTAGCTCTTAGAATTCAACTTTAGGTATATTCAATCAAGTTTAGTTGACACACCAAGTTTTGAAAGCACAGGTGAAGATGTTTTCCTATGAAATTAAACTAAAAATGTGGAGTGCCTGGTTTAGTCCTAAAAGTTGAACCTATTTGGCAGCTACTTGATGAGTTGTTTTTAGTTGAAGTGATGCGGCCCAAATAACTCAAACAATTGACTTGGTGCACCACTTAATTAGGCACACAAGTGATTACCTAATCTGATTTCTATTCAATTGTGTTGATGAGTGTACCGATCTCAAAGATCAGGTTACCGATTAAGTATGAAGAATCAAAAGAGGTGTGTACCTTTGTGAGATTTTTTTAAAATTTATCTTTTATATGCAGAGGGTGAGGCGGGTGGAGGTGTCAAACAAACAATCAAAACAACCTTAGAGTTTATGCAAGGTGTTTGTGTTGTTAGGTGGTGGAATGAAATCTAGTGGGTAGGGGAGGTGGGATTACTTACAGACCCTTCAACAGTACTTTGCTCCAATATGCTGCTTTTGCCCGCCTCATGAGAGTACTTACAGTCACAACAAGAAAGGAGTGAAGTGAGGTAAATGATCAGTAAGTCAGAAAATGCGAAAAATTAAAGAGCATCGCCTGCTCGGCAACACCGCAAAATATTAATGTAGAAAATATACGCAAAAAGATTGAGTTTGGAAAACACGTCGTTGTAACGTAAATTACAAGAAAATTCTGTTAATAGATAATTTTACCAAAACTCAAAAAGAATTACAGGTCGAATACAGGGAGGCGAATGTTTGATTAAAAATCACATTTGATTTGTTGTTACGAAGCAGATTAGCTGGTCAAATTAAATCTTAACTGCTTATCTACTTAAAGAATAATTAATAGAAGAGACAGAGAATAATACGAATAAAGACAAAATAGAGATAGAATAAACATATATTTCATAACCACAGTGAAATGTTTATTACAACTAATCACTACATTAGAAAGCTAGAAATATTACAACTAGAAAGCGATAAATCTACTCAAAAAGCAGTAAAGAGAAGAGAGTTGAGAAATTATCTTCTTCGATGGCTGCTTGGAAGACGAGCCGCATTGACGAAGTGCACGGAAGAACGTGGTGAGATGCCAGAAAAAGGAGAACGATGACGAATGACAGAGAACGGGGTAGGGCAACGTCGCGGCAGGATTCGCTTCCCGAATGGCGATGAGAGGATAACCGCGGGATGCTCCATGAGGGAGGTGAAAAGATGGAAAATTATTTTTGTAACTCTAATGGAGCATCTCGGGTTTGGGACAAGCTCGTAGAGCCTTTGAGGGGGTGAGAGAAGAGAGGAAGGGATGAAGAAAGTGTGGGTGGGGGTCGTAGGACTATGTATAGGTGAAGAATGGAGGGGCAATTAGGTTAATTCATGTTTAAAACATTAATGTTAGGGTCTTTAGTGATGGATGTATTCATCACTAAAGCCCTGAACGTGGGCTTAGTACGCGCCAGCTCGTGCCTCTTCTTCTCCTCTATGCTCAACGCACGTGCACGTTCGCATTCTCTCAACCGTTCGATCGAGAGATTGGACAGCTTAAAGATGCATCACCCGCTCCTCTTCAACGTGCCCAACTCTTGCACATTTGATCACGCATGGGGTTGGAAATCGGATCGCGCGTGCGGCCGCGCCTTCGTCTGACCACGCCACGTCTTGCCTTTACCACCACCTGATCAAGATCTAACGGCTGAAGTAGCCGCACCTTGCGCCTGTGCTGAATTGAAGCACTAGCGGGGGCTCGAGCGCGCACTCACACCTTGAGAGTGTCGTGTACCACCAATTTGTTGTGCTGTTGGATGGTGGTGAATACGAGAATGGCATCCAGAGCTCGTGGTCGTTGGATGGATGTTGGACGGTCCAAATTGCTTAATGAAGAGTGCTTAGAGATGGGAGGCGCGGAATTGGCTTGATCTTGGCTATTAGATGAGAATCCAACGGCTGAGATGAAGCAAGCGGTTGAGAAAAGAGACTTGTGCGGGCGTCCATGGGCCAGTATGGGCGGCTGAGATGGAACCATGTGGCGCCATCTCAGCCGTCCATCTTCTATGACTTATAGATGGTGCCACGGATGTCAGATTTGACCAATTTTCACATCGTTGGGCAGCAATCATCTATTCGAACCCATTCGTGTGGTCAGATTTGTCATTTGAGATATGTATTTACACCACCTTTCCCCTTCATCTTTGATCTTTCTCGGACTGCATCTGATACTACGGAAGTTCGATCGGGGCGATCTTAGAATTGATGAACTTCAATGATCGCCTTAATCAGAACCATACAGTTGGATCTTCAATTTGAGGCCCTGATTAACCTGTTACCTGACCACAAAAAGAGAAAAACAACCTAAATTTTATATAATATAACCTAAATGCAAGATGATGCATGTTATGCAATATTTAAAATGTATGATGCAGCTATACGCCTAAGAACATGCATAAATAGATGGTTTATGTGATATAAACATGTTTACATCTGATTTCCTTTCACGATTGACCTTTCTGGCTTTGCCTTATTTAAGATATAATCTTTTAGCTTCTTCAAATATCATTCAATTGGATACTTCCATCTGTACCACACGGGTCCAACAATTCTCGTCTCATTCGCAAGATGAAGTGTGACATGAACCATCATGTCAAAGAATGCAGATGGGAAAATCTGCTTCATTTTACAAAGTGTGATCATAATTTGTTTATTCCAATACTCCAGCAATTCGGGATCTAATGTCTTTAAACAGATTACTTAAAAATATCAGCTCATCTGCATAAAAGAATCTACTACCAGATCTGGCAGCACTTCACGTATCGCTAGTGGGAATAAGATTTGCATGTACACATGAGAATCATGACCTTTTAACCTAGTAATCTTCTTCTGTGCTTCATTTACACAACATGAAAGCTGTAAGGAATACTCATGGGAATACCATCATAAGCCATAACTAGCTCAATTTAGTTATTACCAAGGAATAAATGCTCCTACATAATTGCTAGAGAACCCTTATTCATTGCATAATCATTCTGAGAGAAAGATAAGAAAATAGTGTTGAAACTGTAATTTTACCATCATATCATTAAAGCAGTACAAGCACGGGTTTTCCCAGGGGGTAATTAAGGGTCAACTGGTCTTAAAAGTCTAACATGTGGGTTTAAACAGATAGAAAAGGGTTTTCGCGTGTTTTGAGAATTAAATGACTTTTGAAACCCTAAAAGTAGACCCGCTTAATTAACTGAGGTTCTGGTCAGGATAAAATTCATCTAAACCCTCTAAAATTCATATAAAAATATTCTCTAAGGTTTGGTACCTTCAATTTGACCATCATAACCCGTCCTGACCCAAAATGGAGTCCTAAATTTGGATTTTTACGTAAATTACCCAGTCAAAATTGGTTAAAACCAAAATCCAACTTCACCCTTGGATTCCTTAGGTCTAAATTATGTTTTTACCAAAATCTATGCCCAATCTAAGACTGTCTTGACCAAGTTTGCAATTTAGTCATATTTGATCACACAGATGCCCTTAACTTTCAAAATTCTTACAAAAAGGCCCCTAACTTTATCGTCATTTTAACAAACAGGTCTCTACTACCATGAATCCTATTTCTACAAACTTTGGCGACCTAAATTTGGCATGTTCTCCTTGATTCCTTGACGAATCCCTCTCAAATTTGACAAGAAAGTTCGTCAAGGTATCCCTTCCTTTTGAGCCCATTCCCACACCCCAAAACCTTCCCTATCTCTCATGCGAACGCGTGAAATATTTGTGTATCCTAGAAAACTCCTATTTAGGTGAGCATTCCTAATTTGGAAGCTTGGCTTCCAAGCACAAATCGACTTCCTAAGCCCTATATAAGAACCTCCAGATCATACCGAGCTTCTCAAGCTTGATTTCGACCGGATCTACCCTAAATTCTTCCCGCCTAATCTGATTGAAAGGCTTCTTGAGCTTCAGTGACTCTCCCTACCTCTCCTCATCATCTGATCGTAATACCGAAGCCAAATACTCCTTCATCCTCCTCCGCGTCGCGCAATACTGACCGACATCCCTATCTCTTTCATCCTCGCTGTCCAACCCCCACCAGAGCAATCTTCGTCTCCAGCATCGGCCATACCGCAACAGGTGCCAACTCTGATCCCCATCGTCCACTACCTATCTCTATCGACTCCTCAGCTTCTCCACTTCATGACATCACCTCCAGCACTCTGCTTCGACTTCCGCACCACCCTCCGTGATTTCATCTTCCACCTTGCCGGTGTACCACCTGCGAACTCCAGCGGCCACCACAGACCACCTACGCCGTCACTTCCACGCTCTACACCTCCGCCTCGACCATAGGAGAAAAATCCCGAACTTTGTTAGGTCGATTGCTCCTTCAAACCCTTTGCCGAACACCACACCCTCTGCACCAACAGTTTGAGGTCGTTAGACCTCCTCACTCTACGAATCACCTCCACATCACCACGGTTACGTTTATCATCGTCCGATGATGCTTCCTAAGTGCTTTAGCACGACCGAGAGGCCTTATTCTTGGATTTCAGGTACCAGGTCTTCGCGCCATTAACGAAGCTTGTTGAACCGAGCTCTAGGCCTTGTTCTTGTAGTTGAAGCCCAAGTGTTTGCTTCAGGCTCAGTGGAACCTATCCAGGAGCTCAACCAAGGAGCCAATTTGGCTTTTTGACTGAGCCTTTGACCACAATCGCATAAGGCATCAATGCAGTGCATGCAGAGGAAGGGAGGTGGGATTAGTCCCACCTCGGAGGTTGACAAGTGCTGGCACTCGCATAAATTGATTTTGTCGTGTAGGCTCTTTGCCTCCTGCTCACATAGGTCTGGTGCATCCGATTACCTGCCTAGGTAAGCACTCCTCGGCTGCCACGCAAGGTCGGCAGCCCTGGTCCCGGGTGCGTTCTATCCGAATACCTGATTACCCGAGGCCTTGGGAGGGCGGATCCTAGAGAGAAGGAGAGGAAAGCATGCGGGGGCAGGGGGTTCTGCTCTTAGGAATAACGACCGACACTTAGCCATTTAAAGAACCTCCCCCTTGCGAGTGAAGAGAAAAGAAGAAGAGAAGAAGCTTGAGCAAAAGAAGAAGAGAGAAGGCACAGCCAAAAAGAGAAGAAAGAAGGAGCAGAAGAAGGAAGAAGAGATCCTTGAGTCTCTTGGAGGCATTGTAGCAACTGGTTGTTCAAGGCATCTGATCTATGCAACCACTGTCTGACTTCACATATCCAAGTCTCTCAGGATCTATTGCTTACTCATCTTACGTGAATTAATCGTAGTTGATACTATGCAAACATTTGAAATAATTGTGGTTAAATTGTATGGTTAATTTGGATATTTAAATCACCATTTTGACCCCTTCTTTTTGCCCTTCCTTTCTATTAAGTCTTGATTGCAATTTCTTATATCTTTGACTCAAATTGTGATCTTGAGTATTAAATTGCCACTTGCTCCCTGTGTTCGACCTCGGATTTCTTTCGAGTATAAATATTATTTGTTTGTTGCACTGATTAGAACTATACTATAACGCGACGATTTTTAAATCCTGTTTCAAAGCGACAAACAAATACCCATCTGGAGTCTCAATGTCTTTAAGGAATAAGAAAATCCTTTGCCTCTGCTCTTCGGTAAGAATGTATATAGCTTCTGGAAAGTGAGACCCTCCTTCAACGTGCAACTTAAGACGAATACCCAAAATTTTCATATTATTCCTTGTTTTAACTGTATCCTTTGTACTGTCTGTTAGGCTTAATATATCAAGAATGTTGTTCATTACATTCTTCTTGATGTGCATAACATCTAAATTGTGTCGCACAGTCAAATCCTTCAAATATGGAAGCTCCATAAAAAAAATATATTTTTCTTCCTAGACCCTGAATGTTGCAAGGAAGTAAATCATTTTTTAAAAGACAACCTAAATGTATTTCACCGAGTTGTTGCAATGTCTCCATGTTTTTTTATCCTCGACAACCTAACAGAACTTGTTCTGAGTTTATTTTTCGGATTCCTAGATGAATACCAACATGCTTTACCATTAAATCTGTCATTGAATTGTGATGTTCGCCATCTGTGTTCAATGGGAAAAAACCTGTGGAGCCTTAAGTAATAGAATTTCATACTTTTAGGCAATCTCAGGTGATGAGTATCACCCATATAGATTGGACATGCAAACTTCCCCCTCGTACTCCATCCTGACTAATTCACATATGCTGGAAAGTCATTGATTATCCACAATAATGTTGCGTGCAACTGAAAGAATTATTTTTTCTGTACGTCATATGTTTGAACACCATAGTACGACAACACTTTCAGTTCAGAAATCAGTGGTTGGAGATAAACATCTATCGCATTTCCTGGTTGCTTGGGTGCTAGAATAAGGAGGGTCAACATCATGAATGTAAATCGCTTGCATAGCCATGGGGGTAAGTTGTAAGTTAACATCATCACCGATCATATGAAATGTGATGAATAAATATTCTTGAATGGGTTGAATCCATCGCTTGCAAGCCCCAGTCTCACATTCTGCGCCTCCTCTACGAATAATGCGTAATTCTCGTTAAATCTATTCCACTCATCATAATCTACTGGATGACAAATGTGTCCATTTTTCTATTTATTCTCTTGATGCCACGTCATCAGTTTTATTGTTTTACTAAAATTGAATAGCCATTGTAGCCTAGGTGTTACGACCCAGTTCCCGAATCTCTCCATGACCCAAGACCGACTCGACTTAACTCGACTAATCCTAAGACCAAGTCGTCCAACAAGAAATAACCAAAAATAAGAAAAATAAACCACATTCACTATGCAAGGTAACTAACAGTAAAAGCGTACAAGTAGTAAAGGAAGTAAAAACTGCTAAACAGTACATACCACCACAACAATACGAAGTAGAACAAAAGTACAGTAACAGGAACAGTAAATAAAGTCTGAAACTCACTAACAGAAAGGAAGTACAACAACAGTAAGAAACTACTGCTGGGCTCGACTGGGTCCAGCACCCTTTGCAACCGGTAACTCAGGCTACTCAACTCCTGGACCTGTAAAGGGTTATGAGAAAATAGAGCCAGCGAATGTTGAGTAGAGTGGTAACCAGACTATCGAAAGTAGTAAAAGCTAGCAAGTAAATTTATCTTTTCCAATTATTTTATTTTACAAGTAATTCTTTCTCACCCATTGGTTTACTTTCTGATTTCTTTCTTGATCTCGCATGTTCCTCGTGGGAACGATCTTGATTGCAGTCTTTTCCGAAGAGTAGAAGGCACATGTGGTGCTCTCCTAGCCGGGAGAGTCTCCCGTGGTAATCCCACACCCAGTCAACCACCCCGAGGTCACAGACAGACGTAGCGGTGACTACGGCACATGCGATAAGCGCACAGGTAGCTACCCCGCACTGGCACGCGGTCAATCGTTTTCGCTAGCGGGTATGCCCAAAGTACAGCACGGAACAGTATAGGGCTTAGCCCTGTCAGAAACAGGGGTCTAGCCCCTCAGAACCAAATAGGGGTCTTGCCCCTCCACAGTCCGCGCACCCTCGTCTGACTACCCTAGTTTGCTTAGTGGGCCTAACAAGTAGGTGTAGGGTGACTAGCTGAACCCTGGGCCCCATGGGGTGGCTAGCTCCCTCCCTACACTAGTAGCTCTCCCTGGTATCGTGTACGCGAGGGACAACAGAAGTCGGTGGAAAGTGACCAATCCTAACCCCGGGTTCCAACCCAAGGGCAGCTAGCTCCACTCTACCCTAAAAAGGGGACAGTCGCTCTCCTTGGTACCACGTACTCAAGGGCCAGCACACTTCCCGCTCACATTTCCAGACCTTTCCATTCATCCACAGGAGCTCTACTCCTAACTCCCCGTAGGGTTCATGCTCATATTCACCATATTATTCCATACTAGGTTTCATCATTCACAATTCCATTCTCATATTATATACATCAGCTCGTATTTCCATAATTTAACATATGCAACAAGTGATATCATAGGTAACTGTTTAGTTATCTTAGGCATTTCATACTCTAACAGGTAACTCGTATTTATTAACAGGCTGTCATTTATAATTCAGCTCATTCATTTATGACTGCAATCTCAATCATGCATACAAGCAGTGCAACTATTTCTCGTCCTAGGATTCATGCCATATCCTAGGTTTCTAGTTATCTAATTATCATGATTGCATTCATGTTTTATAAATAGAACAAGGGGAAACCACTCTACCAGACAAGCCAGGAGTACTGGGGGCTCGAACTACAGACTCACGTGCCTTTGCAAGCCCCTGACACGCAACAGGTCGAAGTCCTATACCAAGGAACATATCACAACGAAATATTCAGAACAGTATATAAAGGTTTCTAGCATGTAGAGGAACTCACAAGGAAACCACAGATATTTCGTTTGCGTAAAACAGATCCCAATCGGACCCTAAACGGGTCAAAAACAAGTCTGCAGACTCAAATCAGACGTCTGGAACCAAGTCCAGACGTCTTAAAAGTCACCAGAGTCTCACCTCAAGTCCCTGTGTCGACCTCAGACGTCCAGGACTCCTACTTGACTGTCTGGACGTCGCTCCAAATGTCCGACCTATCCTCCAGTCGTCTGGGAATGCCTCCGGTCGTCTGATAAGCTGTCCAGACGTCCAAAAAGCATGGGAGGGCGTGCCACGCGCCTTCCCAAAGTTGCTCCGACGCACGACAGAGAAACAGTCCTCTATTTAGCCAAGCAAATCATACTGTGGTGCGGCCTGCATGGTCGTTACCGCGAGGAAGACGTACCTGTGAGAAAACCCACTTTCAGACATCCGGTGTCGTCACCAGACGTCTAGCCCGTCGTCTGGAAGGCACTCCGGACGTCTGATACTGGAAAAACTCCAGTATCAGAACATGCTTCCACTTCTCTCACTGTGCTCTGCTGCGACTCCTCCCGCTCAACTGCAGCTTCGATCGCTGTAGGAAGTCGGGGATGACGTCCCGACGCTGTCCTCCTCCCGCACGCGCCGCGGTGGCCATGCAACACTCCAGCGAGCCTCCACGAGCTCGCGAACTTGGCCTCCTCCTCCTCATGCTGCTCTTGCTCATCACTCTCGCTCCCTTTCTCTCTCGCACGCCTCTCTCACGGCTGTGGAGGGGGAAGGAAGGTGGTGGTGATGGAGTGGAGAGGAGAGGAAGGGGGGCACTTATATGGGCAGTGGGCTAGGGTTCGGCAAGGGGGAGAAAGAGAAGAAGAGAGAAAAGGAAAAAGGGTCTGCGCGCTGGCTGCGCACAGAACCAACTTAACGTACAGATTTTTCAATTTTCAGATGTCTAGGAAGGAGTCCAGACGTCCGCTTGACAATTCAGACATCTTAAAAGGCTCAAAACAGAACGGGTCTTTACACTAGGGATCAATTAAAAATAACAGAGAACCTTCTTTGGTTGTTTCTTCCCGCCTGTGTTTGTTCACTTACCCACCTTATACCTCTCCTCACCACATTCAAGACAGTTAGTCAACCCTTAGTACTCATTTTTATACAGGACACAATCTTTACAAGAGGCATCAATCTTCTCACATTTTAGTCTAAGCCTACGTATCTGCTAATTTGCATCGTACCATGACTTAGGGTACCAATCAAGATTATTCAGCAACTTTCCCATGAATTGAAGAACCTCAGACATTAATTTCGTTGTGTCTCTATTCATCACTTTTATGTGAAATAATTTGAGAAGGAATGACAACTTCAACATTAACGTTATTCCAGGAGCAATAGGGTCCTCTGCTTCCATGACTGCATTGTAAAACTCAGTACAATCTCGAAATGCCTCATCGTCATCTGCATTCTCAGGGTCTGCTACTCTTATATCATGTAACATTTCATCTAATTCATCTCCTCGATTATCATCACTTTCTTCAAAAGCTTCAATTCTCTCATTTCTGACTTATCCTATGATTTTCTCACCTTGAGCTATCCAATTTACGTAATGCTACCACCAACCATTACATATCACATGCCCGAAAACTGTGTCTCGGTTACGGAAAAATCCATTCGAACAGTGTTTACATAGGCATAAAATCAGCTGAAGGAATTCTACTCGTCTAAATGTCTTCTTATCATCATTAAATGCCTACTCCAGAAATGAAATCACTCCACTCTTATTTTCGTGGTAATTTAATTTCCTCATACTAATTCATGACTTATCCATGATAATTAACCTAAATGTCAATGAAGCACTCATAAGTTAGACTCGAATAAGAAAAAATGTGTATTTTAAGAAGATTTTTACTTGATAGCTCATCCTTAAAGATTTGATCACAATGCTACTTCTTACATGCGACCAGTGTTTGGAGAAATTTCGGCAGCATTTCCCCGCACTTCTCCAATATACCCCCCAAGACTAACCTTAACTACATCCCCAATAGTCCCCACTAAAGGGCGCTTCGGGAAAGGAGCTAAGATTCATTAGTATACAGGAGATGAGCGAGAAAATGCGACCGAAATTTCTTCAAACACTATCTACATGCAACAGGTAACCTTAAGTTGTGATCAAATATTTAAGAGCCTCCTTAGTTTAGAGCTTCTTTGAACTAAGGACGACGACACTTATGCCATGTTATAAAGACAATGCATCGTGAGTGTAAATGAGGTATACATATACTCTGCATTGTCCGTATAACATGATTATAAGTCTCAATGGGCTAGTATTTTGACATAATTATACAACACATCATGCATGTAAAATTCCTATTGTTTGTCATGAAGTGCTTTTAAATTTATGTAAGTGTATAATAAAAATATAAGATACTGATATATGACAATTGAATGAAAATAAGGCATATAGGATAGTTGAATGAAACCAGGAGGACATAGAAGAATAGCCAGTCATTTGCCTTTTAGATTTGCTTGACAAAGGCACTTTCAAACTAAAATAGCTATCTTAAATATCCTATTAATATTTATCAATGTAACCCACTTTCTTGAGTAATATCCTTTTCTCTAAAGCACATTATTCCCCAATTATAAGTTACTATCAGTTCATATACCTTCCGGAACCTGAGCTTACCAAGCTCTTCCAATTTGGTGGTTGCTAGGCTCTCTTGGTATACTTCATTAATATACCTTTAATACATCCCAAGTGCACCTCATGGACCTACCAGATCCCTCAACCAACCTAGGTTTGCAAGCTACTGCTCTAGGTCTAAGGTTAGTGGCCTCATGGTCCATCTCACTAAGCAACTCTCTAGCCCAATCTCACATCACATCTTATCATGTTGAGGAAACTTCTAGGAAGAAGCTCACCAATACTAGCTAGCCTTGTGGAATTTGACAAGTTAATCAATTTGACTCTCTAGCTCATCAAGGCCACTTACCATGCAACATGTGATTGCATAGGTGCTTTACAGCATCATATTCGCTGCATTAACCTTCCATGTGTGGAATTAGGCCTTAAACATTTACTTCGTAACCCTAAACCCAAGGTCATAAATCTTAAGCCCTAAACTCTAGCCATAAAAAAACCCATCGCATAACCCATGACACTAAACACAAAAAACCTATAACATAAAAATCGACACCCTATAAACACAAAAACCTAACCCCTAAAAACACTAAACCCTAAACCCAAAAAACACTTAAACCTAAACTCTAAGAACATTAAACCCTTAACTTACTGTATAATCAAAACCCTTAACGCTAAACCCTAAACCCTATAACCTAAATCCATAACTCAAAACCTAATAATGAATCAAACATTCATGCCTAAAATTGAACAATATTTTAACCAAATATTCATGTTAATTTAAATATTGCACTAAACATTAAACATTTTAAACTAAATTTAAGTAAACAATGATAATTTAACTAAATATTGAAGCATACAATTTAATTGCATTCATAATTAAATTTCTAACCTAAGTAGTACATAAAAAAAATTAAGTGGACCTAAAATTAAATTTCTAAACCTAAGGGGGGAAATTGGGGTGGTGCTAATGGGAGGAGGGGGAGGAGGTGGTGGTGGTTCCAGGAGGAGGTGATGGTGGTGGTGCTTGAGGTGGTAGTGGTCGCAACAGGAGGTAGAGGTCGTGCCTTGAGGTGGCGGTGGTGGTGAGGTGGTCGTGGTGGTGGCGGCAGCACGAGGAAGGGAAGGTGGTCGTGGTGGTGCCAGTGGTCGTTGTGGTGGTGGCACAAGGAGGGGGCGAGGAGCACTTACTAGGGGGGGTTGTTGGATGACGTTCATGCGGTTGCTGGAGAGAGGAGGGCCGTCAGAGTTGACGAAGGAGGTCAGCAGCATTGTGGGTCTCGCAAAGGAAGGAAAAAGAAAGGAAGGGGAAGAAAGGAAAGGAAGGAGTCGGGATCACGCTGGGATTTTTGCCTCCGTTTTCTCAACCCCTCTAGATTGAACGGTTGAGAAATGCATTTGAAGAATATCTTTTTGCCGCCACAATTTCCGAGTAGAATATCCTTTACCACTTATTGAAGAACAGTAGAGTATCCTGTTATTGTCCACCTCTATAAACGGTCGACAACGGTCTCAACCTTATTATGCCAGACTTGATTGTTCTAGATTTAACGGTCGATGATTGCATTTGAAAATAAAATTTTTCACAGCAACGATTTCTAAGGAGAATATCCTCGACCGTTTATCTAATAACAGTCAAGTATATTGTTATTCTTGACTGTTATAAACGATCGAGAATGGTCTCAACTACTCTGCTAGCTTTGCAGGTGAAAAAGTTAATAATCGGACTTTTGGCAACCGTTACGTCTTATAATGATTGAGAATATTTTTATTGTCAACCGTTATACAATAGTCGAAAATTTGTCGTCACGAATAATACTTTTTCTACTATTATTATTTGACGATTATCATAAATTCTGACTTATCAATTAACAACAGGCAACTCTTTTTCATGCAGCTTGTCATTTCAAAGACAAATAATTACATTTACGTCATCCTAGAATAAGGTTTCGGATTTGTGTTGTCAATTCAAGTCCACAGAATAGTTTATTTCAGCAATTGCCATAATTAATTTACCAATCATTTAAACTCGCAAGTAGCTTTCATTTTATTATTTAACATAACATTGAATAGGTTATCAACAATGATAGGAAAATTCTAAGTATATATATGACTTCCAGAGCAACAAGAGATGAATGAAATCAAATGCTCTAAAAATTGAAAAAAATATCATAGACGACACTTTACCAAGAGATGGGTGTGTTCATGGTCCACTTGATCTACGTCCATGGAAACATAAGTGGGCAGGTGTTACAATTATGTGCTTAAAAAAAGAAAATCGTTACCAAAAAGAGGGAGCCCAATGCATCTTGTAAGTCTCAGGGTGCTAGCTTGGGAACACACTCTGACAGTCTTGGAACGTTCAGTGCTTCAGCACCTATACGACACAAGACAGGCGACGTCAATACCCACCCCCAGAAAACTTAGCATGCACTCGACATCCACACAAAGCTACACACCCACCAACATAGTCCAACACACTCCACTCACACATTCGTGCACTTGCCCACCACTGCAGGAATGAATGCTTTTTGTGACAGTTTAAAATCGTTGCCTAATAAGGCAAAATTGTTGTATTCCGTTGTCACGAAAGTGTATGTTCCGTTAGTGTATGCATGATAATTTTGGCTTCAACCATCGTCTTCTAATAATTAACGATGGGTCTTCATTCGTTGGTTTATATGACACGCGCAGCATACACGATGGTTTCTCTAATCGTCATGTATCGTTATAAACAATGGTTATTTTGTAAACCGTCGTTTACTACCAGTACACGACGGTTTTGAAAACCATCATGTGGACATTATTTGAAAACCATAAACAGCAGTTTTAAACTGTCGTGTATAATAAACGACTGATGTAAACACATTTACACTACTTAAAATGTCTATTTATGCATGTTCTTAAGCATAGGATTGCATTTCATGATATAAATATTGCATTACATGCATCATCTTGCATTTAGAGTAGTTTGAATAAAATGGAGGTTAATTGTCTTCTTTTATGTGCTTGGACAGGGCAAATATTTTATCGGGGCCTCGGATCAAAGATCCAACCATATGGATATGATCAGGGCGACGATTGGAGTTCAACGACTCCAAGATCGCCCTAATCAGGCATCCGTAGCATCAGATAGAGACCGGGGAACCCTAGAAGATCAAGGGCCAGGATGGTGTAAATCCGCACTTCAGATGGAAAATCCGACCACACGGATGAATTCGGATCGACGATCGCAGCCGAACGACACAAAAATCGAGTCAATCCGACATCCGTGGCACCATCTACAACTTCCAGAAGATGGACGGCCAAGATGGCGCCACGTGGCGCCATCCCAGCCGCCCAATCGGCCGCAGGAGTCTTGTGAAGACCGCGCACCGTCTCCTCTCCGCCGTTGGATCTCGATCCAACGGCTGCGGTCGCTCGCGCTTAAAAGCGTCCCCGCGACCATTTCGCCCGCGTAGCGCAGCGGCGACGCAGCTGCGGGCGAAGCGGAGGTCGCGGGTTCGAGCCGCGGTGAGGGGGTGGAAGGCGCGGGCGAGCGGGCGCGCACGAGCGTCAGATGAAGATGCAACGGCCGCGCGCGCCCGATAGCGCCGACGCGCAATTGGGCGCTCTGGTGAACGCGCGATCGCACGCGGGCGGTGCGCTACGCAGCGGGCGCGGACGTGTTCTAAGCCGTCCGATCTCGCGATTGGACGGCTGAAAATCAAGCGACGTGCGTATGCGTTACGTGCGCGGCCAGTCGAGCGGGCGCGCGTGGGCGCGGCGGCGACGGCGACGGCGGGGCTTTAGCGACGGTTTTATCCGTCACTAAAGACCCCTTATTTATTATTTTGAAGATGTAATGTCCATTTTGCCCCCACTCCTTGCAACTATAAAAGGAGACCCCCTCCATACGAAATTTTCATCCCTTCCTTCTCCTCTCTACCTCTCCAAAGCTCAAGAGAAGCTTGTCCCACACCCGGGATGCTTCTCGCGAGATAAAGTCCAAATTTTCGTTCCCCTTCGGAAGTGGATCCCGCGACGAAGACGGCGTGCTACTTCGTTCCCGTTCTTCTGCTTCGTCCTCCTTCGTCCCGCTTCGTTCTCCTTCGTCCAGGCGTCGTCCCGTCCGGCTCGTCCTCCAAGCGACCGTCGAGGAGGATTCTCTCTCCCTATTCTTTTTACTGCTTTCTAGAGTAGTCTATTCATCCTCCGAGCGATCGTCGAGGAGGACATTTCTCCCTCCATTCTTTTAATGCTTTCTAGAGTAATTGTTTTATGTTTTCTAGTTGTAACGAAAGAACTCTTTTATGATAAATTCTTTGTCTATTCTACATCTCATTTTGATTTCCATGTATAGTATTCCTTCTCTCTCTCTTACTCCATCTCTCTCTTTTATTTGTTGTAGATACTTAGATAGTTTAAATTGAATTTCTTTGTGACAAAATAAAAAGAAACGCGAAGTTTTTAAATCAAACGTTCGCCTCCCTGTGTTCGACCCGGAATTTTAATTTCGGTATAAATTTTATTTGTTGAACACGAATCCTTCGCTTTCGAACTACAACGACGGGTTTTCCAAAACCAAACACGTTAGCGTAGCTTCGTAAACACGTTCAACATTTTGGCGCCGTTGCCGGGGAGGCAACGCTCTTTGATTTCTCTTCGCGTTTTGTAACTTACAAATCATTTACCTCACTTTTCTCCTTTCTTATTGTAATTGCAGGCACTCTTTCGAGACAGGCAAAAGCGGTAGATCGGAGTAAAGTGCTGTGGAAGGTTTTGTAAGTTATCCCCCACCTCCCACCCATTAGATTTTATTTCATCACATAATAATTCAAACATCAATCAACCTAGGTGTTCTTATAAACTCTAAGGTTAGATTGTTTGTTGTTTGACATCCATACTCACTCCAACCCCCACATTAAAAAAAAATAAAAAAAAAAATAAAAAAAAATCTCACAGAGGTACACAACCTCATCTGATTTTCTAACTCAACCGGTAAACCAATCTTAGGAGCCGGTACACACATCCAAGCACATAATCGAGTAGAAATCAGATTGGGTAATCATTTGTGTGCCTAATTAGGTGGTGCATCAGGCCAGTTGTTTGAGTTGTTTGGGCCGCACCACTTCAAATAAAATCAACTCATCAAGTAGCTGCCAATTAGGTTCAACTCTTAGGGATCTACCAGGCACTCCACATTCTTTTTAAACTTTAAAGGAAAATATCTTCACCTGTGCTTGCAAAACCTGGTGTGCCAATGAAACTTGATTGAAAACACCTAAAGTTGAATCCTAAAAGCTACTAAGCAAGATTTGAACCTTAAAATTCACCACATCAAAAATAATCTTGCTTGAAAACCACTGGTTGTGCACGCACACACAAAGCAATCAATCATTAAGGGCACAACCCATTTAAAGGGCCCATCACATTCCAAAGCACATTCAAACCTAGCCCTAAATAAAACAGAGTAGACGTTGGCCTTAAGGATTTGACTCGCTCTTCAGAACTCAGAACGAGATTATTTTCGATTAGTCTGTTTCTACTGTTCAATCTGATGTCTAGCTAGGGGAGCAGAGTCAAACGATCGCGGCTGGGGGGTACACTAGGAACCGGAGGCGCAAGCCGAAGGAAGAACCTTCTCCCCAGTCCCTCCTTCTAACTGGTTGGATTGAACAGACAGAAGTAGATCAAATCGTTCCTTTATCTCAAGACGGGTTTTGGGAGTCTGTAGGTCTGTAGGCTAACCCATTTAAGGACAGGTTTGATTGTTTGTATTGCAGGGCACCTTTCTTCCTCCCGTGTCTCATGAATCCTTCCACATATTTCACGCATTCCCGCTCTTTCCCTCCTGTTGTAAATTATCCTCAACATGACGATTATCCCAACTCGTATTGTAATCGACCATCAGTTAGTTGGGATAATTCGGATTGGGGATACAATTCCGGACCCCCGTGTTTAGGGTCTAACCCTGAACACTTTGATTCTCAATTCTATCCTTCTCAGAGTTGCATCGATTATAGATCGTCCTCCTTTCATGAACAACCTAATGCGATCTACAATCAAGAAGGATACACTGATCCTTACCCATCCTCTGATTTCACTGCCTTTAGGTCATCTCCATCTTTTGAACAATCTGAAATGACCTATTATCAGGATGGGTATAACGAATCTCAATTCGTTAATTCCTCTACATTAATGTCAAACCCGCCCAACCCTGAACCAACTCATTTGGTTCAGGTTAATCAGGTTCAAGATAAGGTTCTGGCTAGCTTGAGGAATATCATTCAATCTTTAGAAGTTCAGCCAATACCTTGCATTGAGAGATTGGAGCCCCTGATTGAAATGATTGATGATTTAAATAAGTCTTTGTTGGATTGGCTCCAGGATGTTAAGGATAAGAACCCGGGTGAGTTTCTACTTGGGAAATTAGCGAAATTGAGGATGAGATTCGTGGTTGCTTTGATTCAATCTTGGAATAATTCCCAGGATGAACTCTCTTCAGGAAAGCCAATGACAGAACCCGCTCAGGCACCTGTTGGGGGGGACACGTGTTACGAAGCTGACCAGATTGAATTAAAGCAACCAATTAAGGATGATCTGATTTCTTCACCTGAGATCCCTGAGCCGGGTTACGAGAAAACGTATGTCTCCTGGGAACACAAAGTGACAACTGATTTTGGGACATACATTGATACGGATCCTGATTTCTTTGATGGTGAAGATTCAAGTTGCGAAGTCTCACACGAGTTTTCAAATCACGATTTTTGTGAGACGATTGGGCCTGAGGAATCTGATAGATCATTTGATAGCCCAATAACTGAGGAAACTGATCTTATTAGGGCACACGATACAGATCCAGAATCGCATTTTCTGGAGGAATCAATTCAATGCCCTGATTATCAGTTACACCCTGTTGAGCTTATTGATGATTTTAATTCTGAGATAATTAGACCCAAGTCAATTTTGATTCTGCCACATCATTTACACTTGGAGATTTCAGACGGGGTGATGAATATACAAGATGTCCTGGAATTTGATACACTTAATGAGGAGGATAGGAGCGGGGAAGTTCTAATTTGGGAAGTTAATTTTGGAGGAAATGGAAGATTGAGTCGAAGGGTTCCTTTTAAGCTGAAACCATCAAATCAGAACCCTTCCGACATTTGTTTCGAGGATGTCAAACTCAAGCACACATTTAACGATTATCCTTTTGAGCTTCAATTCTCTGTAACCCGACATTTTGGCCTTGGGTTGCATCCTCACAAATCGCAGGCCCGACCCCGCTTGCATTCTGATTTTAGGTTTTGGGTAATTTTTATCCAGAACCTAAGATATTCTCGATTATGGGGTGTGGGTCTGCACCACAATCTGGTCCACATCTGTGGACCTCTGCTGACAGGTCAGAGGATTCTTCTGTTCATTCTAATTCTGTCCTGCACATATGAATTCTTCATTTCTTTTCTTTGTATAGTGTGCCTAGCTGAAGGCACTAAACTCAGCACATATACAGTTCTTTTTCATTTTCATCTCGGAGCGGACCCGATATCCACGCAATTCAGGTGCTTTCTACGCTTTTCCACTCTGTTTTATGTCTTTTTAATACAATGAGGACATTGCATTAGATAGGCATGGGGGGATGGATATTTATCTTTGAATTCATTCGTCAGCTCCGTAGATTTGTTTTATTTTATATAAAAAAAAAATCAAAATTAGGAAAGAGAATTTGGGTTTAAGAAAATTTTCGATCTTAAGAAATACTATATTATGGTTTGAACACAAAGACCCTTTAGGTCTTTGGATTTAATCAGCCTATGTATCCACTAAAATGTGGATTTGTTTTTCGAGTTCTCGCCAACCTGAATTTTATTATAATTGGAATAAATAAGTTTGGGTGATAAGTACACGACTTGTCAACCCACCCTCTGATTTAAGGGAATTTTGAGTTTTAAGCATCTACACACTTTCTTTGCACTGACTCGTTGTTTGGCGATTTTAACGGAAATTGGGTAGCTAATGAACCTTCTAGGGTGATATGGCTGGCAAGTTATCCTGGGTAACAGCCCATAGGTAGGTTGTCCAGAGCCCAGTCACTGGACCTTTCTCTTTTTGCTGCCTTTAGGTAAATCTTAGACCAGGGAAGCCACCTACTTAAAAAAAAAAAAAAAAAAAAATCAAAAAGGAGAAAAGAACAAAAAGAAATAAGCCACACTTCGCCGCACGAGTATGGCTGGCAAGTTGTCGGTGGTAACAGCTCATCGACCGGTTGTCCAGAACCCAGCTCAGAAAATGCACTAAAAATTCCCAAAACACTTAGGAAGAAGCGGAGAAGTAGAATAAACCGGGGAGATATACACTGGATTCACCCTTGTGTTGACCCTGTTAAAAAAAATAATAATAAAAGTAGGGAGAAAGCTACCGGTTGTAAAGATACACCTTTAGGTAGAATTCTTTTTGAGGTCACCTAGAGGCGTAGAAATCCGAAGTCCGTTCTAATTGCCGGTCAACGAGTCTATCACAATCACAATAAGATGCTTAAAACTTAGGGTTCTCATCAAATCTTGGGTGAGTTGAATGGCCGTAGAAAGCCACTCTTAAACCCTAAAATTTGAAAATCCAAAAAAAAAAAAAAAAGAGAGTAAAAACAGAAAAAGAAATTTTTCTTTGAATAAGGCGAGGCTTGAGGCGGTCTGCATTTTGGCTGATACCCGAGCACTGTTGTGTCTTTGAAAGTTCAGTTCTTAAGTAGACAATTTCTTAATGATTGAAAATAACTCAGGTCCAAATAATCGAACCTAATTCTTTTATAAATAGCATATAGTTTTTGCTAGGGACTAGCAAAAGATAGGCATGGGGTATGATGTAAACACATTTACACTACTTAAAATGTCTATTTATGCATGTTCTTAAGCATAGGATTGCATTTCATGATATAAATATTGCATTACATGCATCATCTTGCATTTAGAGTAGTTTGAATAAAATGGAGGTTAATTGTCTCCTTTTATGTGCTTGGACAGGGCAAATATTTTATCGGGGCCTCGGATCAAAGATCCAGCGGCGACGGCGACGGCGGGGCTTTAGCGACGGTTTTATCCGTCACTAAAGACCCCTTATTTATTATTTTGAAGATGTAATGTCCATTTTGCCCCCACTCCTTGCAACTATAAAAGGAGACCCCCTCCATACGAAATTTTCATCCCTTCCTTCTCCTCTCTACCTCTCCAAAGCTCAAGAGAAGCTTGTCCCACACCCGGGATGCTTCTCGCGAGATAAAGTCCAAATTTTCGTCCCCCTTCGGAAGTGGATCCCGCGACGAAGACGGCGTGCTGCTTCGTTCCCGTTCTTCTGCTTCGTCCTCCTTCGTCCCGCTTCGTTCTCCTTCGTCCAGGCGTCGTCCCGTCCGGCTCGTCCTCCAAGCGACCGTCGAGGAGGATTCTCTCTCCCTATTCTTTTTACTGCTTTCTAGTATAGATTTACTGCTTTCTAGAGTAGTCTATTCGTCCTCCGAGCGATCGTCGAGGAGGACATTTCTCCCTCCATTCTTTTAATGCTTTCTAGAGTAATTGTTTTATGTTTTCTAGTTGTAACGAAAGAACTCTTTTATGATAAATTCCTTGTCTATTCTACATCTCATTTTGATTTCCATGTATAGTATTCCTTCTCTCTCTCTTACTCCCTCTCTCTCTTTTATTTGTTGTAGATACTTGGATAGTTTAAATTGAATTTCTTTGTGACAAAATAAAAAGAAACGCGAAGTTTTTAAATCAAACGTTCGCCTCCCTGTGTTCGACCCGGAATTTTAATTTCGGTATAAATTTTATTTGTTGAACACGAATCCTTCGCTTTCGAACTACAACGACGGGTTTTCCAAAACCAAACACGTTAGCGTAGCTTCGTAAACACGTTCAACAACGACCATTGTTAAACTGTCGTGTATATTGGTACACGACGATTTTCTATAACCATCGTGTATATATGTGTATTTTCTTCAACATATATAATGTAGATATTATAAAATCTTATAACACCTTAAACATATATATACAACATGCAAAACATATAACATACGCAACATTTAAGATACATAACATATAACATGTAACAAAAAACATTCAACATGCAACAAATATATATATATATAAACCAATGAAAAGAGCATGTCATAACGTTAAAATATACATATAACTAAGTAAAATACTAAACCTAACAACGAAAAGATAATTAATGTAAACCTTTGCCTCAGCTCCTACCTCCTGTCCTGCTGTTTGCACGAAATTGTCGATGTATAAGAAATGTGTTGTAGTATAGAACAAAATCGCTCAAAACATTTAAATTTATAAACTCAAATTTAAAAAGTGGAGCCTGAGGTCGTTCACATGGATCAATTATGCAATTTAATTCACCAATCACAATTTAACAAGAAATATATGCAATTGAAATAAAAAATAGTCGGAATGATATTTCAATGAAAAATAGAGTATCAGTGTAAAAAGATTAGGTTAAAATGATGATTTGAATCACCAAATTAACCTTTTAAGTTTAAGCTTACAAATATTCAAATAAATGAACAGTAAACTATAATCAATAATCCACATCAGGTACTTTAAATATCCCAATACTAACTAGCAGAATCAAGCACCAGTGGGTGTTAGACGTCAACCAAAGGCTTCAGACACCTTATCAGAAGAGGCTCAAGGGCCTCACAAGAGCTCAAGGCTCTCTCTCTCTCTCTCTCTCTCAAGATCCTCAAAAGAACATAGCAGCAGCAATGAACAGAGGCTCAAGGGCCTCACACAAAGCCCGTAGAGGCTAAGTGCTGAGAGGGGAGGGCTCAAATCCCAAGGTAGCAAAACCTACCCCCTCTCTCTCTGATTCTCTTTCTTTTCATCCACGCTCAAAATTGACCAGACCCGAGTAGCTAGGTAATCGGATCAGCCGAGACCGGCATGGTGTGACTGCGGGTGAGGGCGTGCGTATGCGCGTGGGTGAGCAGGGACCTCACCCTCAGTGCGTGTTGAGGCGAACAATGTATGCGACTTTTTGCTTTTGTACGCTGCGGAGATCTCCTCACTCTACGATGTGGGACTTTCCCACAGAGTCTTCTTTGCGTGCGAGCAGCAGGAGGTGAAGCCTCCAATTGGGATGGAAGATGACCCTTGCAGCTTCAATTGAGGGCTTGGACAACTACAGCTGATGGTTCCACGTCGCTTGGAGGTGGCAGCAATGAAGAACACGGCCAGAGCACTACAGCGGAGGTCAGAGAAGATGGTCACAGTGGTAGACATTCGACGAACACCTAAAAAGGAGAATACGACCTTTTGGCTTCATCAAAGAAGCTCAAAAGCTTCGCCTGGAAGAGGTGAACGTGTTGGGGGGTGTTACGTGTGGTGAGGGGTCATGTGGTGGCCTGGTGGAGTCGAGGAGGTGGTGTGAAGGAGGTCAAGTTTGGTGGAGGTGTTGAGCGGGCAATCCCCTCAATTTCTTAAGGGGTTTTAGTGGGCGTGGGACGGTGAAGGTTGTGGGACTAGTGGCATGGAGTTTGGTGCTGTGTGGCACCGGTGCGAGCTCGTCGGAGCTCGTGCTGGATGTAGGGAAGACAAAGGTCGTGTAGGTGATGGTATGGGTGGAACCTAGGATCTAAGGGGTTGGAAAAGATCCGGACGGTGAGAGGAAGAGAAAAGGGAGATTTAGAGAGGGAGAGAGTGAGAGAGGGCAGTTGACTATGATGGTTTGGAGTCGGAGAAGGTGAAGGCGACGATGACACGGTGGCTAGGAAGGAGAGGTGGAGAGCGATTGTGCTTTGGCCAGCGACGATCGTGAGGAAGAGGGGAGGATGTCAGGCCGGTCAATTTGACCGTTGGCCGACTAGAAAAAGGGGATGAAGAGGCTCACTAGTGACGAAGTGCGGATGGCCGGAGAAGAGGAAGCGAGGGTTTGCCGACTCCAAACTTCGCTAAGGAGCATGGTATCGTCCGAGAGATCCTTTTAAAGGCCTTAAGGGGGAGTCCAAACATGGGATGAAGCTTGGCGAGCTCGAAAACTCAGGGAGGAAGATCCCTAAGATTGCAAGTGTTTGCATGGGCTTCTTGATGCAAATCAAGGTCTAATCTATGTTCAGATGATACAAGATCTCTCAAAGATTCTCCCTTCCAATTTTGGGAGATTTTATTGAGAATCGAGCGGGAAAACTTTGCTCGAATCTCAGTGGAGGAGCTCAGTTCACACAAATGGAGGTAAGAATTTTTTTGCAAAATCGACGACAAAGTTAGGGACCTGATTGAAAATGTTTCAAAAATTTGGGGCTTAATTGAGAGGAATAGAGTTTAAATGGACTAAAATGTAAACTAGGTCAAGATAGACTCTGATTGGGCCTAAATTTTGGTACAAACCTAATTTGGACCCAAGGAATCTGATGGTAAAGTTAGATTTCAGTTTTGACTAAGTTTGACTGGATAATCTGCGTAGAAATCCAAATTAGGGCAGAAATCTATTTGTGACTTTATTTAAGGTCAAAATAGGTTCAAATGGTCAAATCAAGGATACCAAACCTCATGGAATATTTTTCCATGAACTTTAGGATTTAGATGAATTTTATCTTGACTAGAACCTCTGCAATTTAAGGGGGTATGAAATTAGGGTTTTGAGTGCTGTATTGGTTCTTAAAACGTGTGAAACCCTATTTCTTTTTGCATTGACCCACTTATTAGCCTTTAATGCTCATTTAACCTTTAGTTTACCCCTAAAAAATCCCTTGGTTATTCTATGTTCGTGATATACTGTTAAAATTATAGAATTAACCCTAGTTTCCTGCTCTTTTCTCAAAACAGAATGGAGATGAGTTATAACCCTCAGATGGTTATTGAGGAGCAGTTATTTTTCAAACCTGACTAAAAGTGGCCAATTAGGGCCTATGATGGTGTTCCCATCACTTGCTCCACCACCATCGAGGTCGTTGTCATCTCTGCTAAATGGGTAGTGATAGGAAGTGTGATATCGACCGCTGCCTCGTAATAATGACATCATCTCTCTCATCTCCGTTCTTTGTTGCTCCATCTCCTTCCTCTGCTCCTCCATGAATTTCTTGGCATCTTGCCACACTTGAGTTTGTTGTTGGAACTATGCGCTGACATCATGAAGCTGTGTGCTGACATCATGAAGCTATGTCTGCATCTATTGGATGACGGCTACTAACGATGATCCCTTCCACCCATACCAATTGGAGATCGTCTGACTCCTCCCCCCACTACGAACGAAGCCTCCGTGCTCCGGAGTAATGACGCTCCTAAAAGCCTCCTCAGGTGTCATAGGAGAGTGCTGCTGAGTGCCGGAAGTAGCGTACAGAGGGGGATTGATTAAGTTCAACATTTCTCTCTACAAATTACAATAATTTAATTTCATATTAAAGTATTAAATTTATAGTTGATGAATAAATGTTACTTACATGCTTTGTCTGGTTTGTTTCATGTGTCCATGTTCACCTGCCATTGATGGTGGCCTTGCTATGAGTTACCTTATACATACCAAACCGATCAAGCATGGCACCATCATGTGAATGTGCCTGTACAAGTAATAGTTATAATTAAAACTTTAATTAAAAACATAGAAGTGGCATAATTATAAGGAATTACTTACATATTTTGCCTTAACTCTATCTATACTAATTTGACCAAATAGTGGGTCAGTGGTAGAGCTTTACCCTATTGGCCTTGTTCCTCTTCGCCTGATCCTGTACATATAATATATTATAATGGGAAACAATTAAATCATTTATCTCCACATGCCCTTAAAAGTATTTTTAATTACCTCCGTCTCAAGCTTATTCTAATTATCACAGCATTCTTTCCACACAACTGCTGCTATTATAAGAAGCACGTTCCTCAATACCTCCTCATTAGACGACATTGTATTATAAAACTAAAGTATACAAATAACAAAAGAAATTAATTAAGTAAATAATAAAAAATGAAAAATATTACAAATTTCACCTTTCTCTTCGTTATGATTCTCCAATCACGATGTCATCTCGTGGCATAATTGATGATGTACTTGGTGACATTCAGATTGTCACCTCAATAAAAAAATTGCCTATAATATTACAAAATCGTATAAACAAATTAAATATTATTAAAGTAAACTTATATATATACATTAATATATAATTATTTACCTCCATATTATGAATAAGCTGCCCCTTGATTTCCTTGGAGGCCCTCCTCCAGTTAAAACAAAAAATGGGGATGAGCTCCTTTACCATCCTAGATAGTCTACTGGTGAAAGGAGGATAATCTGGATCTTCTCCGGCTGATGCACTTTGATTCTCATCCCCCTCTGGAAGTGTATCTAGATGTGTATTTCTTGTCGAATCCCTTCCGATTTTTTTATTACCTGATAAGAAAAATATAATTAAAAATTAAAACATTTGAAGTAAATTTTAATAAGATATTACCGACAATTCTTACCAGCAGAACTGGTCCCTACCTCAACGTGAGGGTCCTGCTAAGATGGCCTCTGTACCTCAGCATCGTTCTTACCCTCCTCATCCTCATCCTTGTCGCTGTTGTCTCGTCATCATCCTCGTTGTCGTCAGGGTAGTGGGTGGCAACCTCTGGCTCTGGCTCTTGCACTACATTGGTAACCACCCTCTTGCCCATGTTCTAGTATTGTCAGGTAAGATCACCAGGCTGGACATATTCATGATGCCTCGTAAATGCGGGATTGGGTACCATGACAACTGGGTGTGCGTAGGGTGTACGTAGAGGGATGTACTCAGGGACGGATGGTGGAGTCTGGGTGCGGGGTGGCTAGGTGCGGGGGGGGTTGGGTGGGCTAGGTGGGGGGTGGCTGGGTGGAAGGAGTCTATTTCTCATCCCTACCTATTGAGGTGCCCTGGTCATCCTTACCTTTATTAAGAAATTTCTTGAATTTCATCTGCATATACATTAAAAAAAATAGTATTTGTATAAATATTAAGAAAGAAATAAATAAATAAAAAATCTAAAAAAAATTCGACAAAGTTTCCCCTATATTATGGATATCCTGTATAAAGAAAATCACACAGTCTACAGTAAAACATAAATAGTTACCATATAGTATACAGTAAAACATAAATAACAATCATATGTACAAATTACACATATACTTGTTACTCTGTTCTTTTTCTATTAGGCACTGAGTTGTGGTCAATTTTAACTTTTTTTGGTGTTGATTGATTTTGGCCTTCTCCTCCTACATTTTGGTAACCAATACTTTCTTCGAAAGAATGTCGTTAAGGATTCTTTTTCATTTTACTTTTTGTATAGAACACTTGGATACAGTTGAGAATTTTAACTAATGGAATTGAAAACATGTTGAATGGTATGAATCTTGGAATACTCAACCATGTAGGAAACAAGTTGTTTGGTGGATGGTATAGCAAAAACTCAACTAGGCATTTGCATTTTGTCGTGGTGGCATGCTTGGGTTCAATGTCCTGTACTTGATATAATTGTTGGTTGTTTACTAATGTAATAAGGGGCTACCAGTCGAGATACTAGGAATATCAAAATACTATAATTATCGAAATAGCAAATGTCACTTCCAGTAGATTTTTTTGATAAGAATGATCATCTCTTCTTATTAGTTTAGTTGGAAACACAATCTACCTCTCCTCTCAACTCATAAGTGATAGCAGTCATGTAGCATTAGCCATGGGGAGGGGGTGATATGATCCTCCTTGCATATAGCTAGGTTACCAATATGTAACAACCACATATACCATTCAAAAATGCACACAAGACATTAGAGGAAACCATATGAATTTATTAAAGCATCACATCCCTAAATATAGATGTGGAAAGCTACCGACTCAAAAATCATACCTCATATCGTATTTACTAATGAGAAATCCTTTAATCTAACATTTTAAGCAAGGCATACTTTATTTCCATTTCAATAATCTACTTCTATTTTCTCCATTTGAGACAATCCATTGCAAGTAATAAAGTAAGGTAGAAAAGAGAAATGATGTAAAAGATAATTATACCTTACATATCATATCCATTGCACCTGCACCAATTTCTTGTAACTATTCATGATAAGCATCTCCTTCTACTTCTTGTTCGACATCGTTTTGCACGTCAAAATATTCACGTGGAATTGTTCGTATGGGTGTAATCCATTCATTTCTACTGTTGTCAAGGACTTAGATGATTTGAGATACTTGACATGCAAATGTAAATGGTTTTGAAGAATGAATAATTCGACGATTCTTATTCAAACTTAAAAAATCATGATTTTTGTCAAGTTTGAAGCCAATGCCTTCTTTAAACACGTCAAACCAATTGCACTTGAAAAGGATAACTCTCCAGCTGTTTTTTGGCCCTTGTATTTAGTGAATTTCCCACTTTAAATCTCTCAACATCACACTCTGGACAACTAGTCAAGTCTACATATTCATTTCTGTATAACACACAATCATTTGGATAAGAGTCAATTTTCTCGCAATTTAAATCAAGTTCACGAATTTGTTTCTTTACTTCATATCATGTCTTTGGATAACCTTTCAGATCATTTAAAAGCTCTCCAATGAATTCAAACACCTTAGACATCAATTTAGAGGTTGCTTTATTCATAACTTTCATCCAAAATAACTTCAAAAGAAATGACAACTTAGAAATGGACGTGATATTGGGAACAATAGGTTCATCCGCTGCCCTAATAGCATCATAAAACTGATAAGAAGTTTCCCCACTAGCTGGATCTTCAACTCATGCTCTCATTTCATCAATTATTTCATCAATGTCATCAGCTTCAATATCAACAGCTGTCTTATCGAAATCTATCGGAGATTGTCTAACTTCATCTGTAAGATCCTCTCCATGAGCACTCCACTTAGTATAATACAGCTACCAATTGTTGCAAATTGTGTGCTTATATATAGTGTTCTATCATGTGAATATCCATTCAAGCACCACCTACATGGGTAAACATTCCTGTCAAACTTGTCTCATCATCTAAATGACTTCCTATCGTCATGAAATGTCCAATTAAGAAACTCTATCACTCCATTTTTGTATCGAGAGTAATCTGAGTTCCTCAAGCTAATCTAAAACTTATCTATGATAATCTACAAAAATAAAATAAAATAACCCAATAATTATAATATAATTTTATAATAGTATTTATATTTTAATTAAGATTTTTACTTAATAGTCCATCATTAAAGATTTAATTACAACATTACTTTTATATATATATATATATACATACACACACACACGTGTATGTCCTAAATAAATAAAATAAAAATAACTCTATAGATATATATTCTACACATACGTAGCTATATCCCTCATATAAACTTTCACCTGTAATCCAACATTCCAAGTACGTACCGATTCGTGGCTTAAAGATAAAAAAAAAAAAAAAAACTCATTTATAGTGTTTTATCCAAGAGACAACAGAAGCACAAGTATGTAATACAATGGGTGAATACACTCTAAAAAAATCACTTTAAATTCCTACTAACATTAACAGACTACCACGAAGAATTAAGTCAACAGAACGCCACATATTTAACTTAGTGTATAAATTTGACATCTGAAATCACATGAACTGAACATTAAATATAATATCAATATTATATTAACCAAGTCTTTGGATATTACATGCTATGATACTAATTAGCTCGATTGACCATACAAACTAATCATAACCACACTCAAAAGAACGCACAATTTGTAAATAGCCAAGAATACACTTTCTAGACCAAGGGAAGTTATGACGTTCAGTAAACAACCCAGAAAGTCAATCACAAACCCAAGAAGCTCTCAAATCGCAAAGGGCATCTCCTTTGCAAAGATAAGGGTGTAGAATTTATTCTCTTGAAAAAGTAACGTACAAATTTATAACCCTATTCAACTAACTTAGCATGCATGTCTAGGGTTATCGTTGTTGGAGGCTATTCCGTAAGACAGTAATAACCTGAGAGAGCCTGAGCAATCCTTAATTGTCGCCTGGGGCCTTGATCGGCTACTCGACCGATTGGGGCCCCTCCCCCCCCTCTTTGGCTCCTCCTCTCCTTCTCTAGGCCTTGCTGCATCGATGGCGGAGCAGATTGCCGACATGTGTGTCCATACGAAGCTCATCGTCGTCGCTAGGGATCGTCGTTTCTCTCCCGGGTTTGGCTCACCGTACGAGATCATTGCTCAGCTCTCACAGGTCCCTAGTCGCTTGTGGTTAGCTGTGGACGTTGCGATCGGGGTGGACGGTTGGGTGGTCGCTGTGTGGGGTCAATGCATGGTCAAGCTAGGCGGTCGGCACGCATGCGAGGCTCGAGGTTGTTTGGGTCCATCAAGGCAAGGTGGTTGGTCGCTCTTGAGAACGGTGACCAGTCGCATGCTTTGTCGATGTGGGCTCGAGGCTCGTGTAGTGGTCAACAGTGATCGGACGCGGTCGATGTCTTCGTGTGGTGGTTGTGTTCTGTGGGCTGCTTTATTTGTTAGTGTTGTAGGGATTTTCTTTTTATTTTTTTTTGTGTTATTTGTTTTATTTTGGGATCACATGTGACCCATGTTTCTTCCGGCAAAATTCCCTAAGGTGGTTGTAGGGTTACCTGTTGTCACTTTGCTAATTCTATAAGCATGGAATCAGTCTCTTTTGAGAGATCATTCGGTTCCCGATCGCGAGATATCTATTTTTCTTTCTCCTTTGTTTCTTATCTTATTATTATGTGTTTTGGAGCTTCCCTATTATACGAGATGTTTTTTCTGCTTCTTTTGAGGGATAGGTATTTTATCTTTCTCTTGCATCATATTTTTTCCCTTTTTAATGAAAATTATCTTTCGTGAGAAAAATAACCTTAGCATGCACGTCTCCAACAAGGAGATCGAAATATCTCACTGCTTATAGTACTAGAAAATAGATATGGTGAAGTGGAAAATAAAAATGAACACTCACGTACAAATTTAAACCATAATAGCTTGGCACGGTGATCATAGGACGGAAGAGAATAATCATTCTTTAGGACTACATGAAATCCCATTTGAAAGACTTTGGCTTAGTTTGAAAAGGTGGATAAAATATTATAGGGATATATTAAAATTGAATAAGTGAGGATAGGTGTTTATTCGATGATGGAATATGGGGAGGGTCAGTAAAGGGTTATTGATGTAATAATGTGATGTTAATAAATATATGTTTAATAATATAAGTGAAAGTGGAAAATATTAATGGATATTTATTTAATATCAAAAGTAAAAGTAGATGGTGTAATATATATTTTTTAAAAATAAAAATGAGAGTAAATGTTATTATGATTTAATTAAAAATAATTATGTAAAACTTTATATTAAAATAATAAAAAAGTTTAAACAAAATCGATAAGTTAGGAGAAAACTTAACCTCGTTATCAAATATACCCTTAGAGCAGTGGCAACCTAAAAATCGGAACTCTACTCCTTGCCCTCACCTTTTCAGACCCTCTGCAGAGAGAAATAATAACAATAATAAATATAGGCATCTAAATCCCTTCCTAAATAGCTCTTTTTTCTCCATAAATCCAGCAATATTCATCTTATGATCAATGGTGAATGAATTTCCTTCAAATTTTACATGAAAACAAACCATCCGCACATACATTACTGCAATGCTTTCTTCGGCTAACCGTTGTAATCGACACCACATCCTGGATGGACGACCTCTCACTTCATTGTACGAAAAACAAAACCAATAAAAAAAAAGTCAAATGTGAAAACAAATCATGCTACTTCGCACTACCAAAAAAAGGAAACACCATTAATACCCAACCATTGCACCAAACACCAAATCCAACCCACCAAAATCCTCAGATACTACTCCAAACTCCACATTTCCACATCCATAAACCAAACAAGAAAAAGTTCCAAAAACCTCAACTCCTCTTCTACATCCTTTGCTCTTTTGTATTTCTGAATTTGATTGGAATGCAATCACCTTTCAGTAGATCATAACTCTTTCACGATTTGACTAAATCAAATCATCCAACACTGTTGTAAACTTCTCCTCCGCTTCGATATGCTTGCATACGAGCAGCAACACATCCTTAGAGGAATCAAAGGATCACACCCTCCTCTCTCTCTCTCTCTCACACACACACACACACATTCACAACTCACGCACAACATCCCCTCACACACGATGCACTTGTACCTTGCGGACTCACCCCCATCAGCAGTTGGGGGAGGTAGGGGAAAAGGGATCGACGAAGGAGAGTGGTGGTGGTTGGTGGCGCGTCGACGAGGAAGGGTGGTGTTCGACAAGTTTGTCGGTCGTTGGTTGGCAGCATGCTGGTTAGGGTGGGGAAGGGAGGAGGGGGTTGCAGGCAGTTTCGCTGTGAAGATAAGGGGAGAGTGTTACCGTTTGTTTACTAGAATTGAAAAAGGACGATTGGAAAATAAGACATTGGGATTGCACCTCAATCCCGGGATAGAGCATGTTTTTTGTTTGTTTACGTAAAACGTGCAATGCAGGGATTGGAAGGTATAATCCCTCGTTTGGCAAAGTTGGTGCATTTGTTTAAAGGGATAGGATGTGGAAGTGAAGTGAAGGGATACGAAATACACCGATGTATTTACGAACATATGGATCGAGCGTCGTTTCGAATTTTCACCTCGAACGTGAAAAAGTTATTAGAAATACTAGTAGATTGAAATAGATGGTATATAAGGCATTTTGAAATATATAATGGAACTCAATGCGAACCATTAGAACACAATTGAGTGGGAAGTCACCACCCTCGAGCAAATCGCATCCATCGGCGATCGCATAAGCCACCTTCGTAGAGCAAGCAACAGCAGCTTCCAAAATGGTAAGCAGCAGCAAGGGAAGTAGTAGCGGCAAGGGTAGTAGTGGCTGCGGCAGTGGCATCCGAGTAAGGTATGGTTATGGAAATGTTATGGAGAAGATGTCTACTGAGAGATGGTTGTCAGTTGCATGCCTATTTTCATCTACATGATACATCGGTGTATGACTTATATTTGGAGTATTGGTAGAGCACAACTCAATAGTGTATTCAATCAATACACGGTTGCATTCAAGTAATACATGGTGCATTCGAATAATAAACTGTTGCATTCGTCAAATCCACCCATGTATTATTAAGATACACCAAGGAATAAAATAATATATCTATGGATAATACACCGATGTATCATAGGAATAAACCAGTGTATCTATGGATAATACACCGATGTATTGTAAAAATATATCAGTGTATTTATACAATACACCGGTGTATTATTGTCAGTAATGGGTGTATTATACTGATACACCGATGTATAATATGAATAAACCAGTGTATCTATGGATAATACATTGGTGTATTATTGTTAGCAATGGGTGTATTATATTGATACACCGATGTATCGTATAAATACATTAGTGTATCATGAGAATAAAGCGATGTATGATTGTTATTCATGTGTGTAGTACAACGACGACACTGGTGTATGAAGGCTCTATATTTCGTGGATGTTTGTACCGCAGGGAGGTGGATCACAGATGCACAATCGTATCTCTTAAGAGAGCACTGAAGTTGGTCAGGGATGACGTTGTTGAGGCATTTTAGAGGACTCCATTTGCTATCTTCGCTGAGAATGAGAAGTACTTCCTTCAGTTTAAAGATAGGGAATTGTATGGGCATATGGTGGACGCCTACGATGTTGAGACAAAAGAGTTTCACTTTGGTTAGCTGACGTTAAAGCTAACTGCTGACCATATTGAGAAGATGATAGGAATGAAGAACGAAAGAAGGAAAGTTGCCTTGTTCGATGGAAAGAGAAATGTTAAAGAGAGGCCTAACATTTGGATGACGAACTTCTCCACTAAAAAGTTTAAAGTGAGGTTTATTTTGGCTAAATTACATGAATTAAATCCCAATGGCAAGAAGGGGAAAGGGAAGGTAAAGGGAAAAAGGAAGGAAACCATAGGGTATGATAGAAGTGTGGAGGTGGAGAAAGAGACCAAGCTCTTGGTTCTAGTCACCCTTCGGTCCTTACTTTTACCTTACGGGAACTAAGCCATCACTACTTCACTTTTTGATACAATGGAGGATTTGAATTTGCTGCATGAGTGCAATTGGGTTGAGGTGGTGCACAATTTTCTCTACGAAGGGCTCCAAGAGGCTAAAGTGAAGAAGCAAACACATCTCAAAGGTTGTGCCATTCTATTGCTGATGTGGGCAACTGAGATGTTCGAAATTGGTGATGCAAAGGATTTAGAGGCTATACTTGTCGTTCAAAGGTATAACCAAGAGAATTCAGTCACGAAGCATGGAAAGTATGCCAAACTTAATTTGAAAACGGTCATAAAGGCATTTGGAGAGCCCTATGTGGAGAAGTGTTTGAAGCAAAATTCTGATGCACAGGATGAGGGTGATGGGAGGAAGAAGAGGAAGGCAGAGGGAGATGTGAGTAAGGGAGGTGATGGTGGTGTTGAGATGGAGGAGGATGTTATTGGGAAGAGCCAAAGGGCAAAAAAAATTTTGGTGGAAGAAAGGTACTTGACATACATGAGATAGAAAATAAAGAAGTTGTCGATGATGAATTATCAGTAAGGGTGAAATTGATGAATCTATGAAGGGCTAAGGTGGAGGAGAAGGAGGTCAAGGGGAAAGAGGAGGAGGAGGAGGAGGAGGTCAAGGGGAAGGAGGAGGAGAAGAATAAGGAGGAGGGGAAAGAGGAGCGTTGAGGGGAAGATGAGGAGAGGAATGAGGAGGAGAGGGACAATATTGAAGTAGGGAAAGAGCAGTAGTAGGAGTTGGAGGATGACAAGGTGGACGAGGAGACGGCTGAGAAGGAGAAAGCAGATGAGGAGATGGCTGAGGAGGCACTGCAGCGATGTATGCTTTTCACGACGGTTGAAAACCGTCGCATATTTCATTAAAATCATTGTATTCTGTTGTCGTGAAAGTTTGTGTCGCATTAATGTATACATGACGGCTTTGATTTCAAACCGTCGTACTTTACATGACAGTTTTAGAAACCGTCATTTATATTTATAAACGACAGTTCTTTTACAAACTGTCGTGAAGTTCCATTAAACGATGATTTTGATGATCGTCGTCTATGATACATGTAAACTATAGATGACGGTTGTTAAACCATTGTGTAATTCTTTAAATGACAATTTTCACATAACTATTATTTATATCAAAACAAACGGTTCTACACATAACCGTCGTATATATATGTGTATTTTTTTTTCCTATATAATGTAGGTAATTATAAAATCTTATAACACCTTAAAATATATGCAACATACAAAGTACACACAATATAAAAATTTCAACATACAACATGGAACATAAAACATTCAACATACAACAAATATATAAACCTAATGAAAAGAATATGTAATAATGTTAATATATATATAAGCAAAATACAAAACCTAACTAACAACAAGATAAATAATCTAAACATATGCCTCAGCTCCTACCCTTTATCCTACTCCACAACCTCCTAGGTCATCGTTGTCTCTACGAGACGGGTAGTGATAGGAAATGTGGTTCCGACCATTACTCCGTAATAATGCCATCATCTCTCTCATCTTCGCTCTCTGTTGCTCCATCTCCTTCCTCTACTCCTCCATGAATTTCTTAGCATCTTGCCAAGCTTGAATTTGCTGGTGGAACTGTGAGGTGACATCATGGAGTTCTGTGGTGACATCATGGAGCTATGTCTGCATCTGCTGGACGACGACTGCTCCTATACCAACCGTTGCAAATTGTGTGCTCGTATATAGTGTTTCTCTCATGTAAATATCCATTCAATCACCTCCTACATGGGCAAAAAGCCCATTGAACTTGTCACCTAGTCTGAATGACTTCCTATCGTCATGAAATGCCCAATCAAGGAACTTTCTTACTCCATTCTTGCATCGAGAGTAATCCGAGTTCCTCAAACTAATCCAAGACTTATTCATGATAATCTACAAAATTGAAATAAAACCACCCAATAATTATAATCTAATTTTATAACAGTGTTTGTATTTTGATTCGGGTTTTCACTTAATAGCTCATCATTGAAGATTTGATCACAACGTTACTTGTTACATGTAATCGATGTCTGGAGAAATTTCGACAGCATCTCCTCGCACTTCTCTAGTGTACTCCCAAGACTGATCTTAACTATATTCCTAATAACCCCCATTTAAGGGTGCATTAGGAATGTAGATAAGATCGATTGGTATACCGGAGAAGAGTGAAAATGTACTAGCGAAATTCCTCCAGACATCAGTTCCATGTAACAAGTAACCTTAAGTTGTGATCAAATTTTCAATGACCTTCCTTTGTTCAGAACTTTTCTGAGCAAAGGACAACGACTCTTATGGCATGTTATAAAGACAGCTTCGTGAATGTAAGTGAGGCATAGAAACACTTTGCATTGTCTGTATAACATGATCGTAAGTGTCGACAGGCAAGTATTTTGACATGGTTATCCCCTCCCAAAACCTGTAACCTAGGGGTTAGAATCCTATTGTTTGGCCTTAAGTGCATCTAGATTTATACAAGTGTGCGTATCTATAATTAATGCATTAAAATAATAAAATTTACAATAAAAAATAGTTATATATACAAAATAAAAATAGATTCTTCCTCTCTTTCCTTCCTCTTCCTTCTCTCCCTTCTCTCCTATACCTCCCTATCTTACTACTTCTTTTCTACTCTCCTCTCCTCTACCTACCCTTTCTCTCATCCTTCCCTTCCTTTATATTCTTCTTTATGCATCTCTCTCCCTCTTCTCCCTCTCCTGTCTAATTATTTATCCTCTCTTTCCCTCTCTTCTCCCTATCTCCTCCTTCGATCCCTTCATTAATTCATATTCTTCTTTATGCGTCTCTTTCCCTCTTCTTCCTCTCCTACTCCATCTCCTTTCACTTTCCCTCTCTTTTCACATTACTTCTTCCTAACTTCTTAAATTCATAAAAATTTTCACATAACTTTCCCTATAATATAAGCTTCTAACCATAATAAATTAACATAGAAATACAATCAAATAAGCATTCATAGGAAAGTGGGTACACCCTACAATAAATCAAATAAATTCAATTTACTAAATCAAATAGGTACACCACACAATCATAAAAATAATTCATAAGATTAATAAAGTGGGTATACCCCACAGTCTAAACCCAATTAAGTGGGCACACCCCACATTCATTCACTAATTAATTAAGACAACTTAATTTGATACCTCAACGAAGCGTGTGAATCGAAGAGAAGGTGTCCGATGACGCGAGATACCTAAATCAAATTACAAAAAATTTATAAGCAAAATATTTTTAAAAAATTACAAAAATTTAAACACATTTTTTATTTAATTAATCTACTATTTTTATTAACCTAAAAATTTAAGTAATTGCAGTGGGAGGAGGGGGGGCGGTCAGCTAAGAAGAGGAGGTGGGAGGGGACAGATGGGGTACTAGTGGCAGGGGGAGGAGATGGAGAGGAGGAGGAGGATGGAGGGGGTAGATGGAGGAGGAGGAGATGGCATGGGAGGGGGCGGATGGAGTGAGGGGCAACAGCTACGCGTGTGGAGGAGGAGGACGACGAGGGGAGGGGGCTGGAGGAGGAGGATGGCCATGGAAGGAGAAGGGGTGCTTACCGACGAGGAGGGGTTGATGCGACAGGAGGGGGTTCGATTGGGCTCGGGGAAGAAGAGAGGGAAAGGAAGGAGAGCGTTTGGGGGATCGGGTGTCGTTGGGTTAATAGTGCACATTTAATGATGGTTTTGTAGAAAACCATCGTTTAATGTTGGGTTAGGGTGCCACCTCTCGTGCCCAAAAAAATTCGCGAAATATATATACGACGGTTTGTGTGAAACTGTTGTTTTGGTGAATTATACAACACTCTAAAAACCGTTGTGTTTATTATTCCCTATATACGATGGTTATACTAATAACAGTCATTTATAACGCGTCGTGAGACATGATGATTTAATTAAAACCGTCGTCTGTATCATCAATAAGACGGTTTAAAATATGTCGCTTATATATTCTGCAATAGAAGATGATTTTAACAAAAAATGTCGCTATAAAAGCGTCGTGAAAGCTCATTTCTCTAGTAGTGAGGAGAAGGCAGAGAAGGAAGAGGAGGACAAGGTGGAGGTGGAGAGAGCAGAGAAGGTTCATGCGGAGATGGCAGAGGAGGAGAAGGCAAAGAAGGAAGAAGTGGAGAACCAGGCAGAGGAAGAGAAAGAAGAGAAGGCCCATGCGGAGATAGTAGAGAAGGATGAGAAGGCGGAGGTGGAAAAGACAATGGATGAGAAGAAGGATGAGAACAAGGTAATGTTTAAACAAAGAACCGATGTGTTAGTCCAGTACACCTATGTGTTATTATAATACATTGGTGCGTAATCGGAATACATCCCTGTGTTATAAGAATACATCGCTGTATTGAATAATACACCAATGTGTGCACATAATACATCAGTGTGTTTGTATAAAACACTGGTGTGTTTATATAATTCATTGGCATATTTGTATATTTGTTGTTTGTCCTACTTGATACGGCATAGTTTGTGGTTATCTATACAAGAGGATGACAAGCCTTCGACGAGGAAGATTGTCGGAAGAGGTTAGCAAACAAAATCAATGGCCCACAAGTCAACAAGGGTTGCGAAGAGGACAACCCAATTAAAGAAGCCAAGGATATACAAAAAGATACCAGATTTGGACAAAAGCATCCTCAAGTGCCTTTCGGAATTGGATAGATGTCTTCTTAATCAGTTAACTGACCAAAGAAAAAACCCGGACGATATTCTTTGGGAATAGGAGAGAAGATTTGTTGAGGAAAGGTCCATGCTTCCTCTACTAAAAAAAGGTGGGTTCAGCGATGAGGAGGTATGCTTAATTTTATAACTTTTTAGCTATATATACAATAGTGTTGTGTAATTACTTACCATTATATGCAAATCATTGACAGAATAATTGAAGCCATCAAAGACGCGCTGTCTCAAGAGAAGATGAAATGAGCTATGCTTGTTTTGGATACAAACTTTGGTGTTTTTGTTAAATATTTCAATCACGACCGGATCAACGATTACATAGATAATGATGGTGAGGAGTTCTACAGTTGTAAATGTATAGCTATACCGTTGTGTATGCAGAGGTCTCCCATTGGACCTTTGTGGTTATTGATATTGAGCATAAAGCAATGACATAATACAATAGCGACGCCCGATATTACCCCTAGTGGACACATAAGGACGGCGATGACGTAGTATGTATCAAATTTATTGCACTTCAACTTGAGAAATTGTTATGAATAAGCATGACAGCAATGAACGTACACTTTTGTTTTCAGTTTGACGTGATGGCGAGAGTGTTGACACACTAAAGGATAAATCCTGATGGATGGGATCAACAACACTACATAGAGGCTCCTCAGCAAGGCAGCACAAGCAGTGATTGTGGCATCTTTATCACATGTTGTATAGAATACCTTATGTGTGGACTGGATCCAATGGTCGTAACATGAGATGAGGATGTCCATAAATACCGATCAATTTAAGTTATTATGCTTTTAAAGCATAGGTTTGCAGCCATTAATTTAGTATAATGTTTGTTTATTTGTTTCATTTTTTGTTGTTATTAAACGGTCTTTATATGTGTAGGATCTTATTTATAGGTCTCTTAAACTTACACTTTCATTAGGTTTGGAATTATTGATTACGTAGCGATCATAAGTTCTAAAATGCCTAGATTAGGGTAGATCTTTAGCATAATTATAAATATTACATTCATTCCATGCATAATTTACATTTGCATCATGTTTACTTGCTTGTTTATAAATAATGTGTTTGATGGACCTATTTATGATATAATATTTTATGTTGTGATTGCAGGTCTGTACGAGAATAATAAATAAAAAAAAAGACCAAGAAATAAGATGGAGGAAATGAGAAGAAAAGATCCAAAAAGCCAAGGAATAGAAGAAGAAGTAAAAGGAGAAAAGAGGAAGATGAATAAACCTATGAACCCATTCACTACCAAATAAACATATTCCTAAACCCACCTAGTTAAACCCCAAGCTAATTTCCCTTTCCTACTCCTAATTTCCTTTTATGAGACCACCTAAACCCATTTACACATGCATACCAAATTACATAACTTAAACACACATCCACACATGCACATGCATGCATATCTATACCCAAGCACATTATTGTAAACACGTACCCACATATATCCACTTAACTTACATATACCCATACACAACAACACGTACACATGCATGCAATGCCAAATACTCCCACACATCCAAAACCCACTCACGAAAGCAAAACCCATGCACATCGGTTATTTCCTCAAAATCCTAATGCATGCAACAATCCTACACACTTAAGTATACATAAAATAAGATATTTCTAGAAATCTTTTTTTTTCCTCTAAACCATTCCCCACCGAACTCTGCCCTATTTCCCACCGTCATATCACCACCGAAACCCATTCCACTCGACAGAACGACTTCCCCCCTCGTTTCATCCCCTCCAACGAATCCGGCATTTCCGATTTATCCCCTCCTATTAAGAGAGAAAAAGAACTCCAGCAACACCGTACTCAACCCCCAATTACATCCGAAACCTCCCCCTTCCAGCGATTTCTATCCACCCGATTTATCCCCTCTCCTTGAATACCCCCCACCACTCATTCCAAACCTCCCCTTCCAGCTATTTGAATCCCCCGCCCCGCAAACAACGAATATCCTACGTCGGCCTCACGGTACTCAGGGGATCTCCCCTCCAGCCGTCCACCCCTCTTCTGCTCTCTCCAACCCTCGATCATCCTCCAGCCTCCTCTCCATCTCCATCTCCATCTCCTTCCTCCTCCACCATCCTTACGTATTATAAAAGCCATCAAGGATTACTCATTGGTATCCTCTTTGTGTAGATAGCTTTCTCATTAATTTTCTTAGTTAATTTTCAATATAATTAATTTTAATAATTTTAATATTTATCTTATTGTCAATCATTCAACTAAATGTGAAATCATTATATGATATCTATAAAATTGATTTACTTCAAATCTCTCGTACTATTTCTTTCTAACACATCGTTAGAGTAGAATTTTATTTTTCAAACCAAAAATCTCAAAATATATATATATATGATAATGATCCTATAACAAATTCTTTTTTACGAGAACATGAGAAAATAATATGTCATAATCGTTGGATTATTCTAAAAATAAATAAACGATTGATGTTGAAAAGATTTTTCCTTCACTTTTCCCTCCTGCACACGACCCTTCCTCTCCCACTCTCGCCACCACCACCTCCATCACCATCAAAACCCTCTCCCCGACGATGACCAACTCGCCCACAGCACCCCCATGATTTGCAATAGCTTACTCGCTCGTCCACAGCATCCACACGAGCTGCAGCGAAACCCTCTTCCCGATGCCCCTCTCTCTAACCCTCCTCCTTCCCTCCTCTCCGACGGCTCAGTAATGACTTCCCTCCCAGCGGACACCCTTGTCTCTCCTTCTCACCTTCGGCCAGGTAACAACCCCCCTACTCTTCTCTGTCAACCCCCACCACCACCCCTCCTCTTCTTCTCCCTCGACCCACCGCTGCCCTGCCTCCAGCCTCAACCCCGGTAACTGTTTCCCTTCCTCTTTGACACCGCCTCTCACCCTCCTCCCCTCTTTTCACCCCATGACACCTCCTCCCCTCTTCCTCAACCCCACTCCTCCTTGCTTTCGGCTAGGTACCAACTCATCTCTTCTTTTCCCTTAACCCCCACCACCGCTGGTGCCCTTCCTCTTCTTCTCCCTCAACCCCACCACCCTCCACCTTGGTTGACTCCCTCCTCCCCTCCCTCTCGCCCCTCCGCCCACCTCCACCCCCCCCCCCCCCCCCCCCCCCCTTTGCCATGACCTTGCAACCCTCCGACAACCTCCTTCGGCCTCCTCTCGGCCCCCTCCCCTCTCCTCCCCCCACCACACCTCCTCCCCTCTTCCTCAACCCTACAACAACCCATTCTCTTCTCAATCAATCGGGTCTCTCACCTCTCCACCTCTCTGTCTCTCTCTAACGCACGCGTACCCCCTACCCCTCTCTGCAAATCAGTCTCCTCTCATTCTTCATTTCTCCAATGCTAGCTGGCGAGGCCTACTGGGACCAAAGCTGGCTCCTGCAACAATGAGGAGGAGGAAGGCCTGGAAAGTGATTCTTGCTGTGAGGAAGTTGAGGAGGACCACAGGGTCCTGCTAGACGAGCTGTAACCGAGCTAGCGAGATGTCGATGGCAGAGAGGAGAGTTGTACTTGCGATCGTCAGGAAACACATGAGGTTCATCTGCAACAACGACAACAAGTTCAAAAGGAAGGAGGAAGTGAAGGGTCGTGCTGCAATTTCTCATGGATGTTTTTTTCTATTGTTTGATTTTTTTTTTACGTCAGTTGTGTGTATTCCAAATTGAAGATACTACAATTAATGTTGTTGTTATTGGAAGGAATTAATTTTTTGTTGTTAGATTTAATTTTACATTAGTTGTGTGTTACATATTGGAAAAAAAATATATGGGCCAATGAGATTTTGGGGGTAAAGCTTCAATTTTAGGTTTTAAACTTTCTTTCAATGTTGGTGTTTCCCTAAGTTTGAAATTCAGAATCCAGAACCATAACATGCTTCTTGTGAAGCAGAAGGCCTCATATACAATGCACCATAACTACTCTAATCTAGATATTCATGTTGGTCAATCATATTCCTTCTCGTCGTTACAATGGAATTGGAAGCAATGTCCATGCAGGTGGAATTCGAAGCAATGTCCATAATGTTGAAAGTGGCATTTTGAAGCAATGTCCTTGGTGCTTTCAAGTGCCTCTCAGCTTTGATAGCACTAACTATATGGTTGCATATATTATTGATTGTTTTCCTATGTAATCACCTTAGAAGTTGTTTACACAACTTGAATAGTCATCCTTTCGCTCTTTTGAAAAAAGATCCACTTGAAATTATTTTCAGCAGATACCAAGTGTATATCAAGTTATCAACTTTGCTAACAAGAATGTATCTGTCCTTAATGATATCAGTTTCATTCGTAGGAAAAAAATTGAAGGGTATTGGTAAGGTGTATCCAACATTGACAGTCCAATATTAATAGAAAGCATTCCAATTTCAGATTCAGTTATCAGTCATCCAAAACATTAATGTATTCATTCTTAGGAAGATTCATGTATCAATCATGTTTTGCACCACTGAGGAGACAATGGGCAATCTGAAAACGACCTAAATATCACCTGGAGAGTTTCTAATGAAAAGTTCCCTAAATTGTTTGCTTCAACTTAAAATTGGTAAAACCATGATTTTATCTTTTTGATCTATCGATGGTGGAGAAGAGTGTTGGAACCCAATTCTTTGCTATGTTAAGATTAGAGAATGATGGATTTAATGCAACAACAGGAGGAACTTGTGCATGTTTGACCTCTTAATAGGATGCTTGGAAGTTGGGCCATTGACAAATAAGTCAACTTACAGGAAGTGACACCAACCTCTTCCTAATGTCAATACGTATTTAAGTAGATGTCGATGAGGCCCCACTGAAAGTGGGCATATCTATTGCATTTTTACTCTACATTTGAAGATTGCAGCCATTTATTTCTTTGATACCCTTTTGTCAAGACAGTTTGCACAAAGATTGGTTCCTTTTTATAATTAAAAATAAAAAGCAAAAGTTGACATTGAGTGGATCAATTGCACATCTTTCAAGTCCTGTGGGAAAAGTTTTTCTGCTAGACGTGCATTGCCTAGGCCGATGTCTCTAGGTTGGATGTTAAAGGGCTACGCCGCTTGCATTTCCTTAGTCAATTTGGCTTCAAAGGGAATTGATCGATTTTTGGGGGAGTTACATCTTATGTTGACAATGTTATATTTGTAGCCACTTCTTTAAGATGGGATTGGTTGATGGAATTAACGAAGTGACATTAAAGGAGGAATAGCTTGTAAGTGGAATTAAAAGGGGAGTCTTCATGGGGATCCTCTTTATAGTTGCATGTAACCATTGTTTTATGTGTGAAATAAGATCTGAAACCTCTAGTGATCATCCTTTTACCTCTGAAAGAAATGCATGATAACAAATTGTAAAACCAGGTATTTGAATAGCATAAACTAAATCGATCAGTAAAATAATAATGGCAAAGTGTATACCAGATCTAATTATAACCAGGAAAAGGAACATTTCAAATTTCTTTAGAAGATAAAACTTAAGCTGCTTATACGATAAACTGAATGTAACCCACAAGGTGAATCCCAGCATCAACCACTGAAATATCATCAATCACAAAACGGTATGACTAAATCTACCACAATGACATCAAATTAATACAACTTGCACAGGCATTTCAAGCCCTGTTACAAAAGGAAAACAACTCTTCGTGCTTTCCAGTTTTCACTAAAAGACTTCATGGACATAGCTCCTAGACATCAGCTAACCCATTGTCAATAACCTGGAGGAAATAATTGTGGCCTTAATCAAGCTAGTGAAAATATGATATGAACCTGTTGAGAGCTTCATGGGTTAGAAGTCAATCACCAAATCTTAATAGGGAGGAAATTAAGTAAATTGAAGATGAATATGATATCTTACCAAAACAAAATTGGGATGCTTCTTCAAAATTGGACAATGAGAAAATTGGGGTTATCCCATCCATTACATAAAAGACCATCACATGCATCTTCTATAGGTTAAAGAAAAACATATAAGTAACTTAATTTAGCAAGAAGAAATATCATAATAGACAACTAATAATTACCCATATCTTTTGTGGACAATTTCAACTATCATGAAAGGATAGCTCTCCGCATGCTTTACAGAGTCTTGGATGCTTTTGTTGTTGTTCCATGGTCTTTTCTTTTCCAACTTTTAGACTTTGCTACTTCCCTTTGTTTTTGAAACTTCAGGGGGAAGAATAGTTATTTCTGCTAGGGCCTTATAAGCCATGATTCTGGAACTTTGGTTTGAGCATCCACCATCACTTTCTATTGTTAGGCATTCCTTTAATTTCTTCTCAAGATCATTGACTATATCCTTTGCCATAAGATATGCCTCATTTGACTTGCCAGCTAAATGTAGACACCTTGAGAAGCCATCCCATAATTGAGCTATATTTAGGGGATTCACAGCATTGGAGAAATCTATTAGCTTATTTCCTTGACTGTCAAAGTTGTAGCATTCTTGGTCCATCTATTCATGATGTAATAGCTTGATAATGATTCAACCAAATCTCATCTCAAAACAACAAGTATGTGCCGACATGGAATGCCCTCACACTCAAAGAATTTACAGGTGCATTTTGCCACTTTATTGACATTATCATAAATAACTTCCCTCTTCAATAAAAAATCTTTCTTTTTTTCTGTAATTAACTGAAGACTTCTGTCACCATCTTCTTTGATTTCTTTTGTGATACAATGCATGTAAGATGCATGCAACTCATCTTCAAATAATAAAAATTCTCACGTGTCAACAAAGTTTCCATTTGCTTCTCAATCTCATCATCAAATTTCAATTCAGGCTATGAATATAACATCTTGTAATTGGCTTCCAACTCCTTTTGTCTTTGATGATCTATAGCATTATCGATATGCATCCAAAATTCAACCAAGATGAATTTTTTATTCACAAAGCGATCAAAAAAGGAGTTCATACTTTCAGATTGTTGAGTTGTCCTCATAATGGCCCAAAACATTTCCCTAAAATATGCTGGTATCCACATATTATGTATGTCATATATTTCTGTAACCAATCTTTATTTTCTAAGTTGAATTCTTGGATCACCTCCTTCCATGACCTTTTAAAATCATCAGGTGTTTTTGAACTCTAAACACATGATTTGAATTTACTTTGAAAATTCTTATTAGATGCTAAAGCTACTCCAACTTTTTTTGAAACTTGTTTTAATATATGCCACATGCAAAATCTATGAGTGGACTTGTCAAAAACAATCTTTATTCCTGCCATGATAGTAGGATCTTGATCTGTAATTATTGAATCCATTTGGTGACCATCCATAGCTTTTAGAAATTTCAAAAATAACCATACAAATGATTCTGTTTTTTCATTTTGTAGCAATCCAACTCCAAAGATAATCGATTGCCTACGATGATTTACCCCTGTAAATGGAGTAAAAATCATGCAATACTTATTTGTCTCATATGTAATATCAAAAACTATAACATTTCCAAAAAGAGCATAATTTTTTCCTGAAGTGCCATCTGCCCAAAAAATGTGCTTCAATTTATTTTCTTCATCTAGTTCATAAGTATAATAAAAGGATGGATGTGTTCTCTTTTTTTCTTCCAAATTTTCAATAAAAATAAGAGCATCTGATTGCTTCATAGATTCTCGCGGGCTCTTCTCATAATTTCTCAAATCTCTCTCTAAACAACCAATATTTTCTTAACCACCAATTTGTTTTTTCCAAATATGCATCATCTTCGACGAAGACACATTACATTCAGAGTATACACGGTGAAAAGATTTATGTGGAGATGTAACATGTCTTTTAGATCTCAAAAAATGATTCTCTTGTGGCATAGCTAGTTCGTGATTATGATTCTCAACAAATTTAAAAACTACCCACCTTTCATTTGAGTTTTTCTTTATTGCTAAAGCTGTTTCACAACCCTCTCTTGTAATATCGATCCTTTTTGCATTCTTTCCTTTCTCGATTTCAAGACCATGTGATTTTTTCTTCTCTTCCTTAAATCCTTGTTTTGAGCATACGAAATATTTATGGATCACCTCATTTATTTTACTGTTTTTATTTTCTGTAGATCTTCGTACACTAAAATCAACACTATGGGCATATTTTTTATATAACATCCAAGCTTCTTCAATAGAATCAAACAGCATGCCAATAGTTGGTATCAATTCATTGATTGTTGAAGAAGTGGGTTCATCTATTATTACCAGTCTTGGATCTTCTACCATGTGTGATTCAACTGACTTTGCTGTAAGATGATTTAAAATCAATTATAATTAATATAAGCATTGCATTGATATTTTCTATTATTTAAAAATTATTTTTCAGATACCTCATTTAAGTTTGGATATGAAATGTTAGTAATGAAAGGTTAACCACCATTGATTCTATAAGACTATATCCATCATTGTATCTTCTTTTCTTCTATCCATTAGTTACATTATGTCCATTATTAAAAAATTAGTACTTAGAAATAGTGACATTAAAACAATAAATCAATCAAATGCAATCAAATCATTCACAACATCTGCAAATTAAAAAAATGGATTAAAAAAAAAATTCATCAAACACCAACAACTCATCATTTTATCCAGGCACAAAAAATAAACTTTAGAGTAAACATCCGCCCGACAGACAATACTCATGTTAGATGATATTTATGTTGTAAGGTTAACCCTAAGGAAGAAGAAGGTATTGAATAATCCTTACCTCTACCCTTCTCTTTCTTTGTCGCTACAGTCATTTTTTTTTTGAAGTTGCACTTTTTTGGATAAAGAAAAGCAACTCAAGTATGTTCAATGTCTTTGGAACTTGGGAAAATTAGAAAGAAAAATTCAATAAAGCCTGGTCTAGGGCAACTGTCCTAGCAAGCCTCTTAGCATGAGTTTAATTTTACCATCACTAGTTAGCATTTGCTTCAATCTACCTTCTTCTAGCAACTTCTAGAAAACGGTTCCTGCCCATTTGCTAACTTTCAATTAATATAAAAAAAAATCACTTGGGGGAGAAGGGGAGGATGTGTGGTGGTGCCATTATGGTAGAAGAAGAGGACGGGTGGTGGTGATGGAGTTGAGGGGGAAGAGAAGGATGGGCGGTGGTGGGGTCAAGGAAGAGGGGAGGAGGGTGAAAGGCGGTGGTAGAGAGGAAGGGAAATAGTTACCAGGGTCGAGGGTGGAGGTAGGGCGGTAGTGGGTCGAGGGAGAAGAAGAGGAGGGGTGGTGGTGGGGGTTGGCGAAGAAGAGTAGGGGGGTTGTTACCTGGCTGAAGGCGAGAAGGAGAGACGAGGGTGTCGATCGGGAGGGAAGCCGTTGCAGAGTCACCGGAGAGGAGGGAAGGAGGGTTAGAGAGAGGGGCATTGGGGAGAGGGTTTCGTTGTAGATCATGGGGGTGCTATGGGCGAGCAGGTGAGCTGCTGCAGATCATGGGAGTGTTGTGGGCGAGCGAGCGAGCGAGCTGCTGATCGTCAAGGAGAGGGTTTTGTTGGTGATGGAGGTGGTGGTGGTGAGAGTTGGAGAGGAAGGGTCGCGAGAGGGAGGGAAAAGTGGAGGAAATTTTTTTTTAATCTCAACCCCTTATTTTTTTTAGAGTAATCCAACGATTATGATTCATTGTTCTCATGGTCTCATCAAAAAGGACTTCTCATAGGATCATTACCCTATATATATATATATATATATATATATATATATTAGGAGTCGAGTCTAGTTTTAGGAGTTAAGATAGCATATCGATTTCAACTTCACATCTTTCTGCCTCTCTAAGTTCGAACGGAACTTATCAAGTGCTTGTTACATTTTATTTGTCGACATGTTTTCATGCTATACTATGACGGACTACTCTAAAAAATATGATTTCACGTTCTGACAATTATGTCTTCCATCTTTTGTATATTGTACTTGTCAATATTATAGGCTCCTTTGTTTTTATTTCCTAATTTTGTCGTTATTGAAAGTAATTTATGCACTTAAAGTTCCCTCAGATACCTCATGTCATCCATATATACTCGTGTATTTGGTTAATACAGCGGTATAAGGGTAATACAACAGTGTGTTACGTTAGTACACCAATGTGTCACACAAGTACATTGGTGTGTCACACAAGGACACCAATGTGTCATGAAACTACACTGGTGTGTCTCGTGACACACTTTGTGTCATGTTAACAGATTGGTGTGCCATGTTTACACAGAAGTTTCCTCAATGAGTGGCATCTGTGCATGAAAGAATAGACCAACCAAATGAGAATTTCAATTTCACTACAACAAGTTCCATTCCTTTAAAATCATAATAATACAATGGTAATGGTGAATTTGCTACAACGATACCACTTCTAAGGAGTCATCGAGTCTGATGATCCATCCACAAAGTATGGGCAAGTTGATCACTTATCAAATCCCCAGCTCTTGCAACACCGTTATCAATAAAGGTCATCTCACATTTTTGTATCCCCCATGTCTTCAGGATCATCGAGTGTTGTGTACAAGAAATCGTCGATGACTTTCCATCGACGATGACTTCAGGATCATCGAGTGTTGTAGATGATGCAACATGTCATCACGATTTTGCACTGCGTCTCAAACCCATAGAATGGCCTTGCATCTATAAGCTTGAAATGTCTTTTCAAAACACCAAAGGCACGCTCCATAACATTCCGCAACTGTGCGTGGCAATGGTTATATAGTTCCTTGTAATTGTGATATCTATTATTTCGATTTTGATACTCTTGCAAATGATATGATATGCCATGAAAGAGAGAAATAAAGGATTCCATGTTAGCATAACCAACGTCCACAAGGAACCTACGACCACTCGAGACATTAAGACTATTTCTTACAACCCACTGCAACACCCACATGTCCATGGTTGAACCCTCTCAACTAGTACCCACGAACACAAATTCCAAGTTGTAGTTGACCGCAGCAATGACATTTTGGTTCGTCTAACCCTTCCGATTACGAAAGCGTGCTTTCTCCCTAGATGGAACTGTTGCGCATACATGGCAACCATCAATAGCTCCTACGACATCCTTTGCAAAACATCAAAGTAATTAATTTAATATAATTGCAAACAATACATAAATGAATAATGTACAAAAGAAAATACCAACCTGAAAAAAGGAAAAAATTTATGATTGGACTGAATATTAGCTGGTACAGAAAAATGAATTGTTGGCATCCGTATAAACCTCCGGTTTAGAGAAACCAAGGCATCCAGTACCAAGTTAAAATATCTAAAAATCGTCTCACCAGAGTGTTGGAACCGCTCAATTAGGTTCGTATTTAAGGCATTCTGACCAACAGCATAGAGGAATATTGTTAACTACTCGTTAATTGTAACACCTCATGAGTCTTTAAGGTTGGTTGCATCCTTGAGGTATTCGGAGAGCGCAACGAAACCCTCCTTACCCTATATGCATTCTTCGAATGACTCGGGTGGCCACGAATCACTTCATGGACCCAATCATGCCCTGACAAAGCTCCGTCATTTTGCCTTAGTTGCGGAGCTCCTGGTGCAGAGAGTAGTATGTGTATGCAAGAAATATGATAACCAATGCCAGCAACAAAATATTGTTCTCGTCATCATCCTCAACAAATTACTGGTCATCAGTATTCGCATATGTTGTAATATTATACACATATACCAAAGAAAACTAAAATCACGAAACCTAAATGACATCAATAGTCATACACACATATATAATCCATATATATATATATATATATACAAAAGAAAACCACAAAACCTAAATGACATTAAAATTCAACACAAGTGAAATAAAGAACCAATAATGTTCAAGACAAGTAATCATTAATGCGTAGAAAAGTTAAATAGGAACCCAAGAGTGTTAACGACAAGTACAAAATGTTCCAATGAAACATAGAACCAATCCACCTAAGTGATATACTAAACCTAAAAGCATTGCAAAGTAACCAAATGAAATCAAACGCACAACCAATCTACCAAAGTGTTGACCTAATCAAGCAAGTGACATCATGAATCGTCGGAAGTGATCAGAATCCATAATAACTCCTGACATGCTTCCGAAAAATGCACCTAACTCAACATCGGAGTGCACGACATTTTTGAAAATTATCCTCCACATACTACGAGTGAAACATCCGCCAATATGAGTAAAACGTTGGGTGTGATGTTTGTCACTCGGGTGCGCAATATCCTCATGCACTCATGAAGTTCATCAGCGGAGTGGTCAACCCTTGGGGCTGGGGTTATGTGGTGCTTCACTAACGTCCTCATCAACCCTGTAAACTCATTTTTTGTAGAAGCCGATGAAGCACTTGCACTTGATGCCCCCTTCTTCCTACGTTTTCCTCCACTTTTACTAGTCCCCTCCGAAGCACACTTCGAGCCTTGTGGCTCATGTGATGGAGGTTTATTCGAATGCATGTCTGTTGGGACATCCATGTACGATGCAGGGTTACTACACACATATGGGGTATCATTTATTGAATTAACTACAAAAGGTTCACTCCTATATAATGTCCACTTGTCGTCAGCAACCGTCAAGTCATATGGGACGAACTTGGTACCCATTTCAAGATTAACCGTGTTTTGCCCTTGATCATAAGAACTCACAACCTCATGGCAATCTACAACATGTTCCACCATGTGCTCAGGGTTGATCGATGACATTGCGTGCTCACCAATTGTGGTATCCTTACCAACGATTTATTGGACATCCTCAAAGAATATGAAAGGCTTGCCACGTAATTCTGCAAGTTCTAAAGGGAGCTACAAGCCATTCAAATATATTATGTTTACTTTTATTAATTTTCAAACATTTCAATGAGAAATTACTTATGGGAAATAATTCATTACCTCACTCCAGATAGATGGGGAAGGTGTTATAGGGAAACCACTAATAGGATCAATTCCCTAACCACTTTTGTTGTATAGTTGGACATACAACCTATGCTTTCTCTTCAACTTCTTCCATCCATTCAGGATTTACTTGTGCTTGTATGGCAATCCCATAGCCAACACAAACCTCTTGCCTATCCCCGCGCACGCGGTGTGTGTGAACGAATCCTTATCCCAACGTCTATTCATGTACTGCTCCTTCAGAATCTTCACCAACTCGGCTGTTATGACTCGGTTCCCAAATCCCTACAGGACCCAAGATCAGCTCGCCTCGACTAATCCCAAGACCTAGTCGTCCAACGAGAAATAATCAAAAGTAGGAAAATAAACCACATCCACACATGCAATATAACTAAGCAGAAGGAAAGAACGAAGCAGTAAACAAAAGTAGAATAATTATCTCACAATAGTACATGCCACCACGACAACAATGGAAAGAAAACAGAATGTAAAAGAAACAGTAGTTCAAGGGTCTAGTACTCACAACTACGGTAAGAACTAAAGAGCTGGAAAGAAAAACAACTACGGCTGGCTCTGCTAGGCCTAGCTCCCTCTGCAGTCGGAAACTCGGGCTACTCAAGACCTGGTCCTGAACAGGGTTATGAAAAGACAGAGTCAGCGAACGCTGAGTAGAGTGGTGTTTACATTATTTATGTGCAAGTAAAGTAAAAACAACAAGCTGGTTTATTTCTCATTTCTATTTATCTCATTTATGTGTTCTTAGTTCATCTATTTCTCAAAGTATGCAGGTATTTCTTGATCTTGCATGTTCCTCGTGGGAATGATCTTGATTGCAGTCTTTTCCGTGGAGTAGAAGGTACACGTGGTGCTCTCCTGGCCGGGAGAGTCCCCCGCGGTAGTCCTACACCCAGTCAACCACCCCGAGGTCACTGTCGAGACGTAGCGGTGACTACGGCATGCGCGATAAGCGCACGGGTAGCTACCCCACACTGACACGCGGTCAGTTGTTTTCACTAATGTATTTTCATAATTCAGTTCTCAATCATAAACATGCATCTTGAGGTTTCACAGTTCAATTTCTCATTTACATATAGGTAGCTCATATTTTAACATGCATCTCAAGTAAACCAGAGTAGTTCCATATCATGGTCATACATTTCTACCATAGGGTTCATTCCACATCCTAGGGTTTCAATCAATTTAATCTAAGCATACATTTTCTTTATTCATATCTTAATAATTGCATTAAACCACTCTACCGGGTATCATGGGAGGAATGTGGGCTTGTACCGCAGATCTCATCGTCTTCGCAGGCCTTGAACACGCCACCGGCTAATAACCTGTACCAGCGACCAATGTACATTAGGCGAGCTCAAAACAGTAGATACTCAACACGAATACGTAGAGGAACTCGAGTGGAAAACAGCGGTACTTTATTTGCAGAAATCCGATTCTGTTTGCGCCTTAAACAGGCCAAAAATGCAGTTACTGACCAAAATCAGACGTCTGGGACTAGTCCCAGACGTCTTAAAAGATGCCAGATCTCACCTTGTGTTTCCTGTGGTGTGCTCAGACCGCTAGATCCCTCCGCGACCGTCTGGGGGCAGCTTCAGAAGTCTCACCCTCCTTCCAGTTGTCTGGAAGGGTTGTTGGACGTCTGGCGATGCGGTCAGACGTCCAAAATCACCTTGAAGTGCGCACCCCTCTCCTTCCCGACACTCTTCTCCTACGTGCAGAGCACCAACCTATTTATAACCCAACACCTCTTGCGCAGAAAGGTACGTACCTCGCGATTTTATGCTTTCAGACGTTCGGCCTTAGCTCCAGACATCCTGGTGCCTCGCCAACCATCTGGATGATATTCCAGACATTTGATACTGGAAAACTTCCAGTACCAGAACCTCCTCCGCATAGCTCTTCTCCTCGCAACGCCACCCGCAACGCGCCGCAACAGCTTCAGCAACTGCAAAGGGCTGGGAGGCTGCCTCCCTGAGCCCTTCCTCCTCGCGCGTGCGCGCATCGCGGCCGTGCAAGCTCTGTCGAGCTCTCGAAGGTCCTCCGATCTTCATGCTCTCTTCCTTCTTCTCTCTTCCTCTCTCCCTCCCGTCCTCTCTCGCTCGCCCTCCCTCTAGTCACTCTCGCTCTCCCTCGCCACTACTGCACAGTGAGGAAGAGTTGGAGGTGGTGGTGGCTGGTGGTGAGGGGGTGAGGGTGGTGAGGAGGAAGGGTTTAAATAGGATAGGTTTAGGGTTTAAGGGTGTGAGGGTGCAAGGAGAGAGAGGCCTCTACGCGCCGCCTGCGTGCAGAGCACAAAGCGCAGTACGAAAATCTCACTTTTAGACATTCGGGCACGTGTCCAGACGTCTGGACAGACATCTGACTGGAACTCCAGACATCTTAGCCGGCTAAAAAATGCAACGGGTCATTTCATCGGCCATCGTTGCATTATCCCATTTCTTAGCCTTCTTACTACCGGAAGTTGAATGAATGGAAGAGGCCATTCTACAAGAGAATGACACCGACTAACATTAAATCATTGCATCATGACTTAACCGATTACCGACTGATGTATTGTCAAAATCCATCGGTGGATTGCATCAATCTACAAATGCATTACACAATACACTGGTGGTTTGCAACAATCTACCAATGGATTTACACAATACATCGGTGGGCTCATACAGCACACCGATGCATTCTAACCATCCATCGGTGGATTACATAAATCCACCATGCATTAAAGGTGGATTTACACAATACATCAGTGAACATATATAATACATCAGTGCATTCTAACCATCCATCAGTGGATTACATAAATCCACATGTGCATTACACAATACACTGATGGCTTGTAACAATCCACTGGTGGATTTACACAATACATCAGTGGATCGAAAAAATACACCGGTGGATTTATACAACACACCGGTGGATTCTAACCATCTGCCAGTGGATTTAGACAACCCATTGTGTACGACAATAATCCACCAATGGATCTTCACAATTCACCAATGTATTCTAACCATCCACTGATGCATTGTACTCATACATCGGTGTATTCTATCAATCCATTGATGGATTACCATTTTCCACCTATGGTACGTTCAAATCCACCAATGTATTCCTCTCATCAAGCGATGTCACTACGGCAATATGTTCAAATTATTCAACATTCACGATACAAATTACATCAAAGTGTACTTGAAATGGAGATGACCAACAAATAACTCCAACAAAGTCAAGCTATGAGGGGCATATGCCCCCGAGCCTACGTCACCACTTACCTCTTCACTAAGGAGGTGATGACAACCCCCCTGCCTGAGAGATTTAAACAGCCCATCATGGCTCCATATGATGGGACAGCAAACCCCAACAGCTTCGTTGGGAGTTACCGCCAGATGACGCTGGTGCACGGTTGCCTCGACGGAGTACTTTGCAAATTATTCCTGTCCTATCTGTCCAGCATGGCCCATGAGTGGTTCAACGAATTGCCGACCGGCCAGATCACCTATTTCCAAGAACTGGCTGACAAGTTCTGCCAGTATTTCGTCGGACAGCAGAGGGTTAGAGATAACCACGAGAGGCTGTTTCAAGTCCGACAGTGAAGGAGCGAATCCTGTCAGTCGTACTTTGATTTGTTTAAGGCCTAGTACTTCAAGTGCAATTGGCCTCACGATGCCATCGCCATCCAATACTTTAAGTTAGGGCTCTTGACTCAGAGGTTTTGTTATGACATCGATGACTTCCCTCCCAGAGATATGGCGGAACTCTGCGACCAAGCCACAAGGTTGGCGGAGCAAGACAACTCTTTCCTCTCCTACAACCAGCTGGCCGAGGGATCCGAGGAAGACACCAGCCTGACCCAAGAGAGGTGGTCTATGGACAAGGACCTGCTTCCCTTACCTAAGCCAATGAAGTGGAAGGCAAACACCAGGCCTTACTGCAAATATCACAAATCTCGAGGCCTCTCCACTGAAAACTGCCACGATCTAAGCGACCAGATAGAATCCCAGATCTGGCATGGGAACCTGGCCTACTTTGTTAGGCAAAATGAGGGCCAGGATAGGGGCAAGGGGCCCATGGAAGGCCCCGAAGATTACCACAAGGAGAAGCTCCAACACCTTCATGGAATCAACATGGTACTCGCTGAGGCCCCTGAGCTTGATGATATCGCAGTCCTCCATCTCAAGCAGGCTGTATCCTCCTAGCTCCCACCAACCGAGTACCACCGCCAAGTCCTAGCAGCCATACTTGGGGCACCTCAGTATGCTCACCACCCCCCTTTTGCAGGTGCGGAGGTCAAGGCCATTTTTTGCATCAATGCCGCCCTAAGCCGGCAATCCAGCCCCTCCTGTCGGCCCGCCCTTAGTGCTTTCCCCACTCTTAATGGGGCGAGAGAGGCCCTGTCAGGTAGGCAGCCTTACAACTGTTCGCTTCTCTCCCTGACTCGACGGAACACATCGACCCGCTGTTGGTAGCACTCTTGCTGGTCGGACGATGGCAGCCCCGACTCCTCGTCAACGAGGGAAGCACCGTGGACGTCCTCTTCCTCAAAACCCTATGCTATCTGGGTTTCACAAAAGAGCACCTAGCCCCTTCGATTCACCCGGTGGTCAGATTTGGCAACCACAAAGTAATGCTGAAGTCATAAATCAACCTCCCCTTGTCCATTTGCGATGGGGACAAGCACCTCAACCGCACGGCCACCTTCGTAGTCACCGGGTTGACGGCAGCTTTGATGGGATCCTTGGTCATCCCACTACCCATGCCTTCTGTTGCTTGCATTTTGTGTCGGATCAAGAAATATATGCATCGTAGTATAGTCAACAAAAATGTAACACCATTTAAATTTATAAAACTTGAAAACAATGAGAGTCCGAGATCATTTGTAGGGAGCAATTGGCAAATCAATTCAACTAATCACAATATCAAGAAGAATTTGCGAAAATAATGCTTAATGTAATCAGAAAAATATTAAAATAAAACCAAGAATGAGTGCAAAAAGATGGGATTAAAATGGTGATTTGAATCACTAAATTAACTCTAATGTTTAGATTATGCAAATATCTCAAATATTTCAACAGTGCTTTCAGCCAAATATTCATGTAAATAACTCCACAGTAGCACCAGATCAGAATCAACACAAGGCCTCAGACATTGAGAGGAGAGGTCGGACGCCTTAACCTCAAGGCACCAAGGCACAGCAGCAGTAGAGGTACAAGGGCCTCAAGAGACTAAGTTTTGAGAGAGGGAAGGGGGATGAATCCTGAGGTAGCAAAACCCCCCTCCTCCCTCTTAGAGTTTCCTTCTTCAGAACCAAGTCAGACCCAGATAACTAGGTAAATGGATCCACTGCCCAGACCAATGTGGCGGGAACCGCAGGCGAGGGTGCATGTACAAGCGCATGCGATGGGGCGTGCATGGGCACCTCATCCCATCCGTTCGAGGGCTAACAACTCGTAGCACGAAATGCCTTTATTTGTTGTTGCGCGCCTCTGCCTTTCCGAGGTGGGACTAAAAGTCCTCCTTCCTTTACGTGCAGCTACAAGCAAAGCTTCGATGAATTTGGCTGCTACTTCGCTAGTTGCTCTCGATCGAGGACCTAGAGCTCTTCATAGAAGAATTCTGCAGCACCTAGAGGGAATAGCAAAGGATGAAGCTGGTCGGAGAATTGTGAACGAAGCTGGAGAAAGTGGTGGCGGTGACGGTGCTCCGACGTGTACCTGAAATACAAAATACGGCCTTGCAGCCTTATCAAATATGCTCAGAAGGTTCACCATGAAGAAGCGAACGTGATGGTGGTGGTTTCAAGGCATGCGATGGTTGGTGGAGTGTTATGGGTGATGGAGGAGGTGCACGTGAGTGGGTGTGTTCGGAGGGTTGTGTGTGTGGTCAAAAGTCCCAATAAAGTTGGGGATTTTGATCAATGGGTCAGGGCGGAGCTAATGGAGTTGGTGGCATTGTGTTTGGTGTGGTGTAGCGCCAATGCGAGCTTCGTCGGAGCTCGTGCTGGACGTAAGGAAGACGGGGGTGACGTGGCGTGGGGCATGTATGTTTAAAAGAGTCGTTATAGCTTGCGCTCGCAACGTCGATTCTAAATGAAGAAGTGGACGTGAGTCCGAGTGTCGATCTCAGGGAGGTGTGAAAATCGGATTTTTCTTGTCACTTAATGTCACGAAAATAATGGGATTTTGCTTGCGAAAAGTCATGGGTGAAAAGCGAGTGAGAGAGAGAGAGATATTAGGGTTAGAATTATTTCATTCGCAACATGCAACTTAAACATAAAATAGGGCAAGTGACTAGATAGAACACAACTTCATTTGAAATACAACTTTAGTTTATAATTAAAACACTAGATAAATGCTTAAACACAAGTAAAGTAAAGCTTAAGATAAAGAGGGGAAGAGAGAAGGAAGACGGCGAGGTAGCCACGGCGGTGGAGAGGGGCTCCGTCGGCGGCTCGTCGGCTTCGGCGATTACAAAGAGGGTTAATGGTGGCTAGGAGTGGGGTAGAACATTTGCAAGTGGAGTGAATGCCTTCCATGGGTGATTGGAAGGGGTTTAAATAGGGTGAAGGTCTTTCCAAATGAAGAAGGGGTTTTAGCGACGTCCGGGATGTCGCTAAAACCCTTCCCAAAACGTCGGTGAAGCCCCCTGCCCAGCGGTTGCTCACGCGTGCGTGTTCTCCGCGATCAATCTGTGTGCGGGGCTTGAGAGCTATCCGATCGCTGATCAGACGATTGATGTCGCGTGTGGGACGCGCGCCTAGATAGTGCCCACGCCCCCCACGTCATCACGGTGTCGGCTTTGGATGTGCGAGATCACGTCGCGTCACTCCATCCGCGCTGTCTGCTGCTGATCGAGTGGTGGAATTTCCTCGGTGCGCGCCTTCTCCTTCTGATTTTCGCGAGGCTCAATTCGAACCCTTGTCGGCTGCACGGGTGTGCGACGGTTGACCACTGCGCTGCGCCCGCTACTTTGTCGTGGCGAGGGCGGGCACGCGGGCGGCTCTCAACCGTTTGATCAAAGATCGACGGCTAAGATTCATCCTCCTGGTGAAGGCAGAAGTGGGCGACGGTATGGATGCAGCGAGCGGGCGCCACGTGGCGAGCCGTGGGCCGTTGATCATTAGATCAACGGTCAGAACTTCTTGGGCCCATTGCAGGAGCTTCGGATGTTGGATTTAGCCGATTTCGAGTCCATTGGACTCCGTTCGTCGCTCTGAATCCATCTGTACGGTCCGATTGCTCATTTGAGGCATGTTTTAACAAGTACTTATACAAATGGACATTAATATTGTTCTATAAGCAATCTTGATGTGTGATGCATGCAATGCTCCCATTCCTATTTATGATGTGTTATCTATGCATTTTGTTCTTAAGATAAACCCCAATTGACAGATTTATCATCCCAAGATGCAGTGTTATCATACCCCTATGCTTACTCCTTGCTAGTCCCTAGCAAGGTTTATTCTAGCATTTATTTCCAGTCAGAATTTAAGAAATAACTACTTAGACACTTCATTACTTGTCAATAGGAGGAAATATACTAAGATCTTAATCTACAAAGACTAAGTAACACCCGGGTGTCTGCCAAAATACGAATCGCCTGAATCCTTGCTTTAATGTATGTATATATATATTTCTTATTTTTAGATTTTTTTTGGAGTTAAGAGTGTGTTGGTAACTTTTTACGGCTACCCAACCCACCCGAAACTCGGACAAAACTCTAAGTGTTAAGCATCTTGGTGTGAAGATTGTGATAGACCCACTCAACGGTAATTTAGATAGACTTCAGGTTTCTACGCCCCTAGGTGACCGGAAGAGGAAGTGTTTTGCCTGAAGGTGTATTTGTTCGATCAGTAGCTTTCTCCCTACGTTTGTTTTAATTGGGGTCAACACAAGGATTTTTCCAGTGTATATCTCCCCAGCTTGCTCTACTTCCCCGCTTCTTCCTTAAGTGCTTTGGTTCTTTTTGTGCATTTACTGAGCTGGGCTCTGGACAACCGACTAATGGGCTGTTACCCACGATCACTTGCCAGCCATACTCGTGAGGTGGAGTGTGGTTTATTTTATTCTCTTTTTTCTCCTTTTTTTTTTTTTAGTTGGTGCCTTCCCTGATCTCAAATTTACTTAGAGGCAATAAAGAGGAGGTGGTCCCGTGGCTAAGCTCTGGACAACCTGCCAATGGGCTGTTACCCACGACAACTTGCCAGCCATACCACCCTAGAGAGTTCATTAGCTACCCAATTTTTGTCAGAATCTCTGAGGAGTGAGTCTGTGCAAAAATGTGTGCGGATGCTTAGACTAAAAGTCCTTCTGAGTTAGAGGGTGAGTTGATAAGTCGTATACTTATCACCTTATTTAGTTAGTGGATTAGAGTAGCTTAAGGTTACAAGGATTTGAAGCTAAATCCATATTTTAACGAACACTAGGGCTGATTAAGCCTGAAGGCCTGAAAAGTCTAAGTGTTCAAATTCTTTTCGTATTATTTCCTCTTATTGACAAATTTCTAATGCCTAAGTTTTTTCTACCTAAATTCATTTTTTTTTATTCTATTCAGACTGATTAAATAAGCTCAGGATCATGCAATTTACCACCCCCCATGCTTAAGTTAGACAATGTCCTCATTGACAAATACATGGATGCAACAGGGGTTCGAAAAGATATTACCTGAGTGACGTAGAATACTTGATCAGTCTAAATCTTCTGGGTTGCCTCCCAGGAAGCGCTGAGTTTAACGCCTCCAGTTGGGCGGTACTTCGTGTCATCTCTCAATGAGGGTGACACTCTCCTTTGGGGGAACCTGGGCTAGGAAGTGTTTCAATCTCTGGCCATTGACTGTGAAAGTGTGCCTAGTATTCGGATCAGTGATTTCAACCGCCCCATTGGAGTGGGACTTGACCGCCCTAAATGGTCCCGTCCACTTGGACCTGAGCTTCCCTAGAAAGAGTTTCAAACGGGCATCAAAAAGCCAGACTTGCTGGTTAGGCTCAAAGGTCTTTCTATGGATGTGTCGATCATGGACAACTTTCATTTTCTCCTTATACATTTGACTGTTCTCAAAGGCGTCCCAACGAATTTCTTCGAGCTCAGAGAGTTGGAGCGTCCTCTACGCACCAACTAACTGGGAATCCATGTTACACTTCTTGACTGCCCAATAAGCCCGGTGTTCCAATTCGACAGGAAGGTGACAGGCTTTGACAAAGACTAGGCGGTAAGGCGACATGCCTATCGGGGTCTTGAAAGCGATCCTGTATGCCCATAGGGCATCATCCAGTCGTGTGGACCAGTCTTTCTTGTCAGGTCTCACAGTTTTCTGTAGAATGTTCTTGATTTGTCTATTTGAGACCTCAGTCTGCCCATTTGTTTGCGGGTGATACGGGGTAGCGATGCGGTGATTAACCCTGTATTTTCTAAGTAGGGCATGGAATTGTGAGTGAATAAAATGACTTCCACCATCACTGATCATGGCCTTTGGTATTCCAAATCGGGAAAAGATGTTCTGCTTAACAAAGTCCATGACAGTCTTATGATCGCATCGGCAGGTGGCGACGGCTTCAATCCATTTAGAGACATAATCTACCGAGACTAGGATGTACTCAAAGCCGTTGAATGGTGGGAAGGGGCCCATAAAATCAATACACCACACGTCGAAGATCTCGACAATCAAAATAGGCTGGAGGGGCATCATATCTGGTCATGGTCCCCAGTGTTTGGCAGCGAGAGCAAGTCTTGGCAAAGTTGTGTACATCCTTAAATATGGAAGGCCAGTAAAATCCTGATTGCAGAACCTTCGCAGCCATTTTCTTCCCTGAGAAGTGGCCACCACAAGCTTGGTCATGACAAAAAGATAGCACACTTTGAACTTCGTTCTCAGGGATACACCTCCTGATGATCTGGTGGGCACAGAGGTGAAACAGCATGGGATCATCCCAGAAATAGTGCTTGACCTCTGCCAAGAACTTGTCCCGTTGCTGTTTGGACCAGCTGTGCGGGGTCTGTCCTACAACCAGGTAGTTGACATAGTTAGCATACCAAGGTAGTTTCTTATCTTGCACAGCCAAAATGTGTTCATCGGGGAAGGTGTCGGATAAAAACTAACGTGCGTGTGCGCGTGTGTTTGGAAGTGTCATTATAGTTTGCACTTGCGACGTCAGTTTTAAAGTAAAGAAACGGATGTGAGTTCGAGTGTCGGTCTAAGGGAGGCGTAAAAACTGGATTCTTCTTGTCACTTATTGTCACGAAAATCACGGGATTTTGCTTGCGAAAATGCGCAGGTGAAAAGAGAGTGAGAGAGCGAGATTAAGGTTAGAATTGTTTCATCGCAACATGCAACTTGAATAGAAAATAGAGCAGGCAATTGAGAAGAAAACAACTTCATTAATCATGCAACTTTAGTTCATAATTGAATAGAAAATAAAGTAGTTGCAAGTGGAGTGAATCCTTGAATGGGTGGTTGGAAGGGGTTTAAATAGGGAGAAGGGCGTTCCAAATGAAGAAGGGGTTTTAGCGACATTCGGGATGTCGCTAAAACCCTTCCCAAAATGTCGGTGAAGACCCCTGCCCGCCGGTCGCTCGCTCGCAGCTGTGCTTTTCTTGCGCCCGATCCGTGTGCGCGCACCACAAGCCGTCCGATCGAAGATAGGATGGCTGGGATCTCGCGCGAGGCGCTCATCTGGATCGTGCCCTTGCTCCTGCGTCTGGCCAAGGCGCATCTGCGGGCGCCATGTCTCGCGATCTAGCCCATCCGTTGCTGATTGGGCGGCCCAATTTCGCCTACGCACATCGTCGTCTCCGCAATTCATCTCCGCGCGACTCGAACTCACGTTGCGTGAGCACAGGTGATTAGCCCATAGTTGTGAGCTATTTAAGTATTTAAATGCCTAAACATTAGGATAATTCTAACATTTATTTAGCATAAATTAGGATGTAAATAGATTAATTCATATTTTTAATTTAATTACATAATCCATACATTGCATTCATATTTTAAGTGCATTTAGAATTAGCTTAGAATGCCATTCATCTAATTAGTTAACTAATTAAGTACATTATTTTAGTTAACATAAAACTTGAGGGTTTGTATATAAATAATCATAATATTTTAATAATATCCTTTATTCTTCTTCTTCTCAGCAACGGCTCGGCTACCGCTGCAACGCCTCTGGCCTCACTAAAAGCGCATTCGTGGATCGGCGGAGAAGGTGGATCTGCTCCCGCCTCTCCATTCAAATTTGTGCAGGCCGCTACAAAAGGAGAGAGGATGCTGAGCGAGGCAGGCCTCCGCCATCGACCCACCACTGTGTAGAGAGAACTTCTCTCTTCCACTCCACACTGCCGGCCTCTACTGTGGCGACGAGTCTCCATCACCGTGGGCGTGTGGTGTGACAGGCCACACCGCCATCCGGAGCTCGCCGCATCACCGTGAGCACCTTAGCGTGCATCTCCCTCGCTGTCGTCGCCGACCACCACCACCGAGCTACTAATTCAGCCACCCTTTCAGCTACCCGCACGCCTCCACCCACTCGCCTGCGTACCCATCTGCACTCCACCCGCTCACCTCCAACAGCCACGCCTTCCTCAGCCTGCTGCATCCTTCAAACGCACACGCGCCCATCAACCTTCAGTTCAACCGCGCCTGCACCCTCCAACCGCACCTGCTGTCCACGCGCCTGCAGCTCACGCCATCTCCACACACTCACCGGCTGCAGCGCCCTCCTCCAACCGCGCCTGCAGACCCGCACAACTGAGAACGCCTCCGCCCGCGCTTGCCGCTTGCAAGCGCCATTCACCCACGCCTGCAGAGCCCTTCGCCCACGCACCTGCACCCTCCAACAGCGCCTGCAGTCCACGCCATTCACCCCCACGCCTGCAGAACTGCCAGTAGCGCCCTCCGCCCGCGCTTGCTGCAGCCTGCACACCCCCCCCAGCTGCAGCCGCACCCGCTCAACCGCCTGCAGACCAGTCCTCCCACGCCTGCAAAGCCGTCAGCAGCAGCGCGCGAGCAGGTCTCACGCCAACAGCCGCGCAAGCTCACCGGCTACAGCACCTCCGCCGGAGCTCGTCCGGCCACCTCCGGCCGCCGCGCGACTCGCCGCCACCACCGATTCGAAGCCCTCGGTCTAAGGGACCTCCTCCGAGCTTCCCGCACCCGGCCATCCGCTCCTCGTCGCGCAAGACAAAGGGGAAAAATTCCCCTGTTTTGCTACAGTAAACCATCAATTAGAAATTACATTTTCTGCCATTATCACTTTTTAATGATATTTTATTTATTCTGCATTGCGAAAAATATCCTCTAGTTTCTCATAATTGCCATTTCAGCATTGTTTCTTGCTTAAACCTTAATCTAAAGGCAATCTTGGCTTGATTCTTGTCCAAACTAACTACGAACGAATGTTTTTAATTGGTGCGAATTTTAATACGTCATTACCTCCCTGTGGATACGACCCGCTCCTCTGCGAGTGGTTATTTCTTGTTAAATATTGATTAGTTGATTTTTCCACCACATTAAACTACAAACGACTTTAAAGCGAAAGATCGACCAGTCAACAGGCGTGCACTCCAATCGCTGCGCTGCGCCCACTGCTTTGTTGCGGTGAGTGCGGGCGTGCGCGCGGTTCTCAGTCGTTCGATCGGAGATCGACAGTTGAGATCTGTCCTCCGGGTGAAGGTGGAAGTGGCCGGTGATCTGGACGCGGTGAGCAGGCGCCACGTGGTGCGCCGTGGGCCGTTGATCATCAGATCAACGGTCAGAACTTCTTGGGCCCATTGTAGGAGCTCCGGATGTCGGATTTGGCCGATTTCGAGTCCATTGGACTTCGTTCGTCGCTCTGAATCCATCCGTGCGGTCCGATTGCTCATCTGAGGCCTGCTTTGATAAGTTCTCATGCAAATGGCCATTAATACTGTTTTATAAGCAATCTTGACGTATGATGCATGCAATGCTCCCATTCTACTTATGTTGTGTTATCTATGCCTTTTATTCTTAAGATTGGCCCTATTTAATAGAATTATCACCCCAAGATGCAGTGTTATCATACCCCCATGCTTATTCCTTACTAGTCCCTAACTTGCAAGGTTTATTCTAGCCTTTATTTTCTATCAGAATTTAAGAAGTAATTACTTAGACACTTCGTCACTTGTCAATAGGAGGAAATATACTAAGATCTTAATCTACAAAGACTAAGCAGCACCCGGGTGTCTAGCAAAATATGAATCGCCTGAATCCTTGCTTTAATGTATGTAAATATACATACATACATATATATATATATATATATATATATATATATATAGATTTTTTAGAATTCAGAGTGGGTTGGTAACTTTTTACGGCTACCCAACCCACCCAAAACTCGGATAAAACTCTAAGTGCTAAGCATCTTAGTGTGAAGATCGTGATAGACTCATTCAACGGTAATTTAGACAGACTCCGGGTTTCTATGCTCCTAGGTGACCGGAAGATGAAGTGTTTTTCCTGAAGGTGTGTTTGTTCGATTGGTAGCTTTCTCCCTACGTTTGTTTTAATTGGGGTCAACACAAGGATTTTTCCAGTGTATATCTCCCCGGCTTGTACTACTTCCCTGCTTCTTCCTTAAGTGTTTTGGTTCTTTTTGTGCAATTACTGAGCTGGACTCTGGACAACTGACCAATGGGTTGTTACCCATGATCACTTGCCAGTCATACTCATGCGGTGAAGTGTGGTTTATTTTATTTTCTTCTTTTTTTTTTGGTAGGTGGCTTCCCTGATCTCAAATGTACCTAGAGGTAATGAAGAAGAAGTGGTCCCGTGGCTGGGCTCCGGACAACCTACCAATGGGCTGTTACCCACGACAACTTACTAGCCATACCACCCTAAGGAGTTCATTAGCTACCCAATTTCTGTCAAAATCTCCAAGGAATGAGTCTGTGCAGAAATGTGTGCAGATGCTTAGACTCAAAGTCTTTCTAAGTTAGAGGGTGAGTTGATAAGTCATATATTTATTACCTTATTTAGTAGGTGGATTAGAGTAGCTTAAGGTTGCAAGGATTTGAAGCTAAATCCATATTTTAATGGACACTAGGGCTGATTAAGCCTGATGGCCTAAAAAGTCTATGTGTTCAAGTTCTTTTTGTATTATTTCCCACTATTGACAAGTTTCTAATGCCTAAGTTTCTTCCTAAATTCAATTTTTTTTATTTTATTCAGATTGATTAAATGAGCTCAAGATCGTGCAATTTACCACCCTCCCCCCATGCTTAAGTTGGACAATGTCCTCATTGGAAAATACATGAATGCACAGAGGTTCAAAAAGATATTACCTGAGTGACGTAGAATACCGAATCAATCTGAATCCACTGGGTTGCTTCCCAGGAAGCATTGAGTTTAATGCCTTCGGCTGGGCATAGTGCACAAACAGGAATGGTTTGGGTCAAGGAGGTATGTACAAAATCAGCCAGACTCAAAATCGGAAGTCCATAGATGCGAACAAGGTTGTGGTGGAGTCCTGTTCCTAAGGGGCGAGAATTCTGCAACAGATGTATCATGCATGCTCGTGTCAGATCCTCTCTTAGTCTGCGGGCATGCAAACAAGTTAATGTGGACGAATGTATCCCGAATATGACATGCCAGATACTAAAGATGTAGGTTTTACACTCAGCTTGTGTCCCCATAAAATTGTAATCCATCAGAGGTGTATCAATCCCAGTGCATTCGGGTTGCGGGATCTTTATTCTGGTAGGGCAGGTACCAAAATCAAGAGTTTCATAATGAGCCCTATAATCAAGCATGAGGTCTCTCTCCAAAGATGAATCCATCTCTTCCGTAACTACGATTTCATTGCTCATTCCCTCCAAGCCCTTGACCTCAAGAATATCTTCTTCAACCTCCTTTGTATCAGATTCACTGTTTGAGGTTGCATTAGAGGTAGGGCCAATTTCATCCTCTAGTTCATATTCTTTCTCTCGGCCCTCCTCCAAATTTATGATGGGGATCCCACCTGATTCATAATCGATTCCTTTGAAATTGTAGCTTCATTCCCCATCTCCTATGTTGGCTGTTGTTCCCACTGGATCACTTCTCTCAGGCCGATTAGATTCAGATTCCAAGACATCTCCCCTCACATTTTCAGTTTCCTCCTGATGTTTGTCCTCAATGCTCCCCAAATCGTGTTCCGAGGAATCCTCAATGACCTTATCCATTGAGTTGTCTAACTCCTGGGGGGTATCAATGGTGGACTGAACCAAATTAGGGTGATTGGGTGTAGTCCAATTGATCATGGTAGGTCCTTGCTTTACGAATTCCATGAATGGCGTTGTGTGCAATAGCTTTCTCTGGCCTTCTTCCCCCAATTGTTGGAACATATCCAACATGGCCTGCTGCCCTTTAACCAATTCTTGATTTTGTTTGTGTAATTCTAACTGGAGGTTATCAAGAATTGACAGGGTGTCATTTGGTGTCCTTTGGATTTCCTCCTTGAAATCTAGGTTAAGAGAGTGTGGTTGAGGTTGTGGATTAGAATTCATACTGGGGTTTAGGTTCTTGGGTGGGTCCTCTATTCTATCATGTTCAGGGTCCAGTTCTTCAAGAGGAACCATTCTCTATTTGGTCCTACTCCAGAATAGTTGAGGTTCTAAGTCCTCCTCCCAGTCAGATTCTTCATCAGGGGACCAAATCAAGGGTTGATGATCTTGGGCTTGCCTAGATTCCTGATCATTCTCTGATTTCCATTTGTCTAGAATTCCTTCCAATCCAAAGGTCAAATAGGAAAGGTTGTTAAATTCAGATGACCTTTCTTGGTTATTGTCCTGAGAAGGGTAGGGTTCTTGGTGTTCTCCTAGAGTGTAGGTCCTATCAAAGTGGTTAGAGAGCGGGTGGGACCTCAATGATGAGGTGTCGTGAGGAAAATCAAGATGTGGAGCCCCACTATTTGAATCATACCCTTGAGTGGATATGTTGGGTGTATCCCAATAAGAGGTTGGTGCGGTTTGGTCATAACTGGAACAGTTGGGCCAAGAGGGATATTCTAGGTCGTATCCCCAACTTGGTGGTTGGTTAGCCCAAGTAGGCTGTCGATATGGTCCACTTGGGTTAACATACAAATCATGTTGTGGGCAGTTTGGGTAAGATGGATGGGCATTGAAATCCATGGCTTGGAAGAAATGGAGGGATGCGGGAAGAACAGGTGAGGGAGAGTTGTGTGTTCAACCAAGCAAACAAGCCTAATCCTTATGGTGTATTCCTTAGGAGACCTAGAAATTTCCAAAAGGGTGATTAAGTCTGTAAGCACTTGACTCCCCTTCCCAAAGCTAATCTGGCCACGTTGATTACGAGGGGATTGCAGGGAAGGTTCTTCCTTTGTCTTGCGCCGCTGGTTCCATAGACCCACAATCGTGGTAATTTAACATTGCCTCGCAGCCTAGTCACTAGATTCTACCAAGGGAATGAAAGCCAAGTGTCCAGTGAACAAAACCTTGCCCCTCGAGACTTAACTCAGTCCAACCTAGGGCACGTCTACTCAGTTTTAAAAGGGCTAGGATAGTACTTGTGCTAGGGTTTTGTGATGAGGCGTTGATTGGGGTAGTGCCTCTTAGTTTTCCATTTTCATTATGTGTGCTTCTACCAAAACATGGTTTTCAAGCAAGGATTTTTAAGATGTGGTGTCTTTTAATGTTTCAACCTTACTTTAGTGTCTTTTAGGATTGACGTGTCTTAATGTTTTCAGACAAGTTTCGGTGGGCACGTCAAGTTTTGCACACAATTTGGTGAAAGTAGATTTCCTTTTATTGTGTAGAGGCTCTAAAACCCTAATGTACTCATCCTAATGATCATGCAGCTTCTATTAGATGAGTTGTTTTTAGGGTTGAGTGGTGCGGCCCAAGTCAATCCAAGGTAGCTTCGCAAACACCACTCAAAAAGAGAAAAGAACACTCAAGAATTTATTCAGAATATTAGAGTGTACATTTTTTTGTTGGGTGATGTGGGTCAGGTAACCATACACCACGGCAATTTTTTTTTCAATTTTACAATTTTTTTAGTTTTTCAAGCAAGCAAACAACCTTGGGTAAAGAACTACTCACGACCGGTCCTTATTGCGCCTACTCCCTTGTTACCGTCATGGGTTGTGCTGCTTCGCCATCCAAGCGCCGAATTCCTGCAACCATTAAGTAAAAGGAGACAAGGCGTTAGACGATGTGAGAATGATGTAAAATGGAAGTGACAAAACAAATCCGTTGCCTCCCGGCAACGGCGCCAAAAACTGATGTGTGCGTGCGCGTGTGTTTGGAAGTGTAGTTATAGTTTGCACTTGCGACGTCGGTTTTAAAGTAAAGAAATTGATGTGAGTCCGAGTGTCGGTCTCAGGGAGGCATAAAAACTGGATTTTTTTTGTCACTTATTGTCACGAAAATCGCAGAGTTTTGCTTGCGAAAACGTGCGGGTGAAAAGCGAGAGAGAGAAAGATTAGGGTTAGAATTGTTTCATTCGCAACATGCAACTTGAATAGAAAATAGAGTCGGCAATTGAATAGAAAACAACTTCATTAATCATGCAACTTTAGTTCATAATTACAACACTAGATAAATTCTTGAACATAAGTAAAGTAAAGCTTAAAAGAAGAAAGAGAGAGAGAGGGGACGGCGAGGCAGCACAGTGGTGGAGAGGGCTCCGTCGGCGGCTTGTCGTCTCTGGCGATTACAAAAGGGCTTAAAGGTAGCTAGGAGGGGGTAGAGTAGCTGCAAGTGGAGTGAATCCTTGAAAGGGTGGTTGGAAGGGGTTTAAATAGGGAGAAGGGCTTTCCAAATGAAGAAGGGGTTTTAGCGACGTCCGGGACGTCGCTAAAACCCTTCCCGAAATGTCGGTGAAGACCCCTGCCCACCGGTCGCTCGCCCGCAGTTGTGCTTTCTTGCGCTCGATCCATGTGCGCGCGCCACAAGTCATCCGATCTCGCATGAGGCACTCACCTGGATCGCGCCCTAGCTCCCGTGCCATCGCGCGCGTCTGGCCAGGGCGCATCTGTAGGCGCCACGTCTCGCGATCTCGTCCGTCCTCTACTGATCGGGTGGCCCAATTTCGCCCATGCGCGTTGTCATCTCCGCAATTCAGCTTCGCGCGACTCGAACTCGTGTCGCGTGAGCGCGGGCGTGCGCTCCAATCGTTGCGCTGCGCCCGCTGCTTTGTCGCGGCGAGTGCAGGTGTGCGCGTGGTTCTCAGCCGTTCGATCGGAGATCGACAGTTGAGATCTGTCCTCCGGGTGAAGGTGGAAGCGGTCGGCGATCTGGACGTGGTGAGCGGGTGCCACGTGGTGCGCCGTGGACCGTTGATCATCAGATCAACGGTCAGAACTTCTTGGGCCCATTGTAGGGGCTCCGGATGTCGGATTTGGCCGATTTCGAGTCCGTTGGACTCCGTTCGTCGCTCTGAATCCATCTGTGTAGTCCGATTGCTCATCTGAGGCCTACTTTGACAAGTGCTCATACAAATGGCCATTAATACTATTTTATAAGCAATCTTGACATATGATGCAAGCAATGCTCCCATTCTACTTATGTTGTGTTATCTGTGCCTTTTATTCTTAAGATAGGCGCTATTTAACAGAATTATCACCCCAAGATGCAGTTGATGAGAGCCTCATCATGAACCCTAACTAGCACAATTTGATCTAAATAAGTGTGAAAAAGCTCCTACAAAACCTAAAGAAAAGCTTAACTCAGAGAATTCTAAATTGAAGAATAAAATAAGTTATAAGGGGTAAAACTGTAATTTTACCAATGCAGTCAACAATCAGGATGTCTAAGGGTCTGAATACAGGTCAAATGGGCTTAATAAGAAAGAAAGTGGGATAGCTTGAGCCGAAAAGGGTTATAGTAACTTCTAAGAATTAAATGACATTCTGTAATTCTAAAAACAAACCCGCTTTAATTCATGAGGTTCTAGGCAGGATAAAAATCAAATAAACCCTCTAAAATTTATGAAAAAATATTCCCTAGGGTTTAGAACCTTCAATTTGGCCTTTGCAACCTATCTGGACCTAAATTGAGAACTATGCCCAAATTTTGACCTAATTTGGGTTCCTATGCAAATTGACTGATCAAACATAGTAAAACCTAAAATCAAATTACACCATTGAATTCCTTAGGTCCAAATTAGGTTGGTACAAAAATTTGGGCCTAAGAGAGGACCATTTTGACCGACTTTACAAATTGGTCCTCTTGAATTACTTTTTGACCCTTATCTTTTTAAACCCTTGCATTTGACCCCCTAACTTCTCTTTCGTTCTTTGCAGAATGGCCCCTCCTACCACCCCACGCAGGTGCCATACCTCCGATGACCTTGCGCAGAGGATGGCGCCGCGCAGGGTATGGGGGCCGCTCTCAGGAACGAAAGGGGGGTTCCCTACGTCGTCCTCTTTTGCAGGGATCCTCCCCTTTGACCAGAAGCTACCCATGCCTCTCATGCGAACGCACGAAAGGCATGGGTCTACTTTCCAACCATTCTCCGGCGAGTTCCCCACGTCGCCCCCTCGAGATCCTCTCCTCGCCAGCACCTCTATAAGAAGTAGCAGGGGCAGCCGTTTCTGGCAAGCTCGTTTTGGCCGAAGAACACCCCAAACTTCGTCTCCTCTCACTCCGGTCAGACTGCCCAACGCTTCCGGCGATCCTTCCTCCTCCTCCTCGTCGCTCTGCTGCCACATCTGCAGCAGAGTCTACTCGTCCTCGTCTTCCCACTCTAGGCCGCACCAGCTGGCCCCTCCAGATCCCCTCCTCGTCGTCGTTACCCCCTTCTGGGTACCTTCGTCCCCAGCTCCGGCAGGCACGCGCCGGGTGCCCCCTCTTTCCCTCTTCGTCAATTAAGTCGGTAAAAACCTTCCCCTTTCTCTCTCTGTTATTTTCCCCTCTTAAATTGGCACTTCTAACCCCTCAACTGCCACTACCACCTCCATCTGCTCCACCTTCGGCCACCAACTCTGGCGAGGTCGCTCCACCTCCACAGGCCATCCCACCCCTCGCCGACAAGCCCATAAGGTTCCCCTCACTCCACTCAAGCATTTCCCCCACTCCATTCACCACCCCGCACCTCCAGACCACCCCTTGAACACACCCACCTGCACCTCTGCAGTGTGCCCTAGGCACACGGCCACAGGCACTTTCCCGCCACACTGACCCCCGCACCGCCTTCGCCGTACTCTGGCGAAGCTTCCTGAGAAAAGAAAGAGAAACAGAGGCTCCTGCAGCAGAAGAAGAAAGCAAAGGAGAGGTCGCAGCAAAGAGAAGAAGAAGCTGCAGAAGAAAAGAGAAAGAAGAAAATCAGAGAAGAGAAGAAGGAGGAAGAAGAAGGACACAACAACTGAAGAAAGAAAGAAAGAAAGAGGAGGAAGGTGCAGCAAAGAAAAAGAAGAAAGAAGAAGACAGGCTGAAGAAGAGAACCTGCTGAAAGAAAAGAAAAAGAGAGAAGATGAAAAAGCCAAAAAGAGAACTTTTTCTCACTCACTCTCTCTCTCTTTTATTCTTTTTGTAACAGAATTGTGAAATTATATTTCTAGAATGGCGTGTGCTTCCTGAGTTCGACCTCGGAAAACTCTTAATTCCAAGTAATAAATTGTAAACTGGTGATAGCTTTTCGTGATATACTACAACGCCTACGACTTTAAAATAACACACGAAACCCTAGCGACAACTACTTTTTGGCACCGTTGCCGGGGAGCAACGGCCATTCTAGAAGCTATTGATTCACAATTTTTGATTTCCTATTGACTAATCTCTTCTCTCTTTTTTTTTGTGCAGGCACAGGAAATCAAGAGGAAAACAAGCAGCCGCACAACAACCAAGGATAGGTAATTTTCTATCCTCTCGTTTAAACCCCTAAATTCTAAAGAGGAAGAAAAAAGAAAAAGCAATTTAGGAATAACTTGTCTTTCATACGTAGTAAAACACCAAAGTTGCCTATTTTCAAATTTCAACATACTTTATCTGTACATCCATTGAAGGTAGTTAGGGCTAAAACCTTCTTGCTTGAGCCCTAATTCCCAATCTAGAGTCAACTAACTAGACCAATTAGAGCTAATATAAGATTCAAAGCTAGGATTTTAGAGACACACTATTCTAAGCAAAAATGGAAAATTCCCAAAAGAAGTGTGCTTAAGCCATTGCTTGAAAACAACTATTAAGAGAAACACTTGAACCCTAAATGACAAGACCTAATAAGCTCTCAAAGGAACTTATAGGTGAAGTTGATTCCTTGGATCAACCAACCTTTAACTTAGGTCACTCTTTGCACTCAAAAGGATAAAGTTCAAGTAAAACCCTAAGTACCTTGTCCTAACAAAAAGTGGTAGACTTAAGAGGTCAAGGTCCCCATTCTGGTCTACCTGGAATCTCAGTGACAAGAGAGGTCGGGTGGGGGAAACCCTGTAACCCGTGGGGGCGCTCTACCGTGTAGGGGTCTTCGCGGGAGTCACCCTCTCTGGCTGCCAAGGTAATTCTCAGGTGGACGACCTTCTGATCAAGGGGTCCATCCGCCTCGAACCACTATAGTCACCCAACATTTTGGGTGTCTTGATTGGGTCCAGCACCTGTTGAACTCATCCACTCCATCAGTGTATGTTTGGTAGGAGGTCCTTGAAACCTCCTTTAGAAATTCACTCCCCGAGGCCAAGCCTCAGTACCCTTGCGTGTGCAACCAACCCTTTACATAGACCTTTCCTCCAATTCTGAACCTAACTCACCTTCTTCTTCCATAATGGCTCAGCCAGTTGAGGAAGAGAACAATCTGGAGCACCAGCTCCAGCGACTTAATGACCTCTTCCAAAACTTCATGAATCCACCGCAGCGTCCCATGATGCGAGATCACTATAATCCCGCTGCGGTAGCTATTGAGCCTCGAGTCAGAATCCCGACTGGAGGACCTGATTCTGAACTGAAGCCCAACATGATTCAAGCTATTCCTAAATTCCATGGGCTTAATTCTGAAGACCCCTTCCAGCACATTAAGCAGCTAAAGCATCTGGCCCAGACTTTTGGGTCAGATGCGCATAATCGGGATATTCTCCTTATGAAGATGTTCTCTTTCTCCCTTATGGACAAGGCCACCCATTGGTATCAAACACAGACCTAGCCGATCAATAATTGGGAGGAACTTCAGTCCGAGTTCCTGAAGAAGTTCTTCCCCGTTGGCTGGACCAATGCCTTGTGCCATCAGATTACTCACTTCACGCAACAGACGGGAGAACCTCTTCATGAGGCATGGGATTATTTTCAGGATATAATGAGAAAGTGCCCCCATCACGGAGTTCCTAAATGGGAACAAGTCCAGTCTTTTTACCAGGGATTCCGTGAGGATATTAGACTGTTCGTCAATTCAACCTGCGGGGGAAATATCATGGGTCAGCATGAAGACACCGTGTGGGAGATTCTCAAGAATATGTGCGAGAACTCCATCAATAATGACTCCATGGGACTATTCGACAGGACGAATACCTGCGCATCGACGAATCTTAGGGGAGCACACGAGACGCAAGGCCTGTCCGCATCAGTCGACCTAGAATTGATGGCCAGTCAATTAGACAAGGTCTCTATTATTGAGAAGAAGGTGGATGAGCTGACTTAGCACTTGCAACGAGCCACCTCTGCTCAGAATTCCTTTGCACAGCCTCCTTCCGCAAGGGAGACTGTGCAAAACATTTTCCACCGACCTTCTCTTGGGGTGGACTCGTATCCACCCCCATCTGACTCTCAGATCGGAGGAACCTCCGACCCTTTCTATACTAGCCGAGGGAATTCCATTCCACCATTCTCTGACTTTTCTGAGGCTCCTCAGACCTGCGAGGACCTCAACGCCAACCAGAATGACCCGTTTTCCAATACCTACAATCTTGGATGGAGAAACCATCCCAACCTCCAATAGGCGGGGAATTCCCATAATCCAAGACCACCCTTTCAGCCCCGTCCACAAGCACCTCTTCCTTACCAGCCGCCTCAGCCTCGGCCCAACCCTACTTATCCATCCAGGCCAAACCAAGACCAAATGTCCCTCATCCTTCAGACTTTGGCTGACATTCAGAGAACGAAAGCGGTTATCCAAAAACAACACAAGGACGAAATCACAGAGGTCCGAAATCAACTGGCCCAATTGGCGAATTCTCGCCAACCAGGCACACTTCCTTCTCAGCCTCTTCCCAACCCTAATAGCGTGCCGACCCAGTGGCGCATTATGAACCCAAACCCAGGCCAAGCACATATGGTTTATCAAGCCCCCTCTATTCCTTCACCTAACAAGATGGAGGCTTCAACTTCCTATGCGGGTTACCAGCAGCAGCAACCCATCCTACCAAACCCTAACTAGAACCAGGCAGGGCTGAATTCTGTAACCACCCATAGTGGTAAGGAGACCCAAGATCCACCTTATCCAGACCACTCCAAGCCTGGTAGTGACCCAAACCCTAGGACAGTAATCCAGGATGTTCCTATCCCTGTCTCAGATCAAAGACCTGGACCTATCCTAGAGGAACCAACCAAGGTTCCATTTCCCGAGGCCTTGACCAAGGGAAAGAGGACAACAAAATCCGTGGCTCCTGAGGAGGACCTGGTCAAGCTCTTTGAGCAGGTCTAAATAAACATCCCCTTGATAGATGCAATCCGCCACGTACCGGCTTACGCACGATTCCTGAAGAATGTGTGTACACCTTAGCATAAGCCGCGAACCAAGAGTGGGAGTCCAATTGTACTATCAGAGCAAGCCGGCTCTGTAATCCTGAGCAGACTCCCACCCAAGGCAAAAGACCCAGGCACTCCCTTTATTTCATGCAAGATAGGTAAGACCCAGTTCGATAGAGCATTGTTAAACTTAGGTGCTTCTATAAACTTGATACCCACATCCTTACTCAACCACCTAGAAGAATCTGAGCTAAAACCGACTGAGGTGACACTACAGTTAGCAGATCGATCTATCAAGTCACCAAAAGGGATTTTTGAGGATGTTATTGTAAGGGTGCGGGATTTTTACTTCCCCATGGACTTCATAGTCTTAGATATGGATGCACCTGAGAACCCAAGGGATACACTGATCATACTAGGGTGACCTTTTCTGGCCACTGAATGGGCCAACATTAGTTGTGAGGAGGGCCAAATAGAATTGAAATTTGGAAATCAAACCCTAAAAATTGATATCTTTAAGGCCCAACAAGGGATTAATTGCGGTGTCATTGAACAAATCTGTGATGTCAGAGCTTTGGTTGATGAGACACAATTTGAGAATAACCTAATTATACCTCATCAACCACAAGAAGATCTTGAACCGCAATTAGAGGAGTTAGGCCCTGATTTAGACAAACCCATAACTCCTATCCTTATACCTCACACTCACTCTGAACCACCTGCTGCTACTGATAACCCCATTCTTGAACTCAAACCCCTTCCCGATCATTTGAAATATGTCTTCTTAGGTTTTAATCAGACATTTCCTGTGATCATAAATTCCAAGCTCACTCCTGATTAGGAATCCCGTCTGATTGCTGTTCTCCAGCAACATCGCAGAGCCATTGGTTGGACTCTCGATGACTTGACTGGAATAAGTCCCTCTTATTGTACACACCGTATTTATTCTGAAGAGGGCGTACGACCTTCCCGGGAAATACAGAGACGTTTGAATCCCAATCTGCAGGAGGTCGTGAAAAAGGAGATCATTAAGTGGTTAGATGCAGGGATTATCTACCCGATCTCCGACAGTCGTTGGGTGAGTCCAATCTAGGTTGTGCCTAAAAAGGCAGGACTCACCACCATTACGATTGAAACCGGAGAAGTCATACATACCCGAATAGCCAACTCCTGGAGAGTCTGCATAGATTACCGAAGACTAAATTCCTTCATGAAGAAGGATCATTTTCCACTACCATTCATTGATCAGATTCTCGAGAAATTAGCAGGAAATAGATTCTTCTGCTTTCTTGACGGGTACTCCAGTTATAACCAAGTGGCGATTCATCCTGAGGACCAAGAGAAGACCACGTTCACCTGCCCCTTCGGGACGTACACGTTCCGAAGGATGCCTTTCGGTCTCTGCAATGCACCCGTGACTTTTCAGCGGTGCATGCTTGCCATATTCTCTGACATGGTAGGTGATTATCTGGAGGTCTTCATGGATGACTTCTCAATTTTCGGGGCATCATTTGATGATTGCCTCCAACACTTGGTTCATATACTCAGGCGTTGCATCGATGTAAATTTGGTTCTTTCCTGGGAAAAGAGCCACTTTATGGTGCCTGAGGGGATCGTCCTAGGTCACTTAATTTCGGAGAAAGGCATCCAAGTGGATCGAGCCAAGGTTGATATGATCTCTAGACTTCCTATGCCTAGCTTGATCAGGGACATCCATTCTTTTCTGGGGCACGTTGGTTTTTACCGTCGTTTCATTCCTGATTTCTCAAAAATCGCACGCCCCCTGACTACTCTTCTCTCCAAGGATGAACCCTTTGAGATTTCCAAGGAATGCACTCAAGCTTTTGAGAACCTTCGTGATCGAGTCACCCAGGCCCCGATTCTACAGTCTCCTGATTGGTCTCAACCCTTTGAGATCATGTGTGATGCATCTGATTTCGCTGTAGGAGCAGTTCTGGGGTAGAAAGTTGACTGGAAAACCGTGGTCATCTACTAGCTAGTAAAACACTTGACGAGGCTCAGCGTAACTATAAAGTTACGGAGAAAGAGCTGCTAGCCGTAATATTTGCCCTCGAAAAATTTCGATCCTATCCCCTGGGTTCCCACATCATAATCTACTCGGATCACACAGCTGTGAGACATCTCCTGGCCAAGGACGTGAAGCCTCGATTAATCTGATGGATCTTGTTGTTGCAAGGATTCGATCTCGAGATTCGCGACAAGACAGGAAGACAGAACGTGGTAGCTGACTACTTGTCTCGCCTTCCTTCTGGGATCATCAACCCTTCTGGACCCATCATGGAGCATTTTCCTGATGAGCACCTACTGACTATTGGTACTAGGCTTCCATGGTTTGCTGATATAGTAAACTATTTGAAATCTCATTATATTCCGTCTGATTGGCCGAAGGCCAAGAAAGACAAGTTGCGCTCTGATGCCAAGTACTACATCTGGGAAGACCCGTACCTTTTCCGTATAGGTGCTGACCAAATCATTTGGAGATGTGTCCCGGAGGGCGAAATCAACGATATTCTCTCCTTCTGCCACGACCAGGCATGCGGTGGCCACTTCTCTGGGCACAAAACCGCTTCAAACATCCTCCAGTGTGGCTTTTGTTGGCCCACTTTATTCAAGAACGCATACAATCACTGTAAGGCATGCAGTCGTTGCCAAACTTTGGGCAACATGAGCCATCGCGATATGATGCCTTTACAGCCGATTCTCGTATGCGAAATTTTCGATATTTGGGGAATTGATTTTATGGGCCCCTTCCCAGTTTCGGACGGCTTTGAGTACATTCTGCTTGCTGTGGACTATGTGTCCAAATGAATCGAAGCCATTCCGACCCGAACCTGTGATCATAAAATTATTATCAAATTCATTCATCAGAATATCTTCTCACGGTTCGGGATTCCTTGTGCAATCATCTCTAACGGAGGGACCCATTTCACCAATTCTCAGTTCAGGTTACTGATGACCAAATACGGGGTGTCTCACCGAATCTCTACTCCTTACCACTCCCAGACTAATGGTCTAGCTGAGCTATCAAATCAGGAGATCAAGAAAATCCTACAGGTCACTATTCAACCTGATAAGAAGGATTGGTCATCCTGACTTTCGGAAGCTTTGTGGGCTTATAGGACCGCCCACAAGACCCAATTAGGCATGTCTCCTTTTAGGCTGGTGTACGGGAAGGCGTGTCACCTTCCCGTCGAATTGGAGCACAGAGCCTATTGGGCAGTACGGAGCTGTAATTTAGATCTTTCTAAGGTTGGAACCCACAAAAAGCTTCAGATAAGCGAGATTGATGAATTACGCCTTGATGCGTACGAGAACTCGTGAATCTACAAAGAGCGGGTTAAAGCCTTCCATGACAAGCACATATCTAGAAAGATCTTTCATCCTGGTCAGAAGGTCTTACTCTTCGATGCCTGACTCAAACTCTTCCTTGGGAAACTACGATCCAAGTGGGTCGAACCATATATTGTCCGATGGGTTTTTGTAAATGGAGTCGTCAAAATCAGTTCGCTCAGCCACGATTCCGAACCTTTCATCATGAACTGTCAGAGACTCAAACCGTTCATCAATGTAACCTCTATAGATTTGGCTGAGTCATCATTTATCCTCCATTCTCCCTGAGCATATTGTGCCCAGCCGATGGTGTAAAACTCAGCGCTCAACGGGAGGCAGCCCGTCATTCTTTTCGAGAAAACCCAAAACCTTTTCTGACACCTCTTTGCAGTTAAGGTTCATCCTTTAGGACAGCCGACTCCACCTCAGGTGCTTGCATCTGGGATTAAAAATCGTCCGCAACAGTCACCCCAACCCATCCACTCACCAAAATACCTATCCTAATGTATGAACTAAGCTAAATAAAAACCCTCCTAAGTTACAATGAGGACATTGCAAATCTTAGGCATGGGGGGGTATGAAAGTGCAAAACTCGTAAGAAAAGGTTTAAAAAAAAAATTCACATATGCCAAAAACACCATAAAAATTAAAAATTTTTTGAAAAAGAATAATAAAATGAGAGGAGGAAAGAAATTTTTGTGGACTTTACAAAGGAGGAGGAGAAAAAGAACAAAATGAAAAAAAGGAGCACAAAATGAAATAAAGTGATAGTCATTAGCAAGAAATTAAGGAATTAACCTAAGTTCTGGACCACATTAAGAAAAGAAAAAGGAAAGTGTATAACAAGTTTAGCAAGAACGCAAACCCTAGGCATTCTTGGATAGACTCTTAGTACCCATTAAGATCTAGATATTCCTCAAGAAGTTGAGGAGAATGAAAAGCTTAAGTATTAGGTCCAAGGCTTAGGGAGTATTTGGCCTCGTTAACTAACTTTTGGTTTGCGGGACTCAGTAACCTAAGCACCCAAAAATTACACACAGCCTGGTTCAGTAAGCATAAGTATCAAAATCACGTAGAAGTGTTTCTAAATCTTCTGAAAAGTCACCTATATTAGGAGCAGTCGATCAACACAAGTTGATTTGGACGAGTTCCCGGCGTGGAGAGGTGGGAAATTCCCCTCGAGGATGAGTAACAACATATCATCTCCTCGGTGCTTGTCTCTTAGGATATTTACATATCCTACTAGGGGCATGTAAGCACTCTGCCAGTTCAGATTCCATGGATGGCATTATCACGAAGTGTCAATTGCCAGGGTCTAAATTCGGCCACGGAACACCATGGATGGGATTATCTCGAAATATCAAAAGCCAGGGTTCTGGAGATTACCATGGGCGGTGCTATCTTGAAGCATCGACTACCAGAAACCCTTAAGGATTGTTGATGGGAACAAGGAATCCGATATAGATCGTGTTGTGAAGCCAATCCTAACCTAGAATTAAACAGAAAAAGAGAGAGAAAACTCTCCAAACATATAAATCTTCTGTCTCTCTCTTACAAAACGCACTGCGAACTAAACCAAGGCTAAAATTATCTCAAGCACGGGTGCTTTAACCACAAAGTCCAATAAACCTTAAGTTAGTTCCTGTAGGCCTTAAAAACCTGTGCTAAAGACTAAGGCTAAAGCTAGACAGATCTGGATCTTGGTTGGTACTAGAGTACCTTTTAGGCCTATGTTTGGCATTTTGACCTAATCGAGGATACAAGAGAAAAAGCACTTGTCTAAACTTGATAAGAAATTCATGATCTAGAACAAAGGTTAAAACCTTAAAATTTTGCTAAGAAACTAGCAAAAGCTAGGCTTGGGGGTATGATGAGAACCTCATCATGAACCCTAACTAGCATAATTTGATCTAAATAGGTGTGAAAAAGTTCCTAGAAAACCTAAAGAAAGCTTAACTCATAGAATTCTGAATTGAAGAATAAAATAAGTCATAAGGGTAAAACTGTAATTTTACCAATGTAATGCACAATCAGGATGTCTAAGGGTCTGAATACATGTCAAATGGGCTTAATAAGAAAGAAAGTGGGATAGCTTGAGCCGAAAAGGGTTATAGCAACTTCTAAGAATTAAATGACATTCTGTAACCCTAAAAACAAATCCGCTTTAATTCATGAGGTTCTAGGCAGGATAAAAATCAACTAAATCCTCTAAAATTCATGGAAAAATATTTTCAAGGGTTTAGAACCTTTAATTTTGCCTTTGCAACCTATCTTGACCTAAATTGAGAACCATGCCCAAATTTTGACCTAATTTGGGTTTTTACGTAAATTGACCTGTCAAACGTGGTAAAACCTAAAATCAAATTACACCATTGAATTCCTTAGGTCCAAATTAGGTTGGTAAAAAAATTTGGGCCTAAGAGAAGACCATTTTGACCGACTTTACAAATTGATCCTCTTGAATTACTTTTTGACCCTTATCTTTTTAAACCCTTGCATTTAACCCCCTAACTTCTCTTTCATTCTTTGCAGAATGGCCCCTCCTGCCACCCCACACAGGCGCCATACCTCCAGTGACCTTGCGTGGAGGATGGCGCCGCGTAGGGTATGGGGGCCGCTCTCAGGAACGAAAGGGGGGTTCCCTGTGTCGTCCTCTTTCGCAGGGACCCTCCCCTTTGACCTGCAGCTGCCCATGCCTCTCGTGCGAACGCACGAAAGGCATGGGTCTGCTTTCCGACCATTCTCTGACGAGCACCCCACGTCGCCCCTCGAGATCCTCTCCTCGCCAGCACCTCTATAAGAAGTAGCAGGGGCAGCCATTTCTGGCAAGCTCGTTTTGGCCGAAGAACACCCCAAACTTCGTCTCCTCTCACTCCGGTCAAACTGCCCAATGCTTCCGACGATCTTTCCTCCTCCTCGTCGTCGCTCTGCTGCCACATCTGCAGCAGAGTCTACTCGTCCTCGTCTTCCCACGCCAGGCTGCACCAGCTGGCACCTCCAGATCCCCTCCTCGTCGCCGTTACCCCCCTTCTAGGCACCTTCGTCCCCAGCTCCGACAGGCACACGCCGGGTGCCCCCCTTTTCCCTCTTCGTCAATTAAGTAGGTAAAAACCTTCCCCTTTCTCTCTCTGTTATTTTCCCCTCTTAAATTGGCACTTTTAACCCCTCGACTGCCACTACCACCTCCATCTGCTCCACCTCCAACCACCAACTCCGGCGAGGTTGCTCCACCTCCACAGGCCATCCCACCCCTCTCCGACAAGCCCATAAGCTTCCCCTCACTCCACTCAAGTATTTCCCCCACTCCATTCACCACCCCGCACCTCCATAACACCCCTCGAACACACCCACCTGCACCTCTGCAGTGTGCCCTAGGCACACGGCCACAGGCACTTTCCCACCATGCTGACCCCCGCACCGCCTTCGCCGTACTCTGGCGAAGCTTCCTGAGCTGTCTGACGTGGCCGTAAGGCCGTTTTCGTGCTTTCAGGTCTCGCCCACCTCGCCGCCATTAACGAACAGTAGGAGCTGCTTAGCGAGTAGCTCTAGGCCCCTTCAGCACCAGGCGCAGGCCCCAGGCAACGCGGAACACTTCCGCGAGTGTGCCCAGGTTATCAATTGGGGTCGCACGCCTTCGCTGCTACCCCAATTGCTCGCAGCTTCTTGCTTGTTGGTGGGCGGAGTGGAGGTGGGACTTTAGTCCCACCTCGGAAGTGTGTGGGCGCACGCCCACACATAAATGGAAAAAGTCGCAGAGGCATTTCACCTCGAATCACTGGGGTGAGGTCCCTCCTCACCTATCACCCGGGTCTCGTCCGCGGCTCTTCCCACGCAGACCTGACCCGACCCGACTATCCCCACTCCTGTGCACTCCTTGCGCACAACCCACGCCGGTGCTCCTGGACCCAGGCACGCGACCTGACTCGATAACCCGGCTCTGGGAGAGCGTACCCAAGAGAGATTTAAAGAGAGAGAGAGAGAGCCGCACGGGAAGGGTAGGGGTAGGTTTTGCGCTGAGCTTGTGTGTGTGTGCAGGGAACAGGTGAGGAAGGAAGAAGCAAGGAGCTACTAAAGAGAAGAAGGAAGGAAGGAAGAAAGAAAGAAGAAGAGGAAGAGCAGCGGCTGGGACTTAGCCGCAGAGAAGAAGAAAGGAGAAGGAAGGAAGGAGAGGAGTAGAAGAAGACAGAAAAGACAAGAGAAAGAAGGAGAGGCTGATTAGATAAGGCGTCTGATTTCTGAATCAGACGTCAGAAAGAAAGGTAGGAGTGGAGCATAAGAGAAGAGAGGAAAAAGGAAGGTGTAGAGAAAAGAAAGAGAAACAGAGGCTCCTGCAGCAGAAGAAGAAAGCAAAGGAGAGGCTGCAGCGAAGAGAAGAAGAAGCTGCAGAAGAAAAGAGAAAGAAGAAAATCAGAGAAGAAGAGAAGAAGGAGGAAGAAGAAGAAGGACACAGCAGCTGAAGAAAGAAAGAAAAAGGAGGCAACTGTAGCAAAGAAAAAGAAGAAGAAAGAAGAAGACAGGCTGAAGAAGAGAACCGGCTGAAAGAAAAGAAGAAGAGAGAAGAAGAAAAAGCCAAAAAGAGAACTTTTGCTCACTCACTCTCTCTCTCTTTTATTCTTTTTGCAACAGAATTGTGAAATTATGTTTCTAGAATGACGTGTACTCCTTGAGTTCGACCTCGGGAAACTCTTAATTCCGAGTAATAAATTGTAAACTGGTGATAGCTTTTCTTGATATACTACAACACCTAGGACTTTAAAATAACACACGAAACCCTAACGACAACCAGCAGTGTTATCAGAAAGGTGTTGGATAAAGGCAGGGAGGGTCCAATGTGGTCTGGGTGAAGTCTGGATAAGTGGTCAGCAAGCACATTCTTTGATCTGGCTTTGTCGTGGATTTCCAGGTCAAATTCTTGCAAGAGTAGGATCCATCTGAAGAGTTTGGGCTTCGCGTCCTTTTTAGCCAACAGGTGCCGGATGGCTGAATGGTCAGTATAGATGGTCACGTGGGTCCCAGCAGGTAAGGTCGGAACTTCTCAAGTCCAAAAACTACAACGAGCAATTCTTTCTCTATGACCGTATAATTTCGTTGGGCCTCGTCCAACGTCTTGCTCGCGTAGTAGATCACCACGGGTTTCTCATCTTGTCTTTGTCCCCACGATCATTTGTTTTGATGATAACAAAACACGTGTTATTTAACATTTGCAATTTGAGTCCTAGATTTCAGGTCAATTGCAAATGAAGACGTGTTTAGACGGAGTTCGAGCTCGCATCCAGGACAGATTGGAGGAGCTTGACGGAAAACAGAGGAGGTTCGCGTGGAGCGACAGATTGAAGATAGAAGACAAGAAGAATAGGATAGATTCTTTTTAATCCTTTCATGTACTTTTATCTTTATTTTTCTTGCTCTTTATTTTCCTTAGAAAATTATGTTAAAGAGCCTCAAAGTACCCTAACAGTAGTCCTAGGAACACCGGCACAACCCTAGGATACTTAGGTTTTCTGTAGAACACTTAGAAAACCAATATAGGGTTAAAACAGACTTCCCAGACGTCTAATTCACAAATCAGACGTCTGATAAAGAATTTTAAGACGTCTGACTGTTGTTTCAGACGTCTGATAACTGTTAGGCTGGACATAGTTAGTTCTGTCTGATGAAATCAGACGTCCAGACCTTATACCAGACGTCTTAGGAGACGTCTGATGACTTTGCCAGACGTCCAGTTAGTGGACCGTTGGCTGGCTTAGAAGACACTCAAGAATATGACCGTTAGAGCCTTATCAGACGTCCATAGGACTTCACAGACGTCTGATAAATGACCGTTTTGCCTCGGCTGACCCAAAATCTCTTCTCAGAGATTTTCTAGCCGTTGCAACGTTTGGAAATCAATTCCCACGGTAAAAGTAGGTTTCCAGACGTCCAGACTTAGTGCCAGACGTCCTCTATGTCGTCTGATGGACTTGTACAAAAATCCTGTTTAGATCTGATTCAAGTCAGGGAGAAACCCGCATAGAATCAGACGTCTGACCTTTAAATAAGACGTCTTAAAGTGGCCTTCCAGACGTCTGATGCCAGAATTAGACGTCTGATAACCCTGTGAAGTGTAATCATTGTCCTGATTTCGGCCTGATTCTCTTGGGCTTTACACCCAACGGCTATGGAAGCTTTTCCAAGCCTTCCAAAGCCTTCCTAAGGCCTCTATAAATAGAGGGGAGCCTTTGCAACACAAAACACACAAGATACACACTAAGAGAAACAAGAGACACACCTAAGCTTCTTAGTTCCACTCTTTTGTGTCCAATTGAGGCCCTTGCTCTCCAAGCTCTAGCTTCATTCTCTTGAGAGCATCAAGCCTACGCGTGCCCGCTCTCCCACTGTTGATAACGAGAGCGACGTAGCGCCATCGCGTGGCACACGCACCGCGTCATCGTCGACGCACTCCTTGCAAAGGGGAGTTTCCTATTTCCTATAGAAGCTAGGTTTAATTACTTTGTTGGCTCTATAGGACTATTGTTTCTTTTATCTTTGTCTTTTGGTTGGGTATTCGCTTTGCGAATTCCCGTCTCCTTCGTGGGACAAAATCCTTCTCGTGGAGAGAAGGGGTTGAGGAACGCTACCCTCGTACTTGTAGCGTGGTTGTATTGAGGTTGAATCACCCTCGTTCAAAGTGATTCGGTTAGTGGATTTGATCAACTAGGTTGATCGAAAAATCCTAACTCGAGAGGGTTAGGTGGTGGTTTTCACCCGGTTTGGGTTTCCACCTAAAAATACCTGTGTACATTTTGTGATTGATTTTTGTGAGATTGCTTTATATTTTCATTTCCGCATTTTATTACGTCACCCCCTCCTGGTAGGGAACTTTCAATTGGTATCAGAGCAGGTCTCGCATTTTCGGCGTTACAAACCGGCGAGGATCTAAATATGGAGGGAAAAGCATTCGTGTGCACCGAAGGACACGACACCTCGCGACCACCATACTTTGCAGGTATAGATTTCACTTATTGGAAAAATCGTATGACTATGTGGTTGCAGGCCAACGACTTCCGGGTGTGGGAAAAATGTGAATCCGCATTTGTGATTCCCAAGAAACCCGCAAGAGGTTACTCAGAAGATCAGGTTCGAAATCTCAACCTCAACGCAAAGGCAATGAATGCCTTGTATTGCGCGTTGAGTCCGAAAGAATTCGAACGAATCCAAGAGTGCACCACCGCTCACGAGATATGGAGGAGGTTGGAAGGCACTCATGAGGAGACGAGTTCGGAAGAAGATCTCGGAGAGAAGGAAACCACGTGCCTTGGTTTCATGGCAATCGGAGAAAGCGACATCGACAGCGAAAGCGACTCCGACAATGAGGTAAACCTGGATTTACAAGATGCTTTTAATGAACTTTTTGAGATTAGTAAATCACTTAGGATAGAAAATAAAAGCATTAAAAAGAACCTTAGTTTTCTTAAAAATGAAAATGATAGGTTAGAAATAAAACTTAAGGATCTAGAAACTTGTCCTAAAAATGATAACCTATTATTAGAAAATCATAACCTCATCAATGAAAATAATAAGTTGATTGAGGAAAATGATAGTCTAAAGTTAGAAATCTATGATTTAAAGACTAAGATGCAAACTATAGAAAAAGAAATTGCATGTCTTAGGGAAAACTCTAACAAACTAATCAATAAAGTAGATGATTTTTATAGCCCTAAGGTTGAGAAAGGATCTCCATCAAGGAGACCTTCTAACAAATCCGGATCCAAGCTTACTTGGATACCGAAGAAAAATCTGGAATCTTGTTTTGTAGGATTCAGGGATAACTACAATACACAGGACTGGACCTACAAACTCAAGGCTGGTCAACTCGAGTTAGGAGAACTAAGGAGTAGACCAAGGAGGAGAACAAGAAGACCGACAAGACGGCGAACAAACGACGGACCCGCCGCACGTCGACCGCCAGATTGGAGGCCGGCGCCAATGCCCGGACCTCCAAGTTACGGATGGGAGCCCCATCCGATGTGGCATCCACCACCACCATTCGGGCCATTTTATTGGCCATGGTAGGTGAGGTAAAACCCTTTACCCTATCTTTTTATCAGTAGCATTTAGATAGGGGAGTTAAAAATTTTATGAGCTAATTGTCAATTTTTAAGGGGGAGATATAAGGTAGCTAGATTTCCTTTAGAAAGGAGGAGAAAAATAATAGCTATCGTATTGTTACAAAAAGGGGGAGGACATTACCTCTGTCAAAAGAAACTCATAGAAGAGCATGTTTTAAGGGGGAGTTATAGGAAATATAAAATCAATTAAACCTTTTTGATAATGTCAAAAAGGGGGAGGATTTTTATGCATTATTATTTACGGTTTTGTCATCATCAAAAAGGGGGAGATTGTTGGTGCTAGAGCACCACGATCATTTGTTTTGATGATAACAAAACACGTGTTATTTAACATTTGCAATTTGAGTCCTAGATTTCAGGTCAATTGCAAATGAAGACGTGTTTAGACGGAGTTCGAGCTCGCATCCAGGACAGATTGGAGGAGCTTGACGGAAAACAGAGGAGGTTCGCGTGGAGCGACAGATTGAAGATAGAAGACAAGAAGAATAGGATAGATTCTTTTTAATCCTTTCATGTACTTTTATCTTTATTTTTCTTGCTCTTTATTTTCCTTAGAAAATTATGTTAAAGAGCCTCAAAGTACCCTAACAGTAGTCCTAGGAACACCGGCACAACCCTAGGATACTTAGGTTTTCTGTAGAACACTTAGAAAACCAATATAGGGTTAAAACAGACTTCCCAGACGTCTAATTCACAAATCAGACGTCTGATAAAGAATTTTAAGACGTCTGACTGTTGTTTCAGACGTCTGATAACTGTTAGGCTGGACATAGTTAGTTCTGTCTGATGAAATCAGACGTCCAGACCTTATACCAGACGTCTTAGGAGACGTCTGATGACTTTGCCAGACGTCCAGTTAGTGGACCGTTGGCTGGCTTAGAAGACACTCAAGAATATGACCGTTAGAGCCTTATCAGACGTCCATAGGACTTCACAGACGTCTGATAAATGACCGTTTTGCCTCGGCTGACCCAAAATCTCTTCTCAGAGATTTTCTAGCCGTTGCAACGTTTGGAAATCAATTCCCACGGTAAAAGTAGGTTTCCAGACGTCCAGACTTAGTGCCAGACGTCCTCTATGTCGTCTGATGGACTTGTACAAAAATCCTGTTTAGATCTGATTCAAGTCAGGGAGAAACCCGCATAGAATCAGACGTCTGACCTTTAAATAAGACGTCTTAAAGTGGCCTTCCAGACGTCTGATGCCAGAATTAGACGTCTGATAACCCTGTGAAGTGTAATCATTGTCCTGATTTCGGCCTGATTCTCTTGGGCTTTACACCCAACGGCTATGGAAGCTTTTCCAAGCCTTCCAAAGCCTTCCTAAGGCCTCTATAAATAGAGGGGAGCCTTTGCAACACAAAACACACAAGATACACACTAAGAGAAACAAGAGACACACCTAAGCTTCTTAGTTCCACTCTTTTGTGTCCAATTGAGGCCCTTGCTCTCCAAGCTCTAGCTTCATTCTCTTGAGAGCATCAAGCCTACGCGTGCCCGCTCTCCCACTGTTGATAACGAGAGCGACGTAGCGCCATCGCGTGGCACACGCACCGCGTCATCGTCGACGCACTCCTTGCAAAGGGGAGTTTCCTATTTCCTATAGAAGCTAGGTTTAATTACTTTGTTGGCTCTATAGGACTATTGTTTCTTTTATCTTTGTCTTTTGGTTGGGTATTCGCTTTGCGAATTCCCGTCTCCTTCGTGGGACAAAATCCTTCTCGTGGAGAGAAGGGGTTGAGGAACGCTACCCTCGTACTTGTAGCGTGGTTGTATTGAGGTTGAATCACCCTCGTTCAAAGTGATTCGGTTAGTGGATTTGATCAACTAGGTTGATCGAAAAATCCTAACTCGAGAGGGTTAGGTGGTGGTTTTCACCCGGTTTGGGTTTCCACCTAAAAATACCTGTGTACATTTTGTGATTGATTTTTGTGAGATTGCTTTATATTTTCATTTCCGCATTTTATTACGTCACCCCCTCCTGGTAGGGAACTTTCAATTGGTATCAGAGCAGGTCTCGCATTTTCGGCGTTACAAACCGGCGAGGATCTAAATATGGAGGGAAAAGCATTCGTGTGCACCGAAGGACACGACACCTCGCGACCACCATACTTTGCAGGTATAGATTTCACTTATTGGAAAAATCGTATGACTATGTGGTTGCAGGCCAACGACTTCCGGGTGTGGGAAAAATGTGAATCCGCATTTGTGATTCCCAAGAAACCCGCAAGAGGTTACTCAGAAGATCAGGTTCGAAATCTCAACCTCAACGCAAAGGCAATGAATGCCTTGTATTGCGCGTTGAGTCCGAAAGAATTCGAACGAATCCAAGAGTGCACCACCGCTCACGAGATATGGAGGAGGTTGGAAGGCACTCATGAGGAGACGAGTTCGGAAGAAGATCTCGGAGAGAAGGAAACCACGTGCCTTGGTTTCATGGCAATCGGAGAAAGCGACATCGACAGCGAAAGCGACTCCGACAATGAGGTAAACCTGGATTTACAAGATGCTTTTAATGAACTTTTTGAGATTAGTAAATCACTTAGGATAGAAAATAAAAGCATTAAAAAGAACCTTAGTTTTCTTAAAAATGAAAATGATAGGTTAGAAATAAAACTTAAGGATCTAGAAACTTGTCCTAAAAATGATAACCTATTATTAGAAAATCATAACCTCATCAATGAAAATAATAAGTTGATTGAGGAAAATGATAGTCTAAAGTTAGAAATCTATGATTTAAAGACTAAGATGCAAACTATAGAAAAAGAAATTGCATGTCTTAGGGAAAACTCTAACAAACTAATCAATAAAGTAGATGATTTTTATAGCCCTAAGGTTGAGAAAGGATCTCCATCAAGGAGACCTTCTAACAAATCCGGATCCAAGCTTACTTGGATACCGAAGAAAAATCTGGAATCTTGTTTTGTAGGATTCAGGGATAACTACAATACACAGGACTGGACCTACAAACTCAAGGCTGGTCAACTCGAGTTAGGAGAACTAAGGAGTAGACCAAGGAGGAGAACAAGAAGACCGACAAGACGGCGAACAAACGACGGACCCGCCGCACGTCGACCGCCAGATTGGAGGCCGGCGCCAATGCCCGGACCTCCAAGTTACGGATGGGAGCCCCATCCGATGTGGCATCCACCACCACCATTCGGGCCATTTTATTGGCCATGGTAGGTGAGGTAAAACCCTTTACCCTATCTTTTTATCAGTAGCATTTAGATAGGGGAGTTAAAAATTTTATGAGCTAATTGTCAATTTTTAAGGGGGAGATATAAGGTAGCTAGATTTCCTTTAGAAAGGAGGAGAAAAATAATAGCTATCGTATTGTTACAAAAAGGGGGAGGACATTACCTCTGTCAAAAGAAACTCATAGAAGAGCATGTTTTAAGGGGGAGTTATAGGAAATATAAAATCAATTAAACCTTTTTGATAATGTCAAAAAGGGGGAGGATTTTTATGCATTATTATTTACGGTTTTGTCATCATCAAAAAGGGGGAGATTGTTGGTGCTAGAGCACCACGATCATTTGTTTTGATGATAACAAAACACGTGTTATTTAACATTTGCAATTTGAGTCCTAGATTTCAGGTCAATTGCAAATGAAGACGTGTTTAGACGGAGTTCGAGCTCGCATCCAGGACAGATTGGAGGAGCTTGACGGAAAACAGAGGAGGTTCGCGTGGAGCGACAGATTGAAGATAGAAGACAAGAAGAATAGGATAGATTCTTTTTAATCCTTTCATGTACTTTTATCTTTATTTTTCTTGCTCTTTATTTTCCTTAGAAAATTATGTTAAAGAGCCTCAAAGTACCCTAACAGTAGTCCTAGGAACACCGGCACAACCCTAGGATACTTAGGTTTTCTGTAGAACACTTAGAAAACCAATATAGGGTTAAAACAGACTTCCCAGACGTCTAATTCACAAATCAGACGTCTGATAAAGAATTTTAAGACGTCTGACTGTTGTTTCAGACGTCTGATAACTGTTAGGCTGGACATAGTTAGTTCTGTCTGATGAAATCAGACGTCCAGACCTTATACCAGACGTCTTAGGAGACGTCTGATGACTTTGCCAGACGTCCAGTTAGTGGACCGTTGGCTGGCTTAGAAGACACTCAAGAATATGACCGTTAGAGCCTTATCAGACGTCCATAGGACTTCACAGACGTCTGATAAATGACCGTTTTGCCTCGGCTGACCCAAAATCTCTTCTCAGAGATTTTCTAGCCGTTGCAACGTTTGGAAATCAATTCCCACGGTAAAAGTAGGTTTCCAGACGTCCAGACTTAGTGCCAGACGTCCTCTATGTCGTCTGATGGACTTGTACAAAAATCCTGTTTAGATCTGATTCAAGTCAGGGAGAAACCCGCATAGAATCAGACGTCTGACCTTTAAATAAGACGTCTTAAAGTGGCCTTCCAGACGTCTGATGCCAGAATTAGACGTCTGATAACCCTGTGAAGTGTAATCATTGTCCTGATTTCGGCCTGATTCTCTTGGGCTTTACACCCAACGGCTATGGAAGCTTTTCCAAGCCTTCCAAAGCCTTCCTAAGGCCTCTATAAATAGAGGGGAGCCTTTGCAACACAAAACACACAAGATACACACTAAGAGAAACAAGAGACACACCTAAGCTTCTTAGTTCCACTCTTTTGTGTCCAATTGAGGCCCTTGCTCTCCAAGCTCTAGCTTCATTCTCTTGAGAGCATCAAGCCTACGCGTGCCCGCTCTCCCACTGTTGATAACGAGAGCGACGTAGCGCCATCGCGTGGCACACGCACCGCGTCATCGTCGACGCACTCCTTGCAAAGGGGAGTTTCCTATTTCCTATAGAAGCTAGGTTTAATTACTTTGTTGGCTCTATAGGACTATTGTTTCTTTTATCTTTGTCTTTTGGTTGGGTATTCGCTTTGCGAATTCCCGTCTCCTTCGTGGGACAAAATCCTTCTCGTGGAGAGAAGGGGTTGAGGAACGCTACCCTCGTACTTGTAGCGTGGTTGTATTGAGGTTGAATCACCCTCGTTCAAAGTGATTCGGTTAGTGGATTTGATCAACTAGGTTGATCGAAAAATCCTAACTCGAGAGGGTTAGGTGGTGGTTTTCACCCGGTTTGGGTTTCCACCTAAAAATACCTGTGTACATTTTGTGATTGATTTTTGTGAGATTGCTTTATATTTTCATTTCCGCATTTTATTACGTCACCCCCTCCTGGTAGGGAACTTTCAATTGGTATCAGAGCAGGTCTCGCATTTTCGGCGTTACAAACCGGCGAGGATCTAAATATGGAGGGAAAAGCATTCGTGTGCACCGAAGGACACGACACCTCGCGACCACCATACTTTGCAGGTATAGATTTCACTTATTGGAAAAATCGTATGACTATGTGGTTGCAGGCCAACGACTTCCGGGTGTGGGAAAAATGTGAATCCGCATTTGTGATTCCCAAGAAACCCGCAAGAGGTTACTCAGAAGATCAGGTTCGAAATCTCAACCTCAACGCAAAGGCAATGAATGCCTTGTATTGCGCGTTGAGTCCGAAAGAATTCGAACGAATCCAAGAGTGCACCACCGCTCACGAGATATGGAGGAGGTTGGAAGGCACTCATGAGGAGACGAGTTCGGAAGAAGATCTCGGAGAGAAGGAAACCACGTGCCTTGGTTTCATGGCAATCGGAGAAAGCGACATCGACAGCGAAAGCGACTCCGACAATGAGGTAAACCTGGATTTACAAGATGCTTTTAATGAACTTTTTGAGATTAGTAAATCACTTAGGATAGAAAATAAAAGCATTAAAAAGAACCTTAGTTTTCTTAAAAATGAAAATGATAGGTTAGAAATAAAACTTAAGGATCTAGAAACTTGTCCTAAAAATGATAACCTATTATTAGAAAATCATAACCTCATCAATGAAAATAATAAGTTGATTGAGGAAAATGATAGTCTAAAGTTAGAAATCTATGATTTAAAGACTAAGATGCAAACTATAGAAAAAGAAATTGCATGTCTTAGGGAAAACTCTAACAAACTAATCAATAAAGTAGATGATTTTTATAGCCCTAAGGTTGAGAAAGGATCTCCATCAAGGAGACCTTCTAACAAATCCGGATCCAAGCTTACTTGGATACCGAAGAAAAATCTGGAATCTTGTTTTGTAGGATTCAGGGATAACTACAATACACAGGACTGGACCTACAAACTCAAGGCTGGTCAACTCGAGTTAGGAGAACTAAGGAGTAGACCAAGGAGGAGAACAAGAAGACCGACAAGACGGCGAACAAACGACGGACCCGCCGCACGTCGACCGCCAGATTGGAGGCCGGCGCCAATGCCCGGACCTCCAAGTTACGGATGGGAGCCCCATCCGATGTGGCATCCACCACCACCATTCGGGCCATTTTATTGGCCATGGTAGGTGAGGTAAAACCCTTTACCCTATCTTTTTATCAGTAGCATTTAGATAGGGGAGTTAAAAATTTTATGAGCTAATTGTCAATTTTTAAGGGGGAGATATAAGGTAGCTAGATTTCCTTTAGAAAGGAGGAGAAAAATAATAGCTATCGTATTGTTACAAAAAGGGGGAGGACATTACCTCTGTCAAAAGAAACTCATAGAAGAGCATGTTTTAAGGGGGAGTTATAGGAAATATAAAATCAATTAAACCTTTTTGATAATGTCAAAAAGGGGGAGGATTTTTATGCATTATTATTTACGGTTTTGTCATCATCAAAAAGGGGGAGATTGTTGGTGCTAGAGCACCACGATCATTTGTTTTGATGATAACAAAACACGTGTTATTTAACATTTGCAATTTGAGTCCTAGATTTCAGGTCAATTGCAAATGAAGACGTGTTTAGACGGAGTTCGAGCTCGCATCCAGGACAGATTGGAGGAGCTTGACGGAAAACAGAGGAGGTTCGCGTGGAGCGACAGATTGAAGATAGAAGACAAGAAGAATAGGATAGATTCTTTTTAATCCTTTCATGTACTTTTATCTTTATTTTTCTTGCTCTTTATTTTCCTTAGAAAATTATGTTAAAGAGCCTCAAAGTACCCTAACAGTAGTCCTAGGAACACCGGCACAACCCTAGGATACTTAGGTTTTCTGTAGAACACTTAGAAAACCAATATAGGGTTAAAACAGACTTCCCAGACGTCTAATTCACAAATCAGACGTCTGATAAAGAATTTTAAGACGTCTGACTGTTGTTTCAGACGTCTGATAACTGTTAGGCTGGACATAGTTAGTTCTGTCTGATGAAATCAGACGTCCAGACCTTATACCAGACGTCTTAGGAGACGTCTGATGACTTTGCCAGACGTCCAGTTAGTGGACCGTTGGCTGGCTTAGAAGACACTCAAGAATATGACCGTTAGAGCCTTATCAGACGTCCATAGGACTTCACAGACGTCTGATAAATGACCGTTTTGCCTCGGCTGACCCAAAATCTCTTCTCAGAGATTTTCTAGCCGTTGCAACGTTTGGAAATCAATTCCCACGGTAAAAGTAGGTTTCCAGACGTCCAGACTTAGTGCCAGACGTCCTCTATGTCGTCTGATGGACTTGTACAAAAATCCTGTTTAGATCTGATTCAAGTCAGGGAGAAACCCGCATAGAATCAGACGTCTGACCTTTAAATAAGACGTCTTAAAGTGGCCTTCCAGACGTCTGATGCCAGAATTAGACGTCTGATAACCCTGTGAAGTGTAATCATTGTCCTGATTTCGGCCTGATTCTCTTGGGCTTTACACCCAACGGCTATGGAAGCTTTTCCAAGCCTTCCAAAGCCTTCCTAAGGCCTCTATAAATAGAGGGGAGCCTTTGCAACACAAAACACACAAGATACACACTAAGAGAAACAAGAGACACACCTAAGCTTCTTAGTTCCACTCTTTTGTGTCCAATTGAGGCCCTTGCTCTCCAAGCTCTAGCTTCATTCTCTTGAGAGCATCAAGCCTACGCGTGCCCGCTCTCCCACTGTTGATAACGAGAGCGACGTAGCGCCATCGCGTGGCACACGCACCGCGTCATCGTCGACGCACTCCTTGCAAAGGGGAGTTTCCTATTTCCTATAGAAGCTAGGTTTAATTACTTTGTTGGCTCTATAGGACTATTGTTTCTTTTATCTTTGTCTTTTGGTTGGGTATTCGCTTTGCGAATTCCCGTCTCCTTCGTGGGACAAAATCCTTCTCGTGGAGAGAAGGGGTTGAGGAACGCTACCCTCGTACTTGTAGCGTGGTTGTATTGAGGTTGAATCACCCTCGTTCAAAGTGATTCGGTTAGTGGATTTGATCAACTAGGTTGATCGAAAAATCCTAACTCGAGAGGGTTAGGTGGTGGTTTTCACCCGGTTTGGGTTTCCACCTAAAAATACCTGTGTACATTTTGTGATTGATTTTTGTGAGATTGCTTTATATTTTCATTTCCGCATTTTATTACGTCACCCCCTCCTGGTAGGGAACTTTCAATTGGTATCAGAGCAGGTCTCGCATTTTCGGCGTTACAAACCGGCGAGGATCTAAATATGGAGGGAAAAGCATTCGTGTGCACCGAAGGACACGACACCTCGCGACCACCATACTTTGCAGGTATAGATTTCACTTATTGGAAAAATCGTATGACTATGTGGTTGCAGGCCAACGACTTCCGGGTGTGGGAAAAATGTGAATCCGCATTTGTGATTCCCAAGAAACCCGCAAGAGGTTACTCAGAAGATCAGGTTCGAAATCTCAACCTCAACGCAAAGGCAATGAATGCCTTGTATTGCGCGTTGAGTCCGAAAGAATTCGAACGAATCCAAGAGTGCACCACCGCTCACGAGATATGGAGGAGGTTGGAAGGCACTCATGAGGAGACGAGTTCGGAAGAAGATCTCGGAGAGAAGGAAACCACGTGCCTTGGTTTCATGGCAATCGGAGAAAGCGACATCGACAGCGAAAGCGACTCCGACAATGAGGTAAACCTGGATTTACAAGATGCTTTTAATGAACTTTTTGAGATTAGTAAATCACTTAGGATAGAAAATAAAAGCATTAAAAAGAACCTTAGTTTTCTTAAAAATGAAAATGATAGGTTAGAAATAAAACTTAAGGATCTAGAAACTTGTCCTAAAAATGATAACCTATTATTAGAAAATCATAACCTCATCAATGAAAATAATAAGTTGATTGAGGAAAATGATAGTCTAAAGTTAGAAATCTATGATTTAAAGACTAAGATGCAAACTATAGAAAAAGAAATTGCATGTCTTAGGGAAAACTCTAACAAACTAATCAATAAAGTAGATGATTTTTATAGCCCTAAGGTTGAGAAAGGATCTCCATCAAGGAGACCTTCTAACAAATCCGGATCCAAGCTTACTTGGATACCGAAGAAAAATCTGGAATCTTGTTTTGTAGGATTCAGGGATAACTACAATACACAGGACTGGACCTACAAACTCAAGGCTGGTCAACTCGAGTTAGGAGAACTAAGGAGTAGACCAAGGAGGAGAACAAGAAGACCGACAAGACGGCGAACAAACGACGGACCCGCCGCACGTCGACCGCCAGATTGGAGGCCGGCGCCAATGCCCGGACCTCCAAGTTACGGATGGGAGCCCCATCCGATGTGGCATCCACCACCACCATTCGGGCCATTTTATTGGCCATGGTAGGTGAGGTAAAACCCTTTACCCTATCTTTTTATCAGTAGCATTTAGATAGGGGAGTTAAAAATTTTATGAGCTAATTGTCAATTTTTAAGGGGGAGATATAAGGTAGCTAGATTTCCTTTAGAAAGGAGGAGAAAAATAATAGCTATCGTATTGTTACAAAAAGGGGGAGGACATTACCTCTGTCAAAAGAAACTCATAGAAGAGCATGTTTTAAGGGGGAGTTATAGGAAATATAAAATCAATTAAACCTTTTTGATAATGTCAAAAAGGGGGAGGATTTTTATGCATTATTATTTACGGTTTTGTCATCATCAAAAAGGGGGAGATTGTTGGTGCTAGAGCACCACGATCATTTGTTTTGATGATAACAAAACACGTGTTATTTAACATTTGCAATTTGAGTCCTAGATTTCAGGTCAATTGCAAATGAAGACGTGTTTAGACGGAGTTCGAGCTCGCATCCAGGACAGATTGGAGGAGCTTGACGGAAAACAGAGGAGGTTCGCGTGGAGCGACAGATTGAAGATAGAAGACAAGAAGAATAGGATAGATTCTTTTTAATCCTTTCATGTACTTTTATCTTTATTTTTCTTGCTCTTTATTTTCCTTAGAAAATTATGTTAAAGAGCCTCAAAGTACCCTAACAGTAGTCCTAGGAACACCAGCACAACCCTAGGATACTTAGGTTTTCTGTAGAACACTTAGAAAACCAATATAGGGTTAAAACAGACTTCCCAGACGTCTAATTCACAAATCAGACGTCTGATAAAGAATTTTAAGACGTCTGACTGTTGTTTCAGACGTCTGATAACTGTTAGGCTGGACATAGTTAGTTCTGTCTGATGAAATCAGACGTCCAGACCTTATACCAGACGTCTTAGGAGACGTCTGATGACTTTGCCAGACGTCCAGTTAGTGGACCGTTGGCTGGCTTAGAAGACACTCAAGAATATGACCGTTAGAGCCTTATCAGACGTCCATAGGACTTCACAGACGTCTGATAAATGACCGTTTTGCCTCGGCTGACCCAAAATCTCTTCTCAGAGATTTTCTAGCCGTTGCAACGTTTGGAAATCAATTCCCACGGTAAAAGTAGGTTTCCAGACGTCCAGACTTAGTGCCAGACGTCCTCTATGTCGTCTGATGGACTTGTACAAAAATCCTGTTTAGATCTGATTCAAGTCAGGGAGAAACCCGCATAGAATCAGACGTCTGACCTTTAAATAAGACGTCTTAAAGTGGCCTTCCAGACGTCTGATGCCAGAATTAGACGTCTGATAACCCTGTGAAGTGTAATCATTGTCCTGATTTCGGCCTGATTCTCTTGGGCTTTACACCCAACGGCTATGGAAGCTTTTCCAAGCCTTCCAAAGCCTTCCTAAGGCCTCTATAAATAGAGGGGAGCCTTTGCAACACAAAACACACAAGATACACACTAAGAGAAACAAGAGACACACCTAAGCTTCTTAGTTCCACTCTTTTGTGTCCAATTGAGGCCCTTGCTCTCCAAGCTCTAGCTTCATTCTCTTGAGAGCATCAAGCCTACGCGTGCCCGCTCTCCCACTGTTGATAACGAGAGCGACGTAGCGCCATCGCGTGGCACACGCACCGCGTCATCGTCGACGCACTCCTTGCAAAGGGGAGTTTCCTATTTCCTATAGAAGCTAGGTTTAATTACTTTGTTGGCTCTATAGGACTATTGTTTCTTTTATCTTTGTCTTTTGGTTGGGTATTCGCTTTGCGAATTCCCGTCTCCTTCGTGGGACAAAATCCTTCTCGTGGAGAGAAGGGGTTGAGGAACGCTACCCTCGTACTTGTAGCGTGGTTGTATTGAGGTTGAATCACCCTCGTTCAAAGTGATTCGGTTAGTGGATTTGATCAACTAGGTTGATCGAAAAATCCTAACTCGAGAGGGTTAGGTGGTGGTTTTCACCCGGTTTGGGTTTCCACCTAAAAATACCTGTGTACATTTTGTGATTGATTTTTGTGAGATTGCTTTATATTTTCATTTCCGCATTTTATTACGTCACCCCCTCCTGGTAGGGAACTTTCAATTGGTATCAGAGCAGGTCTCGCATTTTCGGCGTTACAAACCGGCGAGGATCTAAATATGGAGGGAAAAGCATTCGTGTGCACCGAAGGACACGACACCTCGCGACCACCATACTTTGCAGGTATAGATTTCACTTATTGGAAAAATCGTATGACTATGTGGTTGCAGGCCAACGACTTCCGGGTGTGGGAAAAATGTGAATCCGCATTTGTGATTCCCAAGAAACCCGCAAGAGGTTACTCAGAAGATCAGGTTCGAAATCTCAACCTCAACGCAAAGGCAATGAATGCCTTGTATTGCGCGTTGAGTCCGAAAGAATTCGAACGAATCCAAGAGTGCACCACCGCTCACGAGATATGGAGGAGGTTGGAAGGCACTCATGAGGAGACGAGTTCGGAAGAAGATCTCGGAGAGAAGGAAACCACGTGCCTTGGTTTCATGGCAATCGGAGAAAGCGACATCGACAGCGAAAGCGACTCCGACAATGAGGTAAACCTGGATTTACAAGATGCTTTTAATGAACTTTTTGAGATTAGTAAATCACTTAGGATAGAAAATAAAAGCATTAAAAAGAACCTTAGTTTTCTTAAAAATGAAAATGATAGGTTAGAAATAAAACTTAAGGATCTAGAAACTTGTCCTAAAAATGATAACCTATTATTAGAAAATCATAACCTCATCAATGAAAATAATAAGTTGATTGAGGAAAATGATAGTCTAAAGTTAGAAATCTATGATTTAAAGACTAAGATGCAAACTATAGAAAAAGAAATTGCATGTCTTAGGGAAAACTCTAACAAACTAATCAATAAAGTAGATGATTTTTATAGCCCTAAGGTTGAGAAAGGATCTCCATCAAGGAGACCTTCTAACAAATCCGGATCCAAGCTTACTTGGATACCGAAGAAAAATCTGGAATCTTGTTTTGTAGGATTCAGGGATAACTACAATACACAGGACTGGACCTACAAACTCAAGGCTGGTCAACTCGAGTTAGGAGAACTAAGGAGTAGACCAAGGAGGAGAACAAGAAGACCGACAAGACGGCGAACAAACGACGGACCCGCCGCACGTCGACCGCCAGATTGGAGGCCGGCGCCAATGCCCGGACCTCCAAGTTACGGATGGGAGCCCCATCCGATGTGGCATCCACCACCACCATTCGGGCCATTTTATTGGCCATGGTAGGTGAGGTAAAACCCTTTACCCTATCTTTTTATCAGTAGCATTTAGATAGGGGAGTTAAAAATTTTATGAGCTAATTGTCAATTTTTAAGGGGGAGATATAAGGTAGCTAGATTTCCTTTAGAAAGGAGGAGAAAAATAATAGCTATCGTATTGTTACAAAAAGGGGGAGGACATTACCTCTGTCAAAAGAAACTCATAGAAGAGCATGTTTTAAGGGGGAGTTATAGGAAATATAAAATCAATTAAACCTTTTTGATAATGTCAAAAAGGGGGAGGATTTTTATGCATTATTATTTACGGTTTTGTCATCATCAAAAAGGGGGAGATTGTTGGTGCTAGAGCACCACGATCATTTGTTTTGATGATAACAAAACACGTGTTATTTAACATTTGCAATTTGAGTCCTAGATTTCAGGTCAATTGCAAATGAAGACGTGTTTAGACGGAGTTCGAGCTCGCATCCAGGACAGATTGGAGGAGCTTGACGGAAAACAGAGGAGGTTCGCGTGGAGCGACAGATTGAAGATAGAAGACAAGAAGAATAGGATAGATTCTTTTTAATCCTTTCATGTACTTTTATCTTTATTTTTCTTGCTCTTTATTTTCCTTAGAAAATTATGTTAAAGAGCCTCAAAGTACCCTAACAGTAGTCCTAGGAACACCGGCACAACCCTAGGATACTTAGGTTTTCTGTAGAACACTTAGAAAACCAATATAGGGTTAAAACAGACTTCCCAGACGTCTAATTCACAAATCAGACGTCTGATAAAGAATTTTAAGACGTCTGACTGTTGTTTCAGACGTCTGATAACTGTTAGGCTGGACATAGTTAGTTCTGTCTGATGAAATCAGACGTCCAGACCTTATACCAGACGTCTTAGGAGACGTCTGATGACTTTGCCAGACGTCCAGTTAGTGGACCGTTGGCTGGCTTAGAAGACACTCAAGAATATGACCGTTAGAGCCTTATCAGACGTCCATAGGACTTCACAGACGTCTGATAAATGACCGTTTTGCCTCGGCTGACCCAAAATCTCTTCTCAGAGATTTTCTAGCCGTTGCAACGTTTGGAAATCAATTCCCACGGTAAAAGTAGGTTTCCAGACGTCCAGACTTAGTGCCAGACGTCCTCTATGTCGTCTGATGGACTTGTACAAAAATCCTGTTTAGATCTGATTCAAGTCAGGGAGAAACCCGCATAGAATCAGACGTCTGACCTTTAAATAAGACGTCTTAAAGTGGCCTTCCAGACGTCTGATGCCAGAATTAGACGTCTGATAACCCTGTGAAGTGTAATCATTGTCCTGATTTCGGCCTGATTCTCTTGGGCTTTACACCCAACGGCTATGGAAGCTTTTCCAAGCCTTCCAAAGCCTTCCTAAGGCCTCTATAAATAGAGGGGAGCCTTTGCAACACAAAACACACAAGATACACACTAAGAGAAACAAGAGACACACCTAAGCTTCTTAGTTCCACTCTTTTGTGTCCAATTGAGGCCCTTGCTCTCCAAGCTCTAGCTTCATTCTCTTGAGAGCATCAAGCCTACGCGTGCCCGCTCTCCCACTGTTGATAACGAGAGCGACGTAGCGCCATCGCGTGGCACACGCACCGCGTCATCGTCGACGCACTCCTTGCAAAGGGGAGTTTCCTATTTCCTATAGAAGCTAGGTTTAATTACTTTGTTGGCTCTATAGGACTATTGTTTCTTTTATCTTTGTCTTTTGGTTGGGTATTCGCTTTGCGAATTCCCGTCTCCTTCGTGGGACAAAATCCTTCTCGTGGAGAGAAGGGGTTGAGGAACGCTACCCTCGTACTTGTAGCGTGGTTGTATTGAGGTTGAATCACCCTCGTTCAAAGTGATTCGGTTAGTGGATTTGATCAACTAGGTTGATCGAAAAATCCTAACTCGAGAGGGTTAGGTGGTGGTTTTCACCCGGTTTGGGTTTCCACCTAAAAATACCTGTGTACATTTTGTGATTGATTTTTGTGAGATTGCTTTATATTTTCATTTCCGCATTTTATTACGTCACCCCCTCCTGGTAGGGAACTTTCAATTGGTATCAGAGCAGGTCTCGCATTTTCGGCGTTACAAACCGGCGAGGATCTAAATATGGAGGGAAAAGCATTCGTGTGCACCGAAGGACACGACACCTCGCGACCACCATACTTTGCAGGTATAGATTTCACTTATTGGAAAAATCGTATGACTATGTGGTTGCAGGCCAACGACTTCCGGGTGTGGGAAAAATGTGAATCCGCATTTGTGATTCCCAAGAAACCCGCAAGAGGTTACTCAGAAGATCAGGTTCGAAATCTCAACCTCAACGCAAAGGCAATGAATGCCTTGTATTGCGCGTTGAGTCCGAAAGAATTCGAACGAATCCAAGAGTGCACCACCGCTCACGAGATATGGAGGAGGTTGGAAGGCACTCATGAGGAGACGAGTTCGGAAGAAGATCTCGGAGAGAAGGAAACCACGTGCCTTGGTTTCATGGCAATCGGAGAAAGCGACATCGACAGCGAAAGCGACTCCGACAATGAGGTAAACCTGGATTTACAAGATGCTTTTAATGAACTTTTTGAGATTAGTAAATCACTTAGGATAGAAAATAAAAGCATTAAAAAGAACCTTAGTTTTCTTAAAAATGAAAATGATAGGTTAGAAATAAAACTTAAGGATCTAGAAACTTGTCCTAAAAATGATAACCTATTATTAGAAAATCATAACCTCATCAATGAAAATAATAAGTTGATTGAGGAAAATGATAGTCTAAAGTTAGAAATCTATGATTTAAAGACTAAGATGCAAACTATAGAAAAAGAAATTGCATGTCTTAGGGAAAACTCTAACAAACTAATCAATAAAGTAGATGATTTTTATAGCCCTAAGGTTGAGAAAGGATCTCCATCAAGGAGACCTTCTAACAAATCCGGATCCAAGCTTACTTGGATACCGAAGAAAAATCTGGAATCTTGTTTTGTAGGATTCAGGGATAACTACAATACACAGGACTGGACCTACAAACTCAAGGCTGGTCAACTCGAGTTAGGAGAACTAAGGAGTAGACCAAGGAGGAGAACAAGAAGACCGACAAGACGGCGAACAAACGACGGACCCGCCGCACGTCGACCGCCAGATTGGAGGCCGGCGCCAATGCCCGGACCTCCAAGTTACGGATGGGAGCCCCATCCGATGTGGCATCCACCACCACCATTCGGGCCATTTTATTGGCCATGGTAGGTGAGGTAAAACCCTTTACCCTATCTTTTTATCAGTAGCATTTAGATAGGGGAGTTAAAAATTTTATGAGCTAATTGTCAATTTTTAAGGGGGAGATATAAGGTAGCTAGATTTCCTTTAGAAAGGAGGAGAAAAATAATAGCTATCGTATTGTTACAAAAAGGGGGAGGACATTACCTCTGTCAAAAGAAACTCATAGAAGAGCATGTTTTAAGGGGGAGTTATAGGAAATATAAAATCAATTAAACCTTTTTGATAATGTCAAAAAGGGGGAGGATTTTTATGCATTATTATTTACGGTTTTGTCATCATCAAAAAGGGGGAGATTGTTGGTGCTAGAGCACCACGATCATTTGTTTTGATGATAACAAAACACGTGTTATTTAACATTTGCAATTTGAGTCCTAGATTTCAGGTCAATTGCAAATGAAGACGTGTTTAGACGGAGTTCGAGCTCGCATCCAGGACAGATTGGAGGAGCTTGACGGAAAACAGAGGAGGTTCGCGTGGAGCGACAGATTGAAGATAGAAGACAAGAAGAATAGGATAGATTCTTTTTAATCCTTTCATGTACTTTTATCTTTATTTTTCTTGCTCTTTATTTTCCTTAGAAAATTATGTTAAAGAGCCTCAAAGTACCCTAACAGTAGTCCTAGGAACACCGGCACAACCCTAGGATACTTAGGTTTTCTGTAGAACACTTAGAAAACCAATATAGGGTTAAAACAGACTTCCCAGACGTCTAATTCACAAATCAGACGTCTGATAAAGAATTTTAAGACGTCTGACTGTTGTTTCAGACGTCTGATAACTGTTAGGCTGGACATAGTTAGTTCTGTCTGATGAAATCAGACGTCCAGACCTTATACCAGACGTCTTAGGAGACGTCTGATGACTTTGCCAGACGTCCAGTTAGTGGACCGTTGGCTGGCTTAGAAGACACTCAAGAATATGACCGTTAGAGCCTTATCAGACGTCCATAGGACTTCACAGACGTCTGATAAATGACCGTTTTGCCTCGGCTGACCCAAAATCTCTTCTCAGAGATTTTCTAGCCGTTGCAACGTTTGGAAATCAATTCCCACGGTAAAAGTAGGTTTCCAGACGTCCAGACTTAGTGCCAGACGTCCTCTATGTCGTCTGATGGACTTGTACAAAAATCCTGTTTAGATCTGATTCAAGTCAGGGAGAAACCCGCATAGAATCAGACGTCTGACCTTTAAATAAGACGTCTTAAAGTGGCCTTCCAGACGTCTGATGCCAGAATTAGACGTCTGATAACCCTGTGAAGTGTAATCATTGTCCTGATTTCGGCCTGATTCTCTTGGGCTTTACACCCAACGGCTATGGAAGCTTTTCCAAGCCTTCCAAAGCCTTCCTAAGGCCTCTATAAATAGAGGGGAGCCTTTGCAACACAAAACACACAAGATACACACTAAGAGAAACAAGAGACACACCTAAGCTTCTTAGTTCCACTCTTTTGTGTCCAATTGAGGCCCTTGCTCTCCAAGCTCTAGCTTCATTCTCTTGAGAGCATCAAGCCTACGCGTGCCCGCTCTCCCACTGTTGATAACGAGAGCGACGTAGCGCCATCGCGTGGCACACGCACCGCGTCATCGTCGACGCACTCCTTGCAAAGGGGAGTTTCCTATTTCCTATAGAAGCTAGGTTTAATTACTTTGTTGGCTCTATAGGACTATTGTTTCTTTTATCTTTGTCTTTTGGTTGGGTATTCGCTTTGCGAATTCCCGTCTCCTTCGTGGGACAAAATCCTTCTCGTGGAGAGAAGGGGTTGAGGAACGCTACCCTCGTACTTGTAGCGTGGTTGTATTGAGGTTGAATCACCCTCGTTCAAAGTGATTCGGTTAGTGGATTTGATCAACTAGGTTGATCGAAAAATCCTAACTCGAGAGGGTTAGGTGGTGGTTTTCACCCGGTTTGGGTTTCCACCTAAAAATACCTGTGTACATTTTGTGATTGATTTTTGTGAGATTGCTTTATATTTTCATTTCCGCATTTTATTACGTCACCCCCTCCTGGTAGGGAACTTTCAATTGGTATCAGAGCAGGTCTCGCATTTTCGGCGTTACAAACCGGCGAGGATCTAAATATGGAGGGAAAAGCATTCGTGTGCACCGAAGGACACGACACCTCGCGACCACCATACTTTGCAGGTATAGATTTCACTTATTGGAAAAATCGTATGACTATGTGGTTGCAGGCCAACGACTTCCGGGTGTGGGAAAAATGTGAATCCGCATTTGTGATTCCCAAGAAACCCGCAAGAGGTTACTCAGAAGATCAGGTTCGAAATCTCAACCTCAACGCAAAGGCAATGAATGCCTTGTATTGCGCGTTGAGTCCGAAAGAATTCGAACGAATCCAAGAGTGCACCACCGCTCACGAGATATGGAGGAGGTTGGAAGGCACTCATGAGGAGACGAGTTCGGAAGAAGATCTCGGAGAGAAGGAAACCACGTGCCTTGGTTTCATGGCAATCGGAGAAAGCGACATCGACAGCGAAAGCGACTCCGACAATGAGGTAAACCTGGATTTACAAGATGCTTTTAATGAACTTTTTGAGATTAGTAAATCACTTAGGATAGAAAATAAAAGCATTAAAAAGAACCTTAGTTTTCTTAAAAATGAAAATGATAGGTTAGAAATAAAACTTAAGGATCTAGAAACTTGTCCTAAAAATGATAACCTATTATTAGAAAATCATAACCTCATCAATGAAAATAATAAGTTGATTGAGGAAAATGATAGTCTAAAGTTAGAAATCTATGATTTAAAGACTAAGATGCAAACTATAGAAAAAGAAATTGCATGTCTTAGGGAAAACTCTAACAAACTAATCAATAAAGTAGATGATTTTTATAGCCCTAAGGTTGAGAAAGGATCTCCATCAAGGAGACCTTCTAACAAATCCGGATCCAAGCTTACTTGGATACCGAAGAAAAATCTGGAATCTTGTTTTGTAGGATTCAGGGATAACTACAATACACAGGACTGGACCTACAAACTCAAGGCTGGTCAACTCGAGTTAGGAGAACTAAGGAGTAGACCAAGGAGGAGAACAAGAAGACCGACAAGACGGCGAACAAACGACGGACCCGCCGCACGTCGACCGCCAGATTGGAGGCCGGCGCCAATGCCCGGACCTCCAAGTTACGGATGGGAGCCCCATCCGATGTGGCATCCACCACCACCATTCGGGCCATTTTATTGGCCATGGTAGGTGAGGTAAAACCCTTTACCCTATCTTTTTATCAGTAGCATTTAGATAGGGGAGTTAAAAATTTTATGAGCTAATTGTCAATTTTTAAGGGGGAGATATAAGGTAGCTAGATTTCCTTTAGAAAGGAGGAGAAAAATAATAGCTATCGTATTGTTACAAAAAGGGGGAGGACATTACCTCTGTCAAAAGAAACTCATAGAAGAGCATGTTTTAAGGGGGAGTTATAGGAAATATAAAATCAATTAAACCTTTTTGATAATGTCAAAAAGGGGGAGGATTTTTATGCATTATTATTTACGGTTTTGTCATCATCAAAAAGGGGGAGATTGTTGGTGCTAGAGCACCACGATCATTTGTTTTGATGATAACAAAACACGTGTTATTTAACATTTGCAATTTGAGTCCTAGATTTCAGGTCAATTGCAAATGAAGACGTGTTTAGACGGAGTTCGAGCTCGCATCCAGGACAGATTGGAGGAGCTTGACGGAAAACAGAGGAGGTTCGCGTGGAGCGACAGATTGAAGATAGAAGACAAGAAGAATAGGATAGATTCTTTTTAATCCTTTCATGTACTTTTATCTTTATTTTTCTTGCTCTTTATTTTCCTTAGAAAATTATGTTAAAGAGCCTCAAAGTACCCTAATAGTAGTCCTAGGAACACCGGCACAACCCTAGGATACTTAGGTTTTCTGTAGAACACTTAGAAAACCAATATAGGGTTAAAACAGACTTCCCAGACGTCTAATTCACAAATCAGACGTCTGATAAAGAATTTTAAGACGTCTGACTGTTGTTTCAGACGTCTGATAACTGTTAGGCTGGACATAGTTAGTTCTGTCTGATGAAATCAGACGTCCAGACCTTATACCAGACGTCTTAGGAGACGTCTGATGACTTTGCCAGACGTCCAGTTAGTGGACCGTTGGCTGGCTTAGAAGACACTCAAGAATATGACCGTTAGAGCCTTATCAGACGTCCATAGGACTTCACAGACGTCAGATAAATGACCGTTTTGCCTCGGCTGACCCAAAATCTCTTCTCAGAGATTTTCTAGCCGTTGCAACGTTTGGAAATCAATTCCCACGGTAAAAGTAGGTTTCCAGACGTCCAGACTTAGTGCCAGACGTCCTCTATGTCGTCTGATGGACTTGTACAAAAACCCTGTTTAGATCTGATTCAAGTCAGGGAGAAACCCGCATAGAATCAGACGTCTGACCTTTAAATAAGACGTCTTAAAGTGGCCTTCCAGACGTCTGATGCCAGAATTAGACGTCTGATAACCCTGTGAAGTGTAATCATTGTCCTGATTTCGGCCTGATTCTCTTGGGCTTTACACCCAACGGCTATGGAAGCTTTTCCAAGCCTTCCAAAGCCTTCCTAAGGCCTCTATAAATAGAGGGGAGCCTTTGCAACACAAAACACACAAGATACACACTAAGAGAAACAAGAGACACACCTAAGCTTCTTAGTTCCACTCTTTTGTGTCCAATTGAGGCCCTTGCTCTCCAAGCTCTAGCTTCATTCTCTTGAGAGCATCAAGCCTACGCGCGCCCGCTCTCCCACTGTTGATAACGAGAGCGACGTAGCGCCATCGCGTGGCACACGCACCGCGTCATCGTCGACGCACTCCTTGCAAAGGGGAGTTTCCTATTTCCTATAGAAGCTAGGTTTAATTACTTTGTTGGCTCTATAGGACTATTGTTTCTTTTATCTTTGTCTTTTGGTTGGGTATTCGCTTTGCGAATTCCCGTCTCCTTCGTGGGACAAAATCCTTCTCGTGGAGAGAAGGGGTTGAGGAACGCTACCCTCGTACTTGTAGCGTGGTTGTATTGAGGTTGAATCACCCTCGTTCAAAGTGATTCGGTTAGTGGATTTGATCAACTAGGTTGATCGGAAAATCCTAACTCGAGAGGGTTAGGTGGTGGTTTTCACCCGGTTTGGGTTTCCACCTAAAAATACCTGTGTACATTTTGTGATTGATTTTTGTGAGATTGCTTTATATTTTCATTTCCGCATTTTATTACGTCACCCCCTCCTGGTAGGGAACTTTCATATAGATGGTCACGTGGGTCCCAGCAGGTAAGGTCGGAACTTCTCAAGTCCAAAAACTACAACGAGCAATTCTTTCTCTATGACCGTATAATTTCGTTGGGCCTCGTCCAACGTCTTGCTCGCGTAGTAGATCACCACGGGTTTCTCATCTTGTCTTTGTCCCAAGACAACGCCTATGGCAAAATCTGATGCATCACACATAATCTCAAAGTCCTGGGACCAATCCGGGGGCTGAAGTACAGGTGCTGTGGAAACTAAGTCCCGGAGGGTGTGATAAGCCTGAATGCAATCAGAGGTCATGTGGAATATGGCGTCGTTGGCCAGAAGGTCGGTTAAGGGTTTGGAAAGTTTGGAGAAGTCTTTGATGAACCTTCGGTAGAAGCCAACATGTCCTAGGAATGAACGGATCTGCTGGATCGAGCTAGGCGGAGGAAGTTTGGAAATCAAATCAACTTTGGCCCGATCCACCTCAATGTCCCTATGCGATACGATGTGACCAAGGATGATTCCTTCTTGAACCATAAAATGGCTCTTTTCCCAACTTAACACCAAATTAACCTCAATACATCGTTTCAGGATTTTTTCCAAGTTGCTCAAACAATGGTCGAATGAATTCCCAAATACTGAGAAATCATCCATAAAGACCTCCAAGTTTTCACCCACCATTTCTAAAAAAATGACTAGCATGCAATGTTGAAAGGTAGTGAGTGCGTTGCATAGCCCGAACGGCATACGACGGAATGCAAACGTGCCATACGGGCACGTGAATGTGGTCTTCTCTTGATCTTTAGGAGTAATTGAGACTTGGTTATATCCTGAATATCCATCCAGGAAGCAAAAATACTTTTGCCCTGCCAATCTTTCAAAGATCTGGTCAATGAATGTCAAGGGGAAATGATCTTTCTTGGTTGCTTCATTGAGCTTTCTGTAATCAATACACACCCGCCATGAGGTGCTGGTGCAGGTGGGGATGGATTCGCCATGCTCATTGGTAACAACGGTGAGCCTGGCTTTCTTTGGAACCACTTGAGTGGGGCTCACCCAGGGGCTGTCAGAGATGGGGTAGATGATGTCGGCATCAAGCCACTTGATAATTTCTTTCTTAATGACCTCGCGCATATTTGGGTTTAACCGTCTCTGCATCTGGCGGGAGGGTCGTGCCCCATCTTCCAGGTAAATCTTATGAGTGCAATAGGCGGGGCTAATTCCTCTTAAGTCTGAAATGATCCATCCAATGGCGGCCTGATGTTCCAATAGGGTCGCGGTCAACCTGAGTTCCTGATCCTTGGTTAGATGAGAGTTAATAATCACAAGGAAGGTCTGGTCAGGTCCCAGGAAGACATACTTGAGATTCTCAGGTACTGGCTTTGGTTCGGGTGTGGGTGGAACAACAGTTGAAGGGAAAGGGAAAGGCGGGAGTTGATCAGCATCCATCTCCTCAAATGGTGTTGTTTGATGGTAATCAGCCTTACAGATGTCCATGGGTAGAGATGGTGATGGGTCAGAACAGTCATTACTGGATTGGTGGTCTGAGACAGAACTAAGGGTGAGGCATTCCTCGACCAAAGGTTCCACGGGATCATATTCCTTAACACAATCTCAATCAAAAGACTTGGTCCCCCGGAAGATATCCAACTGCATTTTCTTATCTCCGAAGGTGATTTCCATACATCCCGTGTCACAATTGATGTTTGCCTTAGCCGCAGCTAAGAAAGGTCTGCCTAAGATTATGGGTGCATTCTGTAATTTTTCAGGGACTTCCATGTCGAGCACCAAGAAGTCAATCGGAAAATAGAAGTCCTTGACCCATACAATCACGTCCTCGACAACCCCCTTTGGGGTCTTCATAGATCTATCAGCCAACTGGATGGTGACAGGTGTGGGTGTGAACTCTCCGAAACCAAATTGGTGGTACAGGATTGTTGGAATCAAATTGATGGAAGCACCTAAGTCTAGGAGCGCTCTATCAAATGTCATGTCCCCGATATTGTAAGATATCAGGGGTGCTCCTGGGTTAGTTCTCTTGAGCGGAAGGTTGCCTGATATCACGGAACTTGCTTGCTCGGAGAGCACAACCTTCCTAGGTGCTTGAGGTCTTGGCTTACGTTTGGGTGTACAGGCATCCTTTAAAAACTTGGCATAAGTTGGGATGTGCTTGACGGCTTCGAGGAGAGGAATATTAATCTGAACCTGCTTAAAGATCTCCAAAAGCTCCTCAGTTTCTACAACGCTTTTCTTCTTCTTGATTGTTTCCAAGGACTCAGGGTAGGGTGTCTGAACATGGACAGAAACGGGTTTTTCCAGTGCCTCTTCTGAGTCGGGTGCTTCAGCTGGTGAAGTCTCGGGAAGAGTCGACCATCTGGGATCCTGGGTTTTGGTGCCGCTTCTCAAGGTTACCGCATTCGTAGAGGCATTGGGACCATGGGTTGACGAGGATGAAGAAGCACCAAACCCAAGGGGTGTTTGTGGGGCTGGCTGGACCATGTGAGCCTGCCCGGAATTGCCCTGGAACCCTTGAGAATAGGGGCCTCTGTTAATCACATTTCGCGGGTTCGGTTGTGGCTAGGAAGGTAAGGATCTTTGTTGTTTACAGTCTAATAGTTGGCTTAACTGTCCCTTTACTAAGGCCATTTTCTCTTGATGTTTCTGGTTCATTTCTGCCATCATCTTTTTCAGGGTGTCCATTTGGTTCTGCGGGGGAGGGGCCGCCCTATCTGGATTATATGAGGGTCTAACTGGTGGTCCTTGATGATAGGGGGCAAGTTTGGCTGCTGGTTTAGCCTGGGCTGGTTCTGGAATTGAGGTGGTTTCTGGTTTGTCCAACCAAAGTTGGGGTGATTACGCCAGCCACTGTTGTAAGTGTTGGAGAAAGGGTCAGGTTTAGCATAACCTTGGACAGCCTATACATCTTCAAGGATAGCAGATGTTGATGAGGAGGGAAGAGAGTAATCAAGGGTCGAGGGAGCAAAGGTCCCTCCATGAAACGTGGTCAGGGGTTGTTCCAGGTTCAGTTAGCTTAAGGGCTGGACCAAGTCAACATTGTGAGCTCCCTTTGCTAGGGAGAAGGTCTGTAACGGGTTCCTGGTCTGGTTCAGTAGCTCATCTATCTTTTTATCCACCAATTCCACTCGATCTAATTTCTTGGCAATAATGTCCATGTCAACCATTCCAGAATTTGCTTGTACCTCATAAATCCCACCACGGGGTTGATTGGATCGGTTAAACAGGGTCATGGAGGCATTATTGAGCGAATTTTCGCTCATAGACTCGAAGAGCTCAAACGCGCTCTCCTCATCTTTGTTCAGGAAGTTCCCCTCGCATGAGGCATCGACGAAATTCCATAGGTTGCTGTCCAGAATGTGGTAGACGATCTGGGCCAATTGCCACCTTGGTACTTTGTGGTGTGGGAATTTCCTCAAGAGTTCAATAAATCTTTCCCACGCCTCATGGAACTGTTCCCCACCTTGGAGTGTAAAGGTAGTAATGGCTCTTCTGAGGGCATTGGTCTTTCCTATGGGGAAGAATTTCTTTAAGAATGCATGCCTCAGTTCTTCCCAGGTGGTGATGGGTCTACCTAGGGTTCTAAGCTAGTGAGATGCCTTGTCTCTCAGTGAGAAGGGGAACATCTTAATCAAAACAATGTCAAGGCTAATGTTTCTAGGTTTCACAGTTCGGGCTATCCGGTCAAGATCCTCTTGGTGCTAGAAGGGGTCCTCATTTGAGCTTCCATGGAAGTGGCTCTGAATCAGACTCAAGACATTTGGTTTTAGCTCAAAATCATCTCCCCCTTCGGGGATCCTAAGGTGTTGCTCGACTCGAATAGTGGAGGGATTGTAGAAGTCGCAGAGGGGCCTAGGTTGGTCCTGGAATGGTGGTAGATCAGGTGGCAGTTGCCCTTGTGGGCCCTGGAAAGGTGGTGGTGGTTGCCCTTGTGGGTTCTGCAACCGGTGTATGGCTTGCATGATAGTGTGGATCTGTTGCTACTGAAGCCGGTGGTTTGCGTTAATCTGAGCTTGGATGATGGCAATTGTGTCTGGTGGGGGTTGGTCCTCAACCTCATCTACCCTAGGTTCAGCCATGTTTCTAGCAGAATCAAGTCGCCTGGATTTTCATCCCAAAACAAACAACTCGGGATGCAGTGAGCGTCTCCTGTGCATACACTAGAGAAGAACAGGAGGGGATGTGGAGAGTGATAGATGCGAGAAGTGTGTGTTCAACCAAGCAAACAAGCCTAGTCCTTATGGTGTATTCCTTAGGGGACCTAGAAATCTCCAAAAGGGTGATTAAGTTCATAAGCACTGGACTCTCCTTCCCAAAGCTAATATGGCCAGGTTGCTTATGAGGGGATTGCAGGGAAGGTTCTTCCTTTGGCTTGCGCCACCGGTTCCATAGACCCCACAACCGCGGTCGTTTGATACTGCCCCGCAGCTTAGTCACCAGATTCTACTAAGGGAATGAAAGTCAAGTGCCCAACGAACAAAACCTCGCCTCTCGAGACTTAACCCAGTCCTACCTAGGGCACGTCTACTCTATTTTAAAACGGCTAGGATAGTGCTTGTTCTAGAGTTATGTGATGAGGCGTTGATTGGGGTAGTGCCTCTTAGTTTTCCACTTTCAGTGTGTGTGCTCCTATCAAAACATGGTTTTCAAGCAAGGATTTTTTTTTTAAGATGTGGTGTCATTTAATGTTTCATCCTTACTTTTGTGTTTTTTAGGATTGACATGTTTTAATGTTTTCAGATAAGTTTCAGTGGGCACGTCAAGTTTTGCACACAATTTGGTGAAGGTAGATTTCCTTTTGTTGTGTAGAAGCTCAAAAACCTTAATGTACTCATCCTAGTGATCATGCAGCTTCTATTAGATGAGTCGATTTTAGGGTTGAGTGGTGCGGCCCAAGTCAATTCAAGGTGGCTTCGCAAACACCACTAAAAAAAAAGAAGAACACTCCAAGAATCTTAGATTATTCAGAATGTTAGAGTGTATTATTTTTTTTTTTGGTTGGGTGATGTGTTAAGGATGTGGATCAGGCAATCATGCACCACGCCAATTTTTTTTTTCAGTTTTACAATTTTTTTAGATTTTTAAGTAAGCAAACAACCATGGGTGAAGAAATACTCACGACCGGTCCTTGTTGCGCTTACTCTGTTACCGTCACGAGTTGCACTGCTTCGCCATCCAAGCATCGAATTCCTGCAACCATCAAGTAGAAGGAGACAAGGCGTTAGGTGATGTGAGCATGGATGTAAAATGGAAGTGACAAAATAAATCCGTTGCCTCCCAGGCAACGGTGCCAAAAACTGACGTGGCGTGGGACGCGTATGTTTAAAAGAGTCGTTATAGCTTGCGCTTGCAATGTCGGTTTTAAATGAAGAAATGGACGTGAGTCCGAGTGTCGATCTCAGGGAGGTGTGAAAATCTGATTTTTCTTATCACTTAATGTTACGAAAATAACGGGTTTTTGCTTGCGAAAAGTCGTGAGTGAAAAGTGAGTGAGAGAGAGAGAGAGATTAGGGTTAGAATTGTTTCATTCGCAACATGCAACTTAAACATAAAAGAGGGCAAGTAACTAGATAGAACACAACTTCATTTGAAATGCAACTTTAGTTTATAATTAAAACACTAGATAAATGCTTAAACACAAGTAAAGTAAAGCTTAAGATAAAGAGGGAAAGAGAGAAGGAAGACGGCGAGGCAGCCACGGCGGTGGAGAGGGGCTCCGTCGGCGGCTCGTCGGCTTCGGCGATTACAAAGAGGGCTAATGGTGGCTAGGAGTCGGGTAGAACGCTTGCAAGTGGAGTGAATGCCTTCCATGGGTGGTTGGAAGGGGTTTAAATAGGGAGAATGTCTTTCCAAATGAAGAAGGGGTTTTAGCGACGTCCGGGACGTCGCTAAAACCCTTCCCAAAACGTCGGTGAAGCCCCTTACTCGGCGGTCGCTGGTGCGTGCGTGTTCTTCTCTGCACTAAATCCGTGTGCGCGGTTGAGAGCCGTCCAATCGCTGATCGGACGGTTGATGTCGTGCGTGGGACGCGTGCCTGGATCGCGCCCACGCCCCTCGCGTCATCACAGGCATCGGCTTTAGACGTGTGAGATCACGCCGTGTCGCTCCATCCGCTTCGTCTGCTGCTGATCGAGCGGTGGAATTTCCCCGGTGAGCGCCTTCACCTTCTGGTTTTCGTGAGGCGCGATTCGAACCCGCGCAGCGACAGTCGACCGCTGCGCTGCGCCCGCTACTTTGTCGCGGCGAGGGTGAGCGCGTGGGCGGCTCTCAGCCATTCGATCAAAGATCGACGGCTGAGATTCATCCTCCTGGTGAAGGCAAAATCGGGCGGTGGTCTGGATGCAGCGAGCGGGCGCCACGTGGCACGCCGTGGGCTGTTGATCATCATATCAACTGTCAGAACTTCTTGGGCCCATTGCAGGAGCTCCGAATGTCTGATTTGGCCGATTTCGAGTCTGTTGGACTCAGTTCGTCGCTTTGAATCCATCCGTGAGGTCCGATTACTCATCTGAGGCTTGTTTTAACAAGTACTTATACAAATGGCCATTAATACTATTATATAAGCAATCTTGATGTGTGATGCATGCAATGTTCCCATTCCTATTTATGATTTGTTATTTGTGCATTTTGTTCTTAAGATAAACCCCAATTGACAAATTTGTCACCTCAAGATGCAGTGTTATCAGGGGGCATTGAAGGTGAAGCGGGGGTCGATGGCGAAATTTGGGTGGAGTGAAATGATGTAGAGGAATAAGAGATGAGTTTAGAGGGACTTAGGGAATGAGACGGAGGAGGGGGCGTCCGGCTGTGATGGCTAGAGTTGGAGAAGGGGAAATCTCCGGTGAGGGAGAATGGCGACGTCGAAGGGGGAGGGAGCTCCTGGCTGGTATGGCAAGGAGTGAACGACAGAGGGAGGAAGATTCCCTCTTCCTATGGTATGTGGCAGAGGGTGATGAAGGCAAAGTCTAGGAGTCACCGGAGTAGGTTGGAGTAGGCCGGAGGTAGGAGGAGAAGAGGTGTTTTTGGCCTTGAAACTTGCTAAAGAGAGGCTTAGGCAAGAGGGTTCTCTATAGAGCTCAAGGTCGAGCTCTAAGCAAGGAAAAAGACTTGATTTGGCCGTGAAATTGGGGAAAAATATCCCTAATTTCTTTGAGCTTTTCTGACTTTGAGGGTCTGATCTGGAGATTATGAGGCGGTTTGAGAGATTGGGCAACTTCTCGTGGATCTTTCCTTCTAGTTTGGAGGTGATTGAACCTGATTCGTAGCAGAAAATCTCCCTCGAACCTTGCTGAAGATGTGTTCCCACCACCAATTGCGGTAGGGATCAAAGTGAAGAAAATGATTAGAAGTTAGGGGCCCATTTGAAAAAAGTTTGAAACCTGAGGGGCTAAATGTAAGAAATATAATTTTTAAGGACTAAAATGCAAACTAGGTCAAGATGGACTCTGATTGGACTCAAATTTTGGCCTTAGCCTAATTTGGACTCAAGGAATATGATGGTGAACTTGGATTTCAGTTTTGATCACATTTGATTAGGAAATTTGCTCAGAAGCCGAAATTAGGGTAAAATCTCGTCTGAGACTCTGTTCAAGGTCAAAAAAGGTTAAGATGGTCAAAACAAGGGTACCAAACATATTAGAATATTTTTCTATGAATTTTAGGAGGTTTAAATGAATTTTATTCTAACTAGAACCTCTTTAAACTAAGCTGGTCTGAAATTAAAGTTTTGTGTGTTGTTTCGGTTCTTGAAATGCGCAAAACCCTGTTTCTGCCTGTGTGGACCTACTCATTGGAATTTTGTGCTTATTTGACCTTAAATTAACCCCTGAAAAACCCCTTGGTTAATATGTTCTTATGATGTGCTGTTAAAATTATATAATTAACCTCGATTTCCCTTTCTCTTCTTAAATCAAAACAATACGGCATTACCACCATTAGATGATTATGTTGGAGATTTTAACAATCATACCTGACTAAAAGTGACTAGTTAGGGCCTATGATGGTGTTCCCATCACCTTCCGACTAATCCCCTCTTCTTACTTCCAATTCGTGCTTTTCTAATCCCCATGCTGAGTGGGAATAGTGCACGGGGATCAGTTGATCAGGCGAGAACTCCATTGAATCGAGTTGGAGTGGTCCCTGGAACCACATCCCCCAAAGTCACAGAAATGGGGGAATAAGAGAAACCAAGTCCAGGCAATCCAGCAGGGAACCATCCCCGGTGATCAACCATCGACTTTGGGGTTACAGCCGGGCTCGTCAACCATGGCTATACAGATGTATCCTGATGACGCTACCAAGATCATTCGGGTCAGAGCAAACCTTGCACCCTCCAAAGTGTAGGAGCTATTGCTCTTACTTCAGGCTAATGTGGGCAACTTCGTTTGGTTCGTCAATGACGTACCCGTGGTGGACCCATCACCGATTCAGCACCACTTGAACATTCAAGCGGGCACCCACGCAGTAAAGTAGGCACGATGACAAAAGACGGCCAAGCGGTGGCACGCGGCCGAGGCAGAGGTGCAAAAGCTTCTGGATGTGGGATTTATAGAAGAATCCTTGTACCCAGCATGGCTCTCGGACATTGTAATGGTGAAGAAGGCCAACGGCCAGTGGCGCATGTGCGTTGACTTCACCAAGTTGAACGAGGCCTGGCCAAAGGACGAATTCCCCGTGCTGAGGTTAGACTCTCTGGTGGACTCCTGTAGCGGATAATCCCACATGTCCTTCCTGGACGCCTACAGTGGATACCACCAGATTAGCCTTACCCCAACCGACAGGCCCCACACCTCCATCATCACGGATAGGGACCTGTTCCAATTTGGAGTTATGCCCTTCGGCCTAAGAAACGCTAGGGCCACATACCAGTGCCTTGAAAACATGATTTTCGCAAAAATAATAGGAAAGTCATTTGAGGTGTATATCGATGATATGCTCGTAAAGGGATCAAACTTCCCACAGCACCTAGAGTACCTGACCGAGGTGTTTCAAATTCTAAGGAACACTCGCCTCCTCCAGAACCCGCACAAGTGCACCTTTGGGGTCTAGGACAATAAGTTTCTAGGGTTCCTAGTCTCTAGTCGGGGAATTGAGACCAACCCGAAAAAGATCCAGGCAATCGAAGACCTATAGCCACTAGGCGTACTGAAAGGGTTGCAATCGTTGGTCGGCAAGATTGCCTCAGTAGGCCGATTCTTGTTCCAATATTCCGACAAATGCCTACCCTTCTTCGAGTGCATAAAAAAGGGTAAAGGCTACAATGCTGGCCATTGGACTCTCCACTGCCAGAAAGCCCTAAAGGAAGTCAAGAGTGCACTCCGAAGTCCCTCCATCCTGACGGCCCCTAAGCTCGGGGAAGCTCTCTCCCTGTACTTAGTCACCTTCACATCAGCCGTCAGTGTCGTCCTAGTCAGCGATTGGGGCAGAGTCCAGCGGCCCATGTACTTCGTCAGCAAAACCTAACAAGGTGCAGAAGCCAAGTACACAGTCATCGAGTAGTTGGGGCTATCCCTCATTACCGTAGCCTAGAAGCTACGGCCGTACTTTCAAGCCCACACAATAACTGTCCTGTCAAACTACCCCCTCCGGAAAATGCTACACAAGCCCATGGGGTCAGCAAGACAGATCAGATGGGCTATGGAGCTAGTCGAATTTGACGTCAAATATCAACTGCAAAGGGCAATCAAGGCACAAGTCCTAGTGGACTTCGTTGCCAAATTCACCGATCCCGATGCCTCCCTCTCACTCCCCTTGCGACTATACGTCGACAGCTCGTCCATGACAACCGGGTCTGGGGTAGGATAGCCTTGGCCATCCTAGACGGAGCTACTCATAAGTACGCCATAAAATTAGACTTCCCTACATCCAATAACCAGGCGGAATACGAGGCCACGATGGCAGACATCCGGGTAGCAAAATCCATGGGGATCGCCTTGCTTGAGATTCACATGGACTCCTAGTTGGTCTCCAACCAAATAAGCGACGAGTACCAGGCTCAAGATCCGAACATGATGCTATATGCAGGCAAGGTCAAGGAAAAGTTGGGGGATTTCAAAACTGTCTCCATTAGGCAAGTATCCCGAGTGGACAACCCCTTGGTAGACGCATTGGCTAAACTCGCCGTCGCCATCCCTCAGGAGCAAGACGAGGACGTCTGCCTTCAGACTTTGAAAGAGTCAACTGTCCTCGCTCCCAGAACACTCGCGATAGAACGATCCACCTCCTGGATGATGCCTATCATTACTTACTTGAGCTCTGGCGAGCTGCCCTAGGGAGAACCTCAACCTAGGGCCTTTCGCCTTAAGGCCTTGAGGTACACCCTGGTAGAAAGGCAGTCATACAAGCGGGGGTATTCCACCCCCTGCTACGTTGCCTAACTCAGGACGAGGCAAGCCAAGCCCTACAAGAAGCCCATGGAAGCGCCCACGGAAACCACGAAGGGTACAAGGCACTCCTCGCCAGACTATTCCAGGAGGGCTACTTCTAGCCCCAAATGAAGTAGCATTGCAAAGCCTTCATGTGCAAGTGCGACAAATGCCAATGGTTCGCCACCCTGCACCACTTGCCACCTAGAAAGTTGGTACCCATCATGTCACCCATCCCCTTTGCAAAATGGGGCATGGACTTCATCAGTCCTTTCCTGCCAGCACAGGCTCAGAAGTGGTTCATCTTGGTAGTGAAATTGCACTAGAGGGGGGGTGAATAGTGAAATTATATTGTATTGTAATACAACAAATTCAATCACACAATATACTCAATTATTTTTAGGTGGAAACCCAAGATGGGTGAAAACCACCACCTAAGCCAATCCCTTGACTTAGGATTTTCGATCACAAGGTGATCAATCCACTAACCACACTACTTAAACGAGGGTAGTGTACCTCAATTACAATTCCCACCTCCGATCCCTAAACGGAGGTTTCTCTCTTCAAGATGAAGAGACGGGGACCCGACAGGCCGGATACCCAAAATACAGAAATTAACAAGTAAAAATAACACCTATAGAGCACCCCAATAATTTAGTTGCTTTCTTATCTACTAAGCATGAAAAGAACTCCCTGATGATTTGTAGAACGGAGCGAGCCGGGAGTATGGATTTGCCCTTTGATCAGAGTATTAGCACAGCACAAGGGCAAGATGGAGCTTAGAGTAGTGAGCAAGAGATTTTTCTAATGGAATTGTATCTCAAGAGGTGTGTTTTGCCAAAGAAGAGTTGTAGTCTATTTATAGGAAAGTTTGGAACCTTCAAGAACACTTGGGAGAGCTCTTCTAGCCGTTGGAGACAAATCCCAAGAGTTTAGGACGAAATCCACACAAAATCAGGGCAATGATGATTCTGACAGCAACATCAGACGTCTAATTTTAATATCAGACGTCTTACAGGACGTCTGATTTTTACTATGGTCGTCTAATATTGCAGGATATCCTTAACGGACTCTATTGGATCAAAAGAAGGACGTCTGATATTATGTCATAAGACGTCTGATTATTTTACTGGACGTCTAATGAATGGTACATTCGTTCCTGTTATCATCGGATCCAAACAGGGTTCTAGGTTTAGAGGATCAGACGTCGTTATGGACGTCTGAGGACATTACCAGACGTCTGGAAACCTAAATACTCTTCCTTCCTGCTTCTGCCAAAAGATTATGTGGCCGTAGACAGATACGCACAGAAAATCATGGCCAACGGTTCAAAGGCAGACGTCTGTAAGTGTGTCAAGACGTCTAGAAATTATTTTTGCCGATAAAAAGTCTAACGGTTAGTATGAGGACGTCTGGGTAAAGGATCATACGTCTGTGAACGGTTATCGACGTCTGAAAGTGAGGTCCTTCGACTGATGTTTATGAGGAGATGAACAAAGGCAGAAATATTTGAAATTAGACGTCTGATACACATGTCAGACGTCTTATGATGGAAAATCAGACGTCTGGACTTTTTAATGGATGTCTGATAAAAGTATAAGTGTTGGGTTTTTTTGTTTCTAATTTATCCTAAGTGTAGAGAGCCTAAGTTAGCTATTTATAGGTTATGTTTGGGGGCTCTTTACAGTGTTTCTAGACTCAAATAAGATGAAAATTACAACCTTTGAAAGTTTACATGAAAAAAGCCTAAGACCTAATACTTTTGCTACTCGTCTTCACGCTTTTAATCTCCCGTCTTGGAAAGCTTTTTGAATTCCTGCAAATATGTTATTATAGAGAGAAAACAATATGCTACGCTTTATTTATTATTTCATTTTCTACATTTTGTAAAATCATCAAAATATTTTATATGAGTAGTTGTACTAACAATCTCCCCCTTTTTGATGATTTTCAAAATATAGCTGTAGGTTCCTCTTTCCTCCCCCTAAAGGTTGTACTTGATAGCCTTTATCTATTTATTATTCCTTAATTTCTTACCTACATTCTTCTCCCCCTTTTTGAATATCATCATGAAGGGTTGTTGAAAGGGAGTCAAAATCCAAACTACAAGAGTAATATCTACAAAGTAGAGTGCGTGAATAAAATTGCATGTTTAAAAGATGACAAGGCATTAAGGAGAATTGATTAGGAATAGAAATATTTAAGCATGGACTAGCTATTTGTTCCCAAAAATATTAAGTAGAGGGTCAAGGCCTCTTAATACAAACTTAGAATAAAAGACAGAAAAATAGAAGCACTAAAACTATTCTTCTTGATCTTGGCGGCGGCGGCGACGAGCGGGTCCTTGTCCTATCTGCAAATTTTGAACATCTGATCTAAGTTCGTCGATGTCGCGGCGCATGCTTCCCATGTAGGTGTACATCTCGCCGGTTCGACGCAGCAGGAGGGAGATGCCGGAGGAGAGGGAATCTGTGGCTGGATCCCATGCTTCATCAAAGCTCGAGCGGGGAGCTTCTATTTGAAGGGGCCGTGGTTCATGGAAGTCTGGAAAGGGTGGAAGGGGCTCTTCTTCCATGGGTTCGTCGGCGGGCTCAAGATGTTCTCTAAGTATATGCATCTTGGCGGCTGTGGCCCGGTTGTAAGGCTCAATTTTCTTGTCAACTGCTTGGTCAGTTATGGAAATCCGATGGGATGAAAAGATTTTGGATAGAATAGACCCAAACGGAAGTGATGCCCCATGGTCCTCATTCATGACGCGAACAATGAGGCGGCAATAATTGAAAGGAATATGACGAACGGCCGCAAAAAGGAGAGCCTTGTGTTGGCGTGAGATGTAATCAAAGCCTCCTGATTTGTTTAGGAGGTCCCACCCAAAAATGCGAGAGAGTAGACGTGGAAGGGGTTTGAGATTTTTGCACGGTAGAGTGCCAAGGTTTTCAGCATATTTTTCCGGGAGAACTAACTCTTGATTGATGATTTCAGGGTCGTATTGCCTCAGTATGTCATTGAAATCATTTCCCTCATCGGGGATGGCTAGAAGGTCAGAGATAGTTTCAGATGTGATGTGTATTTCACGACCAAATAGGCGGGTATGGAGTTCAAGTTCATCGTTGCTGTAGTCCTCAACGATGTTGGCATAAAAGAGACGGCAAAGATCAGGGAACACACCAAGAGTTCCAATGCCGGAGTGGAATTGACGGTCAAAATATTGGAAAAGATGGAGAGTTTGGAAGTGTTCCCGAAGGTTCAAATGGGCAAAATCATTCCAAACAATAAAACGAGGGCATTTAACTTTGGCATTCGCGAAACGACGAAATCGCTGCCTAGCGATGTCACCCCGCAATTGATCTGCCAAATAAGTGGAAGAGGAACTGGAAGATCCCTCAACTTGCTTACTACGGGGAGGCATATTTGGTGGAATGGGTGGTTAGGTTTAGGAGAAAAGAGTGGTGAGTTGAGGATGGAATACCTGCAAAAAAGAAACAACCATTCAACCAAGCAACATTCACCCAAAACATAGTTTGAAACACTGTAATCATCATGAAAAAAATATGTGGCAGTATGCCTTGAGGCAATACAACCTGCCATGTAGTTGTGGCAATATACCTTTGGATGCAAGCCACTAAAAAGTCGGCTTGATCCTCATGAGGTACCCTTGCCATGGAAGATGCAGCTAGGGCTAAGAAGGTTTTCTTGACCGAGGGTTAGGGCTGACAATGAAATGCACATGTAGGTCAAGTGAATCAAGAAGTGAACTAGATGCTACAAGGCCGTGGGTAAAAGGAGTATGAAAATGCCCTAGGCGTTGAGAGGGTATACCCACGGGAGGAGGGAAGCCTCCAAATGCGCGGTCGAGAGGCAGGGACGACGCGCGTAGAGGAGCAGCAGTTCCGTCAGTCGTCGAAGAGGCGCGACGGTCGTCTGGCTGCGAGCAGAACTTCGCCAGCTGCTGCTGTGGGCCGTCGGGTGTGAGGGAGAGCGGCGCGCAGATCGTGTGGGGTAGGGATTTTGGACAGGAGAGTGGGACCTTTGCGAAGGGGATTTTATATCCCAAGGTCACCGAGCAAGTCTCCCCCTGAAGTTGGGGAGATTTGCATCTCAAACCGTCCAGAGAAAAGCCGCGACGCGCAGATTTTTCCCCGATCAGACGTCTGTCAACGATGTCAGACGTCGGGATTTGGCAGAGGAATTTTTGCCTATTTCAGGGAGACGTCTGTTTTATTCATCAGACGAATAATCAGACGACTAATTCTAATATAGACGTCTGATTTCTGCAGGAATCCTCCCCAGCAAAAACATTTATTCTCCAGGTTGTCGTCTGATTTCTTACTCAGACGGCAATGAAGACGTCTAAATTTAATATTAGACGTCCGATTTCTGCAGACAGACCTTCCTGGATTTTCGTTAAAAGTTACAGGGTCGTCCGTTTTTCCTGCCAGACGATTCATACGACGTCTAGCCATATATTCAGACGTCCGACAGGCAGTACATGTTCTGTCTCCGAGATAGACGTCTGTCAACACATTTGGACGACAGTTCAGACGTCTGTGTGGAGTACCAGACGTCTGAAATTACTATTTTGTTATATATAAAATCGTCGTCTGTCCCAGATGTTTAGACGACGGATTTTAATGTATAAGACGTCTGATTATTTAATCAGACGTCTGATATTGGACAGAGTGTGCATTTGGATGTTTGAATGAAGGCTTAGTGAAATCAAGGTTCAATCTATGCTCATGACAAAAGAGGTTCCATTAAAACACTAAATTCTTCAAATATCACTTAGCTTACATATGCCTAGTTTCCTACGTATATAATTAAAGCGATCATAATTCAAAGGTTTAGTGAAAATATCAGCTAACTGCAGTTCAGTACAAATAAATTCAACTTCGATTTCTCCCTTAAGTACATTGTCTCTTAGGAAGTGATGTCGAACATCAATATGTTTTGTGCGAGAGTGATGTACGGGATTTTTCGAGAGGTTGATAGCACTAGTATTGTCACATAATATTTTTATCTTATTAAATATCAGGTTAAAATCCTTCAAAGTACTTTTCATCCAAAGTACTTGGGAACATGCTAGTGCAGCGGCTATGTATTCAGCTTCTGTAGTTGATAAAGCTACACTAGATTGTTTCTTTGAGAACCAAGAGACTAGTGATTCGCCTAAGAATTGGCACGTCCCACTAGTACTTTTCCTATCAGTGCGGCTACCTGCGTAGTCCGCATCGCTATATGTAACTAAGTTGAATTGTGGACTCCTAGGGTAGAATAAGCCATAATCAGATGTGTCAACTAGATATCTAAATATTCGTTTTACAGCATTTAGGTGTGATTGTTTAGGATTTGATTGAAACCTAGCGCATAAGCAGGTACTAAACAAAATATCAGGTCTACTGGAAGTTAAATACAGTAAAGATCCAATCATGCTACGATAGAGCTTTTGATCTATGGGCGTACCTGATTCGTCCAAGTCTAAGGAAGTTGTGACACTCATAGGAGTGTTCTTCCCTTTACTTTTGTTCATATCAAATCTCTTCAACATCTCCTTTGTGTATTTAGATTGACACACAAAGGTTCCAATCTCGAGCTGAGTGATTTGCAAGCCCAAGAAAAACTTGAGTTCACCCATCAAACTCATTTCGAATTCTTCCTGCATAATTTCTGAAAACTTTCTACACATAGATTCATTAGTAGCACCAAATATAATATCATCTACATATATTTGAACTAATAAAATGTCTTTTCCTTTTCTTTTAATGAATAATGTGGAATCAGCTTCCCCTATAGAGAATTTTGCATTTAACAAGTACTCTTTGAGCCTTTCATACCAAGCTCTAGGAGCTTGCTTTAGACCATATAGTGCCTTGTTTAATTTGTAGACAAAATGAGGCTTATCATGAGACTCAAAACCAGGAGGTTGTTTTACAAAAACTTCCTCCTTAATGAATCCGTTAAGAAACGCGCTCTTAACGTCCATTTGAAAGAGTTTAAAGCCAAGAAAGGCGGCATAAGCAAGAAGCATGCGAATTGATTCGAGTCGAGCTACGGGAGCGTAGGTCTCATCAAAATCAATTCCTTCTTCTTGGTTGTACCCTTGTGCTACCAACCGAGCCTTATTTCGAATAACTATACCGGATTCATTCAACTTGTTCCGGAATACCCATTTGGTACCTATTACCGTTTGCCCTTCAGGCTTAGGTACTAGATCCCAAACTTCATTCCTTTGGAATTGGTTGAGTTCCTCCTGCATGGCCATCATCCAAGTTTCTTCGGAGCATGCTTCCTCGACACTCTTCGGTTCAACTTGAGATACAAAGGCGGAGAGACCAAAGGTGCAACTAAAACGAGATCGGGTTTTAACGCCATCAGAAACACTTCCAATGACTTGACTTTCGGGATGATCCCTTTGATATATCCAATCTTTTGGAAGATTATGGATATTGGAGTTTGGAATGTTAGACACATCAATAGTAGAATCATCTTCATCATCCATATTGACTCGGTCAATGGAGGAATGAGGAGATTCATCGAAGGAGACATGAAGGGTTTCCTCCACTGTTAATGTGGTCTTGTTAAAAACCCGATATGCCTTACTACGTGAGGAGTAACCAATAAAGATGGCTTCTTCACCTTTGGCATCAAATTTATCTAAATTAGAGCGGGTATTCAAGACAAAACATCGACATCCAAAAACTTTAAAATAACTAATTTTGGGTATTTTCCCATAGTATAGTTCAAAACAAGTTTTTCGCAATCCGGATCGAATTAAGGTGCGATTTAACACGTAACAAGCCGTGTTAACCGCCTCAGCCCAAAAATACTTCGGTAACCCCGAGTCTATGAGCAATGTTCGAGCACATTCTTGAAGAGTACGGTTCTTTCTCTCAACCACCCCATTTTGTTGAGGTGTTCGAGGAAAAGAGAACTCATGAGCAATACCGTGCTCCAGACAAAAATCATCAAACAAGGAATTTTCAAACTCGCCCCCATGATCACTACGGATACGAGTGATTTGGTAGCCTTTTTCAGTTTGAATTTTCCTACAAAAAATAGAAAAGACAGAAAACACTCTTTCTTTAGATCTCAAGAAGGAGACCCATGAAAACCTCGAAAAATCATCTACAATTACAAGGCAATATTTGCATCCACTGAGGCTCTCATATTTTGTTGGTCCAAATAGATCTAGGTGAAGTAGTTCTAAAGGTCTTGATGTGGATATAACTTCTTTGCTTTTAAAACTAGATTTTATAATCTTACCTAATTTACATGAATCACAAACAAGCTCATTTAAAAATTTTCTTTTAGGAAGACCTCGGACTAGTTCATGTTTAGCTAATTTTTGAACCAGCTTCATATGAACATGTCCTAGTCTTTTATGCCATATACTTAACTCATCATTTGCTATAAGACATTCATAAGTGCCATTTTTATCAAATTCTACAACATAAATGTCTTTAAATCTAGTTCCCTTAAGAAGGGTTTCATTGGTTAATGCATGCATAATTTCAAACATTTTAGAAGTAAACACTACTTTAAAACCCTTATCACATATTTGACTTACACTTAAAAGATTATGTTTTAGACCTTTAACTAGAGAAACATTTGAGATGGGAGAGAGAGGGTTACCTATTTTACCAAGGCCAATAATATGACCCTTGTGGTTGTTGCCAAATGTAACTGTTCCTCCATCCGTAGGTTGGAGGTCCAAAAATAGGTGCTTGTCTCCTGTCATATGTTTGGAGCATCCGGAGTCCATCACCCATCGGCCTCCTTGGTGGTGGAGGTTTCCTTGTCTTCCTCCTTGTAGACCTTCTTCCTCCTACAAAAGATCTTCGATTGTGACTTGGTGTTTCTATAGGTCTTTCTAATTTGAGTCGTCCATCCTTCATTTTGTATATCCAATTTTTGACATTATGATGTCCTTTCATCCCTACAAAACAAAGTGAGAGTTGTCTTTTCGGTATCCATTGTAAAGTGGATCCGTATTTGTTAGTGTTCTCCTTTAGAGGAGGGTCCCTTTTTGGCTCACTTTGACTAGGCTCATAAAAGCCTAATCCAAATTTACTTGAGGAAGGTTTTTGATGGGCAATGAGTTTGTCCAAGTTATCCTTCCCCTTTGTAAATTTAGCTAGGTCCTCAAGAAGTTGGTTTGACTTTTCTTTGAGATGATTTATCTCTATTTTCATTATATCTAGTTTATCTTCTAATGCCCTAATTTCTACTCTAAGTAAGCCATTTTCATCCTTTTTAAAAGAGTTTGATTTTTCAAGCACATGGATTTTGTCGAGTAATTCTTCTCTATCTAAAAATTTTTGTTCACTCATTGCTGTATACAAATCATTTGTTAATGACTCTTTCTCAATCATTAGATTTTTTATTTGCATATTTAAAGCAATGGTTTCTTTTGTAAGAATTAGATTCTTTTCTTCAAGATCATTGATTAATCTCTTATTTTCTAACTTTTCTTCTTTTAAAGCCTTGCTTTGGGTTTTAGTTTTCTTAAGATCTATATATAGTGAATCAAAGGCATCTTGTAATTCATCCAAAGAGTAGGGGTTTACCTCAGGTTCCTCAGATTCAGACTCGGAACCATCATTTGTTGCCATTAGTCCCAAGCATGCCGTTTCTTCATTTGTTTCCTCCTCCTCTTCTTCTTCGGAGGTGGAGTCATCCCATGTTGCTTGAAACGCCTTCTTCTTGAATCCTTTCGATTTGGAGATCTTCTTGTAGTCAGAAGGCTTCTTGTGTTTCTTCTCATCATCCCTTTTGAGTAAGGGACAATCTTTCCTTATGTGACCTCTCTTTTTGCAATTATAGCAAATTAGAGGATCTTCTTCTCTTTTCTTTCCCTTGATCTCTCTTCTATTTCTGAGAAACTTTTTAAACTTTTTAGCTAATAAAACAAATTCTTCGTCATCGGTACTTACCTCATCATCCGACGTAGCTTTGAAGGCTAAGGTCTTCTTCTTTGGCTCCGATGAGGTTGATTTCTTCTTTTGCTCCATTTTTGATTCGTAAGCCATGAGATTCCCAAGTAGATTTTCCATGTCTAGATCCTCTACTTGGTTGGCTTCTTCTATTGCCGTTACCTTTTGCTCCCACTCAGGTCCAAGGGAGCGAAGGAGCTTCCCTTGAAGCTCCCCCTTTATAAATGTCTTTCCTAAAGACTTGAGGTTATTCACGATTAACGTGAATCGGGTGTACATGTCCCCAAGTCTTTCATTCTCCTTCATAGAGAAAGCTTCGAATTCCTGTGATAGCAAGTTTATCTTTGAGGATTTAACTTTAGATGTACCTTCGTGAGTAACCTCCAAGGTTCTCCAGATCTCGTGGGCGGTTTCGCATTGGCTGATGCGGTTGAATTCCTCCGAGCTGAGAGCGCAGTAGAGTGAGTTCATTGCCTTGGCATTCAGTCCAAGGTGATGGATTTGCTCCACTGTGTAACCAGTTTCTGGTTTCTCGGGAATGACGTATGCGGATTCGCATTTCTCCCAAATGGAGAAATCGTTGGCTTGAAGCCACATCTTCATTCTCAGCTTCCAGTAGGTGTAGTTGGTTCCTTCGAAGAGTGGTGGTCGAGTGGTGGATTGCCCCTCCAATCTGCTTGTGGAAATCGCCTTCCCCTCCATGTGATCTTTCCGCGGATGTTACTCTTGTAGGCGGAAAACCTGCTCTGATACCAAATGAAATTGCACTAGAGGGGGGGTGAATAGTGAAATTATATTGTATTGTAATACAACAAATTCAATCACACAATATACTCAATTATTTTTAGGTGGAAACCCAAGATGGGTGAAAACCACCACCTAAGCCAATCCCTTGACTTAGGATTTTCGATCACAAGGTGATCAATCCACTAACCACACTACTTAAACGAGGGTAGTGTACCTCAATTACAATTCCCACCTCCGATCCCTAAACGGAGGTTTCTCTCTTCAAGATGAAGAGACGGGGACCCGACAGGCCGGATACCCAAAATACAGAAATTAACAAGTAAAAATAACACCTATAGAGCACCCCAATAATTTAGTTGCTTTCTTATCTACTAAGCATGAAAAGAACTCCCTGATGATTTGTAGAACGGAGCGAGCCGGGAGTATGGATTTGCCCTTTGATCAGAGTATTAGCACAGCACAAGGGCAAGATGGAGCTTAGAGTAGTGAGCAAGAGATTTTTCTAATGGAATTGTATCTCAAGAGGTGTGTTTTGCCAAAGAAGAGTTGTAGTCTATTTATAGGCAAGTTTGGAACCTTCAAGAACACTTGGGAGAGCTCTTCTAGCCGTTGGAGACAAATCCCAAGAGTTTAGGACGAAATCCACACAAAATTAGGGCAATGATGATTCTGACAGCAACATCAGACGTCTAATTTTAATATCAGACGTCTTACAGGACGTCTGATTTTTACTATGGTCGTCTAATATTGCAGGATATCCTTAACGGACTCTATTGGATCAAAAGAAGGACGTCTGATATTATGTCATAAGACGTCTGATTATTTTACTGGACGTCTAATGAATGGTACATTCGTTCCTGTTATCATCGGATCCAAACAGGGTTCTAGGTTTAGAGGATCAGACGTCGTTATGGACGTCTGAGGACATTACCAGACGTCTGGAAACCTAAATACTCTTCCTTCCTGCTTCTGCCAAAAGATTATGTGGCCGTAGACAGATACGCACAGAAAATCATGGCCAACGGTTCAAAGGCAGACGTCTGTAAGTGTGTCAAGACGTCTAGAAATTATTTTTGCCGATAAAAAGTCTAACGGTTAGTATGAGGACGTCTGGGTAAAGGATCAGACGTCTGTGAACGGTTATCGACGTCTGAAAGTGAGGTCCTTCGACTGATGTTTATGAGGAGATGAACAAAGGCAGAAATATTTGAAATTAGACGTCTGATACACATGTCAGACGTCTTATGATGGAAAATCAGACGTCTGGACTTTTTAATGGACGTCTGATAAAAGTATAAGTGTTGGGTTTTTTTGTTTCTAATTTATCCTAAGTGTAGAGAGCCTAAGTTAGCTATTTATAGGTTATGTTTGGGGGCTCTTTACAGTGTTTCTAGACTCAAATAAGATGAAAATTACAACCTTTGAAAGTTTACATGAAAAAAGCCTAAGACCTAATACTTTTGCTACTCGTCTTCACGCTTTTAATCTCCCGTCTTGGAAAGCTTTTTGAATTCCTGCAAATATGTTATTATAGAGAGAAAACAATATGCTACGCTTTATTTATTATTTCATTTTCTACATTTTGTAAAATCATCAAAATATTTTATATGAGTAGTTGTACTAACAGGTAGCTGTCGACTACTTTTCCAAGTGGGTCGAGGCTGAGGTAATGGCCGGCCCCACAGCCGACAGGGTCATATCCTTCGTCCGAAAGAGCATCATAGCTCAGTACAGGATACCTCACTACATAGTCACGGACAACAGAACCCAGTTTGCTTACAAAAAATTTGAAGAATTTTGCACCAACTGGGACATCTGTTTGTGCTTCTCGTCAGTGGGTCATCTTCTGGTGAATGGGCAAGCCGAAGTAACCAACTGCACCATCATCTTAGCACTCAAATGCTGACTAGATTCAACCAAAGGGAGATGGGCGGAGGAACTTCCAGACATTCTTTAGGCATACAAGACTTGCTAGAGGGCTTTCACAGGATACACACCATTCAGCTTGGTATACGGCATGGAAACCCAACTACCCATCGAAATAGTCCTCCCCACCTGCAGGATGCAACTTTACAACTTGGCCACCAACGATGATTAAGTTCACTTATCCCTAGACCTCCTAGATGAGCTAAGGGCCAAAGCATCTAAGACGACCCTCAAGTGTAATGAAGCCACAATCGCCTCATACAATAAGCACGTCAAGGCATGGAAGTTCTCTCAAGGAGACTTGGTTCTACATAAGTGCGAAGTCTCCATGCCGACCTAGTCGGGTTAAAAGCTAGACCCGTCATGGGAAGGGCCGTACAAGATTCGTAAAGACAGTCCAGGTGACTTCTACGAATTACAAGCCCTAGATGGCAGGGATATCCCTCTTACTTGGTTTGATCACAACTTACAAATGTATCATATATAAAGGTCCATGAGCAATAAAGAGAAGAGATCTTTTCTTTCATTTTAATAACTTTGTCTTTTACATCCCTCTCAAAAAAAAAAAAAAAAAAAAACAGGAGACAGAAAAGGCAACAAGGCAAACATCGTCGAAGGATTCTACTCCTACGGGTCAAACATGTCTCGACTAACTGCAGGCAAATGGCAGAGCAGACTAACAAACCCCTGTAATCGGGCTGACGACCTTTGCCAGGCTTGCCCCCTCAGCAACTGGCGACGCTGCCTTCAAGGTAGCTGTACGAGCAACCCTATTGCCAGGCGACCAATTCGCAGGTGGTTCCGTGCGCCTGTTGTCAACAATACGACCAACCCCCTTGAGGTGGTCATATTCTAACATTAGTTGGTCAATCGACCAGCTGCACACCTCCTTCGCGGAGACTTGTTTCCCCTCTATAAGGGCCTAGATGGAAGTCATAGTCTGCCTCCCGATATCCCATGAAAGCTCCTCCCAGATCGGTCCCATAGATTTGCCCCTGGTGAAGAAATCTATGACCACCTCAGCATCCAGCTTCGAACTTTCTGCCTCCTCTGCAGGTTCCTCCGCCCCATCTAACTCTGCCACCCTTAAGCCCCGTTCGAACATGAGCTCCTGGGCTTCGACGAGGTTGGCCTTCAACCTTTCCGCATCCACCTTCGCCTTCTCTAGGCTTGCTTGCATGAAGGCAAGTCTATCGATTGGCGTGCTCAGACGAACGTACTCCTCCTTGAGAGCCCTCTTATACCCCTCCATGGAGGAAGAGTGCTCAGCCTTGAGCATATGCACCTCCTCCTTCAAGGAAGCGTCCTTCGCATAGGCGACCGGGAGGCGCTCAGATAGGTCCCCCAGAGCCACTAGATAGGTGCAACGCCCTGATGAATGGTTACTCATCATAGCTAAAAAGCTAAAGTTAAGCTAGAAACTAGGTTAAACAATACCAAATTAACACATAAAAAGGGTTAAGTGTGGGAATCAAAGAAAAAGACCTAAAACATTAATTTTGTGTTAAAATTGCATAATTAGGTCATAAAACAAGATATTCTTGAGAAAAAGGTCAAATGATGATCCGAGTATAAATTGAACACACAAACATGTTTAAAAGTTCAAATCAAAAGTGCAATTAACTTCCTAAATGTTCAATTAGGCATATATAAAAACTTGAAGGCACTTGGACATCATTAAGGTTTTGAAATTTAGGATTTACATTTAGGTCCTTTATGCATTACATTGCCTTCATTAGAAAACTTCTGAGGACTTATTTATAACACGTAGGGACCTCTGTAAGCCCTTAGGGACCATTCAGTTACTACTTTCTACCACTTATGGGCCTAACTGCTAATTTCTACCCCTTCGTAGAAGGGCTCACCCTGCAAATTCACCTTTAGAACTCAGCACCTGAAGCTTCTGCGCGTGCACTGTAGCACGCGAAGAACACGTGCATCGTCGACTGTCCGTTCTCACTTGATCTTTATCTGCAGCTTGATCTGATTTGAAGCTTCGCGTGAAGCGGCGCGTGTGCTCACCCCAACCCCCAGATCCCATCCTACGGTCTGATTTCATCTTGGAAGCCCCGCGCATTCTCTCCGCTCATCCTTGCCACCCTTGCCATTCATGCCTAATTTCACCTGCGCGATGCTCTGAATCACTTGATTGGCTACTTAAGCACCTTAGTGGTCGTGCACGCAGGGGATCGCCTCCTCTCCTACTTGCTTGAGAGCGATCCTTTCTTCCCCTCCAGTTCTCCTAATCTATTCACACGCTTCACCTTTGACAGAAGTGTAGTTTTTTACCTCCTTTTCCTCCTCGTCGCTAAGGATGACGTACACTTGAGGACGACCCAGAAGCCTCACTAGCAGGTTTTTCATTCACTGGAGCTCCCCCTCTTCCTCTCCATCCTCCGGGTGGTGACCCATAGGTCCCATTCTTCCTTTTAGAATAGTTTTACTATTTTGTAGTTTATCTGTAGCTTTAGTTAGGTAGATTAGAGTAGAATTAGAGTTAGAATTAGTGATTGATCTAATGTTCTGTTAGTTTAGAATTAAGAGTAGATTTATAATTAGAATTTCCCCCCTAACACCTCCTCTGATCATTCCAGATCAGAGGGGAAGTTTTCACATAGTCATCATTGACCATTTTTCTCCCTCTACGCATTTTTCATTTCGCTTCTGATTCCCGCGACTTGTTTTTTGCAATTCACCTACTCATAAGACCTAATTTTAGATCTGATTGGTTTCCAATTTCAGATCTGAAATTAAAGTCGAAAGACATATTAAGGGCTTTCCATTCATCCCATTTTTATCACAAAAGCCCCTGATCTGAGCTATAAATTGAATCAATGTGTCGGATTTTCTTGGATTTTAGATTTAAAGGATTTGGATTCATGTGAGCTTTGAATGTTTTGATTCAACAAACTAAAATTTTCTTATTGCAATTCTCTGTTTGGCTGGGAATCTGAGGTGATTCTAAGATCAAAATTCACCTCAGATGAGCCATAATCTGATATGAATTTGTTGTGAGGATTTGAATATTTTTAACGCAGATTTGAGACTCTACCTTGCATCTTTTAGTTGATTTTGAAGAGTAATCTGATTTTCTAACCTAAGGAATTCTCCATATTCCTTAAGGTTTCAGGATCCTGGGATTTGAATCTTTATTTTAAAGTGACTGATTTAGCTCTTTCTACATGTTGTCTATAGCATTAGAAATAGCTAGATCAGATCTCTTTCAGATTTGATTTGATGAGATGTATTGACAAGGGATTTTGATCTGTATTCCCAAGTGATTCTTCATGCGAATTTTAAACCCTTGTTAGATTGTGAATTCTGATTTATTTTTGAGTGTTAGAATCCTAGATTTATAGCAAAGTGTTGCAAGGGTAGCTACATTCCCACTGTCCTCAGTATCTAATTTCTCAACTCATTCATATTGAATTCCTAATCAGGTTGTCTATAGTCTGATCTAGAATTTGATTTTATGATATAAGTTATTAGGTAACTGAATTTGAGTTTCCTCCCTATTGCAGACTTGATTTTATTCCAGATGGATTAACTACAGTAGCAGTCAAGCCGTCTAGAGTTCAATCTGGCTTGCTGTAGTGATTGGAGTTCAAGTGTGTTATGCTGTGCATGTGCTGCTGGATTTCCAGCAGATGAGCTTCTGCAGCTGCTTTGTTGCTGTGTTTCCTGTTGCCTTGCTGCTGCAGCAGATTTATGTTCTGGAAAATGAGGACAGTAGCCTAGGATGTAGTTGGTTAAATAGCTGAGTGATGTTTAATGTTGTGTTTAACTTGTAGACAAGCTTTCCTGTGTTGCAATTGATTTTTAACATCCTTTGAATGCTTGTACCTTTATTTTTAAGTCTTTGTCAGCTAGAATTTATGCCTAACTATCTATTAAGTTCAATTAAATGAAATTCAAGCTGATTGGTGTGCTTAGGTCTTTATATCTTTGCTATATTTCATACTAAATATGTTCAAGGCAGTTCATTTTTTTTTTACCCTTTGAGTTCCATCCTAAGCCTTTAGGATTCATTAGAAAATCCTTGAAAGGCTTAGGATGAGTGAGATTTGAAATTCAATAAAAATCAGATAAAAAACTTTAAAAAATAAAATAAACTTGTTTGATTGAAGATTAGGTATTTCCTTAAGTGTATACCAAGTTTTATGGTAATTCAAACCCCCAGCTTCGTAGAATTTACCAGCCAACACTGTATACTATGGAACTTAATAAAAGAAACATAACATAAAAAAACCAAAAACATATTTTTTTCCTCATCCACTTCTTTTCCTCTCTTCTCCTACTTTCACAAAAGATATAAAACCCATAAAAAGCTGAAAAAAACTCAAAAATACTTAAAAATCCTTTGTATACTATGTACATAAGTGTATATATAAGGTATATAGAGAGCTCATTTATCTATAATGTAAATCATACATATATAAGGTATAAATAACTCATGTATATACTGTAGTATATAAATTAAGTATTTAGGTTAGATTACACTGTATATAACTAAATTAAATAACTATTTATTAATTAAACTAACTTATATGTACTATTAGGCTATATAGATTATTAAACATTATAAATAACAATATTAAGTTATAATACTGTATATACATATTTATCTGTATATAATAAACATATTTAACCCTATACCATAATGTAATTATATATATAGAATAAATAATTAATTTATTAAGTTAATAGTTAAGTTATTAGATTAAATCAAAATAAATTAGTAATTTAAGTTAAAACTAAGTTAATTGATACTGTACAATTATACCACTATATTTGAAGTAAATTAACATAATTTAAGTAGGTTTATAATGTTTATATTGTTTATACTTAATTTATAAGCAAAACAGTCCAAAAAGTGGCTAATTAAATATAAATAAAATAAAAATAAAACTTGTAAAATACAATAAAATATCTATTAAAATACTTTAACATATATACTAACTCTGTATAAGGTCAATTAGACCATATAATAACTAATTTATACGTAATTAAAGAATAAAACCTAAATTTAGTTATGTATAAACTGTATACTTTAACTAATTAATTTATATAGTAAATGTAATTCAAACTCTAAATTAATTGTACAATTGTAAAGTACTATGTAAATACTTTATTATCCTATAATTTAATTTTATTTTCTAATAAATTATGGCTCTCGAATTGAGGGCCAAAACGGCGAAATCAACAAGTTGCGCATAATTCACCCTCTCCCTAAAAGTCCCACATCGGCTATTGTAAACCGCAATGAGTGGTATAAATTGAAAAAGTTTTCTTAAGGCTCAGTCATTACGGTTGCTGGACGCCCGAAACAGCCGAACCTTATACCCACTGCTATTGACCCGATTATGACCATGGCCTTTGTTTGAGAATGGTGTGCGGTGTGTGAGCCGGGGACTTGACACTGTGCGAGGACTTGATTAAGCCCAAATGTGAGCTTAAGAAATGATTAAATGGCCTAATTAATAAACTAGGGCCACACTTGGTAGAGGCCTGACCCCACTCGCCTCGAGTGCTGTATATCCCTCGAACGATGTGCCCGCCAATTAAACACATTTTTTGTTAAGTAAAAGGGCCCTAATGACTTAAGGAGAAAACCAAGTGTTAGCCGAATAAAAGAAAACAGAGAGAGAATGAGTTAGGAAAAGTGCTAACTAAGAACTAAAGAGAAGTATGTGTATATGTATATCCATATGGATAGTATATGTAAATAAAATATATATGTAAATCCTAAGTATATTGTAAATAGTAAGAGTATACGTAGTATAGTAGAGTTTGAGCTATATATGTATATAAATAACCTTATAGCTTTACTGATAGAATAAACCGTCACTAAAGATAAAATAAACGTCGTTATAGACCTTAGTTTCTGCTTTAGAATTTGTACATAGTTTTTCTGGGGTTTAGCGACGTTCATATTTGTCGCTGTAGATATTATATATGTTACTATATATATTAGTATATTAAGTTAAGTTTAGTATGTATTATTACTTAATATTGTATAGATATCTAAGTATTAATAATATAAGTTATAAATAGATAGTATAGAGTATATCTAGATATTGTTTGATGCTTGTTTGTAATTAGTGTTTATAAACATTTCATTGATTCTCTTTTGTACATAATTAAACCATTAATTCATTCATTATTGACTTATTCCTTCATTCATTCTTTATTGTACATAAAACTGATCTTTTTTGAATTAAAGAATAATCTTGGACTTAAAGAGTGATGTATATCAATAACTACCTCCCAGTGAACGACCTGAAATAAACCAATAAAAATTATGCAATCAAATAAAATGGACGTGATAATGGTTTGCATTTGTGACACATACTACAACAACGACGATTTTTTTATATGAACCATGGTCAATCGTTTCACATTATTTTTTGGCGCCGTTGTCTGGGATAAAAACCCAACAACAGCGTTTGTTTGTGAAGCGATTGATTGATTAACTTGACTAAATAAAACAAGTTGCAAAAGATTCTTCTTATTATTTCATGAGCTCCTCCTCCAGCTCCTCGCTAGTGGCAGAGGCCCTCTGTAGCCGGGAGCGGGTCTTCTTCAACTCCCCTTTTAGCCAGCCCACTTGGTTAGTAGTTGTTACGAACGCGCGGCTTCAGACATCTTTTAAGACGTCTGGGAGGTGGCCCAAACGTTGGACCAGATGTCTGGAACCCCTTCCAGACGTTTGGGATTCGATTTTTTTGACACGAGCGGTTTCGTCTGAGCGCCTGAGCGCGCAGACCTGCGAGCGCATCTCTCTCTCTCTTTTTCCCTCTCTCCTGTTGCCGCAGGCTGCGCCCTCTGTCCGCTCTCTCTCCTCCCCGCGCGGCTTTAAAACGCCACGCCCTCTCCCTCACTCTCATCACCTCCGCCCCCTTCCTCTTCTCTTTCCAGCCGGTGCGCGAGAGCGAGCACGAGTGAGCGGCGGCAGCGATAGCCGCGGTGAGCGTGGGAGGAGGTGCTGCGCGAGGGAGGAGGCGCTCGGCCGGAGGGCATGCTTGCCGGGGCTGCTAGGGCCGGCCGGCGAGGGGGAGCAGCAGACGCAGGGTGACGCGGGAGGCCTGCTGCAGCTCGAGCAGCAGGCGGACGAGTCGCGACACGGCCGAGCATCGCGAGCGGAGGGTGAGTCGCGCCCTGATTCTGGAATTTTCTCCAGAATCAGACGTCTGGGCTTCCAACCAGACGGCTGGGAGGACGTCTGGAGGACTGTCCAGACGTCTGAAAGGTGAGTTATTTCCGTCTTTCTTCCTCTTCTTTGAATGACCGTACTAAGAGAGAGAGGAAATGGGTACGCGCAGGTCCGAATTCGCCATCCAACGCGAATCAGACGTCTGGCTGCAGTGCCAGATGACGGGAGCGACTTTCAGACGTCCGGGGTAACCATCGGACGTCTAGGAACTAGGCCAGACGCCCCCGCAGGCTTCTGGACGTCTGAGAGACCACGCAGAGCAAAGGTAACCTCTGATTCACTTTTTAAGACATCTGGAAGAGGTTCCAGACGTCTAATTTTGCACTGTTTCGTCGTTTTCGACCCGTTTAGGGCCCGTTCGGAGTCCGTTTTCCGCGTTTCGAGTTGCATGCTTTTCGGAATTAAATCCTCTACCCGTCTACAGTATCTATATACTGTTTTGAGAAACTTCTTGTGTTTGATCCTTGTGATAGGACCCCGTTCCATTGCAGTCTCGGGGGTTGCGGAGGCACGCGGGATTCCCGACCACGCCCCCAGTACTCCTGTTGTAACCGGTAGAGTGGCTTTTAAGTTTATTGGTATAATCTGTTAAATTATGGAACCATAAATAGCACCTAGGACATTGCATGAATCCTAGGAATGAGAAACTAGAATGAATGGTAGATCCTAGGGTGTTGCATGAATCCTAGGGCTGGAAAACTAAATTGTATGATAGATCGTAGGGTATGGCATGAATCTTAGGATGGGAAGAACTAGTGGAATATATGAATACTACAGTCTTGGAAAATGTGGAAAGGAAATAATAGCTGCCTGTGAATTGAATTAACAGCTGCCTGCTATGAATAAATAAACGTGATTGAGAACATGGATTGTAAGAACGTGAAACTGGAAAGTGAAACCTAGATGTTCTGAGTTAAAAGAGCTGGAACCCTACGTGGAATTAGGAGTGGAACTCCTTGAAAGAGAAAGGAATGGAACTGAGAAAGAAAGACGTGGTAGTGTGCTGTCTCTTGGGTACGTAGTACCAAGGGAAGTACCTGTACCTGTTTAGTGCAAAGCGGAGCCAGCCGCCCCAGGGACCCGGGGTTAGGACTGGCCACTTTGTACCGACTTGCTGGCCCTCGCGTACATAATACCGAGGAGAGCTACTAGTGTAGGGAGGGCACTAGCTACCCTACGGGCCCCGGGGTTCTGCTAGCCTCCTACACCGACTTGTTAAGCCCATTGGGCAAACCAGGGTAGTCAGGCGAGGGTGCGCGGACTGTGGAAGGGCAAGGCCCCTGTTTGGTTACTGTGGAGGGGTTGGACCCCTGTTACTGAGAGGGCTCAGCCCTGTACTGGTTCCGTGCTGTGCTTTGGGCGCACCCGTTAACGGAAACGACTGACCGTGTGCCAGTGCGGGTTAGCCACCTGTGCGTTTATCGCGCGTACCGCAGTCATCGTTACGTCTGTCCGTGACCCTGGGGTGGTTGACTGAGTGTAGGATCACCACGGGGGACTCTCCCGGCCAGGAGAGCACCACGTGCTACTTCTACTGTTCGGAAAAGACTGCAATCAAGATCGTTCCCACGAGGAACATTCGAGATCAAGTGATGGATCTGAGAAATAGATAAATTGTGAGACAATAGAAAGACGTAATTAAAGAAAGTAACAGAACAAAACAGCTACTGTACACTCTACTATTTCTTTTGTTTTAGTTGCCACTCTACTTAGCGTTTTGCTGACGTGTTACACTCGTTACCTTTCAGGACTAGGTGTTGAGCAGCCAGGGTCGGCGGCTGCAGAGGACGTTGGGCCGAGTAGGGTCCAGTAGAGTTACCATTGTTCTCTTGTACCTCTTTTTGTTCCACTGTAGTGAGTAGTTCTTGTTACCGCTGTACTTTTCTTTACCTGCAGTTCATATTATGTTATAAATGTTGTTCTACTGTTGTGGTGGTATATACTGTAGTGGCTTCTTTCCTTACTGCTGTATTTCCTTACTGTTAGTTATATTCATGCTGAATGTGGTTTATTTTACTGCTCTTTTGGTTACTTCCTCGTTAGACGACTATGTCTTGGGATTAGTCGAGTCAGTCCGGTTCTCGTGTCTCGTAGGGATTCGCGAATCGGGTCGTTACAGTAGTCTCTCGCTAGTAATGGAGCCTTCTCTTTGCCTCCTATGCCGCCTTCTCCACTTTCTCTTGCGCGGCAATGGCCTCCGCCACTTGCCAGAGAAATTGTCGATACTCTGCTTTGGCCGTCATAGCCCATTGAGCGGCCAGATTCGCTACGTTACTCGGGCCAATCGGGACAAGAAGGTCTAGGGGAGCACCACGATGCGAAATGCAACGCGACCCAAGGATCTCCACCTGAAAACCACCAGCACGTCAAAATACAAGTAGCTATGGCAAAGAAAAGTCAGAATGAAATACAGGCCTCACGAGCTTATCACGCACATGCAGTCGATGAACATGTGGTTTTTGTCCATGCTACGAGGCCCAGAAGTGGCCCAAGACACGGCATTATCCAGGTGCCCTAGCACTTGCCTCTCCAAGTAGGGGGCCTCGTTAGACGTCCAAGGTCGAACAGACACCCTAAGCTCGGGTTTGGATCCCCCAAAGGCACCCTCTAGCACAGACCGAACCATGGACCCGACAATGAGGCCAATTATCCTCGAGCCCCCCACCCAAAGAGATCCACCAGAACCAAGGCACTAGTAGAACTTCGTCGGTAGTAGGGCTGGCCAAAAACGTCACCCGCGCTAGCTGCCTCCTGGGCTAGTAAAGCAAAGGCCTCAGGCGAAGAGAACGGAACAGTAAAATCGGAGGTATTCTCTGGTCGAACCACTTCCAGCGGAACCTCCGAGGGAGAGTCTCCAAGGGAGATCACCTCAAGTGACTCGGACGGAGCCAAAGGAGCGGAAGGTGCACCTTCCTCCTCGGCCTCATCAGGACTTCGTAGCGAGGACGTCGCCGACTCCTCTCGCAAAGGCTCCACGTGGTGACCCTTCCTCGCCCGCCTCAGGGGGACCTTTGGCTCCTCTATGACCCCTTCAAGGGTCTCCTCTTCCTTTTGCTTCAGCCCTTACCGATGAGCGAATTCACTCCCCTCCCCTTGCTCCGTAGAACTTTTCGCACCTTGCCGCGACCCACAAACTCAACCAAGCCACGAAGAAAGATCACTTCCCATCGCCCTTCATTGATCAGATACTGGAAAGCTTGGCTGGGAATAGATTTTTCTGCTTTTTGGATGGCTATTCAGGTTATAATCAAGTGGCAATTCACCCCGATGACCAGGAAAAAATGACCTTCGCCTGCCCCTATAGAACCTTTGCATTCCGTAGGATGCCATTTGGATTGTGCAACGCACCTGCAACATTTCAGCAGTGTATGTTTTCAATCTTCTCCGATTTAGTAGGTGATTGTTTAGAAGTCTTCATTGATGACTTCTTAGTCATCGAGAGCACATTTGATGCATGCTTAGACCACCTGACTAATGTCCTACAAAGATGCATAAATGTGAATATGGTACTTTCCTGGGAGAAATCACATTTCATGGTACCAGTAGGACTAGTTTTAGGTCACCTTATTTCTGAGAGAGGAATAGAGGTTGACCGTTCAAAGGTAAAATTGATTTTTGAACTACCACTACCTTCGTCGGTTAAACAGATTAGATCTTTTCTCGGGCATGTTTGTTTTTATCGCCGCTTTACAGCGGACTTCTTGAAGATAGCCTAACCTCTCACCAACCTCCTCTCTAAGGACGTAGACTTCCAGATCTCTATGATTGTGTTCGTGCCTATATGACAGTTCATGATCTAGTTACCAAGGCACCAATATTGCAACCCTCAGATTGGTCTCACCCTTTTGAGATCATGTGTGATGCCTCTGATTATGCAGTAGGGGCTGTCCTTGGTCAAAAACTGGAAGGGAAACCTATAATCATTTATTACACTAGCAAGACCTTAGATGAAGCTTAGAGGAATTACAGAGTCACAGAAAAGGAATTGCTAGATGTAGTATTTGCACTGGAAAAATTCAGACCTTATCTCTTAGGTCCCCACATTATAGTCTACATTGACCTCACTGTAGTTCGACATCTTCTTGCCAAGAAGGACATGAAATCTCATCTGATTAGAAGGATCCTGCTGTTGCAGGAATTTGATTTAGAGATTCGTAACAAGGCTAGGAAGCAGAATGTGGTAGCTGACCACTTATCCTGCCTTCCTTCTGAAGCGATATCTCCTTCACTTCCTATTTCTGACCACTTCCCTGATGAGCAATTGCTGGTCATCCATTCTGATCTTCCCTGGTATGCTGACATTGTCAACTACCTGGCTTCTGGAATTGTTCCCTTTGATTGGGTCCGACATCAAAAAGACAGGCGTAGATCTGAGGCCAAGCACTATTACTAGGTAGAACCATGGTTTTTCAAGCACTGCAAAGACCAGATCCTTAGGAAGTCTGTCCCTGATAAGGAGACTGATAGTATTCTGTCATTTTACCATGACTAGGCTTGTGGCGGTCATTTCTCGGGCAAAAACATTGCTGCAAAAATTTTGCAGAGCTATTTTTATTGGCCCACAATTTTCAAAGATGCACACAAATATAGTGGGGCATGTCCACGCTGTCAGACTCTCGGCAGTATTGGCCGCCGAGACATGATGCCCTTGAATTCGATCTTAGTGTGCGAAACCTATGATATTTGGGGTATTGATTTCATGGGACTAATGAGTGGCTACTCATCATGGCTAAAAAGTTGAAGTTAAGCTAAACACTAAGTAAAACAATATCAAATTAACAGATAAAAAGGGTTAAGTGTGGGAATTAAAGAAAATGACCTAAAACCTTTACTCTGTGTTAAAACTTCATAATTAGGTCACAAAACGAGATATTCTGAAAGCAAAGTACAAATGATGATCCATGTATCAATTGAACACATAAATAAATTTGAAAGGCCAAATCAGAAGTATAATCAATGTCTTAAATGTTCAATTGAACACATATAAAAATTTGAAGGCAATTGGACATCATTTAGGTTATGAAATAGGTAGTTTACACTTAGGTCCTTCATGCATTACACTCTTACCCTCAAAAATGCCTCTTTGGACCTACTTGTAAGTCGCAGGGACCCTTTTGAAAGGCTGCAGGGCCCTTCCAGTTGTAGTTCTTTTCACTTATGGGCCTGCATGCAATTCTTTTACCCCTTCGTTCAAGGGTCTGTCTGCAATTTTCCCTTATTTCAGAGAGAGGCCTGCTGCTCTTCGCATGCACTGTAGTGCGCAAAGAACACGGCCAATCTCAACCATCCGTCGCTCTTCATGATCTTGATCTACGGTTAGATTCGAATGGAAGTTTCGCGTAATTCGGCGCGTGCGATCACCCCTCTCCCCAGATCTCATCTGACGGTCAGATTTTGTGCTTAGCTCACCCCGCGCTCCGCCCCTCTCATCCTCGCCGCCGGTTGCATCTTGATTATCCTCACCTACGCGGTGATCCCAACCACTGAGCATGCTACTTAAGCACCTCAGTGGTGTCGCGCGCAAGGGATCGCTCCCTCCTACACCTCTTAGCGACCATTCATCCACTCCAGTTTCCCCTCCCCATCCAGTCTTTGATTTCACAGCTACCGGCTGTGAAATCATCACCTTCTCTCGACCTCCTCGTCGCTAAGGACTTCGTAGCACCTGAGGACGACCCTGGAGCCTCACTAGCAGACTCTTCCCTCCGCTGGAGTCATCTTCCTCCTTCCTCCTTAGCCACCGGCTAAGGACCCATAGGTCCCATTCTTCCTGTTAGATTAGGTTTATAATTCTGCATATTAGTTTTAGCTGTAGTTAAGTAGTTTAGAGTAGAATTAAGGTAATTGTTAATGTTTAATTTCGCTGTAGGATAAAGTAGCTGTAGCAGTAGAATTAGGCTTAAATTTTCCCCCCTCACCTCCTCTGATCATTCCATATCAGAGGGGAAGATTTCATATATCCATGTTTTCAAATTCTCTACCTCCCCATATTGTCATATCCATTTCTGATTTTCCACGACATCTTTTTCATCTTCCACCCATACACTCTGACCCAATTTCAGATCTGATTGGTTTTCGACCTCAGATCTGAAATTGGCGTTAACAAGCACTTAAGGGGCGTCCCACTCACCTCACTCTTGGTCACAAAAGCCCCTGATTTTGGATCAAAATTTTTAGTTTGTCAGATTTCTCCTCAATGTGGATTTTAAGGATTTTTCTTTTTGGTTTTACTGCCTGATCTGATGAATTGAATGAAGTTGATTTGAATTCCTTGTTGGCAAGGAATCTGAGAGGATTTCTAGTGACAGAAATCATCTCAGAAGAGCCATACATAAATCTGATTTGATAATGTCTTGAATGCATTGAATGCAAGTCAGATCTGAGGATAATTACTGTGGTAATTTGAAGTCTGATCTCGCATTCATGAGTTTTGTTAATTGCTGTTTGGTGATTTCCTAACCTAAGGAGTTCTCAATACTCCTTAAAGTTTCATGAAACTGGGATTTGATCTAAGGGCTTTAATTGATTGAATTAATTCTTCCTTCATGCTGTCTATAGCTTTAGGAAGAGTTAATTCAGTGATATTCGTGGATTTCATCTGAAATGAAGTTTTTGATGAGGGTTTTTGGCATTTGAATTAGGGTATTTAGTGACTTAGTGAGAAATTAAACCCTTGTCAGATTTGGGATTGACAGAGATTTTCTTTTCAGTTTGGATTTGTTTTACTCTGATCCCTGTAAACAAAGCAAAGTGCTGCATCTTGTAGTTACATGTTTTCCTCTTCCAACTCACATTTCTTCTCAAATGGACTAACTGCAGCAGCAGTTAGACCATTTGGACAGTAACTTAAGCTGCTACAGAGTCTGGAAGATCTTATGCTGCTACTGTCTAGTTATTATAGGTTGTAACAGCTAGGTTCTCGTGTTAAATCTTGTAGACTCTAATTTGATCTTAGCTGACAGTAGATTTTGTTTCATCTTATATGTAAACAAGCTTTCTTGTTTCAATACTTGAAATACAACTTCTGTGCATGCTTGTCTAGTCTTTCTCAATTCTGTCAGCTAGTCTAGTAAAGAAATCACCATCATAAACATGTTGAAAACTGAACTGAGGACTCTCTCCTCAGTTAACTCTTCCCTTCTCTCCTACTTCTGTCAAACTTGTAACAACAGTAGAAAAAGTTAAAAAGAAACACCCAAAAGGACCAGAAGTAAAAATATTTATATATCTATATATGTACATATATATATTACTTTGTATATTAAATATACTTATATAGACATAAGCTATATATTAGGCAACACATGTAAATAGATAGTGTAAATATATATATATACTGTATACTCAACTCTGTAAATATAATACTGTAATCTAGGTTTTAGATCTAGTTTAGACAGTAAATATAATAATTATATAACTATCTATAAATTAAACTAATTTATATGTATTAGTAAACTAACTAGAGCTGTAAGTAATATAATTAAGAGAGTTAAACTATAAAACTGGATATATATCTATGTATATGTAGATTATAAGTAAATAAAATCTTTACCTTAATTTAATCCTTTATAAGTAATTAATAATAAATTTATTAAGTTTATAGCTAAGTTGTTAAATTAAATTAGTTAAATTAGTAATTTAGAATTATAATTAAGTTAAATTGAATCTGTATACTAAGACTAAAATACTTTAAGTAATTTAAGCTAATTTAAGTATATTTAGACCTGATTATATTAAGTTTAACTTAATTTATAAGCAGAACAATTAAAATTGCTATTTAAATGTAAATAACACATACATTAATTCGAAAAAATATAATAAAAATGTGTATAAAATACTTATATATGTATTCTAACTCTGTATGAGGTCAATTAGACAATTCACTAACTAATTTATAAGTAATTAACCAAGAAAACACCAAAATCAATGTGTAAAAACAGGCTACTTTAGTGAATTTATTTATATAGTAAATCTAATTAAAATTTCAAATTAATTGAACAATTATATAGTATTATGTAAATACTTTATTTTCCATAATTTTTTTTTATTTTTAAATAAGTTATGGCCCTCGAATTGAGGGCCAAAATTGCTTCCAGCCCACAGCTGCACACGGTTTCCAGTGTAGATGTGGCGCTCGAATAGCACCACATCGTGCGTTGCAAACCGCGTGCAGCGGTATATACTGAATTTGTGCATAAGCCCTTCAGTCGTCACAGGCGCTGGGCGCCCGAAACAACCTTTAAATCTATACACATTGAGCATATTACTGAGCATATCTGAGCGTGATTTGTGTGGGGCTGGGGGCCCGGAGAGGCGTGTGTGCGTGGGGCTGAGCAGGCCCTGTGCTGAGTTAAGAAAAACTTAATTAAGCCGCCTAATGAGAATTAGGGTGCGCTTAGTAGAGGTTTGGTCCTACCCTCTGAGTGCTGTGTATCCCTCGAAAAGCGTGCCCACAAATTAAACACATTTTTAATTAATTAAAGAGAATTAATGACGATTGTTAAACGCCTCGCAGCACAGCGTGTTAAACTAACTACGATAGAATGAAAATACAGAAGAACATCTGATGAAGATTGGTGTGAAGGAGAAGAAAGAGAGACGATGTACATACGTAAGTAAAAATACATATACAATAAAAATATAAATATATATATGTATATGTAGAATAGCCAATTATTTTTATGTAAATAAACCCATACATTTACTAACAGAATAAATGTTACCATAAGTGTCGCTACAAACCCCAATTTCCCTCCTTAGGTTTGTATATAGTATTTTATGGGATCTAGCGATGCTTATGTCTGTCACTATAACTATTGTATGTGTTACTATAGATAACAGACTAGTAAGTTAAGTTAATATACTATGTAATCTTAGTCTATTGTGTACTTTCATGTAAGTATTAACACTATAATTTGTAAAGACATAGTTTAAGGTATAGTGATAAATTGTTTGGTGCTTATTTATAGTTAATTTTTGCAAGCATTACAATTAATTCTTAGTAAGTAGGCAAACCATGCCCACATTCATTTATTCTTTAATAAGACGTAAAGCTTCTTTTGGAATTAGAGGATAATTTTGAGATCAAAGAGCGATGTAATTCAATAAATTGCCTCCCAGTGAACGACCTGGAATAAAATCAGTAAAAATTAGATAAGTAAATAATAATGGTTGTAATGATTGGTATTCCATACAACTCACCACAATGACACTCATGATGTTTCAAATCACAACATACTACAACATACCATTACACATATGTTTCATTGGACCTTTTCCAAATTCTCATGGCTTCGAGTATATCTTACTGGCAGTTGAGTATGTTTCTAAATGGATTGAAGTCATCCCCTCGAGAACTAATGATCATAGAGTTGTGACACAATTTGTCCAAGACATTATCTTCTCTAGATTCGGAGTACCAGAAGCCATCATTAGTGATGGAGGGTCTCACTTTAGGAATACAAACTTTCAGTCCCTACTTCAAAAGTATGGGGTGTCACATAGGATTGATACACCATTTCACCCTCAAACCAATGGACTAGCTGAATTGTCCAACCGAAAGATCAAGAAGATTTTGTAGACTACCATCCGATCTGATAGAAGGATTGGTCTTCCCGCCTTTCTGATGTGTTGTGGGCGTATAGGATAGCTCACAAAACCCCATTAGGCATGTCTCCTTTTAGACTTGTGAACATGAAACACTATCATCTTCCCGTAGAACTTGAGCACAAAGCCTATTGGGCCATCAAAAAGTGTAACTTGGACTTAGAGAAGGCCAGTGATCATAGAAGATTACAAATTTCCGAGCTAGATGAATTAAGGAATGAATCTTATGAAAGCTCTAGGATTTATAAGTATAAATTAAAGGCCTTGCATAACTGCCACATTCATAGGAAGTCATTTCACCATGATCTAAAAGTCCTTTTTGACTCTAGACTTAAACTCTTCCTAGGGAAACTAAGATCCAAGTGGACTGGACCTTTCGAGATCTTAAGAATTTTTGACAATGGAGCCGTTGAGATCATTGAGATTGACAAATCTAAACCTTTCCCTATCAATGGATAAAGATTAAAACCCTTTATTGAGCCACATGATTTTAGACTTGTCAATTCTACCATTTCGCTCCTACATTTTGAATTACCCACTGGGTTTACTCCTAGCTGAAGGCATTAAACTTAGTAAACATATCCTTGTATACAGCTATTTTCACCTTTCTTATTTTCACCTTTCTTGCATTAGGTGTCTACCTTTGCATTTTAAGCATTCATCGCATTGTCACACATGTCATGCATTTCACTTCTTAACCCGACTTTCCACTCTGATCTTCTACCAGACTTGAAATTGTCCACATAGAGATCTTTATCTCCTCGTTCTAACTTCCTTCCGTCACCCAGCCTAGGATAGTGAAAAGCAGAGCATGAATTTGCATCCACCCTATTCATTCAATGAGGACATTGCATCATTTAAGCATAGGGGGTGTAAATAGTGAACAATTTACTAAAATACAATTGTAGACACACTTGTAGTGTATATAATATAGTATTATCAAAAATACCAAAAAAATTAAAAAATTTTGAAAAAAATTACAAAGCCAAAAATACAAAAAAAAGAAAAAAACACAAAAATTCCAAAAACACAATAAGGGACCTGTACCTTTTGTTGAGGGAGAACTCCAAAGAAAATTCTGAGGAGAGAAAGATTTTAAAAGAAATATAAGCGTTTAACTATGATCTTCTAGCTGAAAGAAAAAATAGAATAAGTGTTTATGGATATTCAACCTTTGCTGGTTTGACTTTCCGGGCTGCTGTAACCTGATTTGCTTAGGCATTGGCTTAATACACTTTGATCTTTGACAAGATAGACTAGAATCTCTCCTAACTTTAGGACGTATTCTTGTACCTGAGTCACCATTATAGGATTTGCTGGTTTGCTTTGACTTAGGAGTCTAAGTAACTTTGGTTTACACGACACAGTGTTGAGAAAGACCTTGTGAATTTGAAATTCAACCCTAGTGTTCATTAGGGAAGATGGAATCCTTACCTATGCAAGCAGGTAGGCTCTTTGTCCTAGTCTTTAGTCTTGTGTCTAGGAGAAGCTCTTTCCACCAAAGAACTCACCCACCAAATAAGTTGCGCTTTACCAAATAAAGTTGTCAGAGACATACTGACAAAGTCAAAAAAAAAAAGTTCTTTAGAATAAGTCAAGTATGTTCTCCAAGACCTGTAAATACAAAAATTCCACCAAAAATGTTTTTAGGGTTCAATACAAATATCATGTTCCACTAGAAATTCTTTGAGCCACAAACGAATAAGAGTTGGGTTTGAGTATTCCTCATTTCTTGAGAGTAGATCCGAAAACATGAGCTGAAGCTAGGACCAACTTGAACTTAAAAAGAAGTAAAACCCTGGGATTTGAGTTTTAAAATTCACTTGGTTAGTCCTGACCCATCACTAAGCACAGCCATAACCTCTTAGCATTCTGAGTCTCTGTAAAATCCCCTAAGTCTTGGAATTCGATTGAAAGATTTAAATATCAAGAGTTCTTGTTAGTTGAGTGATGGTTTATGTCATATCAGTCTTGAGTTTTGGTTAGTCTTCCTAAGCAAAAAGGATCTCACAATGTCCAGACATAAACACAGTTGGTTTATCAGAAAATCTTTTAGCTTAAAGATCATCTTTAAACACTCAACTTTGTGAGAAAAAGAAATAAGTAAAGATATATCATCACACTTACCTTGCTGATACTTAAATTGCTATGCACTTTAATGAGTTGTTTGCTAAGGGACTAGTAAAACCTAAGCATGGGGGTATGATGAGTCACGACTCATCATAGCTAAATTGCCTAAGTTAAGCTAGAAACTATGTTAAACACTATCAAATTAACACATAAAAAGGGTTAAGTGTGGGAAATAGAGAAAAAGACCTAAAACATCAATTTGTGTTAAAAATGTATAATTAGGTCATTAAATGATATATTCTTTTAAATAAGATTAAATGGTGATCCAAGTGTAAATTGAACACACAAATGAGTTTAAAAGTTCAAATCAAAAGTATAATTAACTTCCTAAATGTTCAATCAAGCTTTTATGAAAACTTGGGTGCATTTAGACATCATTAAGGCCTTGTACTTAAAGATTTACATTTAGGTCCTTAGTACAATACATTTAATTGATAGAAAAGTAGCCAAGGACTTTTTTGTAGGCCGCAAGGACCTTTTTGCAAGCCCAGAAGGACTGCACTGCATTTATTCTTTACCACTTATGGGATGCTACACAATTTCTCTACCCCTTCGCTGAAGGGCTTTGCCCGCAAATTCACCAAAAGAACCGACGACCCACCTGTTGTCTGCGTGCAATGTAGCACGCAATAACGTGAGCAATCATGACCGTTGATCCTCCCTTACCTCACGATCTGTGGCTCGCGTTGATTGGAAGCTTCACACGAATCGACGCGTGAGATCACCACCTCACCCAGATCCCATCCAACGACCGCTTTTTTATTTAAGCTTGCACGCGCTCTCTCCTCAAATCCCCATCGTCCACACCCTTGGAGCCTAATCGTACAACCACGGTGCTCTGATTCACTGTCACTCTACTTAAGAAGCTTCGTAGCTACGTGCACAGGAGATCGCTCCCTTCTACACCTCTTGAGCCGATTGTTCTTCCCATCCAGCTACTCTCCCCACCTTTCCCCATTTTCATGGCCACTGGCTGTGAAATTCCACTTTTTCCCCAACTCTCCTCGCCGCTAAGGACTTCGTAGCACCTGAGGGCGACCCAGAACTCCACTAGCGAGTTTTCACTTCGCTGGAGCATTTCCTCCATTCTTCCTCTCCATCCACCAAGGAACCTTTGGATTAGGTTTACTGCTTTCTAGATCAGCTGTAGCATTAATTAGAGTAGTTTAGCAGTAGAAATTAGATGTAGATTAGTTCTAATTTGTGTGTGACTGTAGTGTAGCTTAGGAGTAGAGTTAGTTTAGACATTCACCTTTTCACCTCCTCTGATCACTTCAGATCATAGGAGACGAATTCCCCCAGTCATTGATCATTGTTTTCTCCCCCTACACATTTTGATTTCGCTTTCTGATTTCCTCATGTTTTAATCCGCAATCCACCCATCCATTTGGAGTCAAATCCCCATCCCATTGCTTTCAAGCTTCGAGATGAGGATTTGCACTCGAATTCACCTAGGGTTCTCTTCACTCACTTCAGTTTTGTTCACAAAGACCTCCGATCTAATTTGAAATTAATTGATTTACTTGATCTGATTTTAATTTGGTTTTCAATACGAAATCGCAAGATTTTGATTAAATTGGGATTTAAAGAGTTGTTGATCAAGTGAATCAATACGTTTTTGAATAGATCAATCCATGGCTGTGAATCTTAGATGACTTTGTTGGCGAACTTTTCCTTAGATGAGCCATGGTGGAATTGAGCTTGAATTGAGTCTTTCTATGATTTTCAAGGTGTGAGAGTGCCAAGGAGAATCAACTTTATTGATTTGAGGTACCCACATGTATTTGTGTGTAAATTGATATGTTTGAATTTGGATTTCTTACCTAAGGGATTCTCAAAATCCCTTAAGGTTTAAACATTTGGGATTCAGGTCAAACGGATTTAATGGGCTGAGTTGAACTCTCCCTTTATGCTATCTATAGCATAAGGAAGAGATCAAATTAGTGTTCTCTCTGATTTGATATGGAAATCAAAGTTAGAATGTTATTGAGTATGGACACAATGTTTTCAATTGATTTCTAAGCTAATTCAAGTTCTATCATTTTTTTTGAGTTGGTCACTGTGTGTTTTGAATCCCAATTTCACATATTAAAATGTTGCATAGCAGCGACATTTTTGTTGGAATGATTTTCAATCTAATCCCATGATCTTTGTTGTCCATGACAGAGATTATGGATTAGATTTGGCATCTGAGCAGCTACTGAAATTTCCATTTCAGAACTGCTGAAAATGAGTCTTTCTTACTGGAATCCCCAACTCTGATTTACTGAAATTGAGCGTTAGCTGCACAGCAACCTTAGAAGTTACTTTAAGGTATCTGAGCAGCTCATTGAGAGCTGTTGTGAGTTGCTGTTGCTACTGTATGCAGTTGCTACTGTGGTGCTTGATTTCAACAGCTGTAGCTGTTGCTAGTAGCTGCTGTTGGGCTGAATCAGTAGGATAGCGAGCTGGGAATTAATTTTGTTGTAGGGCTGGCATGTTTTGTAATGTGGAATTTTTCGTGTATAAGCCTCCATTTACTATTTTATAATTTTAAATCTCATCTAGATTGATTGTAACCTTGTTAAATCCTTCTTTGTCAGCTAACTATGTATGCTTAATTGTCCACATTGAGTAATATATGGAAATGGAGTTAAAAAGCCTAATTATATGATTTCACACCCTTTAGTTAGTGTTTAGAGCTTATCTGTGGCAGTCCACTGCCATTTCAACCATCTATTTGAGATTTTGGGTCTTAGGTTCTTTTGAAAATACATAAATGACCTTAAAATGAGCTAAACTTGTATATAAACAAAAATGCTTTAAAAAATCCAAAAAAATAAAATAAAATGTCTTGGTGAAGATCATGTATATTTCTAGGTATACATTGAGTTTCAAGGTCATCTGAACCCTTAGCTTGACAGAATATATCAGTTGATGGTTCAATATACCTTTGGACTTAATAAAAGAATTTAACCTACAAAAATACAAAAAGACACACTCTATCTAGTCTATTTCTTTCTCTCTCACCTCCTACCTCTATAAAACACATAAAACCCATAACCCAAAAATACCATGTATATTATGTATATATTTGTAAATATAAGCTATATGTATATATATTGTAAAATAGGTGTATAATATGTATAAATAACTTGTATATATATTGTATAATGTAAATTAAACATTTAAGATTATTTAAACTGTATATAATTTAATTGTATAATTATTTATTATTTATACTAACTTATAAGTACTATAACTTAAGTAAATATATAAAACCCTGTAAATAACTATATTTACTAATGATACTGTATATACATATTTATATATGTATTATGTATATTATAAACCCTGTATCATAATTTAATTATGTATATATAATAAATAATTTATTTATTAGCTAAGTTATTAAGTTAAATCAAAATAAATTAGTAGATTAAGTTATAACTGAGATAATTTATGTTGTATAGTTGTATTGTAGTATTTTAAGTAAATTAGACAAATTTAATTATATTTATAATGTATTATACTATTTATACTTAATTTATATGTATAATACCCTGAATTTATTTCTTTAAATGTAAATAAAATCAAAATAAATGTTGTAAAATACAATAAAAATCTTTATTAAATAATTTAATATGTATATTAATACTATACAGGGTCAATTAGACTATACATTAACTAATTTATACGTAATTAGGAAATAAAACCTAATAAACAGTATGAATAAACTGTAAACTTTGACTAATTTATTTATATAATAAACAAAATTAATTTTGTAAATTAATTATACAATTATGTGATCCAATGTAAATACTTTAATATCATATAATTTATTTTTAATTTATAATAAATTATGACCCTCAAATCGAGGGCCAAAACATTGAAATCAGTATAGGCACGCTAGAAGCAGCAACGCAAGGGGCACACATAGCACCACATCGGTAAGATATGAGTGCCCGGTGCCACTTTTTTTGATTTTCTTCTCCCCCCACTTCAGTCGTCAGGAGCCGGGCGCCCTTATAACCCTTATCCCCCCTTCCTCTAATCTGAGCATGTTATGGCATTGGTCTGTGATTTGAGAATGGTGTGCAATGCGGGTCGGGGGCCTAGCACTGTGCATGGGCCTATGTGGGCCCAGTATTGAGCTTAAACTGAAATTAAAAGGCTAATTAACCAAATCAGGGTGGCCTTAATAGAGGTTTGGTTTCACCCGAAAGGGTGCTGTGTATCCCTCGAAAAGGCCGCCCACCAACCTAAAACCTAATTTTTGTACTAAATGAGGGTTAATGAGCGGTTAAGAAGAGAAAATGAAGAAGAAGTGGCTAAGTACAGAAGAACGAAGAAGATGTATGACCGTATGCCTTGTATATCCGTATAGTGTACATATATATATGTAAGTATACTGTAAATAATAAGTATATGTATAATAAGTATACGTAGTATAGGTAATGTTTGAGCTATATATGTATATAAATAACAGTATAGCTTTACTGATAGAATAATCCGTCACTGTAGATAGAATAAGTGTCATTATAGACCCTAGTTTTTACCTTAGGCTATGAACATAGTTTTTTCCTAAGATTTAGTGACATTATATATGTCGTTGTACATACTATATATGTTACTGTATATGTTGGTATATTAAGTTAAGTTAGTATAATATGTATTATTACTTACTATTGTATATATATACAAGTATCGTTATTATATGTTATAAATATATAGTATATATTATTCATTTATAGTGTTTGATGCTTGTTTGTATATATATGTTTTCAAGCATTTCAATACATTCTTTTGTACATAAATTTGTTTAATTCTTTCGTTCATTAATTAATTCATTCATGATTGCACATAAAATTGATCTTTTTGGAATTAAAGAATGATAGTGGACTTAGAGAGTGATGTATATCAATAACTGCCTCCTAGTGAACGACCTGGAATAAACCAGCAAAAATTATGTAATTAAATAAAATTGATGCGATAACGGTTTTAATTTGTGACATATACTACAATAACGACGATTTTTTTATGAACCGTGGTCGATTGTATCAATTAATAGCCCCCACGGAGGGCGGTTCCCCCCTTACAAAGCACAACTTTTGAAAAAACGAAATCCCACTGTATCTGGTGCAGATTCTAAATAAACAGCCAAAAGCAAAGAAAACCTCAGCCATCATTACGGGCATTTAACACCCCTACGCACATATTCGCTGCAGCAAAAAAGAGTGGTCCCATCAATGGTCGGCATGCCGCTTGAGGTCTTCACCTCATCATAACGGCAATAAATGTCGGTCTCTTCAGATAATGAGACATCATTTTGACCCTAGCGTAACTGGCCATTACCTACGAGAAAAGCAGGTGAATGCACCCCAAAGTTGTCTCTTAAGGTCAGTAACATAGTGGGCGAAAGCACCCCAAAGCCACCTCTTAAGGCCGATAACATAGTGGAAGTGCCCTGAAGCCGCCTCTTAAGGCCAACAACATAGCAGGCAAACGCACCTCATAACAACCTCTTAAGGCTGGTGGCATAACAAGTCCATGTGCCCCATACAACTACGGGCCTACACCTCAAAGAACCTCGCTGTATATCAAATGCTCCCTTGTATACACAGTCGGGGTAACATTTAAGGGCATCACCTACCACGGAGTTTCTACTCCAAGTGTTACTCTCTTAGCAAGCAGACGCTAGCTCAAGAGTAATGGGCATATAATGATTGGCAAAAAATGACCTCGAACCTGAAACCCTACGATAGGCCCGAAAAGAAAGATTTGGCCTGGAGAAGCTTGGATATAGGCGAGTTTGGAGATCTAGCCTGCCTACACCCAAGAGAAACTCCTATGCAGATGGATCTAGCAGTCCAACCGGCCTGCATACAAGTAGGCGGGACATAGCTGGACCCAGGAGGCCCTATCCGTTGGAGGTTCGACGACAGTACAGTAGACATGCGCCTTCAATAAATGCTGACAGTGGTAGCAGCCATTAATAACTTGGTAATGTATTTGCCCAGAAAATCTTTCTAGAAGTGCGATCCGCTCAGGAGATCCTACTAGGAGCTCGAGCCTGATCAGCTTAGAAGATGTCGCTGGGAGCTTTATCCCCACACTATAAATAGGTAAGAAGGCACTAAAGTCCTCCCCCAAGTAATCTGAGAGAAATTGAGAGATTGTATGCTCTGTAATCTTGCAAAATTCTAGTGCATAATTGGGGGTCCCATCCTCCACCCAGACGTATACCCCCTGCAGTGGAACTGGGTAATCAACCCTTGCGCCATTTGTGAGATTGCTTTGATCCCTTGATTGGACCACCCACTCTAGGGAGTCTGATCACTTCTTGAGTCGGACACTCTGCAACCTCTAGGTACCGATCACTCAGCAAACTTAAAATGGCAATGACAAGCACCACCAAATACCTTAGATGCCCATTCCTTTTATACGAAGGAGAAGACCATTCTTGCATTAATCTCATCCACCTTCCAAGGGAGATGTCAGATGCGTGCGAACAGCTGATCGACGTTCCCATCAGACGAATCTACGAAGTCAGATAATCTTCCAAAAGATCTTCAACTCTCATCCATACATAGGGAAGGAATCAAACGACCGATCACTTGTACCACCCAAGATAAAGCAAAGATGGGTACACCCCTAGCCAACATAAGATAGTCTTACAAGAGAATCGAGTACATCTCACAACAAATGCCAGATTTCTTACATATTCACTTCTTCGGAAATCGTAGGTCAACGCTGCCATCGCTAGAGCTCGCCATCTCCATTACACTCCCAACAATCGAAGTAATGTGAGCGGGATTGTGGGCGCGTTTACACTATGCCGATGGAGGGATAAACCTATATGAAGTGTGGGATTGAAGGCAAGATAAAACAATCCCACCCCCCTCCCCCCCTTAGGATGATCTTATCAAGGGATTCAGGGCTCGATCCCAGAATAGAGCAATCCCGGGATTGAAACCAACAAATGGAGGATTACGAAGACAAACCTGCCAAACAAATGGTACCAAGATTTTATTTTAGGGTGGGTAGGGCTTTAGAGTGCGTGTAAATTTTATTTTTTTTTAAAGAAAAAGAAACTCACGAAATTCCTATTTAGCTATCTTGGAGCTTTGATTTTATTTTTTTTTCATGCAACAAGTATGTTGGACTTATCTTCTCAAGGGAAACACTAGGGTGACCCGAGATATTGGGTTTATATCTCAATTTTTATTTCAAAATTTTTGAGCTAAAATGTAATTTAAAATACGCTAAAACACCCCCAAACAAGAACATGCGTAACTTTGGAAAAAGAGTAACAACCTCCGATTTACGCAAACCATTGTTGTTCATTTCAAATTTTTTCAAAGAGTTTGAAAAAAGCTTTCAACCAAGAAACGGTGCCAGTTTTGAAATATAGGATTTTCTCGCAAAATTCGTACAACATAGCTTGTGATCCTCTAATTCACACAAAACGAAAGGTGTTGGGTTATCTACGAAGAATGTTATTTGGTTCAAGTGTGAAAATCTAGATCAAGGTATCACAATCATTGATGAATCATTATGACACAATCTTTCCAATATCTTATTAACTTTACAAGTTCAATTGCTCAAAGGAAAGATCAATTCACATTATGTCTCAAACAATCATTTAACTTTGAAATTTTAAATCTCTATCAATGGTCCCTCACCAATTATTACTTAAGAATTTCAATAGTATTAATTTCATATTTATCAGAGGTCATTTAATACATGAGATGACAATGTCTCTTTAATATAAATTAGACATTACACAAGTAATTACATCAGGATAATAATATATAAATTAGTCTTTAATAATCTTTAGCTCAATCATAATAATCCCACATTTAATAAATCATATAAGTAACTCATGCATTCCCCAAAGGGCTAACTAGCACAAGTTTGGTGATATCAGATGAAATTAATTAAAAGAAAACAATGACAACCAGTTGAGTTAATCTTCTATCATGTGTATACAAAATGTCAAGAAATGGTGCTTGAATAAGAGAAAGGAATATAAATATATCAAAACACGACATTCTACCTCACGTATGTTTGAATACACACAAGTAATCTTCCTCCTACTCAATCACACCTGTACGTGCCTTCGAAATAGGATCTCGAGAATCATAGTGAAATTTTCCAATCAAAACATATGGATGCCTCCGACATGCTCGAAACACTAAATATCAAATCTTGGATCATGAAAACCATACTCTAGATGATCTAAATAGAGGAAAAAGAACCCCAATCATTAGATTTGATTTATTTAACACCCACAGAGGTGTTAAAATGTAGAAATCAGAACTTATGAAATTACCTATGAAATTTTCACCAAATTCTACTCCTCCTACAATATCTTCTTCCTACGATGCTACTTCCCTTCTTACTTTGTTCTTCACAGCAACCATGTGCACACAGGTACACTATAAAAAAATAGGTCAACACCAACGGTATACATACACTAACATGAAATATATGATACTTTAGATTCAATTATACGTCACTAATATTCCATGTTACACCTACAGATAATTAGGGATAGATATATCTTTAGGTTCTTTACGTTGCTAAACCCTACTGTTATTCACTCTCTTTCCTCCCCAACGCCCCTCGCCCTTCCAGCACATCCAGTCAACGGCTGCAACACCCGACACCCCTCACCCTAAAGGCCCTCCAGATCCACCTCCACGCTCCCCTCTCCCCTTCCCCTCACAGATCCCCTTCCAGACTCCACCATTCCCACAAGCCTCTCCTCCAACCAAACCCTAACAACCTCCCACTCCGGTCGACGTCCTCCATCTCCGCGTCCCCTTCTCCCTCTCCTTCCCCGTCGGAGGGCGAAGAGTCCCGATGGCTCCGCGACGAGCAACGGTGGCTGCGTGAGGAGCAGCGGTGGTTCCGAGAGGAGTCCCGGTGGAACGACGAGCGTGAGTCGCTCCTCCGCGAGATCGCCGCCCTCCATGAGAGGCTCGAGGCGATCGAGCGAGGGGGAAGGGATCCGGTGAGCGTGGAGCTACTCCTGAAGGCCCTCAAGGAGCGGGGGGGGCCATTGCCGGTGCTAGCATAGGAGGCGGATGTGAAGGAGATGGTTCTCGAGGGGGTGCCGGAGAAGGAGGAGGAAGGGAGAGCGGCAGAGGAGGAGGAGGAGAGAACGGTTAGGAAGGGATCCGAAGGTGAGGATGTGAGAGCGATGCAGGTTGGTGAGCGGTCATCTTCAATTCACTCTTTAATGTAATCATTCTCACTAGATTTAAGTTCCCTGGCGAAAATATCGTGATTTGGAATGCTTGAAGGAGGAAGTGCTCTTAACCCGTCCATACGCTTATTAAGTCGTCTATTTTTCTTCTTTATCTTTATGAACAAACGATATCTGCTGGTGTCATTAATGAGCTGACTAATCCGAGTCAGTCGTCGGACCACATTGAACCTGGACTACAGCTTTCCAGTTTGATGTCTAGTCCGGTTTCTTAAACCTTGCTTAAAACACGCTTTTGGAGCTGGACACCCCCCTCGATGGAGCTCCCTGCAATTCCTACTTGCCTGGTGCTTTGTCCTATGCCCTCCGATTTACTGGGGTTGTGTATGGGTTTTATGACTTGATGTAACCTTGGACACCACATTCTGCACCAATTGGCATTGTCTGCGGTGTTGACCGGGGTGATTCCATTGGGTTCGAAACGTCTGTTCTGGGAAGCATTCCTTTTCCGGATCCTAGAATTGCTCTAGTCCTGCAGTTGCTGCTGCTGCCTGATCTCAACCCATGAGTGTTCCATCTCCATGGCCCTGTAAGCCACGTCTGTCAGACTTTCCAAGTTCAGCCCTGCCAACTTGATTCGAAGGTTTAGTGATTCCTGTGTTTGAACCTCCACTTCTTCTTTGCTTCGTTGGCCACCAATCCTTCTGCAAAGCATACTAGTTATATATACTTGGCCTGGTAACCTTCAATGAGTAAAGTCATATATACTTACCAGGGAATCAGAGGCAGCTCTTACAGGTTCCTCTTTGGGGACTCGATGGAGGAGCAAAGGCTCCCGAAGGAAACCCACAGCAAACCCATGTCTCTGTCCCACGACATAATTCCCTGCGTTGCCTCCTTTCTCTTCCAAGCCATCGGCGAACATGGTATGTTCTGATTGTTAATTTTGAGAGTACCAACATCCAAAAGTTTTGATCTTGGATGGTGTTGTGTTTTTCGTGAAGGTAAGTTTTCCCTCAGTTGGTCCAGACCAAACCCGATGGTGAGCATCAGGGGCCCTGAACTCATCAAGGAGGTGATGAACAACACGCTTGGGCACTTTGGGAAGAACAGATTGAATCCTTTTAGGGGGCTTCTGTTTACGGGACTTATAAGCTATGAAGGTGAGAAGTGGGCAAAGCATAGAAAGATTGTCAACCTTGCTTTCCACTTTGAGAAGTTGAAGGTAATGGTTTTTTTTTTTATTATGGGAGGACGATAAGTCTACCCTTTTTTGAAAGAAATTAGGTACATAAGGCTCTCTAGGATGCAGATACTTATTTGATAGCAGCTATAGACATTTTACGGATAATTGTCCAACACATAAATATAAAATATGGTGGCCACAGTCAACTTATCAAAAAGCCACCCATTCAAGTAATGCCAGATCATAGCAAAACCATAACAGACAAAGGGGGGAGTCTGAAAGAAACAATGTTGGAGGAGATTCCCCTTCATTATTGAAACAAACAATCATTGTTTGTCAGGATTTTTACACAGATGCATTTATAAACTTTTAAAATTAATGTAATATCGCCATCTTCTCAATATTGCTTTAAGTATCGTTGAAAAAGTGACTACTGCTAATTATAAAATATAACTGCTAGTTATATATACATTGCCATCTTATATAAAGTAACATGAGTCATGTACTTTATTGCCTTTTGTCTGAAGTGATATGAGAGTAATAAGGTTTCTATGATGCTAATTATAAGATAAAAGCCTTGTGCATCATATTTACTTGCTTCTGATCATTCCCAGTTTTCATCATCTTGTCTTTTTTCCTTGTTGGGCCCATCTTTTTCCCTCAAAAAGAAAATCTTGTCTTTTTTCAGCTTAAAAACTGTTGTACTTTAATAATAAAATTGCCTCAGGTGAAGACAGGATGCTCTTGAAAGGTTTGGATTCTATTCTGGTGAGGAAGATATGGAGTATCATGTGTTCTCAGATGGTACTGAGCGAGCTGTGAAAGCATGGCAGGTTAGTGATTTGCTGATAGATATACGAAATATAAAGAACAAACAGTGCTTTAATGTTCTAGCAGTTGGATTCTCAACAAATAAATAGTCTTTTTTTGAAGTTTTTGGAAGTCAGGAATAAGTGGAGATTTGGTCTGCTATAGTACAAGATTCCACTAGTCATGTAATCATGAGGGTAAAGATTTCTTTCTTGTAGGCTTCATTAGGTGTTCAAGAAGATGGAATAATGACCTCTGAGCTTCAAAGAATATTATTTGCCCAGCTAATTGGATGTAGTCCTAGACTTGAAGCGAGACTGGATAAGATTATTTGTCACATAGCTTAATATGATAGGATGAATCGAATGGAGCTCCTGTTGCCTCAGTTACAGGGACAACTGAACCTTAGCAGACTGTAATAATAGGTGCTGGCAACAAAGATGTTGAGGTACCCCCACATATTGGTGAGAATAAAGTTTTTCTTATTGGTGAGAATCAATGGGAAGAGCCTTCCAGGCTACTTAACCAGGATAAACCCATGTCTAGAAGTGAGGATGCTTCACTAGTGACTTGCTTGACTTGTCGCGGAGAAGTTCGTTTAATGTGTACAGGTATGAATTATCTAAACAATCCAAATTCATGCATAAAATAGGACTGCAAAGTTGTCATTAGCATGAAAAATTCTCCCTACTTGTTTTTATTCCTAGATGGTTCTAACTTCTAAATAATAGACACAATTTTATGATCATTAACCATTAGTGTTAGCCCCTACAGGCTATTCACTTATCTTTTTTACTTATTGTATTTCCTTATTTTCTTGAGGACATCTCATAAAATTTTTCTACCTCTATATATGAGATGTTGGGCTATGCAATAAAGCACTTGGTTCATTTGCTCTAACTTGGTATTATAGTAGCGGTCTTAGACCAGTATCTGCACCCACCTTGATTCTCATACCCCTTTCCTCTTCACAAAAAAAAAATCCTAACCCTAGTGGTTCTTGAGGAGGGGCCTCCCACCACCACTGGCAACTGCCTGTGCTCGCTCGGTGGGTCGATTGCACACTAATCTTCATGGAATGACTCTCCACAAGCCAGTGTAGACTAAGCACCTCCTTTAGGCAACATCGCCCATCGGTGTGGGCCCGTGTGATCTTTGTGCATCACCACTAGGCCACAAGTAGCACCGTACAAGCTTGTGCTGACCTTCGAGGGCCATCACGAGGGCTCCTAGTAGCCCAACGCTATTGATCGGTAGCGTATTGAGGCTCCCAACCTTACGCAGCTAAACTCATATTTATATTCATTTACAAAATCCATATTCATATCCTACCTATTTTCCCATCGGATATAAAAATGTAAACACGTATTCTTACTCATTTACTCATCGGATATTCATTTATAAATTGATGTTACAATCAAATCGTGCCAAATTAGAAAAAAATCTATAACACAATTCATTAGTTGTTTATTTTTAACAAATTTTAAACATAAGAGCCCGGATTATTCTAATTTTATTAATCTCCACTAAAATTTTTACAAAAAGAATCCTTTAAGGAGAATGATAAGTTCACTTTAGTAGACTATAATTACACCTAAGAATACCCAATTTGGAGAGTACAATAGATTTCGAGTATGAACTACTTTGAAAAATTAGTTAAATTCATGTTTTGACATTCCTGCATTTTTATTTAATTATTGTACACTGCATGCATACATTTCGTTAATTAATGTATATTATTTACATATACACAATTTTCTTTTGCAGGAATTTTTTGAGGACCAAGATTTGGAATGCCACCATGGCATTTGATTTTCCAACAAAAATACCAAACGAAATCAACATTGGGCTTGTCTTGTTTGAGCTCTTGATTTTAGGCAAACTCAATTAAAAAAAGAAAGAGAGAGTGGTAGGAATATATATTTTTTAGTTGATACCTATAGCTTGCCATCATTTTCTAGATCATGCATGTCATTCCTAAATGGAACTTCTCTCTCTTAACATGTGATCTACCTTTCCATTTTTTCCTCTTAGTCAACGAACCACCGCCACCATATATATATATATATATATATATATGGGAATGATCCTATAGGAAGGATTCTTTGGTGAGAACATGAGAAAACTTATATTAAGTTTTCTCATGTTCTCACCAAAGAATCCATCTCATAGGATCATTTCCCTATATGTATATCTATATATATATATCAAAAAAAAGCAAGGGACGGGTGATCCTCTCCTTCAATTTCGTTGGCTCCACCTCCCTCTCCCTCTCCCTGTCGTGAAGACCCATCACCCAACTCTCCTCCTCTGCCACACCCCCTTTTTCCCCTCCACAGAGCGGAGGACTACCACCACCCACCGGATCACTCTCGCCCTCGATTCCCCCTTATGCATAGTGCTAGCCATCTCCCTCACTGATAAACGTTAGTTTATCATCATTCTTATGACCTAGCATTGATTTAGCTCATAGGGTTTTAATTCCGCAAACGGATTTTTGAATTGCATTTAGGCATTACTTAGGTTAGGTATGTATTGCATAGTTTTTATGTTTTTGACATGTTTATTTGAGTGTTATGGATGAATAGATAACTAGATTCCTAAAACCCTAGCATTCAGGAAGGCAGCAGATGAAGAGGAAGCTCATTCCAATCGGACCATAGCTGAATCCAGCTTATCACAGCTAGATTCCAGCTCACCTGGGTTAGGTTAAGCTCTCTTTAGTTCCATTCAGCTCATCTCAGCTAGATGGCAACTTAGGGTAGCTTAACTCAGCTCAGAACTAGCTCAACTTAGTTGAGTTTGGCTTATCCTACCTCTAAACAGTTCACTGGGAGCTCTAGCTACCTCAACTTAGTTGACGGGTGTTCACTCCAGCTCAAGTCTAGCTCTCCCCAGCTTTACTCAGCTCATGGCAACTAAACTCTTTCCAGCTTAGCTACTAGTCAACTTAGTAGCTAAGCTAGCTAAAGAGTTCTCAAGAGAAGCAGGTCAAGCTCAACTCAGCTCCAGATGAGTTGAGACCACCTCAACTTAGCTCCACTACTCAAACTTAGCTATTAGCAGAAGAACTAGCTAGTTAAGCTAGGTAGTTGAGTTCCTAAGAAGACTTCTTCAACCATCATCAACTCCGAAAAATTTACTTCAGCTCCAGATGTATTTCAGACATCTCTCTCTCAACTCCTCTCAAACCCTAGCTTCCTTCTACCTCCTCTTCCACTCACCTACTAGCTAAGCTAGCTTAGCTAAGCTTCACCTCCATGGCATCCAGTTAGCTCCACCACTAACCCTATTTAGTCCACCCAGCTAACCTACTCCCACTCCACTTTGGCATCAACAGGCACACCACCCTCCAACCCACCACCAACACTAAGAGGCACCTCATTTTCATGCCAAAAACACCTAACCACCTCCCTTCATCTTGGCACCAAAATACCCCTCATCCTAACCCTACACATCACCCCACAAACCCCACAAACCACCTCAACCCTCCACCTACCCACCTTCTAGAAGCCACCAAAGGTGGCGCCAAACCAAGGCAACTCTTCAAGGTTGGTGCCACCTTTAACCGCCCATAACTAACCCCCCTTACATCCATTAAAGTGGTGCCAAAACACCTTAACCCTAGGATCCATTAAACACCCCATAACTTCATCCTAGCTGTCAACATCAAGCCCCCCTTTAACCACATCAAGTATGGCGCCAACCCTACATTAACCTCACCTATTTACACCCCTCTACTTGACGCCAACACTTAACCACCATCCATCTCTAACCTCCACCTCATAAGCCCATCCTAACCCTCCACATACTCCACCCCAACCCTTAACATTTAACCCCACCAAAAGTTGGCGCCACCCATCCTAGCCAACCCTTAACCACCACTTTCACATCCCTCCTTTTGGCCCCAACCATCTTTCACCATGGATTCCATAACCACCATCTCACAAATCCATCCTAACCCCACATCAATACCAACACCACCTAACCTAAGACCTACCATGGTTAATGACAACCAACCACCACTAAACCTGTAAAAGCCCCATGTAACCACCACTTAAAGGAGACCCTTGGCTACATTTTTCATAGTGTTTTTCTACCCATATTCCACCAGCCAAATTCGGCCAAGAGAAGGAGAAGAAGAAGATTAACGAGATACTCTGTCTCCTTGGTGCCTTCCCTCTTCCCTTCTCGGCTGTGCCCAAGCCAAGGGGTCCATCTATGATGTAGCAGAAATTCGTAACGAAAAGATTTGAGTTTAGAAAACCCTATTGTTGTAGTGCAATTTGCGAGAAAATTTGTTAATCAGATAATTTTTACCAAAACTCAAAATGAGTCACGAGTCGAACACATGGAAGCTACGTCAATTATAAATCCATAATAATATTTGTTTTGTAATTTTTGCTTATAAATGAAACATTTACAATGATCGCTATTTACTTGCAATATAAATACTAAAATTAGAGAGAGAGAGAGAGAGAGAGAGAGAAATGACTTTTATACTAAAAATAATGTCATTACAATTACAACTAGAAAGTGGGAAATCTAATCTAGAAAGCGATAAAGAAAATGGGGTGAGAAGTTATCTTCCTCGACGGTTGTTTGGAGGACGAACTGGATGGATGTCGCTTGGAAGGAGAGTGAAGACGGAGGATGGATCGGGAAGAACCGGGGGTGAGGTAGGACGTTAGTGTCGTGGGATCCACTTCCAAAACGGGGGTGAGAAGATGGCTAGCGAAAGCTCCGCGAAGGCGATGAGAGGTGGAAAAATTTGTATTTTTACTCTAGCAGAGCTTCCCATAACTTGAGAGTACTAGAGTGAGCTTTGAAACTTGAGTTCTTAGCTCTTAGAGAGGAAGAGAGATGATGAAAGGGATGAAGAAAATGTGGAGGGCATTGGGCCTTTATATAGTTACTTACATGAGGCAAAAGAGGCATTTCATCTTTTAACATTTAACTCTACTGCCTTTAGTACTAGATACATGCGTCACTGTAGACGCACATCGCTATAGCCACGCGCCTCATCATCAATGCTCACTTTCGATTGGACGCTCCACAATGGGCCACGTCGTCGTCGCTTGATCTTCATGTGTTAGGTATGTGTACCATGTTCATGCAACCTCAGTCGTTCGATCAAGAGATCGGATCGCCTAAGATCCTCGAGTGTCGCTTCCTCTTCGAACGTTAAGCGTGCTTGCGTGCAATGGCACGTCTGATTGCGCGTCATCGTGCGCGTGCACGATTAACGCCTCTTCGCGCAGCACGCCGCCGCTCGATCATCCGTCTGCGCTTCATCCAACTATTGAATTTAGTCGCACCCACTTCACATGATTTGAGGCGAGGCGGGATTCGAACCTACACCTCCTTCTTCACGCACGGGTGCTGAACCAACGTCCTGTAGTCGCTCTTGTGTCGCGCTTACGAACTAAGGGGCGAGTGCTCTCAACCATTGGATCTCAATCCAACGACTGAGATTGAATCTTGATCTCACCTTCAGAGGTTGAGCAGAGGGGCGTGGGCAGGTTTGGATGGTTGGGATGGTGCCATGTGGCATCATCCTGGCCGTCCATTTTCATATGCTCGTAGGTGGTGCGCCGGATGTTGAATTGGATCGATTTTTGTGCTATTGCGCTACGATCGTCGATCCGAACCCATCCGTGTGGTTGGAATTTTCATATGAGGCAAGGATTTACACCACCTAGTCCCCTTACCTCTGATCTTTATCGGACTATATCTGATATTATGGAAGTTCGATCGGGGCGATCTCGAAGTTGTTGAACTCCAATTGTCGTCCTGATCAGATCCGTACAGTTGGATCTTCAATCCGAGATCCTGATAAATATTGCTTTATTCCTGGCCACCAAAAAGAGGCGAATTACTATACAATTTATACAAATTAACCTAAATGCATGTTGATACATGTTATGTAATATCTATAATGTATGATACTTCTATAATACTAAAAACATGCATAAATAAACATTTTAGGCTACTTAGATGTATACACATCACACCCCAATGCTTATCTTTTGCTAGCTCTTAGCAAAAACTATATATTATTTATTAATAGAATTATGATCAAATTATTTGGACAATAGTTATTTTTCAACACAAGGAAATTTCTACTAAAGACCTGAACTACAGAGACACAACAATGCCTGAGTGTCTGCCAAAATGCAGACCGCCTAAGCTCTCGCCTTATTTAAAAGTAAAAGCATTTTTCTCTTTTTCTTCTTTTCTAATTTTTTTGGATTTTTAAGTTTAGGGTTTCGAAACAACTTTCTTCGGCTACCTAACACACCCAAGATTCGAAGAGAACTCTAAGTACTAAGCATCTTTTTATGTGAATGTGATAGACTCATTGATCGGCAATTAGAATGGACTTTGGGTTTCTACGTCTCAAGGTGATCTTGAAATGAATTTTACCTAAAGGTGTATCTATACGGCCGGTAGCTTTCTCCCTATTTTTATTTTTATGTGGTCAACATAAAGGAGAACCTAGTGTATATTTCCTCGGATTATTTTACTTCCTCGCTTCTTCCTAAGTATTCAGGAATTATACGTGCATTTCATGAGTTGGGTTCTGGACAACCGGTCGATGAGCTGTTATCACCAACAACATGCCAGCCATACTCATGCGGTGAAGTGTGGCTTAATTTTTTTTATCTTTTCTTCTTTTCTATTTCCTTTTCTTTTCTTTTTGGATATTTTTCTATTTCTTTTTTTTAAGTAGGTGGCTTCCCTGTTCTAAGATTTACATAAAGACGGTAGAAAGAGAATGGTCGTGTTGCTGGGCTCTGGACAATCGGTCGATGAGCTACTACCACCGACAACTTACTACTCATACCACCCTAGAAGGTTCATTAGCTACCCAATTTTCGTTAAAATTGTCAAACTATGAGTCAGTACAAATAGTGTGTAGATGCTTAAACTTAAAGTTCTCTCAAATCAGAGGGTGGGTTAATAAGTCGTGTACTTGTCACCCCAACTTATTAACTAATTAAAAATGAATTTTCAAATGGCGAAGACTCGAGAAGTAAGTCTACATTTTAGTGGACACCCGGGCTGATTAAATCCGAAGACCTAAAGGGTTTAAGTATTTAGGTTCTACTGTATTATTTCTTGTTGTTGAAAATTTTAAAGTCGAAGTTTTGTTTTTCTATTTTTTTTAAATAAAAAGGAAAAATAAGAAAAATTTACAAGAAATCCATAAAACTGACAATTTGATTCAAAAAATGAATCCAAACCCCATGCTTAATCATGCAATGTCTTCATTGAAAATAAAAGGCATGAGAAAATGGTAGAATGGAAAAATATTACGTGTATTCCATGATGCTTTAGTCAGCTCTAAGTCAAATTGTACAAGTGTTGAGTTTAGTGCCATTAGCTAGGCGGGGTTCAGCTAAAGAAGTCAAATTAAGGTTAAAGCAATTTTGTCTGAGATGGGTTTTGGAATAACGCGGTCAACATAAGGTTTTAGACGCTGTCCGTTGACCTTGAAAGAATTACCCATCTTTGGGTCAGACATCTCAACGGCTCCGTTTGGGAATATCCGATCAATGATGAACGGGTAGTTCGAGCTAAGGTGGATGCTATCTTCAAACTTCCTCCTCCTACATCTGTTAAACAAATCCAATCATTCCTTAGTTATGTGGGATTTTATAGGAGGTTCATCAAGGATTTCTCTAAGGTTGCTCAACTTTTGAGTAACCTTCTGGCCAATAACACGTTCAATTTTGATGAATCGTGCCACAAGACATTTGATTTACTCAAAACGACAGTCACTTGTGTGCCAGTGCTGCAACCACCGATTTGGACAGCCCCATTTGAGATCATGACCGACACTTCTGATTACGCGGTCAGGGCTGTTTTGGGTTAGGAAATTAATAGAAAGCCCTCTGTTATTTACTACGCTAGAAAAAATCTGCACGAGGCCCAGATGAACTACACTGTTGCAGAAAAGGAATTGCTAATTGTAGTATTTGCATTAGAAAAATTCAGGACTTATCTCCTAGGATCTCATGTCATCATTTATACCGACTACTCGACCATGAAACATCTCTTGGCCAAAAAGGATGCCAAACCCCGACTCATCCAATGGATTCTTTTACTTCAAGAATTCAATCTTGAAATTAAAGGCAAATCCGGGGCACAAAATGTGGTGGCGGATCATCTTTCGAGACTCCTAATTAATTCTTCTCGTCCGAATATTCGAATTACTAATACTTTTCCAGACGCGACTATTCTTATAGTTTCAGATGTCCAAACCCCTTTGATTTGCGGACATGGTAAATTATTTGGCCGTTGGTTAAATCCCCCAAGATTGGACCAGGCAACAACGAGATAGACTTATATTTGAGGCCAAATATTACTTTTGGGATGACCCTGAACTGTACTGCATCGGCTCTAATCAAATTATTGACCGATGTGTTCCGAAGAATGAGTTCCAAAGCATACTTAAGTTCTGCCATGCATCTGCATGTGGTGGACATTTCTCCAAGAAAAAGTCGAATGGAAAGATTTTGCAATCTAGGTTTTATTGGTCGTCTTTATTCAAGGATTCCTAGGAGTTCTCGAGGTTGTGCTCCCGATGCCAGGCACTCGGGAGGAAAGCCAAGAGAGACATGATGCCTCTAAGCCCTATTCTTCTCGTCGAAATCTTCGATGTTTGGGGCATCGATTTCATGAGACCCTTCCTCCTTTCATTTGGACACCAATACATTCTCGTAGCTGTTAACTACGTGTCCAAATGGATTGAGGTTATTCCCGCTCGAACCAATGACCACAAGATAGTCATCGATTTTGACAAGAAGAATATCTTCAGATGATTTGGGATCTCGAGGGCTATCATCAGCAATGGTGGTACCCATTTTATTAATGCTCAGTTCTGCAATTTACTAGCAAAATACGTGGTGAATCACAGAATTTACACACCTTACCACCCTCAAACGAATGAATAGACCGAGATCTCCAATCGGGAGATCAAGAACATCCTACAGAAAACGGTTAGGCCTGATAGGCAAGACTGGTCTCAAAAGCTTGATGATGCTCTTTGGGCCTACCATATGATATACAAAACACCTATTGGCATGTCACCATTTCGTTTGGTGTATGGTAAGGTGTGTCATTTACCCGTAGAGATTGAACATCGAGCATTCTGGGCAATCAAGAAACGCAACTTTGACTTAAGTTTAGCCGGAAAGATCAGGAAACTCCCACTATCTGAGTTGGAGAAGCTTGGAAATAACACATACGAGAATACTAAGATCTATAAGGCTAGGACCAAAGCTCTTCATGACTAGCTGATTTCCCGCAAGAGCTTTGAATCGAACCAGAAGGTCTGGCTCTTTAATTCTCGACTTAAGCTCTTTTCTGGGAAGGTTAGGTCGAAGTGGAACGACCCATTCATCATTGATCGGATATTCCCAAACGGGGCCATTGAAATTTCTAACTTAAAGACGGGTAATTCTTTCAAGGTCAATGGACAATGTCTAAAACCTTACGTTGACTGCATTATTCCAAAACTTGTCTCAGACAAAGTTACTTTGACCTTAATTTGACTTCTTTGGCTAGACCTCACCTAGTTGATGACATTGAACTCAACATTTGTACAGTTTAACTCAGAGCTGACCAGAGCATCATGAATACAGGTGATATTTCTCCGATTCTACTCTTTTCTCATGCCTTTTGTTTTCAATGAGGACATTGCATAAGCTTGGCATGGTGGGTGAATTTATTTCTAAATCATATTGTCATCTCTGTAGATTTCTTGTAAATTTCCCTTATTTTTCTCCTTATTATTAAAAAATTTTGAATTAGGAAAAGAAAACTTGGGCTTTAGAGTTTTTCAACCTTAGGAAAAAATACAATAGGGCCTGAACACTTCGACCCTTTAAGTCTTTAGGCTTAATCAGCCCAGATGTCCATGAAAATGTGGGCTTGTTTCTCGAGTCCTCGCCATTCTAAATTCATTTCTAATTTGTTAATAAGTTGGGGTAATAAATACACAACTTATCAACCTGCCCTCTGATTTGAGAGAATTTATAGTCGAAGCACCTACACACTCCTTATACTGACTCAATTTTTAGTGATTTTAACGGAAATTGGGAAGCTAATGAACCTTCTAAGGTGGTATGACTGGCAAGTCGTCGTGGGTAACAGTCTATTAGCCTGTTGTCTAGTGCCCAGCTACACGACCATTCTCTTCCTGCTGCCTTTAGGTAAATCTTAGATCAGAAAAGTCACCTTCATAAAAAAAAGAAAAACATATCCAAAAAGAAAGAAAGAAAAGAGAAATAGAAAAGAAGAAAAAAAAGCTATATTTTTCCACACGAGTATGGCTGGTAAGTTACCGTGGGTAACAACCCATTAGTCGGTTATCTAGAACCCAACTCACGAAATACACGTATAATTCCAAACACTTAGAAAGAAGTAGTGAAGTAGAATAAATTGGGAAGATATACACTGGGTTTGCTCTTGTGTTGATCCCATAAAAATAAAAAGTAGGGAGAAAGCTACCAGTCGTATAGATACACCTTTTGGTAGAATTTCTTTTTAAGGTCACCTAGGGACGTAGAAACCCGAAGTCCGTTCTGATTCCCAATTAGTGAGTCAATCACATTCACACAAAAACATGCTTAGCACTTAGAGCTCTCTTCGAGTCTTGGGTGGGTTGCGTAGCCGTAAAAAGCTGCCCCAAAACTCTAAACTCAAAAATCTAAAAAATTAGAAAAGAAGAAAAAGAAAAAGATGCCTTTGCTTTTGAATAAGGCAAGGGTTTGGGCAGTCTGCATTTTGGCAAACACTCAGGCATTGTTCTGTCTTTGTAGTTCAGGTCTTAATAGAAATTTCTCAGTGGTGAAAAATAACTATTGCTCAAGTAGTTTGATCATAATTTTGTTTATAAATAGTATATACTTTTGCTAGTTACTAGCAAAAGATAGGCATGGGGGTGTGATGTGCATACATCTAATTAACCTAAAATGTCTATTTTTGCATATTTCTAGTGTTATAGAAGCATCATGCATTATAAATATTTCATGACATGCATCATCATGCATTGAGGTTAAATTGTACAAATTATATAGTAATTTCCCTTTTTGTGGCTAGTGAACAGGTTGATATCATTTCAGGGCCTTGAATTTGAGATCCAACCGTACAGATTTAATTAGGGTGACGATCAGAGTTCAACGACTCTAAGGTTGCCTTGATCAGACTTCTATAGCATTAGATGCAGTCCGAGAAAAATTAGAGGGCAGGGGTCAAGGTGGTGTAAATCTATATTACAGACGACAAATCCAACTGCACAAATGAGTTTAGATTGACGATTACAACCCAACTACTTGAAAATCGGTCCAATCCGACATCCCTAGCACTACTTACAAGCAGGAGAAGATGGATGGTCTAGATGGCACATGGCGCCATCTAAACCCTCTAAACCGACCACTGCCCTCTCATACATCCACTCCATCTTTAATCTTAGCCGTTGGATCTCGATCCAACAGCTGAGACTAAGCCTCGCATGCCTTCACATATCATCAAAAGAAGACCCCATCGTGCGATTTCAATCGTTGGATCTTTGTCTAATAGCCAAAAGTGCATGAGCTCGAATCTGAAGCGCGACACAATTCGAGGTGTGGCGCAGCGGTCAAGCACTCATTTGCAAAGAGGGAGGCGCAGGTTTGAAGCCCACCTTGCCTCAAATCAAGCAGCAGCAGTGGGCGCAGCCAAATTTGACCATCAGATGATGATTAAGCGGTGCTGAAGGCATTGACGTGGCGTGATTTGGGCTGCCGGTTAAAGACGCGCAATCTCATGCGCATCTAAAACGCCTGATTTGACGTGCTACATCAACGCGAGAAAGTGACTTTTAAGTCGTCTAATCACATGATCGAACGACTGATCTTGATTCAAGAAGTGTGGATGCACGTCCTAAGCGAGCGATCAATGTGCGATCAGGACCGTTTGATCTCCATCGAACGGTCTTGATCAGCTGTCGCTTGGCGTGAAGGCTTCAACAGAAGAAGAGTAGCAGGCGTTGACATGGCTCAATGAGAGCACTCTGATTAGTGCTCTACTACAGAGATGAAGCGCATGTCTTCACCGACGCTTATCTACAGCGACGTGCGCATGTGTCACTAAAGGCAGCAAAGTTAATTTTTTAAAGATAGAATGCCCTTTTTTCCCTTGTACCTCAACTATATAAAGTCCCTACGCCCTCTACTTTTTTATCATCCCTTCCATCATCTCTCTTCTTCTCTAAGAGCTAACTAAGAACTCAAGTTCTAAAGCTCACTCTAATGGTCCCAAGCTACAAGAAGCTTCGCTAGAGTTAAAATCAAAATTTTCCACCTCGTACCCCCTTCACGGAGCTCTCGCCAACTGTCTTCTCACCCCCGTTTGGGAAGTGGATCCCACGACGTTGACGCTCTGCCTCATTCCCGCTTCTTCTCGATCTGCCCTCTGTTCATCTTCGTTCTCCTTCCAGGCGTCGTCCTACTGATCTTCCAAGCAACTATCGAGGAGGATAACTTCTCACCCGTTATATTTTTATCGCTTTCTATATTTGATTTCCAACTTTCTAATTGTAGTTGTAATGACATTATTTTTATTATAAAAGTTCTCTCTTTAGTTCTATTATTTATTGTGAATGTCTCCTTGATAAACAAATTGTAAAAAAATATAGTTGCGGATTTAGAATCGATGTAACCTCCTCATGTTCAACTCGAGCCTCACCTCGAGCTTTGAGAAAAATTTATCTGATATCTGATTTTCTTGCAAATTGCGCTACGACGACGGGTTTTCCAAACTCATTACTTTTCTCTACGAAATTTCGTTAATCATATATCAACCTGGGCCATCTCAGGAAGATATCAACACTTAGGTTATGAAAACTCTACAAGGAATGCAGACTCAAATGACAAAAGTAATCCGCATGGTAACACGTTTACAGAATCAAGTAAAGGTTACTTTTGATCACAAACTTGCTAGCAGTCTACCATCCTAGCCCATGCCCAACCCAAATAATCAACAAAACCAATAACAAGGTGGATATCCCAATCAACCTATTTACCCAACACCCACCAGGTATCAATCAAAACCAAGCTTCCCATCCTCCCCCTAGAAACAACCATACTACAAATGTAGTTACTCTGAGGAACGGGAAAACTGCTCATGATCCCTTGCCTTATCAAGAAACCCACTTCAAAGAAAAGTAGATCAACTCTTCTCCCTCTTCCTCTAACCTCGTTCAGGAACCTGCAACTGAAAACAAGACAATTCCATACCTTTCCCACAAGCCCTTCACTCTTCACACAATAAGAAAAAGAATCTGTGCCCATTGATAAGGAATTGATGGATCTTTTTGGGCAAGTAGAAATAAATATCCCTCTCTTTGATGCTATAAAATATATCTTTGCCTATGCAAAATTCTTAAAAGATTTATGTACACCCAAAAGGCAGCCAAGAAACCTAGGAAAGGTGCTTCTCTTAGAGACAGTGAGCTCAGTTGTGCAGAGCAAACTACCTTTGAAAAAGAAAGATCCAAATGCCCCCTGATTCAAGTGGTCAATAATGACACTTCCTTTGATTGTGTCTTGTTGGATCTCTGTGCCTCAATTATTTGCATCTCCACTGTTGTATTTGAAGAATTGAAGATCATTATATTAAAGCCTATCGAGGTTACAGTTCAATTAGCTAACCGATCTACAATTAAATCAAAGGGGATCGTTGAGGATGTCATTGTCTGGGTTCAAAATTGTCTATTTGTCGTAGACTTTTTGGTCTCGGACATAGAGGTATTGGAAGACTGAAAAATGCCCCCATAATCCTTGGATGACCATTTTTAGCCATCGCCAAAGCAAACATTGGTTGTGATTCTGGAAAGATGAAAATCATGTGCGGTGACGAATCTATTATCCTAGATGTTTTTCAAGTTTCTAGGAGATTTTATGAACCAAATTTCTTTGACGACTCAGATTCTGAAATTGACAATTTAGTGGAGGAAACAATGCAAATTTCACAAATGGAATATTGCTTTGCAGTTAATACGATTCTTGAACCACCTTCTGACTTAACCCACCCTCCCACCCAAACCACGACATTAGCACCTAACTCTTCACCTAACTCCCCTCTCTCTTCACCCATGGACCAAAAAGCATAAATCATTTCGGAGATGGGCCCCCAATTAGAGTTAAAACCTTTGCCTGACTTCCTTAAATATGCTTTCTTAGGACCTAATCAAAGTATGCCCCTGATTATCAATTCTGAACTCATTGGGTCTCAAGAGGAAAAACTTCTCTAAGTCCTTAGTAAAAATCGAAAAGCTATTGGTTGAACCCTTTCTGACCTTAAGGGTATCAATCTATCCTATTGTACTCACAGAATATATCTTGAGAATGATTCTCGCCTCTCTCGCCAACCACAAAGGCGTCCGAACCCTAACATGTAGGAGGTGATCAAAAAAGAGATCATAAAGTGGTTTGATGCTGATATCATTTACCCCATTTCCGATAGTCCTAGGTTAGTCCCACGCAAGTAGTGCCTAAAAAAGCTAGACTAACTGTTGTCACAAATGAACATGGGGAAAACATAGCCACTTGGACCGTTTCTTGGAGTGTGCACATTGATTATCGCAAATTAAACACCGCCATCAAGAAGGACCATTTTCTGCTCCCATTTATTGATCAAATCTTGGAGCGGTTAGCCAGACATGATTATTACTGCTTTCTTGATGGTTATTTCGACTATGATTAAGTTGCTGTCCATCTTGAGGATAAAAGAAAACTACATTCATTCACCTTTTTGGAACCTTTGTTTTCCGGAAGATGCCCTTTGGTTTGTACAATGCACCTGGGACTTTTCAAATTTGTATGCTTGCAATATTTTCAGACTTGGTAGTATGACTTCTCTGTTTTTGGAGACTCCTTTGATTTGTCTTAAAAACCTTGAAAGGACGCTCCAAAAATGCATAAAAGTTAACTTGGTCCTTAGTTGGGAGAAAAATCATTTCATGGTCCAGGAAGGCATCGTCTTGGGTCATGTCATCTCTAAAAAAGGAATTGTGGTATATCGTACCAAAATTGATGCTATCTCTAAACTCCCACCACCCACTACTGTCAAATAGATCCAATCTTTCTTGGGGCATGTGGGCTTCTATCGTCGTTTCATCAAGAATTTCTCCCAAATCTCCAAGCCCTTAAGTCAATTACTCATCAAAGACCAGCATTTTGATTTCACAGAACAATGCCTGGAGAGCTTTAATCGGTTGAAGAAAGATGTCTTAGAGACACCAATTTTACAAGGACCTGACTGGAAGTGCCCCTTCGAATTAATGACAGATGCCTCTGATTTTGCTGTGGGGGTCGTTATAGGGCAAAGTATTGACAAAAAGCCTGTTGTGATCTATTATGCTAGTAAAACCCTTGATGATGCATAATGGAATTATACGGTCACTGAAAAAACACTTCTTGCCATTGTTTTTGCCCTATAAAAATTCCGCTCATATCTGTTGAGGTCACATGTTATTGTTTATACCGACCACTCCACTAAAATATCTGCTAACAAGAAATATGCGAAACCTCGTCTTATCCGTTGGATTTTGCTACTCCAGGAATTTGACTTGGAAATCAAGGACAAGATGGGGTCTTAGAATGTAGTGGCCGACCATCTTTCTTGTCTTATGATGAATGAAGTGTTAACCCCTCCAGATGTTTTCCCTGACAAGACCATTTTAACTGCCAATACCCTCCCCTAGTTTGCCCCAATTACAAACTATCTAGCAACAGAATGAATCCCTTCTGATTGGCCAAAAACAAAACGGGATAAGTTCTTTGCTAACATTAAATATTATTTCTGAGAGGAGCCTTACCTTTTCTGCATCTGCGCTGATAAGGTCATTCGACAGTGTGTTCTCAAATCAGAATTGCATGATATTTTGACACACTGTCACTCAATGGCTTGTGGCGGTCATTTCTTGGGTAAGAAAACTGCAGCTAAAGTCCTTACTTCTAGATTCTTTTGGCCTAGCTTGGACAAAGATGCTCAACCTTTTGTTTGGTCCTGTGTATGTTACCAGAGCATTGGTGACATGACTCGAAAGAATATGATGCCCCTTAACCCAATATTAGAGTTTGAAATTTTTAATGTATGTGGCATCGACTTCATGGGACCATTCATCAACTCTTGTGGGTATTCATACATACTAGTCGCGATTGACTATCTACCGAAATGGATTGAAGCAATACCCACAGGCACCAATGATCACAAGGTTGTTGATTTCGTCAAGAAAAACATTTTTTCGAGATTCGTCATCCCTAAGGCCACCATCAGTGACGAAGGATCACATTTCACCTACTCTCAATTTCTTCACCTTTTATCTAAATATGGGGTTAATCATAAAATTGTCACTCCTTACCACCCCAAATAAGTGGCTAGGTAGAAGTTTCTAATCGGGAAATAAAAAATATTTTGCAAAAAACGAAGACCCGATAGTAAAGACTGGTCCAATACCGTACAGCTTTTAAAACTCCCCTTGGCATGTCTCCTTTCCGTATGATTTTTGGAAAAGCATACCATCTCCTAGTAGAACTTGAACTCAGGTCTTTTTGGGCAATCAAACAATTAAACAAAGGAAATTATAATTAACTGAATTGAAAGAATTTTGTAATTTCTCTTACAAAAACATGAGAATTTGTAAAGTCCGGACAAAGAAATTTCATGATAAATATATCATTCAGAATCATTTTGATATCAATCAGCGCGTTTGGCTTTTCGACGCACGTCTACGCATTTTTCTAGGTAAACTTAAATCCAAGTGGACCAGCTCATTTATTGTCCTGAAAACATATCCATACGACGCAGTTGACCTTTTTGATCCAAAAATGAATGTTACTCTTCAAGTCAACGGCCAACGTTTAAAGTCCTACTTAGACAATACTCCAAATCTCCCATCCGACACTCTTGATTTAATTGACTTACCTTATGGTGATTATTGATGCAATTCACACCTGGCTAGATAAGAGGTAATCTATCATTTTTCCTGCTTTTCATTTTTCATTTTCTTTTTCAGAGGTTTTAACTATCCTGATTCAGACCGCCTTCACCAAGATGATTTTCTTTTTCCTTCCCACTGCATGTTGACATGACATATCTTAAGCATTTGGGGGGGGAGGGATATTTTTAAATTTTGATGATCGATTCAGGATTTCAAAGCCTAAAAACATTCAAATTTTTGTTTCATTTTTTCATGCATACCCAAAAATATAAAAATGTTGAAAACCTTTTGAAGAAATTTTGAAATCGGAACCAAGGTTGAGGATTCATTTTAAGGTACAATGGTATTTAATCTTTAACAAACTAGTTATTAGGATGTGGATCTGATTGTTAGAATCTCTAGCTCTATTTTAAGACTAAATTAAGAATCCTCCTCTAAATTCCACCTGAACTTATGATAATTCAAGTGACTTGATCTCTATTTGTAACCTGAACTCACGTGGTTCATCTCTCTGCTACCGCGACTCCTCCTGGACATTCCCGTCATCGCACTGCGTCCGCAATCTCATGCTTCCACCGCGATTTACCGCGACCATGACTCTTCGACCTTCTCATCACAGCATCGCATCCACGATCGCATGTTGTTACTGAAAGTTCTACCCTTGTACTAGGAGGGGTGAGATCAGCGTGACAAAAAAAATGCGGAATTGAAAATATATAAAGCAATCTCACAAAAAATAAGCAATCACAAAATGTACACAGGTATTTTTAGGTGGAAACCCAAACCGGGTGAAAACCACCACCTAACCCTCTCGAGTTAGGATTTTCCGATCAACCTAGTTGATCAAATCCACTAACTGAATCACTTTGAACGAGGGTGATTCAACCTCAATACAACCACGCTACAAGTACGAGGGTAGCGTTCCTCAACCCATTCTCTCCACGAGAAGGATTTTGTCCCACGAAGGAGACGGGAATTCGCAAAGCGAATACCCAACCAAAATACAAAGATAAAATAAAACAACAGTCCTATAGAGCCAACAAAATTAAACCTAGCTTCTATAGGAAATAGGAAACTCCCCTTTGCAAGGAGTGCGTCGACGATGACGCGGTGCGTGTGCCACGCGATGGCGCTACGTCGCTCTCGTTATCAACGTCGGGAGAGCGGGTGCGCAACGGGAATGATGCTCTCAAGATGATGAACTTGAGCTTGGAGAGCAAGAACTTCTTGGACACAAGAGTGTGAAAATGTGTAGCTAAGTGTATCCAAGTGTATTTCTAAGTGTCTCTTATGTTGTATTTTTTGTGTTACAAAGGTTCCCCTCTATTTATAGAGGCCTTAGGAAGGCTTTGGAAGGCTTGGAAAAGCTTCCATAGCCGTTGGGTGCAAAGCCCAAGAGAATCAGGCCGAAATCAGGACAATGATTGCATTTGACAGGGTTATCAGACGTCTAACTCTGGCATCAGACGTCTGGAAGGCCACTTTAAGACGTCTGATTCCAAGGTCAGACGTCTGATTCTGTGCGGGTTTCTCCCTGACTTGAATCAGATCTAAACAGGGTTTTTGTGCAAGTCCATCAGACGACATACAGGACGTCTGGCACTATGTCTGGACGTCTGGAAACCTACTTTTACTGTGGGAATTGATTTCCATACGTTGCAACGGCTAGAAAATCTCTGAGAAGAGATTTTGGGTCAGCCGAGGCAAAACGGTCATTTATCAGACGTCTGTTAAGACTTATGGACGTCTGATAAGGCTCTAACGGTCATATTCTTGAGTGTCTTCTAAGCCAGCCAACGGTCCACTAACTGGACGTCTGGCAAAGTCATCAGACGTCTCCTAAGACGTCTGGTCTAAGGTCTGGACGTCTGATTTCATCAGGCAGAACTAACTATGTCCAGCCTAACAGTTATCAGACGTCTTAAAATACTTTATCAGACGTCTGATTTTGGGATTAGACGTCTGGAAATGCTGTTTGAGCCCTATATTGGTTTTCTAAGTATTCTACAGAAAACCTAAGTATCCTAGGGTTGTGCAGGTGTTCTGAGGACTACTTTTAGGGTACTTTGAGGCTCTTTAACATAATGTTCTAAGGAATCAAAAAGAGCAAGAAAATAAATACAAGAGATACATGAAAGGATAAAAAAGAATCTATCCTATTCTTCTTGTCTTCCATCTCCAATCTTTCGCTCCACGCGAACCTCCTGTGTTTTCCGTCAAGCTCCTCCAATCCGTCCTGGATGCGAGCTTGAACTCCGTCTAAACACGTCCACATTTGCAATTGACCTGAAATCTAAGACTCAAATTGCAAATGTTAAATAACACGTGTTTTGTTATCATCAAACAAATGATCGTGGTGCTCTAGCATCAACAATCTCCCCCTTTTTGATGATGACAAAATCGTAAATAATAATGCATAAAAAATCCTCCCCCTTTTTGACATTATCAAAAAGGTTTAATTGATTTTACATTTCCTATAACTCCCCCTTAAAACATGCTCTTCTATGAGTTTCTTTTAGCAAAGGTAATATCCTCCCCCTTTTTGTAACAATGCGATAGCTATTATTTTTCTCTCCCTTTCTAAAGGAAATTTAGCTACCTTACATCTCCCCCTTACAAATTGACAATTAGCTCATAAAATTTTTAACTCCCCCTATCTAAATGCTACTGATAAAACGATAGGGTAAAGGGTTTTACCTCACCTACCATGGCCAATAAAATGGCCCGAATGGTGGTGGTGGATGCCACATCGGATGGGGCTCCCATCCGTAGCTTGGAGGCCCGGCCATCGGCGTCGGTCTCCAATCCGGTGGTCGACGTGCGGCGGGTCCGTCGTTTGTTCGCCGTCTCGTTGGTCTTCTTGTTGTCCTCCTTGGTCTACTCATTGGTTCTCCCAACTTAAGTTGACCAGCCTTGAGCTTGTAGGTCCAGTCCTTTATGTTGTAGTCATCCCTGAACCCTACAAAACAAGATTCTAATTTTTTCTTTGGTATCCAAGTGAGCTTGGATCCGGATTTATTAGAAGGTCTCCTGGATGGAAATCCTTTCTCAACCTTAGGGCTATAAAACTTATCTACTTTGTTGATTAATTTGTTAGAATTTTTCCTAAGACATGCAATTTCTCTTTCTATAATTTGCATCTTAGTCTTTAAATCAAAAATTTCTAACTTTAGACTATTATTTTCCTCAATCAATTTATTATTTTCATTGATGAGGTCTTGATTTTCTAATAACAGGTTATTATCCTTAGAACTAGTCTCTATATCCTTGAGTTATTTTTCTAACCTATCATTTTCATTTCTAAGAAGACTAAGGTTCTTTTTAATGCTTTTATTTTCTACCCTAAGTGATTTACTAATCTCAAAAAGTTCATTAAAGGTTTCTTGTAAATCCAGGTTTACCTCATTGTCGGAGTCGCTTTCGCTGTCGATGTCGCTTGCTCCGATTGCCATGAAACCAAAGCAAGTGGTTTCTTCTTCTTTTTCTTCTTCTTCTTCCTCCGAGCTGGAATCCTCATGAGTGCCTTCCAACCTCCTCCATATCTCGTGGGCGGTGGTGCACTCTTGGATTTTCTCGAACTCTTCCGGACTCAACGCGCAATACAAGGCATTCATTGCCTTTGCGTTGAGTGAGAGATCTTGAATCTGCAGCTGCGAGTAACCTCCTTGGGGTCGCTTCGGGATCTCGTATGGGGTTTCGCAACATCCCCATAGAGCGAAGTCCGTGGCTTGAAGCCACGTCTTCATCCTCAACTTCCAATATCCGAAGTCCCTCCCGTCGAAATAGGGTGGTCGGACGGTGGATTGCCCTTCGGAGATTCTGACTGCGGCTATGCTTCCCTCCATGATCTAGATCCTCGCTGGTTTGTAACGCCGATTACGCGAGACCTGCTCTGATACCAATTGAAAGTTCTACCCTTGTACTAGGAGGGGTGAGATCAGCGTGACAAAAAAAATGCGGAATTGAAAATATATAAAGCAATCTCACAAAAAATAAGCAATCACAAAATGTACACAGGTATTTTTAGGTGGAAACCCAAACCGGGTGAAAACCACCACCTAACCCTCTCGAGTTAGGATTTTCCGATCAACTTAGTTGATCAAATCCACTAACTGAATCACTTTGAACGAGGGTGATTCAACCTCAATACAACCACGCTACAAGTACGAGGGTAGCGTTCCTCAACCCCTTCTCTCCACGAGAAGGATTTTGTCCCACGAAGGAGACGGGAATTCGCAAAGCGAATACCCAACCAAAATACAAAGATAAAATAAAACAACAGTCCTATAGAGCCAACAAAATTAAACCTAGCTTCTATAGGAAATAGGAAACTCCCCTTTGCAAGGAGTGCGTCGACGATGACGCGATGCGTGTGCCACGCGATGGCGCTACGTCGCTCTCGTTATCAACGCCGGGAGAGCGGGTGCGCAACGGGAATGATGCTCTCAAGATGATGAACTTGAGCTTGGAGAGCAAGAACTTCTTGGACACAAGAGTGTGAAAATGTGTAGCTAAGTGTATCCAAGTGTATTTCTAAGTGTCTCTTATGTTGTATTTTTTGTGTTACAAAGGTTCCCCTCTATTTATAGAGGCCTTAGGAAGGCTTTGGAAGGCTTGGAAAAGCTTCCATAGCCGTTGGGTGCAAAGCCCAAGAGAATCAGGCCGAAATCAGGACAATGATTGCATTTGATAGGGTTATCAGACGTCTAACTCTGGCATCAGACGTCTGGAAGGCCACTTTAAGACGTCTGATTCCAAGGTCAGACGTCTGATTCTGTGCGGGTTTCTCCCTGACTTGAATCAGATCTAAACAGGGTTTTTGTGCAAGTCCATCAGACGACATACAGGACGTCTGGCACTATGTCTGGACGTCTGGAAACCTACTTTTACTGTGGGAATTGATTTCCATACGTTGCAACGGCTAGAAAATCTCTGAGAAGAGATTTTGGGTCAGCCGAGGCAAAACGGTCATTTATCAGACGTCTGTTAAGACCTATGGACGTCTGATAAGGCTCTAACGGTCATATTCTTGAGTGTCTTCTAAGCCAGCCAACGGTCCACTAACTGGACGTCTGGCAAAGTCATCAGACGTCTCCTAAGACGTCTGGTCTAAGGTCTGGACGTCTGATTTCATCAGACAGAACTAACTATGTCCAGCCTAACAGTTATCAGACGTCTGAAACAACAGTCAGACGTCTTAAAATACTTTATCAGACGTCTGATTTTGGGATTAGACGTCTGGAAATGCTGTTTGAGCCCTATATTGGTTTTCTAAGTATTCTACAGAAAACCTAAGTATCCTAGGGTTGTGCAGGTGTTCCTAGGACTACTTTTAGGGTACTTTGAGGCTCTTTAACATAATGTTCTAAGGAATCAAAAAGAGCAAGAAAATAAATACAAGAGATACATGAAAGGATAAAAAAGAATCTATCCTATTCTTCTTGTCTTCCATCTCCAATCTTTCGCTCCACGCGAACCTCCTGTGTTTTCCGTCAAGCTCCAATCCGTCCTGGATGCGAGCTTGAACTCCGTCTAAACACGTCCACATTTGCAATTGACCTGAAATCTAGGACTCAAATTGCAAATGTTAAATAACACGTGTTTTGTTATCATCAAAACAAATGATCGTGGTGCTCTAGCATCAACAGTTACTACGATCCTGCATCCTTTGCGATCTACTGAGTTTGCCTTACTATTCGAGTTCATATATTTTAGTTGCGAACACAAGTCTGATTGATATATTTTTAGGAACCTATATTTGTACTTGCCTCCCGATGGACACGGGATTCTATCTTGATATTTAGTGATGCATGTGATGATAAGATTGACTTATTTAGTGCATTATTTGTCACGTGCATTAGATCTTACCTATGTGTGGTTTATTTAATTTGAGATACTTTTGCATTGATTGCATCTTTTATCCAAGCAAATCTGGTTATTCTTTGATCTTGGAGTTTTCCACCACACCTACTACAACAACACATCGTTATTATTAGTATTATCACTGTTATTAGTACTATTGCAAAAGCGAAAAATTTCTCTTATCAAATGACGTTGTTGCTAAGGAAGCAACAAACGCAATAGGTTTATAGGGTTATATTTCTTATTCATTCTAAGGTGCACCTTGACTTGACTTTTATATTTTTCTATGTGAGGAAATCAACATGTTTGGATGATAAGTATAATCGAGACCCGACGTGGACCTTGAGCTGTGCCCACGAGAAGACCTGAGGAGAAGGAAGGAGACCTAGATCCCACGGCCAAAGGGGATTCCCCTTTGTCATTTATTCGAGTAGTAGATTAGATCTTAGGTTTAGACTCTAGACTAATATAGTTGATTTCCGTGCTTATCAGGGACTCACACTAAATCTCCCAAACACCTCGAACTATGCACCTTCTTATTTTGAGTCCAAGGTGTTATATTTGGAATCAATTTGGACCTACAATTGAGCCAATTAGGGTTTACATATTAAGGGCTTTGAAGTGTCAATACACATTTGCCAGTTATAAAGGAAACTAATATTCCCACATTTGTGTGCCACCTAAGCCCTTGATTGAACCAATCTTGAACCAATCTAATCAAGAAAGCTTTAAAATCAAGGCTCTAACTTCACTTGGATCAAAAAACTTGAGGCCTAATAACCTGTTGAGAACCAAAATAGGGTGGTTCAAGTGTCTTGACCCAAACTTCATCCTTAACCTTAGGACAAGTCAGGTGAAGTTAGTTCACTTTCTGAATCACCAATCTCAAATTAGGTCACAATTTGAATCAATTTCTAATCCAAGTGAAATTCAAGGCACAATTAGGTCTAAAATTGGTAGACTGAAGGGCTTAATTCGCACATATAGGTCTCTGCTTGGATTCGTAATTACAAGGAAGGTCGGGCAGGGGAAACCATATAAATCACAAGGACGCTCTATCGTATAGGGATCTTTGCGAGTCTCTCTCTTCTTGGCTGTCCAAGTAATTCTCGATTGTGCGAGTTTTTGATCTAGAGGTTCATCTACCTTAAATTGCCATAGTCATCCAATTCTTTTCAGTGAGTTGACTGGGTTCAATTCATATCCAATACCTTATCATTTCTATAGTACATGTACATAGGAAGAGGTTCCTAAGTCTAACCTAGAGGCCTCTGTTAGAGTTTGATCCAAATTGAGGTCAAGTCTCAATATTCTCGGGTGAAATCTAATCAATTTAATCTAGACCTAAATTTGATTCTTCATACTGAGCCACAACCTAATTTCAAGATTCAACTTGACAGATTAGGAAAGATGTCCATTAATCCTGAACCCCGTAAGAGCATGAAAGATTGAATGATTGAGGATGCTATCAGATACAGCGAAGAATTTTACAGAACCTTAACACCCTTTAATAGAGTTCAGGTTAGTGAACCAAAGATGACAAACCTCATTATGGACCACATCCAAATGATTGCAACACAAATAGCATGTGGTTTAACTCGGGAGACCCTCTTAGAACAAATTAGTGTTGTAAGAAGATTGCATAGAAATGAGTGTTTATAATACTTGTCAAATCCACCACTCTGGGAAAAATACCACGATATCATTACACGACGTGGGGATCTGTTTGATCATCTGGAAGAATTGATTATCGAAAGATACCCAAACCCCTACCTGAAAGTCGATTGTGAATCTTGGAGTAATCTCAAGGACCAATACGATTTTTTCGAGCCTGGGTTTGAAAATGGAGGTTTCTATGTTGAATCACCAACCCAAATGGAACCAGATTATGATGTTGTGCAGAATGAAGTACCTGATCAATTCATGGGTTGGTTGGATTCCATTATAGGTGTTCTTGACTATGAGCCAACTATCGGAAACTTTGAAGCTGGTCCATCTCAAACAGAATTTCAAAATACCTGTGATGACTATGATTCAAAACTCCTCGATGATATAACTCTCGCACCTTATCCTGGTAAGGTATTCCTCGAGAGTAGTTCTAACACCCCAATTCAGCCAAATTCATATTCTAGTGACCTAATTCCTATAACTAACCTAGAATTTAGATTTGAGCCTATTTGGGATGATTATGCTGCTCAATATGATGATAAAATCTTATATTTGAAATACAATTTTGAGCCTATGTTTGATGAGGAAATCTCCCCAGACTCTTTGGAAGAATAGATTGATTAATTTGAAATAAATCGATTTATGATGCAGAATCAGAGGAATCTGGAGAGTCAGGACTTAATTGGATCTACCTTAGATACCCTGAAACCAAGCCTATGCCTAATAAAGATATCCATGTTTGCTTGGAATATAAAGCTAGGCTAGACCATAGTCAAGTTGATAACTTTGAGACTTTTGATTCTTCGCATGGCGGAAATCTCAATTTCGAATCAGGTTTAAAAGATCATGCTCTCGAATTCTCTTATGCTGAATTTGACCCATATTCTGATTCAGGAGAATCTTTGTTTCTAGACGATTATGAGCCAATTTATGACCTCGATATCCACGATCCATCTTCGATTCTGATTTTGAAGTCATTGATTTAGAGCTTGAAGTAGCCACACTGCCTAATCGGGAGCTGAAGCCTTTCAGAAATCGATCCCTGCCACGTTACTTCACCGGAATCTATTTATACTTTGAATCACCTCATTCTGATTCAGTCGGAGTTGGCTTACCACCACAGTTTGACAATGAATGAGACATTGATCAAACTGACGGCCATCTATCGTTTCCCCCTAATCCCATAAGTAGGGTTCCTACATTCTTCACCACTCCATTATCCTTTGAGGACCCCTATTCTGATCTGGCTAAACCAATGCAGCCAATCCTTTAGTTTGCATTTCTACATCTTTTTAAGCTAGAATTAACCTAGTGGGCTCCACACTTAATGATCCACATTTCTCAGTCCACTAGACTGATTGGGTTTGGTTTGCACGATCAACTAATTGATTTGAATAAGCACCTGGTTGGTCCAACCAGGTTAATCATCAAGGTGTTTGTTCTAGAAAATTGCGCCAATCTAATCACCCCTTCTCCATGACCATCTTCTGAATTTAGCACTTAATGGGAGACAACCCGTCATTTCAAAAAATTGAGATCCTTCTTTTCCTTTTTGAGCTGCATTTTTATTACACTTTAGGTTTCAAACTTTAGAATAGCTGACTCCACCTTCGATACTCATATCGAAGTTTGAAATCGTTCGCAACAGTCATCCTGACTCGTTCAGCCATCCTTTGAACCTATTCTAAACTCTGAACTAAGTTGAATTCGAACCAACTTGGTTTGCAATAAGACAATTAATTGCAAACTTAGGCATCGGGAGTATTAAAGTGTAAAACAAGTGGAAAAATTCAATTCTTTTTGGAGGGCTCTCACAAAAAATAATAAAAGGAGGAAAGGGGGGGAAATTTTTTGAGCTAAATTGCAAAATTTTTATTAACGAGGAAAAAGAGGAGGAAAATAGAGAAAAGAAAGGAGCAAAAATTAAAAAAAAATCATATTAATCCTACTGGTTGATTATGGAATGTATTTAAGTTCTAGATCAAATTAAGTCCTGAGCTAGAGAATAGGAGATTGGTGAGGGATACCGACTTTAGGCCTCTTAGGCCTATTTTGGGCTTAAACATTCCCGTATTTCTTAAGATCTAGACTATTCCTTAACCGGTTGGGGAAGTTACGAAGCTGATGTATTAAGTCTAAGGCTTAAGGATTATTCAGCCTCGTTGCTGGCCCTTTAGTTTAACTTGATAACCTAGGCACCCAAATCTTATATACTGATCCGGTTCAGTGAGCTTAATGAATAATAATGCTATAAAGTGTTCTATTCTGAAAAGAAAATGATTTCTCGAAGACTTGACTTAGGAGCGACTCATAAACACAATTTAATTAGATGCGTTATAATGTATCATCTCTTCGGCGCTTGTTTACTAAGACATCTAAATATCCTATCGGGGGCATGTAAGCGTCTTGTGCTGGTTCAGAGTACCATGGATGACATTATCACGAAATGTTGATTGTTAGGGCCTAAATTTAGCTACAAAACACCATAGGTGGCACTCTCACGAAGTGTAGAATGCCAGTGTTTTAGGGGTTGACATGGGCAGCATTATCTTGAAGCATCGATTGCCAGGGACCCTTCGAGGATTGATGATGGGGATAAAAAGTCTGATACAGACTGTGTTTAGGGCCAATCTGATGTTGGAATTAGGAGAATCTAAAAAGAGAAAATTTCTCAAAAATATCCCTCTTCTAAAAATACACTAGCAAGTTGAACCTGTACCTTGCTGCATGTACGCACGGGTGCTTTGACTGCTAGGGTCAATGAAGCTCTGGTAGATTCTGGGGGCCTTAGAAACCTTCGTTGCAGGCCCAAAGCTGAGGCTAGTCAAGTCCATATCTTGGCTGGTACTTTAGTATCTCTAGGCCTAAAGTTAATATTTCAATCTAATTTCTAGAGAAGTAGCACGAGCAGGCATCCGAATGACAAAAATCTAGTCTAGAGATCTGGTTCTTCCCATACGATTTTGCTAGATACTAGCAAAAGTTAAGCGTAGAGGTATGATAGTAACACGATCATCCATCATAACGATCCTAATTTAGTCGAATTCTAGTAATAAATGCTCCTGAATAACCTTCAGAATGTCATAAGTTAGTGCTGAACTGAATATGAGAAGACGGGAAATCCCATTAATTCTACTGCTTTAACTTATAATCATGATTGTAGAATAAATGAGGGGTCAATAGATGGTCAAACGAACTTAAATTTTCAAAAAGTAGGCTCAAACTTACTAAATCAAGGTTTTCTACGTTTTGAGGATTATTTTAGTAATAAAAATTTTAATTACACCCTCACTTCAATTAAATGGGTTCTAGTAGGAATAAATGTAATCTAAACCTCCTAAAAATTATTCAAAAATATTTTATGAGGTTTGGAACCTTCGCTTTAACCAAACAAACCCCATGTTGACCAAAAATAGAGGCTTAGGCAAGAATTTGCTTTGTTTTGGGCTTCAATGTAAATTACCTAATTAAACTATGTCAAAACCCAAATCTAAGGTCACAACTAGATTCCTTGGGTTTAAATTAGGCTAACTCCAAATTTTGAGCCCAATCAGAGTTCATCTTGACCCAGTTTGCATTTTAGCTTATTTGAGTAGACTTATTACATAAATGCCCCTAAGTCTTTGATTTGCATTGCATCCAGGTCCTTCTTCAACGTACCTAAACAAGGCAACCTGCAGCAGATAACCATGACCCAAACCTGTGAGATTCAAGAGAGGATTTCTCCTCCAAATCTCGTCCAAATCCTTCCAAATTTGAAGGGATTAATCACGAGAGGATCCTCTCCCATTTGCACCAGATCTCATGTTGTAATTTGGAGCATAGAGCTCCAACGAAGCTTGGATTTTGCAGTTCTTGAACTTGCCAAATTTGTGAAGAAACCTCGCTAAATCAAGCCAATTGAGGGCTAAAACTTCCTCTATATAAGCTTAGGCATGTTCCTTGGTGCAAGGAAGTAGAAATTGGCCACAAATTCCCTCTCCATCCTCCGATCAGCCATGCTCCATCGACTTTGGCAATCTCCTTGTCCACCTTCTTCTATGTGTCCAACGGCCAAATTCGCACTGCCATCTTCTTCCTCATCTTCCTCTGACGCTAGCCAACCTTAGCTAGGTCTCCTCCCCTCCTTCATCGTCGTCACCCTCACCAGAGCATCTTCCTCCTTGCGTCTCGTTGGCCATGTCTAATGTGATTTCCCTGTCTTTTAGTCAAATTAAGAAGCTCTTCTTCTTCCTCTCTTCTCCTAGGTTAGTTTAGGCTATTTAGTCTTAGGTTTAGACCATATTTGTTGTTGACCTCCTTCCTCGCAGCTGGCGAACCCCGACGAGTTCGAACCGTTGCTTCACACCATCAACGACCAAGCCATCTACCCCACAATCTTCACACAACCTTGGGGATCAAAAGCCCTCAAGAAATTTGGGCTTTTGGCTCCCCAAACATCCGGCCAAATAACCCACTCCATCACTGCCTCTGTCAACCTCAGCCGGCCACCCTAGGCCTCTAAACACTAAATCGACAACCACACACATCCAACCATTCGATCACCACCTCCATTAGCTAAGCCACACTCCAGCGAAGCCTCCTGCATATCTAACTGGGGCCGTAGGCCTGTATTTCCTCCTACAGGTGTTCGTCATCATCGAACATCTTCTTCGACGTCGAGTAACATCGTCTGGCACTCAACCATAGTGCTTCTACCTCCCTTGCACGCGAACCAGCATAAGGAACTCCCTAGAACCCTTGCTTTGGCGAAATAACCCCAGCTGCAGCTCTAATTGGAACCACCTCCTCCACACTCAAGGATGCAACGAAGACGAAGGAGGAGGTGGACTATCAGTCCCACCTCGTTCCCAGCTTGAGTGATTTTGGCAATAAAAGGAATATCGTCCCTTAAGGCGTGCTCAGAATCAGGGGGTCAGGTCCCCAACACATCATGCCATACGCACGCCCTTGCCTGCCCACGCACACCCGAGCAGATCTAGGTTGGATCTAGATCCAATTAGAGAGAGAGGCTTTGGTGTTGGGCCCAAATGAAAGGGTCGATTTTGCTTTGGCTGAATTTGGTGCTTGTCACTTAAAGATGTCTGATTGCTAAGTGTCGTGCTTCTGTTGGGTTGTGAAAATTCTAAGTGTTGGAGGCTAACTTGATCTTAGTTGATAAACACATTTTTTTCTACACTTATACATTTTTTTTAGCTTGACATTATTTAATTAATCTACTTCCTTTTGCACCATGTTCTTGAGTTTCATTTTAATTACTTGATTAGTGGTTTAAATTGTGAGTTATTTGCTCCCTGAGATGACCTCGGACTTACATTCGAGACTGCAAATTTAAGTATTTTTGCTACTTTAGTCACTCTACAATGACGCATATTTTAATGACTTTAGCGTGATAACACCAATCCTATGATTACAAGCAAAACCTAGGAGTGGGATACACATTCTCTGATATGCCACACACCTTAGACATACCCAACCCACCCTCCCTGGCTAATTTTAATGGTTAGACAGAAACTCCTATGTATTATAACCCTGAGCTTGACTTTCCTCCTAAAAAGAATGATAGCCTCTCCACATTCAAGTTTGAAATGCAAAAACAACATATGGAAATGATGGAATCTTTAGGAGAGTCTTTGAGGACAAGTTAGCAAGTAAAGAAATTAGTCACTTGATTTACTCCCTTGAAGTTGACTCTAACCCCTCCACACTAGATACATCTCCCTTGAGAGAGTCACACCATAAGATGAAAGGGGTCATTAAGGACTCAATCATGAAGTATAGCTACCCTCTTGAGGATAATGTAGCCCCTCCATACTTGATAATCCTTCTTTGAGAAGTCCTTGCATTAAGGGGGAGGGGGGCTACATGGATACACTAGAAATTGAAAGGAGTAGCCAGTCAATGAATTGTGATAAAGAATGGTGGCAACCAGAAAAGGAGGACCCCGTGGACTTTCCACCTAAGATTTATTAGAGCCAATCAAAGGGGAAGATGGTCCCATTAGATGAACTCGACCCGAATGATAGTAGCTTTGTTACATGTGATGAAAAGGGTTATAGTTAAACAGTCAACTCGACTCCCTTCTTGATTTTGAGGTGGAATCTACACCCCATCCCAGGGATTCTGAGCTTACACGTTACCCCTCTAAGGACCTTGCACCTCAGTTAGATTTCCCTATGGATTTGACTTCTGAGGTTAATAAATCTCATGACTTTTGGGTGTTAGAAGGAATCATATTGGGAGTCAATATTAAAAACCTAGACCCTTAACTTAGTGAAGTAACACCCGCCATACAACATTCTAAGAATTTACATGTGCCCAACACAAGTAGCCCTAATGAGATTGATACTGAATTAGATGACTTGGATCAATTTTGATCCTAGGGACATGAAGATTTCATTTTTTAGGAGGATAAGGAAACATTTGAAGTACTTGATCCTAATGACGATTTTCCTGAGTCTCAAGGGCAAGAGTGAAAAAGCATAGAGGAGGATGAGAATGAGTTTGAGGGCCCCGGACTCAGAGTATGGAGTGACTCTAGGGGGGAGTATGTTTTGTTTGAAAACTTACCCCTTGAGAATCTCATGACTTAACCAAATGTGGATTCCTACCTACTTTTGATTACGAGAATCACCCTCTCAAAATTTGGGAAGAAATGGAAGCAATTGACACTCTTGATGAGGGAATTGATGTAGACACATCTATATTACATAAACTGTTTATTTATATATGTTCTTAGGCATATAATTGTATCATGCATTATAAATATTGCATAACATGTATTATCATGCATTTAGATTAGATTGTATAAATTATAGGTTTATTTTCCCTTTTTGTGGCCAGTGGACAAGGCGAGATCATTTCGGGGCCTCGGATTGAAGATTCAATCGTACAGATCTGATCAGGGCAACGATCGGAGTTTAACGACTCCGAGATCGCCCCAATCAGACCTCCGTAGCATCAGATGCAGTCCAAGAAAGATCAGAGTCAAGGGCCAAGGTAGTGTAAATTCGTACCTCAGATGACAAATCCAACCACACGGATGGGTTCGGATCGATGATCGCAGCCCAATGATGTGAAATCGATCCAATCCAACATCTGTGGCACCATCTACAAGTCAAAGAAGATGAACGGCCATGTTGACGCCACATGGCACCATCACAGCTGTCAAACACCGGCCACAGCACCTCTTCTTTGCTTGCTCGATTAATCCCAGCTGTTGGATGCCCATCCAACGATTGAGAAAGCATCGCATCATCTCTCTTCAACGCCTCACTCCTCTCTGAAGACAAAGGCAAGTTTGATCTTGACCGTTGGATCAAGATCCAACGGTCAAGAGCAAATGCGCCTAAAAGCAAAAACTAGCCTCAAGTGGCTGTGTAGCATAGCGTTGAAGCACTTCTCGCGAATCGTGCGACACGCGATCGAATCGCAGCGGGCAAATTTAATCCGCGAGAGGAGACATGGATGAAATTGGGTCATCAGAGGGCGATGTGAGGTTGATGGGGTGACGAAGTGGTGCTACAAGGGGCACTGGATGCACACACGAGCGATGACGCACTATCTGACGCCTGATTGCACGCATGCGGGCAAAGCATCTGAAGATGAACATGCGTGCGTAGCTTTTAAGCCATTCAATCTCTTGATCGGACGGCTGAGAGCGTGCGAACATGGGTAAAGGTGCGAAACGACTGAGGTTGAGAGAGGGCAACATGGCGCAACGTGGATGCTCGGATTAGAGGCAAACGACGAAGATCAAGGCATGGCTTCAGCGTCGTGGGGGCTTTAGCGACGTGCATATCCATCACTAAAGACCCTACATTTATTATTAAGCTTGTAAAAGGACATTTTTGCCCCCATGACTACACCTATAAATAGCCTACCCCTCCTACACATTTCTTCATCCCTTCCTTTCTTTTCTCACCTCCTTCGAAGCTCTACAAGCTCATCCAAAACCCAGGATGCTCCATTAGAGTTATAAAAATAATTTTTCCATCTTCTTACCCACGTTCGTGGAGCGCCCGCAGTTGTCTTCTCACCATTGTTCGGGATGCGGATCCCGCTGCGACGTCGCCCTGTTCCATCTTCAATCCTTCGTCTTCATCCTCTTTCGTCCAGCATCTCACTATTCTCGTCCGGGTACTCCGTCAACGCGGCTCATTCACCAAGTAGCCGTCGAGGATGATAACTTCTCACCTTCTTCTCTTTTATCGCTTTCTAGTGTAGATTTCCTGCTTTCTAGTGTAGCACATAAGATGTAATAAACATGTTGCTATCATTATGAAATATTTGCTCTTCTTATTTTCTCTTTATTTGTATTATTCTTTCTCTCTCTTCTATTAATTATTCTTTAAGTTGAATAGCTTGTAGATTTTGTGACAATAAATCCAATGCGATTTTTGATCAAACGTTTGCCTTCCCATGTTCGAGCCAGGACTCACTAGAGTTTTGGTTAAATTATCTGTTTAACGGATTTTTACGCGACTACAACGACATGTTTTCAAAACTCAAATTATTAGCGTAGAAATCGCATTCAATAGGAATTTATACACCCTAGGGGCAAGGTCTTAGCATCGAACAGTAACCCAGGGATGTTGTTGTTGAGGATAGTCCTAGCTCCATTGCTTCCAACCTACCTTTGCATGATAGTAAAATGGGTGCCACCCACCCTTAATCGGTCCAATATGAAGGGCGAACACTTGGCCCCATTCGAGGAAGATCACCCCAATGATAGGCAGGTTGAAATTTAATTATTTACTAAGGCTACTAGGGATGACATACAGAACGGTTGTTGGGGATGAATGTTGAACCACTCAAGGCTTCTTTGATTCTTTTCACCACCCCGCAACTTAGAGACTTGAACTCCTTAGAAACCAGCTTCATAAAGTCTCTGCTCACATTTCTCTTTTATGGGGGGATAACCAGACCAATACATCCTATAGTGGAGTGGCAAGTATGGATTGACACTTGTCCAGGTCAGTTCATCATCCTTAGGGTGTTCCTCTTAGCACCCTCTCTTTCCCACACGCCCCTGCTTGAGGAGCCATTGTCTCCTCTCCCTGCACTCTCGAAAGTCACTACTCGTATATTATGTAAGACCTCCAATAGTGGCCCAAGAATATCTAGTTCTCACCTGTGTCTGTTTAGCATTTAGCACCACTCTCCATCACCAACTTGCCAACATCTTGGGTTACCTATTCACAAGACCCGCTTTGTTACGTATCTTTTCCAGGTCTCTCTCGACTCCTTTTCTAGACCTCACTTTGCAGGAATTGCCTGTCTGGCTTGTTAGGAGGAAGCCCAACTCTTCTTCAGGTACTATCTACCTTTCTTGCATGCAATGAGGACATTACACAATTTAGGCACAGGAGGTAGTGGTAATACTTAGGGATATGAATTGCATACTTGTGGAATTCATCGATAGTTCCTTTAAAAAAAAAATAGAGAGAGAGAGAGAGAAAAGAAAGAAAGACAGAGAGAGAAAAGGAGCAAAATTGTGTTAGTCCCAACATTTGATTTTGGAAGAGTCTACCTATGTTTTGGGATGAAATGAATGATTAATTAAGACTTGAAGTGTCAAACCATGGGAGATAAGTGAGATATGCTGACTTTAGGCCTCTAGGGCCTGGTTGGCTCAAAAATTTGAGTACGGTAGTCACATTTCAACATAAGTTTATACGACTCTCCAATTGATATTAATTTAGGGTGACTTGTGAGTTGAGTCCTAGTTGTGTTCTTTCCACAGCAATCATAGGACATAATCTATCTGAATTAAGTTAAATTTTAGCTTAACTTAGAAACAACACATACATATGCATCATAATTTACAACATAGTTGGTTTTCTAGCTTTATAGTTAATAATGTTATTTTATGCTGTAAAAGAGAGATAATATTAATTGCAGATGATTCAGGGCCACAGATGATAGATTAAATAGTACAGATCTGACCAGGATGACGGTGAGAATCTACTGCTTCCGAGATCATCTTGATCAGACTTCTGTAGCATCCTATAGAGTCTGCAGAAGAGCAAAGGCCAAGAGGCAAGGATGTGAAAATCCGGACCTCAGATGCCAAATCCAACCGCATGGATGGATCTGGATCAACGATCACAATCCAACGGTGCAAAAAAATTAACCCGATCGGAGCCCTACAGCACCATCTACAAAGCAAAGATGATGGACAGCCACAATGGCACCACGTGACGCCATCACAGCCGCCCATGATCACCGCCCCCAACCACTGAAGGAGTCCCTTGCACCTTGTGGGCCATGGGATCGTCATCCAACGGCCACAAGAGCACCACACCAACCTTCCCACCGCGCCTAATCAAAGAAGTGATCATCTCAGCCATTGGATGGAGGACAGCTGAGTGGCAAAGGAGAATCGCGACCATCCGCTCGTAGAGCATAATGGAGAGTGCGCTCGCGCAAAAGAGAGGGGCAAGCGTTCAAATCGCACCCAGCACGAAATCAAGGAGGTGGTGTGCTCGCGCGAAATCAAACTGTGTGATGGAGAACGAAGGGCACAGACGTGACCACGTGGTGCGCAGAGGCATGTTGGATGCGGCAGTACAGATGACGCTTGATCCGACGCCCGAACTGACACCCCGCTACACGTGCATTCTTAAGGCGGTGCGATGCGCAACGTAAGCCATCCGATCTCATAATCGGAGGGCTGAAATTGAATGAGCGTGAGTGCACGAGGAGCACAAGCAGTGCAACAAATCGGATCCGCGGCGGTCCGCGTGACACGTGGCGCCATCTGGTGCATTCTGTGTGTATAAGGCGCATTTGAGGCTATTTTTTAGCGCGATTAGAGCCGTTGACCTCCCGATCAACGGATCTAATGGCTCCAAGGTTGTTGCATCATTTTGGGGCTTAAATACCTATTTTGCCCCTCAATGAAGCTATAAACAGAGCCCTAGGGCCCCAAGTTGAGAGGCAACTTCCACCAGACAAATCTCCAGCCTCTCTCTCTTTGCAACTTCTCTCCGATCTTCCTCCCGATGCTTTGGATCTGAAGTGCTGCCGTACTTCGCACAAGCATCCTACAAGCGGCATCGTCTTTCATCTACTTTTCTCTCTCTATTCTTTAGCATAGTTATTTTAATTCCTAGTTTTAGAACTACTTACAAGTACCAATAAAAATCTGATTCTATGAATATCTTGTCTCTATTTTCATGCTTTCATTAAGCTAGATTAGTTAGTACAAAAGGCTTCAAAAATCATATTTTGCCTTCCTGCGAACGATTCGGTACTCACCGAAATATTTATAAATTTATTTATTTTGACGTGCTTCGCATTACAACGATAGATATAATCTTTAACGCGTTTCGCGACAGACAGCTCCATCTCATGCCTTCTTCTCACATTTGCATGCTGCTTAGCTCCACTCTTCTCTTGTGAGTCTTGCATTGTGATTCAACTCCCATTTTGTCCTCCTATGGTCCTGCAATCAGAGACAATAGACATGATAATATAACAGGCCCATTAAATCCTTTATTATGCAATGCATGGATGAGATGCATGATGCACAAAATGTATGCAATATATATATATAATGAAAGCTAGGTAACTAACATAAAATAGGCATATTAAGACCTATGATGGTTGCGCAATTAGGTTCCAATTAGGCTTAGGTAACTCTTGCATGTGAATTTCTTCTGGAGGCACGGGGACGTAGGGTTACGATGGTGACTAGGGTTAGGTGGCGTGGAAGGGTTAGGATTTAGGGTTTAGGTGGCATGGAGAAGTGTGTAGGAATTAGGGTTTGGTGGCTAGGGTTTTGCAAACTCCGATGTAGCTCCAAGTTGACTCTCATTTCTGACTTGTTTTAACACAATCCTAACTCAACCGTGAAAATAAAAGTAACACTAATCACTACTCTATAGCACAAAGATGCTAAACAACACATAATGCATGCATTATGACCTAGATGCAATTGTATGTATAATGCGCTAACCTAATGTATTTATGCACTTACTACCGTGAAACAAATATAAATTAAGCATGTCTTAAATAGATAATTATGTGCTCATCATTGTCCTATCCATATAATTGGTCATGAGTTATCGGCAAACTTGATAGTCCTTGATATGAAGGATTGTGACATAATCCTAGGAATGGATTGGTTAGTTGGACATCATGCCTTTTTGGATTGCTTTGGAAAGAAAGTGATCTTTTCACTTCCAAGTTAACACCAGTTTGAGATCTAGGGCTAGGGAGATGATGTCAAGAGGATCTCAATACTAAAACCCTATAAGCTTCTGACTAAAGGGTGTGAAGGGCACTTAGCTTGTGTCATTGCAGTCAGAAAGGATAAGATAGGAATGCAAGGTGTGCCTGTAGACAGAGAATTTCCAAACATCTTTCCTCAGGAATTGCTTGGAATTCCTCCACATAGAGAGATTGAGTTTAAGATCAAATTGGTGCCCAAAAGTGGTCTAATCTCTAAGGCCCTGTACAAGATGGCTCTAGCCGAGCCCAAGGAGCTAAAGGTCCAACAACATGAGTTATTGAACAAGAGATTCATTCAACCTAATTAGGATATTTTCGCTTGAAAGATGATATGTCAGAAAAATAATACGTCGTTGCAGTACAAAGTGCGTGGTGGAAAAATTTTGAATAAAAATATTTATCAGTAAAAAAATTACCACACGAAGTTAGGATGTATTCACATGAATGAACAAATGCATTAAATTCACGAATAATTTTCCATTAGATGTGCCCAATAATATGCAGAATCTGTGTCCAAATTCAATGCAAAATGAGATGAATAACACAAGTCAAACAAATACGAGGAAGAAGTATGATGCTACAATTTCACCTCAATTTAATAACCCATGAAAATCAGGTAAATAAGGTTTGGCAATAGCAATGCCCGTAAATACTAATTCACCCACAAGCAGGGGATTCTATACCATGCACGCACGAGGAGAAAGAGGGGACGGCCAGCCATGCCGTGCTCGAAGGAGGTTGGCCGAACGATGAGCTTCACGATGGTGGTGGTTTCACAACTAGAGTTGAACGGAGCTCGCCGAACAACAAGACAGAGGCCGCCGGTGATGGGTTCCTCCGCAAGTGCGCATGGACTGTCATTGGCGATTCTGATGGCGTGGTGGAGCTCGTGGAGTCGAGGCAAGCGCGGGGGGGTCAACGGCACGGAGGATTGTGGTTGGAGGTGATGGTTGCATGGAGGAGATGGATGCCGACGTTGGGTTCTCTATGGGAGAAGATGAATAATGCACTTTGAGGAGGAGGTGTGGGTCTCTGTTTGTGCGTGCGGTTGGAGGAAGTGAGGTGGTCGACAGTCGGGAGTTGGAGGTGGTACTGTTGCAGAGGTTACACTAGAGAGGAGAAGAGGATGGACCCACGGCGAGTGGCTAGTGGTGGTTGGGCGTTGAGGGTGATCGACCGATGGTGGCTGCTGTCGGGTTGTTGTTAGTTCAACCCCTCATATATAATATTTTGATAATTTTACGAAATGAAGAAAAAGGGACAAAATATAAGCGTAGCATATTTTTCTCTGTAATAACAGAATTGCAGGTTTCATGGAGTTCCCCAAGTCGGAGGATTAAAAGCGTGAAGACTAGGTAGCATCAGTACTGTCATAGGTCATAGGCTTTTTATGTAAACTTTCAAAGGTCGTAATCTTTATTTTATTTGAGTCTAGAGATGTTGCAAAGAGCCTCCAAACATAACTTATAAATAGATAACTTAGGCTATTTACACTTAGGATAAATTAGAAACAAAAACCTAACACCAAGACTCAAATCAGACATCCATAACAACTGTCAGACGTCTGATTTTCAACTATAAAACGTCTGACAAGTGTTTCAGACGTCTAATTACCTATATCTTTGCCTTTGGTTTTTTGACTTCATAACACCAGTCGAAGCAACCTTCCATCAGACGTCCATAGCCTCATCCAAACATCTAATAGTTTGCCTGGACATCCTTAAAAACAACCGTTACACTCAAGCACCGATCTTCCTTCTGAAAATAACAGGCAAAATACATTTTTAGATGTCTGGACATGTCTCCAGACATCTCTACCTTTGGACCATTGCTCATTTATTTCTGTGCGAATCTCATTAGGAACCAAAGATCTACTGTTAGATTTCCAATATAAGTCCTTTTTAGGTTTCCAGACATCTAGGGAATCCTACAGACATCCATAATGACGTCTGTTCCTTGAAATCTAGAACCCTGTTTGAATCTGGTCAAAACAGGAATGAATGCATGCATAATTAGACATCCAATATTTTTATCAGACGTCTTATGTGAAAATATCAGATATCCTTGTTTCGATCTAATGAAACCAGTAAAGCCTAGGTAATAGTATCAGACGACCATAGTTGGAATCAGACGTCTGATCATTACCCTGATTTGTGGTGGATTTCGTCACAATCTCTTGGGATTTGCCTCCAACGGCTAGGAGACCTCTCTCAAGGATTCTTGAAGGTTCCAAACTTACCTATAAATAGCTTACAATCCCTCTTAGGCAAAACACAGCTCTTGAGATTCAATTCTCTTAGAAAATCACTTGCTCGTTATTCTTAGTTTCCTCTTGCCCTTGTGTTGTGCCAACACTCTGATTAAAGGGCAAACCTACACTCCCGGTGCACTTCGTTTTGCAAATTCTCCTGGAGTTCTCTTTATGCTTAATAGATAAAGAAGCAATTAAATTATTGGGGTGCTCTATAGGTGTTGTTTCATTCTTCTGTAGTTTGGGTATCCGGCTTGTCAGGTCCCTGTCTCTTCATTGTGAAGGGAGAAACCTCCATTTAGGAATCAGAGGGGAGATTTGTAATTGAGGTACACTACCCTTGTTTAAGTAGTGTGGTTAGTGGATTGATCACTTTGTGATCTAAAATCCTAAGTCAAGAGATTGGCTTAGGTGATGGTTTTCACTCGTCTTGGGTTTCCACCTAAAAATCTGGTGCCTCTTTTTGTGATTATATTTTCTGTCTTACAATATTTTATAAATTCACTATTCACCCCCCTCTAGTGCAATTTCATTTGGTATCAGAGTAGGTTTTCCGCTTTTAAGAGTAACATCCGCAGAAAGATCACATGGAGGGGAAAGTCATTTCCACTGGCAGATCTAAGGGGCAGTCCACTACCCGATCACCACTCTTCGAAGGGACAAACTACACTTATTGGAAGCTGAGAATGAAGATGTGGCTTTGAGCTAATGATTTCTCCGTTTGGGAGAAATGCAAATCCGCATATGTCATTTCCGAAAAATCAGAAACGGGATACACAGTGGAGTAGATTCATCACCTTGGACTGAATGCTAACGCAATGTACTCACTTTACTGTGCACTCAGCTCGGAGGAATTAAACCGCATTAAGCAATGCACAACTGCCCATGAGATATGGAGAACCTTAGAGGTAACTCACGAGGGTACGTCCAGAGTTAAATCCTATAAGATTAACGTGTTATCGCAGGAATTCGAAGCCTTTTTTATGAAGAAAATGAGAGACTTAGGGACATGTACGCCTGATTCACATTAATCGGGAATAACCTCAAGTCACTAGGGAAGACATTTATAAAGGGGGAGCTTCAAGGGAAGCTCTTTCGCTCCCTTGGACCTGAGTGGGAGCAAAAGGTAACGGCAATAGAAGAAGTCAAGTGGAGGATTTGGATATGGAAAATCTACTTGGAAATCTTATGGCTTATGAATAAAAAATGGAGCAAAAGAAGAAATCTATCACATCGGAGCCAAAGAAGAAGACTTTAGCCTTCAAAGCTACGTCGGATGATGAGGTAAGTACCGATGACGAAGAATTCGTTTTATTAGCTAAAAAGTTTCTCAGAAATAGAAAAGAGATCAAGGGAAAGAAAATGGAGGAATAACCTCTAGTTTGCTATAATTGCAAGAAGAGATGTCACATAAGGAAGGATTGTCCCTCACTCAAAAGGGATGATGAGAAGAAATACAAGAAGCCTTCTGACTACAAGAAGATCTCCAAGCCTAAGGGACTTAAGAAGAAGGCGTTCCAAGCAACTTGGGATGACTCCACCTCCGAAAAAAAGGAGGAAACAAATGAAGAAACGGCATGCTTGGGACTAATGGCAATGAAAGATGCTTCTGAATGTAAATCTGAGGAACCTAAGGTAAACTCCTATTCTCTAGATCAATTACAAGATGCTTTTGATTCACTATATATAGATCGAAAACAAAGACCAAAAGCAAAGCTCTAAAAGAAGAAAACTTAGATAATAAGAAATTAATCAATTATCTTGAAGAGAAGAATCTAATTCTTACTAAAGAAACTACTGCCTTAAATATGCAAATAAGAAACCTAATGATTGAAAAAAAGTCATTAACAAATGATTTGTGTACGGCAATGAGTGAACAAAAATTTCTATATAGAGAAGAATTAGTTGATAAATCAAACTCCTTTAAAAAGGATGAGAATAGCTTACTTAGAGTGAAGATTAGGGGACTAGAAGATAAACTAGACATAATGAAAATAGAGATAAATCACGTTAAAGAAAAATCAAATCAATTTCTTGAGGACTTAGTAAAATTTACAAAGGGGAAAGATAACTTGGACAAGCTCATTGCCTATCAAAAACCTTCCTCAAGTAAATTTGTACTAGGCTTTTATGAACTTAGTCAAAGTGAGCCGAAAAAAGATCCTCCTCTAAAGGAGACCACTAACAAATATGGATCAACGTTGCAATGGATACCGAAAAGACAACTTTCACTTTGTTTTGTAGGGATGAAAGGACATTATAATGTCAAAAATTGGATATACAAAATAAAGGATGGACGGCTCAAATTAGAAAGACTTATAGAAACACCAAGTCACCAACGGAGATCTTTTGTAGGAGGAAAGGACTCTACAAGAAAGAAGACAAAGAGACCACCGCCATCAAGGAGGCCGATGGGTGATGGACTCTGGGTGTTCCACACATATGACGAGAGACAAACACCTATTTTTGGATCTCCAACCTACAGATGAAGGAACGGTTATATTTGGCAACAACCACAAGGGTCATATTCTTGGCCTTTGTAAATAGGTAACCATCTCTCTCCCATCTCAAATGTTTTTCTAGTTAAAGTAATAAAACATAATCTTTTTAAGTGTCAGTTAAATTTGTGATAAGGGGTTTAGGGTAGTATTTATTTTAGAAATGTTTGAAATTATGCATACATTAACCAATGAAATCCTTCTTAAGGAAACTAGATTTAAAGACATTTATATCCTAGAATTTGATAAAGATAACACTTATGAATGTCTTGTAGCAAATAATGAATTAAGTATGTGGAATAAAAGATTAAGACATGTTCATATGAAGCTAGTTCAAAAATTAGCCAAACATGGACTAGTCATCCTAAAGGAAAATTTTTAAATGAGCTTATCTGTGATTCATGTAAATTAGGTAAAATTATGAAATTTAGTTTTAAAAACAAAGAAGTTATATCCACATCAAGACCATTAGAACTACTTCACCTGGATCTGTTTGGACCAACAAAATATGAGAGCCTTAGTGAATGCAAATATTGCCTTGTGATTGTAAATGATTTTTCAAGGTTTTCATGGGTCTCCTTGAGATCTAAAGGAGTATTTTCCGTCTTTTCTGTTTTTTATAGCAAGGTTCAAACTGAAAAAGGCTACCAAATCACTCGTATTCCTAGTGATCATGGGGGCAAATTTGAAAATTCCTTGTTTGATGATTTTTGTCAAGTGTATAATATTACTCATGAGTTTTCTTTTCCCCGAACACCTCAACAAAATGGGGTGGTTGAGAGAAAGAATCGTACTCTTCAAGAGTGTGCTCGAACATTGCTCACAGACTCGAGGTTACCAAAGTACTTTTGGGCTGAGGCGGTTAACACGGCCTGTTACGTGTTAAATTGCACTTTAATTCGATCTGGATTGCAAAAAACTTGTTTCGAATTATACTATGGGAAAATAGGCAAAATTAGTTATTTTAAAATTTTTGGATGTCGGCGCTTTGTTTTGAATACCCACTTTAATTTAGATATATTTGATGCCAAAGGTGAGGAAGCCATTTTCATTGGTTATTCTTCACGTAATAAGGCATATCAGGTCTTTAACAAGACCACATTAATAGTGGAGGAAACCCTTTATGTTTCCTTCAATGAATCTCCTCACTCTCCCTCGATTGATCGAGTCAATATAGAAGATGAAGATGATTGTTCTATTGATATGTCTAACATTCCAAACTCCAATATCCATAATCTTCCAAAAGATTGGATATATCAAAGGGATCATCCCGAAAGTCATGTCATTAGAAGTATTTCCGATGGCATTAAAACCCGATCTCATTTTAGTTGCTCTTTTAGTCTCTCCGCCTTCGTATCTCAAGTTGAACCCAAGAGTGTTGAGGAAGCATGCTCTGAAGAACCTTGGATGATGGCCATGCAAGAGGAACTCAACTAATTCCAAAGAAATGAAGTTTGGGATCTAGTACCTAAGCCTAAAGGGCAAACGGTAATAGGTACCAAATGGGTATTCCGAAACAAGTTGAATGAATCCGGTATAGTCATTCGAAACAAGGCTCGTTTGGTAGCACAAGGGTACAACGAAGAAGAAGGAATTGATTTTGATAAGACCTACGCTCCCGTAGCTCGACTCGAATTAATTTGCATGCTTCTTGCTTATGCCGCATTCCTTGGCTTTAAACTCTTTCAAATGGATGTTAAGAACGCGTTTCTTAACGGATTTATTAAGGAGGAAGCTTTTGTAAAACAACCTCCTAGTTTTGAGTCTCATGATAAGTCTCATTTTGTCTATAAATTAAACAAGGCACTATATAGTCTAAAGCAAGCTCCTAGAGCTTGGTATGAAAGGCTCAAAGACTATTTTTTAAATGCAAAATTTTCTATAGGGGAAGCTAATTCCACATTATTCACTAAAAGAAAAGGAAAATATATTTTATTAGTTCAAATATATGTAAATATTATCTTTGGTGCTACTAATGAATCTATGTATAGAAAGTTTTCAGAAATTATGCAGGGAAAATTCGAAATGAGTTTATGGATGAACTCAAGTTTTTCTTGGGCTTATAAATCACTCAACTCGAATTCGGAACCTTTGTATGTCAATCAAAATATACAAAAGAGATGCTGAAAAGATTTGAAATGACGAAAAGTAAAGGGAAAAACACTCCTATGAGTGTCACAACTTCCGTAGACTTAGACGAATCAGGTACGCCCATAGATAAAAAGCTCTATCGTAGTATGATTGGATCTTTACTGTATTTAACTTCCAGTAGACCTAACATTTTATTTAGTACCTGTTTATGTGCTAGGTTTCAATCAAACCCTAAACAATCACACTTAAATGTTGTAAAACGAATATTTAGATATCTAGTTGACACTTCTGATTTTGGCTTATTCTACCCTAGGAGTCCACAATTCAACTTAGTCACATATAGCGATGCGGACTACGCAGGTAGCCGCATCGATAGGAAGAGTACTAGTGGGACGTGCCAATTCTTGGGCGAATCACTAGTCTCTTGGTTTTCAAAGAAAGAATCTAATGCAGCCCTATCAACCACGGAGGTTGAATACATAGTCGTCGCTCTAGCATGTTCCCAAGTGCTATGGATGAAAAATAATTTGAAGGATTTTAACTTGATATTTAATAAAATAAAAATATTATGTGATAATACTAGTGCTATCAACCTCTCGAAAAATCCCGTACATCACTCCTGTACAAAGCATATTGATGCTCGACATCATTTTTTGAGAGATAATGTACTTAAGGGAGAAATCGAGGTTGAATTTATTTGTACTGAATTGCAATTGGCTGATATTTTCACTAAACCTTTGAATTATGATCGTTTTAATTATATACGTAAGAAACTAGGCATATGTAGGCCAAGTGATATTTAAAGAATTTATTGACTTAATAGAATTTCATTTGTCATGAACATAAAAGGAGCCTTCACTTTACCAAATTAAGAGCCTTCAAACGCAGTTCAAACATCAAAATGCACATTCTGTGCAATATCAGACGTCTAATTAACACCAAAGACGTCTTATACTTAAAACCTCGACGTCTGAAGATGTGGAACAGACATCGATTTTATATCTGAAAAGAGCTGATAAAAGAGCTATTTCAGACGTCCGTCATCATTCACAGACGTCTGAACCGTCGTCCAAATGTGTTGACAGACGTCTATTTTTCCATCAGAATTTGTATTATGATGTCTAGATTCAGACGCCTGACTACTTAATCAGATGTCGTGTAAGTCGTCTGATAAATAAATCAAACAACTTGTAGCTTTGGAGTGAGTCCAGAAAGGACTGTCTGCAGAAATCAGACGTCTAATTTTAGCTTTAGACGTTCGATCAGTCGTCTGATACAGAAATCGGACGACAACCTGGAGAATAAACCATTTTCCAAGGAGGTATGTCTGTAGAAATCAGACGTTTAAATTTAAAATTAGTCGTCCGATAGGTCGTCTGGTGTTTAAAACAGACGATGCCATCAAAAGGGTTAAAATCCCTCAGGGCAAATCCCGACGTCTGGCAACCTCTTCAGACATCTGATCTGACAAAAATCTACCGCTTCGTGTCTGTTCTCTAAATGGTTTTACAATGGAAATTTCCCCAACTTTAGGGGGAGACTTGCTCAACCCTTTGGGATATAAAATCCCAGTCGTGAGGTCCCACTTCCCCCATTCTCAAATCCTTTAGACCTCTCTCTCCCACCCAACGGACGATGGCTGCAAGTTGGTGTTGCTCCTCTCGCCACCAGACGACCGCTCCGCCTCCTCGACGACTAGCGGTGCTGCTGCTCCCCTACGCGCATACCCCCACTCCCCCGCCTGTCTGGAGACCCTCCTCCATGGGTATAACTTCTCAAACCTTTAGGGCATCTCCACGGTTTTGCTCAAGTCTCTTCAAAGCACTCAACTTGTCTCTTCTTCTTGATGAACAACTCGATTTTCTCTTCTATCGTGCCTATTTTTGCCCTAGGAGGTAAAACCCTAGAACAAAACCTATACCTTGGAACTTTTTCTTTTTTGTAGCATAAATGTGTATCTTTTTGGTTGATAATGGCAAGGGTATTACCTCAAGTGATTCAAGCGGATATCTTAGTGGCTTGAATTCAAAGGTATATTGCCACAACATCATGGTATGTTGTATTGACTCAAGGCACACTGCCACACAATTTTTTTTCTGGTATCAATGTTGTTTGCATGTATGGCATTATTGGTTGAATGACTGGTGTGGCATGTTGTTTGCATGTATGTCTTTGCAAGTGTTCTATCCTATAACACTAAACCTCTCCTTCCAAAACCCAACCACCCAAACCACCCAAAATGTCTCCCCGTCGGAAGCAAGCCAAGGGCTCTTCCACCTCTTTCGCCTATTTGGCTGACCAATTGCGTGGCGACATCGCTAGACAGCGATTTCGTCGCTTCGCAAATGCCAAAGTCAAGTGTCCTCGCTTCATTGTATGGAATGACTTTGCCCATCTAAACCTTCGGAAACATTTTGAAACCCTCCATCTCTTCCATTATTTTGATCGACAGTTCCATTCTGGCGTTGGAACTATTGGTATGTTTCTCGATCTTATCCGATTTTTCTACGCCAACATCGTTAAAGACTATAGCAACGATGAACTTGAATTACATACCCGCTTATTTGGGCGTGAAATCCATATCACCTATGATTCTATTTCCGCCCTTCTTGCCATCCCTAATGAGGGAAATGACTTCAATAACATTCTGAGTCAATATGACTCAGAAGTCATAAATCAAGAATTAGTCCTACCTGAAAAATATGTTGAAAATTTTGGCACCTTACCATGCAAGAACCTCAAACCTCTTCCCCGATTACTATCTCGCATTTTTGGGTGGGACCTAAATAAATCGGGAGGTTTTGACTATATCTTACGCCAACACAAGATGCTCCTTTTTACCGCCGTACGCCACATTCCCTTCAACTATTGCCGCCTCATTGTTCGTGTGATGAATGAGGACCATGGGGCGTCTCTATCTTTTAGGTCCATTTTATCCAAAATTTTTGCAAGCCATCGGATCTCCATCAATGACCAAGTAGTTGACAAAAAGATTGAGCCCTACAACCGGGCCACAGCTGCCAAGTTGCACATTCTTAGAGAGCATCTTAAGCCAGCCGAAGAGCTCGCTGAAGAAGAGCCCCTTCCTTTTCGGATCTCCATAAAGAACGTCCACTTCAAATAGAAGCTCCTCGCTCAAGCTTTGACGAGGCATGGGATCCTGCCACGGATTCCCTTTCCTCCGGCATCTCTCTCTTGTTACGACGAACCGGCGAGATGTACACTTATATGGGAAGTATGCGCCGCGACATCGACGAACTTCGTTCTGACGTTTACAATCTATAGATGGGATAAGGACCTGCTCGCCGTCGCCGCCGCCATGATCAAGAAGACTAGTTTAGTCCTTTTGTTTGTCTTTCTTTCTGTCTTTCCATGTTGTCCTGTATTAAGGGGCCTTGACCCCATACTTATATATTTCTTTGGGAATAATAGCTAGTCTGTGCTTAGGGCACATACATTCCTTTCCTAGTTAATTTACTTTAATGCTCTACCATTTTTATTGTACTTCAGCATGCAAATTTTATTAATGATCTCTACTTTATAAATGTCATTACATAACACTTGTAGTTTAAGTATCAATCCCTTTCAGAACCCTTTATGATGATATTCAAAAAGGGGAGAAGAACGTAGGGAAGAACTTAGGGAATAACATAAAAAGTTAACGAAAAATCTTCTCGAAATGGGTATAGACTACTAAGTACAACTTTCAGTGGGAGAAAATAAGAACCTACAGGTATATTTTGAAAATCATCAAAAAAGGGGAGATTGTTAGTTCAACCCCTCATATATAATATTTCGATAATTTTACAAAATGAAGAAAAAGAGATAAAATATAAGCGTAGCATATTTTTCTCTGTAATAATACAATTGCTGATTTCATGGAGTTCTCCAAGTCGGAGAATTAAAAGCGTGAAGACTAGGTAGCATGAGTACTGTCATAGGTCATAGGTCATAGGCTTTTTATGTTAACTTTCAAATGTTGTAATCTTTATTTTATTTGAGTTTAGAGATATTGTATAGAGCCCCCAAACATAACTTATAAATAGCTAGCTTAGGCTCTCTATACTTAGAATAAATTAGAAATAAAAACCTAATACTAAGACTCAAATCATAGTCTATAACAACTGTCAGACGTCCGATTTTCAACTATAAGACGTCTGACAAGTGTTTCAGACGTCTAATTACCTATAACTTTGCCTTTGGTTTCTGACTTCATAGCATCAGTCGAAGCAACCTTCCATCAGATATCCATATCCTCATCCAGACGTCTAATAGTTTGCCTGGACGTCCTTAAAACAACCGTTACACTCAAGCACCCATCTTCCTTTTGAAAATAACGGGCAAAATACATTTTTAGATGTCTGGACATGTCTCTAGACGTCTACCTTTGGACCGTTGCTCATTTATTTCTGTGCGAATTTCATTAGGAACAAAAAATCTACTGTCAGATTTCTAAGATAAGTCCTTTTCAGGTTTCCAGCCGTCTAGAGAATCCTACAGATGTCCATAATGACGTCTATTCCTTGAAATCTAGAACCCTGTTTGGATCTGGTCAAAACAAGAACTAATCCATGCATAATTAGACATCCAATATTTTTATCAGACGTCTTATGTGAAAATATCAAATGTCCCTGTTTCAATCCAATGAAACCAGTAAAGCCTCGCTAATAGTATCAGACAACCATAGTTGTAATCAGACGTCTGATCCTAAAATCAGACATCTGATATTGCTGTCAGACTCATCATTACCCTGATTTATGGTGGATTTCGTCCCAATCTCTTGGGATTTGCCTCCAACGGTTAGGAGACCTCTCTCAAGCATTCTTGAAGGTTCCAAACTTACCTATAAATATATTACAATCCCTCTTAGGCAAAACATAGCTCTTGAGATTTAATTCCCTTAGAAAATCACTTGCTCGCTACTCTTAGCTTCCTCTTGCCCTTGTGCTATGTCAACACTCTGATTAATGGGCAAACCCACACTCCCGGTGCACTTCGTTCTGCAAATTCTCAAGGAGTTCTCTTTATGCTTAATAGATAAGTAAGTAATCAAATTATTGGGGTGCTCTATAGGTGTTGTTTCATTCTTACTTCTGTAGTTTGGGTATCCGGCCTGTTGGGTCCCCGTCTCTTCATTGTGAAGGGAGAAACCTTCGTTTAGGGATCGGAGGTGGGATTTGTAATTAAGGTACACTACCCTCGTTTAAGTCGTGTTGTTAGTGGATTGATCACTTTGTGATCGAAAATCCTAAGTCAAGGGATTAACTTAGGTGGTGGTTTTCACACGTCTTGGGTTTCCACCTAAAAATCTGGTGCCTCTTTCTGTGATTATATTTTTTTTCTTACAATATTTTATAAATTCACTATTCACCCCCTCTAGTGCAATTTCTGTTGTTGAAGAACAGAGGAAGAGGAAGAAGTCGTGGAGGCACGCGATTCTGTGGTCGTTGCACGGTGGTGAAACACGGTCGTGGTTGAAGAAGACAGTGGAGCACAGTGGTGGACGCTGTTGATGGCAGGAATGAGACGCGGTGGTGGCATCAGCGATGTCACCGTCGACCATGGTGGTGGTTCGTAGTGATACAAGTTGTCGCGGACGTGGACGAGATGCAGTGGTGAATGAAGGTGTAGTCATTGGCACATGGTCGGGGATGAAGCACGGTGGTGGTTGTGGTTAGAGGGGTCGAGGAGAAGGCTCATGGTGGTGTTTTGTTAGGGAGTGGACGTGGGGAGGGGGCCTCCTCCTCGTGGAGGAAGATGATGGATTCCTCTTGGCAGAGGAGAGGATGCAGTTGGGAGCCAGCCCGTCTTGCTATTATACGAAGAAAGAGAGAGAATAAGAGAGAAATTAATGGCAAAAGAAATCTCATTAAATGTAGACAAGATTCCTAATCATCAAAACTCTCCCGATTCTTTTTCTCATGTGAATATGGTATTCAAATATTTCCAAAGAAAAATAAGTGTCCTATTAATCAATGCATAAACATATGTAGTGGATTTCCACAAAATTATATGAATGTCAAAATACAAGCTTAATTAATTTTTCATGTAATGCATGCCTGAATCTTAATTTCCATCTCAATGATAATGCACTTAGGCTTATGTTTAATCCACTAAAGTGAACCTATCAGTGTCGCTATAGGAAGCTCCTGTACTATTTGTAAAAAAGAAAGACAAGAGTACGTGATATGTGTCATCTATGACTCTTTTAATCAGGTTGTTATCCTAATCAATAGCACCAAAAAAATGATGTTTAGGTTACTCTGCAATTGTAATTAATGTCATTGTGTTGTAGTAGTATATGGTGCAAGAGAACCTAATCATTTAGGAATTTTTATTGGTTGAGTTCAGGTTATTCGCTGGAAGACTTATTATAGTTTAATTCACCAATTATTCTTTAATTTACTCTCTTAATTAAGTTATATGCACTTATATCTATCAATTAATAGATTACACTTATTACTTAACTTGTAATACATATAAACTTATATACTTAAGTTATAATATACAATATGTAAATAACTTAAGCTCAACTACTTAATTAAGTTACTAACTATATATAACTTACTCTTACATAACTACCAAATAAGTTAATTAATACTAACTATAAATTGCTGCTAAACTTATTAACTAAACTAATTCTTAACTTATAACTTATTACTTAACTTAATTACTTCACTTGGATAATAAACATATAACCTAAATAACTATTCTACACATAACTTAACTATTCTACTACTAACAAAGTTATAATTACTTAACTTAATTAACTTACCTACTTAGTTAACTTATTACATTATATAAATACTTAACTTAATTACAGTACTTAAATTATTACTAGTGTAACGTCCAAAAATCCATGTTCCAAGTCATTTTAAGATAATTTGGGTCAATTTGAACCTAGAAACTTGGTTGTGATTCGATGTTGATGTCAGCACCTCCTTAAGTTGTGAAAAAATTCGTATTTCGAGTCAACCCCTATCCAAAATGTTATCAAAAGGATGTCATATATGATACTGTTGGATTCCTCTCGTCTCAAGCTTTCCAACGATGCTTGTTTCACGCAGATCCGAAGTATATAGCTCTAGTTATGGCCAAAAGAATTAGAAAGGGACCTAAATGTAAGCTGGACACAGCTCTAAGGGTATCTTGTGTATTTCACCCTACTAAACCTATTTGCAACAACCTTTGGGCCTATATAAGGACCCTTTTGGGTCCTTGGGTAATCATTAGCCCTTAAACCACCAAAACCTCAAAGAGAAAGAGAGAAGGAAAGAATTAGATTTCAATTAAGAAAGCCTAAATAGGTTTCGCAAGGACCCAAGTGCAATTCCAATTTATGCAGGCTTCCCACCTCAAAATTCGCAAAAACAACACCGGTGACGGTGGCAGTGTACATTGAGCCCGTGACGCGTGGCAATGCAGGGCACAAGCGGGCGACACGTGGGGGGCCGACAAGCGCGCGCGAAGACGAGTGCGAGCGCGCGCGAAGGAGAGCGTAGTAAATCGCGACACGTGGTGTGATCAACAGCTGTGACGGGGGTGGGAGCGCGATCCAGCGACGTTCGGGCAGACGAATCAGGCGCTAACACATGTCAGCATTGACCAGGTTGATTGGCCTAGTTGAACTAGTTTGATTCAGGTTCCCCTTGCGTTGTTTCATCTAGTTTGAAGCCTTCCCAATCTCGAAATTTGACAAACAAGGTATCGTTCGAATCGTATTGACACATACTACACGTTGGTATAGTTTATTTTCACTTTTGAGTTATGTTCCTTTGGTGAAAAATCAGAAACGTAATTAGGTATTTTCGAACCTATTTCTAGTCCGCATGAACCAGGTCTTACTCTCGATGTGTGCTCGGATCTCGAGGAGGGTGTGGAGGCTATCCCTAGGCCCCGTGCACATGGTTTGGAGTCACTGTGACTCCCCAGTGACATGGTAGAGTAGTCTTTTCTTTTCTTAACTCCAACCGATTTCTGGATACCTATGGACCCATCTTAGGTGATTTTTCGCATGTACTGTTTTGATTAGCATATGCTCCTCCTTATTGCTGAGTTTGGAACCCCTCTAGTAGTTTCCCTGACTTATGGACAGTTTAAATAAGAAAGAACTTATTTTTATGAGAAGGATTAAGAATTAATGAGTATATATATCCTCGTTATCACGTGCGTAAAATAAACTCCGATTTCTATGATACAAGTTCCGTTGGGTTCATCGGATACATTTGAAAGTTAATGTGAATATCTAATAATCTTGGACTAAATAATGTGGGATTATTAAGTATGACTTAATTTGATGAAAATAAAAGTTATAGTTATCTGGAATTGGTTATAAATAAATATGAAAAATATGTGGGAATTAAAAGGATAAGATAACTGATTTTAGCCCCACTACTCGCTTGAGTTTGGTTGTACCTTTGATCTTTTAAATCGATTTTAGGGGCTGATTTGGAGAGTTGCTGGCCTCTCCACGACTCTTTAGTTAGGCTTAATGGACAACTGGGATAGTGGGATGCAGGGCTTGAGATTCGATTCTTTCTCGACCAGAGGGTGGGTCATTGGCTGTCTGTGGTTCTGCATACATAGCGCTTGTATGTCTTCACGCTACACAACGTAGCTGTCGCCCCTTTCCGCAATGACCCAAAGGTGGAGTGTCGAGACTCGATGGGTATAAGCGGTCTTCTCAGCCAGGAGGATGGCTTATACTGATCTTGCGCCGCAAGAAGTTACGTGATATCGTCTCATGCCCCGAGATGTCGATTTACGGATTATGACTATAAGAACATGGGCAAGGTACATGAACGGAATTAGCTAAGAAATAAACTATAAACGGATGAACTGTTGATGTAGTACCCTTTTTTGGTACTTTTGTTACTGTTACCATGTGTTTCGTTGTCTACTCTACTCAGTTTTTACTAACATATAGTTTCAGGTTCCGTACTTAGGTGTTGCTGAGCAGTCGGGTGCAGCGGCTGCTGTCAATCAGATTTCTGTGGAACTTGGTCTTACCTGAGGAGACGATCTGTATTGAGCCAGTGGCTCAAAGTAGTAGTTCTTTTTCCACTGTTAGATTTTATTTTCCTATTGAGTGGGAGATTTTCTCTTACAGAAAAATATGTCAGGAAAATACGTCGTTGCAATATAAATCGCGATGGAAAAATTCCCGATCAAAAATATTTAACAATTAAAACTAGCCACAAATTTAGGTCGTATCCACAGGGAGGAACAGACCAATAAACCCACCAATATTTTTCAGTGCATTATTCAAATACTTTGTACTAGGCTAATATGATGCAAAATAAATTTGGCAATAAGTTGTAGCATCAAATGGGATAAAGAGTGGCTTGAATGAGCATTAATGTGAAATAAAGAGAATCTGGAGGGCACAAAAGCAAATGCTACACAATATAAAATATTATATCCAAAAATCCTCTCCTTTGCAATGGCATAAAATGTAAATTAAAATTCAACCCAAAACAGGGGAAATTCTTCTCCCTACCGTGCGCGTCGAGGAGCCGATGGCAAGGATTGAGGAGCTCGAGGAAGGTTGAGGTGGACGAGAGCTTCACGTCTAAGTTGATGGCGTGGTAGGAGATGGCCGTCGATCACCGGTCGGAGAGGAAGCCGTCGACGGTGAGGCTTCCCACCAGCGTGCGGTGAGGCTCGATGCAGTGTGGAGGATCCGATGACGTCAATGGCACGTCGAATGGTGTGGTATGGGTGCAGTTGCGTTGAGGGAGAACAGCTGGTTGATGGGTTCTCTTCTCTGTGGAGGGCGCGTGCAGGTGGCGATGGCGGAGGAAGGGCGGTGCGTGGCTAGCGTCAGGCACTGCTGCGATTGTGTGTTGGGTAATTGCCTACGCCTCACGATAGTTGCAGGATCACAAGAGGAATTACCTAATGCATGACTTGGAATTAGCAGCCAACATTTTTGCCCTCAAGGTTTGAAGGCACTGCCTTTATGGTGAGACTTTTAGCATCTTCATCGACCAGAAGAACCTCAAGTATATTTTCTCCCAGAAGGAACTTAATATGAGGCAATGCTGCTGGATGGATCTGTTGAAAGACAACAATTGTAGAATCCATTACCATCTAGGCAAAGGCAATGTGGTAGCCGATGCGCTCAGTCGGAACCCAGTAGTGACAGTGCCTCAACTGCAAGTCCAGAAGTGGGATTGGCTCATTGAGATTAGTAAATGGAAGCCAATCATCGGTCAAAATTTGTTGGGTCTCTCACGATGTCGCATAGATTGCAACTAGAGATGATCATGGAGATCCAAGAGATGCAGTTTACTGATTTGAAGTTAGCATGGATTAGAGACAATCAAGACAGGATAGCCATTAGACTTCTCTCTACTTGGCAGTGCGCTCTATTTCCGAAAACGCTTGTGTGCCTAGGAATGAAACCTTGAAGAGACGATTGATGTTTGAGATGCACAACTCTAAGCTAACTATACACCCGGAAAGTACCCATATGTACAAAAATATTAAAAAAGGACATCTGCTGGAAGAGCATAAAGCAAGATGTGGTATGATATGTTAGTTGATGTCTGACTTGCCAGTAGGTAAAGGCCGGACACAAAAGCCCTACGAGTCTACTACAGCCTCTCCCAATGCCAAAGTGGAAGTGGGAAAACATTACCAAGGATTTTATGCTTGGATTGCCAAAAACTTCTCTCACGCATGATGCTACCTGAGTCCTTGTTGACCTATTATCTAAGCTAGCCCACTTTCTGGCAATCAATACCACTCATAAGCCGAGTTAACTAGCCGAGATGTATGCTTCACGGGGTTCCCAAGGATATTGTCTTGGATAGAGATTCGAGGTTCATGACGCACTACTAGATTAGCCTATAAGAAGCCTTAGGCGCTAAGATGAAATTCGGCTTGGTGTACCACAACTAAACTCATGGACAATCAGAGAGGACTATCCATACCTTGGAGGACTTGTTGAAGTCTTGCGTACCAAAATGGCAGGGATCTTGGGAGGACCATCTGTCATTGGCCAAATTTGCCTACAACAACAGCTACCATGCTACTGCTAGCATAGGCATGGCATCCTTCAAGGCTTTGTATGAGTGAAAGAGTTCTTCTTTAATCAGTTGGGTAAAAGCTAGAGAAAAAATTATTTAGGGCCCAAAGCTGATTCAGCAGATGTCAGAAAAGGTTGCTTTTATCATATTGAAGTTGTTAGCTTCCAGATCTAGGAAGAAGAGTTACAGTGACCATCAGCGGTGGGATCCACAGTTTCAAATTGGAGACAAGGTGTTTCTCCACGTATCGCCGATGAATGTTGTTTATCGCTCCGGAATTAAAGGAAACTGAGACCCTGTTATGTGGGCCCATTCGAGATCGTGGAGCGAGTTGGCCTGGTAGTGTATTGTCTGGATTTACCTCCACACATGTTAGTTGTGCATGATGTGTTTCACGTGTCTATGCTGAGGAACTATATTGCAGACAAAAGCCATGTGGTATGCTATGATGATCTGTGAATCAAGCCCAATCTCAATTATAACGAACAACCCGTGTAGGTCCTAGATCGAGCGACGAAGAAGCTACACAATAAGGTCGTGCCTCTAGTAAAGTTGTTGTGGCGCATGACGTCGCTGGACACATTTATGTAATTTGTCCATTGTAGCATGTGTTTACGACATCAATTTTAATTAGAATAATTAAACGTGAGTTCTAGTGTCGAATATGGGGAGGCGAGAAATCAGCTCAAATATTCTCTTCAATGTCACGAAATATGTCCGTTTATTCGCTTGCAATATATATATATATATATATATATATATATATATATATATAGAGAGAGAGAGAGAGAGAGAGAGAAAGAGAAAGATAGGGTTAGAGATTTATGATGACGATGCGATTATGACTAGCTATGAAACCAAGCAAAATAATCCATTGTAAAAGATAGAACCATTTTACAATTATAACACTAAAGGAAAGCTTAAAAATAACAAGTATTAAACTGAAGAAACTAGCTAACTGGAGAGGCAAGGCAGCCACGACGGTGGAGGGGCTTTCATTAGCGGCTCGGCATCTCCGAGACCTTGCTTGGATGCTCTATGGAATGGTGGAGTTGCTTGGTAGAAGATGGTGAAAAGTGGAGGGGGATAGGTCCTTATATAGTGGTGTAGGAGGGTGTGTTTGCGTGCATGGGCCAACAGCGACATTTAAAAGACCGCTGAAGACCCTCCACAAGCATAGCTACAGCCCCAACTCACGCACCCGCTCGCAGTTGTCACGCGCAATCCGCGTGTGTAATCAGGCATCAGGGTGCACGTGGATGCATCGCGCGCCTCCAGCTGTGCCATGTGATCGTGATCTCAACTGTAGCTCGTCGATCAAGCGGCTCAATTTTGTCGCCCCCTCACGTAAAGTAGATTCAGCCTCGCGCGAAGTTTTGAACGCGTGCCTTCACGATGCAAGCGCTCATCTCCACCAATGCACTGTGCATGTGGCTTGTCGAGGCGAGGGAGTTACCACTTGCGGCCTCTTGAACCGTTGGATGGGAAATGGACGGTCGAGATTGCACCTGCGCATGATGAAGAGAGGAAGCGGGGCGCGCGATTGATGGAGTGGGTGCCACATGGCACATTTTGGGTGTTGATTAGTAGATTAATGGTTAGAACTTCTCGGGTTGTTGTGGGAGCTATGGAGGTCGGATTGAGATGATTTTGAGTTTGTTGGACTCCGTTTGTCAATCTGAATCCATCCGTACGGTCCGGTTGCTTATATGAAACCTATTTCAATATGCAGTTGTACACATGGTCATTAAACATTGATTCTAAGCAATCTTCATATAAAATAATGCAGAATGCATGTAATGCCTCTGAACCCACTATAATATGATATTAATGCACATGTGTCCTCAAAATTCACTCTAATTGATAATATTAACACTAATAATTGTAGAGTTATCAGTGCAGTCAAAGATTCAAAGAGTCCACGTGGGAGCCCAAGGCCGAGATGTGGATTAAGTATCCCCAACTCTTCTAGGCTTGAGGTATGTCTGATTTCATGGACGAAATCTTTCTAATGGGGAAAGGTGTAAGTGTTTGGACTTTATGGTTAATTTTCCTCCTAATCAAACCCTTATTAATCTATTAATGGTTGGGATATGGTCTGCTTGGGCCCGAAATTTTCCTAGACTTGGGATTGCAAGGCTTGATCTTGAAAATGTTAAGGGATAAAAAGATGAGGGACTGCCTGCTTAGGGTTTTGAATTGTGGGACCTCTTCATAAGTGAAGACTTAGGGTGAAAGGGCTCCATGCATAAATTTTCCAACCCATATATGTATGGGTTATGAGATAAATGAGGAAGAGCCTCCCCATTTGTGACAACCCATTGATCACCCCACTTCACCCTCTCCACCACCAAACCACACTTCTTCCTCCTCTTCTCCCTCCACTCACAGGCCCTCCTACCCTTGCCGTCTCCCCTTCCTCGCTTCCTGGGTTGTTGTTGTTGTTGTTGTTGTTGTTGTGGAGAAGGAGAGAAGAAGAAGAAAAGCTCCCATCACCCTTGCCCTAGGAAGAAGAGAGGTGACTCAAGAAGCAAGGTAGGAACTTCATTCACTCTTGTATGCTCTTGATGTGCCCTAGATGCTAATGGTAGTGATGATCCTTCTTGCATATCAAGTATCTCATTTGTGGGATAGGTTTTAGGCATGCTAGGGCTTTTATTTAAAGGGGTGTCATTTGTAGGTGATTATTTGGACTAAAATGCTCCTTGGATACCTAATAATATGTAGGAATGGAACCCAAGATGCCGGGGAGAAAAGGGAAGCTCTAGAGGTTCATCTAAGGTTGATTTTATTCAAAACCAGGTTCTGGAACCACTCAATACCGGTACTAACGACTAGTATAGGTATTGGGAACTAGGAGAGCCCAGTATTGGTACTGGCACCCTCAGGTGGCCGATCTGGACAATAGGCTTGTACTAAAGACCAATACCTATACTGGTATCCATGTTCTACCTTATTTTGTCCTTATTTTTGCCCTAATCCAATGAATAAATGAGGAAACTTCTAACCCTGATTTAGGGTGTTAAGAAAATGAGTTTCTAACCACTAATTACCCTCACAACCACCAAGGGAATTAAGTGCTTGAAACCCCTAAAGACAAGGAGTAAAAGCCGATGCACAATCAGCCAAGTACAAAGCAAAACCCAAAACATGAAATCTCATCGACTCTTGCCAGATTCTATGAAAACGAAAGCTTGGATCCTAAGGTTTGAGGTAAGACCCCAGGTGATCTAGTAAGTCCTTAGGGTTTCGTTCTCGATATAGAATAAAGAAGACTGAACAGACAATTAGGTTTAGTTGGTGAGCTTGTAAGGTTGAACGCCTTGACCTCATGAACCGCAATTTCACTGTTCAAGTTGAGGACCCGAGGATTTGTGGTAGCTGGAGGCTACCGGAGATCAACCTTGGAACTCAAATAGTTCCCAGTTGAAGTGACGAGCCACAAGTTGTCATCGAAATGAGGTACTCGAAATTACCTGAATTTGACTCGATACATGATGACTTTACAATTGATAGTGTTAATTCGATTATTTATAGATAATTATGAGGGCTTCAGCACTTAAATATTACAATTTAGCTGGCTTAGGGCAATGCATGCATTTAGCATAGTTTTTACAAGTATTTCTTGAAACTAACTTCTAATGGCCAGGTTGTGAAAGTCCATATTATAATAGGTCTCAGATGAGAGATCAAGCTGCAGGGATGGAATCAGGATGAGAATCGCAGTGCAACGGCTCCGAAATCATCCTGATCGAACCTCTGTAGCCCTCACAATGATCCAAAGAAATTTTGTCCATTAATCTAGTGATCAACGACCCACATCATGCCATGTGTCATCTCAATGCTCGCTCAACCTCTTCATCGTTCGAGCGTGCGTGGCCTGAACCATTAGATCACCGTTTGATGGCTCGCACAATGCCATGCCTCATCTCAGCTCCAGCCATTCGATCAAGAATGGATAGCTAAGATCCTCCCCCATGCCTTGCGTAGCACAGTGGTGGAGACAGCGCTTAGCAAAGGAGCGACGCGAGATCAAATCGTGATCCATGCCCCCTTGCTTGTGAGTGCGCACAAAAATCGAGTGATCTCCATCGAGCAACTCACAAGTGGCCACACCATCATCCATTGCGCGAGTGTGATCATCGCGATTGCATACATTCATCTCCACGCCAATCACCATCGCGCGATCGGCGATTGACATGCTTGATGCGACAACGTGGCCCAACGCAATCCATGCGATTGAGAGGGCATGATTGCACGTGCTCTTAAAGGCGCGATGAAGGCACCATCCCAGTCGTTGGATGCAGAGCGGACGGTTAAGATGAAGGTCGCATCGCTCCCGAGTGCCAACAGGAATGCACGAGCATTGGTTTAGTGTGCGTGAGCGCTGGTCGAGGAGTGGTTTGCGCACGATTCACACACCAAACCATTGGTTCAAGGCCTCTTTTCACCTATAAGAGGCTCCCATGGCCCTCCTTTGCAAGTCACACTCTCCTAGACGAATTCCTCCTAACCTAAGGTGCAAATCAAGTCTCCAGAGCTGCCAAGCTGCCAACAGAGGCCCCTCCACTGCCATGGCTGCCTCGGCAAACTTCTTCTTAGCAAATAAGCTCTTTATTCCATGTCATTGTTGTATTTAAGTTTCCTCTAGCTGTTTTTGTGGTATTAGTAGGCGATTTTAGTGTTAAAGGAGTAATCTTTCTACTATCATTTTGTTGTCTTGACGAAAGACAGCGTCTGTATGTTTTTTGAATGTTATGATTCGTAATTTCATATTTCTATCCCTACTCTCTCTCGTACTTTTCACGCAAGCAAAGAGACAAAATAATCTCATGAGAATAAATCTTAGCAACAGAAAGATGTGATTTTCTGTCTCCCTGTGTTCAACACTTGGATTCACTGTCTGATTTTTTTAATTAAAATTGACGTCGTATTTGCAAGCTATAATGATAAAATTAACTTAATCACATTTTTCGATGTTAGTTTTTGGCACCATTGCTGGGAAGGCAATGGATCTTTTTGTCGCTTTTATACTTGCATTGGTGATATTCACAAGATCTAATATTCTCCTCTCTTGATCGATTGATTTGGTCGCAGGAACTCAGTGAGAAAGCAGCACGAGGGGGCACTCCAAGACAATAGATGATCAGAAAAAGAGTTGCTGAAGATCTTAGTAAGTATCACCTCACATAGTCCCATCTAAAAAAAACAAAACAAATGGCATATAGGCTCTTGCATGACTCTTAAGATACGTTGCTTGTTTGTCTACTAAAAGAAAACCTAAAAAAAGTTAAAAATCTCCAAAAACTTGGCATAGTAGAGTGTTGCTTGATCTACATCTTGAACCAACCACCCAAAGAAAAAAGAAAAAAAAACTCTAAAGTTCCTAAAAAAAAACTTTTTTAATGCTTTTCTTTTTTAGTGGTGTTTGCCTAACCACCCTTTTCTTATATTGGACCACACCGCTCACCCAAGTTAAAATCAATTCACTTGGTAGACCTGCGTGAACCTAAGGGGTAAAGACATTAGGGTTGTTCATTTTTAAGGCCACATCACTATTAAGGAAATCGATTATCACCCATTGTGTGAAATTTAGTGTGCCCACTACAAACATTGCTTAAATATATTAAGGAATGGTAACCTTAAAATCATTAAAGTAAGGTTGAATCATTAAAAGACACCGCGTCCCAAATAACCTTGCTTGAAAATCATGTTTTGATTGCGCACACATACACTCAAATTTGATTAATTAAGTGGCACAAAACCCCAACAACTCCTCATAACATTCCTTGAGCATAAGCATTGTCCTAACCTTAAATTAAAAAGCATTAGACGTTGGCCCTAGGGTTACATGAGTAGTCTCAAGGTATAAACCCATACTGTAAGACCAATCGGTGAAGTATTTTTTCTAGAAGTAATGATAGCGAATTTACGCGATTCGTTACAATTAGGTTTTAGGTCGTTGCAACACGTAAATTCGATCGCTTTTAAACTTTGTAATTACAGAGTACTCGAAGAGTATTCAGGTCGTCCCAATGGAGGCAGATATGCAACTTGATAATCTCTTGCTTGCGAAACAGAAATCAATGTTCTTTTTGGTTCTATATATATGTAATATTTAGGGTTTTTGGGATGGACAAAAACTGTCAACTACACGCAGAGAACAAGCGAGAAGCAAGAATGCGAATTTAAAGGCAACAAGTGCCTTGCTTCTCTAGCTCACTCCAAGCATGGGAGGCTTAGAATAATGGAGGAGCAAGAACACAATAATCAAACACAAAGCTTAATTAAAAGAAAACTGTAGAGGAATGCTTCTTTATATAGAAAATTGTTTTACAATGCAGAGAGCTCGCAAGTGGGAAGGGTTCCGCACTTGTAATCTCCGAACAAAAAAAAAAGCACTAACTACAATGCAAAATAAAAAATGCAACAAGTAGAAGAAAGCTTAGGAATGAGAAGGCTGCTGCAAAATACTCGCTCCAGTTCTAGTTGCCCTAGAATGAAAGAAAACTCTCTCTCCTGGACGTCCCTCCTTGCAGACCCTGGTGGTCTGCTTCTGTGCTCCTCCTAAGGTAGACGAATTCCACCCTTCAATCCCCCTCTTTGGCCGTCCTCCTTGCCTAGCTAACTCCTTGGCTTGATGTGGACACAAGGTAGAAGAAGAAAGGAAGTTGAAGGCACCAAGGAAGTGGGTGTTTGCTTCCTTGATCATTGGGAATGGTGGAATGAAGTTGGAAGTGTGCTAGAATGATGTAGCCAAGGGTACCTTTTTAGTGGTGGTAAGATGGGGTATATGTAGGAAGGGTAAAGGGGGTTAGGTGGCGTGGATGATGGATTCTAGATGGGTAGTTAGGAATCTAGGGTTAGGATAGGTTGGCACCACTTGTAGGGGTGTGTTGAGTGGTGGTTAAGGTTAAGTTAGGTAGGGTTGGCACCATTTTTAGGTGGGGTTAGGGGTTAAGGTTTGGTGTGGAGTGTTGTAAGGCTACATGGTGGAGGTTAAATGGTGCCATGTGGAAGGGTGTAGGAAATGGAGTTAAAGTGTGGTTAGGCCCCTTTTGGTGCCAACTATGGGTTCTAGAAGTTGGCGCCAAAAGGTAAGGCTAGGATTAGGTTCTAGGGTTACGTGTAGGGTGGTGATTGAACCTCATTTTGTCACCAAGGTAGAAGGGTGTATGGTGGTGGTGTCTTTTTGTTTTGGTGCCAAAAAGGGGTAGTTAATAGGTAGTGGTTATGGTGGAGAGGTGTCTTAAGTTGGCGCCACATGAAGGGACACTAAGGGAAGGTGGTGGTTGGGTGGTTTTGGCGCTAAGGAGAGGTGGCGTTGATGGAGTTAATAGGTAGGTTAGACGACCATGGAGTTGAGGTAGTGATGAGCTAGTAGGGTAGTAGTGGAGGAGTTATGGTTGAGCTGGTAGGAGGTCATTAAGAGTAGACTGGAGTTGAGGTGATTCTTCCTGGAGCTGATGATGGCTGAAGAGGTCTTCTTAGGAGCTCAGCTACTCAGCTTAGCTAGCTAATTCTTCTGCTAGTAGCTGAGCTTGAGTAGTAGAGCTAAGTTGAGCTGATCTTAGCTTATCTGAAGCTGGGTTGAGTTGGACCTTCTTTTATTGAAAACTCCTGAGCTAGCTTAGCTACTAGGTTGACAGGTAGTAGCTAAACTAGAGAGAGTTTAGCTGCCATGAGCTGAGTGAAGCTTGGGAGAGCTAGACTGGAGCTGAAGTGAACTCAAGTCAACTAAGTTGAGCTAGCTTGAGCTCCCAATGAACTTATTGGAGCTAGGATAAGTTAGACTCAACTAAGTTGAGCTGGATCTAAGCTGAGTTAAGCTATCCTAAGCTACCATCCAGCTAAGATGAGCTGAATAGAGCTAGAGAGAGCTAAACTCAACCTAGTTGAGTTGGAATCGAGCCATGATGAGTTGGTTTCAGCTAGGGTTCAGCTAGAATAAGCTTCTCTTTCATCTACTGCCTTCCTGAGTGCTAGGGTTTTAGGGATCTAGCTATCTGTTCATCCCTAACACTCAAACAAATGTGTCAAACATACAAAAGTTATGCAATGCATGCCTATCTTAAATGATGCCTAAATGTAGCCCGAAAATCCATTTGCAAAGGTAAAACCCTAAGAGTTAGATCAGTTTTAGGGCATAAGAATGATAATAAACTGACGTTTATCAAGCAACTAATTTGGGAGGCCTGATTATCAAATGACTTAAGTTAAGCAGGGGTTTGGCATAATTAGCAGTCTGATGAGAGACTCATCATGGCTCCTAATTAACACTAATTAGCTATTTTCCCTATATAATTACCTAAGAATATCATAAATGCAGGGTTAATTATAAATTAAGGGTAAAATAGTAAGGACCAGTAAAATAAGCTAAAATAATATAATAAGGCTTAATTAATCTTAACATAAGTTTAATTAATAATAGGACTCAAAATAATAATCATTAGCTATACATTAAGTATTTAATTTAACTTAATTGAATTAAAGACTTCAGTACTTAATTAACCTTATTAATTTAATCATTTAAATAAATATAGCTACAAAGGGTAAAAGTGTAATTTCAAGGTATAAATAAATTATTTACATCATTTATGATTATACATAAAAAGTTGAAAAATAAATAAATTAAAATAAGGCTAAAAACTCACTATTTACATTTATGTGCTTAATTTATATTTCAATGGAGTCATTTTTGTTATTATCAGGTCCTTTATTTGCATAAAGGTCCCTGTGTACACATCGTCTTCAACCTCTTCTTCATTCTTTTGGACAGCACACAACGTCTGGTTACACCACCCTCCGATAACCGTTCATTTGATGTCATTTGACCACCAGATCTTGTATCTAAGTAAGCTCCGCTCACCTTCTCTTGCACATCCCATGACCTGGATCTCCTTGAAATCCTGATTTCCCTGGGTAAGTAAGCTCACCTCTATCTGTCCCAATACTTTCCCCCTCACCTTGCCCACCACCTATAAATACCTCTCCCTACCTCCGATTTCAAAGGTCGGTTCCTTAGCCCTCTTCCCCAACCAGAATAGATGATAGGTTATTCTTTTAATGTCTGGCGACCTTATTCTCTTCCTCGGAGCACTTTCATCGGAGGAGCTCGTCACCTCTCAAGTTCTTGTCCTCTCAAGAGCTATGACAGGGCTTCTAAGCGCCTCATCCTTCTATCTATATCGCCTCGATTTTTGTCGGTGTTTTGATCTCTCAACCTCTGATTTCCTCCTCCATTATGAGCCATCGACGGAGTTCCTCTACCCCAATTCGTCCAAGTAACTCGTAGATAGCTTAGAAGTTAGTGTAGAATAGATTTAGCTAGTTAATAAGGTAGGTAGCTTAGTGTAATGTCTAGAATCCACTTCATCTTCCTCAGCTCCAATAAGCTAATTCTGGCTGGTCGAACCTTCTTCCATTAATCTAAACACCTGTACACCTTCTCTACCTCACCGTGAGTCCATTCCACATTCTCACACGTTAATTTGATCACTTAAACATCTAATCTATCTCAAATGCACTTGAGGTCCTCCGCTATCTATGGCGGAGGTCTCAAAACCTTTACCACAGTCATTTGGGGCCTTCCACCACTTTATCATCACACTAAGGCCCTGTTCTATCTACTAATTAGAAAAATAATCATTTATATACTAAATGCCCAATTTCACCTTCAACATCTTAACTCGCTGTTAATGGTGAGTTAAAAAGAGTTGATCCACCTAATTACATACATATTCATCATCGTATAGGCATTATAAACATCCCCCCTCACTCAATTGAGTGAAAGGGCAAATCTTGAGTTCATTCAAACTCAAGATAGCTTTTTACTGTAATTCTTGATTAATTTGTGTTTCTGATCACTAATTGACTTAAATGAGATGATCCTGAGGTTCCTTGCAACCTCAGGAATCGTTTAAGACCTTTCTTGATGATTTCTATGGAGATCTCATCTCCAGCATCTTAAAACAGTGTTCACCGAAGCTCCGACAAGCTCCGGTGAACTTTATCAAGAGACTCAACTTCGAAACTTCATTTGAAGCTCTAGATGTTTTCTTTATCGTGTTAGGATCAAATTCCAGTGGTTTAAATTATGTTTTATTATTGAAGTCCAGGTTGTAGATCCTCATAAAGTGGGCTTGATGGTAACATCATCATTCGTCATAATTAATTTAAATTATTCATAATCAAATGATAAATGCTCCTAAGTAATTGTCTGAGGATCATAATTACGCACTAATGTGATTTGAGAAGAAAATAAGAAAATAAGGTTAATTCTGATGTTTTAACAGTACATCACAAATGTAGATTAACTACAGGGTTGATCAAGGGTTAATTTAAAGTCAAATGAACTTTAAAGACCAAAAAGTGGGCTCACACTGATTGAATTAGGGTTTCACGCATTTCGAGAACGAAAACAGCATTGAAAATCCTAATTATTAGCCCTACTTAAATGGAAAGGGTTCTAGTCGAGATAAAATTAATCTAAACCTCATAAAAATCATTGTAAAATATTCTAAGAGGTTTGGTATCTTCACTTTGACCATCTGAACCCATTTTGGCCAAGAACAGAGATTCAGACAAGAATTTACCCTAATTTGGACTTTTGTGCAATTTAATCAGTCAAACATGGCAAAAACTCAAATCCAAGTTCACCACTAGATTCCTTGTATCCAAATTAGGTTAACACCAAAATTTGAGCCTAATCAGAGTTTATCTTGACCTAATTTGCATTTTGATCCTTAAAAACTCTATTTCTCACATCCAGACCCCTAGGTTTCAAATTTATTACCAAAAGACCCCTAACTTTGTCATCATCTTCACAATAAGGTCCCTGTCGCCTGCACCTCGTAAACTGAGTCAAACCCAACTTTGACCGAGCATATCTCCCTCATCTTAAGTTAAAATCCCTCTAAATTTTAAGGGATTATTCATTAAGAGATTCTCTACGATGTGGACTTGATTGCTCGATTACCCAGCTTAGAGAGAGAGAAAGATGTAGGTTTTAATGGAGGGGATGAGATTTGCGTTATACAAAACAAAATGCAGAAGTAAAGTAAACAATCACACAAAAGTTCAATCACACAAGTACTAAATGATTTTTAGGTGGAAACCCAAACCCGGGTAAAAACCACCACCTAAACCTCTTGGTTTAGGATTTCTCGGTCGACCGAGTTGATCAAATCCACTAACAAGTCACTTAAGCGAGGGTGACCTAACCTCTTACAACCACGCTACTTAAACAATGGTAGCGTACCTTAAGCTCCTCTTCACGAGGAGTATTTTGTCTCGCAAGGGATATGGGAATTCGCAAAGCGAATACCCAACCAAGAACAAAGGAAATAACAATAGTCCTATAGAGCTACAAAGTATTAATGTAAATCAACCTAGCTTCTATAGGCAAAAGGACTTCCCTTAGATGGAAGTGTGTCAGGTAGTGATGCGGGTGCATGATCCATGTGTTGGCACGACGACGCTCTTGTATTTGTAGGCGAGAGAGCAAGTGCACAGCTGAAAAGATGCTCTCAAGATGTAGACTAAGGCTTGAGCACTTCTCTAGATCAATTTGACACAAAAAGAGTGTGGAAGTAGTATGTCAAGGTGTGTTTTGGCTTAGGAAGGGTGGTCCTCTATTTATAGAGGTCCTAAGAAGGGTTTAGAAGGCCTTGGAAGGCTTCTATAGCCGTTCGGAATAAACCCAAGGTAAATCAGGCCAAAATTAGGATCATTTAAGATTCTGACAGTGTTATCAGACGTCTGGATCTATTATCAGACGTCTAGGTCATCGTTTAATCTAGAAGGGTGAAAACTCTGGACAGGGTTAGATCAAGACGGACGTCTAAAGAAGTGTTTTAAGATGCCTAGGAAATCAATCAGACGTCTGATTTAAGACATGTTTCCTTCCCGTTTTTGTCCAGACCTAAACAGGGTTCTAGGTCAAGTTGATCAGATGACAGGTCGGCTGTCTGGCACAAAGTCTAGACATCTGAAAACATAAATCACTGCGACAATGGATTTCCCAAGGCTCAAACTGTTATAATCACTGATAAAAGTTATTTGGGGATGGATTGAGCCTAATGTCTATTTATCAGACGTCTAGGGATCTCTACGGGTGTTTGAAAGTGAAAGTAGGTCAGATTAAAGGTTAATCCTCAATGATTAAGTCTAACAAAGCCAACGGTCCTCTAGTTAGACGTCTGGCAAGGTCATCAGATGTCTTCTAAGACGTCTGGACTAAGGGATGAACATGTGAAACAGGCAAATAGAGAGCGGGTTGCCAGTCTAAGTGTTTCGGACGTTTGATCAAACAGTCAAACGTCATAAAGTCAAAGGTCAGATGTCTGATTTTCAGGTTTGACGTCTAATCAGGTTGTCTGATGCCTATTTTGGCTTTCTAAGTTCTCTATGAAAAGCCTAAGTATCCTAAGGTTGTGTAGGTATTTCCTAGGACTATAATTTAGTTACTTTGAGGCTCTTTAACATAAAATCTAAGCAAAAATAAAGAGCAAAAGAAACAACAAATACAAATTACAAGAACAGAATAGACTTTTATCCTATTCTTCATGACTTCAATCTCTCGCTCCACATGAAGCTTCTTCTCCTCCATCAAGCAACTCCAATCCACCATGGACGTGAGCTTGAGCTCCTTCACACTTGTATCCATTTGCAATTATCCTGAAACTCATAAACGCAAATTATAAATGTTGAATAACAAGTGTTTTATTATTTAACATTTGTAATCAAGTGTTTTGTTATCATCAAAATTAACAATTGTAGTGCCCTTGCACTAACAAAAGAGGGAAGGGAAATTCTAAGGGAAGGAGGGGAGTTTTGCACTGTGTATCCTTGGGATATGTGCCTACACTTAGGAAAATTCTGAGGGTGTTTGGGCTTGATAGTTAAGTCGTCTGATGCCTTGGGCTAACGTCTGACTTTTGGAAAGTGAGATTCTAAATTGACACTGATTTGGTTACTGTTGAGAAATTGAGATCAGGAATTGTGCCTAACTATTGGGCTTAATTGGTGGTTTCGACTACCATTTTTAGGCTTCACTTTATATTTTTGCTTATTGATTCTGAGATGCATTTTGGATTCTTATTGAATGCATTTTTAGTGGATTAATTATTCATTGCATATCATTATTATGCATTGATTATTGTGCTCATTGCTTATCATTTCGATTACTAGATTGAATTCCATATTCGGTCCCTGCGATGGATCTCGAAACTTACGATTTTTTGAACACTTATAAATTTAAGTGTCGATTCGATTTTCGTCGCTATACTAGGATAATTTTCTAAACTACGACGATTTTCAAGCATCAACAAGATCCATCCATTAAACCAAATTTTGCTAAAGTGTGATTAAAGAGATAGTTGAGAGGATGAAGCTTAAATTCAACTAATGGTTGGGATTAAAGAGAGAAGGTCGAGAAAAGATGAGAAATTAACTACATTTTTTTTGGAGTTTAATGATATAAAAGACATGTGTTGTAATTAGTGCTAATCATTCTTTTTATGTCTTATTTGTACACATTTGTTGCATAATTCATTTCATGCTTTTATTGTAAAATCATGTACATTTCCTTTATTGGTGAAATAATTACCAAGTTTCAAGTTCAATTTTTATATGCAATTGTTTATGAGCTTAACATATGTTGTAATTATAGATCTAATTAATAAAGTACTTAGTTAATTATTAACTTAGAATTAAAATGATGAATACATTTAACTTAATTACCTCCTAATGAATGACCTGAACTCAACCTACTAAATGAATTGAAATCTAAAATGTATGTTAGTTTGACCCTATACTACAATTAACGACAATAATTTAACAAATCAAGTTAACATAAGTCTCTTCTTTATGCGATTAATTAAGTCTAATAATTTTAATTAACTATGTTGATAATTGAATGATCACGACCCTTGGGACACGCTCCCCCTGCTTCGCCTAGCTTTACTTATTCGGCTTCTGGATTAAACACCACACCAATTCTTACTGTGGTGAGAGTTGTACTTTAGAGGCGTAGGTCATCTAGGGCAACACTTTTAAGGCATGGCTTTGTTTGCTATGATTGTGCACACACAATTCTCTCATCTATTCCCTTCGCATCTTCTCTGATTCTTCCCTAAAGAATTCAAGGAAGGCGTTTACTTAACCCTACATTAGTTGCACTAGAGAGGAACCTTAGGAGGATATTGAGCTATTCTAAAGCCAAGGTAGAGGAAATGGTCAACCCAAGGAATGAGAACATGGAGGATCAACCTCAACCTGATGTAATGGCCATTATCCAAACCCAGATTACTGCTAACCACCAACTCCAACAACAATAGATTCAGACTACAATGCAGGCCATACACTAACTTCAGAATCCTCAAGGGCAACCCCCAAGGCCACCCTCACCCCTTAAGGGCCAGCCAAGACCCCTCCATGATTTTTATGACCCTTCTACTATTGCTGTTGAACCTTATCTTAGGGTTCCTGAAGGGGAAGATGGTTTTGAGTTAAAACTCAATGTTCTTAGCTTGATCCAGAGTCACTTTAGCGGGAACTCAAATGAAGATCCCTTCCAACATCTAGAGGATCTAAGTTGACTTGCCCAGATTGTTAAACCTCGGAGCATCAGCCTAGATATTATTTTAATGAAGATGTTCTCTTTCTCCCTGAAGGATGGGGCTTCTCATTGGCTTAGAACAATAGGGAGACCCATCTCTACTTGGGAAGAACTGAGACATGTTTTCCTTAAGAAATTCTTCCCCGTAGGTAAAGCCAACGCCCATAGTAGAGCCATTACTACATTCACATAACAATGTGGGGAACAATTCCATGAGGGGTGGAAGCGATTTAACGAATTATTTAGGAAATGCTCACACCACGAAGTTCCAAGGTGGCAATTGGCTCAAATCTTCTACCATGGTCTAGATGATGCCCTTAGGAATTTCGTGGATGCCTCATGCAGAGAAATTTTCTGAATAAGAATGAGGAAAGCATGTTTGAGCTATTTGAATCGATGAGTGAGAACTCACTTAATCACGCCTCCATGACTACATTCAATAGGTCCAATCAACCTCGTGGTGGAATTTATGAGGTTCAAACTAATTTAGGTTCAGTTGAATTGGTGGACAAAAAGATAGATGAACTCAATCAAACCTGAGCTCCTAGACAAGCTTTCTCTCTAGCCAAAGGAACACGTAATGTTGATTTGGTTCAATCTATGAACCAATTAAACTTGGAACAACCACTGAATGCATTACAGGGAGGGACCTTCGCTCCCTCATACCCTGATTACTCTCCCCCTTCGCCTTCGACACCCTATAGTTTTGAAGATGCCAATGCCATTCCAAGTTACCCCAAGTCTAATGCTCTCTCAAATACATATAACCCTGGATGGCGCAAGCACCCAAACTTTGCATGGTCCAATAAGGAATTGAACCAATTCCATAACTAGCCCAGGCCTAACCCTTCTCCTTCCAACAGGGACAACCCAAGAGATCACCCTATAATTAGAATAGGATCGGTCCTACATAGCAAAGTCAAATGGACATCCTGATTAAAATGATGATTAAAATGAACCAAAAACATGAGGAGGAAATGGATTTAGTGAAGGGATAGTTGAGCCAGTTGTTAGAATCAAAACAACAAGGATCCCTTTCATCTCGGCCTTAACTAAACCCAAGGAATGTAATGAACCGAGGCCACAATCCTGAAGGGTTCCAACAAAACCAGGGGCAAGCCCATGTAATTTTACAAGCCCCACAAACACATCCTGGATTTACCCCTTCTTCTCAAGGGTCTAACCCTGGCTCCAGTGCCTCAACCAATGTGGTTACTTTGAGAAGCGATACCCAGACTCAGGACCCACAATGGCCAACCCCCCCCCCCCCCCCCCCCCTCCACAAATGGAGAACTAGACATAATTGATAAATCTAAGGATGAACAAGAGGAACCCAATGCCTAGGAGCCTGGCCTGATTAATACCCAAACCCCTTACCATGAAGTCCTGGATAAAGATAAGAAAATGTGGCTGACAACGAGGAGTTATTGGGAATATTCAAATACGTGCAAATTAACATACCTCACCTCGAAACAATAAAGCACATCCCGGCTTATGCTGAGTTCTTAAAGGATGCCTAGACACCAAAGCGTAAATCCAAGACTCAAGTACCTAGGAAGGTAGTGCTATTAGAACATAGGCTAGTTCGATGATTTTGAGTAGCCTACCTCCTAAGAGGAAAGCCCAAGAGCACATCTAATTTCTTATAACATTGGGGATCTAACTTTTGACAAAGCACTCCTCGATTTAGGTACTTCAATTAATTTGATTTCGACTACCCTTTATCGTCAGTTTGGTTTTGGTGAGCTCAAGCCTACATCTGTGACTATCCAACTAGTTGACCAATCGGTTAAAACCCCAAAGGGGGTGGTTGAGGATGTAATCGTTCAGGTAAAAGGCTTCTACTTCCTAGGTGACTTTCTGGTACTCTATGTAGAAGTTCCTAAACAATTGCAAAATACTTCAATCATCCTAGGTAGACCCTTTTTGGCTACGACCAAAGCAAACATTCATTGTGCCATGGGATGTATGGAAATTGCTTTTAGAGACAAGAGAATGCAACTAGACATCTTCAAAGTAACAAAGTCTTTTGATTGTGGTTGGGTTGAGGAATGCGATCTCGCAGATACCTTAGTCAAAGAATGCATGACAGTTAATGTTTTTGATGACCAATAGATTCAATCGATTTTGAATTGCCCGTGCACCCCTCAATCCCTGAATGTTGCAGATCAGTTCCAAGCTAACTTTAGTCAACAACCTCAATTAGAAATTGATGTGACCGAGCTCCCTCCCTTCCCTTACCCTTCAAACATTGTGCCACCCAAGCCTAAACTCAAACCATTGCCCGACAACGTCAAATATGTCTTCCTAGGGTCTAACAACACTTTTACCATGATTTTCAATGCATACCTGACCAGGAAACCAAAGCATAGGTTGACTACAACCCTAGCAAAACACCAAGCAGCTATTAGGTGGACAATCTTTGACCTTAGAGGAATCAACCCTGGGTATTGCACACACAAGATCTACTTAGAAGACGGGCCAAACTTTCTTACTAAATGCAAAGGAGACTGAACCCGAACATGCGAGATGTTGTTAAAAGGGAGATTATCAAATGGCTTCATGCAGGGATTATCTATCCAATTTTCGGCAGCCACTTGGTGCACCCTGCACAAGTGGTGCCAAAAAAGGCTAGGTTCACAGTGGTCACGAACAAAAAAGGTGAATCCATCCCTACATGCACTACCACCACATGGCAGGTCTGTATAGATTATAGGAAGCTAAATGAGGCCACCAAGAAAGGCCATTTCCTTCTAACTTTCATTGACCAGATTCTTGAATGTCTGGCAAGGAGAAAGTATTTCTACTTCCTGGATGGACATTCAGGATATAACTAAGTTGTGGTAACACTTGAGGATCAGGCGAAGACCACGTTCACTTGCCTGTATAACACGTTTGCATTCTATCGTATGCCATTTAGGCTGTGCAACGTGATGTACAACTACCTTACATAGTTAATTAGTCGTTGTTAAGATATAGTATGGTGAATAAGGTAATTGACACATTTTATAAATTTTTACTGGTTAAGTTCAAGTCGTTTGCTGGGAGGTTAAGTTAGCATAAGATTCACCAATTATTTTTAAATTATTCCTTATTAATATTTACTATAATTAACTAACTATTATATAGAATTTAATTACTTTACTTAAATTACTATTATGCATACTTAACTAACTACTATATTGATGATAATGTCATCATCTACCATAAATAGGTTTAATTAGTCAGAATCAATTGACAAATGCTCCTACATAACAAAGGGTAAATCTGTAGTTTTAACAGTATAACCTAAATGCAGAACAATCACGGATTTTCCCAGGGGTTAAATAAAGGTCAAATGGTCATTAATGTCTAATAAGAGGGTCAATGTAGATAAAAATAGGTTTTCACGCATTTCAAGAATTAATGACACCCGAAACCCTAATTTCAGATCCGCTTAATTAACAGAAGTTTTGGTCAGGATAAAATTCACCTAAACCTACTAAAAATTATAGAAAAATATTATATAAGGTTTGATGTCCATGATTTTACCATTGGAATCCATTTTGATCTAAACTAGAGCCTCAGACAGACATACCCTAATTTGGGTTTCTATGTAATTTACCCAATCAAACTTGATCAAAACCAGAATCTGACTTCACCATCAGATTCCTTGGGTCTAAATTAGGTTTGTACTAAATTTTGGACCCAATTAGAGATCATCTTGACCTAGTTTACATTCTCGTTCAGTCAAACTCTTTTTCTCTCAAATAACCCCTCAGCTTTCGAAATCTATTGCAAGGACCCCCTAATTTCATTGTCTTCTTCACTAACAGATCCCTACCACCATGGCCGTGTGAACCCATCAAGAGCCAATCTTCAATCAGGAAGATCTCCCTGATTTCACGGAGAAACCCTTCCAAAATTGGAAGGGAGACTTCTGAGGAGATCCCCTTCCAACTGAGCTCTTTCATGGCCTTCCTAATTCGCCCAAGAGTTCATGCGAACTCTTGGAAATCCTGGAAATCCGTAAATCTACTCTCTGATTTGCGGAGCTTTCAAGCTTGTTTCCAAGCTTGAAAGCCCGCCCAATGGCTTATAAAAGATCCCTATCGACTGTCTTACTTCCTTAACTTGGTTCGGAGGTCGAATACTTGTTCAGCACGTAAATCGTGTTTTAAAAGATGATTTAGTTGTAGTATAGTGTGAAACACGGTGACAAATAAATTTATAAAATCCAACGAGTACCGGGTTGTTCGTAGAGAGGCAATCTCAATGTTAACAGAAGCTTTTCAATAAAACTAGTTCTAAATAAGTATATATATATATATATGTATATATGTATAAAGCAGATATCCAAAGAATCAAAATTTTATTGCATTTAAATAAAGTTTTTCACAATAGAAATTGCTATGCAAAAAGTAGAGACAAATAAATAGCAGATAGATAGAGAGAGAGAGAGAGAGAGATGCAGATAGACAACATCGCTTGTGGGATGCTTGTGCGAGGTGCGGTAGCACCTCAGATCCAGAGCATCGGGATGAAGGTCGGAATAGAGTTGCAGAGGGAGAGCCTGGTCTGGAGAAAGAGAGAGAGAGAGAGAGTTGTATCTGAGTTCTAGCAAGAGTTGTTCTTTAACTGGGGGATCGTGGGCCTTTTATAGCTTTGATGAGGGGAAAAAAGGGCATTTTAGCCCTTAAAATTGTGCAACAACCTTAGGCCAATCAGATCCGTCGATCGGAAGATCAACGGCTCTGATTTGGCCTCAAAATGCCTCATATGCGCCCTCTACGCTCGACTTCAACCTGATGGCGACACGTGGCAGCTTTTATGCCTTAGGATCGCAATCTGATGGTCTGGCATTCTCCTCGCGCCCACTTCAACGCTTGCCCTCTCCCCTCGCGCGCACGTTTTACATTCAAATCGCGCCAACGCTTCTCAGCCGTCTGATCTCATGATCGAACAGTCTTAAATCAAGTGTGCCAGCACCTTCACAAAAGGCACATGAGATTGCACGTACAGCACTCGTTTGATCTCACGTGTTGATCCAACGCTCTCCCGCTCGCCAAGTGTCAGTATCTGCACCACCCTTTGAAGATCTAACAGTTCGATTTCGTTCTCGCACTACCGCCTTCTGATTTCGCGCTCAGGCAGTTCGAACGCACGCCCTTCGTTTGCGAACTGACGCGCTTACCATTGCGCTAAGGACGCATTTGTGTTGCGCTTAAGTTTTTGGCAACTTTGCTCTCGGTCGTTGGATGGGGATCCAACGGCTGAGATTAATCTTCCGTTTGATGAGGGTGCGGTTGAGTGGGCAACGTGGAGGGTTTGTGGACCATTGGATCGAGAGCGAGCGAGGGATGGTGTTCAGAGATGGGTCGGCGGTGAGATGCAGCTGTGATGGCACCGCCTGGCGCCATCATGGCCATCCATCCTCTTTTCTTTGTATCTGGTGATGTAGACCTCCGATCGAGTTGATTTTTGCGTCGTTGGACCGCGATCGTTGGTCTGGATCCATCCGTGCGGTTGGATATTTCATCTGAGGCTTTGATCTTTGTCATCTGGTTCCGTGGCCTCTGTTCTTCTCTGGACTGTACAAGATGCTCTGGTTGTCTGATCGAGACAATTTTGGAAGCGTTAGACTCCTGTCGTTGTTCTGATCAGATCTTTACGATTTGATCTGTCATCCGCGGCTTTGAATCATCTGCAATTTATTTCATCTCTTTTAGTACATAAAATGACAGTATTATCTATATGACTAGTAAATTAGCTATCGTACAAATTACAATGCTTATGAATGCTTTGTTCCTAAATTATTCTAGAATCTAGCTTAATTCAGGTGATTTAGGTTGCATGATTGCTATGCAATCAATACCCCCTTTTCCCTTCTCCTCGACCTCCATCTCCACCAACTCCGGCAACCCTCTTCGATCACCTTCGTCGTCTGCCACATACAATAAGCGGTGGCTCCTTCATCCTCAGCTTCTTCCATACGTCGCAATACCAGCGAGCGTCGCCTGCCTCCCCTCGTCATCGTCACTTCGCCCATTGGAGACTTCATCTCCTCCAAGTCCGACGTACCACCAGCAAGGGCTTTCCTTCCCTTTCGTCCCTTAGATTTAGGTTAGTTAGATTCCTTTAGCTTCCTTGGTTAGCTTAGGACTTCTAAACCCTAGTTTCGACCCACGCCGTCGTCGTTCACCATCATCTCCCTCATCTCCGATTGCACCTCCAGCGAGGTCTCCTCGTCGCTCCACTGCACCACACACCTCACCAACACCCTCACAACCTCCACTGCTCATCCCTGCACAAATCCCCTCAACCAATTCCATCAATCACCCAACCAAACCGCCCACCAAACAACCCACCTTCACACCTTCATCTCTGTCACCGTCCACCCTCCACACGCCACCAAACTCCACGAAACACCCGCCACCATCTTCGTCGTGCTTCAGCGAAGCTCAGGAACCATTTAACGAGGGCTTTCAAGCCCGTATTCTTATTTCAGGGTCTTGCCGTTGCTCTGTCGCCGCGTCGTCTTCCCTGGCCATGCTCCTCAAGCCAACGGCCATGTTCTTCATGAAGATAGCTCCCAGGCTGTGTGGATACATCCCAGGCACCACTCCAGGTCCTCAATTGAGGACCCAGACTAAAGCTACTATGCCAATTGGATCGACCTCCAGCTACTGCTTGAACGCGAGGAAGAGGCAGTGGGTTTAGTCTTACATCGATGGGAGAAGAACGCTTGAGGGCGCTTATTATGATTTTGTGATCCATCTTTACTGCCACAAGAACACGGGGTCAGGTCCCCTTACCCATTCACCCGTTCCTGCCTAAGCCCTCACTCATCGGCTGCTACCCACACCGGTAGCCCTGGACTTAATACTGCTTAAACCCGAATACCCGATTGGCTGACTGGTTGTCTGAGAAAGAAGTGGAAGGAAAGAGAGAGAGAGCGGGGGAGGGGGGTTTTTGCTTCTGAACACTTGACCTTGTGCCAACACTTAATCGCTGAGAGGGGTGTGTTCCCCTTGTGCGTGAGAGAGAAGAAGAGGAGAAGGCTCGGTGAAGAGAAGAAGAGAAGCTGAAGAACAAAAGGAGAGAAAGGCTTTGAAAGCCTTGTGCTTGCACTATAGCAACGACGTTTAAGTCGTCTAACTTAAGCAACTGACTGATAAGCTTTGATATTATGCATTGTGGATTTGTTTGGCTACAGTGGAAAGTTGTCTTAAGTGGTTTGAGATACTGTGCATTTATTTCATCTATTGAGTAGTTAATATATGTGTATCTAAATTAATAATTGGTGATTTAAATCACCATTATTTAATCTTAAATATCTTTTTATCCTCTTCAACTCTTGCAACACTCATGTTCTCTATTGAAAATCAGTTTTGAGTAGAAATTATTCATTGAATATCATTATTGGTTTGATTTCTTGTGTTCATTTATATATTTATTTGATTAGCACGTGAATTACAATACTTGCTCCCTGTGATCGACCTTGAATTTCATTTCTTGATTCTGAATTTATAAATTTTATTTTTTTGAGAGCTATTTGTCGATTGAACTACAATGTATTTCCGTAACATTTGACGAAAGCTTGACAACATATATATATATATATATACCTACTATAATTTACTTACTATGTATAATTTAGTATAGATTTAACTTAACTAACCTAATTAGTTAATACTTAGTTATTATAAATATTAGTTAGACTTAATCACTTAAATTATACTTAGCTTATAACTTGCTAATATAGGCATTACTACTTACTTTAGTTAGCTTATAATTTACATATATACTTAGAGTATATAATTACTAACTAATTACTTTAATAAATACTAGAATTACTTAATTAAGCTAAAGCATAATGCTAACTTAATTACTATGTTAGTTACATTATAATTATTAGTTACTTAAATTAATATAGTTACTTCAATGCTTAATTAATATAGTGTAGATTTAACTATAAGATAAGTTATTATTCTAATTAGCTACATAATTAGTTAACTATTTAATTACTTACACTGTTAACTACATAAATAATAGAATAAAATAATAAACAATATTATGGTAATCATCCTATTATGAAAAGAAAAATATTTACATTGAATTGTAAAATGAAAAGTACCGCAAAAATGTTTTTCTTGGAACAACACATTTAATCACACTATTTATTTCAACTAAGGCTTATATCTTTTAAAACTTAGGTCAAATGCTTCGCCACAGCTTCCCAGAATATTCTAAGTGTCGAGAGAATACTTAGTCAACACGACAACAAAAAAAAAAATTTGTCACGATTAAAAACGGTGATCAACGGATTTAAAACCTTCAGCAATTAGCGTTGCGTAATGTTGTATGGCAAAATAGTTTACTCACGGTTCTAGTAACCAAAAATCTCCAATTTTGGTCACGATTTTAAAACCGTGACCAAAGACTTTTTATCACAATTACACTGAGAACCGTGACCAAAGGCCCCACCGTTGGCCAATTAAAATACCTGTGGCCAGGGTTATAAACCTTTGACTAAAGACTTTTGGTCATGGCTTTAAAACCCGGACCAAAGAAAAAACTTTGATCACCATTTATAACCATAACCAAAGACATGCAACCAAATGTGACAAAAAGATCTTTGGTCATGATTCATGAACAATCACCAAAGATCCTTTCGTTAAATAATATAATAACAATAAGATTTTACATGTTACTTCTATTGTCCTTCGGTGTTCATTGTTCTATAGAATATCTCATGTCCAAATCTTCGTACACTTATTTGCTTAGCATCTTTGTGACAAAATATGTGTTTAGAATATCTGACATGAATAACATATCTAGAGTGAAACATGGCAAATATATGTTCAAAATCACTCAGTAAATTATGTATCCATAAAAAAAATGACTTGTCCTGTTTACATCCTACTAATAAGCCCATGCTTCCTTAAAACTTACATTGATAACACAAAGTTCAAGAAGAAAACACAAATGAAAATAGTGTACACAACCCAATCACGTACGTACAAAAGTTTTAGTTGGGGCAGTTATTACAAGAATTTTAAAGAATGTAAATATTAATTGTGATGGTCAATCCTATCCAACGGCTTCACAAGACCAGCCTAACGGCAGATCTAAGCAGCAATTTCGTTATGGGGCAGCCCTGTAGCAAAAAGGAGAGGTATCTTCTACTCTCGAGCTATAGAATTCATGACATCAATGGTAGATATCCCAGTTTGTATCATCTCTTCAGGGTACGTTCGTTCACTGGGGTTTATTGAACTTCCAGTGAAAAAAAATGACCAATATACAAGGCCAAGTCTAAGCTTCTAGCTCCAACAAGACATTTGTTAACGTGTTAAAAATACCATGCAAGAGAAAGACTCACCAGAAATATCTAAATAAGCCTCAGGCAATACAGGAGGTCCATTATCTATTGGTTTTCCAGATCCATTAAATATCCGACTAAGCTTGTCCATTAGCACCTACCCATTAAAAAATAATGGTGTTTAAGCGGTTATTATTATAAAAAATAATAGTAAGCCATGTGCTGATGTATGGTCCAATATTGACGTACATAAGGCTGGAGACAACCATGCACCATCCAACAATTTCACTAATATGACTGCAATTGCCCTTTCGCCAACAACTCTAAGGTTCAACGTTTCTCAAAAAATTGAAGGGGGGAAACATTGGCATGCTCATAAAAGATATGTATCTTCTAAGAAGTGCATGCATTTTAAACTATAAATTGAAAATATCATATCATGCATGGTTGAGCACGTAAGCATTTCCCTCTCTTGGAAGAAAATAGTCACTCACCAAGTGGCATAAAAACCAACTAATTTTGGAGTGTCGGATGTTTCCAACAAGTCACTCACCAATGCTTGTACAATTTTTACATAGAATCTATAGGATTTACATGCTCCTTCAGATGATTAGTAATTAATATCACACCACTTGTTCTAGTTAAGAAAAATCCAACCTGCCAGCAGATGTACAAAGGTCATTTTCCAACTTATATCCGCAAGCATCCCACCCGAACAGTTAAACATAAATCATATCAGATCAAAGGTTATCCAACAATAACTTTCCTAATAGAAATAGACATTACAAGGAATAATTAAACAAGTAAAGGAATACAAATCAACCATTCACAATCTTCTAGCAGATCGAGCTGGAATTCCCAATGGCACTGCATGCTTGCAAATGTGACTGCATGTATGCCACCATTCTGGAAAAAGCATTCAGCAGTCTCTGATATATTGGCTTTGCTCTTACTTTTCAAGTGCCTACTTGTCTATTGCTACTTATACATGGCTCGAATTCGAGGATCACAAAGAACTTGAATGTAAAAAGGTTTAACATTTTCAACATTCAGCATCTTGATATATGTTAGTAAAAATGGAAAATAATCTTCAATAATTCAAGCCAATCTCTTACACTAGGTTGTAAATTTACTATGACATGTAGCTTACAGAAGGATTTCTCTTTTCAAGCCATTCTCTTTTCAAGAACCATAAGACTATAGAAAATGAGAAATTGAAATTCTTTTTGAGATAAAAAAATAACAAGATACTTCAACTTAAGGTACCATTGAGCTGCATCACTAGGTTATACCCAATTCATAGTTTTCCCTCTTCCTTAAAGGTAAAAGGATGAATATTCATCAACAACTTGAATAAGTACATAACAAAAATACTGCAGATTATCTCCCTAGACAACAAAAAGATCTTTCCTTCATGTCATTGAAAAAGACAGAAATCGCTAGACACCTATATCCAATTCTTAGTTCAGCATTCTCCAACATCCAGACATTAAAGCACAGCATACCACACCAAGAAAATGTGCAATCAGAACATCCCAATCATCTTGATGTAAGGAATTAAGTGCTCGATACAACCATCATCAACCTGGAAGAAAAACTATCTGCAATTCAGCAACCATATAAAAAAAATAGTGAGATAAGCTAATTTTCCCTCTGATTCTCAATGATGTAAATAACATCATTTTATCAAGGACTGACACTGATGAAAGCATATTCACCAACACATACCGTGTCAAGACCTTTGACATTAAAGGAAGGGTAAGGATAAGCTTTCTCAAAGTGACCTGGAAATAACTGCACCCAGGTATCATCCCCCATCATCAAAACTTTTTTTCCATTCTTAGTCAACTGAAATTTGAAAGACAGGACAATCATTAGCTTAGAGCCAAAGTATCATGTTACTTTTTCTTGAAACAAGGTACAGTTCAGATCCACTATGATGAACATGAAGTGGAGAAAATTTTAGATGCTAACAATATCACCTGATAGATTAGGTTGTCTTCTATGATTGCAAGTGCTCCAAAGCTATTACCAATATCTGTAAATGTGGGAAGACCATCAGTTGTCAGTCCCTGGAAGAATATCAGGAAAGAATATGCGCCCCATTAATAGTGTCACCATGAGTAATTATCTATTAACTTGTATAAATACAAGTACCAGATGAGAGATTTTTCATGTAATTATTTATCTGTGCTCAATTAGTTAGTCCAAATTGAGAAAATGTGTCAAAATAGGGTTATCATGTAAGCCCAAGTTCTTTGCATTTGGGCTTACTTGTCTATTGCTACTTTTCAAGTGCCTATTGTATTTAAATGGCATATGGATTGAGATGATAAATCAAGAATTTCTAATTGACTTTCCTTTCAGGCCTCTATAAACCAAAAGGCTGAAGAGTACTTTTTTCAAAGCCACGTCTTGCTTTCACAAATCTGGAGAAGCAGTTGTGTTATCTGCTACAGACAAAAATGCCCTTCCTTACAGTCTTCTATTGTTGATACCCGCACAAAACACAATAAATTACTGCATAAATATAACAGACAAATGGTAAAGTGACAAAAATCAATCTGATGATGTCCCTTAATGCCCTTCCCTACAATTAGAAAGACTTCAACCTGTCGACTTGTTGCATGTTTATCTTGTGCTTCCAAATATATTACTTTTTCAGATATTCTAAGAACAATTTATTCAGAGCACAAACCAGCAGCACCAGCAACAATGAGGCATGCATAGAAAAATTATCACCAACAGATCCAGTTGAGATCTTTGGGATCTATACTCGGTGGATTTTGAGGTTCTTGATATGATACGAGGACAGACAGAAAGTTTGTTGAAAAGGAAATGAAGATTCTGGTGACAAGCTAAACGGAAGGTGCCTAAAGGCAGGTATGTCAATGTATATATATAGAAAGGTTTTCTTGTGAACTCACATTAAGTAACATCAAGAATTTTGAAGAGTTCTGACTCAACAGGACCAATCTTGAGACATGTAAAGCAGAGCATAATGATTATTGGATGGAAACATGATGACAATCCAAATCTTGTATAGGGATAGGGTAACAAACTTCAATTAACGGACATGAGTCCGAAGGCCAAAGGCATCATTCCATGTAAAACATGAATCCACAGTTCACATGGATCATAATTGAATTCACAAGCGAAGCACAAGTTAATATTAGCTGAACTTGACTCCATTAGCACTCCCATCGGTGCCCACAGGATGTTCCCACTGGTTTGCTGAGGAGTAGTTCCCCTCCGTCCTTGAGATATTCCACTTCTCTGAAACAGCTCCCTCCTTTCAACCTGCATTGTCTCACAATGCCGATCATATCTAGCACGAGGCCTGTTTCTGATCTGTTGCCTCTCATTATACCGGAACTGTGGCCTATGTATAGCTTTACCATCAATAAAAATATCCCTTGTACATGTAAATATGCCCAACAAGCCAACAAAAAACCATCAATCCTAACTAGACAGACAATACATGAAGCACATAAAACTATGCAATCAACAATGAGTACGTGGAACCATGCTAAACACCAATCCTAACCTCCATAATCTTTGTATTCCAGATCTAGATAGGAATGAGGAAGCACCCAAAGTACTCCAGGGGGCTCTAAATCAAGGACAAAGGGACAACTGTCAATCTAGTAATTCATAACCATCCCATTTAGAAAAAGGAAAAGCAAAAGGGAACTCACTTTTAAGCTGAAATGACAGTTCCTCAGACATCAATGCCCCAAAACCAGTATATGTACTGGAGTAAACAGAGTAAATCTTCTTCTTGGCCTCCTCCTCACTATATACCCAAACCAAAATAAAAAAGGAACACACAATGTCAAACTTCAGGCTTGAACGAGTCTAATTCAGCTAAAAAAAATACTAAAGAGGCAAATTTCAAGGTAGGAGATTTTGTGCTGAAAAGGTTTCAAGAATGGCATTAGATGGAAGTCCATGCCAGTTCTTTTGTAATGTTGGCACTTTATTGGATAGCTTTTTGGCATTGCAATGCACTGTGGACATGGCTGCATGTTACTATCTTTCCTGAGAAGTGGAAACCAAAACACCAGATAGCCAAAATAGGGGACTGAATTAGGTAGAAGAGGAACCCCTTTACCATCCAAATCTGTTACAGCCAAAAACACCAGACAACCTAGGTCGGGGGACTTGCCCTGTTCATTGAAAAGCAGTTACAGAAAGAGAGCTCAGGAAATTGTCATATCATGGGATTCCCTTCCTGCAAACCTTTGCAAACCTGGGAAGGTGCAGTGTTTCTTTGAGCATCATGAAAATGCAATTTTCCTTACATGAGTACTTTTTTTTGCTCTACAGAAATTCTTTTACTCATTTTCTGCTTAAGAAATCTTCTCTATGATGGTAGAGTCTTTGATCATAATCATGCAATAAAGGTTTTAATGGCCAAGTTTGATTCACATTGCTGATGCTCAAGATGTGGCTAAGTCATATTATAGTTGATGAGGATTAGCTTTGAGTATGAATTTTAGCATTTTGGGTTGTTGGTCTGGGTTATTCTAGGTGTAGATCCAACCTGACTTCAAGAGTACTAGAGCCACTAACCAACTGAAAGTGTGGACATTGATTATATAGATATTAATGCCATGTGCTGATTCGTCCCAAACTTGGACTATTTCAGAATAACCTGTGCCAACTTCTTGTTGGAACATTAGTTGAAATGGACCCAACTGAATTAAAAATGCCTTCAAGTTAAGAGGCAGCTCTGAAGGCATTATTTAGCTTAGACTCATTTCAGCAATTAGTGAGGCTGGACTAATCTTGAGCTGTTACATAACCATGCAGTTCACATGCAAATTGCTGATCTCTTTTAGTTTTTGCTTCACCAACTCAGTATCTCTTATTGAAATTAGTGGGTTTGTTTTCATTTATCGGGGTGTAGTAAGAAGAAAGCATCTGGCATCTTTAGTAGTAACTGAGGATCAAAAAGAAGCAGCTTTCACTACTGCACTTCTTAAGAGCCTAAGGCAAGAACTGAACTACAATTACATCATATATTCATTGTCTAAGGTTTCTTATTTGTCTTTTATCATTAGTGGCTTCTTTTGTTCATGCTGTTAACTTAAATAATCTATTCTTTCTTTGATCTAGGAATGTGGTGGGTTTTCTTCCTTGGGAAGCTGAGGATGAGTCTTTTTTTTTTAATTACTTATTGGGTGAAATATTTTTTTTTTTGAAAAAGAAAAGGATAGTTATCCAGAGTGATAACTACCCAAAATCATATATATTAGAAACAAACAAAAACAACATTACAACAGGCAGACACCGGGGTCCCCCACTCACAAAGAATATTGGGTGAAATATTGCATTTACCTTTCTGTGTGCCGATGTGCTTATGTGTTTGGGTGGGGTTTGTTCAGTTTTTCTACATCCCTTTCTAAATTTTAATGTTTATATCTCTCTTTTTTATATTGAAAACAGTCACACTGCTAAAAATTTTCTGAAGTGAATTTTCATCTGAGCAAAATTTCCAGAACCTATCCTCTACGATGCAACATAATTGAATTTCTATATCTTATATCGAGCCTCCTAGGAAGGTGGAGTAACTTCTCGAATAGCTCAGAGTTGTTGGTATAGGATTCAAGCCCTACAAGAAAACACATAAGTACACAAAAGACAAAAGGATTCATGTGGAATACCCTCCAGAAAGACGGAAAAACTATTGGAGCACGCGATCCCCACTAGCACCAAGCTTTTGTCCACTAAAAACTCAAGAGAGGGGGGTGTTACAACATATAGAGATACTAAATAAATTAATCCATACCTAAAGGTCCATATACTCTTTTACAACATGTTGATCCTGAGGATCCAATCTGCCTCCTTCTTCTTCAGATTGCAGGCCTTCTCGGCGATCTCGATGATCTCGATCTCCTGCACCTGGTCAAACCGAAACAAACACCCCCAAGGTTAGACCTTTCCACCATGGACTAGCAAAGCGGCACCACATTTCCCTTCCTTGCGGCCTCCGCGAACAGCGTTGCCTCCTCCCCTCTACACGCAGCCGCAATGGCATCCCACCTACATCAGCCACAAATCCACGAAGATGAAGATCTGATCTCATGTGGCCGATCGGCGGCTTCCACTACGCTTGGGGCGGAGGTCGCGCGGAGCTTCAACCCGAGGAGAAGGGACAGGAGCGACGATCGGCGGGGGTGTAACGAGCCGCGTTGGAGGAGGGGGATTTGCGGGCGATGGGGACCGGAGGAAGAGAAGAAGAGGCGGGGAAGGAGAGCAGAGGAGGGGGATTTGACAACGATGCGGAGGTGGAGGAAGAAAGGAAGGATTTCGTCGCCGACGGTACCGTGGAGGAGGGGTTCATGTCGGTGGGGGAGGTATCGAGGGTTTTGTGGGCCGGGGTCGGCCGGGGACGTACGGAGGGGGCGGGTTGGTGTGGACACATATTTGGTCACGGTTCTGGGGCTGAACCGTGACCAAATATTATGTCTTTGCTCACCCTTTTAGAACCTTACTCAAATGTTTGACTTATAACTCATCCTTTTTTTTTGTCATGGTTTCACTTAAAATTGTGAACACATCTTTGGTCACGGTTCTGGGTTTATGACTTTGCTCACCCTTTTAGAACCTTACTTAAATGGTAGACTTATAACTCGTCCTTTTTTGTCATGGTTTCACTTAAAAATGTGACCATAAGTTACTTTGGGTCACAATGCCAAAAACTATGACCAAATAGCTATGACCTAAACTAATTTTTTTAGTAGTGCAATTTTTGCAACTCAGACTCCTCCACAGTACAAAAGGAAAGATAGTGCATATGATCATTGTTAAGACTAAGACATCAAACACTTTTAAGATGTATGGAGTTGGTCCAGACATCGGGTCAAACATCTGGATGCCTTCCTAAACGTCTGAAAATAAATTTTTGCGTGCGTACGATTGTGAGTCTGTGCATGTAGACTAAGACCCGCAAACCTGCAGACGTTTTTTCTCCCCTAACGCCTTCAAATACCCCTCCCCTCTCCCTCATTCACCACCCCACCGTCTCCTCCTTCCAACGTGAGCACGAGAGAGAGAGAGAGAGAGAGAGAGAGAGAGAGAGCGAGGGCAGCAGCTGCTGCCGGGTGCGTGCAGAGAGGAAGAGGTGCTGCGAGAGGGAAGAAGAGGGAGAGCGCGCGAGGAAGAGAGAGCGAGCCCGCCGGAGCAACTCGAGGCTGGCCGGCGTGCGCACGGAGGGGCGTCGTGCGGAGGAGATCTCCCCTGGTGCTGCTGCAGCTCGAGCAACAAATGAGCGGCTACGTGGCGAGCTTGCGCACAGCGAGAAGAAGGTAAGGAGGTTCTGATTCTGGGAATTTTTCCCAGAATCAGACATCTGGACTTACATCCAGACGACGCGGGTGACGTCTGGAGGAAGCTCCAGACGTCTAAAAGGTACGAAATTTCTCCTCCTTTTTGCGGATACGGCCATGCAGGCCTATCCACCGAAGGCTAAGATGTGTCGTGATGAGGTGGCTTTCGTCGCACGTGCAGGTTTCGTTTCGGGAAGGCGCGAGAACACGCCCTCTCACGTACATCAGACGTCTAGGCACAGCACCAAACGGCGGAGAGCGTCTCCAAACATTCGGAGAGGTGGTCGGACGTCTGGAACTGGGTCCAGACGATTCAGCAAGATCCCTGGACGTCTGAGGAGCAGCGCAGAGTGAGGTATGACCTAGACCACTTTTTAAGACGTCTGGAAGGTGTTCTAGACGTCTGATTTGAGTTAGAATTGTCGTTTTTGACCCGTTTAGGGTCCGTTCAAGGTCCGATTTCCGCGTTTAAAATTTCGTTCTTCTCAGAATTAGTTCCTCTACTTGTTTAAAATACTTGTATCCTGTTCTAAGTGGTTCATTATGATTGATCCTTGTGTTAGGACCTCGTTCCATTGCGGCTCTGGGGGTTGCGGAGGCACGCGAACCTGCCAATCACGCCCCCATTACTCCCGATTTTGCGGGTAGAGTGGCTCCCCTTAGTTATTTACAAACATTAATGCATCTCTGAAATGAATGATAGATCCTAGGGTATGGCATGAATCGTAGGACCTAAAAACTAGATTGAATGATAGATCCTAGGGTATGGCATGAATCCTAGGACTTGAAAACTAGATTGAATGATAGATCCTAGAATATGCCATGAATCTTAGAAACTGAAACACTGAAATGAATGTCGTGAATACCTGAATTGCAGTCTTGGATAAGTAGACAGAATAATTGCCTGTAATTGGATAACAGCTGCCTGTGAAATGTAGAATACTGCTGCTAGTAACTGCGACATGTAATTCCGGTTGTTTGGAAATTTAAATTGAGCTGTTGTATAAAAATTGGTATTAAGTGTTAGAAACATGGGCTAAATGTGAATGAAACCTAGTATGGCTTGGCCTGAAAAATATGAGCATGAACCCTACGGGGAATTAGGAGTAGAACTCCTGGAAAATAGATGAAATGGAACTGATAAAGTGGATGGGGAAGTGAGCTGGCCCTTGACTACGGAGTACCAAGGAGAGCGACTGTCCCCCCCTGTTTAGTGTAGAGCGGAGCTAGCCACCCTAGGGACCCGGGGTTAGGTCTAGCCACTTTGTACCGACTTTTGGCCCTCGCGTACACAGTACCGGGGAGAGCTACTAGTGTAGGGAGAGAGCTAGCCCTCGCATACACAGTACCAACTTTTGACATCTATTTTGAGACTTCTCCATTGAATATCGATTAGTACTGACGTCTTTTCTGTTCCATGTTCGCGTCTCCTTGCAAGAGATGCCTTGACGAAGAGGTGGCGAGGCGGGCCGCGGACGCGGCCAAGGACAAGGTCGAAGGGGCGGGCGCGTTGAGCCCGACGCCTCAGTGGACCAACCACTGCTTCCGGGCATTCAAGCCCAGGACCTCGTCCGGCTGATATGGGACATCGTGCGAAAGGAGCTTCACTTGCCGCCACGAGCGCCTCTCCCTGGGGCTGCGGAGGGGAGTCCTCTGTGGGACCACGAGACGGACACAGCGCTGGACGCGGGGGAGAGGGTGGGCCTCCACCACCCCCACCTTCCTCCAGCACTTCCGAGCACGAGGCTTCTTTACCTATAGGCGCACCAGCATCTCCACTTCAGCGCCACTTTAAGCTTTTCGGACAGTTCCGGAAGCTGAAGCCCCCCTCCTTCAAGGGGGATGAGGACCCGACCGAGGCGGAGGACTGGCTCGAGCAGATCGAGAAGGTTTTTGACACCCTTCGCCCCCCTGTGGAGTGCCACGTGGCCTTTGCCACGTACTAACTAGAGAGAGCGACACACAGGTGGTAGAGGGCGGTCAGGGGTCAGGAGAGGGACGAGCCGACTTGGGACCAGTTCGTCACCCTCTTCTGCGAGCAGTACTTCTCCCAGACGTGGCAGGACCAAAGGAGGCGGGAGTTCCACACTCTCCGCCAAGAGACGATGACCGTGAGCGCATACCGTACGCGTTTCCTGGAGCTGTCTTGTTTCGCGGCGACAGTCGTGGCTACTAAGGAGGAGCGCCTTTGGAGGTTCACCGAGGGGCTCCAGCCTACGATTCGAGGGTATGTCAAACCCCTGAAGCTGCCTACGTTCTCGAGGGTGGTGGAGGCAGCTATGACGTACGAAGAGACCAACCCGTCTGCACACGACACTGACAGCGTGTGGAAGCGGCCCTACCAGCCAGACTTCTCACAGGGCCGACGAGAGAGGAGGCATGTGGTGCCTACAGGAGAGCCGTCACGCTTTGCGGGCCATCAGTGGCCTTTGGGGGCTCCCGACAGGGGCTAGCTGCTAGCACCGGACCCCCACCCAGCCGTCAGCAGGGACCAACTGAAGACGGGAGTCGAGTCCCCCTTTGCTACCAGTGTAGCCAGCCGGGCCACATCAGGATGGATTGCCCATTTAGGGCTGGAGGTCAGCAGATGCTTCCCTCGCCGAGCACTGGAGGGTGAGCAGGAGGCCGCGGTTTCCAAGCGCGAGGAGGAGGACAACAATCGCGGGTAGGGTACCAGCCAGCGGCTACCCGTCCAATGCAGAGTGTGGTTGCTTCATCCGCACCTAGGGCTGAGGGGCGTATCAACGCCCTGACACACAGGGATGCCAGAGCTTCGGGATCAGTGGTGGCAGGTATGGTTTCAGTTTCCAGCAGACTTGTTTACACGCTTTTCGAGTCCGACGCTACGCACTCATTTGTCGCGGCCAATTTTTCGATTAGTTTGGGGCAGGACTGTATGTTGTTAGAGGATCCGTTCATGATCAGAGGTCTGAGTGGTCAGCTGTTTGTAGCTGAGGAGGTGTACACAGGTTGTGAGGTCAGTGTTGGGGGACACAGTCTTCCTGCTGACCTGATTATGATACAGATGGAGGACTTTGGCGTAATTCTAGGGATGGACTGGCTGTCCGCTTTCCACACCTTGGTGGACTACTTTGAGAGGAAGATCGTCTTCTCCATACCGGAGTTGCCATCTTTCGAGTTCCACGAGCAGCCAGTGGACGGAGGCTTCAAGTGCATTTTTCCACTTCGGGCGGCGAGACTTTTGAGCCAGGGATGTGAGGGCTTCCTAGCTTGTGTGGTGGTGGAGCCCAGCCCTATGGCAGACTTCCAGAGTATTCTGGTGGTTAGAGAGTACCCCGACGTGTTCCCAGACGAGTTACCAGGACTACCGCCCGAGCGTAAAATAGAGTTTGAGATCTCACTGGTATCGGGGACCAACCCCATCTCTACAGCACCGTACAAGATGGCACCACTTGAGCTGCGAGAGCTCAAGTCTCAGTTGCAGGACCTTCTAGAGAAGGTCTTTGTGAGGCCCAGTGCATCTCCATAGGGAGCCCCAGTATTGTTCGTAAAGAAGAAGGATGATACCCTACGCTTTTGTGTGGACTACAGACAACTAAATAGGGTTACCATCAAGAACAAGTATCTGCTGTCGAGGATTGATGACTTGTTTGACCAGCTGCGAGGTGCCACGGTATTCTCCAAGATCGACTTGAGGTCTGGATACCACCAATTGAGGATCAAGGAGGCAGATGTCTCCAAGACAGCTTTCCGCACCCGGTACGGACACTACAACTTTTTGGTCATGCCGTTTAGGCTGACAAATGTCCCCGCTGCCTTCATGGATTTGATGAACCGGGTGTTCAGACCGTACTTGGACCAGTTCGTGGTGGTATTTATTGATGATGTGCTCATCTATTCTCGAGATCAGACGCAGCACGGACAGCACTTGCGGATGGTTTTGGACACACTGAGACGGCGTAGGCTGTACGCCAAATACAGCAAGTGTGAGTTCTGGTTGAGGGAGGTAACTTTCTTGGGTCATGTGATTTCCGGGGATGGCTTGGCTGTGGACCCAGCCAAGGTTGAGGCAGTACTCAGGTGGGAGAGACCGCATACGGTTACTGAGATCCGCAGTTTCTTAGGACTAGCAAGCTACTACAGGCAGTTTATTAGGGGCTTCTCGCAGATTGCACGTCCTATGACACAGCTGACCCGGAAGGACGTGCTCTTTACTTGGACAGATGCTTGTGAGGCATGTTTTCAGGAGCTGAAGGAGAGGTTGACTTTGGCTCCCGTGCTCACCATCCTAGACAGTAGTGGCAGGTTCGTTGTGTGCACGGACGCCTCTTTGCAAGGGTTAGGGGGTGTGCTCATGCAGAGGGGTCACGTTGTCGCTTACGCTTCGCGGCAACTGAAGCCCCATGAGCATAGCTACCCTACCCACAACCTGGAGCTGGCAACTGTCGTCTTCGCGCTGAAGACTTGGAGGCACTACTTGTACGGTGAGACCTTTGAGATTTTCACAGATCATAAGAGCCTCAGATACTTGTTCGATCAAAAGGAGCTCAACATGAGACAGAGACGTTGGTTGGAGCTCCTGAAGGACTATGACTGCAGCATTTCCTACCACCCGGGAAAGGACAACGTGGTGGCTGACGCCATGAGCCGGAAGGCGCCCGCCCACCTGGCCAGCTTACAGGCGCAGAGTTGGAGCCTCATGGAGGAGATGGACAGTTGGCGGCCCCTAGAGTTACTGGGGCACTGTGGGGCAGTGACGGTGACACGACAGACGAGGCCAGAACTGATAGACCGCATCATCATTGGACAGATGGCCGACCCGTACTTACAGTTGTTGCGTGACAGAGTGCTGTCAGGAGACCCTGGGGACTTCTCTTTTACAAACTAGGTACTGCGCATGAGGGGACGTTTGTGCATCCCAGGGACGAGGAGCTGTTGAGAGAGCTCCTGACTGAGGCACACGGTTCTAGGTTCACCATACATCCCGGAAACACAAAGATGTACCATGATTTAAGACGCGACTTTTGGTGGAGGGGGATGAAGCGGGATGTGGGTGAATTCGTACAGCAGTGTTTGGTGTGCCAACAGGTGAAGGCCGAGCATCAAAGGCCTGCAGGGCCGTTGCAGCCACTTCCAGTGCCAGAGTGGAAGTGGGAGAGCATCACCATGGACTTGGTGGTAGGCTTGCCCGTTACCCAGTGAGGACACGACGCAGTTTGGGTGGTCGTTGACAGATTGACGAAGACGGCACGTTTCTTGTCGATACGAGTCACCTTGGGACCAGAACAATTGGCAGAGAGGTATATCCGCAACGTGGTACGTTTACACGGAGTTTTGTGGGAGATTGTATCCGACCGGGATACCTGTTTTACGTCCCAGTTTTGGGCAGAGTTTCAGCAGGCTCTGGGGACGCGGTTGAGGTTCAGTACAGCATACCAGCCCCAGATGGACGGATAGTCTGAGCGCACGATACAAACACTTGAGGACCTTTTGCGTGCTTGTGTACTGGACTGGAGGGGCTCTTGGGAGGAGCACTTGCCCCTGGCGGAGTTTGCATATAATAACAGTTATCACTCGAGCATCGGCATGGCACTCTACGAGGCTCTGTACGGATGGAGGTGTACGGCACCCTTAAGTTGGGTTGAGGTGGGGACCAAGTGGGAGGTTGGCCCCAGGCTGATCCGACAGAGTCAGGAGGTGATCGAGCAGATTCACAAGCGACTCCACACTGTCAAGAGCAGACAGAAGAGCTATGCAGATCAAAAACGCAGAGAGGTGTAGTTTGAGGTTGGGGACCACGCCTTCCTTCGTGTTTCACCCATGAAGGGCCTGCAATGGTTTGGGGTGAGAGGGAATCTCGCGCCGAGGTTCGTGGGACCCTTTGAGGTCCTGGAGCAGGTTGGACTCATTGCTTACATGCTTGCCCTTCCTCCCCAGCTTTCTGGTGTGCACGACGTGTTCCACGTGTCCAACCTCAAAAAGTACGTCGCTGATCCTAGTCACGTCCTGAGCCACGAGAGCGTCGAGGTGGGTGACGACCTGACCTACCTCGAGTGGCCAATGCAGATTCTCGATAGAGCCTTCCGGAGTCTAAGATAGAAGTAAGTGCCCCTGGTGAAGGTTTTGTGGAGGAGGCTACCTGGGAGCCTGAGGCGGCGATACGGAAGCGGTACTCGGAGCTCTTTGAGGGTACGTCTTTTCAGACCGTCTTCGATCCTCTTTGAGTTTGTTGTGCGTATATTGTTCTTTTTCCGCACCCTAGTTAGCGCAAGTTTCGGGGATGAAACTTCCTTTGAGTTTGTTATGTTATTAAGACCGAGACATCAAACACTTTTAAGACGTCCGGGAGTTGGTCCAGACGTTTGGTCAGACGTCTGGATGCCTTCCCAGACGTCTGGAAATAAATTTTTGCTTGCGTACGATTGCGAGTCTACGCGCGTGTGCGCTCAGACTGAGACCCGCCGATCTGCAGACGCTTTTTCTCCCCTGACGCCTTCAAATACCCCTCCCCTCTCCCTCGTTCACCACCCCACCGTCTCCTCCTTCCAGCGTGAGCACGAGAGAGAGAGAGAGCGAGGGCAGCAGCTACTACCGGGTGCGTGCGGAGGGGAAGAGGTGCTGCGAGAGGGAAGAAGAGGGAGAGCGCGCGAGGAAGAGAGAGCGAGCCCGCCGGAGCAACTCGAGGCCGGCCGACGTGCGCACGGAGGGCGTAGTGCGGGGGAGATCTCCCCTGGTGCTACTGCAGCTCGAGCAGCGGACGAGTGGCTGCGTGGCGAGCTCGCGCACAGTGGGAAGAAGGTGAGGAGGTTCTGATTATGGGAATTTTTCCCAGAATCAGACGTCTGGACTTACATCCAGACGACGCGGGCGACGTCTGGAGGAAGCTCCAGACGTCTAAAAGGTACGAAATTTCTCCTGCTCCTTTTTGCGGATACGGCCATGCAGACCGATCCACCGAAGGCTAAGACGTGTCGTGATGAGGAGGCTTTCATCGCACGTGCAGGTTTTGTTTCGGGAAGGCGCGAGGACACGCCCTCCCAAGCAGATCAGACATCTAGGCACAGTACCAGATGGCGGAGAGTGTCTCCAGATGTCCGGAGAGGTGATCAGACGTCTGGAACTGGGTCCAGACGATTTAGCAGGATCCCTGGACGTCTGAGGAGTAGCGCAGAGTGAGGTATGACCTAGACCACTTTTTAAGACGTCTGGAAGGTGTTCCAGACATCTGATTTGAGTTAGAATTGTCATTTTTGACTCGTTTAGGGTCCGTTCGAGGTCCGATTTCCGAGTTTAAAATTTCGTTCTTCTCAGAATTAGTTCCTCTACTTGTTTAAAATACTTGTATCCTGTTCTAAGTGGCTCCTTGTGATTGATCCTTGTATTAGGACCTCGTTCCATTGCAGCTCTAGGGGTTGCGGAGGCATGCGGACCTACCGATCACGCCCCCATTACTCCCGATTTTGCGAGTAGAGTGGCTCCCCTTAGTTATTTACAAACATTAATGCATCTCTGAAATGAATGATAGATCCTAGGATATGGCATGAATCGTAGGACCTGAAAACTAAATTGAATGATAAATCCTAGGGTATGGCATGAATCCTAGGACTTGAAAACTAGATTGAGTGATAGATCCTAGAATATGGCATGAATCCTAGGAACAAAAACACTGAAACGAAGTTTCGTGAATACCTGAATTGTAGTCTTAGATAAGTAGACAGAATAATTGCCTGTAATTGGATAATAGCTGCCAGTGAAATGTAGAATACCGCTGCAAGTAACTGCGACATGTAATTCCGGTTGTTTGGAATTTTAAATTGAGCTTCTTGTATAAAAATTGGTATTAAATGTTAGAAACACGGGCTAAATGTGAATGAAACCTAATATGGCTTGGCCTGAGAAATATGAGCATGAACCCTACGGGGAATTAGGAGTAGAACTCTTGGAAAATAGATAGAATGGAACTGGGAAAGTGGATGGGGAAGTGAGTTGGTCCTTGAGTACGGAGTATCAAGGAGAGCGACTGTCCCCCCCTGTTTAGTGCAGAGCGGAGCTAGCCGCCCCAGGGACCCAGGATTAGGTCTGGCCACTTTGTACCAACTTTTGGCCCTCACGTACACAGTACCGGGGAGAGCTACTAGTGTAGGCAGAGAGCTAGCCACCCCAAGAGCCTCGGGGTTCAGCTAGCTGTTCTACACCGACTTGTTAGGCCCACTGGGCAAACCAGGGTAGTCAGGCGATGGTGCACGGACTGTGGAGGGGCAAGACCCCTGTTTGGTTACTGAGGGGCTGGACCCCTGTTACTGAGAGGGCTCTGCCCTATACTGGTTCCGTGCTGTGCTTTGGGCGCACCTGTTAACGGAAACGACTGACCGTGTGCCAATGCGGGGTAGCTACCCATGTGTTTATCGCGCGTGCCGTAGTCACCGTTGCATCTGTCAGTGACCTTAGGGTGGTTGACTGAGGGTAGGACCATCACGGGGGACTTTTCCAGCCAGGAGAACACCACATGCTACTTCTACTTTTCGGAAAAGACTGCAAATAAGATCGTTCTCACGAGGAACATTCGAGATCAAGTGAAAGATCTGAGAAATAATTCAAGAAAGAGTAAATAGAGAAACAAAGAAAGAAATTAAAAACAACAGCTACTTGTCCACCTTTACTATTTTCTTAGCTAACTGGTTGCCACTCTACTCAACGTTTCGCTGACGTGTCACGTTTGTCACATTTTTCAGGACTAGGTGTTGAGCAGCCAGAGCCTGCAGCTGCAGAGGGTGCTGGGCCTAGTAAAGCCCAGTAGTTGTACCTTTGTTGTATCATTTTTCTGTAGTAGTGAGTATTTCTGTTTCATCTTGTACTCTTTATTGTAAACATCATATTTCTGTACATGTTTTTAATTCTCTACTGTTGTGGTGGAATGTACTGTAGTAGTTCTTTTCTTTACTGCTGTACTTTTGTTACTGTTAGTTACTTGCATGGTGAATGTGGTTTATTTTACTGCTTTTTGGTTACTTTCTCGTTGGACGACTAGGTCTTGAGATCAGTCAAGTCAGTCTGATTCTCGTGTCTTATAGAGATTCGGGAACCGGGTCGTAACAATCATTCACAGGATCAATGGCTCAGAGGGTTGGATCGATATCATTACTAGGTCACGTGTCACCATCTCAGCCTTCCACCAAGCGCCTAGAGGCCGCTTCGCAAAGCCGCATCATCATATAGTCAATAGTTAAAAGTCCCACAGGCTCACGCACACTCACAATGCACGCAACCCGCACCGTAGTTGCTTGGCAAGATTGGAGGCACAATTCTTAATATACCACAACAACAGTTTTTCAGCTTTTGAGGTGGGACTAAATGAAGCCTTCTTCTTCTGTGCATAGCGCCAAATTCAAAACTCGATTATAATTGACTCAAAGCTCCAAATCAATCAAGTAAGGTCTCGATTAAAATTCCTTAGGATATACTTTCAATTGACATGATCAATTAGATCAGAGGATCTTAGATGAACCTCTGATCCATGCTCTAAAATAGGCTTGTTGCCATGAACGTGAAACAACAGCAGCTTGAGAACAATCTTCATATTAACCTGATGGATCTCTCTCTCTCTCTCTCTTAAGCATCTAAGCCTCTTAGAATGTGCCTAAGACAATTCCGCAACTTTTTGAACAAGATTAGAGATTTTGGGAAGCTTTTGAAGCTCATGGAGTTTCAAAACCTTGTACTCCTTTTCAGAGCAGTTAGATCAGTAAGTTGATTGAATCAAACAAGAGTTTAGGACCTTTTGAAAGGTTCTAAATCACTTCAGAATATACCAATGAATTGATTTAGGTTAATTTCAGCTTAGAATCTCGCTAGAAAACATATGAATGTCATTGAGACTCAGACTTAACCCATACTATGCAGGATAAAGACTCTACTTAAATCCTTAGTATATCTCAATCAAATCCACTCCAACAAATTCATATCAATCCTAGGAGTTCAAATCTATCATTAAAATCCAGTTCTAAAGCCTAGAACTCCAAGAACAAACTCAGGTTGACCATTCAATGCCAAAAGTTGACTTTGAACTCTAAAGCTTCTCAAACTCAACAAACTATCCAAATCAACTCCTAGCATCTTTAGCAACTCATTCAACACAACAAAACCTGACCTATTAAAACTCGCTCTCAAACCTTTCCGCTTGAGATCAAAAGTGAAGTTGTTTGATAGCAAATTCTATAAATTCTATCACAAATCCAAGAACGGATCTATAATCCCTATGACCTACCAATGCTCACTAACCTGTTCCTAAGCTCTGAAATCACCTAAAATCTCATCCTCAGCTCCACCGAAGTTGAGGAAGACAAAGACTGATAGAATGTTTCAATCAATTAAACATCAAATGGATGAGTGAAACATGATCAGTATATCATAAAAGGTGGATCTGGAACTCTACAGGAAGTTTCATAATCTTTATCTCAAGATTAATGTTGCCAGAGTTCATCGGAGCTCTGGTGGAGGCTGGGAAAGATCATTTGAGATCAAAACTTGATGAAATCACTCGAGAAGTGGTTCAATAGACTCTCGATGATCTCAGGAACATCAAGAGCTCATCAGTTGATTCTATTATCAAGTAAATCAGAGATTTGAACTAGAAATCCTTAGAGAAACATCATGAGTGAGGGGAATTGTTTAGAAGACGATTGCAAAGGTGTATGAAGAAGGAATTAGGTGGAGAACTCCTCTGGATCTCCACCATAGATAGCGGACTCTAGAGGTTGAACGATTTGGGCATTCTGTGTGTAGATGATAATAAGTGAAATTAAGTAGTGGAACAGGGCTCTAGTAGTGTAGTGAAGGTGGTGAAGGACCCCAATTGAGTGTGTAAGCTGCTCTGAGGATCTACCATTCATAGCGGATTCCAGAGGTGAAAGTGGAGGTGTATTAGGTGTGTAGGCGAGTAGAAGCGGAATTGTGATCATGAAATGATAAAGAAGGTGATCGAATTGAAATGAGAGTGATTTATGGTTTGGCAAGTCGAAATTGGCTCACCGAAGTTGGAGAAGGAGGTGAGAAGAAGGACTTATTTTACACCTACTCCTAGGAAATTACATGCCTAGATTTAAACTGCATACTATGCCTAACCTACGCTGCGAGTTACCTGGACAAAGGGAAGGGAAGAGCATCGTCAATCACTTATCGGAGCTTGAACGAAATAGAGGATTGAGGGAAGAAGCTCCGGCGTAGAACTTAGAGTAGAAGGAAGAGATGAAACACAACTCCACCAGGAAGACAAAGCAGAGGACGAGGAAGACGGAGGAGTATCTATCTTCACTAGAGAAGCTCGGAGGAAGAAGATAGAAGTCGTCGGAGAAGGATCGAATAGCCTATCGTCAGCTCAATGTGGAGGAGAGGGATAGGGAGCTGACCTTCACAGTCGAGGGCCTATGGGGTATTTATAGGTGCTCAAGAGGGTAAGGGTTAAGGTACCTAGACGCAATTGCATCCAAGTTCATGAGAATATGGATCTTTGTCTCTGGTGACAGTGAACTCACCTCGCCAAAGTTAGTTAGGTTTAAGTCCATTTGAACTGTTGGATGGTTAGGAGGAGGTGAGAGAGACTAGCGGTAGCCACGGTGGCTTTGCGACATAAGGATGAAGGTGATCAGAAGGGTGTGATCACCAACGGTCGTGGACCGTTCATGAGGAGGAAGAAGAGGTTGGGGAAAAATATGCACGGAGGACCAAAATGAAGATATGGATGGACCTAAAAGAATGAAAAGAACTCAATTGAAATGAAAATTCAGTCATAAATGCAAACAGTGACTTTTAAAGCATATTTTAAATTATTTATATTTAAAATTTTTATATATAATAGTAAATATTGTAAATAATATGTTTATGGCATGAAATTGCATTTTTACCCTATTTATCTATATTTATTTAAGTACTTAACATTATTAAGTTAATTAACAACTTTAGGTTATAAATAATATAAGTTATGTTTAATTCTTTATGTATAGCTAAATGCTTAGGTTTGAGTCATAATTATTAAGTAAGCATAAGTAAATGTTTACTAAACCTCAATTTAGTTATTTTATCATATAAATAAGGTCATTACTATTTCTACCCTAATTATATAATTAATCCTAATATAATGCTATTCACTAGTAATTTAATTAGGAAAACTAGCTAATAATGATAAATTAGGAGTCATGATGAGTCTCTCATCACAATGCACCTACTACCTTTCAACATTGCATGCTAGCCATCTTTCTCGAGATGGAGCATAAATATCTAGAGGTCTTTATGGATGATTTCTCTATCTTCGAAAATTCATTTTATCATTGCCTTAGCAACTTGGAGAAACTCCTGAAGCAATATATCGAGGTTAATCTTATCTTGAGTTGAGAGAAGAATCATTTCATGGTTTAAGAGGGGATTGTCTTCGGCCATATCTTATCGCAAAGGGGCATAGAAGTTGATCGAGCTAAAATTGACTTGATTTCCAAACTTCCACCGCCTAACTCGATTAAAGAAATAAGGTCCTTCCTATGACATGTTGGCTCTTACAGGAGATTCATAAAAGACTTCTCAAAAATATCCAAGCCCCTAATAGACCTCCTAACCAATAATGCTCACTTTGATATGATGCCCAATTGCACCCAAGCCTACACTACCTTAAGGGATACAATCTCAACTACACCAATCTTATAACCCCCAAATTGGTCCTAGGACTTCAAGCTAATGTGTGATGCATCAAACTTTAATTGTTGCTGGAGCTATCTTGGGACAGAGGAAAGAGAAGAAACCCGTGGTGATATACTACGCAATCATGACCTTAGATGAAGCATTGCGAAATTACATGGTTACGGAAAAGGAATTACTTGTTGTATTTGAATTGGAAAAATTCGGATCCTACCCTCTAGGGTCCTACATACATTGGCCACTAATGGTAACACTATCATGGGCCCTAACTAGCCACAATTAGTCAAGTTCAAATGGTAAATGCTCTTACTTAATTATCTAAGGGTCACAACTTCGCAATGTTCTAATTTGAGAAGAAAATAATGAAATAGAGTTAATTCTACAGTTTTAACAGCACATCACAAATGCATATTAACCACGAAATCACTCAGAGGTCAATTAAAGGTCAACTGAGCACAAAAGTCTAAAAAGTGGGTTTACACCGACTGAATCAAGGTTTTACGCATTCCGAGGGTGAAAATAGTACTAAAAATCCTAATTATCAACCTACTTAAATTGAAGAGGTTCTGGTCAGGATAAAATTAATATAAATCTCTTAAAATTCATATAAAAGTATTTTAAGAGGTTAGGTACCTTTGGTTTAACCATCAAACCCATTTTGACCCAGAATAGAGATTCAGATGAGAATTTACCCTAATTTGGGCTTCTATGCAATTTACCCAGTCAAATACTGTCAAAACTCAAATCTAAGTTCACCATTCGATTCCTTGAGTCAAAATTAGGTTAACACCAAAACTTAAGCCCAATCAAAGTACATCTTGGCCTAGTTTGCAATTTAGTTCCTAAAATATGTGTTTCCTACACTCAAGCCTCTAAGTTTCAAGTTTCTTACAAATAACCCCCTAACTTTGTCATCGTATTCACATTTAGGTCCCTACACCATTACTACGTGAACAGTATCTCAACCCACCGCCATTGAGATTCAAGAGATAAGAACTCCCTCGAATCAAAACCAAATCCCTCTAAATTTGGAGGGATTAGTCGAAAAGTCAAGACAAATCGATTGGACTATGTTTCAAGATCCATTTGTTGCCTAATCAATTCCGATGAAGCTCGAAGATCAGTGGATTTTCCTTGCAAAATTTGCGAGGGAATCCTGCGATTTTCTCCTCTATTTAATCTCTCTTTCAATTCTCCATCTTCCTTAGTCGATTTCTGACTGGAAACTCTCCTACCTCTCCTCCTTCGACCAACTCCATAATAAGCTCAAGCGACCTTCTTCGCACTCCCTCCTCCGACCAACCAATCATCAACTTGGGAGACCTATCCTCTCCCTCTCTTCTTCGCACTCCTTACCAATCAAATCTTGAGCGATTTCTACCCCTTCTTCCTCGTTGATTCCTCCATCGAACTTTGTCGCCTTCCTCACGTCCGACCAGTCAACGCCAGACGCATCCCTCTCTCTTGCTCCCCCTGAGTTCCCTCAAACCCTTCCTCTCCCTCTTTAGATCCTTCCTGCACCCTTAGCCCCTAAGTTCAACCACGTAACTCATGCCTCGCCCCTCGTCTTCTCCGCCTCCAGTGTAGCTTCGACAAGCTCGCCACGTCACTACATGCCTCGAAATACCTCACCACCACTCCCACAAGCTCTGCCTTGACTCACTAATCAAAAGCTCCAACTTTATTCGGACTTCTGACCACGCCCTCGCTCCACCGAACACACAACACTCCAGCCACCTCCATCGACATTGGCTGACCACCCTAAACCACCAACCACCACATCATGGTCGTTTTCGTGATTACAGGTCTTCGCTGGACATCCGCTGTCGCCTTCATCTTCATTGACTCCGTCCATCGTGCTCCGCCATCCTTCGACCCTGCCACCACCCTCAATCGAAGCAGCCTCCTCTACTAAAGCCTTCAGCAGCACCAATTGAGCGTAGCACGCAATAGCAACAACTTGATTGTGAAGAACTCCCAGCTGCTGCGCCACATGAAGAAGCGGCTATCAATGTCCCACATCATGGGATTACAATCCAAATTTGCGTATGTAACGCATTTGTGCCATCGGCTTATCACCTTAGCACGCACAGGGGTGAGGTCCCTGCTCACGCATGTGCCTTGCATGCTCTCGCTCATGATACATGCCCGTAGGTCTAAGCTCTGACCCGATTACCGAGTACTATTCACCTGATTAGCCATAACCGGGTTTGGAAGAAGGAGAAGGGAAGAAATCTGAGGAGGGAGGGGGAGGTTTTCCCTTGGGATGCGTGCTCACGCGCCTTAAGATTCGTGCCCCCCTGCCTTGACTCACTAATCAGAAGCTCCAACTTTATTCGGACTTCTGACCACGCCCTCGCTCCACCGAACACACAACACTCCAGCCACCTCCATCGACATTGGCTGACCACCCTAAACCACCAACCACCACATCATGGTCACCACTCCACTTGCTGTGGTTCGACAAAGCTCCTGAGCAAGTTTAATAGGGCCACAAGGTCGTTTTCGTGATTACAGGTCTTCGCTGGACATCCGCTGTCGCCTTCATCTTCATTGACTCCGTCCATCGTGCTCCGCCATCCTTCGACCCTGCCACCACCCTCAATCGAAGCAGCCTCCTCTACTAAAGCCTTCAGCAGCACCAATCGAGCGTAGCACGCAATAGCAACAACTTGATTGTGAAGAACTCCCAGTTGCTGCGCCACATGAAGAAGCGGCTATCAATGTCCCACATCTTAGGATTACAATCCAAATTTGCGTATGTAACGCATTTGTGCCATCGGCTTATCACCTTAGCACGCACAGGGGTGAGGTCCCTGCTCACGCATGTGCCTTGCATGCTCTTGCTCGTGATACATGCCCGTAGGTCTAAGCTCTGACCCGATTACCTAGTACTGTTAACCTGATTAGCCATAACCGGGTTTGGAAGAAGGAGAAGGGAAGAAATCTGAGGAGGGAGGGGGAGGTTTTCCCTTGGGGTCTGACGTGGATATCTTGGTCTAACATGAACCAGTGGTTGAGAAGTACTATTGAAATATTTGACACTTGAATATTTTGGGAATTAGTGTTTAATTCTAAGGTTAAATTGGTGGTTTCAACCATTATTTTTAATCTTATCTTTTTATATTTTTATCCCTAACTTGTGAGATATATTTTTACTCTACATTGAATATCATCTTGATTATTTGTTTCACTTGCATCATTATTTCTAAAATTTGTGATTAGTGGATTAATTTACTGTATTTGCTTCTTACGACTGACCTCGGAAACTCACGTTTGTTTTCTCGAGTATTATAAATTTAAATGTACATTGATTTTCGTCACTATACTACAATGCTATACTTTTACGACGATTTTCGATGCAACAGCCACTCGGCTATCCGACACTTTCTGACCAAGAAAGGTGCCAAGTTCAAGCTGATCAGATGGATCCTGCTCCTATAGGAATTCAACTTGGAAATACGTAACAGGGCCAAATCTAAAAATATAGTGATCAACCACCTATCACGATTGAGACCATAGTACATTAGACCCTCATCAACCTTGACTGGCCTATTTCCTGATGAACATATTTTTAGCTGTGCACAATAAAAATTTACCTTCGTAAGCCTAGATTCCTTGTACACTTAATCGATAAAATCAATCATATGTAATGTAGAGGCAGAATATTGCATGCAATGAACTTAGAAATATATAAGTGTTTGTACATATATATCAAGTACATGAAAAAAAAATTAAATTAAAGGAAAAAGAAAGAGTACTACGCTTGAAGGTTGTGAGTAGTCGAAGAGGAGGAAGAATGGCGGTGGCTGCGGTGGCACTACTCGTGAAGGAGGTCAAGGAGGACGTGGTAATGACTGTTGGTGGAGGAGGTGGTATTTTTTTTGGGTCTTTTTTTTTTTAAGTTAACGTAAGAAAAAAAAAAGATGAAGAAGAAACAGATAAAGAACAAAAGAATAGTGACTGAAATGTGGAGAGCGAAATTAGAGTTGGTCGTGGCGTAATTGAGTGCACGAAAGTGATGAGCGTGTTGTGGGAGGATGAGGTAGAGATAGATGATTCTGGTTGCGGTAGAGATAGTGAAGGGTGTGTGAATTTGGTGAGGGAAGTTGTTGGGTTTATGTTGTGGTGGTGGCTCGATTCGGTGGTGAAATGGGGAGGAATTAAGAGGAGATGGAGAGGGAGAAGGAAGGTCTTGAGAGATAGGTGGAAAAGAATGAAGAAGAGGAAGGAGAGGAGGTTTGGGCGGCTGTAGCTGTGGTCGTGGGTGATGGTGGCGGCGCTGGTGGTTGAGTGGTGGAGGGAGGCGACAACGTGGATGGAGGAGGAGTAGGAATGGGTGGCGTTCAGGCGGGCGGGGGGTGGCAGTGGTGGCTGGGTGCTAATGATGGTGGTGCTGCGTGAGTTTGACGTGGAGGTTGACGCATGGCAGGGGTGGCTGCAGCTGTGGTCATGGAGAAGAGAAAGGAGACGAAGATGGAGGGGTAGGCTGTGAGGGAGAGATGATCGTGTGGGGCTATCATTATTGAGGGGCAGCTCGGGTTTTTAAGGAGACGAAGTTGAATTGCTGTGAACATGGGAAGCAGAAGGGACATCGACTAAGGCAAACGAAGGGGAAAAGGTTGGGCATTGAAGAGGAGGAGGAGATGTGGGAGAGGGTCGTCTCTTGCTCCTGCAAAAACTTGTAGTTAATTTTTCATTATTTTCACACTTCACTTCAACCTTCACATTCAAGTTCATCTTTATTCCTCACTATTGTTTTCCATGTCCCATAACTTAATAGCTGAACAATCCATGTCATGAGTAGAGCAAGAATATCCACAGAAAATGGCCAATATATTTTTATCTCCTTTAAATATATCACAGATAGATTCTGTCGTCAAAGTAGCAGCCAATGGTATAACTCCTCTAGTCATCAACTTTGCATAACATGCAATAACTGGTAAATTGCCCAGTAGTTTGGATGTAGACTTTATTCCAAAATGCTAGAAACTTGTATTTTAAATTAATTAGACTATTGCATGGTACAAAATAATAAACAAAAAGCAAACAACCCTCCTTGAAAATTTGTTAGTTACCACCTATCTATAAGTGCTAATCACTCTAAAACCATCATTTTCATCTCAGCTTTAGATTCCAAACAACAACCAAAGGAAAAACTCTAGTTTTAAGGTTAACAAATAACCATTAATGTTTAATTCTAATTTCCCTCAAGATACAAACAATGATATAATTTTTTTTTTTCTACCATAAAGGAAGCATAAATTGGAATGACAATTCAATTATATATCAAAATAGATTGTAACTTTTTTTCATTTTTTTTATTTGACAAGCAAAGGCATGGCATTCTCATATCACAAGTCCAAAACATGATCTCTTAGCCATGAAGCCACTTTGGATTTTTTTTTCTTCCTTTTATATCTAATAATTTTTTTTGAAAATGTTATTTTTATTTTACAATTCACGTTATCTTATGCAAAAATTCAAATATGCATTTCAATGTTCAATATTGAATCCAATGTTATGTTCAAATGATAGGCTCTTTGCTTATAAGAGGGAAATGGGATTTAAGATTTTGAATTTAGGTTGTAGGGATCAGTTTGTATGAAATGACCCTTCCATTGATTGTTGGGAATTTTTTTCGGAAAGTTAGGGACATAAACGTGAAAACTTGACCCTTTGAGTTAAGTGTATGGTTTTTTCGGGAAGAAGAGAGTTTGCGAGAGGGTATCACGCTATTTTTCCTCTCCCTCTCTCTCCTCACACACCCACTCACGTGCACACACACGCACACCTCCTTCTTTCCCCCCAAAACCCTAACCCACTCCTATTTAACCCCTTCACCCCACTCCATCTCCACACCACCACCTTCATCTCCTTCCCCCTGCCGCAGCGAGTGGAGAGGAAGGAGAGGGACGGGACGAGGAGGAGGAGAGAGGGTGAGATTGTGAGCGAGGGAGAGAGGGAGAGCGAGGGCGTGGGAGAGAAGAGGAAGCTCAAGGAGCTGAGTGCACGGTCGGAGGAGCCGCGGGAGCTCGTGTGGGAGGAGGCGAGCATGCACACGAGGAAGGGCTCGTGAAGAAAGCCTCTTGACCCTCTGTAACTGCTGGAGCTGCTGCTGCTGTGCTGCAGGGACAGGTGGGAGGAAGACAAGCGGCATGAGGAGTTTCTAAATACTGGATTTTTCCAGTATCAGACGTCTGGGGCATCTGCCAAGCGTCTAGAGCAGCAGCGGACGCCCAGAGATGAAGCTGGACGTCTGAAAACTCGCGAAGTGCAGAGGTAAGCGTCCTGAATGCGTATGCATGCATGTATATTACGTACGTAATTTTGCGCTGTTGAAGGTTTTAACCTACGAGTGTGTATGCAAGTACAAGCCTTGGAAAGGCGCACAAGCACGCCTTTTGAGGTACTTTAGGACATCTTGAGATGGTACAAGACGTCTGACAGCACCCCCAGACGACTGAAGGGAGTATCCGACGTCTGACAGCACCCCCAGACGACTGAAGGGAGTATCCGACATCTGAGATCACCCTCAGACGGTTGCAGAGGGGCTTGGACGTGTGAGGAAGCCGTAGGGAAGCAAGGTGAGGTTCTGAGCTTGTTTAAGATGTCTAGGTCTAGTTCCAGACGTCTGATTTTAGACAGTATGTGCTTTTTTGGACCGTTTAGGGCCCAAACGGAATCGGATTTCCGCAAAAAGAATACCGTTGTTTTCCTCTAGAGTTTCTCTACGTGTTAGTGTCGATTATGTACTATATTGAACTCACCTGATGTGATTTGGTCGCTGGTATAGGTCTCCATCCTATAGCATATTTGGGGTCTACGGAGACGACGGGACCTATTGTTCTAGCCCCCATTCCTCCTGTATTTCCCGGTAGAGTGGTTTACTTTAATATTAAGATTTAAATAATGAAATGCATGTTAGAACAACTTGATTGAACCCTATGATGTGAAATGAACCCTAGGGCAGAAACGAACGAATATTACTTGAGCTAAACTGTTTTCTTGAGATGAATGTTAAACCCTAATTGCTAGCAAGTGTTAAATACTTGATGTGATGCTCCTTTAGTTGTAGAAATACGAGCTGCCTGTTATATGAAGGAGAATTAGAAGATGAACAACGAATTATGCATGTTGAGAAATGAAATGAAACAAATACGAGCATGAACCCTACGAGGAACTAGGAGCAGAACTCCTGTATACGGGAAAAACCTTGTAAGTAGATGAGAAGTGAGCTGGCCCTTGTGTACATGGTACTAAGGAGAGCAACTATCCCTTTAGTGTAGAAGGGAGCTAGCCGCCCCTTTGGGTTGAGATCCGATGTTGGGACTAGTCACTCTACACCAACTTCTGTTTGGCCCTCGTGTACGTGGAAGCAAGGTGGGCTACTTAGTATAAGGAGGGAGCTAGTCGCTCCACGGGACCCGAGGTTAGGACTAGCCACCCTACACCGACTCTAGTGAAGCCCACTGGGCAAACCTGAAAAATCAGATGAGGGTACGTGTACTGTGGAGGGGTGAGACCCCTGTTTTGCTTTGAGGGAAGAGACCCCTATGCTAAGAGGGCAGGGTCCTGTGTTGTTCCATACTGTACCTTTAGGCGTATCCATTAGCAGAAACAACTGACCGCATGCCAGTGCGGGGTAGTTACCTGTGCGCTTATCGTGCGTGCCGCAGTCACCGCTACGTCGCGACCGTGACCTCGTGGTGGTTGATTGGGTGTAGGACTACCACGGGGGACTCTCCCGGCCAGAAGAGCACCACGTATACATTCTACATCATGGGAAAGACTGCAATCAAGATCGTCCCCTTGAGGGACAATCAAGATCAAGAAATGACCAGATTCTTAAGAAAATAAACAAATTAGAACCAATTAGTTGAGCTAAATGGAATTGAATAATAAATTAGTTACTTGTCTTAAGTTAATTGCATGTAAATGGTTTAGTTACCACTCTACTCAGCGTTAGCTGACTACGAAATTTTATAACCTTATTCATGTAAGGGAGTTAAGCAGCCAGCACCACCGGCTGCAAAGGAAGCTGGATCTAGTCGACCCAGCCTTAGTGATGAGAACCTCATCATAAACCCTAACTAACACAATCTAACCCTGATATATGAGAAAAAGCTCCTACATGACCCAAAGAAAGGCTTAACTCAGAGAATTCTGAGTTTAAGAAGAAAACAAATCATAAGGGTTAAAACTGCAATTTCACCAATGCAGTTGGAAAACAGGGTAATGAAGGGTCCAAACATAGGTCAAACAAGCCTAATAAGAAGAAAAGTGGGATTATCTGATCTAAAAAGGGTTATAGCAACTTCAAGAAATTAAATGACATTCTGTAACCCTAAAACAAATCCACTTCAATTCACGAGGTTCGAGGTAGGATAAAAATCAACTAAATCCTCTAAAATTCATATAAAAATAATCTCTAGGGTTTAGAACCTTCAATTTGGCCTTATAAACCTATTTTGACCTAAAAAGAGAACCATGCCCAATTAATGACTTAATTTGGATTTTTACGCAAATTGGCCGATCAAACTTGGTCCAACCTAGAATTAAAATTCACCATTAAAATTCTTAGGTTCAGATTAGTCTTGAATAAAAACTTGAGCCTAAGAGGAGACCTCCTTGGCCGACTTTACAATTTGGTCCTCTTCATTTACTTTTTGACCCTCATCTTTTGAAATACTTGCATTTTGGCCCCTAACTTTTCATCATTCTTTGCATAACGGTCCCTCCTACAAACTCTGCGCAGCACCATGCTCCGGCTACCTTGCGCGGAGCATGGCATCGCACAGAGAAGGGTTACCGCCCTGCAAAACAGTAGCGAGGTTCCTTGCGACGTCCTCTGTCGCAGGGACCCGGCCATGCTCTTTGCCGACCCCCATACCTTCCGTACGAACGCGCGGAAGGTATGGGTGTCCCTTTCAGCCACGCTCCGGCGAGGCTGGCACGTTGCCAGCCCGCTCCTCTCTCTACGCCAACCCCTTTATAAGGACCGGCACCCCCTGCCGGTTCGAGGAAGCTCTTCTTTGACGGAGAAAACCCCCCACTTCATCCCTTCCTCCTCCGTCAGAAAGCCCGAAGCTTCCGGCGACTTCTTCCTTTTCCTCCTCATCGCTCTGCTGCCTTACCTCCAGCAGGGTTCTCCGTGCCCCATCGTCCGTGCCGTGCTGTACCCGCTAGCGCCCTCTGCCTACCTCCTCGTCGCCGCATTCCTCCTCTAGGGCTCCTTCTCCAGCTCCGGCAGATACGAGCCAGCTGCTCCGCCCTCCCCCTTCGTCCAAAACCTAGGTAAATAGCTTCCTCTCCTCCCTTACATTTTCCCTCTCTCAATTTACCTTTTTGCTCCACCACACGCGACTTCCACCTCCGCCTGCTCCGTCTCCGACCACCTTCTCCGGCGAGCCCATCCCACCTCCACAGACCTCCTCACCCCTCTCTGACTACCCCAGAAGCTTCCCCTCACTCCACTCAGCCGATTCCCCCTTTCCATTCACTGCCAAACGCCACCCGACCACCCCCCGAACAAACCCACCTCTTTGGCCATAGTCCGACCTAGGGCTACCTCCACACGCGGCCTCACACCTCGCCACCACCCGCACTGCCTTCGCCGCATCCGGCGAAGCTCCCTGCGTCTTCTGATTAGGCCGAGAGGCCGTATTCCTGTTTTCAGGTCGAAGCCCCTTCGCCGCCATTACCGAGCTGCTGCAGCTCCACCTGTAGCTGCAGGTGCTCTCCAGCCCAGGTCCACACTCCAGGACGCACGGGTTGCCTCCGCAAACACGGCCAGGTCTGCAGCTGGGGCAAAGGCCTCGCGAGCTGCTGCAATTGCCTGTGGCTTCCTCAGTTGCAGGCGCCAATTTGGGAGGTGGGACTTTAGTCCCACCTCGGAAGTGCGTGGCTAAGCACCCGCACTTAAATTAGAAAAGTGTCTAAGGCTATTCGCCTTCGAACACAGGGGTCAGGTCCCTCCCGCACGCTGCGCGCCACGCGCTCGCTCACCCTCGGCCGCGCTCGTGCCCCGCGGGTCTGGGTCGGATCGGATTACCCAAACCGCGCACTCCTCGCCCACCATCGCACGCCGGTGGGCTTGGTCCCGGGCGCGATACCCGCACCCGATTACCCGGCTCTCGGAGAGCAGTCCTAAGAGAGAAATCTGAGAAAGAGAGAGATGCGGGGAAGGGTAGGGGTAGGTTTTGCTCCCTATTCCTTGTGTGAGCGTGCAGGAATAGAAGGAGAAGAAGGAAGGAAGGAAGGAAAAGAAGAAGGGAGGTGGCCGAAGCCTTAGCTGCTCAGCGTAGCTGAAGAAGAAGAAGCGAAGGAGAGAAAAAGAAGAAAAGAAGAGAAGGAAGGTATTGTAGCAAACCTATAGTTAAGTCGTCTGACCACTGCATCAGACGACGGTTGCGCAGCGGCCAGAATAGAAAGAAGAGAAAAAAAAAAAAAAGAGGAGCTGTAAAGCAAGAAAAGAAAGAAGGAAGAGAAGAAGAAAAGAGAAACAAGAAAGAAGACTGAAGCCGCAAGGAAGGAAGAAAGAAAAAGAAGAAGAAGGCTGAAAAAGAAGAAGATTATCACAGCCACAAAAGAAGAAAAGAAAAGAAAGAGGAAGAGAGGAAGACTCTGCAAGAAGAGAAGGAGATCAACTGAAAGAAGAAGAAGGATAGAAAGAAAAGGAGGAGAGAAGAAGAAGAAGCCAAGACAGACTCTCTCTCTCTCTCTTATTTTTGTAATCTAATAGAGAACTTTTATATTTCTAGAATTCCAGTAACTCCCTGAGTTCGACCTTGGGAAAACTGTTTCCGAGTAAAAATTTGTAATGGTAATCTGGTAGCTGTCTTATTACACACTATAACGACTGTAATTTAAAGTATAATAAATGTAAACAAGCTAATCGGAGCACACCACTTAGCTATTGTCGTTTTCTATTCCAACACGTTCTTTTGTTATAGTAGTGAGTATTTATTACATGTAATACTATTTTTGTTGTATTTTCGCTTTACTTTCCGCTGTTGTAGTTGTGATGGCTTGTAATATTATGAGACATTTCGTTCTGTTTCATTTACTATCTCTATAGTATTTTCTACTTAGTTACATTGTACTTGTGGTTGTGGAATATTTTTTGCTTTTGGTTATTTCTAGTTGGACGACTGGGTTTTGGAATTAGTCGAGACAGGCTGATCTTGGGTCCTATAGGGATTTGGGATCAAGGCGTAACATTGTATCTTATTAAATTATCTTTAATTATTTTGGTTTAATCCATGTACCATTTATTTAGCTCTTCATCATTTTTTCTGTATTTAGATGAAAACACAAGAATAAAAGTAAATTAAAAATAAACTATAGATACCTAATTTATCAAGACAAAAAAAAGACACTAGACATGAATTATGTGTACAAAATATGGGCTTGTCATAGAAGATGGTTGCAATTTATTTGGAGGGAGTAAATGCTACAAGAACATTAATAGCGAAAGAAAGTTGGAAGTTGTTGGAGGGAGTAAATAGGGTTTTAAGATAAATAAGACAAGTGTGAACTGATACGGGAGGTGCTATGGTTGAGATTACTCTGCACCCTCAATAAATAGAACCAAAAGAAAAGAGTGCATCGGTAGAAGCATAGGAAAACAAAAATCAAAAGGAAACTTGAATAAAGTAATTACGGGTAGCCTTAAGTACATGTTAAAGAACAGGACAACTTCGCATCATATTGAATAAAAGAAATACTCAAACCAACTTACCAAGTTGGACGAGCAAGACTTCTCAGCCTTGAAGATCAACATCTGCTGATGATGGCAAACCTCCATGCTTATTGATAATGTGCATAGGCAATGATTGTAGACCTCAATCAACCTGCAACAGGCTCCTTCCATTGCTGCCAAGGTTTCCATGGGGAGGAGAGGGGAAAAGGTATTCAAAGGAATGGGTAGGTAAAGAAGTGCTTGAGGAATTGACAAGGGGGTAGGGAGGTAGGTTGTCACATCATGGGATAAGGGTATCAAGATGAATGATGGGGTTTTTTTCATCCCAACCCCATTGTGGAATTGGATTTGTCCTAAGTTTTTCGTGCCTATCTAATGATAGAATTCACACAGGATTTTCTTTTCCAAACATAAAGTATTTGGGCTATTCCACAAAATAAACGATGCCTTAGCAGTTAAGTTGGTATAATTCTTTCTAACTTCAAACTAGTTATCCATGCTTCTCCTTGGATGATTCATCCTTGGTGTTTGTGCTTTTTTATTTTGATACTTATAGATGTAGGCATAGTTGAGCCTAGTTTTAAGTCTTCCATCTTGATCTCTAGATCTAAATCTTTTGAATCCTTGGTTTATCCTAGTAGGGTAGAGTGTCTTTCTTTTTCTCATCAATGTACCTTAATCCTTATCTATGTGTTATCTAGGATTTGTGATATTAGAATTTTTTCTAAGTTTATTTTCCCATTGATTTACTTGATTAGGTCTTTCTACTAATTCACTTGTCTTATCCCTTAATTTACTCATATCAATTTCTATGCCAACTATTCACATTTCAAGTGGAGAGTCTCTTATTTAAGTGACTTATTCTCTAATCTACATGTCTTATCCATGAAAGTTGATTCTTCCTTCATCTTAGCAAATTCTTTGTTGGTTGAAATCAAGTCATTATTTAACCTTTTTATCTTCTTGGCTTTTTTTTGACTTTTCTTAAGTAACTTCACTATTTTATTGAATTCTTCCATCATCTCTTCACAAGTAATTTTTTGATTTGATTTCTTATCAATTAAGCCTTTTGATTTGCTTGATCTACTCCTTTGAGACATTTCAATAGTCATCCAAGCATGAGTTTTGGATTGGACCTACGAATTTGTGAGTTCCAGAACATAAAGAATGATGATGAATTTAACTTCTTTCATGGAATACCGAATTCTAGAAAGTGAAAATAAGCTCCGTTCTGCTATGTTATACGATGTTATAAATTAAATGAAACATGTGTACTTCCTTTCTACTTCACTTGTAGGGGATGCATATAATGGAGGTTCGAAACATTTCATATGTTGAATAGTGGCGTCGAATTTATACTCGGAAGGATCATATACACGAGTAAAAAATTAAATTACAAAAATTTACTAATATTAAGACTTTAAATAGAAATTACACTTTTATATTTGGAACACTTCATCATTTTTCAAACTTGAGAATAATTGAAAGATTTTCTGGCACTAATTATAATTATCTTTTACGTTCGTGATCTTAATTTTATAGTGTTCTCAATAAAATTGTCGCTATTCTGCTTATAAATTTTTTTTATGGTAAATAATTAACTTGCAAATGTTTTATCAGAAATTATTAAGTTATTATCCTGTACTCATTATCTCATTTATTTTTTCTTATTTGAGAATCATTTTTCTATCTCTTTTTTTATTTTCTTTGTATCATCTAGGAGTTTTTCTAAGTTTTGTATCCCTTTAAATTCTTCTTACAAGAAAAATATTTCATATATAAAACTTTTCCCACATAAATATACTTCCTTATTTACAAAAAAAAAAAAAAAAAAAACTTAAACAATTATTAAAATATATGAGTGCCTCTATTTTATTTACCTTTTACTAAATCCAACGACTCAAGTTAATTATGTGAGATGTCCCGATAATTTATCTGTATGATAAATGATATTCTTTTACACAGATGAACAGAGAAAGCCTCCATACCTTTGTCCGAAAAGAGATAAGAGAGAAAAAAAAAAAAACCCAAAAGCACAACTCACATGTCACCATCCGACGGACGATATCGAGAACCCTCCGCCAGGGGATGCAAAATTGCAATTAGATCTCTAGGCCCGGGGTGAACACCGCACGACTAACTTGATATTTATATTCCCGCACCTCCACCCCCAAACCCCCCAAACCTCACTCTTTACCCCCACATTTTCAGCTGCTGCTGCCTCCTTTCTTTCGCAAGCCCTAGTTCCCCATCCTCCTCACCACCGACCATGCCGCCGCGATCTGCCAAGAAGGCTTTGGCCAAGAGAACCACTACCAAGAAGGAGGAGGCCTCGACGGGGCCCGAGAAGCCTCCGGTCGACCCCGCACCCGTCGAGGAGAACCCCCAACTCCCCGTCCCCGAGGAGAAGCCCGCCATCGACGAAGCTCCCGCCGCTGCCGAAGTGGCGGAGAGTGCGAAGGAGGTGGAGGTGGAGAATCCCGAAGAAGGGGACGAGAAGATGGATGATGTGGAGGAGGAGGAGGAGGAGGACGACGACGACGATGGAGACAACGAGGAGGAGGAGGAGGAGGAGGAGGAGGAGGAGAACGTTGTCGAGGATGGGAATGATGATGGAGGGAGCGAAAAGGAAGCCGGAGAAGGTCCTTTCTTTTTCATCTCCTTTTACTTTTTTTTTCTCTCGATGCTGAAGTAAGAGCAGAAAAAAAAGGAGAATTTTAGCATTTTTTCTCATTTCGTTACAAAAAAGGGGAAGTATGCTCCAAAGTTAGCTCAATCCCGTTTTTGACTGTCAGCTGTGTTCGGGGATGGATGGAGAGGAATTTATTCGAAGCCTTTCAGATAAATATGATGATGTTTCTCGATTCTTGGAGATTGTTTTCGGTAAGATGGGATGCTGTCTGTTATCATGTAATGCGGGAAGCGATTGCGACTCTTCTTGTGGTTGAAAACATGATTCTTCGAGAGGGACTTGTTAGGGTTGACAACTCGAACTGTATATAACATAAAGACCGAATGGCACAATGCAATCGGTTTGGTGTTTGGTTAGTTCGTTTTCCACCCTGTGAACCGAGGATGTTCAGGTTTTCCCCTCCTTAGTAAAAGGGTAGCTATGGTCTATCCTTCTAAAAGCTTTTTAGTTCTGATGAATATGTGGCTTGTTTGCTAACCGCTCCTAGTTAGAAAAACTTGTGTTCAGATTTGCTGGCCAGTTGCCTCGCACGTTATGTTATCCTTCTATATGCCCCTATCCTGCCCTACAACAATTTCACACATGCAATTTTTAGTTGTCATCTATGTCTCTATTTTTTTAACTTTTTATTTTTATTTTTTCTTTTTGGTACATGGAGCTAGAAAGGAATTGTGGTACGTTTGGAGATTACTTAGATGGATGGAGACTTTGGTTCCATGAGATGATTAAGAAGTGTAAAATGTACTAATGGGGTGGTTGAGAGGGCATAGAGCTAAGAAATGGTTGCAGCTGAAGATTAAGAAGATTGAGGCATGGAGAAAGTGATCCTGGCAACCCTGGTTGGAAGAGGGGGACCCCAACATGTGATTCTTTCATATGCATGCCAATGACTGTTGTTGAACTTGGTGGCATACACGTCTCGTGTAGTGTTCTGTTGGGGCAGGGCTTGGCAGATCATTCTTTTTCTCCCAATTCTGTCATAGGTGTTTACTTCCAAGCTGGAATTGGAGGGTCGATGAGTGTCTCACCTGAGGTTGTTATTAGCGAGAGTTACTGTTGTGTTGGGTCATGGAGGCAGAAGTGAAGGAACCTTTGTCTGGCCTCAAGGCAGAGGGTTCTTCGTGTTTCCTTGGTTGGTTCTTTGCTTTTCCTCCTCAAGGATCCTTGGAATGTTGTGGGGCTAGATTTCATGGGGATCTTTCATGAATTCCTAGGGGGAAATAGAGGTTTTAAAAGGATCAAATTCAAATTATTCTCATTTCTTTTGCCTAAGAAGTCTCTGTAACGGGAGGTTAAGACTATAGGCTTATTGTCCTTATCAATGCGGTATTCCTTGTTATAGCCTAGGTCCTGACTACCTGCTTGTCCGTTGCACTAGACTTGCTTGTTCATTGAATGCAACCTGCTTTTAATGGGGGTCAATGTCTTTGAGATTGTTTTTCGATTGTCAAGTAATATGTAGGCAACACCCTTGTATTGTGAGATCTAGGCAACACCCTCGAATTGTGAGAATCTTTTTGTGTGAAATTATAACCATTTCTGGAGGAGTGTGCGTGCGTGCGTGCATGCATGCAAGAGAGATTCTGAATTGTGCTATTTCTTGATGCAAAATTATGACCATCTCTAAAGGAGTGTGTTTGATTGTGTTCCTGGTGGTGATGGTGGCTTGCATTTCCAATCAATTTAGACAAAATAAGATGTGTTGAACCATGTCTCAAAGCTTCCTTTACTGGTTATATATTTAACTCTAAGAATAAAAAAACCTCAGTTGCAAAATGTAATAGTAGTTGACAAACTTTCATTACAATATGTCCTTTTGCTGTATCAATTTGCTTACTGTCTAATCCTTTGTTCCAATGATGAGCTACCGATACAAGTCAATAACCAACCTTGCAACGTGACCAGGCAAACATGTCTAGATATTCTGCCATATTCAATAATGCATGATCGTGTTGTTTCATAATGGAGATATTCTTTTCAATTCCACCAGGCTTTGGCTAGGATTGAAGCTAGAAGCTTCCATAGAAAAAGTTGAGGAATAGCAAAACTATGAAAAGAAGGGATGCCTTTAAGGTGCTTGAACTCAAAAGTGAGTAGAAGCATAATGCTTCTGTTGATTACTCCAAAAGAACCATTTCTTAGCGTTTTGATTTTTTCTTTTCCAATTTCTTTAATTGGAGGTGGGGTGTAATATTTGACGTCTTCTTATCTTCCTGATAAATTGGAGATTGTCATCTCTTTTCTGCTTAAGGGGAGAAATGCTGCTTCTCCTTTTCTTGTGGATTATAATATCCCTTGAAACTTCTGTCAGTCATTCCATGACAGTTTGAATCTGTTTTAACTTTTCAGGTTGAAACATGTAAAATCTTGATGCTCAGCGTTCTGCTCTTTGCTGGCCCTTATAATCATCAATTGCCTTCTGAAATCCCTCTCCATGCCTTTTCTCTTACCCTTTTTTTTCAGCTTCCAATCACCCTTATACCACATTTTGTACTTTTCTTTTTTGACTTTCTTTTTGTCCTTGCACCTTTCCTCAGCAATGCGTTCTCCACCTGCTCCTTTTTATCAAGTTAAAGCATTGTCCATCCTGACCATTTTATTGGATGATTAAACAAGTATCAAGAAAAATTACCATGACCGTTGAGGTCTCTGTCTTCATACAAGCATCATTTAACTCTGACTCCACCAACACCCACTACTTGACCAAACCTACTGTAGAGATGCCACCCATCTTTCCTTCTCAATTATGATTTTAGCCACAAAATTTTATACCATGCTAGCATTTGGACTCGTGTGCTGCACAGTCATGTTTGCTTGGAATGCTGTCATTGGGCAATTGCAAAATCTTTATTTGATGAAAGCGACTATTCTCATGTCTTGTATGTCATGGATGGTCGAGGTAGATCTTTCAAGTCCTAAGTAATCTTTCAGATATTCTTGAAATGGTAATTTTAGTAGGAAACCGTGAAAATGGTATCTATATCTTGGTAAGATGAAAATTATGTAGTTCAAGATCATTTACTTGCCCAAGGTTATGTAAGTGCACTGTATTTATATAGTTTCCCCTGTTGCTTACAAGAATATTTTGCCTTAACCTTAGATACAAAGATTATAATATAATTATTGTAAACTATTATTCAAAAAGAAAAAAATCATGTGAATGCTCATTGTTCTTTCTTTCCGAGCTTTGCATAATGAGGTTTGAGTCCTGATAAATATTGACTAGTTTCGTTTTTTCTGCTGCCATTATGAACACCTAAAATGGACTACAACAGGGAATCATGAAGATAATATTGCAGCAGATGTGGTAGAAAAATCTGAGGAACATAAGACTGAGGGTGCTGACATACCTGAAGGTGAAGATGGACAGGATGATGGTGATGGTGAAGAATCTGAGGATGAGGAGAATGATGATGCAGATAAAGGAGATGATGCATCCTTGTATTTACATACTCCTTCAGAAAAAAGTAAAAAACACAAAGAAGTTGAAATATTTGTTGGTGGGTTGACGAACAAAGCAACTGAAGATGACTTAATTAAAACTTTTAGTGCCTTTGGGGAAGTCCAATTTGCTAGAATAGCAAGGAACCCGGGATCTAAGAAAAGCAAGGGATTTGCATTTATTCAGTTTGCTAATGTTGAGCAAGCCAAGAAGGTTCTTGCTGAGTTGAAGGATGGAGTTGAGGTTTTCCTTTTCCCTCTTAAGCTTTTGCAATCTGGTTCTTGGTTACATTCTTAGTCATTTATTCAGAGAATATATTCTAATTGCTCCTGGTATATACAAATTTGCTAGGTACAAGGTAAGCGTGCCACTGTGTCGGCAAGTACCGCCAATGATACTCTATACTTGGGCAATATCTGTAAGACATGGACAGCTAATCAGGTAAATTCAAAGTCTTCCTTTCTAATTGATATCTCTATGTTGTTGGTTGCTTTATTGTTCTTTCATTAAGAGGCCGCCAAAGTTGTGCTGGCCATCAAACTTGGACATACATTTTTCCTCAAGTATTTAAGCTTTATGCCTATAAATTTTCTGGAATATTTAGTTCTATGAGAATTTTCTGAACCTTGTTTTCATGCTTGCTAGGTTCGGACGACACTTAAAAGTCTCGGAGTGGAACATGATTTTGAAATGCTCTTACCCAATGATCCCAATAATGAAGGGAATAATAAAGGCTTTGCTTTTCTTGAATTTAGCAATCATTTTGATGCTATGGCTGCATTTCAGCTTCTAAAATCTCCTGATGCTTATTTTGGTCGTGATAAAAGTGCCAAAGTAGCATTTGCACATTCCATGAGGCATCTCAGTGAGGAGTCTCTATCTCAGGTTTGTGTGTGGTACTATTGTACATGTGTATGCATTCCATGCTGCTTTATTGTTCTCATTTTCTGATGTGTGCTTCTGTAGTTCTCCTTTTTTTCATCTTGGTCACTCTGTTCACATTGATTTTATTGATCCTAGATAGAGTGCTTGCATAGCTACTGTTTATATGTTCCTTGCTTGGTCCTTTAACGGAGTATAAATTTGGCATTTATTTCTTAGATAACCACCCAAGATTTGAAGAACTGCATGTCAATAAATTTGTATCTTTGAAAAAAAAACAGATATACAAAATTGTTAATTATTCTGGATAAACTTCGTCACTTTAACAGAGAAGCATGCTGGAAAATGTGAATTGTTGATATTTTCTCCTCTATGTGCTTTACATATTCCTGTGCTGGCACCACGAACAAAGGAAATGCACATGCACTATGCTTGTCATCGAAATTAAATGATCTTGTATTTATTTATGGATGTCCATGAGGAACATCTATTTAGACAATAAGAATCTAAATAATACATATTAAATGTAGAATTGGAGAGAAATCATGCTTTTCTTTAGGTTTGCTCTTGGCCTAAAATGTCCATTTATACATGTTTAATGTGTCGATCTTGGTTCATTAATGAATGGGATGACCCTCCAACAGTCATCCCCACCGTGCAAAAGGGAAAAAAGGTCAATTTAGTGCTGTAGCAGGATCATCGCTATGATGAAATACTTATGTCTAAGTGCAATTTGCACCTTAGCAATAGAATTGCAATAATTACATGATATGGCGATATGGACAACCTCAACTTGTGTTTCTCATGAACCTTAAAATCTTCTTGTCTTGATAAAATCCTCGATGCAAACAGAGGAGAATGGAGGTTAAGAAAGGGATGGATCATGGAGGATGAGAAGAAAGGAAACACACCAAGCTTTGTGATATTGAGATTGAATGGGGTCGGGAAGGGATAGACAAAAACTCACATTTTATTCATTTCAACTCCAGTTTTACAATAGAATTATCCCTTTTATATTGAGGTGTAGTGACATAGAATAAGGAAAAAAAAACTAATCCTACTGCCACATGTATTTCAATAAACAAATAAAATTTCCTTATCTTAATCTCAAAGATCAAGACTCCTAATCCTAATACTACAATAAACTTTTCAGAAAAAAGAAAACTACCACAATATATAGAAAACACAGAAAAACTTCTCAACAATTATAGAAAACCCAGAAAAATAAGACACATTTGATGGAAACCAGTGACTCAAATAAACCACTTATAATGAGACCCTTCCTAAATAAAAATATTTCACAAATTTGCATTAAGAACCTTATAAGTTCTTTCAATTTATTTTATGTTGCATCAATTAGCCCCCTTTTAAGGAACCTGCTGCTGCAAGTTTTACCATACTAATCTGGGTTTGGAGACTTTAGGGTGGTTGCTTCAACCTTAATATCTGAGGTGAGGACGCCAATGGGACCTCTGAGAATATTATTAAAGCTAGGAGGCATCAGGGTGCATAGTGTTTGCAATACCATGTTGATGAAGACTGTTAATTTGTTTAAGATCACATTCCAATTTTTCAAGTAGGAATTCATCCTCTCTGACTTTTAATTCATTATGGGCAAAAATATCTAGTATTGGATGTGAATGCATACCCATCACTATCTTGCAAGGCCGGGAAATAATATTTGCTCACACAGATTGCTTTGTCCAAAAAAAAAAATGATCCATTTGGATGAAAAACGATGATGTCTTTTTTGTGCCAGGGAAGGGGGATTTTATGTTGATTATAATGTGTGTTGTCATATTTTGCAACTAGCCTTTTCTTGAGTGGGAACACTTTAGTGCTTGGGGTAACTTTACTATAGTGATATGGTTAGGAGGTTTTGGAATAAAATGATCGACTATCAATTTCAGCAGTGAACCTTTGCTTTAGTAAAAGTGTTTGCTTTTCCTGTTTCATGAGATGCTTAGCTGTTGTCATCAAAGGATCGACGATGTGGTTGTGGATTTGCTGGTTGCTTAAATTGTTCAGTGGTTAGGAAATGACATGCCCAAATGGAATGGAGTTCCTTTGATGTTTCACATATTCTTTCACCATTGGATACCTGAAAACATTGCAACATTACGCTTATGCATCTATATATCATAAGTTGGGAATGGACTGCATTTGTATCCATACAAAGGGAAAAAGAAAATCATGGTTTTTGATTTTTAACCAGTTGAAAAAGCACCTTTCCTCATCATATTGTTCTATGTTTAGCAAAAGCATGAAGTCTTTCTTTCCCATCTGAAGACTTTGAAGAGTTTCCTGCCCTATTGTATTTTTAGTTGACATGAAGAAAGATCAAGTAATTGCCTGCTTTTTGGAGTTTTTTTTATTTGAATGCAGACTTTTGAGATTAACTAGTTTAAGATTGTGTGAGACATAACTAATAGAACCTTAACATACTTGGCTTCATTAGTCATTTGGTTTGAATTTTCTACTATTGTTTATGCGTTGATATCTGTGTATGTTTAAAGACACAATTCTTTGTGTGATAAAGAGCTGCATGAGACTTATGTTGGTTTTTGTAGCCCTGTAGTTTTTTTCCTTTTATATTTTTTTTCCCATCATTTCTTGATCTCTCCATCTCCCGTTGGTCCTCTGGGCCTAGAATCTCTTTAAGAACAATAAGAAATTATATCTGGTTCGTAATTTTTCCTGTTCAGTAAAGGAGGAAGATAAGACATCATTTCCAGATTGAATCATGGGGAATTTGTCCTCAATTTGTCTCTCCTCTCTTCCATTTGACAATTCTTTTCTTACACCATAGCTTTAGCTTGGCTCTGATAATATGACTTGTAATGTTGCTTTCACAACAAACTTCTCTGTACATTTTTATCCTCAGTATCCATGAAAGCTCGATGCGCTCTTCACCTTTTTCTTCCCCAAAAGGAGATGCCCTTGCCACATTGACTCAAAACCCCAAAATCTTTTATCATGTTGGTCTTAATTAAAAGGGGGGCATGATTACCTCCTCCCTCTCTTAAAAGTTTGTATTTTTTTTTTATTCTTAGCCTCTTCGTCATCATGGTCAATTGCTTATTCACTGTCTTTGATTGAGCAATACTAATGTGGTGTGTCGCTTTGTTGTTGGTCAATGTTGTGAGTATTGTCATGGCTGTATTGATAAATATTTCGTGAATATTAAAAATGCACGTGAAATAATTGTCTATAGACTGTATCTGAGCATTTTTCACAAACATATCTTTCTCCATTTCATATGGAATTTTGGTATGGGATTTAGGCAAGTAGGTGGTTGAGCAGTGATGGGTTTTCCCTTTTCTCTTTCTTTAGTTAAAGAGGCGATTGGCACTTCATAATGAGTCGAGGTTGGACTTGAGACTAATTAAGAAAAACAGCCCTGACAACTTGCTTCATAGGAAGACTAGAGCTTGATTAAGAAAATCACCCTTGATAACTTGCTGCAGGTTGCTTTAAAAAAAATCGACTGCAATAGATGTGGAGGTTCCGTTAGGTGTTTTTCCACTCTATAGGGGTTGGTGTGGTAATGGCTCTCAAATTCTTGATGTTGATTATTGGACATTTCTGGTTAAATCATAGGTATAGATTAGGTTGATTAGGGGAATGCTTCGCTGTACCCTGATTGCAGCCTTACAGCCTGCTAATTGAGTTGAGAGAATTATTTATTCGATCCATTTAAGGGTTCACATTGATGAAATCTTACCCTACTGTTCTTTCATTTCAAACCTTATCTCTCTACTGACGGCAGGCCTCTCTAACTAACATTGAATCAACAAAGTCAGATTTTGCTAGCATACCAGGCTTCCATGTATAACCTAGCAATATAGAGAGAATGGCTTCTTTCAAATGCGAGTATTCCTTTGTGGGTCATCTCCTTTCCTCGGTTTTTCTTGTAGGATATGCAGTTCAGGGATCTTGCACTTCCACACAACCGTGATCAAACTCTTGTACTTCCACAAGTGTAATCAAAGTAGAAGAGTGTTAGTCATTGGTGAGAGCAATCATTAGGGCTAGTTTGTGGAAGCTGTTTGCATACCTGGGCTTGTGAAATGGAAAGTGGGGTTAGCACCTGTTTGTATATACGTGAGAAGGGGTGATATCCCTTGTTGATGTTTGCTGACACTTAAGTATGGGGTTATCCCCAAAGAATCTGCATCATATTGTCCACCCGTGGAACATGAATTGGGCCAAATCTGTGATAAAATGCCTAGCTGGTATTCAATAACACTTGAAGCAAAAGTTTGGGTGAGGGGATAATTGATACGAAATTTATGCAGTTTTGTAAAGATGCGAATTAAGTCGTTGAGATGCGTAGAAATTGATCGACTTTTAAATTTGTAACCTAGATAGGGTGAAGTATTTAGGGTTGTATAAGGAGGCAATTTTAGTTAATAATTTGATTTTCTCTCTCTCACCAACTCAAATCTTTTCTTTTTGGTTGTTGTGAAAGTGTGATTTTTGAGGGTTAGTTTACTCGAAGGGTTAAGGAAGAGGTGTTAAGAAATGTAAAACATGTGTTAACCCTCAATTGTGTTTACTTGTAAAGTGGTGTTAACACTAATTTGTGTTTAATTGAATTGGTGTTAAGTTCAAGTGTTAACTCTTGTGGTGTTTACTTGTTAGTGGTTTTAATAATTTAAATCAGAGATTGCAAGAGCACAACAAAATCGTGGAACTTAAACACGGGTTTGCCTAACACCAATAGCAACTGGTGTTAGACAAATTAGTGTTAAGAGCTCTTAACCCGTGTTAACCAAAATGGGGTTAACCCTTCAAGTAGATAAGGGTTAACCCCTCAAGTAAACTAGCCCTTGGGGTTTTGAAAGTAATCGCGCAACTACGCCTAAGTGAACAAAATGAAAACTTCTCCCTCTAAGCTCACCTTAGGCATGTGCGCCTAAGGTAATTAGAGAGGTGGAGTGGGTGCACTAACAAAGAAAAGAAAGTACTCGAAATAAGAACCCAATTGAAAGGCGAAACTTTTCTTGTCTTGCTAAAAATTAATGTCACTGATAGAGGAATGCTTGTTACAAAATCTATAGGAAAGCAAATACAAAAAAGGGAAAGTATAAGAAGATAGAATCCTCCAATTGAAGCGGGATTGGTCTTTGCTTCAAGCACGATTGCTTCCGCACTTGAAGATTTCTTCCTTGCTTCTCTCCTTGATGGTAGTGCTGTAAGGTACTCCTTTCTTTCCCCTTCAAGGGTGGACTCTCCACCTGCCTGGCCATGCTCCAAAGGCTTCTCCTTGGCTTTGGGCACAAGGAAGAGGGAAGAACAAAATGCACACCAAGAAGGCAAGAGAGCCTCCTTGATTACCTTCCTTCTTCCTTCCTCCTTGGCCCTTTTGTAGTGGATATGGTTAGACAATTAATGTAAGCCAAGGATGGGTTTTTGGTGGTGGTTAGTGGTGATATATATAGAGTAGGAAGGAGGGTAGTTGGTGCCTCCTTAGGTTAATCTAGGGTTAGTTGGCGTGGGGGGTTATGGAGGGCTAGGATTAGGTTTTGTGATGGTGGTTGTGTGATGGAGGGTGGAGGTTAATTAGTGCCAAGTTAAGGGTTATGAAAGGGTAGGGTTAATGTAGGGTTGGTGCCAAAATCAATGTGGTTAATGGTTGATTTTTGGCACCACATGATGGAGGGCTAGGATTAGGTTTTGGGGGTATTTGTAGGGTGGTGGTGTCCCTTTGTTTTGGTGCCAAAAGGTAGGTAGTTAATGGGTGGTGGTTATGGTGGAGGGGTGCCTTAGGTTGGTGCCACGTGAAGAGGTGACTAGGGTTGTGGTGGTTAAGTGGTTTGGCACCAAAAAAGAGGGAGGTGGTGGTTTTTGGTGGTTTATAGGAAGGGGTGGTCGGCCATGAAGTGGAGAGGAGTAGGAGCTTAGCTCGTAGATGAGTCATCATGGATCTAAGCTAGATATAGTGTGATTAGTGCATATTCATCATGGATCTAAGCTCATCTAATGTGATTAGTGTGTAATAATCACAGATCTAAGATAGATCTTGTGATTAGCAAGCTAGATGTAGTGATTCCACCAGTGATTATCACAAATAAAAGTATGATCTAGTGATGTCTAAGCTAGATTTTTGAAAATAATGCATAATCATAGCAATATTTCACCTTGCAATTATAACAGAGGAGAAGCGGAGAATCCGGAGAAGAGAGCAGCAACCCTAGTGAGCAGCAGGCTTCAAGAGAAAGGGAGGATCAGCAGCACGCTTGGAGAATTGGAGAGGATACAACTTAGTGAAGAGAGCAGCAGCAGCAACTTTCAGTCGAATTGAGGCGCCATGTCGAGATTTTTTGCCTATTTAATGGACATTTTACAAGAGCAACCCTTTAAATGGATCGATGTTATCGATATGACTGAAATATTGATGGAATATTGTTGATATCCCTGCAAATCGACACTACTTAGATGTTGATATGGACCTCTCCCCAAAACTGCTATTTCGACGAGATGCCACCGGCATTTTAATGACCGATTCCAATGGGAATATCAAGAGGTCAGGTTGGGCTACCTAAATGCAAATCCATATCCATTTCCAAACCCAATGTCCATATGCTACCCATTTTTTCATTGGGTGCCTAAATCCAAACCCGCATCCAAAACCATTTATTGATCAGTTATCCATCACTTATTTAGGAACTATAATTATGGAAGTCAATGGGACAGGTTTGGATTGAGTTTGAGTATATCCATTTCTATACCCATCTGCAAACCTGATATCCACACAAACACAGTTGCTCATTAGCTATCCAAATTCAGTCAATATTAGCAATAAGGACATGGTTTGCTCATAAATGCACTCTTAAGTACGCTAACATAAAAGAGACACAGGTGAAACAATTCTTAATGTGAAAATGCAAAAAGATCACGAAGTTTATTGGTTCATGACAATGAATGCATACAAGGGCACATTCCATTGTAACATAAAACTACTATTGCTATGAGGACTTGGGGTCTTCAGCTTGGGGAAGGAGGGCTAATTCTTAGGGGCTTTGCCCCTATTTTTCTATCTGTTTGATTGACAGAGAATTTGTGGGATGGTCATAGCTCTTAGGTGATCAACTTTTACTATTAAAAAAAAGGCATAGATTACTATATTTAACTGTGTATGTTTATGTGTATACTTAAACAATGTTTATATGTGTATGTATGTCAGGTAAATGGGTAGACAGTGAATGCATACTGTTATCTATACCCAATCAAGTATTAAATTGAAACCTGCAAGGGTTGAATTTTATCAACTCTAGTTGGCTCAGATTGGGTTTGGTTGTGTCAGAGCGAGTTGACATCCCTAACTTCTAAATGTAAGTGCTTTACTTTGATTTGCAATGGGGAAGCAATAACACCTAGCAGGCATTAATGAAAAAGAAGACATCGATTTTTTCAAAGTTGTGTTTTGTAGAACGTAGTGTGGTCGCTATCCTGTGTTTCAGATGCTTGTTCTCCCTTACCATTGTCCATCTCCTAGACAGTGAATGAAAGGGCATTTCCATTGATCACGATAAAATAATGGTCATCATTTAGGCTTGTTACTTTTAATTGACTTGATGTACAACTTTTCTTTCTATGCTTGATTTTTAGGCATTTACTTATGCGTTTTGGTGGTTTGTGTTGTTGCAAGTGCTTCTTGTTGTATGGGAATTAAAAACCCTTTAGGGCATTGTTTGGTTGTGAATACTCCATGTTTTCTTTTCCATTCAGTTCGTATGGAAAAATTAATCATCATTAGTGGAAATGCACGACCTGTTGATATCATTTGCATATTTTTCATTCATTTTTTAGAGGTGGTAAACAATTCTCTCATGGATGTTATTTATGAATCTTCTCAGTTTACATGAATTATGGATACCCCTTATTCTGTACAGGTGAAAACTGTATATGTGGAGGGTCTGCCCTCATCTTGGGATGAAGAGAAAATCAAGGACCTCTGCAAACAATATGGTGAAATAGAGAGAATTGAGTTATCTCGGAAATTTTCCAGGAAGAAGAGGAAAGATTTTGGGTTCATTGCCTTTGCTTCTAGAGAAAGTGCTTTAGCATGTGTTGAAGGAATCAACAATGGCCAAGTTGGAGAAGGGGAAAGCAAGGTAACTTTGTTTCCACTTTTCAAATTTCTGCAAGAATTTTCACATGCATGATTTTTACTTAGATTTTACCTGTATCAGATCAGTGCAAATCTTGCAAAATCTGAGAAAAAGAGACCATTCACAAAGCCAGCCGGTAAAGGTTATGCTAAAAGTGAAGGGGACAATGCAGATGTGGTGGATCAATCTGAGAAAGACAATGGGGTAAATGAGGAAACGGCTTCACCAAATTCTGGAAACACCAAATCCAACAAGCATTTAAAATCTGGTGATAGAGTTGCTGGAAGCAAAAATGTTGCTCAAGGCAATAAGAAGACACCTGATTCTTCAGGAGGCAAAAAACGTAAAGGCAAAAAGTTGGACACTAACTTTGGAGCACAGCCTCAAAAGCGACAGCGCAGAGATAGTGGACTTGGTAATGGAATTTTTTTAACTCACTTTTGTTTCCCATGTAGTTCTAGTTCTCACAACTTGGAAATTATAGGCAATGCACGTGGTAGAACTTCCAGATATACGAGAGCTCCAGCTGGATACCACAGTTCTGATCTGGTAATTGCCTGTTTCATATTTGTGTTTATTTTTGCTATAACTTGTGAGGTTTAACTTTGTCATTTTGCCATTTCCCAGGAGCCTCATGCTGGGTTGCTCCCTGCTGGAGGAAGAGGAAATTTGTATGCATCATGAATGATATAACTAATGCTTTAGAGCTTTTCTTTAGTTGACTAGCTGACTACATTTTTTTGGGTCTATTTCTCAGAACTCCACGATATGATCACCGAAGACACCGCAGTGCTTTTGCAGGTAATGTAGGAGGTATTATCTTTAGTGCTTTGAATGTTTTAGTTAAAAATTTAGATGCAACATATGAGCTTAAAGTGCTTTATCCCAACTTCTTGAAGTGATACATTTATTAGATAAAAAAGTTTAAAGTGCTGATTTTCTGCAGATTCTTTTTTTGAATGAAACGTTTCCAATCCCGAAGAAAACTGGATTGAATGTCTTATTGTTGGATGTGTGGATGAACACAAATACAATACCAGAAGGCTTAATTAGGACTTCCATCGAGCTTTAAAATTCTCTATAGTGGACTATGAAAAGTGAGCTTGACCATGTCCACCATGGTATTATAACTGTAGAAGTTTGTGATAGAGAAGAAGACAAGATGGAGCACACCTTTGTTTGCATTCCCACCGGTCATGGTAGTTTCAGGGTGAAACATGTCTCAAGCTTGTTTTGTAGCTTGAGACTTGTCTTGCATTATCTCATTCTTCCATTTTGCTATGTGTGATATTCTCTGAATCTGTGATAGGATTCAGATAGGCGCTGGGCTTTGACATGCTCCTCCACAAATGGGTTGATAGTCAGTTCGAAGTTAGACATAACATTCCTGGTCCTTGGGGACACTAGGTTTGGACATTGCCTGGTCCAGACACCGTGGTGGGTGCTTCAGGGTTTGGATGTTGGGAGATGCAACCCAACGCCAGCTCAGCGGCCAACATGAGGAACAAGGTGTAAACTACAATCAAAGGCACCCCTCTTCTCCTGGTAAAGGGATTATGCCTGCTGAGGTGATAGCACCATATGAGACATTATTGTAGTGGCACCTGTAATGGCTGGCCTAACAATGCCATCTCGAAGGACTAACCACTTGCCGTGACTTTGGGGCACTGCCGACTGCTGACCCCCTCGCACTATGGACCATTGATGGCTGGATATATAAGGCTGATCAAACTCTCGGGACTTGAGAAGGGGAGCTTCAATTCCATCTCTCAACATTAACTCCTTGCATTCAATATGATCCAAGGTATTGAATTTGTTCCTAAGCATTCAATTCAGGTGAATTTGGCCTTGCGATCCTTTCTTGTAATCTCACCCAAAAAATAGGGAATTGAGAGATCCATCTCTCTCTGAAGACATTGTGCTATTTAGTTAGGGCATGATCTTGGCAATCAATTCTCTTTGCCTTTGGTTTGTTGAACTCGCCTCTGACCCCGTACCAGGCTATGCTGAATCAAGGTCGCATTCTTTTGGTGGTGGGCTACAAGCTGAACTGAGCTGGTGGTTCACACTTGGAGAACCTGTCGCTCTCAATTTGCTATATAGGCCAACATTTTTTTGTGCCTGAATTTCAGAGTTTATTCCAGAGGATTCTTTGACTGCAGCTGCCTTTTTTCTAAGCTCAACATGCCGTTTGTGGTGTTCAACTTGACTTCTATGACAGCTTATACAGGTTGCTATACTTCAAATATCGATGGAAGAACATAGACCATGTAGCTGTGAACATCTGTTGTGATTTCCCCCTTGCTTTCCACTGCTCTTCAAGCATGGGAACTTGTTCCTCACAACATCTTGCCCCTTTGCTACTTTCTTTGCTCCTCACCTATGTCTGGTATCCTTAAGTTTTGCAGGTTCCTTCCTCCTCCAATAAGCAGAAAAAGAGGTCCTCTTTTATTTAGGCTGGAAGGCAAACATCTTAAGGGGTAGTTTTACAAGTGGTGCAGAGTATCTTAAAGCGAAGAGTGGTATGTCTCATAGCAGGCAGAGAGTTTAGGGATGGAAAGAGAATTGTTGCTTTAATTGGCCCTTGTCTCTCTTGCCCTAGAGCCTTGATTATGATAAATGACCACTGCAATAGGTGTGAAACTGCAAGTTTCTTTTTTAATGTAAGGTGCATATATTGGTCAAACATTAAAAACAAATTGCCAACATCAACCTTCAAACCTGTTACTCAGCTAATATATAGTTTTTTGAAGAAATAAAGGAGGGTCACTCGAGATTAGTCATCCTCCAGTTTCATTACTCGCACTTTAAAAGTTACGAGTGTTAGGAGGGCATCCCTTCCTTCACAAAGAAGGTCAATGACTTTTAAAGGCTAAAACCTGACTTGTCACGTTCTCCACATAGACTCTTTCACCTTTAAAAAGGATGCTATTTCTATGCAACCACATAAGATAGATCTGAAATTTTCTTTGCCAAAAGAACTCTAGAAGGTGTCCCATGAAGAGTGACTGATCCAATTAATGTGTGTTGATCTCTAAACTTCCTTCTCAAAAGAGCAGTTAAAAAATAAATGATGACAATCTTCAGGATCTTCATTGCCAAGATAACATATCATGCCTGAAAGAGGGGATATTTTATTAAAGTAAACTTTGGTCGTAACCGTATCTCTTCTCAACATCCAAACAAAATCTTGACCTTTAAAGGGACCCTCACCTTCCAAATGAGCTGGCAATCTCTGAGAAATTGTAGGTCCTGCTGTCCCCTTGTTGTCCTTAACTTCCTATAGGCTGAAGGAACAGTAAAATCATCTTCACTCCATTCCCAGCTGTCTGATTCTGCCACCTCCAATCTGAAATTTGTCAACTCTTGCTGCAAGGACAGGAAATCTTGAAGCCTTTGCTCCAATAAAGCTTGAGGTGATGGTTCCATATCGTTCTGTCCCAGCAAGAAGAAATTTGGCACTCGGCATTAGAAGTTAATTCAAAGAGGCGTGGAAACCGGTCTGCAAGCTTCCCCTCTTGTCCAATCATCCGGCCAAAACCTAAAGGAGATGATGGCATTGCCCACTTTTGCCATAAAGAATTGTTCTACCTCTGAAATGACATGCATCGGTCCCTTCCAGAACTCAGAGGAACCATGCAATGGAATTAATTTATCCTCCCAATTGAGCTTCTGGTCATAGCAAGAATCAAGAAAATCAGAGATAAAATCCCTTTTAGGTCCCATGATTTGTGTGACCCACTTCGCAAGCAAAGCTTTGTTCGTAGTATTCAAATGTAACATCCCTCCTCCACCCATAACTGGCTTGCACACCTCACTCCAAGGAACCAAAGCAATTCCTTTACTGTCCACCGCCACATCCTTCCAAAAGAAACATCTGCAAATACTTTCTAACCTGTTCTCCACCTTCTTTTGCATTAAAAATATTGATGGGAAGAAAAGGGGAATAGCAGAATGTATGCTGTGCAGTAGGACTAGCCTCCCTCCTCAAGATAGCAAGCCTCGACCTCCAGCCCTCCAACCTTCTTTCCAATTGTTAGATAATTGGCATCCAATCCTCAAATTTCAGCTTTCTTTCAGTGAGAGGAAGCCCCAAATATCTTAATGGTAAGTTGTACCAGTGTGTATGGATTATGTCCAATACATGTAATGGATTCTGCTTCTTCCATGCCAAAAGCAAGTGAAGAAATCAGAAAATAGGTCCAACAGCAAGGACACATTTCTAGCCTCCTCAGCCATTCCCTCTACAAAGAAAATTGTATCATCTATGTATTGCAGGATAGGCACCATCGGATCTCCCTCCCTTGGGGTACAACCTGGAGAAAAAGTCACTCTGACAAGCAGCAAAAGTGCAAATGGCCAAAGAATCAACTGTGAAAACAAAAAAGCAAAGGAGCAAGAGGGCAACCCTGCCTAATTCCCCTTTGCGGCTATATCCAACCCCCCTCTGGTCTTCCATTAACTAAAACCACTAAAGAATTTGTGGTAACACATCTTTTCATCCAACCAATCCATCGGTCTGAGAACCCTCTTTTGTGAAGTGCACTCCACAAGAATTGCTAGTCTAAATAATCATAGAATTTTGCAAAATCAACCTTTCACAAAATATCTTTCTTCCCCGACCTCTTCCAATACCAAATAATTTCATTTGCTATGACCACACTATCTATCAAATGCTGTCCTGGAATAAAATCTGCTTGCACTTTGTTAATAGGCTTGTCGACCACTTGTTGAAGTTTATTGCCCAAGACCTTGGCCACAATCAAATAAGTCGCATTAGACAGAAAAATCAGTTTATAATCTTCCATCCATTCAGCTCCATCTTTCAGAATGAGAAAAAGAAGGGATTTGTTCAACCTTTGAAAGCTTGCGTTACCCATCTGAAATTCTCTGATCATGTGCATGATATCTCCTTCAATTGCTCCCCAAAACTCCTTGCGAAAGGGTAAAGGGAATCCATCTAGCCTTGGGGTTCCCTCCACATTTGAGATCCTTTATAGTGCCTCAAACTTCGTCCTTTGTAACTTCTCTATCGAGACAAGCAGCTTGTTCGGCACTCAACCTGGAAGCTCCCCTTCTGCTCCATCTCGATTTTGATGCAAATCTCTTTCTTGTAAAAGCGTGGAATTGTTCATTTAAGGTGCGACCAACCGTCTCTCCATCCTCTCATGTCCTTGCACCACCACTTTATTAATAAAATTCCTTCTTCACTTTTCATTTATGAATGTGTGAGAGAAACATGTTAGCATCCACTTCTTTTAGCCAAAGTTGTCTTACGTGTTATCTCCATTCCACAGCATTATCTTCTTCCTGGACAATATTCTGTTGTCTCCTCTCTGCCAACTCTACGATAGTGAGATCTTGTTGATCCCGCAACTTATCTAATTGCTGAATATGATGCAAACCTCCATTCTTCTCTTATTTCTTTCCTCCTCTTGATTTTTAAGTCAATAAGGAACCCTTTCAAACTTCTTAGCTGATCTGCCAAGTTGACCACTGCCAACTATCTTCTTCCTGGACAATATTCTGCTGTCTCCTCTCTGCCAACTCTACAGTAATGAGATGTTGTTGATCATGCAACTTATCTAATTGCTGAATGTGATGTGAAGCCTCCATTCTTCCTCTTATTTCTTTCCCCCACCTGATTGTTAAAGTCAATAAGGAACCCTTTCAAACCTCTTAGCCGATTTGCCAAGTTGACCATTGCCAACCCTTCACTAGATGAATTTCTACACCAATTCTCAACCATGGTTCTAAAGTTTTGGTTCCAGCAATCAGGAATTTTCAAATTTAAAATGTGTGGAAGGTTGGAGATCCTCATTAGAGCATCAAAGAATGATGTGATCAAAAAATGGTTGGGCTTGACCTTGCACCATAGAAAGAGGAAACTTTTCAATGAAATTAATTGAACAAACATATCGATCCAATTGAGATCTCATTTGCTCCGAAGTTGTACTCCTCAACGTGTAATTACAACCAGCCACCCCCATCTCCTGCAACCCATAATTTGCTATGAAAGCCCGAAACTCTTCGCAACCAATGCCCACACTACCACCTTCAGTCAGCATATCCATCATCTCCAGAGTAGCACTTAAGTCGTCATCAAAGGTAGGAAAATTAGAGAAATAGTCTGCCACCTGTCTCAGGTCATCCCAAAGACCTGCCCTGCCCTCTGGTGAAGCTGACCCATAGACACAAGTGGCAGCAAATTGGAAGTCATCAACCCTTCTCTTCGGGAGAACTCCCTGTATGACATTGCCTGATCATTCATTCACCTTCACAAAACAATCATCCTTCCAAGCCACAAAAATTCTCCCTGACCTTCCAACAGCAAGGATATTTACCATGCCTCAAAAAATGGACCCCCCAGCGACAACCTGATCTCTGGAGCTGCACAATTCCATCATCGTTTCTTGCAACAAAACAACATCCAACTCCCACTCTTGCAGATAATTCTGAAGAATCCTCCTCTTTTCAGCCCTCATCCTCCTTAGATTCCATGCTGAAATCTTCATTGATTTTGATCAACCCCCTTCCCCAATTTTGTATTTCTCAAAAAAGCCTGCACACTCTAGGCTAAGTTAGTTAATCTAAGTTCAAATTTTTTTGATGTTCCCATCACACCGTGCTGCGGCATCAATTCAGTAGAGCCACATTGTTCCTCCTCCATTGTCACACCTCCAGGTCCCAACTTCCGAGAGCTTTTGTGATCCTGCTGCACCTCAGCGCATCACTCATCACTGTTCCGCTCCTGCAAGATCAGTGTTGGTGAAGTAACACGGGCCACTGCTGACCCCATTGCGCCCTGCCCACTTCTGACCCCATTGTGCCCTGCCCCTGGTTCCACTGCTGGCATTGCCCCACTCTTGGGAGGATTCCCACTGCAGCTTCCATCCCAGCGCCTATTGCCTCTCCTATGCACAGCTGTCCCAGCTCCATTGCCCCATTGCCACAAGCCTTTTCCCAAGCCCTAAAATGTCCAGTGCCTCCACTTGTTTCGAAACAAATAGTCGAAGTGGATCTCTTTGTGAAGGTCAGGCGTGCGTCCACCGGTTAGGGAATTATCGGATCCCCACATGGACCCGAATCTGAAACATTCTAAGGATGGGGTGGGGTCCCTATGGGCAGATCTGGTGGGCGATACGATGATATCTCCCGAATCAGGCCTCGCGATTTTAATGGTGCAGGAAGCGGAACTGATCTCCTCTGCCTTCTCTGGATTCGATTTTGCATGTGAATCCACAATCATACTTGCAATCTTTGGCACCATCACGTTGCAACCTTTCACCTTCTCCACTTGACTCAAGATTCTTCACTGACATTCCCCTTCAGTCTCCAAACCTGCCATTGGCAAGCTTCACTGACCTCCATATCCGACGAAGGCAAGAGCGCCACCGACTGAGGTGGCTGAGTGATCAAAACAAAGGCCGAGAAAACGTGCCACCTTAGCACTAGAGACCTCGCTGGTCTTCTCCCTTTCGAAAGTTCGACAAAAGCCACAACAGTGCGAAGGTCAATGGCATTGAATGGCAGGCAAATGCATCTCCTCAACCTTCCAAATGAATTCACAATAGATTCTGCCACATTGACACCCTTCAACCTTAATGGGATGCCTCTAATCTCCAATTTAATTACCTGAGCTTGATGTTGTCGCAACCATTGTTTTAAAAATCACGCCTCGAGGTGATGCGGCCCCAAATAACCTCGAGGTGATAGCCTCGGGGTGCACTCAAGAGGCATGCGCCTCGTCGGAGCCGAGGCGGTCTAAGGCGCTCGAGGCGGTGAGGCGCACTTGAGGCGCCGCCTCAGCTGCCTAGGAGGTCTGAGGTTAGGTCTTAGCTGCTGCTGCGAAAGGAGAGCATCAATGAAAGGAGAGCATTAGCTTCCTGCGAAAAGAGGCTTAGGTTAGGTCTTCAAGCGTTGGTGCTACTGCTGCAGCATCGTCGAAGCTCGAGGAGCAATGCCGCAGTAGTGTCGGAGCTCGCATCGCGCAGTAGCGTCGGAGTTTGAGGAGAAGCGTCGCCGTAGCAACATCGCACAGCAGCGTCGGAGCTCGAGGAGGAGCATCGTCGTAGCAGTGTCGGAGCTTGCATCGCGCAGTAGCTTTGAAGCTCGAGAAGCGTCGCCACAACAGTGTCGGAGCTCGAGGAGCAACATCGCACAACAGCGTCAGAGCTTGAGGAGGAGCATCGCCGCAGCAGCGTCGGAGCTTGAGGAGCAGCATCACATTTTTTAAAACTCATCAGAGTTCGATGAAGGCAAACTGCGCAGTAGCGTTGGTTTATTGTCTGTTAAACCATGTGTTATTTGATTACATTTGTATCGGAGTTACATTAATTTTTTTTTTTTTTTGTTTACTTGATTGTGTTTCATCATTGTCACATATCTTTAGGATGAGTTTTGAGGTGTGCTTTAGGGTTTGAGGGAAAAGTTTGGATCTTAGTAAGGCTTGGTTGTTAGGATTTTGGGTTTTTTAGTGAACTATATGTTGGTCTGGTAATGTTATTATCTAGGTTACAATAAGACTCAGTACCATTGGCACTTGCTTTAAGTAGATGCTCTAAAATGACCTATTTAGGTTATTTGACTTTGATAGTTTTATTTATTTCTTAGGTTTAGGTCGTTTTTCTATATTTTTTATGCAAATCCTGAGGTTTACGTCTCGACCGCCTCGAGGCTTACACCTCGCTTCAATGAAGGCAAACCGCCTCGGTACCGCCTCGTGTTTTTTAAAACCTTGGTCGCAACATGCTTTCACCATTATAGTTTGATACCCATCTCCAGCGCATGACACTTTCCTAGCAAAAAATGGATCTGAAAGCCAGTTTGGAGATATGCTCCTGTGGAGCCACTCAAAAGGAACTTGTCTCCTTCAATCAGCCAGATCCGCAACCGCATGAATCCTACCCCACCCAGAGATTTCAGGTGCGCCTACTTAATATGGTTTGTTGATGCAGACCCCTGAATGACCTACCTGATCAAACAGTTATCAAGCTCTCTTTGCATCCACCCAACCTCCATTGACCAAGGGATCAGCACATCTTCCACCAAAGCCTAACCTGTCTTCTCACTCCTCTGGTCTTCATCTTCCTCTTCCTTCAAAGTCACCCTGACCCTATTTGAGAGGGTCATCTCCTTTGGGCAGAAAGCCCTTAGATGCCCCACACCTTTGCATCCCAAGTGAACAATAGGCTCTTGACACTCCCGAACCATATGCCCTCTCTCAAGACAGCGGAAGCACCTCACCTCCTTCAGAGATTCCCCTTCATGGAGAGAAGGGGGTCGTCCCCATGTTTGCTCCCTTCCTCTCCTCCTCATCACCCCTCCTCCCAATCTGCGTCCGTGACTTAGCAACTATGTGCCCCTAAATAGCTTACTATTTCTCTAATAGAACATCATCTGCCTTTACACTGGTGGAGTCTCTAATTGTTAGCACTGAGACAACACGGCATTTTCATTAGACCATCCAACAAATTAGCCTCAGGGAGTGTCAATGATGAAAGGGAAAGCTTCAAAATGATCCAACCAAGACCTTGAACACGACATCTGAAGAGCTAGCAGGCTGCAACACAAACTCTTGCTCCCTACAAAAAGACAACTCACCTTTATAGCCTAATCAGATCGTGGCATTTTTTTTTGGCCTCCAATGAGACATCAATAGAGCATAGACGGATCATGTTCATGCCATGCTCTGTGCCGAGTACAATCAGTTGGATCATTGTGCACCTTTTCCTCATTGACTTCTAACAGCTTCTTCAAGAGGCTTCCCACACCTTCAGGAGGCACTTCGACTGCAACCTATTGACATACTAAATCCACTAGAGGTTTGCAGTTGGCCACACAACCATGCCCTTTTAGACCATATAATCATGAGGGGGAGGCACCAGTGCATAATCAGGAAGAAGGATAACTTATGTTCCATGGGTCCAGACTTCCCAAGGAGAGCTCATGCTGTACAAAGCCAATAGAAGCACTGCACTATGAATCTCCTCCATTACTATTGGATCAAGAACCCCTAGACCCCTCTTTATTTTTTTGGTTTTGCAACCTCTTTTTCAGCAAGTAGACGAACTCTCTGGTCCCAGGAAGCTTTGCCAACATGGTCTTGATTTTCCCACACATCTTACCAGCGATAAGGTAGAGATCCAACCAAACACAAAGGAGGCTACCTAAAACATGATTGATCAAAATTGCCTTTCCCATCTCCAATAACAACTTCTGCACGCAACATACCATGTAAGCTTCAGGCTTGTTTAGAAGTGGCTGGAATGAAGTGGTTGAATTCCTCCTTGAAAAGAAGAAATTGGAGTCCCATGGTAAGTTGAATGGAAAGTGCCTTGAGGCATGCTTAACATCCTTGGTATGCCATGTTATCTAGCAGCCATCGAGAAGAAGCTTATGCTCCTGGAATCATTTGACACAAGCTCTAAAATAGTGAACAACACAAGATGTCATGTACATCTCCAGATGAGAGAACCCTAGCCCTAGCAAAAATCATCATATCATTTGCAAACAAAAAAGTGGGCGAAGTCCTACCTCTATCAATACCATGCCGTGACAAATCTTCCAACTTTCTTTTGTGACTCAATTGGCTCAGAGGGTGCCTCCATCACCACCAACTGGGGGAGGGCAGGGCGTGGGGCTGCTGCTGGGGATGGGGATCCTCTTGATTTGACCTTGAGGAAAGATCTAATAAACCTGACTAGAACTTGTCGAGGTGAATCTCATAGACGAGATGTATTCCCTCAACCAATATACCCACCTCAGGAAAGACTCCATGTTGACAGAATTGTAGGCCTTCGAAATATTAAACTTTAGGCAAATGTTTGCAACTCCTAATTTTTTATTATACCCTCTATGAAATTCTTTTCTTTCCAAAGAAATGTTGGACAAGGATTCACCATGAAAAAAATGCTCATGTGCTTGATTAATGAGGGGTTTGAACAACCTAACTAGGTGGTTAGGTAGGATTTTAAAGAGAATCTTATAGAGGGCATTGCAACACAAAATCAGCCTTAAATCACTTGATGCTAAGCATAGCCTTCAACTCTTTCTTGCCCTAACCAGATTGTAACTTGAGTTCTCCGCGCGTGCCCCCCCAAGGAAGGCATTGTAGTTCCAGTGGCTCTTCACTAATCTTTTCTCAGATAATACATGCGAACTGCAGTACTGGTTCATTGCTTATTCAATAGTGCCCTACACCTCAATTTCAAACTCACGGCAATGAATACAAATTGGGATTAAAAAATGTGGAGGATGGATGAGACTGGAACCTTGTTGCTTGCTTTTTCCCAGGGCGGAGGCAAGGAAGTCTTAGACCCTGGACAGACTCAAATCTGCTTCTGGAGGTCCCACACCTGAGAGGGGGGAAAGGTATAATTTGCCTCATTAATTGATCTTTCCCTTGCTAAGAAATAGATTTCTGGTGTGTAACTCCGTTAAATCCATTTGGGCCTGGTGCTCTTCCCTCTTCAATGCTTCAAACAACCCCGTTGACCTCATCAGTAGATGGAAAATATGCCAGCATAATCCTATTCTCATCATGAACTTCTTCCCGAAACTCCTGATTTTTCTGCGGATATTCATGGTGATCTACCAAATCAGGATATTGCCTCCCTAGGAATATGCCCTTGGACATCCACCACCTTACCATTCTAATCTCACAGAGTCAATAGGATTTACATTAGCTTGCACCTTGCCTAGGTAAAGAAACAGGTATTGGCATCATCCGATCTCACTAGATCCTACTTTTCTTCCTTTTTGTTTGTAGCAAATGATCTCCCATCTAAGATCCTCCTCTTTCTTGATCGAGGTTTAATGAAAGGGTCCACCAGATTAGATGCCACTGCTGTGATCTCACCATGCACCTCAGAGTGCCTTTGGCTTGGACCACTCCAACATCGACGTGGGTGGTATGGAAAAGTATCAGGTACATAGATCTGAAGGTAGTTGAGAGAGTACGAGAGAAGCGGAGCAAAGTGGAGTGAGGGTACAAATTTCAGTGAAGCAGACTGAGTGAAGTCAAGCCCATCTCATTTGAAGCACAATAGAGTGAAATGAAGCAGCAAGAGGCTCATCTTCATCCTCTATGGCCATAGAATAGACTCGCACTGTGCAGAGGAGCAAGTTTGATCTCGTCTTCACCCTCTACGTCCATATGTTCGCAGGGTAACATATAGAAGAATTGTTTTGGGAGGTGATCCAGTCACACCTTCCAGTCGTACAGCTACCTTGTTACAGCTGCACTCCAATCAGTAGCCTTGCCTTCAGTGTTCTCCTCCTTGCATTTAAGTTAAGGACTTTGGATGTGGCCAGCTTTAACTGAACAAAAGAACAAAGGGCTATCTGACTATTCCTTGCATGTTTGTTGACTTGCCTGAAGTTCAAAACCTATAGTGTTTCTTTCTATTGTGCATTTCCCTCAAGTGGATCAAAATAGCCCCATGATCACTCCCTCTAAATCCACATATTTGCTCTTGTATGCTGTAAACAGATCAAACCATGTAGTTTTTGTACCTGTTATTGTCATTGTTCCATGTTGATTTAGAGAAGGTGAGGGTTTTTTTCAGTTAGTTGACCTGGTTGTTCCATTCAAGGGTTTATAGGAGATGGATGCTTTTGTTTGTTGTCAACTCTTCATTCCATGGTGCTTCTAATGGAGCACTCATGTTCTTCGGCATGATTTCGCAAGGTGGTTTGGCAAGTGGGTGATGGAATGTTTGGTGGGCTGTACTTTGCCACTTTGTGGAATTTCTTTTGACTGAGCAATAAGACTGTAATGGAGTTTTTTGGTGGCACTTTGTTCTTTGTAGAACCAGCATAATATGACTACATATCCTAAACGGTTAGCTTTGTGTTGATAGTGCATAGACGCTGTTACTTTTAAGGACTTTTGGTCTGTATACTGCTGAAATATTTTAGTGATGATATCATTTGACTGCTTTCGATCACCCCCAGCTATCCCACCCACCTTTCAAAGAAAAAGACATCAAACCAAGTGGCTGAGCTGAAAGAGAAGTTTCTTTTTCTTGGTGTGTGTTGGTTGGGGAGGGGGGGTGTGGCGTTGTTGTGTGGAGGGTAGGTAGGGATGGGTAATCAGGGGGAAAGTGACTGATTGAGAGAGACAGGAGATTGGAGAAAGAAGGGAATATTTTGCTTGGAATTTCATTTACTCCGTTAATTATTCTTTTATTTTATGGGTTTTTTTTACAAAAATGTCATTGAGATTTTTCATATTACATAAATGTCATTAGGAACCTCATTGTTTGTTGCTAGAAGCAACATACTTGTTGTGACATACCTAAAGAACTTTTAGCATTCAGCTAATGTGAGATTAGACATGTGAGAAATGTAATTGAGGGCAAAAAGCTGGTGAAAGCTCTTCCTTGAGGGTGTTATGAGTTTATCAAGGTGTTTCGGTTTCATGAAGGGAAAAGTAGAGGTGAGTGGTGGAGTTAGAGAGATTTAAGAGAGGTGTGAGGATGGCGATGAGCAACGCAATTGCATTTTGTAGATATTTATGATACATTTAGGGGCAAGGATGACCATGGTGTAAGGTTTTGGGTTGAAAATTAGCTGGTTGTCTTGGTTCAATTTAATTTGAGTAGCATTTTTACAAAGGCATTCAACTTTGTAATGACATTATATAAAGATTATAATGACAATTATGTAATATCAAATTTTTATAATGACAAAAAAATCCTTGATCTTATTCCTTTTTTTTAGATAAGAGAAAAATATATAAAAGAAAAAACACTTTTCTAATAGATAAGTTTCTAATTTAAAATAGCACCTAAATTCTTTAAGAAAAAAATATAATAAGTAAAATAATATGTGAACATTTCTGTTGCATCCCTAGAATAGAGAGCAATTGTGTTGCATTCGACATTCAGCTGCACCCCCTGTGGCGTTTGGTAGTTTACTAGATGGTGTGAATTGATGTTGTATCCATTTCTACTACTAGCATCTTAAGTTGTTTGACTGTTTTAAATGTATACGTATATCTTCATTTCCTCTCATCTAGAATAGATTTTGGTATGCAAAACAATATCAAACAATATCGGTTGTACATGCGAGCGATACATGTGGGAAATATAGCGCTCTTTTCCATGACAACTGTCGCTTGATAGTGTGGGTTCCTTGTTACCATGAAGTTCTGATTTTGGTTATAGACTGACTTTTCTCCAGACTAGAAAAATCATTTTGGCGAGAAGATGGGTGTCGGACCATGGTATGCCTCTTTGACATTTTTGAGACATCTTGCCATTGTTTACCTTGACCCTCGTTTGGCCATACATGCTGTTAAAGATGTTTCACTTGGTTGTATGTTGGCATATGGGAAAAATGGGTTTGATCTTTATCGGTGAATTAGGAGACCAAATACCTGAAACTAAAATGCGGTGTTATAAACGAGGTTAAAAATAACTGGCTTGTTTTTTTTGCAATCTTTTAATATTTTAAATTTATGTTTTGCATTTTTTTCAAACCAACAATTCTATTTTCCTCTTTCTTTTCCACAGGACCTACTGCGGAATATCGCTATCCTGGTTATGCACACTATCCTGGATATCAGGTTTATTGTGATTTCTGACTCTTTCTTCTGTCTCTCCCTTTTTTCATACTTTAGTTGCCCATTCCACCTCTTCTACCATATTAGTGCAAATGTGAAATGTTCTACGCTCATGACAGGTTTTCATGGTTGTCACCCTTTTCTCTTCATTATTTTGTATCTTTAGGGTTTGCAGTTGTTTAGAGTATATATATATTAGCCTAAGCACATATATAAATAAATAGTTGAATTGAAGACCTACTTGCAACGTGCCCTGAAGTATCCTCTTCTGTTCCAGGCACATCCATATGCTGGTGGCGCACAATATCCGTCTAGAAGGGCGTTTTACTGAGATTGCCAGAGTTGTCACTCCTAGAGATGCAGCGGCCAAGGTGGAAAAATTTATTCAAACCATGAATTCTCGCAACTTCCTTTGCAGTGGAGCCCTTTTCTTTTTGGTAACCTCTAGAGATGTGCATGTTCTTGACTTTCAGGATATGCATGTTAAGAAGGCAAGTATTTATCAGCACAACAAGCATTGTGATGGATGATGCTTATTTTTGCCACTGTTCTATTTGGGATGAATTCTCGTTCTTTACTTTGGGGCTCAACTGTTTGACTGTTTTTAACTCTAGTTTAGCTTTTCTGACAGAGTGAGTAACTAAGGTGGTTGTACTTTTAATTACAAGTTTCTGCAGAGGCAGTAGATTATTACAGCAAATGGAGAATATGCTTGGTTCATGGATGCCAACAAGGATTTCCTTGTTGGAGAGAACATTGAGGAGCTTTAATGTCGATCAACGTTCGGTTTATTTCGTTGTATCTCTGACTTAAGGTTTTGTATGTACTTTTCATGTAGACAAATTACACAACTTTTATTTTCTATATTTTATGGCATTGCGCTCAAACAGGTTGGTCAAGGTGGATTTGACATTAGTAGTAAAATCACCAAAGATCACAGTTCTTTTATCACAATACAACCTCCTCTACCCCATGTAACGGTCTGTTGCTCAAATTTCTTGAAAAGGATAAGCACTGAACTCAAATCTTGTATTTGTCATAGCATTTCTTTTTCCGCAAATTTTGATTTCCATCTGTTAACCTTTCTGTTGAGTATGTAATTATTTTATTACATTGAGCTTGAGGACTTAAACGAGGACATGTAGATCACATCAGATAGGGGTAATTGGGTAAACGGGGCAATACACCTATGAAGTGTAAAAATCTTTTGAACGAAACAGTGAAAATACCCCAAATCCGCACTCTGTCCGTGACCATGATCCGTGGAGCATAGCTTCAAAATGCGATGCACGATTGGTGACCTTTTACGACTTTAACGGCTATCGCTAAGAAGAAAAGCCTTGTAAATAGGAAAAATAGCATCCTCAAAAAGTCCCAAGAAGTTGCCCTATAACTCAGCATCCTTTCGTACTTGCAACGATGACAATCAAGCCTTTTCCCTCTCTATGCTTGGGCTCAAGCAATTAAGTAACGGCTAACACGAAGGTACCATCAAGCCCACAACCAAAACCCACCACTGTTAATGAACCAAAGGTTATAAGCAGCATCTACAAGAAATTCTCAACACCCAATTTTTTAACGCTTTTAGGCGTAAGTAACGGTAGTAAATAAATGGTAAATATCCTCTTGAATCTTACAACATGAGGGGCATTATTAATCAGCTGCCACATGAACAATCTGAACCATGGGGTAAGACATTTAGTACTCCAAATGACCATACTCCGTTGTATGATCCTCGTTAAACTATGCAAGTGGCTTTTTGTTCGTATACAAGCAGACCATGAAAAAAGGGCCCCTTGGACGAGGGCAGCGGACTAAATCCTACTCCAAATCTATGGTTAATTGCAATTGTAATAATTTTTTTGCCTTTGTAGAAGATAGAAACAAAACCGTTAAAAAAGTCCATCCTCCAACCACCTTCATTGCTGAGAGGCTCTTCTACCATGTTAGCAAAGATTCTAACATTTTCTTGGGGATCGCGAAGGACCCCTCTTCCTTCCACAGCTAACCTTTAGTTGCCATTAGATGAGTAATAAAAATATGCAATTGAAAGGAGTGGTTTCTGAGAAATGTCATTCCACATCTCCACTTACTATATATTTAATTACGTGTTACATTTAATCCCTACTCAGCCCCATTCCAACAAAAATAATAATAGAAAACAATCTAATTTTAAATATAAAATAAACAAACAACAGCTTTTTTCTACTTGAATCAAATGAAATCATATGTTGCATCAAACCCCACCACTTATTTCACAGTTAGATGATCTAGGCACAATCTATAATTCAACTCTTCCTACAATTTATCCTAGACTAGAAATCAAACTGTATTAAAATGCAATCTTAGAATATTGCGGAAGAGGAAGTTTTTCATTTCCAACAAAGCCTTCAGCAACTTTGTAGAAGGTCCACCAAGTCGTGCTTCTCAATAATTGGTCTGCTTGTAATATTTAGACTTTGGGGTTTCAGCCAATAGTCCTTCCTGGTTATCAAGGATCCTCCAAATTTGTGTACAAGTGAATGCCAAGTGCTCCTTCTCTATAATTCTTACACCTATGCTTGCAAATTTTTTTGATAAGACGATAGCTTTCCAAGCATTAATAAATAAATAAATAAATAAATGCACATCGTGATATTCAAAACCCTGCCGAAAGTTCTGCTCAATCTAACATGTTCTCTTTGGGATAATTGATCTTGACGTGTAATGCATTGGAATGACGGTCAATGAAGAGGAGATGAGGAATCTCTTGGTTGGAGAGAATTTAACTTTTCTAACTTGAAAATCTTGACTTCTACATTTCTCAATAAAATCATTTTTGGTTCCTTCCATCTTAAAGAAATTACCTCAAGTTTTTTTTCTTGATAGCAATCTTCACCTACTAGAACAATTTTTTAAGAGAGAAGTTGCTAGAGTTATGTGCTTTTGGTGAGCTATTTGATTATATAATTAGTACAAGAATTAGATGTGTCATTTCAATTCATCTAAATAAATGAATTTAGATTACAAATATGTTTTATTGATTCTATTTGTGCTTTTATGATTACCCACAAAAAGGCTTAGATTAGATGAATGGGGATTGTGCTTCAACTATTCGAAACAATTTTGGATAGTGATGCTATAAATTAGTATATGATTATTATCGTTAACTCATTATCTTAATCATAGTTCCTAGTCTCGAAAAAGATGGCAAATTTTCAGGTTATTCATATGGGATTGACACTTGAATGAATTTTTGATGTAAAGAATTCATAGTGAATGGATATTTTTGAGTCACTTCCATGCAATTCTCATGATAGCCAATCATGAGGGTATAACTCCCTTACTCATGTGATTAGAAATCATTTCCATGGTTTTAGATCTCTTCTCCAAAAAGGAGAAGAATAAAATCTGAACTTGGATAAATGTCTAAACATCAACAAGAAATGGGTTAGAAATGGATAGAGTTGGTCAGAAATGGAAGTAGAGCTGTAGAAACCCTAGGCTGTGAGTAAAACCCTAACCATAATCCTACTATGGCCCATTTGCAAGGAATGTTTCATCCATGCTCAAGAGGAGGAGAAGCAAGAATTTAGGTCATCAGAACTCAAATTGAGACAAGAAGAATCCAATCTGCCCATAAAAACCTTAGCCCTAATCCCAGTCAGAACCTACTTAATTTAGCCTATACCTAAAATCCCAATCCTATTCCCTAATCTTAAACCCTAACCTGCTATATTGAGCTCCCTAAACCATAATCTTAACCTTAGATCTCATCCCAAATCTATTCCTAAAAATTTAGCTCACATTTCTAGTGACACTACCTTAATCCTATTCTTAATCCTATCTTCTAGAAGCCTCTACCTTATCCATTTGCCACAATATTTCCTACACCAAAAAAGGCAAAAAATATTCTTTGGAATCATCTAATTGAATGTGAAAATCAATCAATTTAATTAGGCTTCAATTACATCCCATGATTTCATCCATTCAAGATCCTAATCCTAAAATTTGTGACATCTTGACACACCTTTAATATTTTAACCATAACTCTTTCATTTTTAATTCAAATTGAGTGATTGAAGTTGCATTTAAAAATTGATTTCAAGGGCTACAACTTTCTTTTTATGTGCAATTTAAAATTCGAAACATACAGAGGTCAAAAATTAAAGACAATTCAGGGAAACTCTAAAAGGCTATTGCAACACTCTTTATAAATACCCCCTTCCTCAACTTCCAACACCCAAGGCCATCCACTTCCCTCTTCCCAAACCCTTGGATGTCCTCCCTCTCTACTTCCATCTCCATCTTCCACACCAACAGAAAGAGGAACATCTACTTGCAAGGCGGAACAACTTCCTGGAGGAGAACTTACGAGAAGATTTGCGGGACGTGAAGTGTCATGAGGAGATTTCGTAGTCTCACATCACCACCATGTGGAGAGCCACCATCATCATCTTGAGGGTTCAAGGGTTGTACTTATTCTTCTTTCTCTTATTCTTGTGAAACTCTTGATTTACACTTCAATGAATATCTTTATTTCTTTTGAGATGATCTACTTTACTTTCCTATCCACAAGTGGCTAATTTCGTTTCGCGTGCAGATGAGGGGATAGAATTGACATGTTTTACCTGTAGATGGGTTTTATGGCTCTTGTATGATTGTTAGAAAATTGAGTTGTTTTATGTGAGCGTAGATTCATATAAGATAGTGCAAGCCTAGGATCTTGGATTCGAGTTGGGTTATAGCGGGTTTACGTGGGATGAGACAAGCCTAAGGGGGACCAATCATTAGTAATTAAATTTTCTAATTATCTTTTCCAAGTTGATTCTATTTCCCGAAACCCGCTACAAAGTTTTGCATTTATTGATTTTCATTTTGCATATTTCCAATTTTTTTCATTTGCATAGATTCTGATTTTTGTCTTATAAAAATTCTGTAATAGATTCTAGAAGTCCAAAATTTGTGAAATTTTGTCTAGAGTTAGGTCTTAAAGTAAGGAAGAACTGTACCAAATTTCATAGCCTAATTTATTATAGAAGATAAGGATAGAATTCATGCATTGATTAGGGGTTGCACTGAAAACAGAACCTGAAAATTATGAATTGTCAGATTTTTTATGAATTACTTACAACTTCGATTTGCGTGAAATCAATGGTTAAATCTTCCTTACTGAGTCTAGTTTCAGAAATAAATTCTTCATATTTTTTTGGGATCTTTAGGTCTAGGTTCGTGTCTACACAATCACGAGGGGTCAGAACAATCCTTTTGACCTGCTTTCTTTAGAAAATCTCCAAAAAATTAGAAAATATCTTCAAAAATACCAAAAATATTATGAACTTGTCTAAATCATAATAGAACACAACCATACAATCTTCCCAAGGATTTGACCGAACTCACATTATACGCAAATAATTAAGTCAATGTTTTAATTGTGGTGTGCTACTTTTTCGATTTGAGCTCGACGAACACTAATCATTGCTTATGCAAAGGGTAGACTACTATACCCGGGTAAGCTGATCTAAATTTGTAGATACAAGGCGACGTGGTGTTTGCAACTATCAGTATAAGCCAGGTGATGATAAGCTTGCAATTATCATCCAAAGAAAGGTGTTAATATGCCTAAGTACTCATGCCTGTGAAGGCATAAATTCCCATGTATGCATTTTCCCCATTTTGAGCAACCATCCACTTGCTTAATACAGAGAGGTTGCTTTCTGGGGGCATTAACATAAAAAAAGGCTAATTCCAAAAATACTCTCGTAGTTAGCATGACTAACTAAAGAAAGTGGGGGCAATTGATGGAGGGAAATTACCCCTTTGAGCCTAACCTACGGAGGCCCATAAAGGCCCAAAGAACAAGTCCTTAAATAGAATGCTAAGTGGATAAACGTTAGACTACTACTGATTTGCCTGCATAACTTAAATAGACAAACTTAATGCCCAGCTACATCAGTCAGGTTCCCAAAATTGATTGACTAACAAAGTGATTAGACGTTTGCATCAGCAAATATCCTTCGACAAACAATTGGGCTCATTTGTAGATTCTACCCTCGATCACCAGTGAAGTCAGGCAGCATGGGTAAGATGCACAACATGTGCATAACGTCCCCGCCTGTTACAAAATTGGTGCAATCCTGCAGTTCTTGGGATTCATGGATTGATTGACAATTATTACGACCACTTAGGCATGTAAAAAAGAGGATCCACGGCTCCCGCTCGGGCGCATGTGACTAGGAGAGGAGTGGAGAGAACAATATTTTTGTCCTTTGTATCTAATCTCTGTTGATTACTTAGTGCATATTTCGAGGCTTTCCACTCCCTTTGTAGATGTACACCGTCACATAGGTGGAATTATGTTACCAATTCTTATGTCTTATTCTTGTCAGATTGCTTGTTTAAACTTTAGTCTGAACAGACCCTTTCTCTACTTATGAACTTGGTAGGACATAGAAAAGAGGGCTCCGATCAAATGGAATGGGAGAAATTGAGAGAAAAAATGAGAAAGATGACACGAGAAAAATTAATGAATGGGGTGATGTTGGTAATTGTAATGACCTGTTACATCTTTAGCCATTTAAGACGTCTGGAGTTTCAGTCAGATGTCTGTTCATATGTCTAGACATGTGCCCAGACGTTTGAAAGTGAGTTTTTCGTGCTACGTGGTGCGCTCTGCGAGCGAGTGGCGCGCAGAGACCGTCTCTCTCTCCTTCACCCCTTACTCGAACCATAACACCTCTCCTATATATACGCCCCTCCCTTCTCCTCTCCACTCCTCACACCACAAGCCATCGCCACCTCCACCTTCTCCTATGACAGCCATGTTCCCCTCAGCCTCTGCTGTAGCTGTGGCAAGGAAGGAGAGCCACCAACGAGGGGAGAGCGGGGAGGAGTAAGAGCGAGAGAGTGCGAGGGAGTGAGAGAGAGGGAGGAGGAAGACGACCGCAGGAGCTCGGTGGAGCTCAAGGAGGAGCTCATAGGAGAGAGGAGGACGTCGATGAGGAGCTACTCAAGCTCCTACAACAACTGGAGCTGCCACTGCGGGCGAAGGGTGAGCGGAGCAAGCGGCGTGAAGAAGTTCTGATACTGGAAGCTTCTAGAATCAGACGTCTAGAGGAAAGAGGACGACTGGCAAGGCACCAGGACATCCGGAGCTGAGGCCGGACGTTTGAAAGCACGTATCACGCAAGGTACGTACGTTCCTATGCTGATTTCCGCCATGCAGAAGATCTCAGCGCAGGAGTTGTTGGGCTAAAGCCGTGCTTGTATTTTCGTATGTAGGGTAGGCTTTGGGAATGCACGTGGTGTGCTTTCCCAAGCACTTTTGAATGTCTGATCACTTTGCCAGACGTCTGGAGGTGCTTCTAGATGACCGGAGACCTTGTCCGATGTCTGGAGCTGCCCCTAGACGGTCATAGAGGGAGTTTGGACGTCTGATCAGCCGCAGGGAACACAAGGTGAGTTTTGACGTCTTTTAAGACGTCTGTGATTACTCCCAGACGTCTGATTTTGATCAGTAACCGCATTTTTGGACTGTTTAAGGCCCAAACAGAATTAGATTTCCGCAAATGAAGTACCATTGTTTTCCACTTGAGTTCTACTACGTATTCGTATTGAGTATCTACTGTTTTGAGCTTGTCTAATATACATTGGTCGCTGATATAGGTTACCAGCTAGTGGCATGTTCGGGGCCTGCGGAGACGACAAGATCTGCGGCACAGGCTCCCATTCCTCCCGTGATACCTGGTAGAGTGGTTTAACTCAGTTAATATTTAAATAAGAATGTACTTAGTTGGAATAGTTGGATTGAACTCTAGGATATGGAATGAACCCTAGGGTAGAAATGAATGAGCCTATTTGAGCTGTACTATTTACTTGAATGCATGATTAAGATAAATTACTAGCAAATGCCTTTAATATAATTATGAGATGCATGTTAAAATACGAGCTGCCTGAATGTAATTGAGAAATTGCCGGTGAAACCCCAAGTTACATGTTATTGAGAATTGAATTATGAAAACACGAGTGGCGTGCGATCGTGCGTGTGTGTTAAGATGTGTCGTTATAGTCGCACTTGTAACGCTGGTTTTAAAGTAAAGAAACGGAGGTGAGTCCGAGTGTCGGTCTCAGGGAGGCGTGAAAATCGGATTTTACTTATCACTTGTCACGGAAATCGCGGAGTTTTGCTTGCGAAAGGTGTGGTTGAAAAGCGAGAGAGAGAGAGAGAGAGAGAGAGAGAGAGAGAGAGAGAGAGAGAGAGAGAGAGAGAGAGAGAGAGAGAGAGAGAGAGAGAGAGAGATTAGGGTTGTGCGGTGAGCGGGGGCCATGTGGCGCAATGAGGCCGTTGATCATCAGATCAACGGTCAGAACTTCTTGGGCCCATTGTGGGAGCTCCGGATGTCGGATTTGGCTGATTTTGAGTCCGTTGGACTCTGTTCGTCGTTCTGAATCATCCGTGCGGTTCGATTGCTCATTTGAAGCTTGCTTTGACAAGTGCTTACACAAACGGCCATTAATATAGTTTTATAAGCAATCTTGGTATATGATGCATGCAATGCTCCCATTCTACTTATGCTGTGCCTTTTATTCTTAAGATGGGCCATATTTAACAGAATTATCACCCCCATATGCAGTGCTATCATACCCCCATGCTTACTCCTTGCTAGTCCCTAGCAAGGTTTACTCTAGCCTTTATTTTCTTTCAAAATTTAAGAAGTAATTGCTTAGACTCTTCGTCACTTGTCAATAGGAGGAAATATACTAAGATCTTAATTTACAAAGACTAAGCAGCGCCCAGTTGTCTGCCAAAATATGAATCGCCCGAATCCTTGATTTAATGTATATAACTATACATATGTATATGTATATATATATTTTTAGAATTTTTTCGAAATCCAGCGTGGGTTGGTAACTTTTTACGACTATCCAACCCACCCAAAACTCGGTCAAAACCCTAATTGTTAAGCATCTTGGTGTGGAGATTGTGATAGACTCACTCAACGGTAATTTAGATAGACTTCGGGTTTCTACGCCCCTAGGTGACCGGAAGAGGAAATATATTTGCCCGAAGGTGTATTTGTTCTATCGGTAGCTTTCTCCCTACGTTTGTTTTAATTGGGGTCAACACAAGAATTTTTCCAGTGTATATCTCCCCGGCTTGTACTACTTCCCCGCTTCTTCCTTAAGTGTTTTGGTTCTTTTTGTACAATTATTGAGCTAGGCTCTGGACAACCGACCAATGGGATGCTACCCATGATCATTTGCCAGCCATACTCGTGCGGTGAAGTGTGGTTTATTTTCTTTTCTTCTCTCCCTATTTTTTTTTTTGTAGGTGGCTTCCCTGATTTCAAATGTACCTAGAGGCAATGAAGAAGAAATGGTCCCGTGGCTAGGTTCTGGACAACTTGCCAATGGGTTGTTATCCATGACAACTTGCCAGCCATACCACCCTAGAGAGTTCATTAGCTATCCAATTTCTGTCAAAATCTCCGAGGAGTGAGTCTGTGCAAAAATGTGAGTAGATGCTTAGACTCAAAGTTTTTCTATGTTAGAGAGTGAGTTGATAAGTCGTATACTTATCACCTTATTTAGTAAGTGGATTAGAATAGCTTAAGGTTATAAGGATTCGAAGCTAAATCCCTATTTTAAATCCCTATTTTAACGGACACCAGGGTTGATTAAGCCTGAAGGCCTGAAAAGTCTAAGTGTTTAAGTTCTTTTTGTATTATTTCCTACTATTGATAAGTTTTTAATGCCTAAGTTTCTTCCTAAATTCAATTTCTTTTTATTCAGACTGATTAAATGAGCTCAGGATTGTGCAATTTACCACCCCCCCATGCTTAAGTTGGACAATGTCCTCATTAGAAAATACATGGATGCATAGGAGTTCAAAAAGATAGTACCTGAGTGACGTAAAATACCAGATCAGTCTGAATCCTCTGGGTTGCCTCTTAGGAAGCGCTGAGTTTAAGGCCTTCAGCTGGGCGGTGCTTCGTGTCATCCCTCAATGAGGGTGACACTCTCCTTTGGGGGAACCTGGGCTAGGAAGTGCTTCAATCTTTGACCATTAATTGTAAAAGTGTGCCCAGTGTTAGGATCAACGATTTCAACCGCCCCATTAGAGTAAGGCTTAACCACCCGAAATGGTCCTGTCTATTTGGACCTGAGTTTCCCTGGGAAGAGTTGTAGGCGGGCATCAAACATTCAGACTTTCTGGTTGGGCTCAAAGGTTTTTCTATCAATGAGTCGATCGTGGACGGCTTTCATTTTCTCCTTATACAGTCGACTACTTTCAAAAGCGTCCCGACGAATTTCTTCGAGCTTAGATAATTGGAGCGTCCTCTATGCCCTGGCTAACTGAGAATCCATGTTACATTGCTTGACAGGCCAATAAGCCCGATGTTCCAATTCGACAGGAAGATGGCAGGCTTTGCCAAAGACCAGACGATAAGGCAACATGCCTATCGGGGTCTTGAAAGCAGTCCTGTATGCCCATAGGGCATCGTCTAGTCGTGTGGACCAGTCTTTCCTATCAGGCCTCATAGTCTTCTGTAAAATGTTCTTGATTTGTCTATTTGATACCTCAGTCTGCCCATTTGTTTGCGGATGAGACGGGGTAGCAATGCGGTGGTTCACCCCGTATTTTCTAAGTAGGGCATGAAATTGGGAATGGATAAAATGGCTTCCACCATCACTGATCATGGCCTTGGGTATTCCAAACTGGGAAAAGATGTTCTGCTTAACAAAGTCCATGACAATCCTATGATCGCATCGGCGGGTGGCGACGGCTTCAATCCATTTAGAAACATAGTCTACTGAGACTAGGATGTACTCGAAGCCGTTGGATGGTGGAAAGGGGCCCATAAAATCGATACCCCAAACGTCAAAGATTTCGACAATCAAAATGGGATGGAGGGGCATCATATCTTTCTTGGTCATGGTCCCCAGCGTTTGGCAACGTGAGCAAGTCTTGGAAAAGTTGTGTGCATCCTTAAATATGGACGGCCAGTAAAATCTAGACTGCAGAACCTTTGCAACCGTTTTCTTTCCAGAGAAGTGACCACCACAAGCCTGGTCATGACAGAAGGAAAGCACACTCTGGACTTCGTTCTCGGGGATACACCAACTGATGATCTGGTCGACACAGAGGCGAAATAGCATGGGATCATCCTAGAAATAGTGCTTGGCCTCAGCCAAGAACCTGTCCCGTTGCTGTCTGGACCAGCTGTGCGGGGTTTGTCCTGCAACTAGGTAGTTGACATAGTCAGCATACCACGACAGTCTCTTATCTTGCACAGCCAGAATGTGTTCATCGAGGAAGGTGTCAGATAGAGGTAGGGAGGGTCCAATGTGGTTTGGATGAAGTCTAAACAAGTGGTCAGCCACCACATTCTTCGATCCGGCCTTGTCACGGATTTCCAGGTCAAATTCCTGCAAAAGCAGGATCCATCTGATGAGCCTGGGCTTTGCGTCCTTCTTGGCCAACAGGTGTTGGATGGCTGAATGGTCAGTGTAAATAGTCACGTGGGATCCCAGCAAGTACGATCGAAACTTTTCAAGTCCAAAGACTATAGCGAGCAACTCTTTCTCTATGACCGTGTAATTTCGTTGGGCCTCGTCCAACGTTTTGCTCGCGTAGTAGATCACCACGGGCTTCTTGTCTTGCCTTTGTCCCAGGACAGCGCCTATGGAAAGATCTGATTCATCACACATAATTTCAAAGTCCTGGGACCAGTCCGGGGGCAGAAGTACAAGTGCTGTGGAGACTAAGTCCTGGAGGGTGTGATAAGCCTAGATGCAATCAGAAGACATGTGGAATATGGCGTCGTTGGCTAGAAGGTCGATCAAGGGTTTGGAAAGCTTGGAAAAGTCTTTAATGAACCTTCGGTAGAAGCCAACATGTCCTAGGAATAAGTGAATCTGTCGGACCGAGCTAGGTGGAGGAAGTTTTGGAAATCAAATCAACCTTAGCCTGATCTACCTCGATGCCCCTATGCGATACAATGTGACCGAGGACAATTCTTTCTTGAACCATAAAATGGCTCTTTTCCCAACTTAACACCAGATTAACCTCGAGACATCGTTTCAAGATTTTCTCCAAGTTGCTCAGACAATGGTCAAATGAATTCCCGAATACGGAGAAATCATCCATAAAGACCTCTAAGTATTCACCCACCATTTCTGAAAAAATGGCTAGCATGTAACGCTGGAAGGTAGCAGGTGCGTTGCATAACCCTAACGGCATTCGATGGAATGCAAACGTGCCGTACAGACAAGTGAATGTGGTCTTTTCTTGATCCTCTGGAGCAATTACGACTTGGTTATATCCTGAATATCCATCCAGGAAGTAAAAATACTTCTGCCCTATCAATCTTTCAAGGATTTGGTCAATGAATGGCAAGGGAAAATGATCCTTCTTAGTGGCTTCATTGAGCTTCCTATAATTGATGCACACCCCCCATGCGGTGGTGGTGCAGGTGGGGATGGATTTGCCATGATCATTGGTGACAACGGTGAGCCCAGCTTTCTTTGGAACCACTTGAGTGGGGCTCATCCAGGGGCTATCGGAAATAGGATAGATGATGTCGGCGTCAAGCCACTTGATAATTTCTTTCTTAACGACTTCCCGCATGTTTGGGTTTAAATGTCTCTGCATCTGGTGGGAGGGTCGTGCCCCTTCTTCCAGGTAAATCTTATGGGTGCAATAGGTGGGGCTAATTCCTCTTAAGTCAGAAATGGTCCAACCAATGGCGGCCCAATGTTTTGAAAGGGTCGCGGTCAACCTGAGTTCCTGATCCTTGGTTAGAAGAGAATTAATAATCACCGAGAAGGTCTGGTCAGGTCCTAGGAAGACATACTTGAGATTCTCAGGCAATAGCTTAAGTTCAGGTGCAGGTGGAACCACAGTTGATGGAAAGGGAAAAGGTGGGAGTTGATCAACATCGATCTCCTCAAATGGTGTTGTGTGATGGTAATCAGCCTTATAGAGGTCCACGGGTAGTGATGGTGACAGGTTAGAACAGTCATTATGGATTTGGTGGTTTGAGACAGAACTAAGGGTGAGGCATTCCTCGATCAGAGTTTCCACGGGATCGTGTTCCTCAACACAATTGCAATTAAAAGACTTTGTCGCCCGGAAGATATCCAATTGCATTTTCCTGTCCCCGAAGGAGATTTCCATACATCCCGTGTCACAATCAATGTTTGCCTTAGCCGTAGCTAAGAAAGGTCTGCCTAAGATTATGGGTGCGTTCTATAATTTTTCAGGGACTTCCATGTCGAGCACCAAGAAGTCGACTAGGAAATAGAAGTCCTTGACCCGTACAATCACGTCCTCGACAACCCCCTTCGGGGTTTTCACTGATCTATCAGCCAGCTGGATGGTGACAGGTGTTGGTGTCAACTCTCCGAAACCAAATTGGTGGTACAGGGTTGTTGGAATCAGATTGATAGAAGCACCTAAATCCAGGAGTGCTCTATCAAATGTCATGTCCCCGATATTGCAGGAAATCAGGGGCGCTCCTGGGTCAGTTCGCTTGAGCGGAAGGTTGCTTGATATTACGAAACTTGCTTGTTTGGAGAGCACAACCTTCTTAAGTGCTTGAGGTCTTGGCTTACGTTTGGGTGTACAGGCATCCTTTAAAAACTTGGCGTAAGCCAGGATGTGCTTGACGGCTTCGAGGAGTAGAATATTAATCTGTACTTGCTTAAAGATCTCCAAAAGCTCCTCAGTTTCCACAACATTCTTCTTTTTCTTGATTGTTTCCAAGGCCTCAGGGTAGGGTGTCCGAATGTGGATTGGGTCTATTTCTGGGTCCTTGGTTGGTGCCTCTTTTGAGTCGAGTATTTTAGCGGGTGAAGTCTCGGTGAGAGTCGGCCATTTGGGATCCTGGGTTTTGGTGTCGCTTCTCAAGGTCACCGCATTCGCAGAGGCATTAGAGCCAAGGCTTGATCCTTGAGAAGACGAGGATGAAGAAGCACCAAACCCAGGGGATGTTTGCGGGGCTGGCTGGACCATGTGAGCCTGCCCGAGATTGCCTTGGAACCCTTGCGAATTAGAGCCTCTATTAATTATGTTTCGCTGGTTCGATTGTGGTTGGGAAGGTAGGGATCCTTGTTGCTTACAATCCAAGAGTTGGCTTAACTGTCCCTTTACCAAGGCCATTTCCTCCTGATGTTTCTGGTTTATGTCAGCCATCATCTTTATTAGGGTGTCCATTTGGTTTTGTTGGGGAGGGGCCGCCCTATTCTGATTATATTGGGGTCTAACTGGTGGTCCTTGCAGATAGGGGGCAAGTGTGGTTGCTGGTTTGGCCTTGGCTGATTTTGGAATTGCGATGGTTTCTGGTTTGTCCAACCAAAGTTGGGGTGGTTACGCCAGCCAGTGTTGTAAGTGTTGGAGAAAGGGTCAGGTTTCGCATAACCTTGGACAGCTTGCACATCTTCAAGGATAGCCAATGTCGATGGAGAGGGAAGAGAGTAATCAAGGGTTTAGGGAGCAAAGGTCCCTCCCTGGAACGTGGTCAGGGGTTGTTCCAGGTTCAGTTGGGTTAAGGGCTGGACTAGGTCAACATTATGTGCTCCCTTTGCTAGGGAAAAGATCTGTAAGGGGTTCCTGGTCTAGTTCAGTAGCTCATCAATCTTTTTGTCCACCAATTCCACTCGATCTAGTTTCTTGGCAATGATGTCCATGTCAACCATTCCAGAATTTGCTTGTACCTCATAAATCCCACCACGGGGTTGACTGGATCTGTTGAACTGGGTCATGGAGGCATTGTTGAGCGAATTCTCGCTCATAGACTCAAACAGCTCAAACGCGCTCTCCTCATCCTTGTTTAGGAAGCTCCCCCCGCATGAGGCATCGACGAAGTTCCGTAGGTTGCTGTCGAGACCGTGGTAGAAAATCTGGGCCAATTGCCACCTTGGTACTTCGTGGTGTGGGCATTTCCTTAAGAGTTCATTGAATCTTTCCTACGCCTCATGGAACTGTTCCCCACCCTGGAGTGTAAAGGTAGTAATAGATCTTCTGAGGGCATTGGTCTTTCCTATAGGGAAGAATTTCTTTAAAAATGCATGCCTCAGTTCTTCCCAGGTGGTGATGGGTCTACCTAGGGTTCTAAGCCAATGAGAAGCCTTGTCTCTTAACGAGAAGGGAAACATCTTGATTAGAACAATGTCAAGGCTAATGTTCCTAGGTTTCACAGTTCGTGCTATGCGGTCAAGATCCTCTAGATGCTGGAAGGGGTCCTCATTTGAGCTTCCATGAAAGTGGCTCTGGATCAGACTTAAGACATTCGGTTTCAGCTTAAAATCATCTCCCCCTTCGGGGATCCTAGGGTGTGGCTCGACTCTAATAGTGGAGGGATTATAAAAATCGCGGAGGGGCCTTGGTTGATCCTGAAATGGTGGTACATCGAGTGGTGGTTGCCCTTGTGCACCTTGGAAAGGTGATGGTGGTTGTTCTTGTGGGTTCTGTAACCGGTGTATGGCTTGCATGATGGTGTGGATTTGTTGTTGCTGAAGCCGGTGGTTTGCATTAATTTGGGCTTGGATGATGGCCATTAAGTCTGGTGGGGGTTGATCCTCAGCCTCATCTACCCTAGGTTCAGCCATGTTCCTAACAGAATCACGTCGCCTAAATTCCTGCCTCAAAATAAACAACTCGGGATGTAGTGAGCGTCTCCTGTGCATACACTAGAGAAGACAGGAGGGGATGCGGAGAGCGACAGATGCGAGAAATGTGTTCAATCAAGCAAACAAGCCTAGTCCTTATGGTGTATTCATTAGGAGACCTAGAAATTTCACAAAGGGTGATTAAGTTCGTAAGCACTGGACTCCCTTTCCCAAGGCTAATCTGGCCAGGTTGATTACGAGGGGATTGCAGGGAAGGTTCTTCCTTTGGCTTGCGCCTCCGGTTTCGTAGACCCCACAACCGCGGTCGTTTGACACTGCCCCGCAGCCTAGTCACCAGATTCTACCAAGGAAATGAAATCCAAGTGCCCAGCGAACAAAACCTTTGTCTTTCGAGACTTAACTCAATCCTGCCTAGGGCACGTCTACTCAGTTTTAAAAGGGCCAGAATAGTGCTTGTGGTAGGGTTATGTGATGAGGCGTTGATTGGGGTGGTGCCTCTTAATTTTCCACTTTCAATGTGTGTGCTTCTATCAAAACATGATTTTCAAGCAAGGATTTTTAAGATGTGTCTTTTAGTGTTTCATCCTTACTTTAGTGCCTATTAGGGTTGACGTGTCTTAATGTTTTCAGACAAGTTTCAGTGGGCACGTCAAGTTTTGCACACAATTTGGTGAAAGTAGATTTCCTTTTATTCAGTAGAGGCTCTAAAACCCTAATATACTCATCCTAATGATCATGCAGCTTCTATTAGATGAGTCGATTTTAGGGTTGAGTGGTGCGGCCCAAGTCAACTCGCGGTGGCTTCGCAAACACCACTCAAAAAGAGAAAAGAACACTCCAAGAATTTATTCAGAATGTTAGAGTGTACATTTTCTTGTGGGGTGATGTGTTAAGGATGTGGGTCAAGCAATTATACACCATGCCAATTTTTTTCAATTTCTACAATTTTTTTTAGTTTTTCACGCAAGCAAACAATCATGAGTGAAGAATTACTCACTATCGGTCCTTGTTGCGCCTACTCGTTATCGTCGTGGGATGCGTCGCTTCGCCGTCCAAGCGTCGAATTCCTGCAACCATCAAGTAAAAAGGAAAACAGGGCATTAGACGATGTGAGAATGGATGTGGAATGGACGTGACAAAACAAATCCGTTGCCTCCCCGGCAACGGCGCCAAAAACTGGCGTGCGATCATGCGTGTGTGTTAAGATGTGTTGTTATAGTCGCACCTGCAATGCCGATTTTAAAGTAAAGAAATGGAGGTGAGTTCGAGTGTCGGTCTTAGGGAGGCGTGAAAATCGGATTTTACTTATCACTTGTTGTCACGGAAATCGTAGAGTTTTGCTTGCGAAAGGTGTGGTTGAAAAGCGAGAGAGAGAGAGAGAGAAAGAGAGAGAGATTAGGGTTAGAGTCGTTTCTTGCTTGATCATGCAACTTGAACAGGAAATAAAGTAAACAACTGAACGGAAAGTAACTTCATTAATCATGTAGCTTTAGTTCACAGATTACAACATTAGATACATGCTTAAACATAAGTAAAGGAAAGCTTAAAAGAGAGGAAGAGAGAGAGGGGGGGAGCGGCGAGGCAGCCACGGCGGTGGAGAAGGCTCCGTCGGCGGCTCGTCATCTCCGACGATTACAAGAGGGCCTAAAGCTAGCTAAGAGAGGGGTAGAGTAGTTGCAAGGGAAGTGAATGCCTTGAATGAGTGGTTGGAGGGGGTTTGAATAGGGAGAAGGACTTTCTAAAAGAAGAAGGGGGACGGTGCTAAAACCCTTCCAAAAGCGTCAGTGAAGCCCCCAGCCCTCCGGTCACACGCCCGCGCCGTTCTTCTTCGCGCCTGATCCGTGGCCGCTGCATGAGAGCCGTCCGATTGAAGATCGGATGGCTGAGATCCTCCCCCGGGCACGCTTGGATCGCGCCTTGTGCCCGCGTGCGCACAGGCGTCGTTGCCCGACGTGCACGCGCGTGTGGAAGCTCGCTGCCTAAGGGTGCGCCACGTGGCGCTATTTCGGACGCCCACTGCTGATCGGGCGGCCCAATTTTGCCGCGTGCCTCGCCGTCTTCAATTTCCCGCACCGCGCATCTCGAACCCGCGTCGCGTGCATGCGTTAACCGCTGCACCATGCCCGCTGCTTTGTCGCGGTGACCGCGAGCAAGCGCGTGGTTCTTGACCGTCCTATCAAAGATCGACGACCGAGATTCGATCTCCAGCTGAAGGTGGAAGTGGCGCGCGGTGAGCGGGGGCCACGTGGCGCAATGAGGGCCGTTGATCATCAGATCAACGGTTAGAACTTCTTGGGCCCATTGTAGGAGCTTCGAATGTCGAATTTGGCTGATTTTGAGTCCGTTGGACTCCGTTCGTCGTTTTGAATCCATCCGTGCTGTCCGATTGCTCATTTGTGACCTGCTTTGATAAGTGCTTACACAAATGGTCATTAATACAATTTTATAAGCAATCTTGGTATATGATGCATGCAATGCTCCCGTTCAACTTATGTTGTGCCTTTTATTCTTAAGATGGGCCCTATTTAACAGAATTATCACCCCCATATGCAGTGTTATCAACGAGCTGCATGTATATGGATGAGGAACGGATTATGAAACATGAGATCTAAACTTGGATAAATGAGATGAATATGAGCATGAACCTTACGGGGAATTAGGAGTAGAACTCTTATGGATGAAAGGAAATCTGGAATGTAGACGGAAAGTAAGCTGACCCTTGTGTACGCAGTACCAAAGAAAGCAATTGTCCTTTTTTAGTGTAGAGCGAAGCTAGCCTCCCTTGGGTTGAGACCTAGGGTTAGGATTGACCACTCTACACCGACTCCTGTTGGCCCTCGCGTACGCAGTACCGAGGTGTGCTATTAGTGTAGAGAGGGAGCTAGCCACCCCACGGGGCCCGGGGTTCAGCTAGCCACCCTACACAGACTTTGTTAGGCCCTCTGGGCAAACCGGGTGTTATAACGCTTTGTCGGGCTTTTTAGATGAGTATAAGTCAGTCGCGTTGTAGTATAGGTGACCAAGCGTTGATAACAAATAAGAATTTATTACTCGAAAACCTAAGTATTCGAGGTCGAACACATGGAGCAAATGGAATTTATTCACTAATCTCAATAATGTAATTAAACACTTAAAGTTACTCAAAACTTAATTCCGAATATAAATGCAAGAATGTAAGAGTCAAAATTGTAGCAAAATAGAATTGGACATCTGATTCTAGAATCAGACGTCTTAAAAAGATATTTCTCTTTAAGCTTTTATTTCCTTCTCCTTCTTAAGTCTTCTCTTTTCTGCTTTCTTTCTTCTTCTTTCTTTCTCCTCTGTCTTCTGCTTTTGCCTTTTTCCTTCTCTTTTTGTCTCTGCTTGTCTTCTTCTTCAGCCGCTCTTCTTCCTTTTTAGCTTTGTCTTTCTTCCTTCTCTTTGGCACAGTGCCTTTCTCCTTCTTCTTCTTCTACCTTGCTCTTCTTTTTCTTCCTTAGCCGCACCTTTGCTACAGTGTTGCTCCTTCCCTTGGCTTCAGCCTTTCTTCTTCTTCCTTTTCCTTCCTTGGTTTCTGCCTTGATTTCCTTCAGCCTTAGCTCTCCTCTGACTTTCTCTTCTCTTTGGCCTTCCTTCCTCTTCCTTTCTGCAGCTAAGTGTCTTAGCTTCACCTTGCCTTAGCTATGCCTTCCTCCTCTTTCTTCTCTGCTTCTTCCCTGCGCATGTACACACAGAAGCAAAACCTACTCCCTACCCTCCCCGCGTCTCTCTCTCTCTATTTCTCTCTTTGGTACTCTCTCCCAGAGCCAGGCAATCGGGTCGGGTATTGTGCGCTCGGATCCAAGCGCACCGCGTGGGTGTGATGCGCAAGGAGTGCTAGGTTTAGGTAAACGGGTCAGGTGCCAGATCCTTGGGGGAAGGTCGCGGACGAGGTGTGAGGGCGAGGGACCTCACCCCTGTGTGATTTGAGGCAACTAGTACTAAACACAAATTCAATTTACACTACATAATTACGCTAGAGATTTTCGAGGTGGGACTAAAGTGTCCCACCCGCTTCGCTCATGCGCCTGTAGGGTGTCGTCTTCAATTGCCACAGCTGTAGTTGCTCTCCAACCAATTGCCTAGCTGCGTGGATGCGCAAGACCAATCCGCATGTCCTAGAGCGCAACAGCTGGGTGGATGCTGCCTAGAGTGACTGATGACGGCGTTGTGACTAGCTTTTGTTGTAGAAATTAAGTTGTAGTACAGCTAGTTATTGCCATCATTACAGATATATTTTTTACTCGGAAAATAAAAGAGTTCCCGAGGTCGAACTCAGGGAGCAAGTCGTATTCTAGAAGTACAGTGTTTCTTCTTATTATAAAAATAAAGAGAGAGAGAGAGAGATGGAAATTTGGCTTCTTCTGCTTCTCTTCTTTCTTCCTCTTTGTCTTCTCTTCTCTCTGACTCTTGCTTCTCTTCTCTTGCGGGGTTCTTCTATTTCTTCTCCTCTTCTTCCTTGTGCGTCTCTTCTTTGTCTTCTTTCTTTTTCTTCTTCTTTCTTTCTTCAGATCTTCTTTAGGGCGTATCCTTTGCGGTCCTGCTCTCTCCTTCTTCTCTTCTCTTGTGCCTTAGCCTTCTCCTTCTGCTTCTTCTTTTCTTCCTTCCTTGGTCTTCACCTTTCTTCCTTTTTCTTCTTCTCTTCTTGGTTGCCTTCAGGACGTCGTCTGATTTTCCCAATCAAACGACTTAACTGCTGAAGCTACAGTGTCTTCCTCAGCTTCCTTCTTCTTCTGCTTTGTGTTCTCTTCTTCTTCTTCTTTTTCTTCCGCAATCCTTCTTCACCTGTGCCTGCACACTTCACGGTTTACACATCAGAGGGCAAAACCTATTCTACCCTCCCCCCCCGCATCTCTCTCTCTCAGAATTCACTCTTAGGAAAGCTCTCCCAGAGCAACCGGGTAATCGGGTACGCGGGTCGCGCCCGGGTCCAGGCCCACCGGCGTGCGGTAGTGGGCGAGGAGTGCAGGTCGGGCTTAGTCGGGTCGGGCCAGGTCCGTGGGGCGTGAGCGCAGACGAGGCCGGGTAATCGGGCGGGTGAAGGGGACCTCACCCCGTGATCTGAGGCGAACAGCTTAAGGCACCTTTTGCCTTTAAGCGCCTGTTCACCTCAGTGGGTTTCCGAGGTGGGACTAAATGTCCCACCTCAATTGGACGCCTGCGCGGAGGAGGCAGCGGCAGTCGAGGCTTCGTGCGAGGGCTTTGCGCGAGGGCTTCGCCTCAACTGCAGCCTAGCGATTCGCGAAAATACCTCGCACAGCCTGGGAGCGTGACCTGGGCGCGGCGCGCCTGGAGCAGCAGGTCGAAGGAGCTTCTTCACCTCAGCAATGGCGGCGGCGAGTGAAGTTCCTGTTTACAGAGAAAGGGCCTCTCGGCCTAATTAGATACGCGGAGGACCTTCGCCGTGGCACGGCGAAGGTGGTCGGAGGGTCTGCAGGTGGCGGGGCGGAGCCTAAGGGCCGCCCTAGGTCAAACTGCGGGTTGGGAAATGGGTGTGTTCGGTGGAGTTGCAGAGGGCGATTCGGGGGAAGTGGAAGGGCGGAGGATGATCAGGGTGAGGAGGCGAAGGTTCTGCGGTGGTCGGCGAGCCGTGTGGGTTGCTGGAGTGATGGGAGCGGGTCGCCGGAGTGTGGCCGGAGGTGGAGAAGGTGACGGTGGTCGGGTCGGTCGAGGGTGTAATTGATTGTAAACTAGGGAGGAAAAGAAAGAGGGGGTAGAGAAGACTAATTCTAATCTAGCTAAAGTGACGAAGGGGACGAAGAGGCTGCCGGCTCGTACCTATCGGAGCTGGAGAAGAAATGCCCAGTGGGGGAGGACGGCGGCGACGACGGGGCTGAAGCAGCGCGCGCCGGTATTGCGCGACGCGGAGGAAGATCAGGAAGGTGGCTCTGCTGCTGGTATTGCAGCAGAGCGACGAGGAGGAGAAACCGCCGGAGCAAGGGGGTGTCTGTCGGAGTGGGAAGAGAGGAAGTGAGGGGGTATCTCCGTCAGATCCGAGCTGGGAAGAATGGCGGAGCGACAGGGGTATTTATAGGGGCAGAATCAGAGAGGAGGGCGGAGGGAGACGATGTGTCTCCCTCTCCGGAGGACGCCGGAGGAAGGAGATCCATACTGTCCGTGCGTTCGCACGGGCGGTATGGGTGGTCGCAGCACTCAGGGGGGTGCTCATGCGGTGGCTGACGACGCAGGGCACCCGCATTTGACCTGGCAGGCTCTCCCCCTCACCCTGCGCAGCGCCATGCTCCGCGCAAGGTCGTCGGAGCATGGTGCTGGTCAGGTTTTGCAGGAGGGACCTGAACGCAAAGAACGAAGGAGAGTTAGGGGCCAAAATGTGAGGGTTCAAAAGTTGAGGGCCAAAAAGTAAATATATGAGGACCAAAGTGTAAAGTTGATCAAGAAGGTTTCTTCTTAGGCTCAAGTTTTTATACATGACTAATTAGGACCTAAGGATTCTGATGGTGAATTTTATTTCTATATTAAACCTTGTTTGACCGGTCAATTTACGTAAAAACCCAAATTAAGTTGTTAATTGGGCATGGTTCTCAATGTAGGTCAAAATGTGTTTCTAAGGTCAAATTGAAGGTTCTAAACCCTAGAGATTATTTTTCTATAAATTTTAGAGGGTTTAGTTGATTTTTTATCTGCCTCGAACCTCGTGTATTTAAGTGGGTTTGTTTTTAGGGTTACAGGATGTCATTTAATTCTTCGGAGTTGCTGTAGCCCTTGTTGAGTCATTTCATCCCACTTTTCTTCTTATTAAGTTGTTTTGACCTATGTTTGGACCCTGAGTTACCCTGTTTTCAGATTGGATTGGTGAAATTTCATTTTTACCCCTTAGTTTCTATTTTCTTTGCAAACTCAGAATCTCTCTGAGTTAAGCCTTTCTTTGAGTTATGTAGGAGCTTTTATTCTCTGTATTAGGTCAAAATGAGCTAGTTATGGCTCATGATGAGGTTCTCATTAGTGACCTTGCAACTTTCTTACTTCAGCGTCAATGGCGGAAGGGGGGTCAACCTGCATTTCACTTAATACGGCCTGTTGGCCCCATTAAAACACCTGAGGCGCTTTGTCGTGTCTTGGCGAAGGTGGGGCTATGGGTGGCAGGCCATGGGGCGGCCTAGGCATGCGTGCCTAGGTCACCCTGTGGCCGTGCTTATGGGTTTGGTCGGGGGACGTTTAGGGAGGTGATGGTGGTCGATGGATGGACGGAAGGTGATTAGTGGACTGTGGCGGAGGTAGTGAGGTATTTGGCGAGGCGTGTGGAGGTGTGGAGCAGTGGAGGCACCTCGCCGGTGGGCGGCCAAAGATGGAGAAGATGGCGGTGGATAGTGGCTGCGAGGGGTCGAAAGGGAAAATAGAGAGAGGGGAATTTAAGAGGGGATAGAGAGGAGTAATTCTATCCTAACTAAGTGGACGAAGGGGGAGAGGTGGCTACTGGCTATACCTGCTGTCGCCGAAGAAGACAGCGTCCAGGGGAGGGAGACGGCGACGACGACGAGGCTAGAGGTGCCCACGCGGGTGTTGCGCGATGCGGAGGAAGATGGTGAGGGCAGCTCTGCCACTGGTAGTGTGGCAGAGCGATGAGAAAGAGGAGGGAGGCTCCCCGAAGCTCGCTGGACTTCTTGACCGGAGGAGAAGATGAAATTGGGGTGGATCTCTGGCCAAGTCGAGCTGAAGAGATGCGACCGGAGGTGGCGGTGCTTTTATAGTCGCTGGCAGGGACTCTTATGCTTGGATGACAAGCTTCCAAGCACAAGAGACCTTGCTGGAGATGGAAACCGTTGGAGACCCAAATCTCTCGTGCGTTTGCACGAGAGATTGGGTGCGAATCAGAGATTAGGACCACGCTCAGATGGAAGGGAATTCCTCAGAGAATCTCCCTTCCAAATCTGGGAGGAGATCTCTGAGGAATCAGGGAGTACTCCCCCTCCATTCCTCGTTGGAGTAGGATTCCTCCGCTTTAATGGTGGAGGGACCTAATTGTAAGAGTGGCGAGGGAGTTAGGGGGGTCTGTGCAATGGTTTTCAAAAGATAGGGCCAAAATGTAATTGGGTGTACTATCTTGCAAGGTAGGTCAAGATGACCTCCCATTAGGTCCAAATATTGGTACAAACCTAATTTGGACCTAAGGAATCTAATGGTGAAGTTGGATTTTAAGTTTGACCACATTTGACTAGATATTTTGTACAAAAACCTAAATTAGGTCAATTAATGAGCTAGGATCCCAATTTAAGTCAAAACAGGTTCCAAAGGCCAATTTGAAGGTTCTAAACCCTTGGAGATATTTTTCCACGAGTTTTAGAGGGTTTACTGGATTTTTATCCTGATCAGAACCTTGTTGAATTAAGCGGGTTTGTTTTAGGGTTATAAAATGTCATTTAATTATTGGATTGCACAATAACCCATTTCTGACTGAACCAACCCAATTTTTATCTTATTCAGACCATTTGACCTATGTTTCGCCTCTGAGAAATCCCGTTTATGCACTGCAATGGTAAAATTGTAGTTTTAACCTTTATTTCATGTTTTCTTCTCAGAACACTAATTCCTTGAATTAGGTCATTTTCCAGGTTATGTAGGAGCTCTTATCCTCTTTCATAGGTCAAACTAAGCTAGTTAGGTCTTATGATGAGGCTCTCATCACAGGGGTAGTCAGACGAGGGTGCGCGGACTGTGGAGGGGCGAGACCCCTGTTTGGTTCTGAGGGGTGAGACCCCTGTTCTAAGAAGGTAAGGCCCTATATTGTTCCGTGCTATACTTTGGGTGTACCCGCTAGCGGAAACGACTGACCTTGTGTCAGTGTTGGGTAGCTACCCGTGCACTTATCACGCATGCCGTAGTCACCGCTACGTCTCGACAGTAACCTCGGGGTGGTTGACTGGGTGTAGGACTACCACGGGGAACTCTCCCAACCAAGAGAGCACCACGTGTACCTTCTACTCTACGGAAAAGACTGCAATCAAGATCGTTCCCACGAGGAACATGCAAGATCAAGAAATACCTGGATACTTTGAGAAATAGATGAAACAGAAACACATAAATGAGATAAATAGAAATGAGAAATAAACCTGTTGTTGTTTTACTGTACTTGCACTTAAATTATGTAAATATCACTCTATTCAGCGTTCGTTGACTCTGTCTTTTCGTAACCCTGTTTAGGACCAGGAGTTGAGTAGCTCGAGTTTTCAGCTGCAGAGGGTGCTGGGTCCAACCGAGCCCAGCCGTAGTCGTTTTTCAGCTCTTTCGCTTTCCTACTGTTGTAGTGAGTAATGGACACATATTTTACTGTTCCTGTTACTTTCTGTTTCCTTTACGTTTTCTGTTGTTGTTGTGGTAGCATGTATTATGTTTTGAGACAGTTGTTCTACTTTCTTTACTGCTTCGTACTTTTCTTCTGCTTAGTTATATTGCATGTGTGAATGTGGTTTATTTTCTTGCTTTTGGTTATTTCTTATTAGACGATTAGGTCTCGGGTCTTGTAGGGATCCAGGAACCGGGTCGTAATAGTAATATTAGAGAGATATAGGGAGATTGAAAACGAGAGGGAGAGCTTGTGTAAGAGAGGTGGTGGTGGTGTTAATTGTTGGATTTGAGAGTTTAATTGCATTAATTAGGATGCAATTGATATATGGTGAGGTGGAAATTCATGTTGAAATTAGTGAGATGTAGTAGAGGTTTTTAGTTTCATACTAGAAATGAACAAACCTCTTAGTAGGTGTAAAAGGATTCTACTTTTCATGGCTTATGTTGTAAAGAATGAGAGGTGGGGCTGGCGACCATGCACGCAAGCACGCGTGCCCAAGCCTGGCTCAGGCTTAGGCTCAGGGTCGGATGAGAATCAATTTGGAACTTAGAACTTGAACTCTTTTACTACGGATTTTAATCTCATGATTTTGACCTAAATTGATTGATCAAAAGGTAAAATTAGTCGATCAATTATTTTGATCGATCGATGAATTAGGTTTGGTTGATCAATTGGTTTGGTCGACTAAAAAATTAAGTTTGATCGATCAATGGAACTAAATTGGTCGATCAATTGTTGTATTTGCATAAAACGAGAATTTTCATAAATGTTGGGTCGTGGGCTCTATATAAGGGCCACGAGGGAGCTCTCATTTGACACACAACAAGAGTAGAAAAGCTCTCTCCACTTTCTCTCTCTCCCTCTCTTGTTTTTATCTCTTTTTCTTGGTACGTTCGTTCGACGTACGATTGATGGAAAAATCTTCAATCAGTCTTATCGATCTTGCACAAGGAGATTGAAAGATTCACGAGAAGTTTTTGATTGATCAAATCATTAAATTGGTAGATCAATCAGGAATTTTGTTGATAAATCAAATTACCTTGGTTTCGTTCTCCTGAGGTGGTTTTCAAGGACGTCTAAGATTGAAACGCGTTGAATCTTGGAGGTTGATTGTTATATCCTGGGAGGAATTCGTCATATCTCGACGCACCGGTATTGTGGGGGCAATACATTCTCTAAGGGAAGTCCTTAATGGATGCTTCGATCGGAGTAAAATCTGATTCATTCTCATTTTATTTATTTATACTATTACATGTTTTTTGTTTTTTATCTTATTCAAAATTTTGCAAAATAATATTTGACTTGTTTGATTTAATATTTTTTATCTATGCGAAATAATTGAAAATACATATATTTTTATTTATTTAACTACTATATGTGTTTATTTCAGCATCAATTGCGTTTGTGATTATGTATTATATATAGAGAGAGAGGATGGAAAATAAACGTTACGGAGTGAGGGAGATGAGAGAGTGGAAGTATTGGAGTGGTGTTAGAATGTGTATAAGTGTACATTGAATGCATGTGAGAGAGAGATTAAAATGTTAATGTGTTTTGTGTGCAATGGTACGTTAAGGTAAGATTGCTACATGATTATTTTAATGATGAAATTAAATGAGAGATTATGGGAGGTCAATATAATGTAATGATGGAAATGATAATAGGTACTTACATATAAGGTAATAATAATTATTATATTATATTTTACATATTTATGTTATTATATATTTGTCAAAAATAAGGGAGAAAGGGAAAATAAATGCACAAGAGCAACCATTATATGAAATTGACAACTAATCATTATTTCATGATTCATTACATCCAAAGTAGAGCTCTCGATCATTTTTTACCCATTAATATCTCCATGCATCCATTTTCATACATGTTGATTTACATAGAAAAATTCAAATACATTTCATCTATTGTCCAAGTGCATGTCACCTTTAATTTTCATATCATTGTTGATATTATTTTCATTTTCTTGCAACCGTCTAGTATTTGTAAATAAAAATACAGACACATCAATTACTTCAAAATTTATATAAATAATTTAATCGAAATTAAACCACGAAAATCTTTATAAATTACTTAATTGACTTAATTTAAAATATGGTTACGCTAAAATTAGCGGGGAGAAGAAGAAGAAGAAGAAAAAAAAAAAGTTTATCATCCCTTGGTCGTTCCGTTGAAAGCGTGTCGAGCAAACCCAAGAGCACGGAAGCAAGCAACCAACCCACCCTGTCGACGACCCCGCGAGGGATAGATAAGATCGTTTATTAGTTCGCCTCTTCCCTCCTCTCTGAATTGCCCAGAAGAGGGTGGAGAGAGAGAGAGAGAGAGGAAGAAGAAAGGGAGCGATCATCAAGTAATCGAGAAGAAAAATATGGGGAACACCAACTGCTTGGTGTGCGCGTGCGTGGATCAAGCGAGCGTGGGGATCGTGGAGAGGTGGGGTCGATTCCGGAGCCTCGCCGCTCCCGGTTTCCACTTCCTCAACCTCCTCGACGGGGAGTACCTCGCCGGCGTCCTCTCCACCCGCGTCTCCTCCCTCGACGTCCGCGTCGAGACGAAGACCAAGGTATTAAATAAACAAACAAATACCCATCATCATCAGCATCATCATCGTCATCATCATCATCACCATCATCCCTTTTTATCATCCATCCATACATCCACATGTGGGAGGAGGAACTTGCCCTCCCAATTTCATCAATGTTCCCTTCCTTAATTGGCGTGGCCGTTTACATAGTAAGAAATCTCACTTGAAGGTGCTCTCACATTACATGTTGTTTGTTCCTTCTCCATCCGTCTGCACGCTGAACAGTTCGTCTCTTCCTGCAGGATAATGTCTTTGTCCAGTTGGTCTGTTCCATCCTATACAGAGTGGTCAAGGAGAACGCCGATGACGCTTTCTACGAGTTGCAGAACCCCAGGGAACAAATACAGGCATATGTTTTCGACGGTATAATTAAATGTCCAGATGGTTGGTTGGATTTGCCTCTTGCTTACGTACAGATAATTCTATTCCCTTTATTATTATTTTTTTGAATTATTCCAGTGGTTCGAGCGCATGTTCCGAGGATGACTTTGGATGAACTCTTTGAGCAGAAAGGCGATGTGGCTAAAATTGTATTGGAGGAGCTGGAGAAGGTAACAGATAGCACTTTTTTGAATCTGTTACCTCTGCGTTCACACACTTCTCTCGGCCTGCAAGGGTTGCTGTCTTGAATCGGATTGCTCTGTATTTCATTCATCTATCGAGTACGGCCGGCTTGGCATACCGTAGATTCGTGTTAGCATGAAGTTAGGTTCAGGTTTGCAAACTTTTTCGGAGTTTGATTCGGGCTTTGCTGAAAAGTAACCTGATTGACTTTCGATTTTTTCTGAGCCACATGCAATTCCATTAGACGAACTCAAACTCGGTGGGTTCATTCAAATCTATGGAACGTAGAAAAGTAGGATGCCCATGATAAGTATGTCTAGGATGAATGGAATCCTAGTTCATTTTCTCTCTCTTTTGCCAATCAGTCTCACTCTTTTGCTCCATTCAAATTTGAGTAGCCAGGGTTTTGATTTGTGTCTGTGAACTTGTGTGTGTATGTACACAATGCATTGGTGTTTTTTATGGTAACCGTTTTTATGGCTAGGTATGACTATATGATAAGAGATGCCTCTGCAAGGTGTTGTTTGTGGAGGGAGATTTATTAAACCATATTTTTCATCACATTTTGTAGCATGGGTACAGAGGGTAACTACTTAGAAATGGGACAGGAAGAAAGCCTCTTTCAAAACTACTTTGAAACACTTGAAAATTATTTGCTGAAAAGATGTGGGCATAGGAGTTAATAATCACCAATTATATATGTGTTGTCTCCTATTCATGGGAGATGTCTTGATATGTTTTTATTTCATCAGAGAATAGGATATGGTACCTTATTATGAAACCTTGGCCTCACTTATTCAAAGATGTTAGATGAGAAAATTACATACGAGGCGTACCAGTATGATAAGAACTGAGAAAATGACAATAACAACCACATAGAATAAATTAACGCACCCCACATGTTGGAGTGTCAATATCTATCATGCCTAACTTGTTGCATGGAAAGATATGACAATTGGGCATTACCTTATAGAAGGTGTTTGAATATCCAAGCAAAAAACAATACTTTTGTTTTATAGGGTATTATCAAAGGGTGGATTGCCATATCCTTTAAGAAGCTTGCTAACAATGCTTATATTTCAATTGAGATCATCAACATGCAGATCATCATTCTCCATTGAAATAAGGGAAGGTTTTGTACAATAAGCCAACCGTGCCATGAATCTTAAATAGATACTTCCTTGTGACAACAGAAGACATTTAGGCTCCATTTGGACGTGGGATAAAATACTATAAGGATAGATTAATGTGGAATAAGTAGAGAGGGATGTTTGTTTGGGTGGTGGAATAAGTGGTGGGATAAGTGAGGGATAAAATGATTAGTATATTGATGTGATGTTAGTAGGTATTTGTTTAATATTAAAATTGGGAGTAGAAGATGTAATGGGTATTTGTTTAATATTAAAAGTGGGAGTGGACGATGTTGGTGTGTACTTATTTAATAGTAAAAGTGGAAGTGAAGGTTATTGTGATTTGATGGTATTAGGAATAAGGTGGCCACATGGGACTGCCACTGCCATGTGGCAGCAGCAGGGGGCCCATCAAGGTCGGTGGCAAAGAGGACCAAGGATCCTGTTTTTGGGCGTCTTAAGGTCTAAGTTTAGTATATTTGTTAAGTGGATTTTAGGAAAAGTTGTTTTAGGAAGTTTAGGATTTGGTCTTATTTTAGAAGATAAGATTCGTTTCTTATTTTGTTAAGATATTTTCTCTCTGTATAAAGAGAGCCTTTCCATTGTATTTGTTTCTTAAGTCAATAATAATATTTCCAATTCTAAGGCTCCTCTCCTCTATCTTCTCCACATAGCCGACCACCATCACAACCAACGCCGACCACCTTTGTCGGCCAACAAGGGCAGCCGGTGGCTTCTCTTCTTCTCCCTGTTTTTCCCACGTGGACTGTTTTCTCATGCCAAGGGAGCCTCCACCCTCTACGTTGTGCCAAACTTGATAGATGGAACAAATTTATGAAAAAACTCCATCAAAAACCTTAAGAGAGGATAGCCCCCTACTAACCCCACCTCCAAATAGGGCCTTAGAGTTTAGTACAAGCCATAAAAATTTAATTAACAAAGAGTTAAAAGTGTTCTTTGCTCAAATTTGATTAGATAGTAGCTTAGTGTCATGCTTGATGTAAAATACAAGATGTGATATAATGGTATTAGAGTAAAACCCCCCTCTAATAGGAGGAGAGGGCTACCTAAGAGGTAGAGCTGCCACTACAACAAGACTGGTAGGAAATAGCTACCCTTGAGCTAGAGCCACCACTACTATTGAGGGAGGGATCCTGGGCTAGCCACAACGAAGATGCTGCGATCCTAAAGTAGAGTATTAGGAAATAAATCAATTAGGTTATTTGATTAGGTAATTTACTATTTTTAGGTATTTGGTGAGTTTCCATATATGCCCCTTAGGTTCTCTATATAAAGAGGGCTAGAGCTTCTCTTTTCAATAATAACAAGAATTATTCTCTTACCGAAAATCTCTACATAGTATCAGAGCCACCGATCTTGGTGGTTTCGGGTTTGGGAAAGGAAAACCTAGAGGGGGGGGAGGCCCTCCGGCGGTGTCGCTAGCCTCCGGCGAGCCATCGGAGAGGCTCTCTCCTCTCCCAGAACTTCTCTTCCTCTTCTACTCTTCCGCTTCCTCTTTCGTTGCTGCTGCTTGTTGCCGACCAAAAAGGCCTCACTAGCGTTGCCTCTAGGCTCCGTCTAACGAAAGACTACCACAGGGATGGTCGTCGGACTTCCCCCCACCACATCGACCCTCTTCGTTAACCATTGGTTGGCTGCATCACCACCGGTGAACTAAAAAGGCTTTAGTGCCACTAGTCAATGCCGTGGACCGGATCAAAGTTCTGGGCCCTCGAACCTTGCTCGATCGAGGGTTTGAGAGCACCATCGAGTTCCTCAGAGGCTACTCTACCGGACCAAGGTGGTCCGGACCTGCTCCGGCTCATCGGAGCTACACCATCAGCTTCTTGGTCACTGTAGCGTCGCCCACCATGGCAAAATCGAGCACGTGGCTGCAAGGTGTCACCATCGAAGTTTTTGTTGGGCTCCTCCTCCCTCATGTGCTCGTCCTCCCTCTCCCACTCATGCTCCCTCCAGAAGTGTGAGCTCCCTTTAGCTTAGTCCCCAGGTAGAGAACAAAGTTGAAGGAAAAAAAACCCTCTTCGATGAAGGCTTTGAAGAAGTCTTTTTTTTTTTAAATGAAAAGAGGGTTATTTATGTTTTAGGTCCAGTGGAGTTATGTCTTTTATTTTTTGGGCATTTGCATGCAGCCCTCAAAGTTTCGATTTTTATCCTTTGGGTCCTTATGTGTTGAGTTGAAGACACAAGAGTTGAAGACAGGAGCTACCTCAAGATGTTAAGTATTTGGGTAATATTCTAACACACCTCAAGAGAAACCAAGCGTTGATTGTCTCTGTGAGGGCGTAAAAGAAGGGACACCTAGGGTTATAGACATGAAGAGAGGACTTCCATGTCAACAAAAGTGGATCTTTACTACTTTAAGGATCCTAGTCTTCACCATCTCCCGTGTCTTAACTTACAAGGGACTGTTACGAAATAAATCAACTAGGTTATTTGATTAGGTAATTTACTCTATTTAGGTATTTGGTGAGTTTCCATGTATGCCCCTTAGCCTCTTTATATAAAGAGGGTCAGGGCTTCTCATTTCAATAATAACAAGAATTATTCTTCCACCAAAAATCTCTACAACGAGAATGTAAGGACCTTAGTGTGGACACCCTAATGTAATAGCACACAAAAAGCTTAATTGAGTTTCAATGGTTATAGGGGTAGAGGTCTGCTGCTAGTTAACATAGGCTTAAGTATTTTGAGCTAATTTATGATAGGTCCATTGAGGTTTATGGCTTAACAATGCTAATTAGGTAGTAGCCTAGTGGCATGGTTGATGTGGAATGCCACAATGTCAAAAAATGTTATCAGAGCAAAACTCTTCTTTAGTAGGAGGAAAGTGCTACCAAAGAGATGGATCTACCACTGAAATGGAGGCTAGTAGGAAAGGGATAACCTCAAAGTGGAGCCACTACTACTACTGGGGGAGGAAGCTTAGGAAAACAATTACAACAAGAACATTACAATCCTAAAATTGGGGAGAATGCAAGGACATTAGTGTAAGTACCCTAATGTACTCCTAAAAAATAGTATCACATGGAAAACTCAAGAGGGTTTCAAGTGGTATATAAGGGTGGAGGCCTACCATATGTTATTATGGTTTTAAGCATTTTGAGCCAATTAATAGTGGGTCCATTAATGTCTATCTCAATGATGTTAATTACGTAACAGCTTGGTCGTGTGCCCTGTGACTCCCCAGCATTCCACACTAAGCATGCCTTGGCATTCTACACCAAACACACCCCGCCATTTCTTGAGTTTTTCATGCGGTACTATCTTTTGGTGGTGCATTGGAGTGCTTACATTGAGGTTCTTACAGGTTCCTTTCCTCTGACATCATATTTTTCTCAGTATTCCACAATGCATCATTTCAAAGTAAATTATTTTCTATCTCTTCTACACGTAGAGGGCTTTACACCTCATGCATGCAAATTTTTCATTTAATCAACCATCATTTTGTGATGTTTTCCTATCACTTTTTAATGAGGGAAGGAAAATCTTCTTAGCAATAGATGGCCCAATGGACCTAATATATGTTTTTAGAAGCCCAATAAGAGGCCTCCTACCTAACACCCCTTGTTAAGCAAGGTTGATCCTCCGCATTAATAGGGTTGGAGTCCCACCTAAATGTAGGCGGACCAGAAAGGCTCGCCTGACAAGACAACCTTATTGGGTTAGTACTAGCCAATCTGGCTGGAAAGCATAATCCCAATTAGCTTTATAGATTCGGCAAGATGAACCTGTCTAACAGAATTGCTCATCTGGCAAGTTTGGACTACTGGACATCATGTGCCGAGTACCAACAAACCTCGCGCATCTGATTGAATAGTCAGACGATTACCTCTTCAAGTTATTTGCTGGCACAATGGTGGTTATTCCCATGCCCACGAACCTTGCTCTCCGGAAGTTATGGCTATGTTGGGGTTATCTCAAACAACTCACTAGCATGACCACGATCTCCATTATCTGAGCATCCCAGAGTACGCTATGTGGATGGTTCATACGCATAACCCATATATACCAGGTTTGCTAGGAAAATGGGCACGCACACATTGAGAGTAAGAGAGCACTATTTGTATTTTTGTACTATTGAATACTTAGTGAAACTTGAGAGTCACAATACTCTCCCAAGATGTACACCATTTCCGGTGGAATTGGGTGACCAATTTTTTATTCTCTGTGTGTGTGATTTCTTGTTTGAGCAGACCTACTCCTATTTTCGAACTCGAATAGGGCCCATCACAAGTAGGCTTCGATCACTTCTCAACTTTTTCATGGTTGTAAATATCCCCTGCACCTGGCCTACTAATTGATTGAGTATATATGGTAGGTTATTTGGGAAATTGGCCATTGTAGTAAGATTGATATTCAAGAGGGCTAATTATCATGCATAACACGAGTGAGGATGCACGATCCATATATGTTCATTAGTTTCTTCATGTTAAGTTGTTAAGTTTGATTATGATTCGTTGTTGTTCACATGTGTGATGCTATTTTAGCTGAAGTTGCAAAATTTTGTATTTCATATGCAGTTGAGAAGGCCTTTGAAAGTAATTTAGGATTAATTGGTTTTGTATTTTTAGTTCTTTTATAATTTGTTAGAGTTATTATTGTTAGGGGCTCTTATGTTATTTTTTGTTTTCCCAATGGGGCTTCCCTGTATTTTACCTAGCTTCTCTCTCTATATAAAGAGAGCTAAGGTTTCTTTTGATGAATAAGATAATTTCATTCTCTTCCAATATGATATCAGAATAGGGTGAGTCATAAGCTCTTTGTGCTCGGGTACCCTCCACCACCACCAAACCCTAAGAGAGAGAACTTCTCTTTTCTCTCTCTTTTCTTCTCTATTCCCTCTCTTCACCATCACCAACACTTTCTCTTCTCCTTCACCGGCCATCAGTACTTGTGTCAACAACCCTAAACCACTCAACCTTACACCACCGGCCCTACCTTACACTGTCGGCCCTACCTTTCGTCGTCGTCGCCCCTTCCCCACTCTCAATGCCACCATCGAAGAGCAATAGTGCCTTCCAACGTTGTTGTAGGGTAGGGGCAATAGCAGCAACACTGCAAACACCTTGGTAGGGTCCTTAGCACCATCACTAAAGCACCGAACCCAACTTGGGCCCACAACAGTGCCACCCTTGGTTGCTATTGGGTCCTAGCGTCGCCACAACGCCACCCTTGGCTACTAGCATTGCCACAACGTTGCCTTTGGCTATTGTTAGGTCCTAGGACTACCATCAGGGGTTTCAACGTTTGGCTAGAACCTTTGGTGACCATCTAAGGGGCTTCTTCTTGCCCCATATGGCCTGCTCTTGCATCTTGGGTTATGCGCAGTTCCTGTTGTGACCTAAGGCAATCTTTCCTGCTCTTCATAGTTGCTGTGAGGAAGATTGTTTCATGAATTGGCAAAATTTCATATTTGAGTTTGTAATTTTCTTCTCTGTTTAAGCCCAACATAGCAGCGCCTAGATGCTTTGCCTCTCTTAAAGTCGAACCTATGACTTTCTTAGTCTCTCTGGTGATCCAAGGCACCTCTATGAAGCTCAATGGTGTCTAGAATTATTTACTCTGGTCTCAAGCATTCAAGATTTTTGTTGGTGGTCAAAAGAAGCTATACATCTTAACTAAGACTCCTCGTGGTTCCCAATCTACAGACTTTGAGCGATGGAAACAAGATAATTTCTTGGTTATGACTTGGATGGTGAATAGTATTGAGCCTCAGATTGCGGTGAATTTGCTCTATAAGAAGATTAGTAAGGAGATATGGGACAACTTGGCAAAGAAATACTCACAGAAATCTAATCATGCCAGACTTGTTGACATCTACCATTGGATTTGGTCTACATCCTAGGGTGATCAATCTTTGGTTGACTATGATACCGAGATGGAGGCTTTATTTGAGGAGTTGAATGTAGTAACCATGTTGCTGATGGCATGCCGTCGCTATGCCATCAATGACGGGTGTTTTAGGGGAATGGTCGTATTGACACACAATAGTTGTTGATTCATGAGTGTGTCATTGATAATGTTGGCGATAACCTCTCGATAACCTTGATATTTTACCTGTACATATTTTGCTTGTGCCTTACTGCTACTCTTGCATGTCGTTGTTGCTGTTGCTGCTCAAGGATGCGTCGGAGCAGGTTGATGACAATAGAAGGTGGTAGTGGAGGGTCGTGAGTGGTTGAATGACATCGGAGGAGGCAGAGGTGGTCGATGTTGCACAGTGAGTGGGCTAAACAAGGAGCGCAGATGGTGGCCGGTATTGATTTGCACACATTCAATGACTTATATGATTCACAATGGTCTTATATTGTAACTTTCTGAATATTCTAATTAGGTAATTTCCTACGATCATAATCTATTAATAATATATCACTACTACCTACATCAAATATCAAGCTGGTAGAGGCTACTTTGTTTAATTATGTATTGATTCGGTATTTGTGTTTTTGCATGTATGTCTTTCTTGCATAACCTTTTAAGATTTGAAGTTAGTCATTTGTGATTTACTTGCAATTTTAATCATTAAGTGAATTTGTCAGCATGCCCTCGATATGCATAATTTTCAAGTCATCGATAACTTGATGTCGAAACAAGGGTGTCTCCATGGCATGTGCGCGTGCCTCTAATATGTGCACTTGAAAATTTATCGGAATGGCATTGCTATCGGTACTTAAAGCCCTGGCTGAACATATTCCAGCTGTCATATGATACACAAATAGGATAGCGATAGACATGGTAGGTGTATCACTTTCTAAGTAGTTTGAGTTCTGGATACTTCTCTATCCATGATGAGATTCTGGCCCTTGAGGTTATTCTTGATTTGGGGATGGTGTATGGAAGGCTTCCGAGGATTTCTCTTAGCACAAGGACATCTACACCAAATGTTGCTCCTTCTGGTGTACCTTCTACAGAGACCTCAACCTTTGCAGCCTTTGGTGGGTGTGGTGGTTGTGGAGCCGATCACTTTTTTAAATGAATTATATAAATAATTAAAAAACACAAAACTGACTGATACAATCCCCTGGATAATGTGTAGCTCTTTAGTCTTGATCTCTTTGATCAGATACTCCATGTCTTTTACCACCTTGAGGTGCATGTATGTGTATTATATGTAATGAATCGTTAATTTATTGAGTCATCCTCATCTATATGTATTTACACTTCACTGTAGAAAAACGTTTTGAATACTATAAGGGATTCAACAAAAGTGTTGACTTCTTTTTGTGAGGGAAACATCAATTAACTTCATTTGTTTTTTTCAAAAAAAAACAAAAACTTCATTTGTTTGCCTGTTATCACCGCAAAGGAGAAAATTGTTCCTTGATTGGTATGATTTTACTGAGAGAGTTCAGGCGCTAGAAGTGAGCTACAAGTGAAGCTATGCCCATATAATGGCAACATTAAATTGGCATGAAGTGTGGGCACACTGACATTTTCGCTGCAGTGGGGGGTTCGGGGGTGGGGTGCAAACTGTGCTCGCAAATTAGATAAATGATGCATCTTCCATTTGGGCATGTTTCCTATAGAGATTTTTAGTAGGTTCACAGTTGTACATTTGATTGTTCAAACTACAAGCTTTAATTTCTTCTTGTTTTAGGTCATGGGAGCATATGGATATAGCATAGAGGAGATACTGATGGTTGACATAATTCCTGATCCTTATGTGCGCAGGGCAATGAATGAGATAAATGCAGGTGCTTGCTTTTGTGTTTTCAAACATTTCCTGCTTTTGTGTCAGGACCCTTCTGCTGTATTTTATTATTGCAGCTCTATGCTGAAGTGAAAATTTTCCATCTCTTTCATTTTCTCAACTGAGTCAAGCACTACTATGCTACGAGCTTGTTTTTTTGTTGTTATTATCATTATTTTTATGATGAAACTACTGGATGCCATGCCTTTCTTTGTTTTGCAACTTGAATCCAAAAGAAATTGCTATGATTTTATATGACCCCATGCTCTCACCACACAGAAATCAGGGCCAAATAATGTCTTTTCAGATAAAGTTCTTCCCACTAAAAATGTTTACTTGCACTGCTATCTCAAATAGTTCTTTTTCAGACTAACAATGTCTAAAAGGTGCTATTTGATTATTTTGCATTTTCCAAGTAATTTGAGATGTTGGCATGTATTTTTATTTTTTCTGAAGGAAGAGATTTTGGCGTGATGGCCTGAACTTACCTTGAAATACTGGTTTCAGTATTGAATCACCAAGCAATTCACATTTATCAGAATATCTCAAGGATGGAGCCAGAAAAGTTTTTAGTGGGAGCATAAATGTTGGAATATACAAGAGGAGTAGAGAGAAATTACGTTTATTGTCGTCCTAGATGATTAAGTTGTTTACAGAGTACACCATTTTAATGCCCCACATTATTCTATTTTTGAAAAAAAAAACTAAACATTAATTACCTTTGTATTTATTTCAGATTTTGAACAATAATTTTTGCAATGAAAAGACCTAAATAAGAGGTCTTGGATTGAGCTTATTACATAAACCTTTATAATTATTCAGAAATGGGTCCTATAATTTAGATGCTTATGTACTATTTTGAAGATTTTGATTAAGAATAGAAATGATCCTATCCCTCCATCAATGACAATAAATTATTTCTGAATCTTAATCTTGAAAGGATTTCCATACGATTTATTTTTTAAACTCTGTTCTCAAAGTTATTTTCATTGTTTACTGCAAATTATGGCTTTTATTTTCTTTCCTTTTTACTTATGTGTCGTTCCTTATCTATTTCTTTTTTAATGGTGTAGTAATGCTTTGTTTGTAAAATCTTCAAGGAGATTTTAATAAGTGATATTGATACACTTAGACTCTATTGCCTTTAAAATAAGATGTACATAGCAACTTGCTTATAAAAATAGGAAACACAAAGATCCCACCACAACCGCTATTTCATTGGATTCCTCTGGATATAGTGGGACATGATGCAATGATTACTTGATATTTCTAGAAAATGCGAAACATAAAATCCAACAACAATGTTCCCCCCCTGGCACCCTCTAAATTCATCCATAATTATGTGTACCGTTTTTTCATAGACTTATTTATGATTTGGGGTTATAAGGTGATCTTCCTGTTGACCTGTTTACAATGACCATTTTGCATCTTGGTCATTATACATATAAATTAACTAAATGATGCTTGATCCTTTTTGAATTAGAATCATTACATTCCAATTTAGTCATCAAAATTTTTTTTCCCTTGCCCTGAAACATCTCTGTGCCTTGCAGCTCAAAGGATGCAGCTTGCCAGTGTTTACAAAGGGGAGGCTGATAAAGTCCTTTTGGTGAAGAAAGCTGAGGCAGAGGCAGAGGCCAAGTACCTTGGCGGCGTCGGAGTAGCAAAACAGCGGCAAGCAATAACTGAGGGCCTAAGGGAGAACATCCTAAATTTCTCCCACACTGTCTCGGGTACCACTGCAAAGGAGGTTATGGATCTAATAATGGTGACCCAGTATTTTGATACCATCAAGGACTTGGGGAATGAATCTAAGAACACAACTGTGTTTATACCACATGGCCCTGGCCATGTGAAAGATATAAGTGACCAGTTACGCAATGGAATGCTGGAAGCATCCAGTGCAGGAAGTTTGCAGTGAGTTTGTCTGGGGTTAGACGTGAATACAGGATCCAATGCTTCGTCTCTGACTTATTTGCTTTGCTTTGCTTTGTATAAGTCTGGATTCTTGCCAAGGATGGTGTTTCTATAGGTATAATCTTCCTTTTTCCCTGATGTCTTTCCTTTGAGATATTCAAGGTGCCTTTGAGAAATTCAGGATTTTTTTTTTTTTCAATGGCGGGAAACATCCTTTGTCACTTATCCTTATTTGATGATGATACATTTATTTGTCCGTGATGCTATTTTCCCTCTTCCTCTCCTGGATCTACAGTGAGCTTCTAAGATCCTAATTCAAAACCTTGGAGCCCATCCCCTTGGCAACCGTTGATCTATTGGTGAAGATCACAATGGTGTTCTTGTTTTTCAGAGTTGTTGCTATTCCACTTGCCAAAAAAACAAACAGTTGTTGCTATTCCAAATCTATAAACTTACAACATCATCAGAAGAGTATTCTGGGTAATTTTGTAGCTAATAGGTTTATAGGTGGAGATCCTTCTTGGACTAGGTTTTTGTACCTTTTTCTCCCGCATGTTTTAGGAGAGTTAACCATGTAAGGTAACTTCATAATGAAATTCACCTTTTGGACCATCATCTTCTGCATCTTAGTTACCTTTGGACTGTCCTTAGAGTGATGAAAATTCATTAAGTTGATCCAGCATTAAGATAAATAATTTTAAGGGCTTTGCCGCAGGAGCCTAGAGAGAAGCCAACCCATTTATTCTTACACATAACAGTGGAGATGGAAATACAACTTTGTGAGGAAATATTAGTAAAGGCTAATTTTTTAGCTTTTTTTTTCAGAATACCTAGAATCTCATTTGGTCAAATTAGGGAGAGATTGGCGATTCCTAACACGCCAACGGGGTTTTGAATTAGGTGTTTTCCAAAGATAAAAGTACCTCCCGTTTGTTACCGGAGTTAAAGGATCTTGGAGTATGTAAATGGTGCATATTATTTTTTTTAAATGAGGAAAAGAAAATAAAATGTATTTTGAAATATATTTTACAATGTATGGATGAGAGTGGTGATTTTAATTAATGTATTTTAATTTTTTACCTGTGAAAATCATTTTTATTAATGAAAACACTTCCTATAGGTAAAAAATTACGTTTTAAGTGAAAAATTATTTTTTATCGGTGAAAAGGTAAAACTCATCATTATTTTTATTTTCAATTAGTGTGTTTTAATTTTCAACAAGTATATTTTAATTTTCAATCGGTTGAAAATCATTTTCAATTAGTGTGTTTTGGTCTGTTTGATTTTCAATTGGTTAATTCTTGATTGCACATTGCAAAACACGTTACAACGTACTTTTCCATATTCGCATCCTTTGCATATTTAGTTGCACGTGGGGTCTTTGTTTGTTAGGATTTTGCATTTATTTTTGGAAAACCTAGGAAATTATGTTTTGATCTTTTCCTAAAAAGAGAAGATAACCTCCATTTATCAATGGTGATAAGAGTTTTGCATTTAACTTGGGTTTGCCCAAACTCATGACGGAAGGGAGGATATCCCCCGTTTGTTGTTTACTTGCAGGGATATCACCCCTTCATTCCTCCATTATTTGCACGTTAACCCTATACACAAACACCAACAAAAGAGGGGATATCCCCTCATTTCCAAGGGGTCATCCTTTTTCTCTGTTTTTTAATTCAGATTAGCTAACTCTCAATGTAAACTATCTTCTAGGGTTTCACATCCTTCCTTCCCAAGTGGTAGTGTACCTTGCTTTTGGCCTTCGCCCCTTGTAGTCACCATGGTGGTTGTGGGTTCCTTCGCTCCTTCCTTTCAACCTCCTTTCTTTGTGTGGAGCTCTTGGACCCAATGTTACTTCCACTTACTCCTTTTGGCAATATCATCTAGAGCTTCGACATCGTCAATTGTGCTCTTCGCTACCTCTTGATGACTATGGTCTCTGTTAGCTATGGTCTCCATTCTCCTATCATCATTGATGTCGTTGAATTGAGGTCAAGGTGGTCTCCATCTTCACTGGCACCGTCTGACTTTGGGGGAGCTATGCTTGAATGTGCACCCCATTGTATGTTGTAGAATAGGGTACAACCAGTTGATTAATTGAACCCTCACTGACACTACCGAGGACATACCAAGTTTTGGTTTGAACTATGATTCGAATATGAGTGCTATTCACTAACGTGCAATCTTTGGGCAAAATGCTATAAAAGAAATAATTTTTCTTGTTGAGTTTTACATGCATACATTTTGAACTTCCACATTTACATAAATATATGTTTATATAAAAGCTATAAACATAATTTTATTGGCATTATACTTTGACAAAGATCTTCATTGTATCTAAATATATCGATAATAATTATAAACATGATTCTACCAATATATACTTTATCAGAAATCTTCTCTTAATCCACGTATATAGGCCATTTCGTTAACATTTACAAAGAATTTCGGGTGGGTTGATGTGCAAGCGTACCGTTTTTCTCCTCTTTCATTCCCATTCTGTACCTGTGACCTTATGCAGTCTTTTTCAGTGGAACCATGAGGTGGGTAATAGAACAATCATAATTTGAACATTACATCAAATATCCATAGTAGCTATTTATCTGTTCCGAGAAGGAAAATACTCCAAAATAATTGTGTTTTTTACATGGAACTTTGTATACACACCTTTTGGACTACCACATTTGCATGAAAACATCTATTCAGATATTACAAATACACGTTCTCCTCATATATAGCTTAATAAACATCTCCTTTCAAAGTATTTGCCCACACCACCTTTTAGCATCCAAAAGCATTTTTGGGTGGCTTCGTGCTAGAATGTATAGCATCCTCCCTCTGTAGATATCACAATTGCTTTTCTAATGCCAAAGAAGGAAAGGAGAGTAAGAAGGTGGTGGTGTCTAGTGGTGTTTGTTGAGTCCAAATTCGATCCCCTTCTTGTCCTCTCCTCTCTCCGGCATGTGTAGGAACTAAAGGCATAGCATCCTACATAAAATAGATTTGTTATTACCGATTGTATATCCTTCCGTCTAGTCACTAGTTGGTCTTCTTTGGCCTCTATTAATGGGCGATTTTTGTTGGTTGAGATGAGTAGCATTTATTCTTCTTAATTTATTGCATTGTTCTATGTTGTCCTTTGACTATATTTCTCTCCAATTGATCACCTTCGCAAACTATTACCCTATCCATATAAGTTGATCCATGAAATGATCTAGTTGTCCTGAAAAACAAGGTCTCTATTAACTGCCCTCATGTTAGCCTTTTTTTTGTGTGTGAGAGAGAGAGATAATGTTGAACAACAATGTTGTATAGGTCTTTAATGGAAGCTCAGAATAAGTTCTCAAAAGGAATATGTGAGTGCAAGCGAAGCCCGTAGAATCTAATGTATATACTAGAGAGGGGGTGAATAATGTACTTATCTAAAACAATGTAGAATTTAAAATAACATTCACCATATATCAACAACAAGTATAAGCCAATAACAAAATCAGAAAGATGACACTAGGATTTTAAAGTGGAAATGCTTTCGGGTAAAAATCATTACCTAAGCTTCTCAGCTTGGGATTTTTCGACTACTCGATACTAGTCAATTCTACTACCACGTCACTTAAACGAGAGTAGCACAATCTCTTTACAGAACTTCTCTTATACATTTGACTGAGAGAAGAATAATGAGACTTTCAAAATAACTCAGGTCCCAAATCAAAATAAATGAATAAAATATAACAATAAATTCTATGGAAACTCACAAATGAATAAATCGAGCTTTTCAAGATCACAGCGAGGCGTGCTTTAGATCGCAATAATCACAGGCATAGAGGCATGAAAGTACTAGAAAAAATAAGAGAGCTTTGCTTTTTGAAATCTTTTGAGGTGTGTTTTGAGGTGGGGGGTCGAGGGTCCTATTTATAAGTGTTTTTTGACCTGATTTAGAAAGTCTGTAATGACGACTTTAGTCGATCAAAATTAAGTGTTGGTCGATTAAAATGAATTTTGGTCGATTAAAATAAAGTTTTAATCGATTTCATATTGATCGATTAATTAAAAAATTGATCGACTTAAATCGTAAAATTAGGATTTGACTGTTAGAGACTTTTAATTGATTAAGTAAAAAGGTTTGGTCGATCAAAGTTAAAAGTTAGTCGATCAACAATATTAAAAACTTAGGGTTTCGCTTAGGTTTGTAATCTAACAAAGTTCAAAAGCAAATCGGTTGATATTCTTGAGATTCCTTATAAAGTTCTATGACTCAATAAAAGTAAAAGGAAACAACTAAAGAGTCTTCATAAACTTCTCTCGAGGTAGATCATCATTTCTTAGTAATTTGACTATAAGCAACCTGAAATCATTAGTCTACAATAAAACAAAATTTTATTACATCAAAATAAGGGTATCAACATTCTACCTCTTTTTGATGATAGCAAAACAATAATTATATATGCATGAACATGAAAATACATAACGTGTTCTTTTGTTAATTACATGCATATAGAAATTTTTCTCCTCCTTTGTTATTAACAAAAAGCGTATAATAAAGTCCAAGTTCAATTAAAAGCTACCCCTTACTATATATCCCATGCAATTCATGACATGCTGTTAGTATAAAGTTCATCATAAAAGAGTACTGCAAACATAAAAGAAGCAAAGAAAGTGCTATAGACATAATGAGAAGATATAAATCAAGAACGGAGGAAGAACGAGTGGCAAAAAGATAAACAACAAACATATCCACATTAAACAACTTCAAAACAAGATGAAAATACAATATGAGGTAAACAAGATGAGGAGAGTGAGAGAGCTATACAGGGGTTGAAAAAGATCGATCCAAGAGGTGGCAGTGCTAAGGAGGAGTGGGAACACCAGACGAAGGGAAAGGCTGGTGCAGCAAGCGATGGCGAGGAGGGAGATCAATGGATGAGAGGGGGTCAACAGCCTTGGTTGACCAAATCGTGGTCGACGGTGATGATGACGGGGGGTGTCTGGTCGATGGGAGGGGGGTTGGGGAGGCTTTGGTTGGTCGGTAAAGGTGGGTGTGGGAACCGATGTGGGTCTTTTGGCCGTTGGAGGGTGAGGTATATATGGTGGGGACAATGGTGAAGATGGTGGTGGTTGTGATGTTTTGTGAGAGAGAGAGAGAAGGTAAAGGTATTGTTGATTGAGTGAAAGAGGTTAGAAAATTTTGTTTTTATAGAGAATAGGTTGACTAAATAAGGTAAGAAGTAGATTAGGATGGAAATCAAAGATTAGAGGTGGATTAGCGATCAAATCACGGTGATTTGATTTGAAAATCATAAATCTCGACAAGGTGATTTCGCCCATATTTAGTTGATCAAAACGATAGTTTGGTCGACCAAATTCACATTTGATCGATCAGAAAATAGAGTTGATTGATAAATTTGAATTTCTCATGGAGGGAAAATTTCCCCCAGAAATTGATCAATTAGCCTTTAGGGTTGGTCGATCAACTTTTGAAAGTTTTGGAGAGAATTTTGTCGCTCAAAACTTGATCAATTAAAACAATATTTTGGTCGATCAACATGCTGATTGATAAAAGAAAACTTTTGATCAACCAACAACTAACAAGACAAAGAATTATAAAGAAATTAAATTTCATTAAGTCTTGTTAGTCCGAGTTCTCTTCTAATGGTTATAAGCCTTTCTTTTGCTAGAGATTTGGTGAAGATGTCAGCTACTTGTTTTTCTGTTTGAATAAACTCTAGGATTATTTCCTTTTTCAAAGAATAATCCCTTAGAAAGTGATGTCTAATGTCTATATGTTTTGTTATAGAGTATTGGATAGGATTTTTGGACAAACTTATTACACTAGTGTTGTCATAAAGAATCCTAGTGTTTTCAAAACTAAGCTCAAAATTCCTAAGTGTTTGCTTCATCCGTAAAATATGCGAACAAGCTAGGGAAGTGGCAATCTATTCAACTTCAGTTGTGGATATTGAAACACTATTCTGTTTCTTGCTGATCCAAAAGACTAGTGAATTCTTGAGAAATTGACAAGTTCCATTAGTGCTCTTGCGATCTGTCTGGTTGCTCACATAGTTAGCATCACAATAGGAGAGTAAGTCAAGTGTGGCTAACTCGGGATAGAACAAACCAAGATCTACTGCGTTTTGAAGGTATCTAAGTATACGTTTTAAGGCATTGTGATATGATTTCGTAGGGTTTACTTGAAACCTAGCACATAGGCAGGTGCTAAACAGAATGTCTAATCTACTGGTAATTAGATAAAGTAAAGACCCTATCATGCTTCTGTATAATTTTTGATCTACACACTTATCTAACTTGTCTTCTTTGAGTTCTGTAGTCGTTGCCATTAGTGTTTCCATTCCTTTGGTATGATCCATGTCAAATTTCTTCTCGTGTACATAGTTTGTGAGATGAAGTTGTCATCGTTCAGTTGATCAATCTGCAACCCTAAGAAGAACTTCAATTCTCCCATCAGGCTCATCTTGAATTGATCCTACATAATCTTTGCAAACTCTTAGCACAGGAGATCGTTAGTAGCAACAAAGATTATATCATTAACGTAAATTTGAATTAAAATTAATTGATTATCTCTTCTTTTGGTGAACAGGGTTGGATCAACTTGTCTAATTTTAAATTCATTATCTGATAGATAATTTCTTAGCCTTTCATACCAAGCTCTAGGAGCTTGTTTTTGTCTATATAAGGTTTTATTTAATTTGAAAACATGATTAGGTTTGTTTGAGTTTCCAAAGCCAGGTGGTTGTTTTATATAGACTTCTTTTATGAATCCATTGAAGAATGCACTCTTGATGTACATTTGGAATAACTTGAATCTCATATGGGCAGCAAAAGCTCGCAACATCCGAATGGATTCTAATCTGGCCACAGGTGCATAGGTCTCATCAAAATAAATTCCTTCTTCTTGATTGTAACCTTGGGCCACAAGTCTAGCTTTATTCCTTACAACCTTACCTGATTCATCAAGCTTATTTCTAAAAATCGACTTTGTTCTAATCACTAATTGAGATTCTGATCTAGGAACTAATTCCTACACATTGTTTCTTTCAAATTGGTTCAATTCTTCTTGCATTGCTACAATCCAACAATCATCAGTGAAAGCTTCTTTTACAATTTGAAGTTCTAACTGGGATGCAAATATATTAAGTGCAAGATTATTTAGAGAAGATTTGGTTTGAACTTCTTTTATAACTTTACCAATCATAAGATCTTTTGGATGGTCTTTAGTATAGGTTAGATCTTTAGGTAAGTCACAAGGAATGGTTTCCTACGGATGTTTGAGCAATCTTCTAGGGTTTGATCATCATCTCTGGTTGATGCTTTTTCCTTTTGATCTAATTCATCAAGGGAGACATGCAAAGTCTCTTCAACTATCAAGTTTTTCTTGTTATAAACTTTATAGGCTTTACTTCTAGAAGAGTGTCCTAAGAAAATTCCTTCATCACTTTAGCATCAAGCTTATCCAGGTTTTCCTTTGTATTCAAGATAAAGCATTTGCAACCAAACACTTTAAAGTAGGAAATCTTAGGTGTCCTATCATAATAAAGTTTAAAGGGAGTTTTCTTAATGATTGGTCTGATGGAGGCTCTATTTTGTATGTAATAAACAGTGTTTACTGTCTCAACCCAAAAATACCAAGGTAGCTTTGACTCGCACAACATAGTGTGGGTGTACTCTTGCAAGGTTCTATTCTTTCTCTCTACCACACCATTTTGAGGAGCTACTCTAGGAAAGGTAAATTCTTGTTTTATCTCATAAGTTGAGTAGAAATTTTGAAAGTTTTGGCTCTCAAATTCTCCTCCATGATCACTCCTGTCTTAGTCTAGATTCTTTTGGTTCTAAATTCCTTAAAAGTTAAATCTTTAGACCTTAAGAACAACACCCAAGTGAATTGGGAAAAGTTATCAATGATAACAAGACAATATTTACACCCACTTAGGCTTTCTGACTTGGTTGGTCCAAAGAGGTCTAGGTGAATCAACTCAAGTGCCTTTGAGTTGCTAATCATGTTTTTAGGTTTAAAGGAAGCCTCATGAAGTTTACCTAATTCGCAAGAATTGAAAAGATTTTTCTTCTTGAAGGATATCTTAGATAATTCTCGCACTAAGTTATGTTTAACAAGCTTATTTATATTTCACATGTGCACATGGCCCAGTTGACGTTGCCAAAATATTGACTCATCATTCGATGCAACTAAGCAGTGTAGGTTGTTGTTATCAAAATCAATAGTGTAGATATCTTTTGATCTATTTTTAGTCAGAAGAATGTCCTTAGTTTTCTTGTCCATAATCTTAAATCCTTTTGAGGTGAAATTTACTTTATAGCCTTTATCATAAATCTGACTTACACTAAGCAAATTATGTTTCAGACCTTTTATAAGATAAATATTATCAAAAGAGGTTTTAGAGTTACCGATTTGGTCAGTACCAATAATATGGCCCTTGTGGTTGTTGCCAAATGTGACTAAATGACCTTCCTTGTGGTCTAGTTTAAGAAACATGTCTTCTCCTGTCATTTGCTTTGAGCATCCGTTGTCTGTGACCCATCTTCTGTTGCTTTAGACCTATCATTGGTTTATGCCTGTAAGGTCTAGAGTTTCCTCTAACAGCTACAAGATGTCCATCTTTTTCTTGAAAGATCCAATTTGAGTACTTTATTATTCCGTCGTTTAGGTGTCCTACAAAACAAGATGCAAGTTTTTCTTTGATACTCATTTTCTTTTGGGTCTAGAATTGTTAGTTGGTGCCTATTTAAGCGTGAACCTATTCTTGACCTTAGGGCTCGAATGACATGTGTTGGTTTGTGAACTAGATGCTTCATGATTATTACTAGGAGTGTATCCTAACCAAAATTTAGTTGTGGTTTGGGAATATGTGCCTGGTAGCTTCTCTAGATTTGCTCTACCTTTGGTGAATTTAGGTAAGTCATTTACAAGAGTGATAGACTTTTGTTTAAGTTTTTCTAATTCTACCTGAAGTGAATCTACTTGTGTTTTTAGTGAAGTGATCTCCTATGAAAGTTGATGGTTTTGTGAGGCAAATCAATGTTTCAACTCTGTTTCCTAGTTAGCTTTTTGTTGGTTACTTTTAGTGCTTTAGCTAAATTATGTAATTCATAGAAAGCATCTAAAAGTTCATCAAAGGAAAACGAAGATACCTCATCTTCAATTGCCATAAGTCTGCAAAGAGCTTTCTCACTTGACGTGTCTTCCTCTTCTTCTAATGAATTTGAATCACTACCATCCAAGGTGACTTGGAGGGCTTTCTTCTTTCCTTCTTGCTTGGGTTGTTTCCTGACCTTATTCTTTTCAGCTTCCTTCTTTAGTTGAGGGCATTTTTTTCTCACGTGCCCCTTCTTGTTACAGTTGTAACAGATAACTTGATTATCCTAGGGTTCTTCCTTCTTCCAGCTCTTCTTGTTTGTCAGAAATTTTTTGAATTTTCTGGAGAGTAAGGCTATGCCACCTGGCATGGCTACGTGTGTGTGTGTTAAGAAGTGTCGTTATAGCTCGCACTTGCAACGCCGGTCTTAAAGTAAAGAAACGGATGTGAGTCTGAGTGTCGATCTCAGGGAGGCGTGAAAATCAGATTTTTCTTGTCACTTATTGTCACGGAAATCGCGAAGTTTTGCTTGCGAAAAGGTGCGGGTGAAAAGCGAGATAGAGAGAGAGTGATTAGGGTTAGAATCGTTTCTTTCTTTAACATGCAACTTGGGTAGGCAATAGAGTAGACAACTGGATGGAAAATAACTTCATTAATCATGCAGCTTTAGTTCACAAATTACAACATTAAATACATGCTTAAACATAAGTAAAATAAAGCTTAAAAGAGAGGAAGAAAGAGAGAGAGAGGGAGGGCGACGAGGCAGCCACGATGGTGGAGAATGCTTCGTTGGCGGCTCGTCGTCTCTGGCGATTACAAGAGGGCCTAAAGCTAGCTAAGAGAGAGGTAGAGTAGTTGCAAGGGAAGTGAATGCTTTGAATGAGTGGTTGGAAGGGGTTTAAATAAGGAGAAGGGCTTTCTAAAAGAAGAAGGGGTTTTAGTGACGTCCCGGACGTCGCTAAAACCCTTCCAAAAGCGTCGGTGAAGCCCCCAACCCGCCGGTCGCTCGCCCGCAGTGTTCTTCCTCGCGCTCGATTCGTGGGTGCAGCACGAGAGCCGTCCGATCGAAGATTGGACGGCTGAGATCTTCGCCAGGGCGTGCTTGGATCACGCCTTGAGAGCGAGTGTGCGCGGGTGTCGTCGCCCGGCGTGCGCACGCGCGTGGGAGATTGCTGCCTGAGGGCGCGCCGTGTGGCGCTATCTCGGCCACCCGTTGCTGATCGGGCGGCCCAATTTTGCCGTGCACCTTGCTGTCTTCAATTTCCCGCACAGCGCGGCTTGATCCTGCGCTACGTGGTTGCGGGCATGCGCGTTAACCGTTGTGCCATGCCCGCTGCTTTGTCGCGGCGACCGCAGGCGTAGCGCGCGGTTCTCGACCGTTCGATCAGAGATCGACGGCTGAGATTTGATCTCCGGCTGAAGGTGGGAGTGGCGTGCGGTGAGCGGGCTCCACGTGGCGCATCGAGGGCCATTGATCATCAGATCAACGGTCAGAACTTCTTGGGCCCATTATGGGAGCCCCGGATGTCGGATTTGGCCGATTTTGAGTTTGTTGGATTCCGTTCGTCGTTCTGAATCCATTCGTGTGGTCCGATTGCTCATCTGAGGCCTACTTTCACAAGTGCTTATACAAATGGCCATTAATACTATTTTATAAGCAATCTTGGCATATGATGCATGCAATGCTCTAATTCTACTTATGTTGTGCCTTTTATTCTTAAGATGGGTCCTATTTGACAGAATTATCACCCCCATATGCAATGTTATCATACCCCCATGCTTACTCCTTGCTAGTCCCTAGCAAGGTTTATTCTCGTCTTTATTTTCTATTAGAATTTAAGAAGTAATTACTTAGACACTTCGTCACTTGTCAATAGGAGGAAATATACTAAGTTCTTAATCTACAAAGACTAAGCAGCACCCGGGTGTCTGCCAAAATACGAATCGCCTGAATCCTTGCTTTAATGTATATACATATATATATATTTTTAGAATCTTTTTTGGAATTCAGAGTGGGTTGGTAGCTTTTTACGGCTACCCAACCCACCTAAAACTCGGTCAAAACCCTAAGTGCTAAGTATCTTGGTGTGAAGATTGTGATAGACTCACTCAACGGTAATTCAGACAGACTTCGGGTTTCTACGCCCCTAGGTGACCGAAAGAGGAAGTATTTTGCCCGAAGGTGTATTTGTTTGATTGGTAGCTTTCTCCCTACGTTTGTTTTAATTAGGGTCAACGCAAGGATTTTTCCAGTGTATATCTCCCCGGCTTGTACTACTTCCCCGCTTCTTCCTTAAGTGTTTTGGTTCTTTTTGTGCAATTACTGAGATGGGTTCTGACAACCGACCAATGGGCTGTTACCCACGATCACTTGCCAGGCATACTCGTGCGGTGAAGTGTGGTTTATTTTGTTTTCTTTTGTTCTCCTTTTTTTTTTGTAGGTGGCTTCCCTGATCTCCAATGTACCTAGAGGCAATGAAGAAGAAGTGGTCCCGTGGCTGGGTTCTGGACAACCTACCAATGGGCTGTTACCCACGACAACTTGCCAGCCATACTACTCTAGAGAGTTCATTAGCTACCCAATTTCTGTCAAAATCTCCGAGGAGTGAGTCTGTGAAAGTTCTTCTGAGTTAGAGGGTGAGTTGATAAGTCGTATACTTATCACCTTATTTAGTAGGTGGATTAGAATAGCTTAAGGTTGCAAGGATTCAAAGCTAAATCCATATTTTAATGGACACCAGGTGTTTGCACGCTCTCGATCGGGTTTAAAGAATGTCACGTTGTAATATAGCCGACAAAGCGTTCAAACAAACAAAAAATTTTTATTACTCGAAAATCGGAGTATCCGAGGTCGAACACAGGGAGCAATTGGAATCTACTACTAATCTCAAATGTAATTGAACACTCTAATTTACTCAAAACTTTAATTCAAATATGAATGTATGCAGTTAAAGAGTAATTATGACAAAAGAGTAAAATTGGACGTCTGATCTTGTGTTCAGACGTCTTAAAAGTGTTTTCCCTTTTTCTTTTGATTATTTTTCTTCTTCTGATCTTGCTTTCTTTCTTCTTCTGCAGTCTCTTTTTCTTCTTCGTCTTCTCTCTTCTGCAAAGGGCTTCATTCTCTTCTGTCTTCTTCTCAGCAGTCTCTCCTTCTTCCTTCAGATCTCTGCCTCTGCTTCTTTTCTTGCAGTCCTTCTTTCTTCCTTCCCTTCTCTACCTTGCTCCGCCTCTTCTTCTACTTCTCTTCTTCTTCCTCGCGGCTACGTCTCTCTTCCTCAACGTTCAGCCTGCCTACACAGAGAGCAAAACCTACCCATTTCCCTCTACCCGCACGTCTCACTCTCTCTCTGCAATTCGCTTAAGGACGCTCTCCCAAAGCCACGGGTAATCGGGCCGGATTTCTCACCCGGGACCAGGCGCACCGGCAGGTGGGGTGATGCGCGAGGTGTGCTCAGGATGGGTCGGGTCGGATCCTGCCAGATCCGCGAGGTCAAACTGCGGACGAGGCGAGCGTGGGTCAAGTGAGGGATCTCACCCCTGTGCGTTCGGAGGCAAAGAGCACGTAACACAAAAATAATTTATACCGCACCTGCACTTCGTATTTCAACGATGTGGGACTAAAGTCCCACCTTCTATCGCTCGCGCCCGCAGACGATTCTCCGTGCAATTGCCAAGGCCACGGGCTTCGCAGCGCTCTTTGCTAGTCCAAATCACTTCGCACCGCTCGCCCAAGTCCACTGCACCTGAAGCCTGGTGCTTCTGACGCCTGGAGCTGCTTTGAAGCTTCTTCAACCGTCGTTAATGGCGGCAGGGGCTTCGATACTGTCACACACAAAACAAGCCTCTCGGCTCAATTAGACCAGCTGGGCACCTTTACCGTGGCACGGCAAAGGTGGTGCACGGTGCTGCAAGTTGTGGGACGGCCTAGGCGTGCGTGCCTAGGTCATCCTATGATCGAAGGAGTGGGTGAGTTCGGGGGACTGTGGTGGAGGTGTAACGGGGCTGTGGATGGGCGGAGAGTGTTCCTTGTGGTGAGGCGGAGCTTATGAGACGGTTGGCAAGTCGTGTGGAGGGGCGGAATGGTGGGAGCGGCTCGTCGGAGGTCGGTCGGAGGCGAGGAAGATGGAGGTGGTCAGCGATGGTCGAGGGTCAATTAAATGAAATAAAAGGGGGAAAAGAGAGAGGGGAAGATGGAGAATGTATTAAGCCTAACTACAGGGATGAAGGTGGATGGAGAGGCGGACAGCAGTACCTGCTATCGCCGGAGAAGAAGCTGCCCAGTGGAGGAAGACGGCGGCGACGACGGGGCTGAGGCGGCGTGCGCGGGTATTGCGCGACGCGGAGGAGAATCAGGAAGATGTCTCTGCCACTGGTTTTGTGGCAGAGCGAAGAGGGAGGGGAGGGGGGCTCGCCGAAGCTCGCTAGGTACTTTGGCCAGGAAGGAAGAGAGGAATTGGAGGTGGAAGCCCGGCCAAATCAAGCTCAAATTTGGCGGCTGGGTTTGGAGGTTCTTTTATAGGCACTGGGCCGTGCTTTCAGAGCGTGGAGGGCACGCCTTTCTCTCCGACGGCTCACCGGAGAAGGAAAGTGGGTGGATACCCAAATCCCTCGTGCGTTCGCACGAGAGATTGGGTTCACACCAGGGATCAAGATTGGCCTTAGATGGAAGGGAATTCCTCAGAGAATCTCCCTTCCATTTCTGGGAGGGGATCTCTGAGGAATCAGAGAGTATTCCCTCTCTAATCCTCGCCGGAGTGGGATTCTGCCCTAACAATGGCGGAAGGACCTGGTTGCAAAGGTGGAGAGGAAATTAGGGGGCTCTCTGCGATGATTTCAAAAGATAGGGACCAAATTGTGATTTGGGTGTACTGAATTGCAAAGTAGGTCAAGATGACCTCCCCTTAGGTCCAAATTTTGGTACCAACCTAATTTGGACCTAAGGAATCCAATGGTGAAGTTGGATTTTAGGTTTGATCTCGTTTGACTGGATATTTTGCGAAAAAACCCAAATTAGGTTAATTGATGAGCTAGGACCCTAATCTAGGTCAAACTGGGTTCACAAGACCAAATTAAGTGTTCTAAACCCTAGAGGATATTTTTCCATGCTTTTTAGAGGGTTTACTTGATTTGTATCCTGACCGAAACCTTGTTGATTTAAGCAGGTCTGTTTTAGGGTTACCAAATGTCATTTAATTCCTAAATTGCACATGAACCCATTTCTGATTGACTCAACCCACTTTTGATCTTATTTAGACCATTTGACCTATGTCTTACCTCTGAGAAATCCCGTTTATGCACTGTAATGGTAAAATTACAGTTTTAACCTTTAATTCATGTTTTCTTCTCAGAGCACTTATTCCTTCATTTAGGCTTCTTCTAGGTTATGTAGGAGCTTTTATCTTCTTTATTGGGTCAAAATGAGCTAGTTATGGCTCATGATGAGGCTCTCATCACCAGGGCTGATTAAGCCTGAAGGCCTGAGAAGTCTAAGTGTTTAAGTTCTTTTTGTATTATTTCCCACTATTGACAAGTTTCTAATACCTAAGTTTCTTCCTAAATTCAATTTTTTTTTTAATTTTATTTTATTCAGACTGATTAAATGAGCTTAGGATCGTGCAATTTACCACCCCCCATGCTTAAGTTGGACAATGTCCTCATTGGCAAATACATGGATGCACAGGGGTTAGAAAAGATAGTACCTGAGTGACGTAAAATACCGGATCAGTCTGAATCCTCTGGGTTGCCTCCCAGGAAGTGCTGAGTTTAACGCCTCTAGCTGGGCGGTGCTTCATGTCATCCCTCAATGAGGGTGACACTCTCCTTTGGGGGAACCTGGGTAAGGAAGTGTTTCAATCTTTGACCATTAACTGTAAAAGTGAGCCTAGTGTTTGGATCAGCGATTTCAACCGCCCCATTAGAGTAAGGCTTAACCACCCGAAATGGTCCTGTCCATTTGGACCTGAGTTTTCTCGAAAAGAGTTTTAGGCGGGCGTTGAACAGCCAGACTTGCTGGTTAGGCTCAAAGGTCTTTCTATGAATGAGTCGGTCGTGGATGGCTTTCATTTTCTCCTTATACAGTCAACTATTTTCAAAAGCATCCCGATGAATTTCTTCGAGCTCAGATAATTGGAGCACCCTCTGCGCACCGGCTAACTGGGAATCCATGTTACATTGCTTGACAGCCTAGTAAGACCGGTGTTCCAATTCGACAGGAAGATAGCAGGCTTTGCCAAAGACCAGACGATAAGGCGACATGCCTATCGGGGTCTTGAAAGCGGTCATGTATGCCCACAGGGCATCATCTAGTCGTGTCGACCAGTCTTTTCTGTTAGGTCTCACAGTCCTCTGTAAAATGTTATTGATTTGTCTATTTGAGACCTCGGTTTGCGGATGATACGGGGTAGCAATCTGGTGGTTAACCCCGTATTTTCTAAGTAGGGCACGGAATTGGGAGTGAATAAAGTGACTTCCACCATCATTGATCATGGCCTTGGGTATTCCAAATCGGGAAAAGATGTTCAGCTTAAAGTCCATGACCGTCCTGTGATCGTATCGGCGGGTGGCGACGGCTTCAATCCATTTAGAAACGTAGTCTACCGAGACTAGGATGTACTCGAAGCCGTTGGATGGTGGAAAGGGGCCCATAAAATCGATACCCCACACGTCGAAGATTTCGACAATCAAAATGGGCTGGAGGGGCATCATATCTTTCCTGGTCATGGTCCCCAGCGTTTGGTAGCGTGAGCAAGTCATGGTGAAGTTGTGTGCATCCTTAAATAGGGAATGCCAGTAAAAACTAGACTGCAGAACCTTTGCAGCCGTTTTCTTTCCAGAGAAGTGGCTACCACAAGCCTGGTTATGACAGAAGAAAAGCACACTCTGATGAACTGGTCGGCACAGAGGCAAAACAGCATGGGATCAACTCAAAAATAGTGCTTGGCCTCAGCCAAGAACTTGTCCCGTTACTGTTTGGACCAGCTGTACAGGGTTTGTCCTACAACTAGGTAGTTGACGTAGTCAGCATACCAACCCAGTCTCTTGTCTTGCACAGCCAGAATGTGTTCATCGGGGAAGGCGTCAGATAGAGGAAGGGAGGGTCCAATGTGGTCTGGATGAAGTCTAGACAAGTGGTCAGCCACCACATTCTTCAATCCGGCCTTGTCGCGGATTTCCAGGTCAAATTCCTGCAAGAGCAGGATCCATCTGATGAGCCTGAGCTTTGCGTCCTTCTTGGCCATTAGGTGTCGGATGGCTGAATAGTCAGTATAGATGGTCATGTGGGATCCTAGCAAGTACAATCGGAACTTCTCAAGTCCAAAGACTACAGCGAGCAACTCTATCTCTGTGACCGTATAATTTCGTTGGGCCTCGTCCAATGTTTTGTTCGCGTAGTAGATTACCACGAGTTTCTTGTGTTGCCTTTGTCCCAGGACAACGCCTATGGCAAAATCTGATGCATCACACATAATCTCAAAGTCCTAGGACCAATCCGGGGGCTGAACTACAGGTGTTGTGGAGACTAAGTCCCGGAGGGTGTGATAAGCCTGGATGCAATCAGATGACATGTGGAATATGGCATCGTTGGCCAGAAGGTCGGTTAAGGGTTTAGAAAGCTTGGAAAAGTCTTTAATGAACCTTCGGTAGAAGCTAACGTGTCCTAGAAATGAGCGAATCTGTCGGACCGAGCTAGGTGGAGGAAGTTTGGAAATCAAATCAACCTTAGCCCGATCTACCTCGATGCCCCTATGTGATATGATGTGACCAAGGACAATTCCTTCTTGAACCATAAAATGGCTCTTTTCCCAACTTAACACCAGATTAACCTCGATACATCGTTTCAGGATTTTCTCCAAGTTGCTCAAACAATGGTCGAATGAATTCCCAAATACAGAGAAATCATCCATAAAGTCCTCTAAGTATTCACCCACCATTTCTAAAAAAATGACTAGCATGCAACGCTGGAAGGTAGCAGGTGCGTTGCATAATCCGAACGGCATTCGATGGAATGCAAACGTGCCGTACGGGCAAGTGAATGTGGTCTTTTTTGATCTTCCGGAGCAATTGCGACTTGGTTATATCCTGAATATCCATCCAGGAAGCAAAAATACTTTTGCCCTGCCAATCTTTCAAGGATTTGGTCAATGAATGGCAAGGGGAAATGATCCTTCTTAGTAGCTTCATTGAGCTTCCTATAATCAATACACACCCGCCATGCGGTGGTGGTGCGGGTGGGGATGGATTCACCATGATCATTGGAGACAACGGTGAGCCCGGCTTTCTTTGGCACAACTTGAGTGGGGCTCACCCAGGGGCTATCAGAGATAGGATAGATGATGTCGGCATCAAGCCACTTGATAATTTCTTTCTTAATGACTTCTCGCATGTTTGGGTTTAGATGTCTATGCATCTAGCGGGAGGGTCGTGCCTCGTCTTCCAGGTAATCTTATGGGTGCAATAGGTGGGACTAATTCCTCTCAAGTCAGAAATGGTCCAACCAATGGCGGCCCGATGTTCTGAAAGGGTCGCAGTCAACCTGAGTTCCTGATCCTTGGTTAGATGAGAATTAATAATCACAGGGAAGGTTTGGTCAGGTCCTAGGAAGACATACCTGAGATTCTCGGGTAGTGGCTTGAGCTCGGGTGCGGGTGGAACCACAGTTGATGGAAAAGGAAAAGGCGGGAGTTGATCAACATCGATCTTCTCAAATGGTGTTGTGTGATGGTAATAAGCCTTACAGAGGTCCACGGGTAGTGACAGTGACGGGTCAGAATAGTAATTACGGGTTTGGTGGTCTGAGACAGAACTAAGGGTGAGGCATTCCTCGACCAGAGTTTCCAAGGGATCATGTTCCTCAACGCAATCGCAATCAAAAGACTGTCGCCCGAAAGATATCCAATCGCATTTTCCTGTCTCCGAAGGCGATTTCCATACATCCCGTGTCACAATCAATGTTTTACTTAGCCGTAGTTAGGAAAGGTCTGCCTAAGATTATGGGTGCATTCTGTAGTTTTTCAGGGACTTCCATGTCGAGAACCAAGAAGTCGACCGGGAAATAGAAGTCCTTGACCTGTACAATCACGTCCTCGACAACCCCCTTTGGGGTTTTCACTGATTTACCAGCCAGCTGGATGGTAACAGGTGTGGGTGTCAACTCTCCGAAACCAAATTGGTGGTACAGGATTGTTGGAATCAGATTGATAGAAGCACCTAAGTCCAAGAGCGCTCTATCAAATGTCATGTCCCCGATATTGCAGGAAATCAGGGGTGCTCCTGGGTCAGTTCGCTTGAGCGGAAGGTTGCTTGATATTCCAGAACTTACTTGTTCAAAGAGCACAACCTTCCTAAGTGCTTGAGGTCTTGGCTTACGTTTGGGTGTACAGGCATCTTTTAAAAACTTGGTGTAAGCCAGGATGTGCTTAACGGCTTCGAGGAGCGGAATCTGTACTTGCTTAAAGATCTCCAAAAGCTCCTCAATTTCCACAACATTCTTCTTTTTCTTGATTGTTTCTAAGGCCTCAGGGTAGGGTGTCTGAATGTGGATCAGATTTATTTCTGGGTCCTTGGGATTTTCTGGTGCCTCTTCTGAGCTGGGTATTTCAGCGGGTGAAGTCTCGGGAAGAGTCGGCCATTTGAGATCATAGGTTTTGGTGCCGCTTCTCAAGGTCACCGCATTCGCAGAGGCATTGAGACTATGGGTTGATCCTTGAGAAGACGAGGACAAAGAAGCACCAAACCCAAGGGGTGTTTGCAGGGCTGGCCGGACCACGTGAGCCTGCCCGGGATTGCCTTCGAACCTTTGCGAATTTGGGCCTTTGTTAATTATGTTTCGCGGGTTCGGTTGTGGCTGGGAAGGTAGGGATCCTTATTGTTTACAGTCCAAGAGTTGGCTTAACTGTCCCTTTACCAAGGCCATTTCCTCCTGATATTTCTGGTTTATGTCAGCCATCACCTTTATTAGGGTGTTCATTTGGTTTTGTGGGGGAGGGGTCGCCCTATTTTGATTATATGGGGGTCTAACTGGTGGTCTTTGCTGATAGGGGGCAAGTGTGGCTGCTGGTTTGGCCTGGGCTGGTTTTGGAATTGCAGTGGTTTCTGGTTTGTCCAACCAAAGTTGGGGTGGTTACGCCAGCCAATGTTGTAAGTGTTGGAGAAAGGGTCAGGTTTAGCATAACCTTGGATAGCTTGCACATCTTCAAGGATAGAAGGTGTCGATGGGGAGGGAAGAGAGTAATCAAGGGTTGAGGGAGCAAGGGTCCCTCCCTGGAACATGGTCAGGGGTTATTCCAGGTTCAGTTGGGTTAAGGGCTGGACCAGGTCAACATTATGTGCTCCCTTTGCTAGGGAGAAGGTCTGTAACGGGTTTCTAGTCTGGTTCAGTAGCTCATCAATCTTTTTGTCCATCAATTCCACTCGATCTAGTTTCTTGGCAATGATGTCCATGTCAACTATTCCAGAATTTGCTTGTACCTCATAAATCCCACCACAGGGTTGACTGGACTTGTTAAACTGGGTCATGGAGGCATTGTTGAGCGACTTCTCGCTTATGGACTCAAAGAGCTCAAACGCGCTCTCCTCGTCCTTGTTAAGGAAGTTTCCCCCGCATGAGGCATCGACGAAGTTTTGTAAGTTGCTGTCCAGACCATGGTAAAAAATATGGGTCAATTGCCACTTTGGTACTTCGTGGTGTGGGCATTTCCTCAAGAGTTCATTAAATCTTTCTCACGCCTCATGAAACTGTTCCCCACCCTAGAGTGTGAAGGTAGTAATAGCTCTTCTGAGGGCATTGGTCTTTCCTATGAGGAAGAATTTCTTTAGAAATGCATGTCTCAATTCTTCCCAGGTAGTGATGGGTCTACCTAGGGTTCTAAGCCAGTGAGAAGCCTTGTCTCTTAACGAGAAGGGAAATATCTTAATTAAAATAATGTCAAGGCTAATGTTCCTAGGTTTCACAGTTCGTGCTATGTGGTCGAGATCCTCTAGATGCTGGAAGGCGTCCTCATTTGAGCTTCCATGAAAGTGGCTCTGAATTAGACTTAGGACATTTGGTTTTAGCTCAAAATCATCTCCCCCTTCGGGGATCCTAAGGTGTGGCTCGACTCTAATAGCAGAAGGATTCTAGAAATCGCGGAGGGGCCTCGGTTGATCCTGAAATGGTGGTACATCAAGTGGTGGTTGCCCTTGTGGGCCTGGGAAAGGTGGTGGTGGTTGTTGCCCTTGTGGGTTCTGTAACCGGTGCATGGCTTGCATGATGGTGTGGATCTATTGTTGCTGAAGCCAGTGGTTTGCATTAATCTGGGCTTGGATAATGGCCATTGTGTCTGGTGGGGGTTGGTCCTCAACCTCATCTACCCTAGGCTCAGCCATATTTCTAGCAAAATCGAGTCGCCTGGATTCCCGTCCCAAAACAAACAACTCGGGATGCAGTGAGCGTCTCCCGTGCATACACTAGAGAAGAACAGGAGGGGATGCAGAGAGCGACAGATACGAGAAGTGTGTTCAATTAAGCAAACAAGCCTAGTCCTCATGGTGTATTTCCTTAGGAGACCTAGAAATCTCAAAAAGAGTGATTAAGTCCGTAAGCACTGGACTCCCCTTCCCAAGGCTAATCTAGCCAGGTTGATTATGAGGGGATTGCAGGGAAGGTTCTTCCTTTGGCTTGCGCCTCCGGTTCCGTAGACCCCACAACCGCGGTCGTTTGACACTGCCCCGCAGCCTAGTCACAAGATTCTACCAAGGGAATGAAAGCAAAGTGCCCAGCGAAAAAAATCTCACCTCTCGAGACTTAACTCAGTCCTGCCTAGGGCACGTCTACTCAGTTTTAAAAGGGCTAGGATAGTGCTTGTGCTAGGGTTATGTGATGAGGCGTTAATTGGGGTGGTGCCTCTAAATTTTCCACTTTTATTGTGTGTGCTTCTACCAAAACATAATTTTCAAGCAAGGATTTTTTTCGAGATGTGGTGTCTTTTAGTATTTCATCCTTACTTTGGTGTCTTTTAGGGTTGACGTGTCTTAGTGTTTTCAGACAAGTTTTAGTGGGCACGTCAAGTTTTGCACACAACTTGGTGAAAGTAGATTTCCTTTGATTGTGTAGGGACTCTAAAACCCTAATGTACTCATCCTAATGACCATGCAGCTTCTATTAGATGAGTCGTTTTTAGGGTTGAGTGGTGCGACCCAAGTCAATCCACGGTGGCTTCGCAAACACCACTAAAAAAGAAAAAAGAACACTCCAAGAATTTATTCAGAATGTTAAAGTGTACATTTTTTTTTTTTAGGTGATGTGTCAAAGATGTGGGTCAAGTAATCATACACCACGCCAATTTTTTTCAATTTTTACAATTTTTTTAATTTTTCACGCAAGCAAACAGTCATGAGTGAAGAATTACTCACTACCGACCCTTGTTGCGCCTACTCCCTTGTTACCGTCATGGGATGCGTCGCTTCGCCGTCCAAGCGTCGAATTCCTGCAACCATCAAGTAAAAAGGAGACAAGGCATTAGACGATGTGAGAATGGATGTGGAATGGAAGTGACAAAACAAATCCATTGCCTCCCCGGCAACGGTGCCACAAATTGGCGTGGCTACGTGCGTGTGTGTTAAGAAGTGTCGTTATAGTTCGCACTTACAACGTCGATTTTAAAGTAAAGAAACGGATGTGAGTCCGAGTGTCGGTCTCAGAGAGGCGTGAAAATCGGATTTTTCTTGTCACTTATTGTCACGGAAATCGCAGAGTTTTGCTTGCAAAAAGGTGCGGGTGAAAAGCGAGATAGAGAGAGAGATTAGGGTTAGAGTCGTTTCTTTTTTTAACATGCAACTTGGGTAGGCAATAGTGTAGACAACTGAATGGAAAAGAACTTCATTAATCATGCAGCTTTAGTTCACAAATTACAACATTAGATACAGGCCTAAACATAAGTCAAGTAAAGCTTAAAAGAGAGGAAGAAAGAGAGAGAGGGAGGGCGGCAAGGCAGCCACAATGGTGGAGAAGGCTCCGTCGGCGGCTCGTCGTCTCCGGTCATTACAAGAGGGCTTAAAGCTAGCTAAGAGAGGGGTAGAGTAGTTGCAAGGGAAGTGAATGCGTTGAATGAGTGGTTGGAAGGGGTTTAAATAGGGAGAAGGGCTTTCTAAAAGAAGAAGGGGTTTTAGTGACGTTCGGGACGTCGCTAAAACCCTTCCAAAAGCGTCGGTGAAGCCCCCAACCCGCTGGTCGCTCGCCCGCGCCGTTCTTCCTCGCGCTCGATCCGTGGCCGCGGCACGAGAGCCGTCCAATCGAAGATCGGACGACTGAGATCTTCGCCCGAGCGCGCTTGGATCGCGCCTTGAGCGTGCGTGCGCACGGGCGTCGTCGCCCAACGTGCGCGCACGCGTGGGAGATCGCTGCCTGAGGGCGCGCCACGTGGCGCTATCTCGGCCGCCTCGCTGTCTTCAATTTCCCGCACCGCGCAGCTCGATCTCGCGTCGCGTGGTTGCGGGCGTGCGCGTTAACCGCTGCGCCACGCCCGCTGCTTTATTGCAACAACCGCGGGCGTAGCGCGCGGTTCTCGACCGTCCGATCAGAGATCAACGGCTGAGATTTGATCTCCGGCTGAAGGTGGGAATGGCGTGCGGTAAGCGGGCGCTACGTGGCGCATCGAGGGCCGTTGATCATCAGATCAATGGTCAGAACTTCTTGGGCCCATTGTGAGAGCTCCGGATGTCATATTTAACCGATTTTGAGTCCGTTGGACTCCGTTCGTCGTTCTGAATTCATCTATGCGGTCCGATTGCTCATCTAAGGCCTGCTTTGACAAGTGCTTATACAAATGGCCATTAATACTATTTTATAAGCAATCTTGGCATATGATGTATGCAATGCTCTCATTCTACTTATGTTGTGCCTTTTATTCTTAAGATGGGCCTTATTTGACAGAATTATCACCCCCATATGCAGTGTTATCACCATCCTCCTTGTCTTCATCAGATTGTTTTGAATTTGTATTGATCTTTAAAGCTATGTCCATTTTCTTCCCTTCCCCTTTGTTCTCTCCCATGTGTTCTAGCTAAACTTCATTGGCCATTAGATTGCCTATGAGATCATCCAATTGTAGCACGGAGAGATCCTTGGATTCTTGGATTGCTGTAGTCTCTCCCAGTCAGTAGTGAGAGACTAGAGAATCTTTCAAACTAAAGCTTCATTAGCAATCTCCTGATCTAGATTTCTCAAGGAGTTTATGATGTCGGTGAACGTTGTGTACATCTCCTTGATAGTTTCCCCTTTCTTCATGCGGAAGAGCTCATATTTCTGCGTCAGAAGGTTGATCCGAGTTTCTTTCACCTTTAAAGTCCATGGGTTACTTCAAGGGTATTCCAAGTCTCATATGCTATTTTGCAAGCCGATACATGGTTGAATTCTTCGTTAGATAAATCACAGAAGATAGAATTCATGGCTTTGGCACTATGAGTAGCCATCTTTTATTGGTCTAAGGTGAATGGTGATGCCCTCTTTCTTTTCTAGCCGTGTGTACTTGGAGGCCATCACATCCCAGACCTCATAGTCCATAGATTTAAGAAATATTTGTATTATGGTCTTCTAATATCCATAGTCAGTGCCATCGAAAAGAGGTGGTATAACCGTTGATTGCCCCTGAGCAGATACTTTAGATGACCTTGAGATCCTTACTGAGAATAACCAGGCTCTGATACCGGATGTGAGTGTGAGCAAAGCCTGTATAATCTATTGTATACACTAAAGGGGGGTGAATAGTGTGCTTATCTAAACAAATGCAAAATTTAAAATAATATTCACCATAGATCAACAGCAAGTATAAGCCAATCACAAAATCAGAAAGATGACACCTGGATTTTAGAGTGGAAACGCTTTTGGGTAAAAACCACTATCTAAGCCTCTCAACTTACGATTTCCTAACTACTCGACGCTAGTCCATTCTACAATTGCACCACTTGAATGAGGGTGGCATAACCTCTACATAGAACTTCTCTTATACACCTGACCAAGAAAAGAATAATGAGACTCCCAAAACAACTTGGGTTACAAATCAAAACAAAGGAATAAAATATAACAATAAATCCTATGGAATCTTAGAAAATGAACAAACCGAGCTTTTCAAGATCGTAACGAGGCATGCTTTAGATCGCAATAATCACACGCGTAAAGGCACGAGAGCACTAGAAAAAATAAGAGAGATTTGCTTTTTGAAAGCTCTTGAGGTGTGTTTTGAGGAAGGGGGTTGAGGGTCATATTTATAGGTGTTTTTTGACCTAATTTAGAAAGTCTACAACGATATCTTTGGTCAGTCAAAATTAAGCGTTGGTCGATAAAAATGAATTTTGGATGATTAAAATAAAGTTTTGATCGATTCCTTATTGATCGATTAAATTAAAAAATTAATTGACTTGAATCACAAAATTATGATTTGACCGTTAGAAGCTTTTGGTTGATTAAGAAAAAAGGTTTAGTTCATTAGAATAGGTTTGGTCGATCAAAGTTAAAAATTGGTCGATCAACGGTATTAAAAACTTAGGGTTTTGCCTATGTTTGTAATCTAATGAAGTTCAAAAGCGAAACAGTTGATATTCTTGAGGTTCCTTACAAAGTTCTAGACTCGATAAAAGTAAAACGAGACAACTTAAGAGTCTTCAGAAACTTCTCTTGAGGTAGATCATCATTTCTTGGTAATCTGATTATAAGTAACTTAAAATGATTAGTACACAATAAAATATATTTTTGTTACATCAAAAGAAGGGTATCAATAGAATCATCTTCATTCTTGAAGGAAAATCATTTACAACTATTAATCTTGACTAGATCGATGGGAGTTTCTTTAGCATGGGAAAAAATTTATGGGAAGTTGATAAATTAATTAAATTGTTAATTATGGTACTTAAAAACCTAATTACAGGAGTAGGGAAAAGTTAAGTCTTGAAGACCCGACTTTTGCATTATGGATTAAATTTGAGTCTTTAGCACTGTGGGTCAAAGTTAATATTTTGTATCTTCCTTGGTCTGAAACATCTTGTCTAGCAATGGTTGTTGCTATTGCTATCATGCTGATCCTTTGCTATTGCCACCATAATCATCCTGTTGCTGTCATTGCTATCACTATCGCCACCTTTAATTCATGCATCTTGAAAGAATTTCCCTACGTACAAATAAACTTGACCAAGGGTAAGTTGGAACTCATCATAGAAGGCATTCGCAACTTGGAAATCATTTGCCATGGGAGTATTCTCTTCCCCTCTTCCAGAATAATTCTATGAATGTGCACGAAATTTGAAGCATCAAACTATTCTTGTCCCTTTTGACTCCATTAATGTTGAGTCGTTATAAGAGAATTGTACTAAAGAGAGAGCAAGCTAACTTGTTTTGCTTTATTTAACATCTTTCTGTGCTATTCATTACTTCACTTCATACCTCATTGCTACTTAAAACACTTGGCTAGGTGTCACAACTCTTCCACTAGTTTGCAAAAAGATTTCATAAATCACCCACATAATCTCCTCTAATCCAGTTTGTCAAACTATTCATTGCTTTAAATGGATAAATTGTAGGTACAATAAATTAAATAAAATTAAGAAAGTGCTTACCTACTGCCTTTACTTGGCTAACTTTATCACTCTTCTCTCAATGTGTACGAAGCAAACTTGAATAGAACAAATAAAGCAAGCAATGAACAAGGGCCTGGAAAAAAATAGAAACAAAAATAGGAGCTAAAGGTTATTAATCTAATTATTTGATTTGGTGCATCCAACTTATTGATCATTTAGATTCTTTTGCTGGTTATTTGGCTTTTATTTTCCATTCATAGACTCTATATCTCTTTCCCATTTTGATTCATTAGACTTCTATTTACCCCAAGCCTCTTGCTTAGGATTATAACAAAACTTAGATATTATTTCCTTACTAAGCCTAACTATGGTGCTACATTAGTTGGATTTTGTATGACCTGAGGAAGTCATTCGAATAATGTAATATGATTACATTATGTTTGAATAAAAGAATTAGATTAATTTCTAGCACATGAATTGGGTCTTTTAGTATAAATAGGTCGTACGTAGCAAAATTGAATAAACCCAATGTGTATTAATTTAGAGATTTAAATAGTTTAGAGAATCCAATAGCTTATCATGAAACCACTTGATTCGATCACTTGTTTCTGGTCTAAGTTAAGATAGCAATCTTTTCTAAAGACCGTTGCCTAATTAATGTTCTTAAATGGAGATTTAGAACTATTACGTGGGTCGGGTTAAGGAATTAACTTGATGAAATAGGAGATAGCCAAAGTCCGTCTTCAATGCTGTCATGGAAAAGGCATATCATTTGACTTGAGACAGATAAGTGTCTCTATTCATGAACGCATACATTTGGTGGACCAATACTAGATGCACTCACCTTAGTGCTGAAAGGCTAGTGTATGAGAGAAGGCACAAGAGGTGCATGATCTCTAGAAGGGATCACATAAATATGTCCCATAATTGTATGTGATTGATTAGAGGAATGAGCTCACTCCGAGCGTATTGGGAAACAGAATTTCATATGTGGTCGTAGAGTCTTAATCATACTCAAAGCAAGATAGAGTAGAAGGCAGTCCTTCAGGAAAGGAGCTGGTCTTCGTTCTCATCCCAATGATACAAAGAGATATCAGAAATAATATTATCTAAGGAAGAATGACGGTTGACTAATGGGATTATACCTCAGGATAATATTATTCTCCCTGTTAGCTTAGGTTAACATAGTGTATGGTACTCCCTTTTACCCTCATCATAAGGAATTCATTATAAGGTACCCTCTGAATCTATAGCTTAGATACTTGTAGCTTATTTAACAGTTGCAGGCAAGGTTTCAAATATTGATGTCGATGCATATTGGTAAGTTAAAAGGGGGCATGTCAAGGTTATATTGTTGATATGTCATCAACATTTAAGAATTAGTTCAAAATAGCTCAGCATGCCTTAAATCTTATAATATTATGATTTTAGTCACTATTACATACATGAAGAAGTTCTATAAAGGCAAGAATATGTAAGATAGTCATGAATCATAGAAGTAAGGGGATTGTTTTAAAACTTTTTCAAAACAAGAGAAATATGATCTCGAACATGATTGAATCAAATCAAAAACATGGAAAATCTTTTTCCAATTGCCTGAGTTAGGGGATTATCCCTCCCTGATTGTCTACCACGAGAATAAGGCGATATGTGGAAGCGATTCCACATGTCTACTCAATGTCCTAACACATGTAACTTCTCTAAATGTGCTGATGAGCATTGTACCAAAGTTACACAAGGAGGATAATCTTTAGACAGCGTGCCCTTTTTGCTTCTTTACTAAGAAGCATGGACACTAGAGAAGAAAGGGAGTGTGTACCCTCTTCTTTCACTAAAGGAGGGGGACGACTAGAAGAGGAAGAAAGAGGAGAGGCAAAACCCTGATTGCTAGAAATATCCTAGTTCTCTAAAATCTCAACATTGCCTTCCTCTACTCTTTCTAAATAGAGAAAATTCCAGCACTTTGATATTTACAAAATGCCATTTGTACTTCTCTAAGCACTAACTAATTATATATTTCAACAAATTGAACATATAATGCAATTTCTCCTCAAACTACACTACTAGTTACTGTATTGTGTTGAGAGGATATTTTGTAGGTAATTTGTAGTCAAGCTATGATTAGAATCTCTCCGAATCAATGGCTTAGATCATTTTTTTATCTTGTTTGATTCTAATAGTTAGTTCTCATTTCTCTAAGTAAGAAATCTACATTAATAAATTAACTCAAACATTACCCCATAATTTTCCAATTATGAGCAAATCTCTTATTTATTAATTGATGGGAACACCATCATGGGTCCTAATTAGACACATTTAGTCATGTTTAATTGATTAATGTTCTTACATAATCATCTGAAGGTCATAATTCCATAATATTCTGATTTGAGTAGAAAATAGGAAATCAGAGTTAATTCTGCAATTTTAACAGCATATCGTGAACACAGAATAACCACGGGTTTTGTCAGGGGTTAGTTGAAAGTCTAATGAGCATTAAAGTCCAATAAGAGGGTCAATATAGTTAGAAACGGGGTTTCACACATTTCAAGGATCGAATTATAACACAAAATCCTAATTTCATACCCACTTGAATTAAAGGGGTTCCGGTCATGATAAAATTCATCTAAACCTCCTAAAATTCATAAAAAAATATTCTAAGAGGTTTGACACCCTTTGTTTGACCATTTGAACATATTTTGACCTTTGAAGAGAGTCTCAGACGGAAGTTTACCCTAATTTGGGTTTTAATGCAAATTTCCCATTTAAACTTGGTCAAAAATGAGATTCGACTTCACCATTAGATTCTATGGATCTAAATTAGATTTGTACCAAAATTTATACCCAATCAAAATCCACCTTTACCTAGTTTGCAATTTATCCCTTCAAAACTCTGTTTCTTACATAAAGCCCCTCAGGTTTTGAAATCTTTGCATCTAGCCCCCTAACTTCTCGTCGTTCTCTTCCAAACGATCCTTGCCTCCATTAACAGTGTGAACCCAAAGCATCCGACCTTTAATCTGAGATTTCTCCCTGATTTCTTGACCAAATCCCTTCAAAATTGGTGGGATTGATCTTGAGAACTTTCCTAATCAGCTGAACCACATCTTGGACCTTGATTTGGACCGTAGAGCTCGTGCGAACTCTAGGAATTTAGGGATCTTCTCCGAAGCTTCGAGCTCTCCGAGCTTCTTCCCTTGTTTAGAGCTTGCCCTAAGGCCTTTAAAAGGTTCCCCCTCGCAAGGTCTTGCTCTTTAGCAAGTTTTTGGCCTAGAAAATTCCTTCCTCCTCTACCTCCAGCCAGCTCCAAACTCATCTTCGGCAACTCTCTTCCTTCGACTTCCTCACCTGCTGCCACGTAAAATAGGCAACGGGAAACACTTCCTCTCTTCATTCCACACCTCACCATACCTGCGACGAGCTCTCCGGCCCCTTCCTCGTCACCGTCAACTCCTTCTCTGGCGCCGGTCCATCATAACCGACCGCCTCCATCCACTCTCTCCCTCTCTAAGTCTCCCTTTCTCTTCCTCTCTCCCTCCTGATCTTCTACAACCCCTTAGACTCTAGGTTCACGCACCACACTGCTCGAACCCACTCCATTTTCCTCACATCCGGAAGAGCTCACGCCAGCGTCGCACACATGCAAACACACTTCCACCACCACCACAACCTACCCCGCACTCTCATAAACAAACGCCCTAAACCTATTTACGGTTTTGATCATGAATCCACCTCACCGAACACACGCACTCATCCGGGCCTTCGCTGACCTCGACAGAGCTCCACCGAGCTCACCACGCTCTAAAATCACCACCAACGAACTCGCCTTCGCACGGCGATCCTTCTGAGCATATATGACAGGGTTTAGAGGCCATATTTTCTATTTCAGGTGTGCACCGGATCTCCGTCGCCGCCACCTCCTTCTTCAGCTTTGTCTGTAGCTATCCGGCCGTGTTCGTCCGTGTCACTGTATCCAGCTGCTGCGGAACACCTCCATGTTTTCGCCCAGGCCATCAATTGAAGCAACCAACGCCTCCTTCGACCTTAATTGAAGACTCTAACACTTGCAGCTGCTGTGTGAAGGAGAGCCCCCTCAATTAGTCTCACATTGTGGACTGAGGTGCTCGAGACCACGCATAAAAGGAAAAAGGCACATAAGCCCCTCACCCAAGAACACAGGGGTCGGGTCCCTAGCACGAGTCGTGCACTCCTCACCCACCTGCACACTGGTGAGTCTGGACCCTTGACCGTTTACTCGATTACCCGATACTGTTCACCCAGGTTTAAGCTGAGAAAAGAGAAAGAGAATCAGAGAGAGAGGGGAGCAAGTTTTGCTCTGCCTTGGGATCGTGCCCTCGCTCTCTCAACTCTTGGCTTCTGAGGCCCTTGCACCTTTGTTGGTGATCTGCTGATCTGTGGGTTTGAGTTAAGGCGTTTGAGGCCTTATACTAACGTCTGATCCTTGCTGGTGCTTGGTTCTGATTTATTGTGGAAATATTTAGCTGTGATAAGTGGTTAAGAGTACTGTTCATTTATTTAAATTAATTGTGAGCTTAAACTTAAGGGTTAATTTGGTGATTCAAATCACCATTTTAACTCAATCTTTTTGCACTCTCATACTTGGTTTCATTGATATATTATTCTAATTTATTTTGAGCAAAGTTTTAATCATATTTGCATATCTTTCTGAAGTAAATTGTGATTAGTGAATTGAATTTCCATAATTGCCCCCTGCGAACGACCTCAAACTCTAATTTGATTTTGAGCTTTATAAATTTAAGTGTTTTGTGCGATTTTGTCAACTATACTACAACACAATTCCTAAACAATGACGATTTCGCACGTGAACATCAATTATTCTCATACTTAATCGAAATCATTAGGTTTTCGTTACACAACCCTAACGAAGTGTGATGGCTACCAAATTGTTAAGGAAATAACCAATCCTGAGATATACTATACATTACATATGTCTTATACACACCAAGACACATAGAAGTAGTTCAAGGTTTAGAATTCTATCCTACTATTGTCCTTTCTAGATAGACCTATTCATGGCCCGAGTTGGGTTGGGGCATGGGTCGGGCCGATTGGATAGACCCTAAGAAAGAGCTTAGCCTAAGCTCAACTTGGCCCAATCAACAAGACAAACGGTTGGATCCATTAGCCCATGGTTTATGACCTTTTTTTTTTAAATATTGTTGTTTTTTACCTAAACAAGCTAAAGTCTATAAAAAGAGCACATATCATAAATTGAATAAAACAAACAAGAGAAAAAACCCATATTTAAGTAACAAATAAAAAAATCTGATCTTTAAATTCGAACATGTAATCTATATCTACATAAGATCAAAGACGTAAATTTAAAATATCTAAAAACATAAGACCACCATATTTATATGTCATTGTTAACCATGAGATTACTATATCTCCATTAAAAACATGGATTTAGGCGGATGTTGTAGAGTACAGGAGAAGGTTTTGGTTGGGTGTGGTTCAAAAATTTTTAAACATTAAATCTAAATTGAGAGGGCCAAGTCAAGGCCAAGGCAAGCTTCTTGAGAATACGCTTAACCCACGAGTAGGTCGGGTGGGCCAAGTCGGTTGTAGCCTGACCCATTGGCCAGGTCTATTGTTAGAACTGGTCTATGTAAAGGACAATTATACTTTGGATGGAAAACATACTAGATAAATCCTCCAAGTTTATCTGATTCCTTCGTTTCCATTTCAATCTATATATTGAAAAAATTATTAGTGGAATTGGACCTTTAAATGTATAATGATAGAGCTCAAATGCCACTCTAATTATTGGAGTTGTGTGAATCCTATCTTAAGAAGATATGTACATCCGGATTATGCAAATTAGCTTATCAACACATTGGAGCTTAGAGTCTATGAAATCTTGGTCATTGGGTTGAGAAATCTACATGACCCAAATACAAACATAAACTTTTGTCTCAAAGATAAGTACATGTGCCTCCTTCTCTAAGGATAGTATTTAAAAGAGGATTTTCGCAATTTTAGCTCCATTGATCAACTCCTTGATCATCACATGACAAATTCAAAATCTTTATTCCCTATGGAACTCTTTCCACAAGAAATTCAATTAGGTGCTAGTCTCATATGCATAACCTAGATGATTGTCATCTCTCCCAAGAATGGAAACTATGATCAAGATAATGAATTAATGGTAATAATCATATGTAGACCATATTTTGTATCAACTATGCAGAATCATTTCAGGCGATTGATACACTATCCTCACTTGTTTGATATAGCCTTTGTGCAAGCAACTCTCAAAGCACAAGCACAATCAGTAACACATGTTTGTTCTCAAAATTTATTTATTCAAATGAATGAAGATGACACATCTGATTCATATCCTAATTATATAATCAAATCATTCATCAAGGAAACTTAACTCCAATAGAATCATTGATTTAGAATAACATACAAGAAAAGCACATTAAAGATAGTTCATAAGTCATAACTACAAAAGGAAAAACAAGAGATAAGAAGATAAAGTTGTAAGTGCATGACAACTCAAAGTCTCGTCTTACTTGGAATCTTATCGATAAAGAAAGAATATAATGTACTAATGGACCAAAGAATACAATGCACCACTAAACCATGGCCATGTACACTTCTAATAAGATTGTGAGATGAGTTAATCGTAATTGTTGGATGCATTATGGCATGTTCCATGAACCATGACATGATATAAGCCATCAAAGTTTGGATTCCTTCGAATTGTGAAATACTCCAAAAACATAAGAAATATAATAAAAAAAATTTAGAACATAACAATGGAGATGGAAAAGAAAGTTAGAATTCAAAGTTGTAAAGGAGTTGAAGAAATGACCTTGATTTGAGGCAAGAAAGAACATAAAATCTTGTAAGGTAAGCCCATGTGATACAAAAGAATCCTAATTCCAAGACATGAGAATAATATCCTCGATATCTCCCCATATCTCTACATGTCGGCTATGGTTGTTGATAATTTAGAATTTTTGTATTGATACCTTTTAACATTTAGTGATATTGGCTAAGCAGCACTGATATTTAGCAATATTTCCTCAATATCCTGGAATAGGGGTATTCTAATGATATCGATACATGGAAACCTTGTGATACGTGGCATACCAATGATATATCGCAATAAGTCATGATGTATCTTTCTGTGGCTACAGGACATTGATCCCAATCCTAATTAGTTGCCTATATAAAGTCCTAATTAGGGTTTTGGGTTATTATTTTCCTCCTCAAATCACACAAATCTCGAAAGAGAAGAGAGAAGAGAAGAAAAGAGACAAGAGAGAAAGATAGAGAAGAGAGAGGGAGAGAAGTGCAATTGGTGAACCTAATTTATTGGACATTAGTTTGGCTTAAGGTTGCTAGATTTCATAAGATATTATGTATTTGCATATGTGCATAATTATGTGATAAGTGTAAGTGCTTCATTTTAGCTTTAATTGCATTTCGTTGCATTTTGCATTTGTGTTGAAACGTCGAAGTACTACGCTATCGAATTCAATTTTGAAAACCTGTCATTGTAGTTGAATAGCAAAGAACTCGGGTTCAACAAATAAAATTTATACCGGAATAGAAATCCCTAAGAAGTTCCAGGTCGAACACAGGGGGCGGACGTTTGATTAAAAATACGTATTTTTTTTATTTGCCACGAAACAGAATAGCTGGTTGAAAACTATTTAACAAATAATAAATAGAAGAGAGAAAATATTACAAATAAAAGCAAAATGATTTAGAATAAACATGGATTTCAATATCAAAAAATTTTCATTACACTACTCATTACGACTAGAAAGAGGGAAATGATTACACTAGAAAGCAGTAAATCTACTCTAGAAAGCAGTAAAAAGAATGGAGAAAGAGATATCCTCCTCGACGATTTCTTGAAGGACAAGCCGGATAGGACGACGCCTGAAAGATGGAGAATGGAGCGGGAAGGAGGACGAAGTGAGAAGAATGGGAACGAAGCAGCACATTGTCGTCGTCACGAGATCCGCTTCTCGAATGTAGAGAGAGGACAACCGCAGGAAGCTCCACGAAGGAGGACGAAGGTGGAAAATTTAAGTCTTGAAGGACAAGCCGGATAGGACGACGCCTGAAAGATGGAGAATGGAGCGGGAAGGACGAAGTGAGAAGAATGGGAACGAAGCAGCACATTGTCGTCGTCACGAGATGTGCTTCTCGAATGTAGAGAGAGGACAACCGCAGGATGCTCCACGAAGGGGGACGAAGGTGGAAAATTTAAGATTTTTACTCTAGAGGAGCATCCCGAATTTGAGACAAGCTCTTAGAGCTTTGGAAGGGGTGAGAGAAGAGAAGGGATGAGAAATTCGTATGGAGGGGGTCTCCTTTTATAGTTGCAAAGAGTGAGGTTATTTTTGTCATTACATGTTGAAAATCATCAATTCAGGACTTTAGTGACAGACAAATCCGTCACTAAAGGCCTGAACGTGGCCTTCGTGGGCGACACGCGTGCGCCCACTTGCCTCCCCGCACCTCAACTCGCGTCCATGTCCATCAGATCTTGGTCGTCCGATCGTGAGATCGAATGGCTGAGAGCGCTCCTCGCCGCTCCTCATCTGTGCGCCTTGCGCATGAGATCCCGCGTCACCCGAGGGCGTCAGATGGCGCGTGGACGCTATCGGCCACGTGTAGTCATTGGATCTTCATTGTGCGGTTGATCATGCCCGCACGCCCGCTCCAATTTGAGCCGTGCAGGGGCTCGATCCCGCGCCTCCTCTCCTCGTTAAGGCGCTCGACCAACACACTACAGGCGCGTTTGTGTCGAGAGCTTAACTCAAGCGCGCGTGCCTCGCAACCGTTGGATCTTGATCCAACGGCAGAAAAGCACTGGCGCGAAGTGCTTCAGCGGGTGCGTGCGGTCAGTTGGGCGACCAAGATGGCACCACGTGGCGCCATCTTGGCCGTCCATCTTCTGGGTGATGTAGATGGTGCCACGGGTATTGAATTGAATCGATTTTCGCGTCGTTAGGCTGCGATCGTCGATTCGAACCCATCCGTGTGGTCAGATTTGTCATCTGAAGTGCGGATTAACACCATCTTGGCCATTGATCTTCTAGGGTTCCTTGATCTCTATCTGATGCTACGGATATCCGGTTAGAGCGATCTTGGAGTCGTTGAACTCCAATTGTCACCCTGATCAGATTCGTACGATTGGATCTTCGATCCGAAGCTACGATAAAAAGTCGCCTTGTCCTTGACCATAAAAAGAGACAATTAACCTCCATTTTATTCAGACTAATCTAAATGCAAGATGATGCATGTTATGCAATATTTATAATATGTAATGTAATTCTATGCTTAAGAACATGCATAAATAGACATTTTATGTAATATAAACATGTTTACATCACACCCCATGCCTATTTTTTGCTAATCCCTAGCAAAAACTACATACTATTTATAAAAGAATTAGGTTGGACTACTTGAGCATAAGTTATTTTCAATATTAAGAAAATTTTTACTTAGGATCTGAACTTTCAAAGACACAACAGCGCTTGGGTATCTGCCAAAATGCAGACCGCCTCAAGTGCTCGCCTTATTCAAAGAAAATTTTCTTTTTCTCTTTTTCTTCTTTTCTAATTTTTTTGGATTTTTGAGTTTAGGGTTAAAGAGTGATTTTCTACGACCATTCAACTCACCCAACATTTGATGAGAACCCTAAGTTCTAAGCATCTTATTGTGGATGTGATAGACTTGTTGATCAGCAATTAGAATGGACTTCGAGTTTCTACGCCTCTAGGTGACCTTAAAAAGAGAGTTCTGCCTAAAGGTGTATCTTTACGACCGGTAGCTTCTCCCTACTTTTATTTTTATGAGGTCAACACAAGGGTGAATCCAGTGTATATCTCCCTAATTTATTCTACTTCACTTCTTAAGTGTTTTGAAAATTTTAAGTGCATTTCTTGAGCTGGGTTTTAAACAACTAGTCGATGAGCTGTTACCACCGACAACTTACCAACCATACTCGTGCGACAAAGTGGCTTATTTCTCTTATTTTCTTTTTCTTTTCTCCTTTTCTTTTTCTTTTTGACTTTCTTTTTCTTTTTAAGTAGGTGGCTTCCCTGGTCTAAGAATTACCTAAAGGCAGCAAGAAGAGAATGGTCCAGTGACTGGGCTCTGGACAACTTACCTATGGGCTGTTACTCATGATAACTTGCCAGCCATATCACCCTAGAAGGTTCATTAGCTATCTAATTTTCGTTAAAATCACCGAACAACGAGTCAGTGAAAAGTTAGTGTGTAAATCCTTTAGACTTAAAGTTCCATCAAATCAGAAGGTGGGTTGATAAGTCGTGTACTTATCACCTAAACTTATTTAATCAAGTTATAATAGAATTAAGATGGCGATGACTCGAAAAATAAATCCACATTTTAGTGGATACACGGGCTAATTAAGCCCAAAGGCCTAAAGGGTCTTTGTATTTAGATCCTAATATAATATTTTCTAAGATTGAAAAGTCCTAATGTCCAAGTATTCCTTAATAATTCCATAATTTTTTTAATATATAAATATAAATAAATAAACGAATCTACAGAGCTGACGAATTAATTCAAAGATGAATATCCACCCCCCATGCCTATCTAATGCAATGTCCTTATTGTATTAAAAAGATAAAACAGAGTGGAATAAAGTAGAAAGCACCTGAATTGCGTGAATGACAAGTCCGCTCCTGAGATAAACAAAAACTGTATATGAGCTGAGTTTAGTGCCTTCAGCTAGGCACACTATACAAAGAAGATAAGTAAAGAATTCAGAAGTGCAAGTCAAAATCGGAATAAAAATATTTACTTTAGGATCTACCAGCAGATGTCCACAGATGTCGACCATATTGTGGTGCAAACCCATTCCCCATGATCGAAAATATCTAAGGTTCTAAATAAAAATTACCTAAAACCTAAAATCAGTATACAAGCAGGGTCAGGTCTGCGATTTATGAGGATACAACCTAAGACCAAAAAGTCGGGTTACAGAAAAATCAAGCTCCAAAGGATAATCAATGAATGTGTGCTCGGGTTGGACATCCTCAGAACAAATGTCATAAGGGTCCTACTTTGATGGTTTCAGCTTAATTGGAACCCTTAGACTCAATCTTCCACTTCCTCCGGAGTTTGCTTCCCAAATCAAAATTTCCCAGCTCCTATCCTCCTTCAGAATGTCAAATTCTGGGATCTCCTGCATATTAATCACCCCATCTAAAATTTCCAAGTCTAAAAGATGTAACTGAATCAAAATTGACTTGGTCTAGTTATCTCAAAAACAGAATCGTTAGTAAGCTCAATGGGGTGTAACTGACAATCAGAGCATTGGATTGAATCCTCCAGAAAATGCCATTCTGGATCCGTCATGTAAGCCCCAATAAGATCAGTTTCCTCAGTTATTGGGCTGTCAAATGATTTAACCGATTCCGTAGGCCCAATCATCTCACAGAAATCATGTTCTGTAAACTCACGTAAGACTTCGCAAATTGAATCTTCACCATCAGAATCAAAGAAATCAAAATCCGTGTTAATGTACGTCCCAAAATCATCCGTCACTTTTTGATCTATGGAGACATGTTTCCTCGTACCCCGGCTTAGGGATGTCAGGTGAAAAAATCAGATTATCCTTAATTGGTTGCGCTAAATCAATCTGGTCAGCCTCGTAACAAGTGCCCCCCCAAACAAGTGCCTAAGCAGGTTCTAACATTCGCTCTTCTGAAGGGGGTTCATCCTGGGAATCATCCCACGATTGAACTAAAGCAACCACAAATCTCATTCTCATTTTCGCTAACTTTCCAAGTAGAAACTCATCCGGGTTCTTATCCTTAACATCCTGGAGCCAATCCAACAAATACTTATTCAGATCATCAATCATCTTAATCAGGGGCTCCAATTTTTCAATACAAGGTATTACCTGAACTTCTAAAGATTACATGATATTCCTCAAGTTAGTCAAAACCTTATCTTGAACCTGGTTTCTCTGAACCAAATGACTTGTTTCAGGGTGGGCGGGTTTGGGATCAGTGCAGAGGAGTTAACGAAATGAGATTCGTGATACCCTTCCTGATAATAGGTCATTTTGGATTGTTCAAAAGGTGGTGATGACCTAAAGACAATGTAATCAGAGGATGGGTAAGGATCAGTGTATCCTCCTTGATTGTAGATCGCATTAAGTTGTCCACGAAAGGTGGTGATCTATAATCGATGTGGCTTTGAGAAGGATAAAAATCACAATTATGGTGTTCAGGGTTAGACCCTAAACACGGAGGTCCGAAACTGTGTCCCCAATTCGAGTTATCCCAACTAACCAATGGTTTATTACAGTACGAGTCGAGATAATCGTCATGTTGAGGATAACTCATAACAGGAGGGAAAGCGTGGGAATGCGTATAAAATGTGGAAAGATTCATGATAGACGGGAGGAAGAAAGGCGTCCTGCAATACAAACAATCAAACCTGTCCTTAAGTGGGTTAGCCTAAAGAACTACAGACTCCCAGAACCCATCTTGAGATAAAGAAACGATTTGATCTACTTCTGTCTGTTCAATTTAACCAATGAGAAGGAAGGACTGGGGAGAAGGTTCTTCCTTCGGCTTGCACCTCCGATTCCTAGTGTACCCCCCAGCCACGATCATTTGATTCTGCTCCCCTACCTAAACGTCAGATTGAATAGTAGAAATAGACTAATCGAAAATAATCTCGTTCTGGGCTCCGAAGAGTGAGTTGAATCCTTAAGGCCAACGTCTACTCTGTTTTATTTAGAGTTAGGTTTGAATGTACTTTGGAATGTGATGGGCCCTTTATCTGGGTTGTGCCCCTAATGATTGATTGATGTGTATGTGCGTGCACAACCAGTGGTTTTCAAGTAAGATTATTTTTGATGCGGTGAATTTTAGGGTTCAAATCTTGCTTAGTAGATTTTAGGATTCAACTTTAGGTATTTTCAAACAAGTGTTGCTGGCACACCAGGTTTTGAAAGCATAGGTGAAGATATTTTCCTTTGAAACTTAAAAGAATGTGGAGTGCTTGGTAAATCCCTAAGAGTTGAACTTATGCGGTAGCTACTTGATGAGTTGATTTTAATTTAAGTGGTGCGGCCCAATCAATTCAAACAATTGGCCTGTTGCACCACTTAATTAGGCACACAAGTGATTACCTAATCTAATTTCTACTCAATTATGTGTTTGGATGTGTGTACCAGTTCCAAAGATCGATTTACCAATTGAGTTTGAAAATCAGAAGATGTGTACTTTTGTGAGATTCTTTTTAATTCTTCTTCTTAAATGTGGAAGTTGAGGCGGGTGTAAGTGTCAAACAAACAAAACTAACCTTAAAGTTTATAAGAACATCTAGGTTGATTTATGTTTGTGTTATTACGTGGTAGAATGAAAACTAATGGGTAGGAGGTGGGGGAAAACCTACAGAACCTTCAACAACACTTTGTTCCAATCTACCACTTTTGCACGTCTCAAAAGAGTACCTACAATCACAATAAAGAAAGAAGTGAGGTAAATGATTCGTAAGTTGGAAAACGTGAAAAAAAATCAAAGAGCATCGCCTCCCCGACAACGGTGCCAAAATGTTGAAATGTCGAAGTACTACGCTATCAAATTCGATTTTGAAAACCTGTGTTGTAGTTGAATAGCGAAGAACTTGGGTTCAACAAATAAAATTTATACCGGAATAGAAATCTCTAAGAAGTTCCAGGTCGAATACAGGGAGGCGAACGTTTGATTAAAAATACATGTTTGTTTTATTTGTCACGAAACAGAACAACTGGTTGAAAACTATTTAACAAATAATAAATAGAAGAGAGAGATTATTACAAATAAAAGTAAAAGGGATGTAGAATAAGCATGGATTTCAATATCAAAAATTGTTCATTACACTACTCATTACGACTAGGAAGCGGGAAATGATTACACTAGAAAGCAGTAAATCAACTCTAGAAAGCAGTAAGAAGAATGGAGAAAGAGATATCCTCCTCGACGATCTCTTGGAAGATAAGCCGGACGGGACAATGCCTGGAAGACGGGGAACAGAGCGGGAAGGAGGACGAAGCGGGAAGAATGGGAACGAAGCAGCACATCGTCGTCGTCGCGGGATCCGCTTCTCGAATGCAGAGAAAGGACAACCGTAGGATGCTCCACGAAGGGGGACGAAGGTGGAAAAATTAAGATTTTTACTCTAGAGGAGCATCCTAGGTCTGGGATAAGCTATTAGAGCTTTGGAAGGGGTGAGAGAAAAGAAGGGATGAGAAATTCATATGGAGGGGATCTCCTTTTATAGTTGCAAGGAGTAAGAGCATTTTGGTCATTACATGTTGAAAATCATTAATTCAGGACCTTTAGTGACGGATAAATCCGTTACTAAAGGCCTGAACGTGGCCTTCGTGGGAGGTGCGCGCACGCCAGCTTGCCTCCCCGCACCTCAACGCGCGTCCACGTCCATCAAATCTTGGTCGTTTGATCATGAGATCGAACGGCTGAGAGTGCTCCTCGTCGCACCTCAATTGCGAGCCTTGCGCGTGAGATCCCGCGTCACGCAAGGGCGTTAGATGGCGTGTGAACGCTATCGACCGCGGGCAACCATTGGATCTTCATCGTGCGGTCAATCGCTCCAGCGCACCCGCTCCAATTTAAGCCGTGCGGGGGCTCGATCTCGCGCCTCCTCGCCTCATTAAGGCGCTCGACCAACGCGCTACGAGCTCGATTATGTCGAGCGCTTAACTCAAGCGCGCGCGCCTCGCAGCCATTGGATCTTGATCCAACGACGGAGAAGCACTGGCGCAAAGTGCTTCAGCGGGTGCGTGCGGCCGGTTAGGCCACCGAGATGGCGTCACGTGGTGCCATCTTAGCCATCCATCTTCTGGGTGATGTAGATTGTGCCACGGGTATCGGATTGAATCGATTTTCGCGCCGTTAGGCTGCGATCATCGATCGGAACCCATCCGTGTGATCGGATTTGTCGTCTAAAGTGCAGATTAACACCATCTTGGCCCTTAATCTTCTAGAGTTCTTCGGTCTCTATCTAATGCTACGAATATCCGATTAAGGCAATCTTAGAGTCGTTGAACTCCAATCGTCACCTTAATCAAATCCGTGCGGTTGGATCTTTAATCCAAAGCCCCGATAAGAAGTCACCTTGTCCCTGACCATAGAAAGAGACAATTAACCTCCATTTTATTCACACTAATCTAAATGCAAGATAATGCATGTTATGCAATATTTATTGTATGTAATGCAATTCTATGCTTAAGAACATACATAAATGGACATTTTATGTAATATAAACATGTTTACATCAATTTGCATATTGAAAATAAAAAAAATCAGATCTCTACTTTGTTAGTTAGAATCAATGATAAGTCACAATTTTGTTGCAGGAGTATTTTGGAAAGAAGCAAAGGTGCTAGTGGCAAAGAAATTTGGTTGGGATGAAATGAGAATACAAGATTTGGCCAAACATGATTGTAATTATTGTTTATCATATCTCTCCATGCAAGGAAGACCTCGAGTTCAGCTTCAACCTATGGCTTCCATGCGCGGTACCAGCCCAGTAGAGCTAGCCTTCCTCCTTTGGATGTTGCTAAATGTCGCAAGGGAATTTGAAATCCCTTGATCTTAGCCACTGATCAAGGGGTCTCCAACCCAACCATTAGCCATATTTGCTCGACGAGGAATGGGGAATCTGGGAGGATAAAAACCTTCACGATCGCTCGGGAGAAGGGAGGTCACCATTCGTGACCACCTTTATTGCGTTGATCACCATCACTGTGGGCCTTATACTACGTGCATCGACTCCCACCACCGTGGGCTAGCAGAGTGACAGGCTGTCGCGCCAATAGGGAGCTTTGCAACCACCGCTAACCCTCAAATAGCCTTCGACCGCAGACTCTGACCATACTCATGGGCCATCACCACCACACCCCTTCATCTTTTTCTTCTTCGTTTTCCCTTTCTTCTTCATCCCCTGCTCACCATCTTCCTCAACGTAACCCACCACTGCTACCTCAACCACCTCCACTACACTCCATCGTTTGACCTCCTGCCTCACCAACACATCCATTGGGTTGTTGCCGTTCCACGCCAACGCACCCTCGTCGTCGAAACCGTTGCCATTGACCTCCCTTGCCGTCGCGCTGCCCCCATCGTCGACTGCTCCATGTGTTGGCAAGTGTCTTCGACCATCCTAGGCCACCACCAACGCACTCCCCTTGCTTGACTGACCATCACCAAAACCTTCGTCGCTGACCTAAGCTCCTCCACGTGGACAACGAGTCGAGGAAGCCACTGTTTTTGCACAGTGCCTTTGACAATTATTTAAATGATGGATTCAGAAGAGGTTAAGGGTTTTGAGTTTAAATTACATATATATATATATATATATATATATATATATATTATTGCATTTCCATTTCACTCCCTTTCTCTCTCTTTATTATCTCGCTACTTCTCTTTCTCTTTATTCCACTCTGTCTCTTTGTACTTGCCACTTTCTCTTTGATGTTCTTGATTTTGGTTTAATATATTTTTGGTGAGACTAATCCATCATATTTGTTAACATGAATGTGATCTATAAGTGAGTTTATTGGGTTCAAATTCTCCCTGGGGAGATGACCTAACCAACGTGGTCAGATCAAATTAATTTTTGATCAGGGATTTCCACCACATAAAATACAACGACGATGTATCATTTTTATTGTTATTCTGTTAAAAGTGAAATCTCTCAATTAGCAACAGTGCATGCGCGGCAGACAGCAGGCGTGTGTGACAAGCAAGTAAGACACGTGGGACTCGCGAGGCAGTGTATGACTGCACATGGGTAGCCACGTGCAACATGCATGTCGGGGGTGAAGAGAAAAGGTGCAAATCGTGGCCATGTAGCACGAATCGAGCGGCTCAATGACAATCCGTTGGCAGGCACATGAGCCAACCCGATACTACCACGTGTCCATGGGGACTTGGGTGGTTCTATTCAACTGAACCAGCCCGACTCGGAGTTCCCGACTTATTTTGGTCAGTTCAAGGTCCAAATGAACTCTATTTTTCACAAATAAAATACTGTTGGAATCATCTCAACACGTACTACGCATTGGTGTGTCCCAAAATCCCTTTTGAATACTATTTCACACATTAAAATTTAAGATTGTGTTCTAACATGTTTGAGACCTCAATTTTTGATGCGCATGGCCTAGGGACCTAACTTGGAGTGTGCACGAATTAGAAGGGATGCTCGACCCATACCCTTAAACCTCGGATGCGTATTTCAAAGTCACCGTGAACCCTGACAATGTTAGGTAGAATAGCTTTGCTTTCATTTAGGTTGACTATGACCTACGTACATGATAAGATAATAAATTGATATTCTCTCTTGTATGTATATCTATCCTCTTGCTAAGTATTAGGGTCCCATCTTGAGCATTCTTCTCCATATCTAGGTACTTGGATAAGTAATCAAATGCTTGAGATCACTTGATATTAATTATGGTTAGACAACTTGGTTAGATATGAGTTAATGAACCAATGAATGCAGAACCATGATTATGAAATTCTAGGTGGTGAATTTATTACCTATTTAGCATACCAAGACGAATAAACATTATCATGAAATTCTAAGTAGTGTATCTAATTTTCTCATTATAGAATTTGTTCAACACTATTCAAATGTGTTACAAAGTACTCAATGCATTATACACTCCACACACAAGCATGTCATATTCCTAAACATAAACGAAGTGAGACGGATATGGTAAGAGTTCTTGTTACAACTTGCAAGTATACATAATCCTATATAAAGAATATATACACGAAAATATGTATGTAAATTTGATGCAATATCAATAGTATGAATAGCTTAAATAGCATGAACTATAATCTAGATGGTAGGAGGCACTTGGTGGCCCAAGGTTGTTGCTAATGGCATTGCATCAAGTATGTAGTCACTCTAGCATTTTACTACAAAAAAAAAACCTTTAGCTACGTTTAATATTTGTCACTATAGGCCTTCTATTTACCGCTATATATAATTAACGACACTTATAATAATTGTCACTTAATTGCCACCTTCGTTAGTATCACTAAAAGGTTAGCGGCAATTATATAATCATCGCTAAATCATCAGTATTAGCGACATTTTAATTATCACAATTATCGTCGCTAATGATCTTCTTTGGTGGCAATTTATTTGCCACTATTTCACCACTATTGAATTATAGTGGCAATTTAATTGACGTTATTAATATCGCTATATACTTCATTTAGCGTCATTTAAATTGCTACAATTAATGTCGCTAATGATATTCTTTAATGGCAATTTATTTACCATTATTTCACCACTATTAAATTATATTAGTTGCAATTTAGTTTACACTATTAATGCTACTATATACTTCATTTAACAACTTTTGTTTATGCTACTAAATCGCCACTACTGATTTACTTTAATGGCGTATTATTTTACCATTTAATTGCCACTATTGATATTATTTAGCAACAATTATTTGTCTCTAAATTGACACTACTGATTTACTTTAATGACGCTTTCTTTTGTCATTTAATTGATTATTTTAATGACACCTTGTTATACCACTTAATTTACACTATTGATATTCTTTAATAAAAAAATAATTTTATTTGAACAAGATCAAAACATAAAGCTAATCTCAATTTTATTTATCTCTTAATAATAAAGTACAATAAGGACACTTGAAAAGGATATATTAGAAAATAAGAAAAATATTAAAAAAAAGTAACAGTAGCCTCAACACCAAAATATCCCCTCTCAAGGTTAATACAAAGAAAGAAATAAAAACTACTGAAAAAAATTGAAATACAACAAATTATGAAGACTCAACCACCCAAAAGCAACAACCTCTTAAAATTTTGCTATCCCAAGCAACTTCAGTCTTCCAAACTTCAATTCAAAGCAACATAATAGCACCATGATCATTCAAATCCCTAGCAACACGTCCACCAATATGAAGTCTAAGATAAATAAATGTAGGTATGATCAAATGCTTATTAGTCATTTTTTGTAAACATAAACCACAAAACTAAGTAATGTACTAAAAATAAAGCTACAATTACTAAATAAGATGCAGCCAAGAACAAAAGATAAAATGATCAGATATATAAATTGACAAACAACGATGTAAAAAACAAATCAAAATAGAAAATCCAAATGGAAGGAGAGACCTTATTTTTCTTTCCTTCTTTTACTTTAAAAGAAGAGTATTGTTTAAATGTGAATCATCTTTTCTGTTAGATTGCTATTGCATTTTTGAAGCATGAGTATGACAAAATTCAAACCTTTTAACAACATCAATGGCTTTAGCGGTGGGCAGCAACAATTTTAAGATTCGACTGCATTTGTGAAAGGGCCTTCAAGGTCATGCTTTGGTAGCAATCATGTAGACCCGATTTTATGAGCAACCAATTGAATTCTGCTTGACCTTTAAGCCACAGCATAAATAATTAATCATAAATCACATCTTTGTTGTAAAAAAAAAACAAAAATCACAACTACCCTTGTCCTTTAGAAACCTTTTTCAAGCATCATACAACCACGAAATTTCAAAATCCAAATTTGGTAACAATATGGGATCCACCAATAAATTCATGCCTTCTAATTCCCACAACTAGCTATTCCTTATCTTTAGAAAGTATACTTGATAAGAAACAAATAGATTTTGACATATGGAAATCAAAATAGCTCACCTAATTGCCTAAGAGATAATATGTTATATAAAGATTTAAGGTGACATTTTGACATTGTTTATTACACAATCCATGGTATCCCTGCCATGTGACCTAATCACCCTTCTTATCTCTCATCCAAATAATGACTAAATTCTATTGAAAATCTAGTAGAAATTCCCCTATTTTATCATTTTTTTTTTCAAATTCCTATACTTGTAAAGAAGACTTATGCAAGAATATAAATTTAACAAGGTGGATACACCCTACAATGCATTCATCACCACCGAAAGTGTAAATTTAAGCATACACATGGTGGGCACACCCCATCACAAAATAAAACAGAATAGAAAATTAAACATCATAACATGAGCTATTTTATAAGCATAAGGATCACTCCAAAACACTACTTCATATTTACATAGTTTTATACAAAAATTGCGAGCTCGTATAAGGAGCTACAACATAGAAATATAAAGCAAATTCGAGTTATACTCTTTTATAACTATATCAACACCATCTCCAAACTCCCACAAAAAGAAAAATAACCTAAAACACACATACTTTCAAACTTCCCAACATACTTCCACATGCTTTGATCTGAATATCTTTAATCATTTATGGTACACTGAGGAAAGAGGTCTAGTCTTTGTACCTATGTTCAATCCCCTAATTGATTATCCCTCTGTGCATTACTCTAGTTATCATCTTTGTTGTATAACTAATACATGGTCATTTGATATAAGCCACAACATTTCACATATAGACATACCTCTCAAGATAATTGAAACACAAACTAAAGAAATAAATTAATACATGGAATTTAAAAACATGTAAAAGATAAACATATGTGAGAGACTTCTAGCTACTCAAATTTGTCCGAACTATGGAAAGCTATCACTAAATTATAAGCTAAATTCATATTGAATCTACTTAAGGTGATTGGAAATAGGAAGAAGCCACTCATTTGGAAGGAGAGTTGGGACCTAAAGAGTTCCTAAACTAATCAAACCATTGTGTGATGGGGTCCCCTAAGTACAATATATAGCTGAACTTTTAAATGAGGAAGGGCAATGGAATATAGAGCTGCTGCATGTTGTTATGGATAAGCACATAATAGACCTCATGTTTAGATTAAAAACTCACCCTACCATGGAGGACCGCTTGATTTGGTAGGTGCATCCAAATGTGATTTTCACAATCAAGTCAAGATATCTATCCATTGTTTAAAAGAGATGAAAAGAGGAGAGTGTCGATCAAGAGGGGAGTTGTTGGAAAGTCACCGAAGAGAAGGGGAGAGCTTCCAAAAAGGAGGGAGGGAGGAGGGTTGAGAGAGAAGGGTGTGGGGGAGAGGAAAGGGCTTCTGATGTTAGGGATCAGGAAGCGGATTCCTAGGTGGAATAAATGTTTGTATAAGGCCAATACCTTGGGAAGCAGCTCTTGGGATGAATGCTCATGCATTGGTCATAAATCCTTTGATTCATATGGAACTCATTTTTTGGATGCCAAATCTAGTACCAGTAAGAATAATTGGAAATAATTGGATTTTTTGTCCAAACTAGTTGAAAACAATTGGGATTAATCTGCTTGCTTGCATTAGCAATTCTCCAACTTTGGATAAAAGAAAATTCCCATGAATAATCTTCAGAGTACCCTATAAATGTTAGCCCATTGTACATTTTTATCCAAAAAAAAGGAACTTTCGAGTATAAGTTTGCCTATCTATTCTCATTATTAGTTTTAACCATCAACAATGACAAACAAAAGCAAAAAGATTTCTAAATGCTAATAATGGCAAATAAAGCAAAAAGATTATAGCAACCAGGCAAGTAGTGAAATTATGTACACCTATAAGGTACATTGATGAGACAAAGAACACGTAGAGATGACTTAAAAAGGCATTCACTAGATTTCTAATCTAATCTACAAACATATCTCATGAATATGAAGATGACTCTTTTATACTTGGCAAAATTCCATGGCTAACATAATTACGAGCAATACTTGTTAAAAGGTATAGTTTGTAACGGGGTGGGGCAAATAATTCCTTGTCTTGTTTGGTTATACATCCATACCTCACTTTGGTCATTGTTGTAATGCTTCAATTCTTCACCAATGCATCCATGTACTCTTTTTTTGCAAAAGCTCTTAGATCCTGGCAATCCAATTCTTGATTCATCTCAACCAACATTCAAGAGCCATCTCTACAAATCAGTGTCTTCACTTTTGTTTAGATGTGTCATTCAAATCCAAAATGAAAAATGACAATAGCAAAACAGCCATAGAAAGACAAAGACTTGTGCAAAAGACCCAAGATTTGGAACTTATGTGTGCACTTCCTGCATAATTTGCCATATATTCAATGCTAATTTCTATTCTATTGTCTACGCACCAGATTGGCAAGCATACATTCTTCATATCATGGCAAGAAGTAGGAGCAGGCAACTTCGATTCTATCTTCCATATCCAAATATATAAATTGATATCAAGAAGCATTATAAAAGAGTTGCAGCTTCTAAACTCTTTAATGAGATGTTTTTGTCAAATGAATCCACTTTATTGCTAACCATTTTTCACCTTCTATCATTGGCCTTCCTGCATGAAGACTGCTTTGGTCTACTGTTCAACCTTGATTTCGTTCCATGTCGCATCTATGTTAGGCCTCACATTTGGAATTTAAGCCATCAAACAATTTGAAAATTCTTCTGCATCAGCTCAACCACTTTGAAATTCAATACATGGATAAATCCTCTCCAAATAGGAATCCTACATGAGCAGTAACTTTTTGTGGAAGATTTTTTTTTTTGGATTAGGCAATGAACTTCAGGATATCGGTTCTGCCATATCATAAATGAGAGATAACTATGAGCGATTCAAACCAATACTGAAAGCAAGTAGTCTCAAAGGTCGACCCACCTAGAGTGAGGTAGAAGGAAAGATCAAGTGGGACTGAGAAGATGGTTAATGGGGAGTGGTATCCACTCCTAATGGTAGGAATATGGCTGCTCTCTCCAGGTGCAGGAAGTGGAGATCCCCAAGCGAATAATGAATCTCACAAGAGAGGGCAGAAACCTTCAATCCAAAAGTCAATGAAAATACAAATAGTGCAGCAAGTCAGGGAGTGATCGAGAGTCAAATCACTCTCTCCAAGACTTCTAGTTGAGAGACAATAAAGTGGCTTGAGGCATCTCCAACTGCCACCCTCGAACCTGCATGAAGTTACTGCATATGCACTCCACCGAAGATCCATTGAAACTGACAACTACGAACAAGAAAAATGAAAACCAAGCCACCCCACACAGATCAAATGGGGGTGATAGAACTAAGCAACTGAACAACTCCCGCATTAGGAGAAAACACCACCAACTCAGAAAGCCGGTAGTTAGCAAAAGCCGCCACAAACACTGATGGTAGAGGGGCCACCAATACCACATCAGAATTGGGCATGGCAAGGTATAGATCTGACGTTAAAATCACCACCCCATACCAAGTTTGTGCATCTCCAAGCAATAGGTTTGGTAGAGACCCACCACACTATGACCACCATCGGATTTGGATTGATGATCACGCCCCAATATGCCTGAACGGGCCTTCCTCTGCAGCAGAGGAGGATTCATCATGTAGGATAGAGGTGAAGGGCGAGATAGTTGGTAGGGAGGGGTATGAGGTCCCTAATTGGTGTTGGAGATTGGCCACAGGCCCAAAGGCAACCTTTTTTGTAAGATAACTATAGGTATCAAGCTAAGTACAACTTGGGTAAAGGGAAGGCTTATGATTGTGGTAGTGGTGGTTGTTTGGGGGCCTGGGCCAAGGATGGAGGGGATGGGTGGGTGGAGGTGAGGAGGAGGTGCTAGTGGTGGACGATGGTTGTTGTGGAGGGGGAGGAGGATCGTGAGGTTGGGGATGGTGCTGGAAGGGCAGAGGAGAGGGTTGACGATGGGAGAAGGTGGAGGAAGAGGATGAGGACGAGAGGAGTTACCAGCAGTGGAGGAGAGGGGAAAGCCGTCGTCGACGGAGGCAAGAGGAGGTGGCGACGGAAGCCGAAGGAGGCATGAGGCCACAGTTGCAAGGACCAACGGAGGGAGCCGCTGGAGGAGACTGAGGTGGGTCGATGAATACGAAGAAGAACGAGCGGGCGAATGGCAAGAGGAAGCCGAAGAAAAATCTTAACTACAATAATTAGGGAATTAATTTCCTTAATTATTGTAGTAGGGATTTTTTTTAGGAAACTCGTGACTTGAAAATACTATTTTAACGGGTAGATGTTGGCGAGAAACTCATGTTTTGTAAATATGAGTTTTTACTCAATTACATCCATCCATCACTTTCCTAAAAGTACCAATGATATTTATTAAACTTATGTATTCTAAACATAAGTTTTCAATGGTATCCACATGCCCACCGCTACACTCAAAGCAAGAAAGTTAGTTGCGAAACTCATGTTCAATGGACACAAGTTTTGCCAGAAACCTTTCAATCGACTACAACTAGGCAGGAATGACTTACAATTTTTCAATCGACTACATGTGAAACAAATCGTGAGCATTAACAATTTTTCATTGAAAATCGTTACTACTAAATACAAATTTCACCTTTTTTTTTCATTCCTCACAACTGCTACTAAGACACAAGGAGGAGACCTGCTGATATACAAGGAATTGCTAAATCAAAGTTATAACCCTCATGTAATAGTAAGTAAACAGAAAGAAATCATGTATCCATTTCCAAAATTGACATAGTATTCATACCACATAAGTCACCATACAACTTCTCCAACAGTCAAACGAAATCCTATAAGAAAGTAAAAAAGAAAGTGCAAAAGTACCATCAAAACACCGAAAAAAGGAATTGATTTGTCCCAGCTACCTTTGTGAAATGTCTCTCCTTTGTACCCTACCAAAATCAACAAAGCCAATGTATTACAAACGCAATTACCTCTTCATAGTCAATAGATAAAAAATATAAATGACTTACTATTTTGAAGGGTATGGATTTCTTGTCCTTCTTCTGATGTACCGTTGCGTAGTTTTTTGTACATTAATGGAAGTAAGTTGACCTCGATCGTCAATGTCGTTAATAAGTGATCCAACAATTTGGTTTACTTCTTCAAAGTTAGGTGCAGGTGGTGGGGATGGTGGTACAAGAGTGTCAACCTGTGAGGATCCCTCTCCCAAATCTACGTCGTCAACTCGCCTCTTCTGAGGTGCTCCTAGTGTAATCTAGATCTAAGGGTCTCGTCGAGTTGTTGGTGTCACGAAGGAAGATGACTTATGAGGTGCATCAATAGTTGGTGGGGATGGTACCTCAACATTCTTTTGTTGGTCTACAGCCTCTCCCATATCATGTTGTTCTGCAACCTCTCTTGCATCATCCATTGCACTAAATTCAGGGAGAAAAGGATGGGGCACTTCAACATTATCTAATATGGGACCCTCTCCTATATCATGATTACCTTTTAGGGGAGGCGGTTGTGGTACGTTGGCATTCTCTTCTATGGGATCCTCTCCCATATCATGCTGGTCTGCAACATCTGCTGCATCATTCATCCCATTAGATTGAGGAGAGGATGATGTGGTACTTCAACATTATATAATATGGGACCCTCTCACATATCATGATTACCTTCTGGGGGAGGTGGTTGTGGTACGTTGACATTCTCTTCTATGAGATCCTCCCCCATATCATGTTCGTCTCCAACCTCACCTGCATCATCCATCGCATTAGATTCAGGGGGAGGAAGATGGGGGACTTGAACATTATCTAATATGGGATCCTTTTCCATATCATAATTACCTTTTGGGGGAGGTGACTGTGGTACATCGACATTCTCTTATGTCGGTCCTCGTCCACGCCCTCTCCCTCATCCCCGTCCTCGACCCTCACCTTGACCACATCGATGTCCTCGTCCTCGACCTCGTCGTTGTCTTGGTCCATGGTGGGGGACATCAGCTTCAGCAGGCCTGAACTTTGCTGCAATGGTTTGCTCATTTACAACCTTGGCCTTCCTCTCAATCTCATGAAACTTTGCTAACTCTAGTTGGTTGGTTGTTTTCTCAAATATGTATGACCACTGAGAGATCTGCATGGGTAAAAATATGAACATTACTGTAGGTATACATTGAATTTCATTTTAAATTTTTTTTCGTAGATATAAATTGTGTACTTACATTAAAATTGGTCAAAGCTCCAAGTTTCCCTACAAACCTCCTTGTGATCTGGAGGTACCATAGCATGTACTCCACAGTGGTTGCAGGCTTATTGATGGGGTCAATTTGTACGACGTGTTCATGGTGGGCTTCCCAATGTTGATTGTGTGTTGTGTGATGTGTTGGCCAATCAATATCAAATTTGCCCCTGAGATCAATTTCATGCCGCTTTGTATCAGTGTAGCACACGTTTGGGATGCCCTGACGTCTGCCAAACTGACGAATCATGTGATCTAGGAAGTAGTGTTCCACTATATGGAAGTGTGTTCGGGCGCTAGATCAGTGTTTTAAGATTGTCACGTTGTAGTATAGTCAAAGGAGCGCTCAAACAAATAAATTTATTACTCGAAAAAGTTTCGAGGTCGAACACAGGGAGCAATAAGGAATTTAGCTCTCAAGAATTGCAATTTAAGATAAGAAAGCTATAAAATTGTGAATAAAAATTACTTCAGAATAAAGTAGCACCAAGATCAAGTGTCAGAATGCAAAAATAATGGAGTAAAATGATGATTTAGATCTCCAAATACTCCTTACAATGATAGCTAATGAACTCAATGTATATATGAAATGAAATGTAACCAAATCAATCATCTGATTTGTAAATCAGACTGCTTAACTGCTTAAGCCTCTCTCTTCTTCTTCTTTTCTCTTTCTCTTCTCTGTTTTTCTTCTTCTGCCCTTGTTCTTCTCTTCTTTCCTTCTCTACAACTCTTCTTCTGCCTTCAGCCCTTCTTCTTTCTGGCTTTCTTCACACAGCAGGGGCAACTTCAGAATTTGGCTAAGTGTTAACCAGGTCTCACCAAGAGCAAAACCCTCCCCCTACCTGCGCAGACTCTCCTCTCTTTCTCTCTTTAGGATCCGCTCTCCCAAAGCCACAAGGTAATCGGGTTATCGGACCTAAAGTACCCGGGTCTAGGCTCATGAGCAGTGGGTGATGAGCGAGGAGTGAGGGTTAGGTGAGTTAACAGGTCAGGCCAAGTCCGCGAGCAGAGGTCACGGACGAGGCGTGCGTGGGTGAGAGGGACCTTACCCCGTGTTTGGAGGGAAAGAGCCCTATCAACAAATTCAATTTATGTGTATACTTCGCTTCAGTGGCTTCCGATGTGGGACTATCTACCCTTCCTTCTTCACACATCTGCAGCAGAGGCCCTTCCTTCGATTGCCGCGGCTCATGAGATCCCAGCGTCTAATTGACCACCTGGGGCAACACCTGAAGCAAGTCTGCACGACCTGGGACTTCCAACTGGGGTAAACGAGGCTTGGAGCGAGCTCAAAGCTTCTTTGAAGCTCTTTGTCAATGGCGACTAGGGGGTGCACCTGAAATCAATCAAACGGCCTCTCGGCCCTGTTAGAAGGTTCAGGAAGGATCACCGAACCACAACGAATGCAACGGTGGAGGTTGTGTGGCGTGGCGAGGTCCGTGTGTGCATGGTGAAGTTGGACTATGTGCGTGAGAGTGGGTGTGTTCGGTGGAATTGAGGAGAGGCTTATAGCCTCAATTACCAGAGGGCTTTTGCTCTCTGGGACATAGCGGAGGTGTAGGGATGAACGGTAGCCAGGTTGGTGAAGCGTAGTGGCCATGCGAACTCGTCGAAGGTACGCCGGCGAGGTGGAAGACGGAGGGCGGTAGGGCAAGTCGGCGGTCAAAACGGAGTTGCGAATGTCTAGGAATGAAGAGTGGAAGATGAGGTGTCGATAGGGGTAGCTAGCAGATGAAGTGGGGCAAAGGAGGCGCTGGTTATGGTGTGGTCAACGCCAGAGACGAAGGTGCTCCAGTGAGGGAAGGTCGGCGACGATGAAGGAGATAGAAGCATCCGCTAGTATGGCGCGATGCGGAAGAAGGCGAGGAAGGAGGATCTGCCGCTGGTTTTGCGGTTAGACGACGAGGAGAGACAAGGAGGGTCGCCGAAGCTCAAGGAGCTTTTCAGCCAGGTCAAGAGAGAGGAATTCGAGGGAGATCCCGGTAGAAATTGAGCTTAGGGGGGTTCGGCCTGACCTGGGCTCTCTTTTATAGGGTTCAAGAGGGAAGCCTAAGCTTGGAAGCCAAGCTTCCAAGCTTGGAATTCTCGCCGGAGTAGGAAACCCAAATCTCCCATGCATTCGCATGAGAGATTGGGAAGGTTATGGGACATGGGATTTGGCTCAAAAGAAAGGGAATTCCTTGACGAACTTCCCTTTCAAATTTGAAAGGGATTCGTCAAGGAATCAGGGAGTTCTTGACATTTTTAGGTCTCCAGTGCTTGTAGGAATAGGAGTAATGGCGGCAAGGACCTAATTGTGAAGATGATGATGAAGTTGTTGGTGCTAGAGCACCACGATCATTTATTTTGATGATAACAAAACACATGTTATTTAACATTTGCAATTTGAGTCCTAGATTTCAGGTCAAATGCAAATGTAGACGTGCTTAAACAGAGTTCGAGCTCGCATCCAGGACGGATTGGAGGAGCTTGACAGAAAACAGAGGAGGTTCGGGTGGAGCGACAGATTAAAGATAGAAGACAAGAAGAATAGGATAGATTCTTTTTAATCCTCTATTGTATCTCTTGTCTTTATTTTCTTACTCTTTTTATTTTTCTTAAAATATTATGTTAAAGAGCCTCAAAGTACCCTAACAGTAGTCCTAGGAACACCGGCACAACTCTAGGATACTTAGGTTTTCTGTAGAATACTTAGAAAACCAATATAGGGCTCAAACAGCGTTTCCAGACGTCTAATTCCCAAATCAGATGTCTGCTAAAGTATTTTAAGATGTCTGACTGTTGTTTCAGACGTCTGATAACTGTTAGGCTGGACATAGTTAGTTCTGTCTGATGAAATCAGACGTCCAGACCTTAGACCAGACGTCTTAGGAGACGTCTGATGGATTTGCCAGACGTCCAATTAGTGGACCGTTGGCTGGCTTAGCAAACATTCAAGATTATGACCGTTAGAGCCTTATCAGACGTCCATAGGACTTTCCAGACGTCTGATAATTGACCGTTTTGCTTCGGCTGACCCAAAATCTCTTCTCAGAGATTTTCTAGCCGTTGCAACGTTTGGAAATCCATTCCCACAGTAAAAGTAGGTTTCCAGACATCCAGACATAGTGCCAGACGTCCTGTATGTCGTCTGATGGACTTGCACAAAAACCCTGTTTAGATCTGATCCAAGTCAGGAAGAGACCCACCCAAAATCAGACGTCTGACCTTGGAATCAGACGTCTTAAAGTGAACTTCCAGACGTCTGATGAAAGAATTAGACGTCTGATAAGCCTGTCAAGCGCAATCATTGTCCTGATTTTGGCCTGATTCTCTTGGGCTTTGTTCCCAACGGCTGTGGAAGCATTTCCAAGCCTTCCAAAGCCTTCCTAAGGCCTCTATAAATAGAGGGAAACCTTTACAACACTTGGATACACCTAAGCAACATACTCTCTACCCTTTTATTTCCAAGAAAAGATCTTGCTCTCCAAGCTTAAGTTCCTACACCTAGAGAGCTAAATTCCCTTTGCGCACTTGCTCTCCCGCCGTTGTTCACGAGAGCGACATTGCGCCATTGCGTGGCACACGCACCGCGTCATCAACTCGACGCACTCCTTGCAAAGGGGAGTTTCCTATTTCCTATAGAAGCTAGGTTTAAATTCCTTTGTTGGCTCTATAGGATTACTTATTTTTGTCTTTTGGTTGGGTATTCGCTTTGCGAATTCCCGTCTCCTTCGTGGGACAAAATCCTTCTCGTGGAGAGAAGGGGTTGAGGAACGCTACCCTCGTACTTATAGCGTGGTTGTATTGAGGTTGAATCACCCTCGTTTTAAGTGATTCGATTTAGTGGATTTTGATCAACTTGGTTGATTGGAAAATCCTAACTCGAGAGGGTTAGGTGGTGGTTTTCACCCGGTTTAGGTTTCCACCTAAACACAATTGTGTACATTGTGTGATTGGTTTTCTTTGGTGAGATTGCTTTATATTTTATTTCCGCATTTATTACGTCACCCCTCTTCGAAGGGAAAACTACATTTGGTATCAGAGCAGGTCTTGCAAAATCAGCGTTACAAACCGACGAGGATCCAGATATGGAGGGAAAAGCATTCGTGTGCATTGAAGGACATGATACCTCGCGACCACCATACTTTGCAGGTATAGATTTCGTTTATTGGAAAAATCGTATGACTATGTGGTTGCAGGCCTACGACTTCCGGGTGTGGGAAAAGTGCGAATCCGCATTTTTTATTCCCAAGAAACCCGCAAAAGGTTACTCAGAAGATCAGGTTCGAAATCTCAACCTCAACGCAAAGGCAATGAATGCCTTGTATTGCGCATTGAGTCCGAAGGAATTCGAACGAATCCAAGAGTGCACCACCGCCCACGAGATATGGAGGAAGTTAGAAGACACTCATTAAGAGATGAGCTCGGAGGAAGAAGAAGAAAAAGAAGAAGAAACCGCTTGCTTTGGTTTCACGGCCAGAGGAAGCAATAGCGACAGTGAAAGCGGAAGCGACTCCGACAACAAGGTCAATCTCGATCTACAAGAAGCTTTTAATGAACTTTTTGAAGTTAGTAAATCACTAAAAAGAGAAAATAATAGCATTAAAAAGAACCTTAGTTTTCTTAGAAATGAAAATGATAGGTTAGAAAAACAACTCAAGGACATAGAAACTAGTCCTAAGGATAATAACCTGTTATTAGAAAATCATAACCTCATCAATGAAAATAATAAATTGATTGAGGAAAATGTTAGTCTAAAAATAGAAATTTCTGATTTAAAGACTAAGATGAGTATTATAGAAAAAGAAATTGCAGGTCTTAGGGAAAACTCTAACAAATTAATCAACAAAGTAGATGATTTATATAGCCCAAAGATTGAGAAAGGATCTACGTCAAGGAGACCTGCTAACAGATCCGGATCCAAGCTCACTTGGATACCGAAGAAAAATTTGGAATCTTGTTTTGTAGGGTTCAGGGATAATTACAACACAAAGGACTGGACCTACAAGCTCAAGGCTGGTCAACTCAAGTTGGGAGAACCAAGGAGTAGACCAAGGAGGAGAACAAGAAGACCGACGAGATGGCGAACAAGCAACGGACCCGCCGCACGTCGACCACCAGATTGGAGACCGGCGCCAATGCCCGGGCCTCCAAGCTACGGATGGGAGCCCCATCCGATGTGGCCACCACCACCATTCGGGCCATTTTATTGGCCATGATAGGTGAGGTAAAATTCTTAACCCTATCTTTTTACAAGCATTTAAATAGGGGGAGTTAAAATTTATGAGCTAATTGTCAATTTTTAAGGGGGAGATATAAGGTAGCTAACTTTCCTTTAGTAAGGGGGAGAAAAATAACAGCTATCTTGTTGTTACAAAAAAGGAGGAGAATATCACCTTTGTTCAAATAAATTCATAGAATAGCATGTTTTAAGGGAGAGTTATAGGAAATGTAAAACCAATTAAACCTTTTTGATAATGTCAAAAAGGGGGAGGTTTTTTCTGCATTATTATTTACGGTTTTGTCATCAACAAAAAGGGGGAGATTGTTGGTGCTAAAGCACCACGATCATTTATTTTGATGATAACAAAACACGTGTTATTTAACATTTGCAATTTGAGTCCTAGATTTCACGTCAAATGCAAATGTAGACATGCCTAAATGGAGTTCGAGCTCGCATCCAGGACAGATTAGAGGAGCTTAACAGAAAACAGAGGAGGTTCGCGTGGAGCGACAGATTGAAGATAGAAGACAAGAAGAGTAGGATAGATTCTTTTTAATCCTTTCTTGTATCTCTTGTCTTTATTTTCTTGCTCTTTTTATTTTTCTTAGAATATTATGTTAAAGAGCCTCAAAGTACCCTAACAGTAGTCCTAGGAACACCGACACAACCCTAGGATACTTAGGTTTTCTGTAGAATACTTAGAAAACCAATATAGGGCTCAAACAGCATTTCCAGATGTCTAATTCCCAAATCAGACGTCTGATAAAGTATTTTAAGACGTCTGACTGTTGTTTCAGACGTCTGATAACTGTTAGGCTGAACATAGTTAGTTCTGTCTGATGAAATCAGACGTCCAGACCTTAGACTAGACGTCTTAGGAGACGTCTGATGGATTTGCCAGATGTCTAATTAGTGGACCGTTGGCTGGCTTAGCAAACACTCAAGATTATGACCGTTAGAGCCTTATCAGACGTCCATAGGACTTTCCAGACGTCTGATAATTGACCGTTTTGCCTCGGCTGACCCAAAATCTCTTCTCAGAGATTTTCTAGCCATTGCAACGTTTGGAAATCCATTCCCACAGTAAAAGTAGGTTTCCAGACGTCCAGACATAGTGCCAGACGTCCTGTATGTCGTCTGATGGACTTGCACAAAAACCCTGTTTAGATCTGATCCAAGTCAGGAAGAGACCCGCCCAAAATCAGACGTCTGACCTTGGAATCAGACGTCTTAAAGTGAACTTCCAGATGTCTGATGATGGAATTAGACGTCTGATAAGCCTGTCAAGCGCAATCATTGTCCTGATTTCGACCTGATTCTCTTGGGCTTTATTCCCAATGGCTCTGGAAGCATTTCCAAGCCTTCCAAAGCCTTCCTAAGGCCTCTATAAATAGAGGGAAACCTTTAAAACACTTGGATACACCTAAGCAACATACTTTCTACCCTTTTATGTCCAAGAAAAGATCTTGCTCTCCAAGCTTAAGTTCCTACACCTAGAGAGCTAAATTCCCTTTGCGCACTCGCTCTCTCGCCGTTGTTCACGAAGCGACATTGCGCCATCGCGTGGCACACGCACCGCGTCATCAACTCGACGCACTCCTTGCAAAGGGGAGTTTCCTATTTCCTATAGAAGCTAGGTTTAAATTCCTTTGTTGGCTCTATAGGATTACTTATTTTTGTCTTTTGGTTGGGTATTCGCTTTGCGAATTCCCGTCTCCTTCGTGGGACAAAATCCTTCTCGTGGAGAGAAGGGGTTGAGGAACGCTACCCTCGTACTTGTAGCGTGGTTGTATTGAGGTTGAATCACCCTCGTTTTAAGTGATTCGGTTTAGTGGATTTTGATCAACTTGATTGATCGGAAAATCCTAACTCGAGAGGGTTAGGTGGTGGTTTTCACCCGGTTTGGGTTTCCACCTAAAAACAATTGTGTACATTGTGTGATTGGTTTTCTTTGGTGAGATTGCTTTATATTTTATTTCCACATTTATTATGTCACCCCTCTTCGAAGGGAAAACTATAGAAGTTAGGGGTCTATTTGTAAAGATTTTGAAAGTTAAAGGCATAAATGTAATCAGACAGGACCAATTTGCAAACTAGGTCAAGACAATTTCAGCTTGGGTCCAAATTTTGATACAAACCTAATTTGAACCTAAGGAATCCAATGGTGAAGTTGGATTTTGATTTTGACTGTGTTTGACTAGGTAATTTATGCAAAAACCTAAATTAGGGTAAATGTCTGCATGAGACTATATTTTAGGCCAAAACGGGTTCTGATGGTCAAATTGAAGGTTCTAAACCCTAGAGAATATTTTTCTATGAATTTTAGAAGGTTTAGGTGAATTTTATCCTGACCAGAGCCTCAATTAATTAAGCGGGTCTGTTTTTAGGGTTTCAAAAGTCATTTAATTATCAAAACACGTGCAAATCCTTTTCTGATTACTCTGACCCACTTGTTAGTCTTTTAGGACCATTTAACCCTTAACTAACCCCTAGGAAAACCCGTGATTGTACTGCATTCAGGATATGCTGGTAAAACTACAGTTTTAACACTAGTTTCTTATTTTTCCCTCAGAATGATTATGCAATGACTTACGACTCTTTGGTAGTTATGTAGGAGCATTTACTGACTTAATTAAGTCAAAATGAGCTAATTATGGCTCATGATGGTGTTCCCATCAAAGTGGATAAGTGGGACTCGAGTGTGCCATATGCCCTGACCTGCCAGACAGTATGCAAGAATGTGTTGCAGTACATCTTCAGTATACGGCCTCTAGAGAACCTGAATTATAAAGGATAATGTATTACTTTAAAGGTTTTTTTACTAGTACTTTAAAAGCTTAATAAATACAATATACCTGATCGGGTGCCTATAGGTCGAAAGCATCACGATGAGGTATAACCACACTCTGTGGATGTTTGCAGATGTCGAAATCCACCACCCAACGTGCTCCAAGTGGTCTCCCATGCCAATCTGGCCTAGTATGTACCATTGAAGCAATGTGTGGCAACCTTTCCCAGGCCCAAATCTGGAGTAATATCAAAGCTCCTGCAATATCTTCTGTCCCATGCTCGGTAACTAGGCAAAGGTGTCGATATAAAAATGCTGAACATGTAGATCCCAAACTGTATTGACCTATAGCTTACAAGCAAGGATGAACTTTACAAAATTCGTGCAATCAAAATAATATTACAATTAATAGCAGTTACCAATTCTATTTGCCTGTAGATCCTCTATCAAAGGCAAGTACACCAATGAGACATAACATCCTGATTTGTCTGGACATATGATCCCACCTAGAGCTTGTAGGATATAAGCATGAGAATAGTGTGTACATGTCTCCTCATTAGCATGTGGGGTTAAGTTGCCAAAATGTTGTGCCAACCATGTCATCTGCAATCGTGAACCGACCATTTGACTCTCAGGTGGCACCACTCCAAGTAACCTCTCGCATGAAGTAGTCCAGTTAGGATTATTTGTCTCACCTGTGATAGGATTTCCATCCACCGGCAACCCGATAATAATGGCCACATCCTCTAGTGTGATAGTCATTTCTCCATGGCGCATGTGGAAGGTATGTGTCTTTGATCTCCATCTCTCAACAAGTGCAGTAATTAGGTGCCAATCTAGTGAAAGGAAACCAAGTTGTGATATTCCTCCAAACCCTGCTACGTCAACCAATACCTGCACACAATCATCAAGTGGATCTGATCGAACTATGTCATCTCGACATCTGCATCTAAGCCAAGAGTAAATCTGTTAAAAGGAGCAAGCAATGTCACATATACAAATTAAATGAGTAAAAAAAAATCTACTCACATTTTTTATGTGTGTTATTAATTTTTTCTTTTTTGTCTATGTTTGAATCCCAACTGAGATAAGTTATGCTAAAAAGTTGTGTGGTGATGGTATACTATCACTTAATTTACCTTTTCGTGCATTGTCTGACTACATTATAATGATGTGCTAGCCCTATGCATGTTATGTTCTGTGGTTAGGAAGTTTCATTTTCAGCATTGATGTCAATGCTCTTAAATGATAACTATATTTTTGCATTTTTTTCCCTTTCAGAAGCAACACAAGCTCTTAATGATAACTGTATTTTGTCAAGGTGAAGGAAATCTCTGATGAATGTTTTTCAAGGAGGTAGTAGCCATCCTAAGTTGTCAATGGTAATTGATGATGGAATCAAAGTTTGGGACGATAAGGATCAACCTCATGTCCATGCTGTTCCTACTTTTGCACCATATTATGCACCAAAGGCTGAGGTATTTTTCCATTACCTTTGAAAAGCTGTCAGTTATTTTTGGTGACTGGACTATTGGTTTCCCATACGCTGTTCTCAATGAATCATTTTCTTCAACTAACTGGGTTCTAAAGTGCCCGTGATTTTTGGGGTTGCAAAGATTTTTTCGGTTAGTTCTCTAGTTCTCATCAAGGATAAGATTTAAGCCTTTACCTCTTTACCTTGGTTATGGATGAGTTGATGAAGCTATCTAGATATATGATCTCTTTCTTTTTGAAAGAAGATATGTAATCATATAGTTCATCCTTATGCCCGTTATTTTCAACGTTGTAAAGATTTTTTTGGTCAGTTCTCCGGTTCTCATCAAAGATAAACTTTAAGCCTTTACCTTTTTATCTTGATCATGGATGAGTTGGTGAAGCACATTCATAATGAGGTGTCATGGTATGTGCTTTTTGCTAATGATATTGAGTTGGTTAATGAGTATTTTTTCCAATTCTAAAACAACAATTAGATTTCATAATCTGTAAAATAATCTTTACACTCCACAATTTGTAGAATTCTCCAAGTACCTGCACTTTAGATACCAATCAAACCACTCCTGAAGGCATGGGCATGTATGTCTCTCCCATACATCAAAGCTTCCATTACAGATACATGCTTGGCATAACCATTCAACATAATAGTCAAAGATCTCATATCCTTGTTCTCATGCAAAATAAACTACCTAGTTCTCAAGTTGGCATCAACAAGGAAAAAATGGGAAAACCAAAACCCAATAATGCACACATATTGTGCATCTTCCTACTATGTTACAGAATCCACTAGTTCTAGGCAGATTCCTTCTGGAACTTAGAGACTAAACACTAAAATAAGGATTTTTTGACCATTAGTCCTATGGAAAAAGAAGCATTTTCCTACTGAAACAAAGGATGGAACATGAATATAGCTACAAAATGTAAAAAGAAAAATTAAAAAACTTACATCTCCAACCCAAACTGCGCTCGCTCAATGCTCTGCATGTCACGTGGTCCTGGCTCCATCTACAAGAATAAATAAAAAAACGTTAACGAATAAAATAATATATTAAATACATAATAATATAAAAAATGCGAGCATGATGAATAAAATCATACATCTATTTCGGCAATTCTTTTTACTGTGACATGTATTTCAACACATACTACACTTATTTACATTCCTATTACGCCTCGATGTGTTTGGGCGATGACGTTGCTGTGGCTGTTCTTGTGATTGAGATATGGATTCAATATTTAGAGTCCATGAGCAATGCCTCCTTGTATGTCCTTCCTGTAAGCACAAGCCACATGAATTTCTTTGACGTCTTTATCTAATATCCATCTAGTTATGAATTCGAAAATATTTTGGTCATCCCTTTTCTCACTTCATTTCCCACCATGGTATTGAAATTGCACTAGAGGGGAGGTGAATAGTGAATTTATAAAATATTGTAAGATAAAAAAATACAATCACAAAAAGAGTCACAAGAGTTTTAGGTGGAAACCTAGGACGGGTGAAAACCACCACCTAAGCCAATCCCTAAACTTAGGATTTTCGATCACAATGTGATCAATCCACTGACCACACTACTTGAACGAAGGTAGTGTACCTCAATTACAAATCCCACCTCCGATCCCTAAATGGAGGTTTCCCCCTTCACAATGAAGAGATAGGGACCTGATGAGAACCTCATCATGAGCCATAACTAGCTCATTTTGAACCAATACAAAGGATAAAAGCTCCTACATAACTCAAGGAAAGGCTTAACTCAGAGAATTCTGAATTTAAGGAGAAAACAAGTCATAAGGGATAAAAATGCAATTTTACCAGTATAATCTGCATACAGGGTAATTCAGGGTCCAAACATAGGTCAAAGCAACTTAATAAGAATAAAAGTGGGATGAGATGATCTAGCAAGGGCTACAGCAATTCCAAGGAACTAAATGATAATCTGTAACCCTAAAGCAAACCCACTTCAATTCACGAGGTTCAAGGCAAAGCAAAAATGGAATAAACCCTCTAAAATTCATAGAAAAATAATCTCTAGGGTTTAGAACCTTCAATTTGACCTTAGGAACCCATCTTGACCTACATTGAGAACCATACCCAATTAATAACTTAATTTGGGTTTTTGCATAAATTGACCAGTCAAACAAGGTTTAATCTAGAAATAAAATTCACCATCAGATTCCTTAGGTCCTAATTAGTCATGTATAAAAACTTGAGCCTAAGAAGAAACCTTCTTGACCAACTTTACACTTTGGTCCTCATATATTTACTTTTTGGCCCTCAACTTTTGAACCCTCGCATTTTGGCCCCTAACTCTCCTTCATTCTTTGCGTTCAGGTCCCCCCTGCAAAACCTGCCAACACCATGCTCCGGCGACCTTGCGCGGAGCATGGCGCCGCGCAGGGTGAGGGGGAGAGCCTGGCAAGTAAACCGGGGGTGCCCTGCGTCGTCAGCCATCGCAGGGACACCCCCCTGGTCGCTGTAACCCACCATACCTGCCGTGCGAACGCACGGACGGTATGGGCTTCCATCTCCGACGTCCTCCGGCGAGGGAGACACGTCGTCTCCCTCCGCCTTCCACCCTGATTCGGTCCCTATAAATACCCCCGTCGCTCCACCGTTCTTCCGAGCTCGGATCTGACGGAGAAAACCCCCAACTTTCCTCTCTTCTCACTCCGGCAGACGCCCACCAGCTCCGGCGGTTCTTCCTCCTCCTCTTCGCTCTGCCGCAATACTAGCAGCAAGACTTCTTCCCCTGCTCTTCCCGCGCCACGCCGCACCCAGCTGGCGCCTCTCCGGCCCTCTGCTCACCGCCGCCCCTTCCCCCGGGCATCTTCTTCTCCGGCGACAGTCGATACGACTGTCGCCCGCTCCGGCCCCTCCTCCTCCTGCTAAGTAGGTAGAACTCCTCCTCTTCCTCCCCTCTTCCTTTTCCTCACTTTAAACATCTACTGTCGCCCTCGATTCCGACCCCTCACCCTCACCTTCTCTGCCTCCGGCCATCCTCCGGCGAGCCGCTCCCATCACTCCAGCAACCCACACGGCTCGCCGACCACCGCAGAACCTCCGCCTCCTCACCCTGATCAACCCCCGCCCTTCCACTTCCCCCACATCACCCTCTGCAACCCCACCGAACAAACCCATCTTCCGACCCACAGTCCGACCTAGGGCAGCCCTTGCACGCCGCCCCACGCCTCGCCACCACCCACACGAGCTTCGCCGCACTCTGGCGAAGCTCCCGGCACCTTCTGATTAGGCCGAGAGGCCGTTTTGCTGTGAACAGGTCACCCGTCCTCCGCCGCCATTGCCGTGCAGAAGGAGCTGCTTCCGCCTGCAGCTGCAGGCGCGCCACGCCCAGATTCGACTCCCAGGCCGTGCGAGGCATTTCGACGAAGCGTCAGGCTGCAGCTGAAGCGAAGCCCTCGCGCAAAGGCCTCGCGTAACGCTGCGATTACCAGATGTTTCCTCCGCGCAGGCGCCAACTCGGGGTGGGACATTTAGTCCCACCTCGGAAAACTCTGAAGAGGCGCAGCGGTATAAAGTAAAAAGGTGCTGGAGGCTTATTGCCTCAGCACACGGGGTGAGGTCCCCTTCACCCGCCCGGTTACCCGGTCTCGTCCGCGCTCAAGCCCCGCGGACCTGGCCCGACCCGACTTAGACTGATCTGCACTCCTCGCCCACCACGCACGCCGGTGGGCCTGGACCCAGGCGCGACCCGTACCCGGCAACCCGGCAGCTCTGGGAGAGCTTTCCCAAGAGTGGCTTCTGTGAGAGAGAGACGCGAGGGGAGGGTAGAGATAGGTTTTGCCCCTCTCTGATCAAGCTGTGTAAGTGTGCAGGCACAGGTGAAGAAGAACCGTGGAAGAAGACGAAGGCTGAAGGAAGGAGGATCACCGAGCGGCACTGTAGCAGCGGCGGTTTAAGTCGTCTAATTGGAAAATCAGACGACGTCCTGAAGGCAAGGAAGGAGAAGGAAGGCGAGGCAGAGGAGAACGCAGAGAGGCCAAGACAAGAACTGAAAGAAGAAAAAGAGCACGAGACGAAGATCTGAAGAAAGGAAAAGAAAAGAAAAGAAGAAAAAGAAGAAGAACCAAAAAGAAGAGAGCAGAAGATCTGAGAAGGAAGAAGAGGAGAAGCAAAGAGAAAAGAAGAAAAGCCAACAAATTCTCTCTCTCTCTCTTTCTTTATTTTTGTAAAAGAAACTTGTACCCCTAGAATACAACTTGCTCCCTGAGTTCGACCTCGGGAACTCTTTATTTCCGAGTAACAAATTGTATTAAACTGGTAATCACCTCCCTCTATACTATACTACGACGAAATAATAAAACTATAGAGGAAGGTCGCCCCACCAGGACCCGACAGGCTGGATACCCAAACTACAAAAATAAGAATGAAACAGTACATATAGAACACCCCAAAATATTAATGACTTCCTTATCTATAAAGTACAAAAAGAACTCTCTGAGAATTTGCAGAATGAAGTGCATCAGGAGTGTGGGTTAGCCTTCAATCAGAGTATTGGCACAGCACAAGGGCAAAAGGAAGCAAAGAGTAGTGAGCAAGTGATTTTCTAAGGAAATTGAATCTCAAGAGGCGTGTCTTGCCTAAGAGGGATTGTAGTCTATTTATAGTCGAGTTTGGAACCTTCAAGAATGCTTGAGAGAGGTCTCCTAGCCATTGGAGGCAAGTCCCAAGAGATTGGGACGAAATCCAACACAAATCAGGGTAATCATGAATCTGACAGTAATATCAGACGTCTGATTTTAGGATCATACGTCTTGTAAGACGTCTGATATATTCACACAAGACGTCTGATAAAAATATTGGATGTCTAATTATAAGTGGATTCGTTCCTATTTTGACCAGATCCAAATAGGGTTCTAGATTTTTAAGGAACAGACGTCAGTATGGACGTTTGTAGGATTCCCTAGACGTTTGGAAACATAAAAAGGACTTGTCTTGGAAATCTAAGAGTATATCTTTGGTTCCTCATAACATTTTCACAGAAATAAATGAGCAACGATCCAATGATAGACGTCTGGAGACATGTCCAGACATCTAAAAAAGAATTTTGACCGTTACTAACAAAAAGAAAACGGGCACTTGAGTCTAATGGTTGGTTTAAGGACGTCCAAGCAAACTATTAGACATATGGATGAGGTTATGGATGTCTGATAGAAGGTTGCTTCGACTGATGCCTAAGAAGTCAGAATGCAAAGGCAATGCTATAAGTAATTAGATGTCTGAAACACTAATCAAACAACTTAAAATTGAAAATCAAACGTCTGACAGTTGTTATGGACGTCTGATTTGTGTCTTAATGTTAGGTTTTTGTTTCTAATTTATCCTAAGTGTAGAGAGCCTAAGTTAACTATTTATAAGTTATGTTTGAGGGCTCTTTACAACATTTCTACACTTAAATAAAATAAAGATTACAACCTTTGAAAGTTTACGTAAAAGCCTATGACATATGACAATACTCATTCTACCTAGTCATCACGCTTTTAATCCTCCGACTTGGAAAACTCCATGAAAGTCGCAATTGTGTTATTACAAATAAAAATATGCTACGCTTATGTTTTATCTCTTTTTCTTTACTTTGTAAAATCATCAAAATATTATTTATGAGGTGTTGAATTAACAATATCCCCCTTTTTGATGATTTTCAAAATATACCTGTAGGTTTTTATTTTCTCCTCCTGAAAGTTGTACTTAGTAATCTATACCAATTTTGAAAATTTTTTTTGTAACTTCTCATGTCATTTCCTAAGTTCCTCCCTAAGTTCTTCTCCCCCTTTTTGAATATCATCATAAAGGGTTCTGAAAGGGGTTGATACTTAAACTACAAGTGTTATGTAATGACATTTATAAAGCGGAGATCATTAATAAAATCTGCATGCTGAAGTATAATAAAAATGACAGAGCATTAAAGTAAACTAACTAGGAAAAGGATGTATGTGCCCTAAGCACAGACTAGCTATTGTTCCCAAAGGAATAGATAAGTATGGGGTCAAGGCCCCTTAATACAAGCCAACATGGAAATACAGAAAGAAAGAAAAATAAAAGAACTAAACGAGTCTTCTTGATCATGGCGGTGGCGGCGACGAGCGGGTCCTTGTCCCATCTGTAGATTGCGAACGTCAGAATGAAGTTCGTCGATGTCGCGACGCATACTTCCCATATAAGTGTACATCTTGCCGGTTTGTCGCAACAAGAGAGAGATGCCGAAGGAGAGGGAATCGGTGGCGGGATCCCATGTCTCATCAAAGCTTGAGCAAGGAGCTTCTATTTGAAGTGGACATTCATCAAGGAGATCCGGAAAGGGTGGAAGGGGTTCTTCTTCAACGGGCTCTTCGGCTGGCTCAAGATGCTCTCTAAGAATGTGCATCTTCGCAGCTGTGGCCTGGTTGTAGGGCTCAATCTTTTTGTCAACCGCCTAGTAATTGATGGAGATCTGATGGCTTGCAAAAGTTTTGGATAAAATGGACCCAAATGGTAGAGACGCCCCATGGTCCTCATTCATAACATGAACAATAAGGCGGCAATAGTTGAAGGGAATGTGACGTACGGCGGCAAAAAGGGGCGCCTTGTGTTGGCGCGAGATATAGCCAAAACCTCCTGATTAGAAGGTCCCAACCAAAAATGCGAGAGAGTAATCAGGGAAGAGGTTTGAGGTTCTTGCATGGTAAGGTGCCAAGATTTTCGACATATTTTTCAGGTAGGACTAATTCTTGATTGATGACTTCTGAGTCATATTACCTCAGAATGTCATTGAAGTCATTTCCTTCATTAGGGATGGCAAGAAGGGAGAAAATAGAATTAGAGGTGATATGGATTTCACGCCCAAATAAACGGGTATGTAACTCAAGTTCATCATTGTTGTAGTCTTCAATGATGTTGGTGTAGAAAAGTCGGACAAGATCAGGAAACACACCAATAGTTCCGACACCAAAAGAGAACTGTCGGTCAAAATAGTGGAAGAGATGAAGGGTTTCAAAATGTTCCCGAAGGTTTAGATGGGCAAAGTCATTCCATACAATGAATCAAGGGCACTTGACTTTGACATTTGCGAAGCGACGAAATTGTTGTCTAGTGATGTCGCCACACAGTTGGTCAGCCAAATAGGCGGAAGAGGAGGTGGAAGAGCCCTCGGCTTGCTTCCGATGGGGAGGCATATTGGGTGGGTTGGGTGGTTGGGTTTTGGAGGGAGGGGTTTGGTGTTTTAGGATAGAACACCTGCAAAACAATCCCACACCAGTCATTCAACCAATAGGGCAATATAGTGCCATACATGCACACAACATTGATACCAGAAAACAACGAAAAAAAATTTGTGTGGCAATATGCCTTAAGGCAATACAGCCTGCCATAATGTTGTGCCAATATACCTTTGAACTCGAGCCACTAAGATGTTGGCTTGAATCACTTGAGGTAATACCCTTGCCATTAACAACCAAAAGGATATACATTCATACTACAAAAAAAAAAAGTTCCAAGCTATAGCTTTTGTTCTAGGGTTTTAGCTCCTAGGGCAAAAATAAGCATGATGGAAGAGGAAACCTTAAATGAGTTAATCATCAAAAAGAAGAGACAAATGAACAGCACTAAAAGGACTCTAGCAAAGCCGTGGAGATGCCCTAAGGGTTTAAGAGGTTATACCCACGAAGAAGGGTCTCCAGATGCACGTAGGAGGAGTGGGGCCTCGCGTGCAGGAGAGCAGCTCCGCCGCCAGTCGTCGAGGAGGCGGAGCGATCGTCTGACAACAAGAAGAGCAGCACCAACTTGCAGCCGTCGCACATTAGGCGGGAGAGAGAGGTCTTAGGGATTTTGAGAATGGGGGAAGTGGGACCTCAACAAGTGGGATTTTATATCCTAAGGGGTTGAGCAAGTCTCCCCCTGAAGTTAGGGAAAATTTCATTGCAAAACCATCCATAGAACAGATGCGAAGCAGCAGATTTTGGTCGGATCAGACGTCTGAAGATGTCATCAAACGTCGGGATTGGCCCTTTGGGATTTTAACCCTTTTGATGGTGTCGTCTGTTTTTATTACCAGACGACTTATCTGACGACAAATTAAAAATTTAGACGTTTGATTTCTGCAAACATACCTCCTTGGAAAATGGTTTATTCTCCAGGTTGTCGTCTGATTTCTGTATCAGATGTTTGAAATGACGTCTAAAGCTAAAAGTAGACATCTGATCTCTGCAGTCAGTCCTTCCTGGATCTCACCCCAAAGCTACAGGTTGTCGTCTGATTTCTTTATCAGACAACTTACATGACGTCTGAATCTAGACATCTTAATACAAATTCTGATGCAAAAATAAACGTCTGTCAACACACCTGGACGACTGTCCAGACGTCCGTGAAGGATAACGGATGTCTGAAATAGCACTTATATCAGCTCTTCTCAGATATAAAATCAATGTCTGTTCCACATCTTCAGACGTCGAATTTTTAAGTGTAAGACGTCTGTGGTATTAATCAGACGTCTGATATTGCACAGAATGTGCATTTTGATGTTTGAACTGTGTTTGAAGGTTCTTAACTTGGTAAAGTCAAGGCTCCCTCTATGTTCATGACAAACAAAATTCAATTAAGTCAATAAATTCTTCAAATATCACTTAACTTATATATGCCTAGTTTCCTACATATATAATTAAAAGGATCATAATTCAAAGGTTTAGTGAAAAATCAGCCAATTTCAATTCAGTACAAATAAATTCAACCTCGATTTCTCCCTTAAGTACATTATCTCTCAAAAAATGATGTCAAACATTAATATGCTTTGTACAGGAGTGATGTACGAGATTTTTCGAGAGGTTGATAACACTAGCATTTTCATATAATATTTTTATTTTATTAAATATCAAGTTAATATCTTTCAAAGTATTTTTCATCCATAGCACTTGAGAACATGCTAGAGCGGCGACTATGCATTCAGCCTCCGTGGTTGATAGGGCTACACTAGATTGTTTCTTTGAGAACCAAGATACTAGTAATTCGCCCAAGAATTAGCACATCCCACTAGTACTCTTCCTATCGGTGCGGCTACCTGCGTAGTCCGCATCGCTATATGTGACTAAGTTGAATTGTGGAATCCTAGGGAAGAATAAGTCATAATCAGATGTGTCAACTAGATATCCAAATATTCATTTTACAGCATTTAAGTGTGATTATTTAGGGTTTGATTAAAACTTAGCATATAAGCAGGTACTAAATAAAATGTCAGGTCTACTGGAAGTTAAGTACAGTAAAGATCCAATCATGCTAAGATAGAGCCTTTGATCTATGGGTGTACATAATTCGTCCAAGTCTAAGGAAGTTGTGACACTCATAGGAGTGTTCTTCCCTTTACTTTTCACCAGGTCAAATCTTTTCAGCATCTCCTTTGTGTATTTTAATTGACACACAAAGGTCTCGAATTCGAGTTGAGTGATTTGTAAACCCAAGAAAAACTTGAGTTCACCCATCAAACTCATTTTGAATTCTTCCTGCATAATCTCTAAGAACTTTCCACACATAGATTCAATAGTAGCACCAAAGATAATATCATCTACATATATTTGAGCTAATAAAATATCTTTTCCTTTTCTTTTAATGAATAATGTGGAATCGGCTTCCCCTATAGAAAATTTTGTATTTAATAAATAGTCTTTAAGCCTCTTATACCAAGCTCTAGGAGCTTGCTTTAGATCATATAGTGCCTTATTTAATTTATAAACAAAATGAGGCTTATCATGAGACTCAAAACCAGAAGATTGTTTAACAAAAACTTCCTCCTTAATGAATTCATTAAGAAATGCACTCTTAACGTCCATTTGAAAGAGTTTAAAGCCAAGGAAGTCGGCATAAGCAAGAAGCATGCGAATTGATTCGAGTCAAGCTACGGGAGTGTAGATTTCATCAAAATCAATTCCTTCTTCTTGGTTGTACCCTTGTGCTACCAAACGAGCCTTGTTCCGAATGACTATACCAGATTCATTCAACTTATTCCGAAATACTCATTTGATTCCTATTACCATTTTCCCTTTAGGCTTAGGTACTAGATCCCAAACTTCATTCCTTTAGAATTGGTTGAGTTCCTCTTGCATGGCCACTCGACACTCTTGGGTTCAACTCAAGATACAAAGGCGAAGAGACCGAAAGAGCAACTAAAACGAGATCGGGTTTTAACGCCATTAGAAACACTTCCAACGACTTGACTTTCGGGATGATCCCTTTGATATATCCAATCTTTCGGAAGACTATGGATATTAGAGTTTGGAATGTTAGACACATCAATAGAAGAATCATCATCTTCCATATTGACTCAGTCAATAGAGGCAGAGTAAGGAGATTCATCGAAGGAAACATGAAGGGTTTCCTCCACTATTAATGTGGTCATGTTAAAGACCTGATATGCCTTACTACGTGAAGAATAACCAATAAAGATGGCTTCTTCACCTTTGGCATCAAATTTACCTAAATTAAAGCGGGTATTCAAAAATAAGCACCGACATCCAAAAACTTTAAAATGACAGATTTTGGGTATTTTCCCATAATATAATTCAAAATAAGTTTTTCGCAACCCGGATCGAATTAAGGTGTGATTTAACATGTAACAAGCTGTGTTAACCGCTTCGGCCCAAAAGTACTTCGGTAACCCCGAGTCTATGAGCAATGTTCGAGCACACTCTCGAAAAGTACGGTTCTTTCTTTCAACCACCCCATTTTGTTGAAGTGCTCGGGGGAAAAAAACTCATGAGCAATACAATGCTCTTGACAAAAATCATCAAACAAGGAATTTTCAAACTCGCCCCTATGATCACTACGAATACGAGTGATTTGATAGTCTTTTCAGTTTGAATTTTCCTACAAAAAATAGAAAAGATGGAAAATACTCCTTTGGATCTCAAGAAGGAGACTCATGAAAACCTTGAAAAATCGTTCACAATCACAAGGCAATATTTGCATCCACTAAGGCTCTCATATTTTATTGGTCCAAACAGATCCAGGTGAAGTAGTTCTAATGGTCTTAATGTGGATATAACTTCTTTATTTTTAAAACTAGATTTCATAATTTTACATTATTTACATGAATCACAGATAAGCTCATTTAAAAATTTTCTTTTAGGAAGACCTCGAACTAATTCATGTTTGAATAGTTTTCGAACTAACTTCATATGAACATATCCTAATCTTCTATGTCGTATAATTAACTCATTATTTGCTTCAAGACATTCATAAGTGCTATCTTTATCAAATTCTATGATATAAATGTCTTTAAATCTAGTTCCCTTAAGAAGGATTTCATTGGTTGATGCATGCATAATTTCAAACATTTCCGAAGTAAATACTACCTTAAATCGCTTATCACAATTTTGATTAACACTTGAAAGATTATGTTTTAGTCCTTTAACTAGAAAGACATTTGAGATGGGAGAGAAATGGTTACCTATTTTACTAAGGCCAATAGTATGGCTCTTGTGGTTGTTGCCAAATGTGACCATTCCTCCATCTGTAGGTTGGAGGTCCAAAAATAGGTTCCTGTCTCCCGTCATATGTTTGGAACACCTGGAGTCCATCACCCATCGGCCTCCTTGATGGCGGTGGTCTCCTTGTCTTCTTTCTTATAGATCCCTTTGTTCCTACAAAAGATCTCCGTTGGTGACTTGCTGTTTCTATAAGTCTTTCTAATTTGTGTCATCCATCCTTCATTTTGTATATCCAATTTTTAACATTATAATGACCCTTAATCCCAACAAAACAAAGTGAAAGTTGTCTTTTCAGTATCCATTGCAATGTGGATCCGTATTTGTTAGTGGTCTCCTTTAGAGGATGATCTTTTTTCGGCTCACTTTGACTAGGTTCATAAAAGCCTAGTCCAAATTTACTCGAGGAAGATTTTTACTGCGCAATGAGCTTGTCCAAGTTATCTTTCCCCTTTGTAAATTTGGCTAAGTCCTCAAGAAGTTGATTTGATATTTCTTTAAAGTGATTTATTCATATTTTCATTATGTCTAGTTTGTCTTCTAGTCCTCTAATCTCCACTCTAAGTAAGCTATTCTCATCCTTTTTAAAGGAGTTTGATTTTTCAAGCACTTGGATTTTGTCGAGTAATTCTTCTCTACCTAGAAATTTTTGTTCACTCATTACCATATACAAATCATTTGTTAATGACTCTTTTTCAATCATTACGTTTCTTATTTGCATATTCAAGGCAGTGGTTTCTTTAGTAAGAATTAGATTCTTCTCTTCAAGATCATTGATTAATTTTTTATTCTTTAAGTTTTCTTCTCTTAGAACTTTGCTTTTGGTCTTTGTTTTATTAAGATCTAGATATAGTGAATCAAAAGCATATTGTAATTCATGTAGAGAATAGGAGTTTACCTCAGGCTCCTCAGATTCAGATTCAGAAGCATCTTTCGTTGCCATTAGTCCCAAGCATGCCGTTTCCTCATTTGTTTCCTCCTCTTCTTCTTCTTCGGAGGTGAAGTCATCCCAAGTTGCTTGAAACGCCTTCTTCTTGAGTCCCTTGGGCTTAGAGATCTTCTTGTAGTCGGAAGGCTTCTTGTATTTCTTCTCATCATCTCTTTTGAGTAAGGGACAATCCTTATGTGACCTCTCTTCTTGCAATTATAGCAAACTAGAGGTTCTTCCTCCCTTTTCTTTCCCTTGATCTCTTTGCTATTTCTGAGAAACTTTTTAAACTTTTTAGCTAATAAAATGAATTCTTCGTCATCGGTACTTACCTCATCGTCTGACGTAGCTTTTAAGGCTAAAGTCTTCTTCTTTGGTTCTAATGTGATAGATTTCTTCTTTTACTCCATTTTTTATTCATAAGCCATAAGATTCCCAAGTAGATTTTCCATGTCTAATTCCTCTACTTGGTTGGCTTCTTCTATTGCCGTTACTTTTTGCTCCCACTCGGGTCCAAGGGAGCAAGGGAGCTTCCCTTGAAGCTCCCCTTTATAAATGTCTTTCCTAGAGACTTGAGGTTATTCACGATTAACGTGACTCGGGTGTACATGTCCCCAAGCCTTTCATTTTCCTTCATAGACAAGGCTTCGAATTCCTGTGATAACACGTTAATCTTAGAGGATTTAACTCTAGACGTACCTTCATGAGTTAACTCTAAGGTTCTTCATATCTCGTGGGTGGTTGTGCATTGGTTAATGCGGTTGAATTCCTCTGAGCTGAGTGCGTAGTAAAGTGAGTTCATTACCTTAACATTCAGTCCAAGGTGATGAATCTACTCTACTGTGTATCCTGTTTTTGGTTTCTCGGGAATGACGTATGCGGATTCGCATTTCTCCCAAACAGAGAAATCATTGGCTTGAAGCCACATCTTCATTCTCAGCTTCCAATAAGTGTAGTTTGTCCCTTCGAAGAGTGGTGGTCAAGAGGTGGATTGCCCCTCAAATCAACTAGTGGAAATAACTCTCCCCTCCATGTGATCTTTCCGCGGATGTTACTCCTAAAAGTGGAAAACTTGCTCTGATACCAAATGAAATTGCACTAGAGGGAGGTGAATAGTGAATTTATAAAATATTGTAAGACAAAAAATACAATCACAAAAAGAGGCACAAGATTTTTAGGTGGAAACCTAAGACGGGTGAAAACCACCACCTAAGCCAATCCCTTGACTTAGGATTTTCGATAACAAAGTTATCAATCTACTAACCACACTACTTAAACAAGGGTAGTGTACCTCAATTAAAAATCCTACCTCCGATCCCTAAACGGAGGTTTCTCCCTTCACAATGAAGAGACGGGGACCCGAAAGGTCGGATACCTAAACTATAAAAATAAGAATGAAACAGCACCTATAGAACACCCCAAAATATTAATGACTTCCTTATCTATTAAGTACAAAAAGAACTCTCTGAGAATTTGCAGAATGAAGTGCACCAAAAGTGTGGGTTAGCCCTTCAATCAAAGTATTGGCACAGCATAAGGGCAAAAGGAAGCAAAGAGTAGTGAGTAAGTGATTTTCTAAGGAAATTGAATCTCAAGAGGTGTGTCTTGCCTAAGAGGGATATTAGTATATTATAGTCAAGTTTGGAACCTTCAAGAAAGCTTGAGAGAGGTCTCCTAGCCGTTGGAGGAAAGTCCCAACAGATTGGGACAAAATCCAACACAAATAAGAGTAATCATAAATCTGATAGCAATATCAGACATCTGATTTTAGGATCAGACGCCTTGTAAGATGTCTGATTACAATCATGGTCATCTAAAACTATTAGCCAGGCTTTACTATTTACATTGGATTGAAATAGGGACATCTGATATATTCACATTAGACATCTGATAAAAATATTGGACATCTAATTATAAGTGGATTCGTTCTTGTTATGATCAGATCCAAACAGGGTTCTAGATTTTTAAGGAACAGATGTCAGTATGGACGTTTGTAGGATTTCCTAAACGTTTGGAAACATAAGAAGGACTATTCTTGGAAATCTAAGAGTATATCTTTGGTTCCTAATAAGATTTTCACATAAATAAATGAGCAACGGTCCAATGATAGATGTCTAGAGACATGTCCAGACATCTAAAAAAGTATTTTGCTCATTACTAACAGAAAGAAAATGGGTACTTGAGTCTAACAGTTGGTTTAAGAACGTCCAGGCAAACTATTAGACGTTTGGATGAGGCTATGGATGTCTGATAAAATGTTGCTTCGACTAATGTCTAAGAAGTCAGAATGCAAAGGCAATGCTATAGGCAATTAGACATCGGAAACACTGATCAGACGTCTTAAAGTTGAAAATCAGATGTCTGACAGTTGTTATGGACGTCTAATTTGTGCCTTAGTGTTAGGTTTTTGTTTCTAATTTATCTTAAGTGTAGCGAGCCTAAGTTATTTATAAGTTATGTTTGAGGACTCTTTACAACATTTCTAGACTCAAATAAAATAAAGATTACAACCTTTGAAAGTTTACATAAAAACCTACGACCTATGACAATAGTCATGCCACCTAGTCTTCACGCTTTTAATCCTCCGACTTGGAAAACTCCATGAAACCTGCAATTGTGTTATTACAGAGAAAAATATGTTACGCTTATGTTTTCTATTTTTCTTTAGTTTGTAAAATCACCAAAATATTATTTATTAGGAGTTGAACTAACAGGTATGTGCTGCTGGAATAAATAAGGTTACCATGATTTAGGGTCACCTATAGGCTCAAATTTTCCTTCATATATTAACATTTGCTACTCTCATGTGTACCAATGACCCACAAATGTGCCAATGTCGATACGTCGAGATGCTAGGACCACATATACATGTGAACATGGAATTCTGTATGTCTACCACTTGTTACAACTGCATGTCCCATTTCTGAGGTTGACCTTATGAAAGTTACTACCTTTTCGACCAAAATCTATATCACGCTTGCTAATTAAGACCTCATAATAGGGTTCAGGGTTTACATGGAAATGTGTAACTTTATGTACTCTGCCAATAGCCATCCAATTTTGGAACATTTCCTTCGCGTAGTGGTCAATTTTTCATGTCTTCCTATGGCAGTCGTCACTTACTTTCATCTTTTGTCAAAGTAACCAACACAATTGTAAAAAGTTTTCCAAACTAATGCAGTGACCGACAATGCTCTAGCATCTTTAAGCACCGCATTGTAGCTTTCACTTAAGTTTATCGACATATTTCCAAACCGAAGCCCTCCATCAAATGCCATTGTCCAATTCTTATTTTGGACTCCATGATTCTCAAACAACTTTGGAGCATCTTCATTAAATTTTTTCAACTGATCCATGCAAAATTGACATTTTATAGGTGAAGATTGTAATACAGCCCTCATTACCAACTTTTTCATGTATACGTTCTTATAGGCAATATTAAAATTACTTGCAACGTGACGAGAACAATACATTCATTCTAAATGTCGCAAACCAACATCCTCACTAACAGCAATAGCATGAATACCTCCATGCCGATCAAATATTATGCAGAGAGGTCCCTCTCGATTTGGGATGACAAAATCTTTAACACGTTGCAAAAACCATGACCATGTTTCCGCTGACTCCTCATATACCACTACGAATGCAAGAGGGACAATGTGATGATCAGTATCCATGCCACAAGCAACTAATAACTTATGCTTGTATTTGCTGTACAAGTGAGTGCCACCGATACTAATAACTGGTCAGCAATGTCTAAATGCTTTAATCGATGACCCATATGCCCAAAATGCTTTCATAAAAACTACATCACCAGAGTTGTTCCATATACTGTCAATCTCCACACGAGTACCGAGGTTGGAATCTTTGATAGCCATAAGCAAATATGGCAAATCTTTTTACGACTTATTGCACTCAAGATACACTAATTCAATTTTCTTTCACTTTGCATCCCACGCCCTCCTCTTAGTAACATTATACTTGAATTTTTCATAATGACCTCTCGCAACAAATTCACCTTCACCAACGGTGACTCTTTCACATAATTTTGCAAGTAGCAACCAATGAAGTTGCAATTAAGTTGTCGATGATCTTCATTGTCTTGAATATTGGTGCATGTGTGTTGTCCATGCAAGATGCTTAACACCCATTAGTGATAAAAAACTCTCCAATGACCACGCAACCATTAAGCACATCCTTCTGAAACACACGAGCAAATCACAGACCACACATATCGATCAGATTAACGAATTTGAAAGTTCACATGGTTGACGATATGAAATTTCTTTACCTCAAAAACTAATTCTTCGTTTGTTTTGTATGTCTTCCCTTTCACCAAATTCGTATTTGCATTACTCGTTCCAGTTCAAGAGCATTCATTCCACCCATTGGATATTCGACTTCATCTTCCCACTCATTATAAAAGGGTACATCTCCATCAATAGGTAATTCATTATTGTTACTCATGTAACGAATATTAGATGAAAACCGTCGTACCCTCCTATTACAAGTTTGGACATTGTCAGGACAAGGTTCTTCATTGTCATTGTCCCCATTCATATCATCATCATCCATATCATTTGGATCGGATTCACGTGTTGGCTGGCATAAATCATCAACAACTTCTGTAATGTGTCGTAACCTGCCTTGACTACTCATTGCAAGGTTCACCGAAGGTATGCAATTATCAACATCACCGTCAAGAGGATCATGATGAGGCTCCTGGACATTCTCTAAATCATTATGTGGATCTTCTGGACGACAGCAATGCTCCTATGGGGTGTAGGTTATTTCTTGTCAAGCTTCTTGTGAATCTCCGAAAGGAGGGAGGCACTCCTATGGAGGTCGAGTTCTTCTAGATCTCATATAAGGGACTGGTCATGTTGAGATTCTGGTGGTGGGTAACGATTATAAATAATCGTATTGTCACGTCCTTCATCAATCTCAATGTAAAGCTCAGGATAATCCTCTCCACCTACACCTTTTATCCAATCCATAAGAGTTTCAACATCTTCATCGTTGGCTACAAGTGCCAAACAATATTTCTTCTCTCTTGAATGTGGGAAGCGATGACGTATGTTAATATGTTGTGTCGCACAATCAATATGTAATCTTTTGTATACTTTATCCAACAACATCTCAAAGTTCCAATTTGTGTATATTTTTATCCTCTTCGCTGGATCCATGTTGTAGTCAACACCATTCTCATTTCAGATTACATGACTGCCAAAACATAGCAAACAAGTGACAAATTCTGTCATCTAAATCAACCTGAATATAATCAATAACCAAATTAGACCTCATCAACGAATTATTTGTGTCTCTTTTTTGCTTGATCATAAAATATTAAATAAATCAATTGTAACTATCACATTCAACTTACATTAAATCAAATATCACAATGTATTCCACTATTACTTTAATCATTATACTTAAGATAAATGAATGTCAACTTCTATTCCAATTAAATTTGCCTTAGGATTGGACATGGCCTGTTGGCTGCAATCTACTCTCCATTACTTCCCAGGAGTGGCATGTTTCACAGTTTCAAATAAGCCTATAGGTGTTACGCAAGCCTTGATCAAACCTTGATCGAAGCTTGATTAAATTATATCATCACATCTATTGAGGAGTCCGTCTTAGAGGCTTTACACAAGCCCTAATTAAACCTTCCAAAAGTCCTAACTAACAACCCTAATCAGTTGAGAACCTTTTTGCATCCACAAAAAAAAAATTCAACAATCAAGTAATCACCCTCTTCACGAGACTAACAGCAGTAGGGCGAGCGGCAGCGAGTCAGCTGCAGTGGCTGGAGAGGTAGCATCAGCGGTCAGCGAGGTAGCGGCGAGAGGTGGTCGTTGGAGGAGAAGCAACAGTCATTGGAGGAAAAGGCGTTGTCGCTGGAGAGGAAGGAAGATTGCTTGAGCCGGAGGAAAGGTCCAAATTAGGTTTGTACCAAAATTTGGACCTAAGGGAAGGTCATCTTGGCCAACTTTGCAAATTGGTCCACCCAATTACATTCTTACCCTTAACTTTTGAAAACCCTTGCAAATACCCCCTCAACTTTTCATCATTTTCCTCATTTTGGTCCCTCTGCCATTGCAGCAGAGGCCCATACCGCCGGCGACTTTGCGAGCAGGTTTTCTCCTTGTTTCCATGGGGAGCTGCTCCTATATTTGAAAGGGGAGTCCTCTGCGACACCCCATATCGCCTGAGCAGCTCCCCATGCCCTGAATCGCCCCATACCTCTCGTGCGAACACTCAAGAGGTATGGGTTCCACTTTGGCCATACCTCCGGCGAAGACCTATGTCGGCCTCCTCGTGACTCTTCCCTCTACCCATGCCTATATAAGAAGATCCAGACCCCTCCACTTCTTCCAAGCCTGTTTTGGCCAGAGATAACACCCAATTTCATCTCCTCCTCCAGCCATCTACCCGCAGGCTCCTGCGACTCTCCTTCCCTCTTCTCGTCACTCTGCCACCATACCAGTGGCAGAGCCATCTCTGCCTCACTCCTCCACATCACGCCGTACCCGCGAGAGCCTCTCTGACCTCCTCGTCGTCGCTGCCTCTCCATCTCAGTGTCTTCGTCTCCGACGACGGCAAACACACGCCGCTCGCCCTCCGCATCCCCCCTTTGCTCCAAATACCCTAGATAAGTTCCTCCTCTTCCCCTCTTCATTTTCCCCTTATTAATTTCACAAATCACGCACCGTCCACCACAGACCATCATCACCTTCTCTACCTCCGACCAGACCACCGGCGAGGTGCTCCCACCACTCCACGCATCCACCCACCTCACCAATCACCTCACAAGCTCCGCCATGACTCACTGATCATAACCCATCTTCCCGTTCACCGCCACACGCTCCCAACACCCCACCCCCCCCGAACACACCCACCTTCACAGCCATAGGGTAACCTAGGCACGCACGCCCAGGCCACCCCATGCCACACTGACCCTCTCCTCACCTTCGCCGTGATACGACGAAGGTTTTCCTATGGTTCGATAGGGCCATAAGGCCATATTCATGTTGACAGGTGTCGGCCCCATCCATCGCCATTGACGCAGCAAGGAGTCTGCTTGGGAGCTCCTCCAAGTCTCTCCGCTCCAGGTGAAGTGCTCCAGGTCGCGCGCAACCCCTTCGTACAAAGCCCTGGCCAAGTAATTGGCACTGAAGACCCAGCAGCTGCTGCAATTTGCGAACTCACCGGCTGCGGGCGTGCGCGAGAAGCGGGTGGGACTTTTAGTCCCACCTCGGGCATTCTCGAGCGAGCGGTGTGGAATAAATTGTAATTGTGTCAGGGGCTTATCGCCTCCTGACACGGGGTGAGGTCCCACTCACCTCCCCATGCCTCGTCCGTGATTCACTACTCCGCGGACTCGGCAGCCTAACCCGATTACCTACGCACTCCTCACGCACCACCTACACCGGTGAGCTTGGTCCCGGGCACGCTGACCTGACCCGTTTACCCGAGATGGCTTTGGGAGAGCGAGCCTAAGAGCAAAATAGAGAGAGAGTTCGCGGGGGAGGGTAGGGGCTAGGTTTTCCTCTTGTGTGTGCACAGGGAAGGAGCTGCGGAAGAAGGAGGAGGCGCAGCAACTCAAGAAGAGAAGAAGAAGAAGCCAAGGATAAAGCAAGGGTAGAAGAAAGGCGAAGCAGGAGCGGAAGAAGGAGGAAGAAGAAGGAAGAGGCAAAACAGAGAGGCAGCCGCAGAGAAAGGAAGAGAGAAAGCAAAGGCAAAGAGAAGCAGGAGCAGAAGAAAGAAGAAGAAGGAGCCGCAGCCAAAGCTCAAGGCACAGAAAGGAAGAGGAAGAAGGAGCTGCAGCAGAGGAGAAAGAAGGAGAAAGAAGGCTGAAGAAGCACAGCTGCAGAGAAGAAGAAAGAAGAGAGAAAGAGAAGGCCAAAAAGTACTGTAGCAATCACCAGTTAAGACATCCGATTCACAGAATTAGACATCTGAGAAAGGAAAGACAGAGAAAGAAGGAAGAGAGAAAGCAAAGAAAAAGAAAGAGAGAAGAGAAGAAGGAAGAAAAGAGAAAAATCTATTTCTTTTTACTCTCTAGCCTTTATATACATTCATTATTATTTAACATTATCTTTCAAGTAAAATCTGATATTGTGATTTTCTGCTTCTAAGATACCAATTTGCTCCCCGAGTTCGACCTCAGAATATTTTTGAATTTCTAGTAAATAAAATTGATAATCATTTTCGCGGTGATTTCAAATATACTACATCGAATATCTTTTTAAACTGCGAACTATCGATTATTTTTGGCGCCATTGCCGGGAAGCAACATGCATTTTAGAAGCTTTGATCACAATTTTTGATTCATTACTAATTTAATTTCTCTCTTTTGTTGTGATTACTCAGGAAAGTCTAAGGAGAGAAAAGCAGTCGCACAACAACCACACCAGGGAACAGGTAACCTTTTATTAACCCTCTCTCTTAATCCCCTCAAAATATGAAAAGGAGAAACAAAGAGAAAAATCAATCTAGGGCTACTTGTTTCCATAGTTAGTAATCCACAAGAGTTGCCTGGTTTTTACTTTCAACACATTCTAATTGCACATCAACTTAATGCAACTAGGGCTAAGACCTTCTTGATTGATCCCTAGATATAATTTCTGAGGCAACTAAATTGGATCAACTAGAGCTAACCTAAGGATTACAAGCTAGGGTTTTAGAGACACATCTTCTTCTAAGCAAAGAATCAAAAATTTCAAAAAGAGGTGTGCCTAAGCCTTGTTTGAAAAGACCTATCCAAGAGAAACCCTAAGCAAATCAGGCTCTTAATCTACTTAAACCCTAAAAAAAAGAACCTAAGAAGCTCTCAAAGGAACAAAGAGGTGAAGTTGATCCTTTGGGTCAACCAACCTTAAAATTAGGTCACTTTGCACTCAAAAGGCTTAAAGTTCAAATAGAATCCTAAGCACCTTGATCTTAACAAAAAGAAGTAGACTTAAGAGGTCAAGGTCCCCATTCTAGTCTACTTAGAATCTCAGTGACAAGAGAGGTCGAATGGGGGAAACCCTAGAAACCCATAGGGACGCTCTACCGTGTAGGGGTCTTCACGAAACTCAAAAGGCCAAGCCTCGGTATCCTTGTTTGTGCAGCAACCCCACCACATAGTCCTTTCCTCTGATTCAGAACCAAGTTATCCTTCTTCCATCATGGCACAGCCTGTTGAAGAAGAAAACAATCTTGAGTACCAGTTCAGCGTCTAAATGACCTCTTCCAAAACTTCATGAACCCACCGCAGCATCCCATGATGAGTGATCACTATAATCCCGCTGCGATGGTAATCGAGCCTCGAGCTCGAATCCCTGCTAGAGGTCCTGATTTTGAACTAAAGCCCAATATGATTCATGCCATACCAAAATTCTATGCGCTTAACTCCGATGATCCATTCCAACATATTAAACAGCTCAAGCATCTGGCCCAGACCTTCAGGTTAGATGCACAAAATCGGGATATTTTGCTCATGAAGATGTACTCTTTCTCCCTCATGGACAAGGCCGCTCATTGGTACCAAACTCAGACTCGTCCGATCAACACATGGGATGAACTTCAGTCCGAGTTTTTGAAAAAGTTCTTTCCCGTTGATTGGACAAATGCCTTGCGCCAACAGATTACTCGTTTCACCCAACAGACGGGAGAGCCTCTTCATGAGGCATGGGACCGATTTTTGGATCTCATGAGAAAGTGCCCCCATCACGGAGTTCCTAAATGGGAACAAGTCCAGTCTTTTTACCAAGGACTCCGTGAGGGCATTCGATTATTCGTTAATGCAACCTGTAGAGGAAATATCATGGGTCAGCATGAGGACACGGTGTGGGAGATTCTCGAGAATATATGCGAGAACTCTATCAACAATGACTCCATGGGCCTATTCGACCGGACGAATGCCCGCGCATCAATGAATCTTAGAGGAGCACATGAGACGTAGGGTCGGTCCGCATCCGTCGACTTGGAACTGATGGCCAGTTGGTTGGATAAGGTCTCTATCATAGAGAAGAAGGTGAACAAGCTGACTCGGCATTCACAACGAGCCACCTCTGCGCAAAACTCCTTTGCACAGCCACCTCTCGCAAGGGGAACTGTGCAAAACATCTTCCACCGATCTTCTCAAGGGATGGATTCGTATCCACCCCGTCTGACTCCCAGACCGGAGGGACCTCCGATCCCCTATCACTTAACGAACTTAGACGAGGAGGGTTTTGATGCAGCCATCCTACAAATGAATTTTACACAAAGTAAGTGGCTAGCAGAAGCTACTACTTGGGTAAGGAATGTACTTGAGTGAGGTTGGAGAACGCCTTTGCATACCACAAAAAATAAGAATGGAATATGGTGCAACACTAGCGAGGATTTGCTGTTGTTGTAGGAGACAAACTGAGAAGTTGGTTTCATCATCTGGGAAGTGGATCGTGGTTTACATACCACAAAATGAGGCGGCAACTTAGGTTTCCATCTTTAATTACTCACAAAAAGTAGACTCATATTGGTAATAGTTTTCCTTATTACTTTCAATTCTCTCCTATTCAATGTTTTTGTTTTCTCCTTTTCTCTCATACCAACCACAAATCCTCTTAGGGGTATCTTCCATCATGTTAGAGGTAAATAATACTGAGGGTAGAATTGAAGCCTAATAAGTTCCTATGTGAGATAAGATGGCAGGTTTAAGGTGAGATAAAGGGTGTCTTTTTTCAATATGTTTTGTAACTTGATACTACATCTTTGTTACTCTTAATAAATCTTAGCTTCCAATACATCTTTGTGTAAATAAAGCATTCAAGTAGGTAATTTTCTTGGAAACTATGGGATAGTTAAACAAGTTGCAGTATGGAATAATAAACCTATAACATTGCTTAGGGGATTTCCAATTTACTTTGCCAAATATTCACAATGAAAAGGATGGTCACCATAATCATTTAAATAGCATGAGTACCTTCATAATGGAAAATAACAGACTGAATTAATGGAGCAAACCATCTTCTTGGAGTAGACCCACCATTTTAAAGAAGAGTGGAATGAAATCGATTAATAGATCAACAATAATAATAAATTGAATACTAGAATCCTATTCTAGACCAATTGTAATACACATGAGCATGCTAGAGTAATGGATTGATTCTAACATATCAAACAAGATCGAGCCTTAATCGATTACTATAGTAAGTATAATAAACAAGACGTGTGTGAAATCATACTCCAAACCGACCATATTCAACATGATCAATGTGATGCCATTAAGCGGTTCAAATAAAAGCAAAACTAAAACAATTGGTAGACCAACCTTAATAAATAGCAACAAACTGAAATAGTGTTTCAAATCGTTCATTTTTAATAAGAGAATTGTGAAATTAAATATGAGAAAATGTAAATTGTTTATTATACTAAGGTTATCCAATATGAGCATGCTAACATTATGTTGGAAATCATCCATATTAAATAATAACAAAGTGAAATTGCATTTTGGTTTAACCTTATTTAACAATAACAAACTATAGCCATGGACTAGTTCAACTATGTTAGGTCATTGTATATTGAAATTGATTACGACACCAATATTAAATTTTGACTTACATACTAAACAGAAGTCCCAAGCCAACCATTTAAAACAAGAACTGACCTATATGTCTAGGTTATTACATATGAGCAGACAAAAATTATGTTCCAACAAGACCATGTTATACAAAAACAAAGCAGACCTAAAATCCTCTTCCAGATCGACTAATTTTATCAATAGCAGCCAAAAACCATTGACTCAAACAAATCAAACAAGATCTTACAATGTTAATAAAATTCAATTGCTTCATTCTATCTCATAAAGTAACTTATTCCCAAGGCAAAGTAATAGTTGATGTACTCACCTTGGTGTTGACGTTGGAAAATTGGTGTGTGTGGGGGAAGGGATAGAATGTGCATGATCTCTTGAAGAGATTGTACAAATTTGTTATATAGGTGTATATAATAGATTGGAGGTATGAGCTTTCTTTGAGTATATTGGAAATGACAAATTTCATATGTGGTCGCAAAGTCTTGATCAGACTCAAGGCAAGAAGAGAAGAAGATAGACCTTTGGTAAAGGTTTTCATCTTCATTCTGGTCCTAATGATACAAGGAGACATTAATAATAATCTTATCAAAGGAGGAATGACTGTAGACTAATGGGATTAGACTTTGAGATAATATTTTCTTCTAAGTGTAAATGATTTACAAGTATTCAGATTACTTGAGGGGGCTAAGTGTTGAAATTCTACTTATCCTATGGGTTCATTATTAGAGTGATGAAACCAATAATGATTTTGATGAGTTCCTAATTGAAGAATAAATCAATTATAATTTAAAGAGTTCAAGTACATTTAATTTGGCAATTAATTGCACCTAATTTCATTAGGTACAAAATTTCAAGCGTTGAATTACAATTAATATAAGTTTGGATGCTAGATCTAAACTTCTCATAATGGGATAGGCTAAACATGCAAATGTCAATTAGGATTTGATCTCCATCATTAGATGAAAATCCAATAGATTCTATCAAATTAGGTTTAGGTTTAGGAATCCCTATAAATATCTACCAAGGGAAGAAACCCTAATTACATGTCATTCAATCAATTGTTTTGATTGAGAATTCCACCAAAATCACCAAGTTCCATAGCCGGTGCCATTAGGAGGAGGTGCACCCCTCGTGACTTCAATAGCCAGCCGACCAATAGAAATATTGGTTGACGCCTCATAGAAGTTGTTCGACCAATTAATGAACCAACCGACCTGCTACAAGGGGTAGAACCTATAACCCCTTCCTCATGCGCCCCCTTGCCCCTCTTTAGTAGATAGCCGGCTGGCTCCTCTTTGAGCAAAACGACTACTACAGGGTTTTTTGCTATTGATCCTCTTGAAGGTGTTCTTGAGGTCCGATTTGGATTTCGAGGTGAGCGTCGTTTCAAATTAGCAAAGGAGTTTGCAAATTGCTCGTGGAATTCACCCTCTACAACTCGAGGGTCTCATCCATTTGTTGTAGAGGTGAGATTGGAGTTTCTTCTGGGACTTATTTGAGGAGGCACCATGTCTTAAGGTGTTGCCTCATGACACCTCTAAAGGTAAAATCCCTAATCTTGTGGAATCTAGAAATGAGAGGAAACTAGTACTTTCCATGTGTTTTTGAATATAGGTGTTTATGTTTTTATTTACTCGATTGTTTTATGCATTGATTCTATTTTGTATTCAAACATTTTTAAAACATTTATTTTGCATGTTTTCATGCTCCTACGATGTCATGAGATTGTCGAGATTAATTCTTTTAATGGCAGTGCATAGAGAAATAATTGATTAGGGTTTGGAAATTATAGTTTGAGTTAAATAGAGAAATATGGGGATAGCCACATCATCTTCTCCTTTGTTGGAGGAGGTTGAGGTTTCCTGATCATCATCTTCCTCCTAATCATAAAGGAAGATGAGGAGGATAAAAAACATTGCTCGAAGATACAGTTCCAAAATCCTTTTATAGGCCATCCTGTTTTTATCTTTATCAACTGTCAGTATTGATGATAGAGGAATATCTTTGACATCATTTTTATTTTTATTTATTTTCATAGAGGTGGGAATATGATTTAAATATAATTTAACTAATAATTAAATAAATATCTATCGAATAGGTAAATTTAATTAAAAAAAACCTTTAAAACCTATCTGATGCGATGAATGGGAGAGTACGATTTGAAATATTCTAAGTAACTTCCCCATTCTTTCCCGTGACCTTAATAATGAATTATGTCCCCTAACGACCTGGTTTGAGAATTTTTTTCCACCTGGGTGCGTGTCGCGGGGCCCACGTCCCGCCCCCCTCTCCAGTTTCTTGCCCATTTCCAACCTTCCATCTCCTCCGCTCCAACCCCTCCACCTCCGCTCCCTATCGTTGGAATCCTCCCCCGGCGGTCAAGACACCGCTCACCGCTTCCACATCCACATCGAGATCGAGATCGAGAGAAAGCGAGGGGGAGGCGAGTCGCCCGGTGCTCTCGAGGAGGGAAGGACCACATGTCGATGTCGGATTCGGAGCTGTCCTCGCTTGGAGCGGATCGCAAGACTTTCCGCCAGATTAGCCGTGATCGTAAGCCCCTTGAGAAATCCTCTGTGTCTTCTTCCGTGTGGAAGGAATTGTCTCCTGTTGGGGATTCCCTTCGGGGTTTTCTCTACCGAGGGATAATTTCTTGTTTTGTAATCTGTCGAATGGAAAGAGCGGTTGCGCCAACTAATAGTGCAAGTAATTGGTGGCTCAATCTAGTCCATTATGCAGAAATTGCAATTTCGTGGCAAGTATGAGAGAAAGTTCTTCCCTTGCAGTTATTTTCCTTTTCCTGAAATGATACCGGAGGCTAAAATTTGGCAAGATAAAAAAAATTAAGCTGTTAGCTTCGGCGAAAGTTCTAGTTTTTAATCATGTTAGAGGAAAAAAAATTGACGTGCTTCCATGTTTGAGTCTCAGAAGTTCATTGACTCTTGCGACTTCTGAATGCTGTTTCTGGTTGGCATAGGGTTCCAAAATGTAAAGTAATTACAAATTTAAATAATGGAAAAATTGCCTTTCAAAGTTCTTTTTTTTGAGGAGGTAAATATGGTAGGCATGGCATTTGATTCCATGATGTCTTAGTTGCCGGTGTGTGTTTTACCTCTGAGCCAACCGCTCGGTATTGTTAGTTTGTTTATTAATACTTGGTAAGTGCTTGTTTAACTTAAGGTAATTTTTTTTCCTCGGTGATTGCAACTTGCTTTGAGCATTTGTAGTTACTTTTGCCTCTGCTTCAGGCTTGTTGTATGAGATGCTGAGGTCAACAAAAGGGACAGACTCAAAAGCTGCATGGAAGGTATCTTTCTTTCATTGACCTGACTTCTTTATATACTATCTCATGTGCATGCATTTGATAAGTTAATATCATTTGGAAGTTCTCAGTGCCTGGCTTTAATATTCTAGGGATAGAACCCGTTTTAGTAGGAAAGGGGTACCAGTCTTCTTATCTAATAATTAACTAAGTAAGTGCTAAAGGTATTTATGCCATTAATCCATGAGAATGGCCATGGAGGCTAACACATTGCCTAGATTCGGCATAGTGTCTGTACTTGTTTCTTCTCTCCAACCAGGAGGCTAACATGGGATCCATCGATTGGCTTTCTCAATTGTCGAGCTGAATAGTGTTGATCCTTTTTTCTTCCTTTTGCCTTAAAAGCAGTCTAAAATCCTTCTCAAAGGCACCATTTACCTAGTTCAAATGAATTTCTTTGATGTGGTGGAAATGTTGGCTGTGATTTCTTATTTAAGATCCTGATGCTTAGGCAGAACATACGGATACTAAAGCTGCAATCTTCACTTCCATACTCCTGCATTTTGTGAACATATGGAGCAGATGGAGAGTGATTGCCAGTTGTCCATAATACAGTCATGCTAGGGTAGATTCGTGTTCCGTAGCCATCCAGGGTACTGTCTGCTTAGAGGAACAAATCTTCTAAATTCCTGTTTGGTTAGAGTTATTCTGGATATTCCTCCTGATCCGTTGATTTGATCTTTATCTATATTTATTTGTTCTATATGTTCTAATGCCATTAGAATTTTTGGTTCTTCAGAATTATTTGAATTTATTCCTTGATTTGACCTTGAGCCTTACCCAAACAAAAAGTTACCTCGCTTTCCAAAAAAAAAGTGTATCATTCTATTATTCCACGAGTTAGTACTCCTCCACAATTCCCCCTTCCCAAACCGTATCTAGAAGAGTAGCTTCTCAGCAAAGTGCTATGCAGTACACCATTCAAAAATGTGCTATGTGAAGGTTCCCTTCTAGGAGGGGTGACGTAATAAAATGTGGAAATAAAATATAAAGCAATCTCACAAAAATCAATCGCACAATGTACACAAGTAATTTTTAGGTGGAAACCCAAACCGGGTGAAAACCACCACCTAACCCTCTCGAGTTAGGATTTTCCGATCAACCAAGTTGATCAAAATCCACTAAACGAATCACTTTGAACGAGGGTGATTCAACCTCAGTACAACCACGCTACAAGTACGAGGGTAGCGTTCCTCAACCCCTTCTCTCCACGAGAAGGATTTTGTCCCACGAAGGAGACGGGAATTCGCAAAGCGAATACCCAACCAAAATACAAAGATAAAATAAAACAACAGTCCTATAGAGCCAACAAAATTAAACCTAGCTTCTATAGGAAATAGGAAACTCCCCTTTGCAAGGAGTGCGTCGACGATGACGCGGTGCGTGTGCCACGCGACGGCGCTACGTCGCTCTCGTTATCAACGCCGGGAGAGCGGGTGCGCAACGGGAATGATGCTCTCAAGATGATGGAGCTTGAGCTTAGAGAGCAAGTGCTTCTTGGACACAAGAGAGTGGAAATACTTGATCTTAGTGTATCTTGGTCTCTCTAGGTGTATATCTTGTGTGTCTAAGTGTATCCAAGTGTTTTTCTAAGTGTCTCTTGTTGTGTTTTTGGTGTGTAAAGGCTCCCCTCTATTTATAGAGGCCTTAGGAAGGCTTTGGAAGGCTTGGAAAAGCTTCCATAGCCGTTGGGTGCAAAGTCCAAGAGAATCAGGTCGAAATCAGGACAATGATTACATTTGACAGGGTTATCAGACGTCTAACTCTGGCATCAGACGTCTGGAAGGCCACTTTAAGACGTCTGATTCCAAGGTCAGACGTCTGATTCTATGCGGGTTTCTCCCTGACTTGAATCAGATCTAAACAGGGTTCTTGCGCAAGTCCATCAGACGACATACAGGACGTCTGGTACTATGTCTGGACGTCTGGAAACCTACTTTTACTGTGGGAATTGATTTCCAAACGTTGCAATGGCTAGAAAATCTCTGAGAAGAGATTTTGGGTAAGCCGAGGCAAAACGGTCATTTATCAGACGTCTGTAAAGTCCTATGGACGTCTGATAAGGCTCTAACGGTCATATTCTTGAGTGTCTTCTAAGCCAGCCAACGGTCCACTAACTGGACGTCTGGCAAAGTCATCAGACGTCTCCTAAGACGTCTGGTCTAAGGTCTGGACGTCTGATTTCATCAGACAGAACTAACTATGTCCAGCCTAACAGTTATCAGACGTCTGAAACAACAGTCAGACGTCTTAAAATACTTTATCAGACGTCTGATTTTGGAATTAGACGTCTGGAAATGCTGTTTGAGCCCTATATTGATTTTCTAAGTATTCTACAGAAAACCTAAGTATCCTAGGGTTGTGCAGGTGTTCCTAGGACTACTTTTAGGGTACTTTGAGGCTCTTTAACATAATGTTCTAAGGAATCAAAAAGAGCAAGAAAATAAATACAAGAGATACATGAAAGGATAAAAAAGAATCTATCCTATTCTTCTTGTCTTCCATCTCCAATCTTTCGCTCCACGCGAACCTCCTGTGTTTTCCGTCAAGCTCCTCCAATCCGTCCTGGATGCGAGCTTGAACTCCGTCTAAACACGTCCACATTTGCAATTGACCTGAAATCTAGGACTCAAATTGCAAATGTTAAATAACACGTGTTTTGTTATCATCAAAACAAATGATCGTGGTGCTCTAGCACCAACACTATGCAGTGTATTTTTCTTTTTCAAAGTCTAGCATAAAGTGTTGGAGTAGATTACTTGGTCATTGTAGGACTAGCTGTTAATTTTGATATATATATATATTGTTTTGAGAGCAACGCTGGTCTACATAAGGCAAAGCACTTACCAAGAACATCCTTGATGAGTTTGATTAAGAGATATTGAATTATGTCCCCAGTATTAGCTACTTAGCTTTGAAGCCAGGAAATAGTACTTTGACAAAACTAGGTTATCTGACTAGTGATTAATACAATCGTATTCTGTAGATTATATAAAGTTGCTATCAAAATATTTTAATGTTTTTGGCCAGTATCAATGTTTATTGATGTTGGTCTTTGAGAACCTTTATTAAATGGGGATGTGATCATCTCTTAGGTGGCAGCAGAAATAGCAGGTGTTTTCAGATAATGATTGGCTTTAATCCCCTCTTGATGTCAGTGCCCAAGAAACATGGACCACCGATCTTGTGAAGTTACTGGTAGGTGTGGTTAGTTCCTATGCTGGAGTATACATGGGCTTGCACTAAGCTTTTTGGTCTACCCAAGTACTTGTGGAACATCATTTACCTAGCGAATCCACGTGCTTTGTTACTGTAAACCACTTCAATGCATAAGGAAAAATTTGGTCTTTCTAATCTGTCAAACTTGTGATCGAACATTTATATCACTGATCAAATGGCCTAATTTACATTTCCTTGAGCATTCCACAGCATACTGATCCTAATCTCAAACGTTGTTGCCATTGTACCATCTTTTGGAGAAATAGTTCCCCCAGATGTGTATGTATGAGAGCCTAGCATCCTCTTATAATGCCTTATTTAGCCCACAAATTTTCCCTTTTCTTAAACTTTTTGAGAAGGAAGTTGTGAGTCATCTCCTCATTGGATAGACCCTTTGGCTGCTGGCTGAGAGTTGAACCCTTCTATGTTTCCATATGCCTTCTTTACTGCAAGCACCTAGTTGGTTTTGAGTTGGTGATTTATGTGGTCATGTGCACTTTGATGCTATCCTTTTTGCTGGTAAAATGCTACTATATATGATTAACATGTGTTGTGGTCTTTGTTCTTGAGTATCCTACTTTAGATGTGTAGAGGTTTCATTGGGTGATAAAGAAAATCAATCACTCTGGGAATAGCTTTGAAGATCCAAAATAAGATCTGACTGGTTGCACAGTGGCCATGAAACAAATGGCATGCTTGAATTTCTTGATTCCTGTACATGTAAACTGGACATCCAAGAGTGCTGGTATCTTTGTCCTTTATTTCTTTAATTGAGATTTAAACATTAAAATATTTTTTCTTGTCCATAACTGCTTGATGCTTCATTTGATTGACATCATCCTTACTCTAGATGGACTCTTGTTTGATGTTTCTTTTCTGACTGGGCACTGATCCATGTTTTTATGAATAAAATTTAAGGATACTCACTTGTCTTGTGTGACTATCCTCTTACCTTTCCAAAAGAAACCTAACATCCTTGTATATTAATATCCATATTCATTTTGTATTTGCTGTCATTAGAATCCTTTCTTTGTTGCTAATTCCATGAAACATGAGCATTAAAAACCTCTCTTTGTTGCTAAATGCATGAAACGTGACCAATGCTCTGTCATCAGGCTTTCTTGACCTGATGCAACTTGCTTGTTTTGGAAGTTTAATTTTTCTTTGGCTGATTTCAGGTGCTCATAATGGACAAGGTTACTGTGAAAGTTATGTCTTACTCATGCAAGATGGCTGACATTACGGATGGAGGAGTGTCATGTAAGAAAGGAATCTTTCAAATGGATTTGTCTGTGTCCAATCTAGAACCTAGAGTGTTGAATTGATATTAACTGATTGGGAATGGATCTTATAAACATGGCATACCGGTCTATTCTGTTTTCTCTTTGATGCTGTCTTGGTCCTATCGACTGGATTTCATTTGCCGGTTGTGGAAAAATAACTTAACCTGGTTATTCATATGCTGTTTATTTCTAAAAAAGAGAAAGGGCTTAAAGTTACTCAATGAACCATGATTCAGGGTTCAATTTAGCCTCTCAAGAAATATTTGTTCCATCTGGATCCTGGATTTCAATATTTCAACCATTCATCTAGCTTTCATCAGTTGATATTGGAAATCATGGTGTTATTTCTCTCTCTCTCTTGCCTTTTGACCTAATAATCCTGAAGATGGCTGCTGGGCATTGGTAGTCACGGTAGTGCTTCTGCAACTGCTGCTGTCACCACTGGTTTGTCTGGTTCTCTCCCTTTTGATCACTTTTCTCCTCATCCCCCTTCTCCGCTTCTTTGGTCACTCTCCTTGTTACCTTGCTCTTAGGGATGCAAATAGGTTGGGCTTGGCTAAACCCATACCCATATCCATTTACAAAATCCATATCCATGCTCTACTCATTTATCCATTGTGTAGGAAAATTTAAACCCATACTCATACGTATTTACCCATTGGGTACCCATTTATAAATAGTTTTTACAATCAAATCATGCCTACAATAAAGTCAGACAACAAAAAAATCGATAACATGATTAATTGCTAGTTTGCAACAAAATTCAAATGATATAATAATTATATCATCCATAACATATATAAACATGTTAAAAGCAACATGACATACATTGTGTGTGTGTGTGTGGTTATCAGGTATGGACCCAAACCCATTCCTGTACTCAAAGTTGATGGGGGTTTTTTTCATAAAATCTAAACCCGAATCCAAATTCAAATGGGTCGGGTTTTATCCATTCTTTTTAGGTTGGATTGACTGAAATTTGCATCTCTATTTTCTCTTCCTAGATGATTACCAATGCTGTTCCCTGCTCCTTGCTCCTACACGCCCTCCGATGTTCTTCTAGCTACTAGTTTGCATGCTTCGATTACCAGATAGAGATTGCCACCACCTTTAGATTCCCTTCTCTCCCCATCACCTTCCTTTCAAATTTCAACTATCAACTTTATCTACTTTTCTTGTCTTAGAAAAAAAATCTTTATCCGCTCTTTTTTTGTGGTTAAAACTTTTGAACTCCTTTAGCGCAACTCCATCTCATTTGGATTTTGATCCTAGACTTGAGACTGGGGTGATGATACAAAAGCTCATGATTCATTACATGAATTTAGCCTTGAAAACAATAAATGGGAATTGCCTTCATTTGATATGGTCCTGATGGGCTGCATTGAACTTTTTAATGGAGACTGACCCTTTAGCTTTGTTATTGTTGATATGAATGCAATGTTTTCAATGCGAAAGGTGATACCAAGGTGATAAGGCCCATAATTGCCCAAGTTAAGAGGCAACCAAAAGGCGACAATCCGAGTGAATTGAGGTGATCATTTTTTAATATTTATATCATCATCATATTATGATAGTAGTTTATATTTTTTATACTATATAATATAGTAACATCATAGTAACAATAGCAAATGTAACATTATAATAATGTCATAAACAAAGAAACAATACTTTTAATTTGTTAGTTAAAATTTAGTAAATTACGATTGATACTTAATATGTTATCATATAAGTTAAATAGTTAAGAATTAAAGACATAAGTTACATAACATATAAACTAGGTAACTGAAAAAAATCAAGAAAAACAAACTTAACAAAGGAGATGCTGCCCAATAGAAGGGAAGAGGAAGAATTGAAGTGAAGAAGAAACAAGAAAGGCGGAAAGGATGAAGAACATGAGGCGATGTCATGCCCCTGTCTTTGTCAAAAAAAAAAAAAAAAGCGAATAGATGGAGTCGATGTGGATTGACCTAGGCAATGACATGATTGTAGGAGATGCTGAGATGGCGGCGAATTGGAGGATATGGCAGCAAATTGGTGATAAAGAGGCTGCAGCGTTGTTTGGGTGGGGTAATGGAGGTTGGTAGGCATTTGTATTATGTATGTAGGCAACAGGGAAGTCGAAAGGTTGAGGTCCACAATCGTTTCCTTGCATTTTTTTTTTTAAAGCCTATTTTTACTCTTATTCGGTGAGGCGATTGGGCGATGGGGCAACAAGGCGTCGCCTGAGGCGAGGAGGTGCCTCACCTGAGTGAAGTGCTTCACCTGATAGTAAGCTGAGGCAAGATGCTCCAACCTCGTCTCGCCTCATCACCTCATCGCCTTGTGCGCTTGCTTTGATAGCACTGTATGAACGTTGCAAAGCTCCTTGCAGGGAGATACATCCACCTATGATCTTGACTTGAGTTGATTGAGCATTTGTTATGAAGTAGGGGGAATATTTTTGTTTGTTTTTTCTTCTCTAGAAAGGATACTTGCATCTTTTCATGTAAACACTTGGGCATCTCATCCAAAAAAGAAGAAAAACTATGGGTATCATATTTGGTTCTCTTTTCCTAATAACTTAAAGGGTTTGATTGGAAGTCATTAGACTTCATAATCTAAGGTGCCCCATTTCTTAAATTTTGGGTTTATTTATATGTTTTTCCTTAACAACTATTTCAACATCTTTCCATATGTTTTTTGAAGACATCTTTCTAAATGTTCAAAGAGCATGAGATAAATCTTCAAGGATATCCTACTCGTTATGTAAAGTAGTGGGTGGAGCACAAGAGTTTAAAAAGTACATGAGTATAATGAAAAACACAAGTAGCAAATAATTAGTTCTCCTCCATTCATGAAGCTGAAGCAAAGTCGTCAAGGTGACTGTAAGGTGATAAGCTTCTTAATCACTCAAGGCGAGAGGCGAAAAAAAAGGCAATCACTCGATTGAATTGATACAAGTTTTTTTCTTTTTCTTTTGAAAGTCTTTTTCTTTTTTAAAATATTGAATATGCCTAAATTACTCATATGGTAGCATCAACTTTCACGAGAAACATCTGATAACACTATTTAAGTAATTGTTACATGGAGGAGTTTTCTAGTTAGGCATCTAAAACTCTTAGTATCGAACTTATGAGAGTTTTCTTTATAGAGATAGGCATTGGGATCTATTGAAATCTCAATTGATTTTCCTCTAAGTATCCCTGTCTCTTCTAGAAGATCAACGACATAATTTCTTTAAATCAATACAATGCCTAAAGAGCTTCTAGCCACCTCAATACCCAAGAAATACTGAAGTTGCCCAAGTTATATTGTAATGAAGTACTGTTGTACATAGATCTTTCCAGAATGTTCTATTCCTTCAACATCATCATCGGTGAAATTATATCATCGATATAGGCTAGCACCACAACTACTCCATCCTCAATCTTTTTTAGAAAGAGTGAATGATGAACTCTAGGTCTATGGAATCCATCATTCTTAACAATTTCAAAGAACTTGTAATAGTTTTCTTTTAGTTGCCTTTCTTTCAAGATTTTCTTATGGCTGGTGACGTATGGGTGGAGGCAAGAGAGGGTAAGGGTGGTTCTCGAGGTCCTTTTACTACAAAAAAAGTTTGCTGAGAGATTGTCTTCTATAGATGTAGGACGCTAGCCATGTTGTGTCCGTCTATAGAGATCCAATGGTGTGTTTGGCTTGTAGAGGGGTAGGCCATAAATGTGACTCATGTAGGAAAAAAAGTCATTTCATGCGTGTGGAAGGTGGTTGGGGTCTCATCACTCTAGACACCATTTTCTCATCGTTCTTTGGAGGTTGAGGTGCCATGGTCCCCTTTGGTGAGTTCCATTGACTCTATTTTATCTTATTTGGTGGGGGATGTTATGCAGGGTTATTTTTCCCGCGATGGTGTGAAGATTGCTCTATCTGGTGGTGGTCTTCTGTCCAAAGGTTGCAAGGGTGCTTCTTTGGTGAAAAATTCGATTCTTCTTTTTGGGTTTAGTGAGGAGGATTGCGTGAGGTTGAAGGGTAATGAGTTTGTAGTGGGTGGCGCTACTCTCATTTGGAAATCACCCTTAGTTTATGAAGCAACTTTAGGCATTAAGCTCCCAAGGAGGATGGATCTTAAAGTTAAGATATGGGGCATCCCTTTGAGGTTACACACCGTGGAGTTAGTACGTGATCTATGTACCCGTTTTGCGAGGATTAAAACGTGCATTGGAATTGGTTTGGAAGATGGTGATTTATCATGTGTCGAGGTGATTGGCGTGAGTCTTGGTGGCTGAGGAAAGCCACAAGAGGCGATTCTAAGGCTTGGAGGCTCTTCTTTTGTTATTAAGTTCTAGTATGTTGATGATAATGTGGTTCTTTTGAAGAGTAGATCTTTTGCGGTGGTGGTGAGTGGTGACGGTTCGACGAGGCCTTAAAAGAAGCTTGTGTGGAAGGAGTGGAGGCTGATCACCAAGAGCCAATACCCACTCTTTTCAAATTTCAAAAATGGTAAACACAATCAAAGGTCATCCCTTGATTTAGTGGTATTTGTGGGCATTCAAATTTTGAATTTGAGAGTGAACCAATTGGGGTGGATAATTGAGGTGCAACACATTTGGTAGAGGACTGGGCACCAATTATTGACAATTGTTTATTTGATGGTGCAAAAAATCAGTGTAAGGTTGTGGATATTTCTAATGTGTGGGGTTGTGGATATTTTAGACATTGGTTTTTTTGGAAAGGATATCAAGGGCAAAACGAATCTCCAACTGGGTGTTGCTGGGATAGTGGATCAAGGAGATTTTTTGGAAGGCACGAAGGATAAGGTTGACAGAATTCAATTGCATGACAACAATATTGCAGATCGTGTTGGAGGTGTCTCCATTGATTTTGATCCTCATTTATTTGCGAGCTTAGATAATGGGGTGGTTAGTGATTAAGATCCATCATTTGTCTTCCCTACGGTCATGTTAGAGGTGTTCGGGTTGAAAGTAATCTTGTCTTGGTTTCAATAGAAGATAAGCTTTGGTTATTGATTTAGACTCAACTGTGGGCATATCAACCTCTACTTTTGTTCAACAAAAAGAGGCTGGAAAGCGTTTCTATTTTCCTAATGTGTTGGAGGAAGATACGGGTCCTCTTATGGATGTTTTGTTGACTGCATCGTTGGTGGTGGAGGTTGAGGCCGGTAGTGGTTTAGTTTTTGATCCAAATGCGCTAGATGAGGTGGGTGATGAAGAGGTTTTTGATTGTTCATCTGCGACGAGTTGACAATCTTCGTGTAGCATTTGCTTGTGGAAGCTGATTTTTCAAAAAAAAGAGGCTAGTGTATCGTGGGCTTAGAAGGAGAGGGAGAGCGAGGAAAGCTTTGTAAAATGATTGTGTTCCTTGTTTGTTGGTTAATTTCTTTTGGGTGGTGGGTTTGGTTTTTGATGTGAGAAGTCTTATTGGGATTTCTTCTTGAAAGTGATATCCTAATGGGTGCTTGCATTGTAATGTGCCCTGTATTGGACACTGTTTTTAGATCTAGGAGTGGTGGGTGAGTTCCTTGTTGATTGGAATTACTTTTGACTTCAATTTTTAATGAATTTGGATGGCTATTGTATGATGGTAGCCTTCCTATTTTCTTTCAAAAAAATGTTTTTTTTTTTGCAATACTCAAATTTTGTAACAGTTGAAAAAGTATCAAAGAAACCAACACTATATGTCTATGCATAATCTTTTGCACTGGGATGCACTTTATAATGAGCAACACTTCTATTTGTCTTGTATTTAATTGTGAACACTCATTTACTACCCACAATAGAAGCCCTTGCAAGAAATGCACCAATTCTCAAGTGCCACATCTAAATAATGCATCCATCTCCTCTTGAATAGCCTGTCTCCATACATCATCGATTAGGGCTTTGCTGGTGGCTTTTAGGAATATACATGGTGGATAAGTTCTAGGCGAACTCTTTTGAATGAATAACCAATCCTTTGGAATGAAATGTGATTGGATATTTGATGCATAGTACATTCTCTTTCCTTTTCTCATAGCAATACAAAGATCCAATTTCACAGGAGTATCACTTGGAACATCGTGATTGATCTCAATAATATTAAAATGGTTGACATTATTACTTGGTGCTAGGGTGGTAGCATCCAGTGGTGATCACCATTCAAGGATCCAATTGGTTGTATGTGAGGTGAAGTGAGGAGTATAAGCAACTAAAGTATCCTGATATTTGATGGTAGTAGTAGACTTAGTGGAGGCCCCACCTTCATGATTGGGAGTAAAGTCTTCGAGAGGAATAGGTGGAATTGGGAAAGGTAGGCTGTCATGCTTGTTAAGAGAGGCATAGGAACCAACCATAGAAAAGTATGGAAAAAATTGAAAAAAAATAATATAAGCATTGACGTATTCCCGACGATGAACTAGGTAATAGCTTTTGTATCCCTTTTAGGTCCTTAAGTATTGTAGAAAGGCCTAACAACCCCAGATGAAAGATTCTCTCTCCCAACTCCAAGCAAATGAACAAAAGCAATATATCCAAAGACCTTTGATGACAATGCCACAATGGCTTATTAGGAAAGGGAATGGAGTAGGACTTTTCCAAAAAAAGAATGTAGTAGGAAATATGCTCATCCATCCAAGATAGTAGAGGGCATTTGGTTCATGAAATAACAAGATCAAATGCAACATTGCTCCAATATGAGGTTAGAACCATAAAATGAAACGTAATGGAACATAGAATATCAAGAATGTGCCTATGCTTTCCTTCTGCAACGCCATTCCATCAAGAGATATGCACACATGAAGTTTGATGCACAACATCCTTTAAGTTTAGATGGACAAACTATTTCTAGATAGGTGGAATAAGCCAAGGTGCTGGTTGTCTTTTGGTCCATTTGGCTAAAGAGGAATGGCTTTTTGTGTTGGGGGGTTGACTCCTTATGTTGAGAATGGTGGACAATGTACCTTGTATTTCGTGTTGTGTTGGGGAAAGGTGGTTTGAAATTGATGTAGCTGCGGGGTTGCAGGTTGGTTTGGTTGGTGGAATGCCCACTTAAGGTAAAGGTGTTTAGGTGGTTGCTAAGGAGAGGGAGACTTGTTACGAAGGTTTGGAGGGCGAGATTGGTGCTGACAAATGACAAGTCTTGCCTGCTTTGTGTAGGGGAGGAGGAGGAGATTGAGCACTTGTTCTTCACATGTGGTTTTGCCAGCCAGGTCTGGACGACATTGGGGATTGATTGGATTAGCCGTGGCAGCTTTGACGAGTTTGGGACTCTTTCAGGAGAGGTGGAGGGGAGGGGAAGCCCAATGTGTTTAGGTCGAAAAAGGAAAGGGCAAAGGTGCTAGCTGTTCTTTGGGGTATTTGGGTAGGGAGAAATGGAGTGGTCTTTAGGGGCACACCCCCTATATTGAGAACTTTGCATCCTCCATGTCCTTCTTGGTGGTGTTTTGGGAGTCCTCCATGTAGCTTGTAATCGTTTGCCTTTGTGTTAATGAATTATGGATAACCACCCTCTCCTCTTTTAAAAACAACTCCTCTTTTAAAAACAAAAAGAAAGTGATGTAGCCGTGGTACTTTGATTGCTTAATGAAATAGGGGGTTGTTGTGTTTAAAGTGTAGTCACCCCTTTTAGTTAAAAAAAATCCTCAAGGTTAGGAAATTAGATAAGGCAAATGTACGAAACATGCAAATAATTTATGTTGGCATCAAACGATTCTTGTGTGAAGAAGTTTAAATTACATTGTTAACTGCAACCTTAGATCTCTTTTTCATATGGAAGAGCCAAGAAATTCCAATATAATCACCAACTAGTATATAAATGATAATAATGGTACTCCTGATGACTATGTACATGACTAGGTTTCCCATACATTAGCATAAATCAACTCAAACAAATTAATACTATTTTGACTCTAACTAGGTGGTAAGCTGAATTGATACTTACCCAACTGACATGCTTCATGCTGAAACTTATTTGACACTAAAATCGAAGGAAACATGCAATATAAGTTCTGAAAAGATAGGTGGCAAAGACACAGTATCACTGATAAGCACTTGATGTCGCATGTAGCAATAAGGACTTGATGTCTTAAATGAAGAGTGGACAACATGAGTCAGAATAGAGGATTGATGTAAGAGTATGCACCCTCTTTTTTGTCGCTAGCAACAATCTTTCTCGTCAGGAGATCTTGCATTGGAAAATGCATACTGTTAAAAATAGATTGATAGTTCAATTCCTTTGTTATTTTACTAATGGAAAGAAGATTGAATGGAACACTAGGAGCATATAAAACATTAGTAAATCTCGAAGCAAGGGTAAGTTGTATATCCCCTTGTCATTTAATAGGAGACTGACTTTTATCAGCAAGTCAGAAAATGCTTTCTTTTAAAGCATGTTCGTGGATCAGGAAGCATCTCCATACAGATGGCATGAAACACCAGAACAAGAATTATCTTGTCTTGTAACAGCAGAATACGCAGTAACGATACCTCTTGATGTATGATATTAGCAATAGATTCAACAGTAGGTGTAGAAGATGAAGCAGTTGAGGATGAGGCAATGGTAGATTGAAGACAGAGAAGTTTGCCATAACCCCCTTTGGGAACAGAGAGTCTCTATGGTAGGAGAACTAATTGACTGAGACTAAACAGCAGCAGCATATAGAGGTTTCCCATGCTTATCCTAGCACCGATTTTCAAGATGGCCCTACTTCTCACAATAGGTGCATTGAAGTCTTCCATGTACTGAGGTACGGTGACCATCATGATGATCACTACCATTATTACCTCCTAGAGGTGGTCATCCATGTTCATGTGACACAGCTAGAGTTGAAGCAAAAGAGTCAACCTATGATGCAACTGTCAATTCACTCAAATGATTATAGGCCTCCTCTCCTCTTACATACTTGTTCTAATTCTAAGGCCTAAGGTCACCAAGGCACTTAGCAACCCCCCATCTTCTCAATATTGACCTTTCTGCTTATAAAGAGACATTGGTTGACAAGCATTAAGCTTCTTGATCAGAACCTTTACTGCAGAATAATACTGAGACGAAGTGTTATGCCTTTGAAACAATGAAAAAATCTCCTGACATAAGCGATGAATTCGATTGACATTCTGCCATAGGGTATATGTGTCTTTTAGGATGTCCCATACCTTCTCGGTCGAGTTTTTGTAACTCATGTTGTCTGCAATTCTAGGAACCAAGCCAAGCACGGACAACACTATTGCCTCTCTTCCTTGGAGAATATCAGCTGTCTTCTTTGGTGCCCGGCAGTGAAACACATACTCCTTAACATGGCCACTGACTGAAACCATGAAGGTCCTCTTTCTGTGACTGTACTTTGATTCATCGAACTTAATGATAGATTCATGTGTCAATGGATTACTTGATATCTTTAGATCTCCACAACAGACCTTGGTGAGACTAAATGATGCTTTCACGTATTTGCATGAACACAAGATGACACTTCTCTCCCAACAAGTGACTTGAGTAAGCATTCTTTTTTTTTGAAAAAAAACATGACTAATCATTTGTATGAGTTACAGAATCATATGAGTCTCAAACGGCCACAAATAGACTGAAAATAGTTTTCCTACTACCAGAAGAGATCTGATAGCCCTCTAGGGAGTCGTGTTGGCAACCCGACAATGCTTCAACAACTGTCCAGTGATATGTAGCTGGTGGCATCAGCAATAGGGGACCACTGATTGATCCCAAATGACCAACCTGTGGCTGATTGATCACCTACCTAGTTCAATAATGGCTAGAAACGATGAGTGGCAGTCACCTCGGCAATGGAACCGGAGACTTGACAGTGATCAGATGAGTCTCGTTTTGGTGAGGATGATGCTGGGTCTAGCCCAGTTGCACCAGATCTAATATGATCTGATTGTGACAAGGTTGATTTGGTTGTGGTGGCATTAGATCCAGTCAGATGCTGGGGTTGTTGTTGTAGCGACGTCGGATTTAGTAGGTTCCAAGGTAGTGGTTGTGCTCCATTGAGGAGCTTCTTTATAGAAAAAAGAAGAAAGGAAACAAGAGAGAAGGAGAAAAAAGAAAGAAATGAGGGTGTCTTTTGGTGGGAGATGCTAGAGCATGAAGAACTTGGGACCCACCCTACTTTGATATGATGTTGAGAAAGAAAAACCAATGTTTTGATTATTGGAAACTGTTCGGTGTAAATCACATTTTAAAAGATGATTTAGTCGTTTAACGCGAAACGCGTCGACAAATACATATAAGAGCCGGTGAGTACTGGGTCGTTTGCAAGGAGGCAATTTTGATTTTAACGGAAGCTTTTCAATAAAACTAGTTATATATATATATATATATATATATATATATATATATATATATATATATATATATATATATATATATATATATATATATATATATATATATATATATATATAGCAGATTTTACTGCATTTAAATAGAGTTTTTCACAGTAGAAATTGCTATGCAAAAAGGAGAGAGAGAGAGAGAGAGAGAGCGAGAGGAGAAGAAGAAGGTAGAGAGACGCCGCCGCTTGTAGGATGCTTGTACGAGATGCTACAACACCTCAGATCTAGAGCGCTGGGATGAAGGTTGGAGTTGCAAAGAGAGACGGAGGATCGCGGAAGGTGGAAGAAGAGGTAGATTTGAAGTTGATATGAAGTTGATGATCCACAAAGGGGGGCCTTGGGTCTTCTTTTATAGTTTTTATGGAGGGCAAAGAGGGTATTTTAGCCCTCCATCTCATGCAACAACCTCTGAATAATCAGATCCGTCGATTGGGAGATCAACATACCTGATTTGGCCTCAAAACACCTTCAAAACCTCCTTTTATACTTGGATTCAACCTCGTGGCGACACGTAGCATGTTCTGGAGCTTTGGATCGAGATCAGATAGATTTGCTTCGGTCGCGCGCGCTTGTTCATTTCCTTCGCTTGCCGCTCGCTTAATTTGAGTGCCCAATCCTCAGCTGTCCGATCTCACGATCGGACAGCTTAACTCGCGTTCGCATCTCCTTCGTGATGAAGGAACGCGTGAGTTCGCATTAACATGTGCTTTGGATCCAATGTTCAGTTGCGGCGCACTCTGATCATGCCACGTGGTTGCGTCTGTTTCCTTCGATCGCCATCCGACAGTGCAATTTCGCCAGCTCCTGATTTCACTTGCAGCGTTGCTCGAACGCTCACCCTTTGCTTAAGGGCGAAGGCGCTGACCGTTGCGTTGTGCCTTTGGTTTGTTGCATTTTTATTTTAAGGCAACTTATTCTCGGCCGTTGGATGAAGATCCAACGGTCGAGATCTTCTCCTTCTTTGATGAGGCGCGGTTGGAGTTGCGACGTGGTGGCTTGTGGATCGTTGGATGGCCATCCAACGGTCGACAACGTGCGAGGGGTGGCCTTCAAAGATGGGGCGGCGATGTCGGGCGACTGTCATGGCACCACGTGGTGTCATCATGGCGGCCCATCTTCTTTTCTTTGTATCTGGTGATGTAGACCTCCGATCGGGTTGATTTTTGCGTCGTTGGACTGCGATTGTTGATCCGGATCCATTTGCGCAGTTGGATCTTTCATCTGAGGCTCGGATTTGTCTTTTGGCTCTGTGGTCTCTGTTCTTCTATGGACTGCGCACGATGCCCTGGGTGTTTGATCGAGACGATTTTAGAAGCATTGGACTCCCGTCGTCGTTTTAATCAGATTTATACTGTATGATCTGTCATTCGCGGCTTCGAATTATCTGCAATTAATTTCATCTCTCATTAGTATATAAAATCATGGTTTTAAAAATCGTGCCTCGAGGCTATAGAGGTGTATGCCTCGAGGTGAGGCAACCCCAAATAGCCTCGAGGCGGTAGCCTCGGGGTGCATTCAAGAGGCGTGTGCCTCGGATGAGTTGAGGCGGTTTGAGGCATTCGAGGCGGTGAGGCGCACATGAGGCGCCGCCTCACTGGTTTAGCTGTCATGTTCTTGTCACATGGATCATTTTAGGGTTGCAGGGCAAGAAATGAGGCATAGGTGCTCGAGGATCCTTTTAGGTGCTGCAGTAGTGTCGAAGCTCGAGGAGGAGCATTGCTGCAGTAGTGTCGGAGTTCAAGGGGCAGCATCACTGCAACAACGTCGGAGCTCGAGGAGGAGCATCGCCCCGGCAGCGTTGGAGCTCGAGGGGCAGCATTGCTGCAGCAGTGTCGGAGCTCGAGGAGGAGCATCGTCGCAGCATCGTCGGAGCAGCATCGCCGTAGGCCCGTAGCAACGTCGGAGCTTGAGGAGGTTGGTTCTTCGAAGGTTGTCGTCGCAGTCAGTGCAGAAGGTTGGTTTGAGGCTATAATTTCATCTTGAGTCTTTAGGATTCGGAGGTTTTTTTGATCAAAATTGATAGGTATTATTTATAGGGGATTTGAGTCTTATAAATATGTTGTAAACCTCTAGATGCCTTCATCTTATAATTTCATCTTCCACTTTTTTGACTATATGTTGAGGTCGTTAAACCTCTGGCTGCTTTCATGGTAGAAGTATGGATCAATTTCAGGAAGGATGAGCTTAGTCATTTCCATTAACATGAGTCGTACTGGTTGGGGAGAGAATGCACTAGTGAATGACTTGATTCAGCATGTATACTAGTTGTCAAAGTGGAACCTTTGTTATTTATTTGATAGTTTTACTTGTTTATCAAGTTTAGGTCATTTAATTGATAGTTTTATTCATTTATCAGGTTTTATTTCCTTATTAGCATTTAATAAGTATATATCATTTTATTTTTTTATGTTTTTTATGCAATTCCTGAGGCTTACGCCTCGCCTCGATGAAGGCAGATCGCCTCGGTATCGCCTTGCGTTTTTTAAAACCTTGCATAAAATGATGATTTTATCTATGCAGCTAATCAAACTAACCATTATGCAAATTAGGATGCTTATGCATGCATTGTTCCTAAGTTATATTAGAATCTAACTTAATTCAGGTGATTTAGGTTGTGCGATTGCTGTGCAATTAGAAACCTTAATCCTCTTTTAAATAGTGCGCTAGTGAGAAAATTACATAAGGATCTACACAATAAAACAAACTAGAATAAAATGCATAAAACTAAGAACTTCAACACATTCTTTGTGCTTGCTTTTGTCGACTACGGAGTTCAGTACTCCCTGTCAGTGGGAAAAGTAAGATGAGTCCTTTTTAATAGGATGGGATAAGAACCCCAGTGATTTTACAAGGACTGGAACTTGGGAGTAGCTTTGTTCTGCTGAGGACCAAATCCATGAACTGCAGAACCTGTATGTGAATAGATTGGGGCATAATCAAGAGGAGTCTACTTTAGGTGTATTGAGTGACCTTGGCAGCGGAGCAGTACATAATCTGATCAGCCATGTGAGGAACCATGACGCTCTTCAAGCACGAATACATCTTTTTTTGAAAGGACAAATACATGATATTGTCATCCTCTTTCCCGGTAGCAAACTTGTGTACTAGGTTCCGATATTATTAAGACATGTTCTTTGCCATTACTCCATTGTGAGTCTAAGATTTTCACATAGCTAACAATGCTAGCTTCTTGAATCTAGAATCTCAATTACTAGATGATGTTCATGTCATTGATACTGCTTTTAGAACCTGCAACTGCATCATGAACTTGAAGAAAATCCTTGTGGTTATGTTCTGGGTAAGAACTTGAAGAGGAAGAGGTCCAAGTTGGCATGCTATCCATGCCATGTAAGGCTAATGATTCCTAATTCACATGTTGATCACTTGTTGGATTTGCACTGGATTCAAGCCTTGCATGCCAATAACACATGTGGATAGCACTTGGTTCACCTTGGTCATCCTTACATAGGTGCTTATAGTTTCACCTTTGACCATGTGATACACATGCCACAAATACCAAGGCTGTCACATGTCAAGGCGAGGCATACTAGTTGCCATGAGAGGTAAAGTGCAACTGGGCTTGGTAGCATGAGGTAGAGCTCCATTTGTAAAGTGATGTAGGTTGCCAGGAATTGGGTGTAAATGTGCTTGGAACTATGTCTGTCTTGGCATGCCAGGAATTTGGTGTACCTAGTACCCAGTACCTAAAAGGTTAGGATATATGCCCCATACCTTGTTGAAAAAAGAGACAATCATTATTGTGAGACTTTGGCCCTCATTGTATAGAGGATTAGTGGGTGAAATACAAAAGAGTTAAAAAAGGTATATAAATATAAGAGGGGTGGAAGTCTACGCCTGTATATGAAAAGTTTCCTAGGTATATGCTTATATCTTTGTTTATGAGTAATACAATGAAATAAAACTTTGTGGGATGGAATTATTCATTGTTTATTTCAAGTTTTATCCAAAATGGACACCTCTAGCCCCTTCATCAAGTGGGCCAGATTTTGGCAATATTTAGATGGTTGAAAATTGATTAGCTTTGATGCAAGGGCTAGAGGTATTGGATTGGCCTGCAATTTGATGCAAGCATGTTCATTTGAGGTGATCTAAATACAATTCCATTTCAAAATATTGCTCATAGACAAATATACAAGCATAGATGTAGTAAACTCTTCCTACACTTGAGTGTAGGCTCCATTTTCTGGAAATATAAACATGGGTTTGATTCACATTCTATTATCTCAGAAATAGTTACCTTTTAGAGAGAGGAAAAAATCATCTTTGCCTAAAGAAATGTATCAAGAAACAGCAGATTTATAAAACTGTTCAAGGAGATAGTGCTTTCTCAAACTTGACAAAATGGGATTTGTCTTAAATGTATATGCTATGATTCCTTACTTTGAGAGCATGCAGAATATCAAAATTTCATCTTTTTAGATATTCTTTCAAACTCATTGCCAATAACCGTCCGTTATTTGTATGTTATTTTCATGATGTTACGCATGGGTCATTGTATCTGTTAAGAATGATGAAGCGCAGCGGAGATTGGAGGAAGGCACTTTCGGCACTGTTACTGTTCATGTGAACAGTACTTTACTGATTTTGTATAATAGAAGGGACAGAGGAGAGGAGTTTTGGAATGAAAAATATTATTGCAACTCAATTAATCATGTAGCAATTGCTCTCATTTTAAAGAGAAGCAATCCTCCTATTTCTAAAAGTTGAAATAAGAAAATCAAATTCAATCAACCAAACATGGAAACCAAATCCTAATTATCTTTAGAATAAAATCTGCCACATATGGCAACAAAGAACTTGGCATGCAAGCCAACTCAACTCCTAAAATACCTGCTGACTCCTATGGACCTACTGTTGCCACGTGGCAGTCCATGTGGCACTCTAAAATTATGAAAAATCTGCACAGTATCATCTCAGACAATTCCCTGGGAAAAAATGTGGGCATTTTAAGTCAGATTTCACACAAGTGTTTGAAGAAATGACTCGTCAAATTAATGATCACCCTTTTCCTTGATGTCAACACATTTGAGATTAACATATACAGGTGCTCAGTAGTTCATATTTTTAAATCCTTTTTGATAGATAATTCGTTTGTACAACACCATTAAGGAGACCTTTTGTCTTGATTTGGTGCATTTAGATGGAGTGTGAAGGGATCATCTTTAGAAGGGAGAGAACCGTTGTTGATGGTGCTCTACATCTTTATAATTTCCTCTGTAACTGTTGATGTAATTAATTTTTCTCATAATGAATTTCAGGGGTTAGCATCCTTTGCTAACCTCTCTTTTCCCTTTAAAAAAAAAAGGATCTTGTCCTTGTTTCACAAGCCTCCAGTGAATTAGAGACAGAGTTAGAAAAGGTCAAATTTTTGATGATTCTATCCTACATCATTAACGTGTGAAATCTTCTGGATACATATTAACTTGATTCTTCTATAAAAACATAGTAGCTAATAATTATTTCTTCTACAGTTTAATAATAGCGCTTGCATTTGGTCTTTTCAAAAAAAAAAATAGCGCTTGCATTTGGATTTTTGGACTTGTTTATCATTGAGATATATCATATTATTTGAAACTTTGGGTGTTGTCTTATATCAAGATTAAGTGATCTTCTTTGTAATCTGATGCAGTGGTGGAAGACCTTTACAAGAGGAGACAGCCTTTGCCTTCAATGGAAGCAATATATTTTATACAGCCATCTGAAGAAAAGTATGAATCTAATCTATTGTCATTAAGTTGTGCTTCGTGTTCAGTTTTGGGTCCTTTTTCCACTGACTAAGCATTTCAGCCACTGCCAAGGAAAATGTGACAAGCACCACACTATTATTAATGTTGATTGCTGAATATCTGATTATTTTATACTTCTTGTACATTTGCTTCAGTTATTTTGTATCACTGCTTGGTAATCATCGATGGCTAGCACCACTAAATATCAAGTGTTTTCTTTTTTCTTTTTAACTTATGCTTCTTATTTTAACTTGACATTGGAGGAAAGTCTTTTAATGGCTGTTTCAAACATTGTTGTATCCAGTTATATGTGTGTATTTGCATGATTGCATTTTTTTTTGTTTAACATTGCAGCATTGAGAGGTTTCGGAAGGACATGTCTGGAAAATCACCTCTTTATAAAAAGTAAGGTGAAGCTTGATGAATGCTTCCTCTTCCTGTTTCAAATCACTTCTCATTCTACACCAGAATACCTGCTTGCCTTTCCAATTTCTACATGTTTGTGTTATCTTTTTTGTTGGACAGGGCATATGTGTTCTTCAGCTCTCCTATTTCGAAGGACTTAGTGAATTGTATTAAAAAGGACGCAAGTGTTTTGCCACGCCTTGGAGCACTGAGTGAGGTTGACTAGCCTTATATTTGTCATGTTTCTTAGAGTTACCTATTCTGCTTCTGTTGTTGATGGTTGCTTTATTATTATTCTGGCACATATGCAGATGAACCTAGAATATTTTGCCGTAGATAGTCAGGTAATATTAGGAGCAGTCTTTAATTGTATCACTTGTTGAATTCATGGTCTATTGTATCACTTGTTGAATTCATGGCCTAATCTCTAGTTGCTCCGTCTATCCTTTTTTTAAAACTATTGTCAACTGGATTTGCTATATGATTAGGGATTTACTACCGATCACGAGATGGCATTGGAGGAACTTTTTGCTGAAAATGCAGAGAATTTCGGAAACTGCAATGCTTGTCTGAGTACAATGGCCATGCGGATTGCCACTGTTTTTGCTTCCTTAAGGGTATGTTGGGAGGGCCTTTTGGTTTCCTTTTATGCAATGTATGGAACTCTTGAAACTTACTTCTTTTCTTTGGAAGGCGTGATTAAATATTCTTCAATTTCTCTGCAACATCTTGCATTTGTATTTTGGCTTTTTTGAAAATATTAGGAATTAGCAGCACCTATGATGTGGATGGAGGGCAGAAACTGTCAATTTATGCACAAGGGGTTTTCATATCATAATGGATGAGGTTGCGATAGATGGTCATCTTGTTTGTTCTTTTTTTTACTTGAAAGGTAATCTCAGCTGTACTTGTTGAGAAGAATCCAATATGTGAACTTTGATGCTAATTAGAAATAGTAAATATATAGTGAAATTGCTGTCGGATAAGTAGCAAATGCAAGTTTGTAGGTTGTGTCCTTTCTTAGTTTAATAGAATATACACAAAAGCAGTGATTTAGGTATTTTTAACAATTTTTTGAAAAGAAGTATTTTTAATACATTGTGTCAATTCTAGTGACAGACGAGTAGTTTGTATAGAAAGTTTAGAAAATCACAAACCAAGAGAGATGGGAATAAAGGCAAAAAATCTGCATAGGCAACCATTACCCAATGTGTGAAAAGGCTTGGTTTGATCTGAAAAATCGAGATGCCAATACTTGCAAAATGTGAGAGAGACTGTGGTTCTTTGTAATCCAAGGATGACCTTATTGATTTTGTATTCTTTATCACGAGTATGACCAATTACTAGAATTTCCTATGGCTTGTGAAGTAGAGTTGTTGTTGTTGTTTTTTTCTTTTTTCTTTCTTTCTTTCTTTTTTTTTCGTATAAATGAGAATGCAAGGGCACATGGGGATTATGGCTTTGGTGATAGGAATGGTGAAGAAAGACTTTTCTCAATTTTGTGACGGCTTATAACCTTTTTATAATAAATACTTATTCAAAAAGTTAGAAGAGCATTTGATCACCTACAAGAATGGTCAGATTGATTATTTTGCTTTGAAAAGAAGATATCAATTCTATTATAAGGATTGCAAGACTATTCTAGGGGAGAGTTCAATTGCTCAACATTGTCTATTGGTAATTGATGTTGATATAAAGAAGTCAAATAAGAGAAAATTGGTGTTTAAGAATATAAGAATTAAATGATGGAAACCTAAAAAAGTGCAGGAGAGTTTTAAGGAGAAGGTGATGCAATAAGGGACTTGGAAATTTGATGGATGTGTTGATGACATGTGGTGACTATGGCAACTTATATTGAAAGAGTGGCTAAGGAGGTGTTATGCATGGATAAAGGAGGAGCACCAGGGTAAAAGGAAACTTAGTGGTGGAGTGGAAAAGTGCAAGAGGAGCTTAAAGTTAGAGGAGTGTGCTTTAAAGCCTTCTATCGAGCAAACGACTGATAAAAGCTTGGCAAATTACAAAAGGGCAAAGAAAGAAGCAAAGAAGGCAATTAGTGAAAAAAAGTAAAAGCTTGGGAGCATATTTACGAGAAACTTGATTCCAAAAAAGGTGAGAGATATCTTTAAGCTTGCTAAAGTAAGAGAGCAGGAAATGAAGGACCTTACATATGTAAGTTGTATCAAGGATGAAGAAGGGTGCTAATAACTAGTGAGGATATTACAAGGTAAAAAAAATATTTTTATAAGCATTTTATCGGAAATACAATGGGTGGTGTCTCCTCAAAAGAGTTAGCTAATTCAGAAGATTACTTGAATTGGGCAAATCATCAAAAGATATAAGGATAGAAGTAATGGATGCTTTAAAGATAATGAAACTTGGGAAGGTTGTTGGACCTGATGGTATTCCTATAGATGTTTAAGAAGTAATGGGTAGGGAAGGTGCAAGTTGGCTCAAAAAATTATTTAATACTATTTGATAAGGTAAGAGGATAGTAGAAGAATGGGAAAAACCTATTATGATACCTTTATATAAGAACAATGAATATATGCAAAATTGTTTGGACTATGGAGGTATCAAATTGACTAGTTATACTATGAAGCTTTGTGAGAGAATTAGTTTTTTTGAAGAGACTTTGGGAGAGAGTTATTGAAAAACTTGAGTCAAATCTCTGCAGTAATTGAGAACCAATTTGGATCTATGCCTAGCAAGTCTCCCTTTAAAGTGATCTTTTAAGGCATAGGATGGAGACACATGGAGTGAGAAAGAAGGATTTACACATGTTTTCTTTTTCTTGATTTACATATGATTTTTATTGATTTGGGGGAGGCCTATCACCTATGACTCTATCCTAGTGGAAATACTATGGAGAATTTTAGAAAAGAGACATGTAATCAATATAGCAACCTTATAAAGCATATGCACAATGGAGTTGTATCTCGTTAAGAGCCAACATTGGATTGACAGATTACTTTGATTTGACCATTGGTTTGCATCATGGATCAACTTTAAGCTCGTCTTTTTAACTTGGTCATGGATGAGTTGGCGAAGCATATTCAACTCGAGGTGCCACGGTGTATGTTTTTTATTGATGACATTGTGTTGGTTGATGAGACAAGAGATGGAATAAATAGTAAATTTGATCTTTGAGGAGAGTCTCATTTAAGTAGGATAAAGATTGAGTATATGGAATGTCTTTTATTGATGACATTGTATTGGTTGATGAGACAAGAGATGGAGTAAATAGTAAAATTTGATCTTTGAGGAGAGTTTCATTTAAATAGGATAAAGAATGAGTATATCGAATGCATGTTTAGTGGTAGATAGGATAAACAGAGGCTTGATGTTAAAATTGGAGGTGAGTGCATTTTGAAAAAAAGATGCTTTTAGATACTTAGGCCCTGTATAGATGAGGATTATCTCCCCTTCTTATCCTACGTGCTAGGGATAAGGATAGGAGCTACAACAACCAAGTTTACCCAACACCTTCTCCCTTATGTCTCATCACTATTAAATCTCCATTAATCACACATCCCATCTATCTCCTACTTAACCTCAACATCCACTCCCTACTCTCAAAGCACATAAAACGATATTATAACTCGCTCACCACATGTTCCCTTATTCCTTAACAAAATAAAATAATATTACATCTTACAACATATCAATTCACCTATCAAATCTACAACTTATTGCTACTCCTTACCAAAGACCCCCATACTAAATTTTAACCAACATTTTCCTCTAATACTCATCAAAACGAGGCCTTAGGATCCATTTTTCAACAAGGTGGAGAAATTAATGGAGTTGTTACACATGGAATTAATCTAGGATGGTTGAAATGGAGGGAAGCATTTGATATTCTAGGTGACAGGAGGGTTTTCGTAAAACCTATAGGGAAGTATTATGGAGCAGTTGTAAGACTTACCATGTTGTATGTCTTTTCAAAAGAAAAAGATTTCCATGTTGTATGGTTCTAAATGCTGGCTTGTTAATTGTAGGCATGCACAAAAGTTGTTCATTGCAGAAGCAAAGATGTTAAGGTGGGTGTGTGGCATGCAAGGAGGAACTAGTTTCTTGATGAGATAAAAAAGGGTTCGGGTGGCACCGTTTGAGGATAAAATGTGAGAGCAAGACTATTAAGGCACTCGCCTGAGGCGAGGTGAGGCCTTCACCTTGACAAGCTTTGGGTAATGCAATTTTGCTTAGGTAATGCTTAGGCAAGTGCCTTACCTTGCGGGGGCATCAGGCACTAGGGTGCTTGCCTTAGCGAACTTGACCCATTACTTCTTGCTCGACCCGGATCCTGTTGTAACCCAACAGAACCCAACTAGAAAAAGAACCCCCCTCCCCAAACCCTAAGCCCCTCCCGATCAGTAACTAAAAAATAAGAAAACCCCAAACCACACATCGATGACTGTTGGAGCTCTTCGATAGCCACCTTCGAATGATGTTGGAGCTTCTCCTTTGATTGCCACCGTGTTTCCATAGGATCGGAGCTCCTCCCTTTGGAGGTTGATCGTCGCTAGAGATCCTCCTAAAGTTTGATCGTCGTTGGAGCTCCTTCCTTCGAAGTATGTTTGTTGTTGGAGCTTCTCCCCTTCGTCGCTTGGCGAGAAAGGTCTCTGTCTCTCCTCCCCCTCCCCTTATGCACTTTTTCTCTCTTTTTTGCACTCTCTACCTCACTTTCTTGTGCTCTTTTTTGCGATTTCAATGCTTTTGTTTATTGAGCGTGGGCATGTCAAAAACACCTTTGTTTATTGAGCATGCTTGTTTTCGTGATTGGTTTTGTTGACATATTTAGTTTGTTTTCTTATGTTGCATGTTATTTATTTTTTCCTTCCCGGACATATAGTGTTATTTTCCCACACCTTTCCTCTATATAAAGGGGTGTGGAGCTTTTTGGAATAAACTAAGTCATTTGTTTCCTATCAACTTGGTATTAGAGCGCGATTCTAGATTGGGTTTGGGTATCCCACCAAACAAGCCCCTCTAAACCCTAACACCCAAACTCCTCTCTCTCTCCACCGCCACCGACCCTTAACAGCCACTCGCTTGGCTGTAGAAGCAGTGCAGGTCTTCTTTCGATGGCGTAGGGTCGGCAGGTCCTCCAACGGTGTAGGATGCACTACTGGGTGTTGCAGTCCACCGACGACAGCAGAAGGGGAGTAAGCCCCACGCATGGGTGCTGTTGGGCTTGATCTAGGTCTCAGCACACCCTACTGCAGTGCATGGGGGCCTCTGTGGCCTTAGACACTAGTTTTAGATCTCTGATCTCTCGGATCTTCATGTCTAAGGCCAAATATAGTGTATGTGTTTTTTCTTATGGTCTGAAACTATTTTCAATTCTCAATCTCTTCTCTTGGTTCCTTGGTCCCTACTAGGCATAATGTCATTCTCAAAATGATCAAAGAGGGCATTGGATTTCGCCATTGCGATAGCCATGGAGTATGCAAGCTTGATGCATCGGGAGCATGACAGGAGTTACCATGGTGCAGGATGGTTGGTTGACTTTGGAGCTTCACAACATCTTTGTGGCGATTAGAGTTACTTCTGATTGCTTAGTTTTGTTGCACCAGGAAGAACAGTGCATGTTGTTGACGGCAGACACGCTTCCATTGGTTAGTAGGAGGTGTCTATAACTCCCACTTTGTGGCTGCTGAGAGTGTTACATGTGTCTGACTTTCCAGTGAGTCTATTATCGGTGAGTAGGATTATGAAGGAACTTAACTGCAATGTTATTTTCGCCAGAGGCACAAAGGAAAATGGCGTGTATCATCTTGGGCAGGAATTGTTTGCAGGCGTTAACAGGCTTGATGGTGGAAGTGCCTTGTGGTGGCACGTTCGTCTTGGCTACTTACCTTTGGATTGGCTCAGGGGAGTGATTCCACATATCTCTTGCTATTGCTATTAGATGTGATGCTTGTTAGTTGGGTAAGCATCATTGATCTTCTTTTCCTGTTAGTACCTCTCATAGATCTACAATTGTTTTTGAGTTAGTTTATATGGATGTTTGGGGGTCGAGTAGAATTCCGGACATGATGGGACATCGATATTATCTTGTGGTTGTAGATGATTTCTCCAGAGTGTCTTGGGTTTTCCTTTTGAAGAACAAAACAGATGTTGGAGGTGTTATAGAGACACTCTTATTGGAGATCAGGACACAGTACCTTGCTACGGTGAAGGTTGTGCGAACAGATAATGCCCTTGAGTTTTGCATTACGAGACTCACAAAGTTCTATAAGGCTCATGGGATTATCCATTGGATTACTTGACCGCATACCTCGTAGCAGAATGATGTTGCAGAGCGGAAGCATAGACATCTGTTGGAGGTTGCTTGTACTCTTCTTATCCACCATAGTGTTCCATAGTGTTATTGGGGAGATGCAGTTTTGACTGCACTTTACCTCATCAATAGAATGTTGAGCTCAGTTCTCTATGAGCAGATACTGATTCTCCTATTGCATCCAGATGACGAGCTCTTCCATGTGTCTCCGAGGACCTTTGGGTTTGTTTCCTTTGTTCATGTGTCATCACCAGGTCGTGACAAGCTTGCTCCTCGAGCTGTCAAGTGTGTGTTCTTAGGGTACGTCAGGAGTTAGAAGGGATACGATGTTATCATCCCATCCATTGCAGACACTATGCTAGTGCTGATGTGACATTCCATGAAACCATATCGTTCTTTTCAGTTGTTTTATTGATTAGCTCCCCTGATGATGTTGTTCCAATGCCTATTCCTCCCGTTCCTTTGGAGGGAATTTCGGTCTTGATTTCTTATCTTACTTCTTCTGGTTCCATGACCTCCTTAGATGCTTTACAAAAACTACATGGTTTGATGTGCATATATGGTAGACCTCATGTGACACTACATAAGACCCCTTCCCCACCAACACATGATGCTTCATAGGTTGATGAGATTGTATCTAGTGACAATGATAGTTTGGTTAGCCTTGATCCTCTTGATAATCTTGATCACAGTAGTAGTGAGGTTTCTTCTACAGACACTCAGACAAAGGTGCTGGATGATTCAGACCTTTTTATTACCATTAGGAAGGCACCTTGCATATGTGAGTCCAGATACCATGTTGTAGGCAGTTTGGTTATTGACGACCTTGGTTCTAAGTTTGGCAGATACTGCCAGGCACTTACGGTCTCACACATTCCATCTACATATCAGCAGGCTATGCTTGATTTGAAATGGTGTCAAGCCATGGAGGAAGATATGGAAGAACTTCGGAGTAGACATACTTGGGAGCTTACCACACTTCGTATAGGCACACAATTGATCGGCTCCAGATGGATCTTTTCCTTGAAATACAACCCTGACGGGTCTATTTCAAGGTGTAAGGCCAGGTTGGTGGCAAAAGGGTTCGCCTAGACTTATGGGGTGGACTTCTTCAATGCTTTTTCTCCTGTTGCATGCTTTGCCACTGTTCGCATACTCATCTTTGTTGCGGCTTACAGAGATTTGCGGTTGCACCAGCTTGATGTGAAGAGCGCTTTCCTTTATAGTGGTCTTCAGGAGGTGGTTTACATGCAATAACTCCCAGGCTTTGAGGCTCAGGAGGTGTGTGTGTGTATGCTCAGGAAGGCCATTTATGGCCTGAAGCAGAGCTTGAGAGTATGGTTTCAGAAGTTCTCAGATGTGTTAGGGGATGTAGAGATGTTCCTCTGATCACTCTGTGTTTGCCAGGAAAACAGAGACTTCCTGGGGATTGAGGTTGCCAGGAGCAGAGATGGAATTGTTCTCTCAACGCAAGTATGTGTTGGATGTTCTTTAGGAGACAGGTATGCCGGGGTCCAAGCCAACTAACATTCCTATGGACCCCAAGGCACATCTTCACGATGAGGAGGTAGGGTCAGATGATAGCAGATCATACAGACAATTGGTTAGTAAGCTACTTTATTTGATTATTCCACGGCCCGACATTGCACTTGCTGTAGGCAAGTTCAGTCAGTTCATGGATAGGCTAACCAAGTAGCATTGACAGGCTACTATACGGGTGCTCAAGTACTTGAAGAAAGCACTTGGATGGTTTATTCTCTTTAAGATTGGGTCTTCCATGACTGTGGTGGGATATTCAGATGCAGATTATGTATGGTGTATTGTAGATAGGAAGTCTACTACAGGTTTCTGTACTTTTGTTGCAGGTAGCTTGGTTACTTGGAGGAGTAAAAAATAGGTTGTGGTCTTTTGTTTTAGTGCTAAGTCAGAATACAAGGCCATAGCTTAGATTGCCACTGAGATGATTTGGATTGGATCCTTGCTGTGGGATCTGCATTGTCTAGGTTGAGGAGCTTATGGAGATGAGATGTGATAATTGGACAGCCACATATATTGTCAATAACCCCATGTTTCACGAGTGTATCAAGCATGTGGAAGTTAACTGTCATTATACTAGAGATTTGATCTAATGCAGAGTATTATGCACCACATTTGTTGCTTTAGAGGACCAGATAGTTGACATTTTCATGAAGCCTTTGCCTCGTGGAGCTTTTGATATATGCTATTCTAAACTGAATATGATTGACATCTATGCTTCAACTTAAGTGGGAGTGTTGACATATTTAGTTTGTTTTCTTATTTTGCATGTTATTTATTTTTTCCTATGTAGTATTATTTTTCCACACCTCTCTTCTATGTAAAGGGGTGTAGGGTTCTTTGGAATAAACTAGGTCATTTGTTTCCTATCAATTGCTTTTTTTTAACTATTGATGCTTTGGTTTCCTAGTGCCATTAACTTTAAAATGTCTTTGTGCTTGTTTTACAATGGTATTTTGTGAATAATGGTTGTCTTTAAGGTGTCATAGCCAATTGATTTTAATGTTTTATTTATAGTGTATTCAAGCCTTTTTTCGGGTTGAATTTTCACTGTTGGCATTGCCCCAACACTTGATAGTAGTTTAGATTGTAGTAAATGACTACCGCAAGTGGGGAAGATGTATTTTCTGTGAAGAGTGGAAAGAAAGATCCTATGTGGAAATATAATTTTGTAAAGGATCCATTTGATAAGAATGCAATGACTTCTACCTTTTGTGGGAAGATCACAAAAGGTGGAATACATCAAGCCAAACAACATCAGGTTGGATTATATAAGAACGCATCAAGTTGTCACAAATGTCTTCCTTAGATGGAGGAATTAAGAAAGTACATGAGTGATAGAAAGGTACAAAAAGAGGCATTTTGCGGTGGTTGTGCTTGACTTTGAAGATTGGGAGAACACAATTGATGTTGAAGATAATCAAGAAGAGATGGAAGTAACTGTTCCAACTAAGAGAGCTATTACCAATGGAAGTAACACATTTTCCATTACTAACAAGCGAAGGGAAATGGACCCATGGACATGCTTGTGAAGGTCAAAGGAAAGACTCCCTTGAGGCAATGCAACCTCAAAGATGCATTTGATAAGTAAATGCAACCTAAAGTAATTCAAAAGATTGCTCTTTTTTTCCTATCAAGCCAACATTTCATTCAATTGTGCTAATTTACCAAGGTTTAAAGAAATAATTTAGACCATTGGAGAGTATGGGCCCAACCTGAAACCCTCCTCTTCCCATGAGCTTAGAGTTCCTTTATTGAAGAAAGAGGTAGAGTACGCACAAGCTTGGTGTAGGATCATAAGGAGGCATGGACTAAATATAGATGCTCTATCATGTTGGATTGTTGGACTGATGGGAAGCAAAGGAGCATTATCAATTTAATGGTGAATTGTGCTAAGGGCACCATGTATGTTGATTCTGTTGATGCATTATCTATCATAAAAATGGGAGAAAAGATATATGAGTTGCTTCATAGTTTTGTGGAAAGAATTGGAGAATCCAATGTAGTTTAAGTTGTACTAACAATGGAAGCAATTGTGTAATGGCATGTATATTTCTAATTAGATATGTAATGTATGTGTTTAAATTAGAGTATTGTTTTTTTTTGAAAAGGAATTAGAGTATTGTTTGCCATCTATTTTAATATACTTCATTTCTTTTCTAGGCAAGTTTTTAAAAGAAAAAAGACCACACTTGTATTGGACACCTTGCGCTACTCATTATATTGATTTAATGTCAGAAGACATTGGAAAAACCCCAACAATCAAGAAAAATCTCCAAAGGGCTATCTTTGTTGTAGGGTTCATTTAGAACCATAAACAAGTTCTGAACATGATAAGAGAGTTCACCAATAATAGGGAGTTGGTTTGATATGAAATTACTTGCTTGGCCATAACTTCTCTCTCCTTGCAATCTCTTACAAACAAAAGTATAAACCAAGGACTATGTTTATGTCAGAGAAGTGGGCAAAATGCAATGGTTTAAGGAGGCTAAGGGCAAAAGAACTAGGGACATTATTTTGATGCATTCATTTTGGAATTATGTGCTTAAAACTCTTAAGTACATGAGGCCTTTGGTGAAAGTGCTTCGGCTTGTTGATGGTGAGAAAAAACTAGCCATGGGCTACATTTATGTGGCAATGAATGAGGCTAAAGGGGCTATTGGAAAAAGTTTTAAAGGGAATATAGATAAATATAAGGAGGTGTTTGAAATCATTGATTGAGCGTGAGCATGTCAAATGAAGCATCCATTACATGCACCTGGTCATTTTCTTAATCTCGAGTACTTCTATGTGAAACCCTTTATGGAATTCGATGAGGAAATCATTGATGGGTTGTATTGCGATCGGGTCCAAGATAAGATAGCAAATGAATTGTCTTTGTATAATCATGCAAAAGGGATTTTTGGAAATCCAATGGCAATTAGATCAAGAACAACCAAATCACCAAGTATCAATATGGGTAATGATATAAAATTTGATGCTTTATCATAATTTCTCTTTAAATATAGATGGATAAAACATCACTTTGCAGTGGAGTGGTGGAGCTTATTTAGAAGTTCAGCTCCAAATTTATAGAGATTGGCTATAAAGGTCTTGAGTTTGACATGTAGCGCCTCTGGATGTGAATGTAACTGGAGTGTGTTTGAGCATGTGAGGATGCTTTCTTGAACTTATGGCAATAGTATGATCATTAAGTTTGATAATATGATTTATATGTTAAGAACTTCTACGGATTCATTAAAAGAAAAGCAATGCTCTTGGTATTGCTAAATTACAAGATTTTGTGTACATCAAATATAATTAGGCCTTCAAGAGTCCTTATGACCTGCGAGACACCATCAATCCCATTACTCTCAACTCTATTGATCATTCAAATGAATGATTGATTGGAGAGATGGGAAATGATGATCCAGAAAACGATCTAGTTTTTGGTGATGACACTTTGACTTGGGATGATGTTGTAAGGGCATCTGGAGTCACAAAGATAAGAACTTACACATGAAGTCAAGCAAGGCTTCATCATGCTACATAGCCATCAAGTTCAAGACTAATGGTTGCAATTCTAGAGGATGATGAAGAAGAGGCAGAGTATACATTAGATGCAAGAGAAGAAGAACAAGACTTGGACTTTGAGGCAGAGGAGGAAGATGAATTTACTATAGACCTGTAGACCTAGATGTTTTTAGTTTGGTGTGGCATTGTGTTTTCTAGAACTTTTAGTTATGCTAGGGTTTATATTTTTTTGGTTGTGAAAATGGCATTATGGTGGTTGGACATGCTAGGATTTATGTTTGGAGTCCCGGAAATGTGCTTTCTATCTATGATCTTTGGTCATGCTATGATTTTTGTTTGGACGTGCTTTCTATCTATGTACTTCATGGTTGGTTTTATGTTTTTGCTTATGGCAAGTAGTGTTTATTTGGCATTTTTTATTTTTGTTTGGCATATTTGCTTATTATTATATTTTGTTGATGGATTTATGTAAAAGGTTGTGAGAACATCTTGATAATTTATATATTTTTTTTTCAAGAAAAAATCTTAACGCCTCATTTTTTTCAAACAAGTGCCTAGCACCTCGCGTGTTTTGGGCTCGTCTTGACTTTTAGCGTCTCTTGCCTTTGACAACACTATGTGAGACATAGGCCCGAGGATGAGTAAGAAAATGAAGTTTTTACATGCCTTTGCTAATGAGAGGAGGAGGCAGAATTAGAAAGTCTGTAAGATCTGAGTAGGAGATAGGCCTAGGGTGGGTAGAGGAGGGTAAAGCCTTTTTTTGTTGACTATTACTGCTCTCTTTACAATTAAGGGGAACAAACTTTTGGATTTAGGGGGATGGTGAGGCCTTTCTCTCATGATGAGGTGTGGAGGGTGCTTTGCTCGTTGAAGGAGGGATCCATTAGACCAAATAGATTCTCGGTCTTCTTCATGAAGGAGTTTTGGCATGTTGTCAAGGAGGACCTTATGGACATCTTCCACTTCCCCTTACTAGGAGAAAGGTTTTCTAGGCTCAACATCTTTCTGTTATCTTTTGCCTGTGGAGAAGCAGCATAAAGTATTGAGGATTGTAGGCTCATCTCTTTTTTAAGCTCCATCTATTTGCTAGCCAAAGTGTTGGCTCTTCAGTTGGTTGTAGTTTTGGATGGCCTAATTAACCTTCTGTAATCAACCTTTATCAAAGGGACATCCATATTAGAGAATTATGTTTGACGTTTGAGGTTCTTTCCACTTGGAAGAGAGAAGTGAGAAAAGCTCTCTTTGAAAGTAGATTTCACCAAGGACTACAATACTCTGGACTGGAAATTCAGCTGGTCTTCGCTATTGAGGTTTCCCTCCACAACATATAATATGGATAAAGAATTGTATCACCTTAGCATCATTTTCCATTCCTTTTGTTTCTTTTGAAAGAGGAGTATTACTTAAGGCTAATGATCCTCTAGACATCTTTTTCCATCCTTATGAATGGTTGAACTTAAGGTGGATGTAGCTGGCCTTTTATTGGGGGTGTGACAAGGGTGCCCCTTAGCACCTCTAATTTTTGTTTTGGTCATGTATTTTTTGGCAGATGCATGCTTCTCTCTGTGTTTTGCTGATGATGTGCTTTTGGTCCAGAAAGAGGAGGCATTTTGGTGCTTATTTTATAGTATGCAGATGACATTATCCTATTCATTGAAGGTTTGGTCGATGTGGCTAGAAAGGCTAGGTTGTTTGTAAAGGTCTTTGGGGAGCCTTCTAGTCTGTCATCCTCTAGAAATTCACCTTTCTCCTCTTTGGGATGGAAGAGGAAGAGATGAACTCTTGTGCTGAGGCTTTAGGTGTTCATCTATTCTAGCTGTTGATCAAGTACCTAGATTTGCCCCTTATGGCAAGGAATGCCACATTTGAGGATTGGATCTATGTCACTGAAAGGATAGAGAAATGCCTTCAGGGATGGGCAACTTGTCTCTTGTCTATGGGGAGAAGGTTGGCCCTTCTCTCCTTGGTGCTATTTGTGCTGCCCATCTATTTCATATCAGTCATAAAGATGCCTGCTTGTGTTTTTTAGAGAACACTCTATTAAAAGGTGCTTCCTTTAGGCATTTGGGTATCAAGTAATGTAGATGGATTCTACCTTTTGTGAGCTTGGAAGAGGCATGTAGGCACAAAGGAGAGGGCGGCTTTGGCTTCCTTAATCTTGGAGAGTTGAACGATGCGCTGCTGGTGCATTTATACATATTGCTGGTTCTCAGCTGCACTTTTGGATGGTCTTTTGTGAGTTATATGGAGACCCAATCAAGTGGGATGAGAAAAGGGTGGTCATCAATGGTGCATCTACTTTTTAGAAAGGGCTATCTAAAATCCTTAGGAGAATCCAACCACAGTGCAGGGGTGCCCTCGGAGATGGGACAAGGTTTAGCTTCTAAGAACACCATTGGTCTTCCTTTGGGACCATTATCAAGGTATATCCCCACTTGGTAGCTTTGGCTATGGATTTGCTAGTTGCGCTTGTTGATTGCCATCGTGACGGGTCATGGTTGCCTAATGTTCCCCTTCCCTTATTTGATGCTAAGGTTGAAGAAGTAATGCTTACCCTACAAGTCCATATATAACCTTTCGGGATTTAATGGATGGATGGTTCTGGAAGCATAGCTTCTTTATTGCTAAGAAAAGCTACCAAAGTTTATGGGAGTGCATACATCGATTGATCCAACTTTTGTTGAGGACCATAGTGGTATTTAGTTGTATTTGGAGGATTAAACACCCATTGAAAGTTTGATTTTTTATTTACCTTTTAGGGAGGAGACATCATCCATGACTTCCTGGTTCACCTCTAGAGGACGTTGATCACCTTTTGTTTGTTTTCTCTTTCTGTTAGCAATGTTGGCAACATGCATGTGATTGGCCCTTGGAGTTTTCTTACTTGCGGCCTGTTGGGATAGCATCTGAGGTCGTAGAGATAAATATGGGGTGGATTCAATAAAGAGAGCTTTCATTCACTTCTAGAGCATTTGGCTTGGGTGCAACGGAATTATTTTTAAGAGAGAGAGAGTGTGTTATGGGGTCTTGCATCACTTTTCTTCCTTTTGTGAACATTGGTGTAACTTGCTCTTTTGATTAATGAATTTTGGAGGTTAACAATCCTTGTTAACCTTCCTTCACTTTTCAAGAAGAGCGAGACATGTTTAAAGTACTTTGGACATTTGCAGAGAAGGCTAGTTAAGGCTCCAACTAGGAGATGTGATGCGTTGGATGTTGAGTCTCCTAGGAGGGGTGGAGAAGGTTAAAGAAGTATTGAAAGAAAACTATTAGGGGTTGTCTCAATTACTTTAATTTAAGCCTAAAAATGGATCAAAATAGATTTGAGTGGAGACAAGTTTGAAAAAGCTTTGTTTTTGTTGTTGTCAGTGTTGTCAAGGTGCTTTCCTAGGTGCTAGGAGGTTAGGCGAGGCCCTAATGCTTCGCTGGGCCTTGCCTCGCTTGATTTGCCTGAGGTTAGTAGCCATCCAAAATGTATATGAATAAGTAAGAGAACATCAATTCGAAGATCAAGAGATTCTTGTAGAAAAAGAGGTCGGGAGAGACTTCACCACAGCCCCATCAAAGCATTATGAAACACTTTGTTTTATTTATATATTTCTTTATTTATATTTTTCCTTTTCTTGGATTTGAATGGAAATCAGTTTTTATTTGTCAAATATCAAATTTTATCCTTCTCGGATGATAGGCATCAACTGCTTGGGATGGGGTTACATCCGGGTGAAGTTGGGCCCTAGGCTGATGGCATGCCATCCCCTGGAGACTGGCTGGCCATCCATAGCTTTTGACTCATAGGACCCCTTGGGCTTAGTCACTTCCATGTTTTGAAATCCTCTTTAGCTCTTTTGCCTTGAAATACAACAGTATGATGCTTTAGCCAAAGGACCAATGGGGACAGAGCTACCAATGTAGCCTGCTTTACTTTACGCCGCAAAGAAACCTTATGACTATAGTTTCTAGACTGGAAACTTAGCCAAAAGCCTTGTTTGAATTGAATCTCTTTGGATCCACTCTTGTCCAAAGTTTTGCTGTGCTACATGGATAGAGATGAAGAATAAGACATATCTTTTCTCTTCTCTAGCTCAGGACAACCCAAAAAGGAGCATGAAAAGCCTAAGGAAAATCACATCCTTTCCTTCCTAAACACCAGTTAGCTAGTTTTGATCCACAAAATGGAAAAAAAGAATGATTCGTTGAGTGCTTAAAACTTGTGAAATGATGAGAACCTTGAGTGTTGGTGCATGTTCTTGCAATCATGCTTATATCTATAGAATTTCAGCCTATCTTTTAGCTGTTGCTTGTGCTTTAACAGGAATTTCCATATGTGCGGTACCGTGCTGCTAAATCTTCACTTGATGCATCTACTGTAACAACACTTCGTGATTTGATACCCACAAAACTTGCTGCTGGAGTCTGGAATTGCCTAAGCAAGTATAGAACTACAATTCCTAATTTTCCTGAAAAGGAAACATGCGAGTTACTCATTGTGGATCGATCTATTGATCAGGTTGAAAACTAAACTTCTGTAATTTTGCACTTAAACAAGTTGTGTGTCTACCATATTAATATGCCTTATTGGATATAGTGTAGATTGCTCCTATCATCCATGAGTGGACTTATGATGCCATGTGCCATGATTTGTTGAACATGGAGGGAAACAAATATGTGCACGAGGTACCCTCCTTTAAACTGTTCTTGTTTTTGTGCCACATTTGATATGCTATATATTGGATGAGATTTCCTTGTACTAGTCTATAATTGCAGGTTCCAAGTAAATCGGGTGCAGAACCTGAAAAAAAGGAGGTGCTCCTAGAGGATCATGATCCTATCTGGGTTGAGCTTCGCCATGCACATATTGCAGATGTATGTTCATTGCATTAAAAGTTGTGCTTCATATATTAGATTCCTTTTGGAATGTTAATGGATTTAACCTTTTGGTAGGCTAGTGAAAGATTACATGACAAGATGACAAACTTCATAATGAAGAATAAAGCTGCACAAATTCAGCATGGGAGGTAAACTTTACATGTGATTGAATTGTGTTCTGAAATATCTTAATTTCAGCCCCACCTCTCTCATTTATAATGGTATGTCTGAGGCTGATTTTGTTTGAAACACTTTTTCTGTTATATCTGATATTTATGACTTCATCTCACCGCCAAGCTGGTTGTAAATGAATACATCTGATCAAGATGTTGGTGGCTTATTATTTGTAATCTCTGTGCTGTTGTGTGTTATGTATTTTGGATCACCATGGGTAGTAAGTAGCCATGAGCAAATTCAATGTAACATGATCTCCAGCCTACTATGTGGATCAGTTAAATGCTGGCTGTTTGGCTATTTTTGTGAAGACTGTTTTTTCTATCCATATCAATGTTAGTTATCCCGGGTAATTCCTCTTGTTTCTTCTTTTACATCCAGGATTTTTTTTCTTTATCATCACCACAGCAGCATTTCTGCAACGGCGTTCCAACCAAAATTAATTCCCATTTCTAGTTTATATCTGTCAAGATTTGACGAAATATTGGAGCGTGGAGACTTCAAATACGTGGGAAAAATAGTTCACGTGAGGGGGACTATTCATGCGTGGCTTGGAGGCGTGGAGAAGCCCCACCGTGTGGGCTGATGGCTGGCTGGATGGTGGCCTACGGTGGCCCTTGGTGGTCTCCGGTTGAGAGAAGAGAGAGAGAGAGGAGAGGAGCTTTGAGTTGTTGTTGGAAATATTGATATTGCTCAATTTAGAAAAGTTGGGAAGGCTCTCTATTTATAGAGAGAACATATCCCTATAAATAGTAACAAGCGATTCTATCCCTATTAAGAAAAGATCTTATCTCATTTGGAAAAATCTTATCTTCTAATTAACCCGATATATTTCCTAAAACACTTTTTTTAAAAATAGCTAGACTTAACAATTAAGCAAAGTCTCTAATTTTGGTCTCTTGGACCGCCAAAACTGCCGGTTCCTGTGGGCCTTGAGATGCTGCCACGTGGCCGGCTTGATTCCCAACAATATCTATGCCCATTCATTTAATCATTTGAATAACTACTTAAATATTAAGCAAATGAAACCTCCTAGCTGTTATCCTTACCTTGTTTTGTAGACTTCAGCAATTGTCTAGTAATTCTGAATGTAAATTCTCAAAGCTGTCAGCATGTCCAGTCTCGTTCAAGGTGTCCAAGCTGACACAAATGAGCTCCAACTAGCCTGCTTCTCTGCTACCAACTCTTGGAATCCAGCCTTTGCTAATGCATGAAATTCTGAAACAAAAAAATTGTTCAGCCTCCTCAAATAAGGTAAATAAAAACATCCATTATGTATGACTCTGCATCTACCAGACCTTGTAGTCGCTATATTCTTTGCGTTGTAGTACTGTTTTTGATCTTGGCCTTGGAACATGGGAGCTGTGGTTGGTGGTCTAGCGCTATCTGATGCTTGTATTTACTACAAATGGTGAAACTTGTTATCTGGGTACATGATTTTTCGTACCTCAGGGGAGGTGATATTATGTTGTTTGTTGCTAAGTAGCAAAACTTGATTTTTGTTGTAATAGAATGAAGTTAGAGGTGGATACTTCTTGGAGAAGCTTGCTTGACATTGCTGGAGATGGTCGTCTGTGATCTTTGCTTAGAAGGATGATTGGTAAATATATTTTTTTGAAATGGAGGGTGATTGGTACATATGAGTGTAATGAAGGTTTATTTTCTATCTTGGTGGTGTCTGTTTTCATGGCGAGATTCCTCTTGTCAGTTATATGGAGTCTTTGATCCAATGCAACAGGGTGTTCATAGTAGTAGAGCTGGAATCTTGGGTAGGTCCATTTATTCTGTTAGTGTTGGAGAAAATGATTTTCTATATCTTAAAGAAAACCCTAGACCCCTACATATAGGGAGAGGGTCTAGGAGAATTACATGTAGGCCCAATGAAAAGAGAAAAATAACAAAAGAAGGAAAAATAGGAGAAATACTACCTATCTCTCTACACTCCTTAAGTCAGAGCACAGATATCCTTCATGCTTAACGTGGCATAACATTTGTCAAACATAGCATAAGGGAGTGCCTTGATGAACATATATGCTGCCTAGTCTATTGAGGATACATGAGATGCATAGATTAGGCCTTTGTGGATCATGTCTCAGTCAGCATTTGTCAACATGTGTCGCATGCCCTCGATATTGTTATAGTATAGTACTCTCATATATGTCTTTATGTCATGTTTTACTATTCCTTTTATTCTCTGGTCCTCTTCTATATTTTACCCATACCTCTCCTTCTATATAAAGAAGTGTAGGGTTTCCTTGGAATAATAATTTTCTCATTTTCACCGACTTGGTATTAGAGTGGCGATCCTCGATCAGAGCTCTCGATATCCCACCCGAAAAAGAGCCTCCGAAACCCTAACCACCGAACCCCTCTCTTTCTCCCTTTTGCACGCGCGTTGACGGCTTCTCTTGGCGGCCTCCTCGCGTCCCTGCCCAGTGGGGCGACGCAAGGGCTGCCTCCCTCAGCTCCGATCTCTTGTGCTCTAGCCTAGGGGTAGCTGCGCAAAGGGGGAGACTAGAGCGTTTGGCGGCGCTAGCGGCGGCCTGAGTAGCGGCGGTGCTCCATTTGTAGGCAGCAACGGCGCTGTAGGCGGCTCTAGCCTTTGTAGCGGCAGCAACAACAGGAGCAGGCATCGCTCTAGGCGGTTGCAGGGGAGCCGCGATCCTGTTCTAGGGTCGCTCCTATGATTGCAGTGAGGGAGACTTAGGTCCCCTTAGGGCAATCTTAGGTGCCTTCTCCCGCACCCTTGCTAGGCCCACGTCCAAGGGGGCCTTGTTTTCATCATGCATATCTAAAAACGTTTGATTCAGATCTAGCTTACCTATGAAGTGATTTGTTCGTGGTGATTTCTCTTCTCAATTGGCTTCATGGCTGCCTCTCCAAAGTTCGAAGGCCCATTTGAGAGTGTGACGGATCATGGTAACATCAAAAATCCGTTCTTTGTTCCCATCACAAATCTTAATGAGATCAACTACGCCTGATGGCCATGGACGTTCCTTATGACTTTTGAAGGTCATGATAATAAACATATTCTCTTGGAGCCAAAGCCAACAAAGAAAACTGGGAAGTACGCCACATGGAAGCGTGACAATGCTATGGTGAGAGCATGGATTATGATTGCTGTAGCTACTCACATCGGAGATGGGATAATGTATTACAGGACTGCCAGAGAGATGTGAACCTCTCTTTATGATACATATTCCCATGAGAAGAACTCGAGCAAGGTGTTTCAGATCACTCATGACACCTCGCTGAGCCAGGATGGATTGACACTGGCATAGTATTATGCCAGATTGAAAGGGTTGTTGGAGAACTCATGCAGGCCAATGTGCACGTGCGATGCAGAGCAAGCATCACAAGGAGTTTACGGTGCTCAAGTTCTTGTCTGGTTTGAGCACCGAATATGAGTTTTCGGATCAGATGCTTTCCTTTACGGAGCTTCCTACTTTGGAGGAGGCTTGCAGTAGGGTTAGTAGATTGTTCATTAAATGTACTAATCTTGAGGTGACGGGCTAGACTTCGGCCTTTGCTACTGGTAGCGGATGTGGTGGACATGGAGGTCCATCCACTTGTGGGCGTGGGCGTGGCCCGGGATAGCTTGGCAAACCACGATTCACTTGCATGTACTGTGGACGGATTGGTAACGTTGAGGCTAGTTGCTGGATCAAGCATGGTCGTCCTCCCGTGGCAAATTAGGTTGCTTCGACCCGAGAGATGGAGACTGATATGGTGCCCAGGTCAAAGTTTGAGGCTCTTGCCTAGCGATTGGCTCAGGTGACTTAGGAGACTCCATTCACATTTGATACTGCTGCAGTTGCCTCCTTAGGTATGGAATATGCTTCTAGTATTTTTGTTCTTTCCCACAACAGTAGTACTACATGGCTCATTGATTCTGGAGCCTCCCAGCACTTGAGTGGAGTTTAGAGTTGTATTAGATAGATACATGCAGTTTTCTCTGGTAGAACTGTGCAGGTGGTTGATGATCATCACTCTAGAGTACATGGATAGGGGGAGGTGTCTCTCTCGTCTACTCTACAGTTGCCTTGAGTTTTGTTTGTACCAGAATGTCCTATTAGTCTTTTATCTATGAGCAAAATTACTAAAGATCTCAACTGTCGTGCTATATTTGATGATGTGGACTGTATGTTACAGGATAAGTTCACGAGGAGGATGATTGGTGGTGGACATGAAGATGGGGGGTCTATCGCCTTGTCTAGATCAATACTGCTACTTCATGTCAGGGCAAGTTCAGTCTTGCTGCAAGGATTGCGTTGCAGTGGCACTACTGTCTTGGACATATTCCTCTGGACAGGCTTCGTTGGATTTTCCCCCATGTGTCTTTGACCACTGAGATTACTTGTGATGCATGTTAACTTGGGAAGCATCACCAGGCTTCATTTCCTGCTAGTTCCTCCATTACTGATTTTGCGTTTCAGTTGATTCACTTGGACGTCTGGGGTCCAAGTTGTGTTTCAGATAGACAGGGTCATAGATATTACTTAGTTATCGTGGATGATTTTTCACGCATGTCGTGGTTATTTTTATTAAAAAATAAAGCATATGTTGGCAATGTCATTCAAAACTTTATTCTTGAAATAAAAAAGTATTTTACCATTGTGAAATGTTTGCGCTCAGATAATGCATTGGAGTTTTGTACTTCCAGATTGCATGAATTTTACAGATTGAATGGTATCATACATCTGATCTCCTGTCCTCATACATCCCAACAAAATGGGATATCAAAGAGGAAACATAGACATTTCTTGGATGTTGCTCGAACATTGATGATGCATCATAATGCTCGTCAGACTTATTGGGGCGATGTGTGTCTTATTGCTTGCTATTTGATCAATAGAATGCCCAGTTCTGTATTGTCTGAACAGATCCCTTGGTAGATTTTGTATCCAAATAGAGAGTTGTTTCATGTGCCACCTCGCATTTTTGGCTGTGTTGCATTTGTCCACATTAATGGACCTAGTTGGGACAAGCTAGTACCATGGGCAGTGAAGTATGTGTTTCTAGGTTACAACTTTACTAAGAAAGGATACAGGTGCTATGATCCATTGACCAGATGGCATCATGTCAGTGCGGATGTCACCTTTCATGAGGCGATACATTATTTTTCCTTCATTGCTCAGCGGATGTCCACTATTCTTGAGACAACATCAGTGCCAGTTCCTGCTATACAGTTTGGAGATTTCTCTCCAAGTCAACTACTTGAGAGTATAGATAGCAGATTCGAGGGACAACAATTTGTGTACAAGCTTCCGGTGACTTACAGACCACGAGTCACAGTACCCCCCTCTCCCGCCCTAGCTCCATCATCCTCCCCCACATAGCTATGTGTTGATGATACTGACATGCCTGTGTCTAATGCTTTTCACAAGGAAAGTGCGTAGGAGCCTACCGGTGTTCTAGAGGAGTAGGAAGTTATTGATGTTCCAGATGAAGCTATTAAGGTCAGTGGTTTGCCTATTGCTATTCGCAAGGTGCCTCGGAGTTGTGCTCGGTACAGGATCATAGGTGCTTCTGTGGGTGATGGGCTGGGTTCCCAATTTGCTGCATTCACTTTTGCTATATCTGCATCCAGGCTGCCCACATCTTATTAAGAGGCTATGCTTCATCCTCAGTGGCTTTAGGCCATGAAGGGGGAGATGGAAACTTTACATTCACAAGGCATGTTGGAGCTTGCGAGTTACGACAAGACCACCTACTGCATGGGTGGTAGGATGCAGATGGGTCTTTACCTTGAAATATAACCTTGACAGGTCTATTTCTAGGCATAAGGCTCAATTGGTGGCCAAAGGGTTTACCTAGACTTATGGGGTAGACTTTTTTGACACATTCTCATCGGTGACACGACTTTCAATAGTTCGAATTCTCTTGTCAATTGTAGCAAACAAAGATTGGGAGTTACATCAGTTAAATGTAGAGCATTTTTATATGGTGCTCTTCAGGAAGAAGTTTATATGCAGCAGCTCCCTGGTTTGAGGCTGAGGGGGAGTGTGTGTGTAGGTTGAGGAAGGCAATCTATGAACTCAGGCAGAGTACTCGTGCATGGTTTCACAAACTGTCAGTGGTTTTGGAAGGATTGGGTATGTTGAGGTCTACTTCAGATTATTCTTTGTTTGTCAGAAGGACTGACAAGGTAGTTGTGGTGCTCTTTGTGTATGTTGATATCTTATCAGTACAAGAGATGATACAGAAGGAATTGGACTAGTCAAGCAGGAATTGGCGTTGCAGTTTGTTATGAAGGACTTAGGTCCTCTATGATACTTTTTCGGCATTGAGGTGGCTAGAGGAAAAGAAGGAATTGTAGCTAGTTAGAGAAAGTTTGCTCATGATGTTCTCTAGGAGACTGGGATGCTTGGGCCAAAGGAACCAAATGTACCCCTGGACCTTAAGGTCCATCTGTATGACACGGATGCACAATAGGTGGAGAGCAGGAGCTATTGATAGTTGGTTGGTAGGTTGCTGTACTTGACCATTACCAGACCTGACATCTCCTTTGCTGTGGGGAGGTTGAGCCAGTCTATGGATAAGCCAACGAAGCAACATTGGGATGCTGCTATGCAGATGCTTAGATACTTGAAGAAAGCACCTGGACGAGGGCTGTTGTTCAGAAAGGGGTATCCTATGACAGTTATAGAATATTCAAATGTTGGTTATGCAGGTTGTCTTACTGACAGAAAGTCCACTACTAGTTTCTGCACCTTTGTTGCTGGGAATGTAGTTACCTGGAGGAGTAAGAAGCATGTCGTTGTGTCCAGATCTAATGCAAAGTTAGATTATCTTGCCATGGTACAAACTGCTGCAGAGATGGTGTGGATCAGCTCTATCCTGAGAGATTTGCATGTTTAGTTAGAGGAGCCAATGGAGATGAGTTGTGACAACCTAGTAGCTACTTACATTACCAACAATCCCATGTTTCATGAGTGCACGAAATATGTGGAGATTGATTGCCATTATACATGGAATCTCATCTAGAAGTGGGTCATGTACACTATTCCTGTCTCCTCAGGGGATCAAATTGCATATATCTTCACCAAGCCTCTTGGTCGGACTGCATTTGATAGCTGTTGTGACAAGCTTAGCATGATTGACATTTATGCTCCAACTTGAGGGGGAATGTTATAGTATAGTACTCCTATGTATGTCTTTATGCCTTGTTTTACTATTTCTTTTATTCTCTGGTCCTCTTATATATTTTATCCATACATCTTTCTTTATGTAAAGAGGTGTAGGGTTTCCTTAAAATAATAACTTGCTAATTTTCACTGATTGATATGAATAATTTTGCACCATCAATAATCTCGATAACCTGATGTCAATACATGGGCATTTTCATGGCGTCCTCACTAACCATACTTAAAAATTTATCAGCACGACATCGATATTGGTATATAGAACCTTGCTCCACAGGTAGCTTATATAAATGCTTAACCCCTTCTTCGTGATTCTTTCTTGAAAAAGAAAATCTCTGGACTGTCTGGGTTCTTGTCCCATGGTTTTTCCCTCTCCATTTGGAGAGGTTTCCATGTAAAGCTTGTGTTTGCATCCGATTGTGTGTGGTGATTTATTTTTACGGTACCAAGGCACAGAGATTGTGTGATCCTCGTACAACGAAAGACCTATTATCGATCAAATTATTATTGAGTATGCACCCTCAATATTTGGTTGTAGTGCAACTTTGTGAGGCTTGGAGAAGACCGAGCTGCGATGACAGAGTGTGCTTGTTTGCTATTATGACTTAAGAGGGCCTCTGGAGAGGCCCATTATGCACAGAGAAGCCTCATACAAAGGGCTTATATGCAGAGAAGCCTCGTGAGGGGCTTGCCACTGCGATGCTGAAGAGTCGTTGCATGGGACTTGGGTAAAAAAGAGTCCCTGGCCTAGGTGTTCGATTGGGTGGAAGTTTGCTTATTCGGAATTTTCTTACAGTTGGGAGATAAGTTAGCTATGGAAAACCCAATCAAAGTACACTGAGATGTGATGTACTCAAGTTGTTGAAATCTTCTCAGGGAAAGGCTGTCTATTTGTAAGGGCATTTCACTTGATATCATAGCTTACAATGATGTGGACTGTTTGGGATGCTTGAAGGATTGAAAGCCACAAATTTGTTTTTGCACCTTTGTTGCCAGGATCTTGTAATTTGAAGAAGAAGGGAGCTGTAGTTTCCAGGTTGAGATTTGAATCATATTTCATGTCATGTCTCAGACTAATACTAATTAATGTGGATACCATCTGTACTTTGTGATCTTCATCTAACCATGATGTCCTTCGTGGAGATGATATGTGATAACTGAGCAACTTCCTTAATTTCCAACCCTGGTATTTCATGAGAGGTCCAAGCATGGAGGTAGAGTTGCCATTGCAGTTGAGACTCGACTTAGAATGGTCTTATTGATACCAATGTTTCAATTGAAGTTGAGACAGTCTTGCCCTCACACTTCATTTGACCGAAGTTTCAAGTTGAGTATGATTGGCATTTATCCTCCAAATTGTGGAGAAGTGTTTAGAGTTGTTCTTGGGTTTCCTTGTACATTTTCCTCTAATCCTCTAACAGTGTTTTTGTGTTGTAGTGCATTGTCAACATGATTTTTCTTACTGAGGGGGCATAAATGAGCGAAGTGTGCTCTATATATAACTAATATTTTATCTGATCCAAGATTTATCTGATAGCCGATTGTGCTCAGAGTCCTTGCTTTTTCTTGAAGAAGAAAAATAAGGAAAAAGTCATGGAAAATCGTTACCTTTTCAATGAAATATATGGCAAATGAAAACATGAAGTACATTGTTTTTGACCATTTCACAAGGTCATAATGCATGTTTGTAGGCGAGTCCTCTGTAAACTAATTCCTATTTTACAGTTTTTTGATGGGGATATGTGGCCCAATTGAGCCTTAAATGAGTTTTTTGTGGTTTAAGTTTTTCTGTATTGCTTAAAGCACCAGTGATACTGGTTGGAAATGTGGTTAATGAATAACGGTTGCATGTACGCTGGTTATGTCCGCTGGAAATTTGTTCCATGATTATTATAGACCCCTAGTACATCTAGGTCTTATCATTTTCTCAAGTACGGTAAGTTATAGTTTTTGCATGAACATTGCAATATAGAATTAAAATAGCCTCAGTGGAAAAAGCAATGGGACAATCAGGGAAAAATTTAACCTTTCAGAAAAAAAAAATCAGGGAAAAATTTATAGCAGGCTGACAAATTATGAAGTACAGTTGAGTGTCTTGAGATTATTTTCAAATAGAGGTGATCATCAGTATACCAGCTTAACAAATACTCAGGTAATGACGTTTGATGGAATGGCCTTGGGTATTCTCATGTGGTGGGTTTTGTGGACATACTTCATATCCAGGGGTCTTAATTTTTCTAAAATGACATTAGAATGACAAATGGCAATTGATGAAGTCCTTTGTGGAAGGGCCAAAGTTGGGGTGACTAAGTTGACTGGCATACTAAGAAGTGGGATAAGGAGACAAGGTCTTGCACAAATGGTCTGTCTTCCCCATTGGTGGTTGCAGTTAGCTTCTTCCATGCGGTTAAATTATAAGGGGCTGCCTTTTTCCTGTTACGAGGCTAATTATTTCCATCTTTGCCAGCTGGTACACAGTTTACCACTTTAGGGCCAGAATTTTTTAGTGTCTGCCTATCCTTTCCATGCTAGAACTTTCCAACCCTCTATAGGTGTACATAATGTTGCATTTATGCCGAATCTGCATAGTGTTTCTGGATTAATGCCTATTATAGTTATGCAAATATTCAAGTGCTATCATTTTTATTGGATAGAGGATCCAAGATTTTCATTTGAAGAGAGCAGGGCAAGGAATCAATTCATCTTGGATGGGTTACTTCTTTTCATTTTGTGCAAAGACTGACGGCATTCAGGAGTGCTTTTAATTTCTAAACTATGTGAGCTAAAATCTATCTACATTACAGTTTAGAGGATAACTTGAACTCACTCCCTAGCTATAATTCCATATTGTACCTAAGAAAGATATAACAGTATTTAGTATTTTAATAGAATATTCACCTGAGAAATACTCAGCATAATTATAATGCTTAAAATTAATTGCACATTCTTCCAAAAATAAATGTCCATACACCCAATGGACATCTGAAGTATAAAGCCAAGTGGCCTTGATACGTTGAAGGGTAGAGCATTGGCTTCATATGTAAAAAAAGTTTAAGCTGATTATCTTTTATAATTTATTTGGATAACCATCCTTGGGCTGCACATAAAAAAGAATTGAATTTGACATTTGAATCTTGCATCTCTTGGGAGTTTCAGCTCTTCCTTTCATTCCCTGCCTCGTCTTTGCTTCTACAAGTGATTCCTCGTTCCTTTTTTTTTATAATGCCTTGTAATGTTCCAGGAACCTTCAGTTGGCGAATCTTCACAACTTATCAACTAGGAATGTCTGCATTTTGTACTTGAGAAGCTTCATTTCCTTACTACCATCACTATTTAATTGTTCAAGACAGCTTTCTAATAAGTGAAATAACTTGGATACAGGCATGCTAAACGAGAACAATCACCACACCATGCTTTTGTCCACATTAAGTGGGATTGGCTATGTGGATATTTTTACCTCTCAGTCTTATTTATTTGTGTCATTCTTTGATAAAATGCAAAAAATCAAGATCATGCTTCATAATTTCTTCCTAACACTTCTTTTGGCTTCATTTACCCCTTATCAGACTTAACAACTAATTTGTCACACCTTTAGACTGGCACATGAAAAGCCCTTTTTTCCAAATGTCCAAACCATATTAGATGAGTTTCTGATGTTATTTCCTACTGATGTCATATTTGGTAATCTCATTTTAGATTCAACCCTTGCATGCCTTCACATCAACGTCAATATCTTCATTCTTGCCACATACATAATATGCCTATCATTGGCAGCCCAAACATCTAGATCCATACAATTGACAGGTTCACGTGTAGATCAATGTTGTTATGGCGGATCTTGTAAAATATTTGTCCTTGATTTTCAAAGAATATCAAGTAGCTGATATTTGGGAGAAATATGTGCAGAATTTCTTCCACATCACTTGTATCCATTCAAGCGACTGACTGTCCTTAGTCATCATTTGTTAGGATTACAAATTCACGATGTTATACTAGTTGAGGGTTGGGAGTGTACAGGTGACCTGCGCGTAAGTTATGTGCAAGTGTGGTAATATCTCCCACCACGAGTAATGATTTGGATTGAAAAATTGGGGATTGAGATCACTCCAAATGAATATGTTATGTACTAAATTTGAAGTCAATCCAACACTCCTAGCACATACATCAAAGGGGATTCATTTTTGACGGCTTAAGTATCAAGAAATTCGGCCTTGTTGGATGTATGTGCTAGGAGTGTTGGATTGATTTTAAATTTGGTACATAATATGTTCATATGGAGTGATCTCAATCCTTAAATTTTTAATCCAAAACATTACTTGTGGTGGGAAATATTGCTGCACTTGTTCGCAACTTACGTACAGGTCACTTATACGCTCCTTTTTCCCATACTAGTTTATCATGGGAAACTTGCCAATCACTGCCTGATACTGCTAGTTGTTGGGGATTATTTTTACCATTTTGAAATATAGAGAGATATTTCTTTTACTTTATGCATATACCCTATAAAATAGTAGTTACATATGCACTAACTCAGTAATACATCTTCCATTAAGGGTATTTATTTTTCCTTAAAAAAAGGGTATTTATTTTGTTAGTACACTGTATTATACCAGTTGCCAGATAGAGTGTTGATTAAGGATAGACCAAGGACATCTCACTTCCATGTAAACTGAAGATCAGAATAAAAATCTTGAAAGGATGAGAATCCAGGTTTCTGTAGCTTGATACCTCTTTTTTTGTTCAGTTGCCTTTCGAACGAGAGGTGTGGGGAGAAGAGGATGCTCTTAAGGAGTGTTTCCCTCCTCACCTCTATCACTTGTACAAGGAGTTCAACATGGAGTTTGAAGCTACCATTGAGAAGTGTTTTGCTATAGTTGACAAATGGAAGGGACATGGTGCAAAGTCTTGTTCTTCTCTCTGCGTTGCTTGTAGAAAATGGCAGGGTTCATGCCAAGGTATAGATTCACTATGGGGAGGTGATACTTGAGCAAGGATGACTTTGGAGATAGATGTAGTTTGCATTGTTGGAGGCCCAGGATTCAGATCTTGATGATATATGGCATTGTTTAGTGGGATGTTTTTCAGATTATAGACTTGTAGGACAGCATATTAAACAATTTCCTTGGTGGACCTACAGATTGTTGATACTCATTGATGATGGGAGTATCAATTCTACTGCAAACTCATGATCAGAAAACATAGGAGATTGGATTTTTTTCCATGGTTCTTTGTTCTTACATCGGAGATGGTAGTATCCAATGGGTGCCTGGATGCTGACAGCTTCAATACTGGTGGTTGGAGTTGTCTTTCTAGGGTTACTGGTCACAAGAAGAGGCGAGGTTCCTGTAGATGATATTTGATTGAATGATTTGGCTAAAGTAGTGGCAAAGTTGAGGTGAATTCTTTTTGCTTGTTGCCAACCAGATCCCGATTTCATTTTTGAGTAAGGTGTGTGTTAGTGATATAGTTCGAAGGTCTTAATTGGTGTTTGATCTGGAGTTTGGCAACACCGGAAACTCCCTGGGGATGTTAACTGGAAGTGAGAATACACCTGAGATGTTCCCCAGAATGGAGAATTGGATATATGGATCCCAAAAAATCGGTTTAGAGTTTTGGAATAAAAAATTGTTAAGTCCTCAAACAGATTCCATTTGTAAAGATGCTGTGTGTTTCTCAAAAAAGGCTGTTAGTCAAATGCAAAACATGCTGTTACAACCAGTCTTTCATGGAGTTTCGTCATTGCATGTGGGAGAGTCTTCAAGAAGATTTGATGTTGCTCCTGAATCAGTTTTTTTTTTTGGAGAGGTCTGATTCAGTGAAATGATAGTGCCTGTGCTTGGCAAGTTGAAGGGTCTGACCACAAATGTTGACATCTTTTGGGCCTACCCTGATTATAGGCAAAGTTTGGATCCCCGAGGCCAGTTTGTGACAAATGGTCCTCCATTCATGTAAATGATGATTGAAGGGGGGTAAGTACTGGTTCTGTGGGTTCAGTACGAAATATTTTTAGAGTTTCACCTACAGCTGCTGATCATCTGTCTGTGGTTCCTATTCTCCAGGCAAGAGATTTGATATGTATGTTCCATGTATGCTTCACCTGTTCCAGTTGATTTGATGTTTGCATTTTCCCCCAGTTTTTTATGTGATGATGATTGAAGACGAAAATAAGGAAAGCAACAATTATTTTCTTTGTTGTATTCTTTTCAAAAAAAAATTTGTTGTGTATTTTCGGCTTTTACTTGTTACTTTAAGGAAGCATGTTTTTGGCATGGGGTGGGGGGGGATTGTTTGGGTTTAGCTTCATTTGTTTTGCTATTTGGGCATGGGGATATTCAGTCTCGATGTTTCTCATCTTGTATAAAAATTGAGGTAATGGTTACCTCCTTTTAATGAAGTTGCAGATGACTATTCTCAAAAGAAAGGAAATGCACATATTTAGCATACATGGAGGCTGGGGTTGTTTTAAGGGTCTTGATGCTGAATTATGTGATGTTTATGATTAGGTTAATCAAGTAGCTAATCATACTGGTACTTTCCTACTAAGATTGATTTTTAAGTGATAGTATGTAATTCTGTTTTTGTAGAAGGGGATAATTAAGAATGTTCACGTATGGTAATAATAATCTTTTCTAATTCTAAATCCATTGAACTAAAGCAGTATGTTGGATTATTTTGACATATGTGCCCAAGTTTGATAAGATTGAGGTTGTTACTTTACCTTGTATAGATAATGATTCATTCTTTTGTTTTCAGCAGAGATGGAGGTGAACTTTCTACTAGGGATCTGCAGAAAATGGTTCAAGCATTACCACAATATAGTGAACAAATTGATAAACTTTCACTTCATGTGGAGGTGAGTTTGTTTTTATTTGCTTTTAATGTTAATCTTCCAAAATAATGATTTGATTAGCTTTAGTTATGAAAAGATCTAGAAGATTAGTGCTACTTCATATTATCATGTATTAAAAGTGTAATTCCCATGGTTCGTAAGTGTAATTGTGTAATTGTAGATCTTATCAAAATAAAGAATATGCTGAGACAAAGTAGGAATAGGAATCTATCAAGAAAGGAAGCAAGCAAAACAAGACTGTTCACTGGGATAAAGAATAAATAATATATCTTTAATTGTAATATCTGACAGTATTTTAGAGAAGTTGAATTTCTGTAGTGGGCTTATCATCTGAAGGTGGTTGCAGTGGAGAATAGAAACATAGAGATACATTAGAAGTAGCTGTCATGCCAGAAGTGGTTGATGGAGGATAATGCCCACACAAAGTTCATTCACATGTGTGTGTGTGTGTGTGTGTGTGTGTGTGTGAACGGGAGGATAAGGAAGAATCTCATTGAGAGGTTGTCAGGGGATGTTAGAGACTTTCTAGAGAGACAGCAGGTTGACCGCTACTTGGCTGAACATTTCAGGAATTTCTATGCTCGATGGTCTGTTGGATCATGGTGTTGGAGGGGCAGAGATGTGATTGTTCTCTCAGAGGATCGGCAATAAATGCTTGTTGAGGAGATTACTGAATGGGAGGTGAAGATTGCTATGTGTAGTCTTAATGCAGACAGCTAGCTTGGACTGGATGGCTTCGTGGTCCTTTTTTATAGGGTGCTTTGCAAGGTGGTTGGTGAAGAGAATTTTCAGATGGTAACCATGACTTTGAGGCCTAATTTACTTGGAAGTTAACCCCAGTAAATGGGGGTCTTCCGTTTATTTTGTGGGTTAACACCATCTTCTAAAACCTGTGTTTTGGAGAGAAAACATGGGTTTTGCAACCCGAGTTCACATTGGTGTTAAGATGGAACTAGTGTTAACCCTCATTTTTTTTACCTTTCTCCTTCTTGACACCATAAGTTAACACCTGTTCCAACCATGGTTTTAAAAATTGCACCTCGAGGCACGTGAGGCGTGCGCCTCGAGGCGAGGCGGGCCAATTTCGCCTCGAGGCTATAGCCTTAGCTGCGGTTTGCGAGGTGTGCACCTCAACTTGCCGAGGCGTGGCTGAGGCGCTGAGGTGTTAAGGCGCTGGAGAGGCACTACCTCGGTTGGACTCATCGTAGCTGCTCCATTGCCAGGACAGCAAGACTCATCGTAGCTCCATTGCCAGCGCGATCGCCAGTGCCAGCTCCTCGCAGCTCCATCGCCAGCGTGATCGCCAGTGCTAGCTCCTTACAGCTCCATCGCCAATGCCATCGCAGCTCCTTGCGGCTCCATTGCCAGCGCCATCGCAGCTCCATCGCCAGCTCCTCGAAGCTCCATCGCTAGCGCCATCGCAGCTCCATCATCAGCTCCTCGTAGCTCCATCGCTAGCGCCAGCTTCGCCTGAAACCCTAGGTTGAGCTTTGGTGGAGCATCTCGAGGAGAAGGTGCGATAGATTCTGAAGGATCAATCTTGAAACCCTAGTGTTATATATATATAGAAGTATGTATATCATATATATAGTGTTATATATGTATATAATAGATTCTGTTATATATAATAGTATATGTAGAAGTATGTATATAATATATAGTGTTATAAATGTATGTATATATAAAAGTATGTATATAATATATACTGTTATATATGAATGTATTCATAGAAGTATGTATATAATATATCCTGTTATATATGTATGTATACATAGAAGTATGTATAATATACTATGTATATAAAACTATTATAGTGTTATATATGTATAGTATACATAGAAGTATGTATATGCATGTATATATACTTAACAAGTATATATCATATCAATTTTCTATGTTTTTTATCCAAAACCTGAGGCTTAAGCCTCGACCGCCTCGAGGCTTACGCCTTGCCTTAATAAAGGCAAACCGCCTCAGACCGCCTCGCATTTTTTAAAACCTTGGTTCCAACTAAACAAAAATAGGTGTTAACCTCTCCTAGAAAATAAACAAAAAGGAGGGTTAACACACCTTGTACTTTTGCAAACCTGAGTTTTATAATGCCTTAAGTAAACTAACCTTGTGAAACTCAACAAAGTATTTCTACTCTTGCTGCTCCTTCCGAGAAAAAAGCTCTTGCTGCCCAAAAAGGATGAAGTTGAGTTGGTTGACGATGTTTGCCCTAATGCTGTATCAAATAATATATTAGAGTTGCAAAGGTGCAGGGAAATAGAGCTCGGATGGTGCTTGATTCGTTGGTCCTTGTTTACTCAACATTATCAAGGGAAGATGCCATTTAGACAGCTTGATATCCAATTTAGAAATTCTCTTTTTGGAAGAGGATAGGTAAAAAGGACTTTTTAGGGGTTTTTACATATATGCCACGTTAAACTTTTGACAAGACATATATACCCTTGCCGCTCATATTTATGTATATACCCTTGTTATTGACATATATGCCATTCAAAAACTTCAATTTATTAACTTGCATACACTTGAGAAAAATTGGAATAAGGGTTTTTTTAAAAGAACCCCCTAACTTTCTTTTCTTTTTTCCAAAACGTCCCCTCCACCTCCCATCTTTCACCTCCACAAGAATGCTAAAGAACATGTGGCTCGACATGGTGGAGGGTAGGTTGGTAGGGGTGATCCTAGTGAAGCTGGTGGAGTGCAGGAAGTTGGCGAAGGTGAGGCTTGCTTGCTAAGGGGGAACCAAAGGAGAAGGGGAATTGGAGGAAGAGTAGGAGGAGATGGAGGTTGATTTCGGGAGGGGGGGCGATGGAGGTTGACGGTGGAGAGAGTTTGTCAGAGGAGATGGGGAGGAGAGGTGGATGAGGAGGGGGAGGAAGAGGAGAGGAGGTAGAGGGTTTGTTGGTGCGAGAGAGAGAAAATAAAGTAACTTATGTATAAAAGTATCTTATTATTTAGTCTTTATAATTTATAAGGGCATCTAAATATGCAAATGGACATTATTGAGGGTATATACACAAATACGACATGTATAGGGGTATATACATCTTTTTGAATGTTTACAGGGACATATGTGTGAAACCCCTCCTTTTTTTCAAGGAACCTGGACTTTATAAAGGTGTATGATTCGGTCGCTTGGTGATTTCTATGGTCTTCTTTGGTGTAATTGGGTTTCCAGAAGCTTGGATTCAGTGGTTGGAATGATGTGTAAGGATGACCTCATTCTCAGTCTTATTAAATAGGTATCCTACTAGTGGATAGGTGTAACTATGAAGGGGAGTGATCCAAGGCTGCACTCTATAGCTCCATTGTTGTTTGTTCTTGCTGTGGATGCCTTTACCGTTGCATCATATGCGGTTTGTATGGTTAGCTTGTTCTTGGGTTGCTTGTTTGGATTGGATTCATAGTTGATGGTTTTGTTGTTACAAGATATAGATGATATAACTTTGCTGGTGGAAAGGTTGATACAAGAGACAAAGAATGTAGCGGCCTTATTCAACATCTTTAGGAAGCATCCTGGCTACAAATTAATTACAACAAGTCAATGACTTTCAGAATGAAAGAGTTTGAAGTTGACTTGGTTTCGACTAAACTTTTCGCACCAAGAGGCACCTCTCCCATGATTTATTTGTGGATGTTGCTTTTAGCATAGTATAAGGACTTCATAGCTTTATGGTGATGTTGGCAGGATGGAATTCCGGACTTTGTAGGTGACTTGTGCTTCTGAGGGTAGTCCTTGCCTCCATTATAGTCTTCTACATGTCTATGTTTTGGATCCACAACAAGTGGTTTCTCTCATTGAGGTGATTTGTAGGAGTTTCTTTTGGAAAGAGGCAGATGGGTCTAGAATGAAGGTTATCTTTTGTCCTAGAAGGATGCTTGCTATCCCTTTAAGAAAGGTGGCTTGGGAGTTCGCTGTATTAGAGAAATGGATGAGGCCCTTCTTCCAAAGTGGTGCCCCTACATCATGGGAGGTGGTGACGGATTTTCCTTACACTTGTTTTTAGAGTTGTATCGCAAGGTCATTAGTTAGGACAAACGTTGTATAGTGAGTGGAAGGGATTCAACATTTTGGAAAGGCCTCTTAAAGGTCTTCCCTATGGGTGGAGGATTGTTTTGCTTCGTGGATTGGCACAAGTGTGATGTTTTAGTTTTTTGTGATCCTTAGTGTGCTATTGTCCACTTTAAGATGCTTTCCCATGACTACTCAGGAAAGTAAATTAGTTGACTACTGAGGTGAGTAGATTGAGTAATAGGATAGCTACTCCTGAGTAATAATTTGAGTATAGGTACCATTGCTGTTAAGACGATTGCCTCAGGCGACTAGGAGAGGCGAGATTGGGACATGTTGCCTCGGGTGGGTCTCAGGTAAGGCCCTTCCATCAGGTGACATGCCTCATCACCCTAAGCGCACCCAAGTCACCTCATCGCCCCATTGCTTGGCTTGCTTTGACGCAGAACCTCCCCTCCCTCCCCATCCCCTCTTGCAAAAAGCACACACGCCTTTAACTTGTTGCTATCGGCCTCCTCGTTGCAAAGGAGCATCACTGGTGAGGCTTCTCTTTAATTTCCATCTCCTCACTGACCTCTTGGATTGCCGTCTCCTTGCCAACCAACCTCATCTCTGACTAATTGAAGTCCTCTTCTCCCCATATGTGTCGAGCTTCAACTCCACCATTGCTTAGGTCAATCCTTCATTGCCAATAACCTTTTGTTCTCCCCAAGGATCTTGAAGCTTTTCTAAGTTCATCTCCTTGGCGAGGCTTCATCATCGTCGCTGGTTCTTTATGGCTCTTCTTCGAAGTTACTGTGCTCGAACTCAAGGGGTTCTTTTTTTTGCCGGTGGGTTATGCTCAAAGTATGCTAGTGCTTTATATGATATAACTTATAAGTTATTTCCGAAGTTGGTTCATTTACTGATGAATAAAAAATAATGATATATAATATAAGCATGTTCAATGTTACTGTCTCGAACTTTGAAAGAAATTTATTGTAATATGTTTGTGCATTGTAACTTATAAGTAATACAAGTTACCGTAGTTATATATACATATTAGCATACACTAGTCATATTAATACATATATACTACTATATAAATTGTGAATATAAGGTGCTGTTATACTAATAATACAATAAATAAAGCAATAATATAAGTTAACATAATATGTTGATTAGAGGATTTTTTTATTTACTATTTGAAATTATGCAAAATGATTCTTTGCAATGTATTCTTATCTTTTCCTTCCACTTAAATATTGTTATTAGGCATGTTTATTTGAAAGTTGATGCTATTATTATGAGTTACTAAGGAATGTATATTTTTAAAAATAAAAAATTTAAAATCAGTAGCCTAGATTCAATTGGGTTGTTGACTTTTTGTCGCCTCTCGCCTTGGGCGATTATAGAGGTTGTTGCCTTGGCGTAACCTTTTACATTGACAATATTGATAGGTACTTGAATTAGCTTGTGGGCTAAATTGAATTACTTGATCGAGTAATTGACCTACTCAATCAAGTTTTACAACCATGATCGGGATGATAGCTATAAGGTCATTTTTCTTGGAGACTTCATGCTTGTAATAATATTTGGGATTTAGATAAATGGGCTTTACGAGAAAACCATAGGTAAATACTTGCATCTATTTACAAACTTTTGCAATGGAAATATAATAGTACTCTTAAGAGCTAAAAGCTATCATATTAGCTTTGATAAAGTGGATGTAGAAGAATTTTGTTTTTCAATTCTGATTTATTATCACCTTAAATCTCTTGATCAATCTTTTAGATTTATCTTCTACCTTCATTTTTGTAATGTGCGACCTCATAGAGGTGCTCCATGGTAGGTTTTTTTATTTCCATTCACCATCCTTTAAACGAGCACCATGTCTCCATTATTTTAATTGCATTTGTACAAGAATCACAAAGTATTTAATATCATTAATAAACCCTCAACTTGCTTTGCAACTATTGACTTGTATGCAAGTCTACTCACTTGCTCGAGCTGGAAATTTTCCTTCAAGCCAACCTTATTATTGATGGACTTTCTAGGGCGATATAATTGATGTCCAACCATGTTGCGCTAGGATGTGCCATGTTTTGCAATTCTTTTTCATCAATGATAATACATGTGAATTGTAGATAAAGATGGTAAGAATGGTTTCATCTTTGTAGTAATACGTGTGGTAGCTTTGCTTAGAATTTTTGTGGTGATTCTTCTTGTCTTTCTATAAATTATAGCAAGTCCATTTGCATTACCATTGGAATGGATGATGTGGAGGCAAGTGCGATTGTGGCTCTGTTGTCTTAATAATGGAAAAGTTTGACTTTTCAAAAAAAAACAAAAATGGGTGGTGGGGGGGGGGGGGGGGTGTGGAGTTTGCTAATAACTTAGGCCTCTCTCTAGTAACTTCTTTGAGGCTATAGGATGTTGCACCATCGTTGTAGAGATTCGAGAGGAAGCTAGAAGGGTGGAGTTCTAAATTGCCATCAAAAGGGGACATATGACACTTTTGAAGGTGGTGTTGGTAGCTATTCCCATTTTATTCATGTATGTGGTCTAGCTTTTATAGGATGTCAATAGAATTGAAGCAACGTCTAAGCGATTCCTTTCAAAATGACTTAGAGGGGTTAGTAAAGGACGATTCCTAGTAGCTTGGAAAGAGGTATGTGAGCTAGTGGCACAAGGTGGTCTTGGAGTCATAGGATTTGTAATATGAACATTATCCTAGCTAAACCTTGTGCAAAGTGGGATTATTTCTACCCTATTGTGGTTGTACTATGAGGCTTGTATTTCTTGATGCTTAATTGGGAGGGGAAATGCTTGACCATGGGTGGAGAGTCTTTCTTTTGGAAGGGACTGATGAAGGGCTTTCCTTTCTTGCCACAACACTTTTTTTTCTAGTAGTAAGAAGTGAGCGGCAATTCAGATTTTGGGTGGATGATTAGTGGTCTGGGATCATTGAGAGAGGCCTTTTCTAGACTGTTTGCTTTGGCACATGAGAAGGATGCTAAATTGTTTGAGTGCTGGAGTGGCCCATTGGGGGATGAAGGGGGTTGCTGGGCACCTTCTCTCTAGATTCTCTGATGCTAGAATGGAGGAACTCCTGTAGTTGCATGAAGCTATTGGCAATGTTCATCTTGTAAAAGGGGTGGAAGACGGGTGGTAGTGGGAGAATGGTAATTTCTCAACCTGGAAGGGTTTTCAAGCCTTAAGGGATGTTTCGAAGGATGGGGATGTGGATTTCTATAGAGATTGTTGTCTGTAATAGAAGGCATGATCGCTATTAAAGTTTGTTTCTTTTCCAGGGAGTATAGAAGAGAAAACATTATGACAAATGCAAGATGTAGGAGATGGGCCCTTGATATGGATGTTTCATGCCCTTTCTATGGAGAGGGAGAAGAGAAAGTGGATAATTTGTTCTTCTGTTGTTCTTTATCAACTCAGGTTTGCCAGGAGGCAACATTCAATGGGTACTTAACTTTGTTTTGGATTTTTCGAGAACTTCCATAGAGGGAAGTATGAATGAACCAAGTGCCTTTAATTCTAGGGTGGAAAGGTTGTTCCTTCAGGTTTTTTATGGGACTTGTGGAAAGTGAGTGTAGCTATTTTTATGCTGCAAATGTTATTTTGTTTACTTAGTCTTTACTGTTGGAGTGACATATTTTGTAACTATTTTTGTAATGTTTGCTTTCTCCTCTAATAAAATTTCTTGATGACTACCAACCTTGAGTAGTCATCCTCCCTTTCTTCAATGTCCTTCAATATTAAGATGAAGACAATCCTATGCATATTGGGTCCAAAAAAGACTTGCTACTAGACTCCAACTTCAATTCAACTCTTTTGAAGTTGGTTCCATTATTTATTGTAACCTATACAACAATCATTGTCTTTTATGACATCTAACCACAAAATATAGATTCTTCTTTTGAAAGAGACAAATTGTAGATTACTTCTTGTTGAGTGATATTGTAAAAGTGTAATTGGATCTTAGGGGTGGATACACTTGTTCCTCTTCCTATAAATATGTAACACCTCCCTCCTCTTCGCATAAGAGTGTTCCTTTGATTGAAATGAAACCTTAGGTGCTAGTAGGCATCAACGCTTTGTGGAGCTCAAGCTCCCGTGGTTTTTCCCCTCATAGGGTGTTTCAAGTATTTTCAGTCTTGTGTGTTGTTATTGCTATTTTAGCATGGTATCAGAGCCTGTGGAGATCTGATTCAAGGGATCTTGGCTTCTTTGGTGGTCCCTTTCTCACCTGTGTTGGGCGCCACTACTTACCAGCACCCTCTGTCATCATCTCCAACCCCCTGCTAGTGTGGCTATGGGATTTGAACCTAGGTCTCCACGGTCGTGTTGACCACGACCCTGCTCAGGTCGACCACACAGGAACCGCAGGAGCTCAGGCATCTTCGGAGCTTCGGTTGCTCCCCTTCCTGAAGCCTGGCGACCCTTGAGGAGGTTTGGCGGTGTCCCCCTTGTCTAGTTGGGGTGCTCTAGTGACTCTTCAAGCTAACCTTGTCTTGGCAGCGTCGCCTCTTGCTAGATCTCAGTCGCCGGCGCTCCGACGACCTCCGTTAGGGTCTTTTCTGATAGAGGTTGATCTTCTCTCCACTCTGCTTTGTTCGTTTGTGGATTTGAGGTCTCTACTTGCGGTTATTCGCTATTGCAGTTGATCGAATTGTTGGGGCTGCTTTGTGCAATCGATTTTGGAGCCCATTCTTGTTTTCTTCAATTGCTTGTGGTCATGTTTTGTCTTGAGGGTAGCTTTTCTTGTGTTCGGATGGCAGCGTTTGAGGAGAGAATGGATGTTGGGTAAATGAGAAGCAAAGATAGTATGAACATTCAGATCACCTCCATAAAGTTGACAAAAGACAACTATCTCTTATGGTCAGCTGCAATTGAAATGGTGATTGCTGTAGGGGCAGGATTGGGTACATTGATGGGAGCAAATTGATGCTTGACATAAATGACAAATCATGGGACAAATGGTGCTAGTTAGGTAAAGATTTGGATTGTCAACTCCGTTACTAGTGAGATTCAGTCTTTAATTATGAGGAAGAAAACAACTAGAGAGATGTGGGAAGTTCTTTAAAGCATGTATGGTTAGAAGAAAAAGGAAGTCCGTGTGTACCATCTTATGAGGCAGATATACTTTCTTCACTGGGGTGATCTCTCCATTGCTAGATACTATGGGGCTCTAAAATCTAAGTGGGAAGACTTGGATTACTATTCCGATGAGGCCTAGAAATGTGCAAGTGATTAGAAGCTCTTTTGGGAGCGTGAGTGGAAAAACGGTACCTTCATATTCTTGGCTGGCCTTAACTCTGATTTTGAACATGTGAGAAGCCAAATCATTAATTCTCCCAAGCTCCCCAGCATTGAGGAAGTGTACTTTCAAGTGGAGGCACATTAAGAGAGATGTCGGGTCATGATGTCTAATTCCATGTGTGCAAGGAATGATGACAAAGATGTAGAGCATTCTGCCCTTATAAGCCACAGTTCAGGTAACAAGGGAAATATTGATGGCCCTAAAGTTAACAGGAAGTGTACACGTCACAGGAATCGGCACATAGTTGACTACTGTTGGGATTTACATCCAGTGATGAAAGCAAAGGGAAATTTAGCTAGAAATTTGTGGGAAGGCACCGAAATGTGAGACCAATGGTTGCCGTTACCTTAGAGGGCTCTAATTTTGTCACTGAGAGGCATCCTGAAGAGGCAACAAAGTTGACGCTTTGTGATCTCATCGCTGATCAGATTTAGGAGTTATAGGGATGTTCTCTAAGACACTATCTGCAAAGGAAGACAACCTAGAAATCAAGTCTCTCAATTGTGCTCTTGCTGCTCAAGGAAAGTTGGGTGATGATCCCTCTAGTTTGGGAAAAGATTATTGGATCATCGATAGTGGGGCAACGTATCATATGACTGGAAATGCTAGCTTCTTCTAGCAATATACACTTGGCTCTGGACGCGATCATGTAGCCATGGCTGACGGGTTCAGTCTCACTGTTGCAGGAAAAGGGCACATTTGCATCTTAGACCGTTTTCCACTTAGTGATGCTCTTCATGTTCTGGGTCTTCCTCTTAATTTGTTTTTAGTAAGCAGAATTACTAAAGAGCTCAACTGCAAACTTATATTCTATGATGATTAGTGTGTATTGCAAGATCTGATGACGAGGAAGAAGATTGGGATTGGTTTGGTCTGTGATGGACTGTACAGGCTTCTTCCTAGAGTTGCAAGTTCTCTGGCCACCATTTTGGCTGTTGAGAGATGAATCAGATTCTGACATGGCACTATAGATTGGGGCATCTGAGTTTTTTGGGTTTGCAAAAGTTGTTTCCTAACTTGTATGGCACTAGTGCACATTCTCTTAAGTGCGAAATATGTCAGTTGGCTAAACATTGTCATCCTTCATTTTCTAAATCTAGTAGATTCTGCTTTTCGTTAGTGCACATTAGTGCATTCTGATGTGTGGGGGCAGACTAGTATTAAATCTGTTGATGGTTACCGATACTTCATTTCCTTTATAGATAATTGGTTGCGCTGCACTTTCATTTGCTTAATGAGGAATCGGTCAGAAGTACCTAGACTTGTGCAAATGTTTATCTCTATGGTTGAAAACCAGTTTAGTATCACTGTGAAAGTTTTTCATTCTAATAATGCTTGAGAGTATCTTTAGAAGTCGTTAGTAGAATTCTTCATATTAAGGGTGCCATACATGAAACTTCTTGCAACTACACCCTTCAGCAAAATGGCATTGTAGAGAGGAAAAATAGGCACCTGCTTAACACTACCTGAGCTTTACTCATCCAGAGAAATGTCCCAAATAAATTTTGTGCACAAGCTGTCCTTACAAGTGCATTCCTGATAAATTTGATTCCCTCTCAAATACTTGGAGGAAAAGCCCCTTTTTCATTACTGAGACCCATGTGTTAGCTCTTCACCCTTATGCAAAGAGTTTTTGGGTGTGTCTGTTTCATCCATGATCTCAGTTGTGGATGCAGTAAATTGGATCCAAAGTCCATCCGAGGCATTTTTCTTGAGTATTCCTCAACTCAAAAATGATATAAATGCCTTGATCGAGTGGGGGCAAGAAGTATGTGACTCATGATGTCACTTTCCTTGAAGGTTCCTCCTACTTTCCTAGCAATCCTCTTTAGGGGGAGAGTGCCATTGATTGGGAAGAGGATTTTTGGGATCATGTGTTTATCCATGAAGACTATACTGAGGAGGCTGATGGCCATGGAGAGAACGAAGATCGAGTGGCTAATGGTTAGGGGGAGATATAAGGTGATGGTGTGGATACAAGATATGGGTAGACATACATCAAGGGACAACATGGAAGGTACTCTAATCACTCTAATCGTAAGACCAACCTCGATCCTTCTACTTCTGCACCAGATTGAAGTCTCCATGACATCTTGTTGACGTCCAAAACTGAAAGCCATGATGGAATAGAAAGAGCAGGTGGAGTGGAAAATATCTCAAGTGTTGAAGATATGCCTATTGTTTTCAGGAAAGGAGTCAAAGAATGTACTAAACATCCTATAAATAGGTATGTTACCTATTCCAGGTTGAGCTCCAGTTATAGGTGCTTCCTGTCCTCTCTTTCTTCCTTGGTTGTACCTAGGAATGTTTCTGAGGCTCAACTTGACCCTAAGTGGGTTGATGCTATGCAAGAGGAGATGTTTGCCTTTATTGAAGAATCACACTTGGGATGTTGTTGATACACCTAGAGAGGCTTATGTTGTTGGATCCAAATGGTTGTATACGATTAAGTATAAAGCTAATGGGTAAATTGATAGATACAAGGCTCGCTTGGTGGTGAAGGGATTCACCCAAAAGTATGGCATTGACTATTCTGAGACCTTCGCTCCTGTAGCTAAGATGAATTATGTCTGGGTCATTCTTTCTCTTGCAGTTTAATACTCATGGATGTTTCATCAATTGGATGTGAAAAATGCATTCTTGAATGGTGACTTGAAGGAAGTCATATATATGAGTATGACCTCGGGATATGAACAAGAAGGAAAATGCTGCAAACTCAAGAAGGCGATGTATGGATTAAAGTAATCTCCCGGAGCATGGTTTGAATGTCTTTGCCACACTATGAAGAAGCAAGAGTACAGACAAGGAAATTGTGATTACACTATTTTTGTGAAGGGTACTTCCAAGGTTACCATCCTAATTGTGTATGTTGATGACATGGTAGTAACAGGAGATGATGAGGAAGAGATTGATAGGATTAAGTGTCAGCTAGGAAATGAGTTTGAGATCAAAGATTTGGGCAAGCTTTGGTACTTCCTTGGAATTGAAGTGGTAGAATCTCCAAAGCATCTTCTTCTGTGTCAAAGGAAGTATGCCATTGATTTGCTAAAAGAGATAGGGAAGCTTAGATGTAGACTAGTTGGTACCCCAATCGAGGCAAATCATCACCTGAGTTTGAAGGATGGAGATAAATTGAATGAGTTTGAAAAGATCAGGTACTAGAAGATTGTGGGAAAACTAATTTACCTTACCTTGTCTTGTCCACACATCACAAATGTAGTCAATGTGGTTAGCTAGTTCATGCGTGCTCCCAGTGATGTTCATCTAAGTGTGGTCAACCGCATTCTTAGGTACTTGAAGAATCTTGGAAAAGGGGTCTTGACGTGGTTTTTCTCCAGGAGACAAAATGGGGGAGCTGTGACAGGAGGCTGTGGAAGGAGGTAGGGGGGAGCGGTTTTGAGGAGTTCTTGGCCCTGGATGTAGTTGGAAGTGCGGGTGGAATTGTTGTGGGGTGGAAGGATGATGCTTTCTCCTTGCTGGACTGGTTGGTCGGGTCCCATGTTGTCACTGTCAGGTTACAGAGACGCAGGGACAATATGTGCATGCTGTTCTCCTCGGTTTATGGTCTGACGGAGGGTTGGAGGAGGCACGCCCTGTGGGAGGATCTCGGCCAGGTTGCGGCAGCATTTCAGGGGATACCATGGTTGATAGGAGGTGACTTTAATGTCACTTTGTTGGCAGAGGATAGATCAGATGGCCGTGGGGGGGTGGACTAAGGTTCTGATGCTTTTGCGGGATTTGTTGCGAAGCAGGGGCTGGTTGACATGCCACCCTTGTCCTGTCACTTCACCTGGAGGAGCTCTGGAGGACAGCGGTCTCAGATTGATAGATTTTTCGTTTTGACGATGATGGCAGAGTTGTTACCTATGGCGAAGGTTAGACCCTTAGAGCGGCCGTTCTTGGATCACATCCCCTTGTTATGGGTGACGAATGAGGATTAGAGACATGATACGTATTTTAAGTTCGACCGGGCATGGATCTTTGAAGAGGCGTTCAGGGGGCTGGTAGAGGAGCAGTAGAGGTCGGTTCATGTGGATGGCTCGGCGGCTGTCAGATTGGAAGCTAAATTACGGGATTTGAGATCCTTCCTCAAGGTCCATAAGAAGTAGATTAAGGAAGAGCGTGGGAAGAGGAGAGATGAAGCTCTCAGTGAGATTGCACGGCTAGACTTGGTGGAGGATGTTGGTCTCCTTTCTGATGATGACAGGGTAAGCAGAGCGAGGCAATTATAGGTGATACAAGAGGAAGACCGGAAGGTGGAGATGGAGTGGAAGGTGAGATCCAGGCAGAGGTGGCTCAAGGAAGGTGATTCTAACACTCGATTTTTTCATATGGCTGCATCAGGAAGGAGGAACTGGATCGATAGGTTGGTGGTGGCTGGGGAGGAGTTTGTGGGAAGAGAGGCAGTGGGTGGGGCAGCTGCGAGGTACTTCAGAGAGTTTATTGGGAGAAGACATGGGGGAAGGTGGAGATGGTTGGGGTCTAAGGTGCCACGGATCGGGGCTGTAGAAGTCGATTTCTTGACGGGTCCGTTTGAGGAAGATGAGGTCCACAAGGCAATCTGGGGGTTGAATGCTGATGGATGTCCAGGTCCGGATGGTTTTCCGGTTTCCTTCTATAAGGAGTTATGGCCGGTGGTGAAGGAGGATGCATTGCAGGTCTTGCATGAGTTTAGAGCTGGAAATTCGGGCTTCAATAGATTGAACAGGTTCTACATGTTCCTGTTGCCAAAGGAGGGTGCTGAGGAGATCTAGGAGTACAGACCGATAGCTCTCTCGAATGCTATCTACCTGATTGTGGCGAAGCTCTTGGCGAATAGATTGGGGAGGACCCTGGCTAGGATTGTGGATCCGGTGCAGACGGCTTTTGTCCCAGGCAGAAATATTTTGGAAGGATATGTGATGGCCTTGGAGATCCTGTCGTTTTGGAAGAGGAGTAAGAGGAAGGCTTTCTTGTGGAAAGTCAATTTCAGCAAGGCTTGTGACTCGGTGCAGTGGTCGTTTCTTTGGGCATCCTTGGTGAAGAGGGGCTTTCCGTCGGTGTGGATTGACTGGATGAAGGGATGTGTCACCACGACATCTTTCTCGGTACTTATCAATGGAAACCTGGCAGGGGGTTGGATTTAGCCGAGAAGGGGGGTGAGGCAGGGGTGTCCTTTGGCTCCGATGCTCTTTGTTATTGCAGCAGATGCACTTGCGAGGGCGGCTAAGAGGTCGTGTGAGAGGAACTTGGTGAGGGGTTTCTCCTTGGGAGATGGGACGAGTATTCCGTTACTGCAGTATGCGGATGATACGATTTTTTTCATTGAAGGCAGGGAAGCGGAAGCCAAGAGGATGCGGATTTTACTCTTCTTGTTTGGTGAGGCCTTGGGTCTGCAGATTAACCTATCTAAATCAGAATTTGTCCCTTTCAATTTGACTGAGGCGGAGGCAAGGGGGTGTAGCTTGGGTCTTGGTACAGAGCATGTGAAGTTTCCGATCAGATACTTGGGTCTACCGTTGACGGATGGTAGGATTCTGGTGAAGGACTGGGCCCCCTTGGTGGAGAGACTGGAGGGGAGGTTGACAGGGTGGGCGTCCAGGCTTTTGTCGAGGGGTGGAAGGTTGGTCTTGCTCAAGGCGGTTCTGGTGGCGATGCCGTCGTACTTCACTTTTGTCTTGAAGTTACCCCGGTAGGTTGTCTTGAGGATAGAGAGGCATATGAGGAATTTCTTTTGGTTTAACCAGGGGACGAGTGGACCTGGTGTCAGGTTGGTGGCATAGGAGGAGGTTTGCAAACCGGTGGAGGGGGGGCTTGGGGTGAGGGACTTGGGGAGGTCTAATGACAACCTGTTGGTGAAGTGGGTCGGGAGCCTCTTGGAGTGTAGGGAGGATTTGGTGGGCAAGGTGTTCGGGACAGTTTATGGTGGCCCGATGCATTGGGATCTCCTGATATCTCCACCGAGGGATGCTTTTCATTTCTTGAAAGGTTTGTCGGTGGTGGCTCCTAGGGTGCAAAATTGTTTTGTATCGATGATGGGGACGGGAGAGATTTTCAGGTTCTGGCAGGATGATTGGACGGGGCAAGGTGTGCTTGCTAGAAGATTTCCAAGACTGTTTGCTTTGTCCCAAAACAAAGAGGCGTCAGTGGCTGAGTTGTGGTAAGGTGGGTGGTGCCCATGCTTTGCAGGGAATCTTTTAGATGCGAGAACTCATGATTTCCAGAGATTGCTTGAAGAGTTAGAAGGGCTGCAACCGACTTCCGGTATTGATGTTTGGCTGGGATGAAGGTGATTTCTCGGTGGGGGCTGCCTATAGGAGATTGTCCAGCGGAGTCTCCACAGGTGACTTGGATCTGGTGAGGGATTGCAGACATATTTGGAAAGCCGCGTGTCGATTGAAGGTCAAGATTTTTATGTGGCTGCTTAAGAGGAGGAGACTCGTAACTAAGGTTTGGAGGGCGAGGTGGGCTCCTGGAGAGAGTAAGGTTTGGCTATTGTGTGGAGGTGAGGAGGAAGAGATTGACCACCTTTTTTTCACCTACCCATTTGTCGTACAGATATGGAGCCAGGTGGGAGCGGGGTGGTGGAATTGCCGGTCTTTTGATAGGTTTTGGTGCAGTTTCAGAGGTGGGTGGGGTAATGTTGGGTAGAATGTCTTCCATACGAAGGAGAGGGCCAGACTGTTGGCGGAGTTATGGGGCATTTGCTTGGGCAGGAATGCTGTGGTCTTCAGAGGCCAGAGGCCTTATGTGGAGAATTTTGTGGAGTCTGTTACTTCTCTGTTTAATCTTTGGAGTGGGTCCTTGTAAGTGGGAGACCTTGGGGTTTGCCCTTTGTATTGGCGGAGGCCGTTGACTCTCTCTTTAATATATTTGGGTAGTTATCATCCTGGATAACTACCCTTTCCTTTTTCAAAAAAGAATCCTGGAAAAGGTCTCCTGTTTAACAAAGGTGATAGTCTAAACATCGAGGCTTATACGGACATTACTTAGGCGGGATCAATGGATGACAGGTGATCCACTAGTGGATACTGTCCGTACCTAGCTGGGAATTTAATTATATAGCGAAGCAAGAAGCAAAGCGTGTGTGCAAGGTCCAATGTAGAAGCTGAGTACATTGGAATCACTGAAATGCTGTGGGTGAAGATTCTACTTACTAACATTGGAATCCAATTATCAGACCCCATGAAGCTGTATTGTGACAACAAGGCAGCCATCAATCTTGCCAACAACCTAGTTTTGCATGACAGAACTAAACATTTGGAGCTAGGCATGCATTTCATTCGTGAGAAGATTGACTTTGGAGATCTGTGTCCCCCTTACATGAAGTCGGAAGGTCAACTTGCAAACATCTTCACTAAAGGGTTATAGCCTCCATGCAGTATGAAAGAAATGTGGGCAAGTTGGGTAAGTTTGATATGTATGCCCAACTTAAGGGGGAGTGGTGAGTGATATTGTAAAAGGGTAAATGGATCTTGGGGGTAGATCTACTAATCCCTCTTCCTATAAATATGTAAGAACTCCTCCTCCTTACATAAGAGAGAGCTCCACAGGTGAAAGCCCATGTGGCGTTGCCCTTCCAACTAGGCACAAGAACGAGCCATATATCTAAATCATAAGCCTTTGCCACAGGCAATCCTTATGCTGAAAGAACTTGACAATCCACTTTGTTAAAAGGTCTTCATTGAAGTTGGCAAGTCAATTACTTGCAAGCCTTACTTTGTTTGGGTCAGTAGACCTCATTCCATGGCATTGGCAGTAAGAATCTTCTAATATGGTCTGGCCCCTTCCAGGAAAAATCTCATCCTCAAGACCTCAAGCTTATTTGTTATCTTCACTAGCAGCTTGAAGATTGAAACGTAGAAAATGGGAATAGCCAAAAGAATGACCTTCAGGAAGACCAACCTCTTGCCTCTGGATAGCAAACGACTACTCGAAGCATTTAGTCTTTTCTCCATCCTCTCCACCAGTTGTGTCCAATCGGGAGACATGAGCCTCTTCCCTTCGAGTGGGAGACCCATGTAGGTGAATGGCAGGTGGCCTAAGTGTTGGGAACAGGTATCAGCTTCTTGACTGCTTATGCCAAAAGGGACATAAATAGACTCGGTGTGATTGACCATCACTTTAGAAAGCTCACCAAAGATGCTAACTAAGGCTGCAACATTCTTTGCTTCCTGTTGGTCCCCTTCCATGAAAAACAAGGTATCATTAGTGTTGGGAATCAAGAAAACAAAAAAAAAGAAGAATATGTGATGTGGACTGCCACGTGACACAGCAGGCCGTGTGGACAGTCCCACGTGGACAGGAGGAGTCGACCAGAGGCTAGGGCTGGCAGTCTTGGTCCTCTTGGTTACTTAGAGTCCAAGTATTTCCTAGTTTGAAATTTCTATTTAGAGAAAAGACAATAAGTTGCAAGTTGTTTCCTTGATTTTAGGAATTAGTTGGTTGAGTCATTTCCTTATTCAGTCAATTGTCAAGTCTATAAAAAGAGTCTAGTGTCCATTGTAATTCCTTGAGTTGGCATTAATAAAATCTATACTTTCTATACAACTCCTCTCCTTCCTCTTCTTCCTTCATCTTTGCCGAAGCCCCTCTCCTCTCTGATTGACGCACAACAGCAGCAAGAACATCAGCAACAACAACAGCAATTGCTGCTGCCCCCACCCTCTCTCTTGCCCCTGTTCTCACGTAGAAGAGGGAGACCAACAGTCGGAAAACTGTGCTCTTGCTGCTGCTGATTGGCGCACTCTTTTGGGTCCAAGGAAGAGCCTCCATACTCCATTGCACCCAAATCTTAACATGGTATCAGTGCCTTTGATCTAGGCTCTCCTCGAGGACATTCAACATGCGTGAAACAAGGAAAAGCAGAGAGGAGTCACACACAAGTGCTGTGCGTGAACTCTCTGTGGGAGAAGCACCTTTGCGTGGAACTTCTCCACGTGGATAACAACCACGTCACTTTCGACACATCTTCTCGATGTAGATCTGAGTCCTAGAGCTACCAATGCCTTCGTGGAGCCAAGAAGAAGGAAAATCGAGGAAGATGGCGGAGAACGAAGCAATGTTGACCACCCGAGGAGTAAAAGACGCAATAAAACAGGAGAAGAACGAGGAGGAGATTTATCAAAAGGTATTTCAGTTCGTATGGTGCCTTTGTATCCGATTTCTTATTCTCCAAATGAGGAGGTTCTATCGGAACAAAGGGCATTAAACACTTAAAGAAGATCAAAGGGTGCCAAAGGAGCACTGACTATCCAGGGTGCGTCAGGATCGGTGGTTGCCGCATCAACTTTAACTCAAGAACATAAAGAAGAAGATGCATAGTGTAGCCTCTAGAAGTTCACCATGACTGCATCAACTTTTTCACTCTTTTAGTGATCTTGGCTCGAAGAAAAGTTGGTCTTTTCCGGCTCATGAGCAAAGCGTCATACTCTTCGAGGAGGCATGTGGAACCCTCTTAACGCATCGGGGAATGCCGAGATAAAGGGCTCGACTCTCGAGAGTAGAAGAGGCATGAAGACCATCCTCAACTCTTCGGAGAATGATGTAGCAACTTTACTAAGTTTTCACTGTCTCCCATGTCTCAACATGTATGGGAGTGTTAGGAATCAAGAAAACAAAAAAAAAAATGTTGTCCATGTGGCATAGCAGGCCACGTGGACAGTTCCATATGGACAAGAGGAGTCGGCTAGAGGCTAAGGTCGACAGTCTTGGTCCAATTGGTTACTTAGAGTCCAAGTATTTCTTAGTTTGAAATTTCTAGACAATAAGTTGCAAGTTTCCTTGATTTTAGGAATTAGTTGGTTGAGTCATTTCCTTATTTAGTCAATTGTCTAGAGTCCATTGGAATTCCTTGAGTTGGCATTAATAAAATCTCTACTTTCTATACAACTCCTCTCCTTCCTCTTCTTCCTGAATCTCTGCCGGTGCCCCTTTCCTCTCTGATTGATGCCCAACAGCATATACAACATCAGCAACAAACAACAGCAATTGCTGTTGTCACCGCCCTCTCTCTCACCCCTATTCTCGCGTAGAATAGGGAGACCAACAATAGCAAAATCGTGCTGTTGTTGCTACTGATTGGCACGCTCATTTAGGTCCAAGGAAGAGCCTCCACTCTTCATTGTGCCCAAATAGTTAAATAATCTAAATAATGCGGAAGCGATAATATCAAAGCATATAAACAATCACAAAATACTTTGGGTTTATGTGGAAACCCTACTCACAAGGAGTGGGGAGAAAATCACGGGAAAAGCACCCTATGGGTGTGATTTCTCTGTATTTCTTTTCAAAGTAAAATGGGAGTACACGGCTATTTATAGGTCATCACACACACACAAGGTGCACACTTTCCAATGTGACACTAAATAACCACATAATATTCTCAACACTCCCCCTCAAGCTGGAGCATGGAATGCTCAGCTTGTAACACAAAGAAACCCACTCTACACAGGCAGGAACATAGGCTGGAACTGCTGAAAAAAAAATTGTGGTTGTCTCTGAAGATCTGGTGCTGATGGTTCCCTATTTAGTATCTCTGAAAATGGATCTTCCTCTGAAAACCTCGAAGGTGGATCTCTCTTTTTGGAGTCTACGGAACTGGATTTCTCACATAGAAACCTGAAATGAGTCCTTCCTGTGAGGATCTTGAAACTCTGGACCTCCCAGAGTTGGGTTTCTCATGTGAAGTCCATGAACAAAAGGAACTCCCAAGCTGGGGTGACTATAACAAGCTCCCACACTCTCCCTTTCTCCCATACTCGTATGGGAGAAAAAATAATAACGACAAGAAGAAAATAAAATATTAAAAACTGGAGAAGACTTCACATCTTCTCTCAAACACGAACTTCATTTTTTTTTATCATCATTTTTTTCATTTTTTTTTTAATTCTCCACATCATTTTATTCTTTTTTTTTCTTTTTTCTTTCTTTCTTTTTTTATTCTTCTTTTTTTTTCTCTTTTGTTTTTCCTTTTTTCTTTTTTTCCTTAAGGGGCTAAATAAAACAAACAAAATAAGACTTAAGCATAATAAAGATCAAGATTTCAACACTGGCTTCTTCCGCTCCTTCGTTGTCGCCATAATCGCCAACGCCTCCATTGTTAGCGGCGCAAGGATCGCGTGGGATCTCCACCAAGATCTACGTTGTTGCTTGATCTCGCGGCTCGCCGCCATCTTCATCGACTTGCTGCGGCTCATCATTGCGAGACCACCTCTCCATCTTGTTGCGATCGACCTACTCGACTCCCCACAAGACCACCGCCTCGCCTCCTGACTCGCGATCTTGTGCGAGATCTTCGCCGAAGATCGTTGGCACCGCTTCCTCTTCGTCATCGAGAACAACCTGCACGGCTTCCACGGGCATCGCGAAGGGCACCACCTTGTCCTTCCTCTGCGGCTGCGGCTCCATCGGCTGTGTTGCTGCCGTCGCTATTGACACCACCGCCCCTGTCGTGCCGCCTCTCGTCCGCCGCGATGGTGCAGATGGAGAAGGCTAGTGATCCAATGTAGGCAGGGAGCCCTCCATCAAGGGAGCGAGAGCTGCCGTTCCGCTTATGGGCTAGAGGCTGCCCGATCTTGGGACGAGATCATCGGGAACGTGGTTGAGATGAGAAAAAGGTTGAAGTTGCTATTGGTGGTGCTTCCTGCTACAACGGTGGAGGAGATTAACTATGGCTGTGACTAGGGTTCGTCGCTCAGGATCGACCTAAAGAGAGGCCATGCATGACCTCCTCCTTCAGGGTCGAGAAGAATCCTTGCTGCTGCTACTGATCTCCACAGAGGAGATCCTCCTGGAGCGGGCTGAATTGGAAAACCTAGCAAGGGGCAAATCACCTTGCCACATACTCCTCGATTCTCTTTCAGATTAAGAATTTGGAACTTTAAAAAATAATGATAAACATGATAACCTTGAAAATGATAACCCAAGAATAGAACCATCTCTGATACTAAGTTAAATAATCTAAACAATGCAGAAGCAATAATATCAAAGCATATAAATAATCACAAAACAGTTGGGTTTACGTGGAAACCTCACGCACAAGGAGCGGGGAGAAAGCCACGGGAGAAGCGTCGTATGGGCATGATTTCTTTGTATTTCTTCTCAAAGTAAAATGGGAGTACACGCCTATTTATAGGCCATCACACACATACAAGGTGCACACTTTCCAATGTGGCACTAAATAACCACATAATACTCAACACAAATCTCAATAATTATTATACTGTAGCACAGGTGTCAGCAAAGTGCCACTTCCAACAAGAGAGAAACTTGATATAAGACCTCAAGAGCAAGCCTTGAAGGCCATGTGTGGCAGAGTATTTGCAACAATAATGAAAAGGGGCACAAGCGAACATCCTTGCCTAACCCCTCATTGTGGTTGTGTCCAAGATCCCTCTGCCCATTAATCAATGTTGAGAACGAAGTAGTAGTAATGCAGCATTTCATTAATGTAATCCAAACATCAAGGAAGTGCTGTTGCTGCAAAATCTACTACAAGTAGGGCCAAGAGACTTGAGTCATAGGCTTTGGCAAAATCCATCTTCAACAAAAAAGCCATTCTTGTAGATCTATTCCACGAGGCCACCATCTCGTTTGCCATTAGAAAGGAATCCTATAGATAGCTTCCCCAAATGTGTCAGGTTAATTAATGAGGGTAGCAGAGAATGCAATCTATTTGCAAAAACCTTAGGAAAAATCAAGTAGACTGTGTTCGACAATGCAATTGGCTGATAGTCATCGATAAACCATGCACCCATCTTCTTAGGTAGCAAGAAAGAAGAGATACTTGTTGAGCATCTCAAAATCACAATTATTGACTAAGAACTCCCGAATCACAACCATGAAGTTAGATTTAATCACATCCTAGAAGACCTTATGAAAGAGGATAGGGAATCCATTCGATCTTGGAGAACTCTCGACTTTCAGACTCCTAATTGCAGTAAGGGCCTTATCTTCTGAAATGACCTTCATTAAATATGATCTCATCTCATCCTTTAGAATGGGTTGCTCCAAAGTAGCTAGTCTCCACAAATTGGGTGGGCCTCACCTATTAAAATGATGAAATGACTCCTTAATGCCTCGTCTATCTCACATCTATTATGACAACCTGGTCCCCCTACTTTGAGGGAACTAATCAAGTTGGATTGTCTTATAGCATTACCCGACAGATGGAAAAAATGGGCATTTGCATCACCCTGCGTAAGTCAAATTTATCACGATTTTTGTCTTTAATTGCTCTCCCTTTCAAATCTTCCTACTGCATTACAACTTGTAGTCCACCCTACTCACTCCTCAAAAAGGGTCCACACATACTCTACTCTATCTCAGAAATGCCTTGTAAGGTTTCTGTCCTTATCTTCTCCCTCCTTTCTCTAGGCTTCTTATTAGCAATGAGAGCTGACCAGAGGTTTTGAATTGTAGTGGCTAGAGTGCGGGTGGCAGAGGAAGACTGGTGGACCTCGCCCTACTTCTCTTGCATCATCAAGTTAAAACTTGGCCCCATCAGCCTTTGTTGTAAAGATCAGTTAAGTTGGTTGACTACTTCGTCGACTACTCCTAGTTGGCTCCTTGGTCTATCCGACTACTCATACTTAGGTACATACTCAGCAGCTCTGACTACTTAGCTAAGTAGTCTGTCTACTCGGTCGAGTATAGGGTTGAGTTTTACATAGAGATGTTGTGGATTCGGGTAAATATACCCAATCTAAATATGAGACAATGCCCCCTACTTACAACTTGATTGTCCCTCCACCCCATTCCTCAACTTGACTTCAACCTAAGGTGATGTAGAGGATGTTCCTTTGTTTTTGTATGAGGAAGATAATTATTGACTTTAAATATTTGCTTTTGATGTGTCTTTTGTAGTTTTAATGATTAGATGCCTTGAACTTGTGTTTTCATTTTGTTTGGACTTATGGTTTATAGCTTATTTTCATAATCTTGAGTTTGAAAATGATTCACTTTTATGTGATGGTATATTTGCTTTGCTGAAATCTTGAATTGTGCAAGTAAATATATATATATATATATATATATATATTATTAAAAAAATACTCTGAGTATGTCTTGACTACTCCTTTGCATACCGTATGCTCCTTAGTCAGTAACCTGATCGATTGAATATTGACTACCAACTTTTATAATACTAGCATCAACTTAGACTTGAAATTTGAAATAGGTTGTAAAGAGAGTACCCTCGTTGGAACACCAAACCAAGGGGGTGTGGTCCAAAAAAGGCCTCTCTTTCAGTAACATCAACCATATGAAACTATTTCGCAAACCCAACTAAGCACAAAAATCTGTCGATCCTCAACCTAGAGCTCGAGCCATTTCTCTAAGTAAACTAAGCCTCGGAGTTAGGTATATCAAAAAGATCCGAGTCTTCCACCAAGCCAGCAAACTCATCCGTAGACCTATCTTGTCTTCTGTTCAGCCTATCCTTAGAGGATAAAGTGCCATTAAAGTCTCCCCCTACGATCTAAGGATTGCCATCCACAAAGTCAACCATCTCCTTAAGCTTATTCCACAAATGGACCCAGCTTGTTTCATAACATGGTCCATAAACAAAGGTCATATCACAAGTCATCCCATCTGAGTTTCTTTGAAAGATCCTAGATAAAGTCCACCTGCCCATTTTTGATTCCACTACAAAGAAATTCCCTTGATTCCAAGCTAAAAATATGCCTCCCGACCTGCCCATAAAACCAACCACTAAGAAACTATCTAATGTATCACCCCTAATGTCCTTAACCTTCTCGTCAAGCACTTCTAACTTCGTCGTCTGTAGCATGCCAATATCCACTTTCCATTCATACAGATAACACGGTAGAGTCGCCCTCCAATTTGGGTCTTTATTGACCATGCATATTCCAAGACAAGATAGTATAACATTTGGTGAAGAATTAGACCTTTGATTTCTCTTGTGTGAGTCATCTAAGCTCTGATTGCCTTTGCAACTCTTCCCTGAACCTCACTGACCATGACGTTAGCCACATTTCGGCGAATCGGACTTTGTTTTCTATGTACTTGCTACCTCCTTCAATAAACAACTCTAGCACTGTAATGCAACCTCTGCTTCTTGACTATTGTAGGATGCCATGGCGACATGGGGATGCCCCACACCTCAGACATGCGGGAGCATTTCTGCACCATGAGGGAACCATCTAAGCGCTCCAATTGGGACCCACCCATTGCCAACCTGAGGTGCGCCAAATTGATGTGAAGACCACCCTGTAGGAGCTGTTGGCGACGTAGTGCACTTGGCCACTGAAGGTTGTTGTGGAAACTTGCTACAGTCCTTATCGGAGGGAAGTTGTTGAGGCACACACCTATTGGAAGGCCTGGCATGCAGGCCTTACGGTCTTGCAGTTCGTCGTGGCAATCATTGACGTAGCATTGAGGTGTTGCGCGGTCGGAGTTAAGCTATGTCGTGGAGACCCCCTAAAGTTGAAGCTCACCACAATGGTGAACACTAGCTCCAATGAGCTACTACATTGAGGGGACCACTATTGCCCCATCCAGTGTAGAATGATGTAAGACTTGCTGACACCTAACACCCAAAGAAGGTGCCCCAAAAGTAAAAAGCAGTTGGCCCACTTGCAGGTCCACCATGATTATAGATGAACTTGGGAAATTGAAAGAAACGAGCAAAGGGCATGTATCAGATCCATTCTCATATTCAGAACCACCCTGAAAAGGCTGCGCCATTAAAGACTTATTCCTGTTAGAATTCGCATTGGAAGGGGTGTCAATTATTCTCGTTGGTGGGGACCCGTTGACCTTTGAGCTTCTCTAGCTAGTAGTGTAGAAAGTGGGGGCACCATCGAATCATTTCTCGGAATGGATTTTCTCCTTCTGCTATCCACGCCACTCTTTTTGGGCATGTGCCAACTCTTTGGGACCTAAATTCATCTACTCACCACTGCTAGTTGATCCTTTGGCTCATGGCCAGTCTTCGACATCGAAGAAGACATTATAGCTTTGGCAAAGGAGTGATGTCTCGATGGTGTAAGCACACATATGACCAGGTAGAGTCACACTCCTGCAAATAGCAATCTGGGTGGGATGTCCTCAACCTTGATGACATTGACTGTTTCAGTTGCCCAGCTCTGCTTGTTTATGGTAGGGCCCACCTGTGCAAAACTCAAAGCTTGGAGAAATTTGACACTAAGACCTTAACCTTGATGACCTCTAGCTTATGGAGGTGAGGAGGAATTCCCTTCAGCTGCACCTTGATCGACACCAACACCGGTGGGCTCTTACTAACTATTCTATCAGTCATTGACTGCTCCCTCCATCGCACCTCCCCATCTTTGATGACGAACGACATAAATCGCAACTTGAATGGACACTAGAGATGCCTCCCTCATCCCCCCCCCCCCCCCCCCCCCCCCCCAAGGTGGCACCAAAATAATCATGGATGGTTTGGAGGGACAGCAAGCATGGTGCAAGAACTACAGAGATGATTGCTTCACGATCAAGAGAAAATTGATGCGGTTTTGGAGGAGCATGTTGTTTCACTGGGCAAGAGCACCTACGGTGCTTGAGTCCATTGCCCGGGATGCAAATGATGGGGTCTTGACAATCTCTAGTGAGGTGGCCATGGGTACAACATTGGGAGCACACAATATCCGAGCAGCCTTCGAGTCTTTGACCCCTCTTTCCCACCATTAATGCCCCGTCGCTTCTTGCCCTTCACGTGAGAGCAGCCCCCTTCTCCCACTTCTCGGTCCTTGGCTCCTTCACCCATGTAGACCATCCAAAGATTTAGATTATGCACAATAATCACTTGCCAATTTGAAGATTGTTCTTCCAACTCTATTTCTAACATTTCTGAATGTGCCTTCCAATGGTTTTTTTTTGGCTTGGTTTGCTAGACATATAGGATTGCTTGTGCTACTTGTATAGCCTACTACATTGTCACTGCCCTTTGGAAATGACCCGAACAATTGTCCCCTTGGGAATCCCTTCCTTGTTGTCATTGAAGAACCTAAATGCTTCTTCGCACTTCTATTTTAGTTCATTTCTACTATGTTCATTGTTTTATTATTGCTCTTTTGCAAGCCCTTCTTTCTATGGGTGCAAATAATGCTCTCTTGACATTGGAATCCTTCATATCTTTTAAGTCATCAATTGTTTTTAGCATATGAGTGAAATGAATTGACAAATGTAATTGATAGATCGATAGGGTGGTACCTTGTGAAAATTGCAAAATATGTGCACATTTTTTTTTGACATGGTAGAAACAACCTTGCCATGGCACCCATGTCGAAAAAGTTTTGTGAACATGCCTTGGTTTCTTGTAAATTTGCTCCTGCACTCGTACAACAGTATGGGTTTTTATACAAATGGGGAATTCATGGAATTTCATGCAATACATCAGTATTATGGAACCCCAGGTTTGATGTGCCACTTACGATGCCGTTTTGATCATTTTGAAAGTGTGCATTTTGGATGCATGTCAAAGGTATGCTGAATAAATGGACATAAATCGATTTAGCTATTTGGATGATTTGGGTAATTGAAAATGGAGGCATATTCTAGGCTTGCCGGAGACATGTTGAGTCACATCGATTAAACTCTAGGAAAATAAGAAATTCGCTCAAAAAGAGAGAACTTGACATGTTTGTGGGCATACAACATAAATGACATTTGAACGGTTAATTAATGCTTCCTAACGGCACTAGAGCTTATCATTCTAATTTTCATATATAATACAGAGAGTACACTACTTCCTAAACTGAGAATTTACTATTAAGTAATTAATGTCAAACTAGTTAACAGTTATTATAAAGCCAAGTATTTGCTTAATTAGTAATTTCATGTTTAATAGCACTTAATAATACTTAGTAGTAGTTCGTACTAGTAATTAATAATTATGAATATGAAGTATGGGCAACGTTCAAATCATTTCTGTTAATATATAATGACAATCCACAATGCTTCTCTTTGTTCCTACTATTGACTCACTCATTATTGAACAACTAAATTTAGCCAAGATCAATGGAAATCGACCCCAAATACCTTGATTTTAGTCAGCTAAGACCTTCCAACCTTTCTTCAGATTTACTGTTCTCAACTAACATGTGATGGAAATAAGGCACCTTTTATCATTTCACAGGTCAAAAAGTAGGAAAAATTACAAAAATATTGACAATGATGATTTAATGTCTACATTTGTCAATGTTTGGGTCCATATCTGGGAAACTATGTTGGTATACCTTGATTTTGACAATTTAACATCATCTTGTAGGCAGTACTTCACTGATATACAGTTGATTTCCTATATTTTTGATAAATTGTAAGCTGGTGTTAGATTTCATGATTGAAACAGTGATATTAGGGACTTTCATAATGCAGTGTGATTTAATTTTCATGTCTCTCATCATCACCTTCACCCATGTCAAGCTTGCATTAATGTAATTGTTTTGTCCTGCTTAGTTGAAAGCCATTAGCTTATTGGTTCTTTCCTCGATACTTAAGTTTCCATGAATGAAGCAAAGACGCAATGCTTCAAGGCTAGTCCTTGATGCATACTCATAGAAATCTAAGTAATGTGTCAACTGGTGTCATCGCTATCTAAATTGTCAAATGTACCAAGTTTCTATCATAAAATGCATTACATATCCAAAATATGGTTGATATGATTCGTCAACTCATCCATAAATGAAGTAAAGGGGTGATGCCTTGATGCTACTCGTTAATACATACTCATGGAATGTAAGCAATCTGTTGCCCAGTATCATCCCTGTTGTGAATCTTCAAATATACCAAGCTTTATCATAATTCCTTTTATATTCTTGATACACCAAACTCACACCCCTCTTATCCAAAGTTCAATGAGGTATCCCTTGGATCGGTTCTATTGGTCTCACTAAATTTGTCAACATCAGCTGAGCTGCTCTTTCAACTAATATATTATATTTATGCAAGGGGAGAACATTATTTTCTAAGCTATCTGAATCCTGCCAAGTTTTTTGTATGTTGATGCAGTTATATTTTTCTACCAGCAGTGTACTGGAATGTTGATTTAAGCTGCAAATGCTGAAACATTAATCCAGATTTGATCATCTTTACTTTACTGCGGGCAGTTGGATATTATTGCTCATTTTAAATCTTAGAAATAAAACAGTTACCACCTAGTTATTAGACAGAACTTGTTCTGAATCTCATAATCAATATATAATTTATTTCTATTTGCTCTATTAATTTTCAGATCGCTGGAAAACTCAACAAAATAATCAGGGACCTGGGACTTCGTGATATTGGTCAATTGGAACAGGATCTGGTCTTTGGAGATGCTGGAGCTAAAGAAGTGATAAACTTTCTGAGGACAAAGCTGGTTAGAAGGCTGGGATATAAGCAAGAGCTATTAATTTCAATGTGCTATTTTATTGTTATTTAATTTTCATTTCTTATTTTCAGGATCTTACTCCTGAAAATAAGATGCGCTTACTAATGATCTATGCAGCTATTTATCCACACAAGTTTGAAGGTGACAAAGGTCTTAAGTTGATGCAGGTAGATTTATTACATTTTTGCTTGGGTAGGGATGCTTTCTTAGCATGTTTATATAAGGCGGATCCATGCACATAGTGTTATGTTTAAATACCTTATGAGGTGCTTTCATTGTCTTTTCTTTTGGGAAAAACTGTTGAGTATATTGCTGCAGCCCCATTTAGTCTTATGTATCTTTCTATCCTTGTTCTTCTGGATGACATCGAGTAGCTAGAGTTCATTGGGTGTTGGCTTTGTTCTTTCAGCTGTGAGCATATAATCTTCTGTAAGAGTAAATAGATATAGGCTCAGAAGATGCTCTATTACCAGTTATCTGGAAGAAGGAACCACCAAAGTCTAGCATCCTCATGGTTGTTTTTGAGAGGGTCATTGAGCAGGGATAGTGAGTTGAGGTCAGTGGGATTTTTGTTTTTTCATTTTTTTTGTGTGTGTGTGTGGGGGGGGGGGGGGGGTTTGAGGGTTGATCCTCACTTTGCTTTGCATCACCTTTCTTTTCAAAGTTTCCTTAGCTTGTTAGTACTGAAGTTTGCCTTCAGTTTGCCTTCATTTTTTAAAATGTATGAGTCTGGCCATCAGTGTGCTTCAGTCATGAGTTAGCAAGACATCATGGATGAATGTTCAGAGCATGATATCAGCACGCTTCATGCATTGGTTAAGAATGGCATCATGGAGTTGTAGGTGCTTGACAGAAACATAGATATTTTTAGTTTGCTAAGGATTTGGATGTTGACCTGTGCCATGAAATTCATCAGTTTTGACGTCTTTGTGCACTTAATTCATTGAAATGAGTAATCCCACAAGCTCTTCTTTGTGTGCATCCCTAACAATGACTCTTTCCTTTTCTATGTCATCTAAGTGATTATGGAACCCTAGTTGCATCAATTCTTTTTGCAAGTCTCCAATGTGCTTCTTAGTAGTTTGTTTCCTATCATAATGTTGGAAACATATTCTTCTTGGTAAGGGCCCCTCTATATTTTCAATGAAGCCTACTTTCAAAACTTTGAGAAGTGTTTTAGCAAGGTGGTTTCTGTCTGAGTGGCTGTTTTGGACAATTCTTTGTTGGTGTCTTTTTCCTATATTACATGCAATTGGCTTTTGAAAATGCGTACTAGAGGAGAGGTAAATAGTGTGGGATAAAAATTTATAAACAAATAAAATCAATCACCACAGAGAGATTTTTAGGTGGAGAATTCCAATGGTAAAAGTCACCACCTATCTACGTTACCCCGACTTAGGATTTCCCTGATCGGTCGAACCAATTAAATCCACTAAACCATACCCCTTGCAACGAGGGTGGTGTGACCTCAAGGTAAAATCTCTCACGATTAACACCGGTGATAATTTTGTCTCCAAGGAGACAGGAATCCACAGCCCAGATGCCTTATAAGAAAACTACAAATCCTATAGGACCTGAAATATAAATTCAATTTATACCCTTACAAGAGAGAAAGGAGAAAAATACAAATCCTATGGAACCCGAAATATAAATTGAATTTATTTTAGTGTTTATATGTAGATATTACTTCCCTATGAGCTGAGTGTGAGTGTGGAAGCAGCGAATTAGAAAGCTCTCAAAGTGATGAAGGTTTGTTCAATGGAGAACTTGAGCCCACAAGTGATCAATTTGGTGGTTAGGAGAGTTTGTACAGAGTGTGCCTTGTGTATCATTGTAAGTAAGGTATCCTAAGGTATTTATAGACATCCTAGGAAGGCTCTAGATTGGTGTTTAAGGAAATTAGAGCCGTTGGAGGTCAAGGAGTTAAGGTAGCAATGAATATATGCAAGGAAATCAAAGACTTAAAATTGACTCTGCATATGTTAGACGACTTCGCGAGCTGTCAGTAGGCGCCCATGTGAAGTGCCAGTCGGTGAGCACAGTCGCTTGGATGGACGGGATTAAACACAAGTCCAGGCCTGACGGTTGATGCAGAGACTCATCAGCTGGTGCCCAAAGATCATATCAGTCGTCATCTGCAGCAAACTTGGTTGACTCATGTGAATGGGGTTTTTCCTTAAAAGTTCTTGAAACTTTTGATGCAGGATCAGAGGTTGACCAATAACTGACTGGGTGTTAATCATCAGTTGGCAGGCAGTGTCTAATAATTTAATAACGACAAAATTTGTGATTAAGGGTTACTAATCATGATTAATTAATGCTAAATAGGTTCCAAAGTATGATTAATGAAAATGAAAGTTGGAAGTTCTAAACATACACACAACAGTCGGTTTCTCGAAGTTAACAATCGTCTTAACTTCACTATTGGTCGGCTGATGGCTAATATATAGGTCTTTGGGTGGCTTGGATAGTCGACTTATGTGTGATGATTTCAGAGTTTGGATGCTTCCAAGTGTTTCTAATTTGATTTCTGAGGATCCTAATTTCTAGACTTTGTTATTAATTGAGTTTTTTAATAAATTTGCAGCTCCTTAACAACTTATCCAGGAAAGAAAAATTACAACAACAAAATTGATACATTATATGAACAAGAATCAATATGAGCTAGTCTTCATGGCTTGATTCTGTAGGTCCTTGATGCTTTGAGAAAGATAACTTGCCTTGAGCTTGAATTCATTTTGAATATGCCCTGAAATGTTAGCTTGGAGAGATACAGAGATAGCAAACTATCTTATTTATTCTCTTTTAATAAATCATCAAAACAAAGAGGTTAAAACTAACAGCTTTGTGCTAGGGTTCATTTTAAAGGATGAGTTTCAGATTTATTGTATTTCACCATTGAAGTTGTTTGCTTATTTTAATGATGAACGGGCTATGTACATTTTTGCTTTCACTAATTCCTCTGTTGCTGATGGGTTGTATCTTTAATGATGATCGGGCTATGTACATCTTCATTGCCATGTGGTTGTTAGACCTTTCATGGTTGTTTTCTTGATTATGAAGAGAATCTTAGTTGGCATTTTTGGAGGCTCAATTGATCAAAGGGATTCTTGGTCATCACTTTGAAGTGGTTCTGCTTGCTTAATTGTTGAGGCTGTTTTGGATTTTTGATGGTTGGTTCAGTTTTTAGTCTGGGCTGTTGTGGCTTTTCAACCTACAAAAAAGCGCCCAGTTACAAAGATGCATTCCATAGCCTAACCATAGCAGAAATGGACTCCACAAAATTTTCCACATATGATCGCTGCCCTCTGAAGACCACCTCATTCCTCTCCAACCAGATGCCCCACAACACCGCTAATGGCCTCACCCTCTCCTTTTTCGGTCGGAAGACATTTTGACCCACATTGATGCCTCCACCTAAATGATCTCTAGAACTCCCCAAAAGAGGAGTGGCTCCACCACCCCATCTCCATGCGCCTCCATACCTGTGATATAAATGGGCAAGAGAAAAAAAGGTGGTCCACTTCCTCATCTGCCCTCCGACATAGGGGACATTCCTCCTCCCCATGGGCTCATCTAGCTCTCCACATCCTCGTCATAAGACTAAGCCTCCTAAGTAGCCAAATGAAGATCTTCACTTTCAAAGGGCATCCCGCTGTCCAAACTTGATTGCAGTCTCTTACCAGATGCAGGTCTCCAATGAGCCCTTGTTGCCCTCCTCTAGCTGGAAACCTTCTAGCTCCCAAAGCAATGATTGAAACTCCTAAATCCTCACATTTGAGAGGTTTCCAACAAAAGACGAGCAACACCCTCCCTCCCATACATTCGCCACCGATGCATTCCTGTCCGTAGCTAACACAAAGAGTCTCGGGAACCTTCCACATTGTCTCCCTTGACCTGTCTAGTTGTGCCAAAATCTGAACAACTTGTCCAATCCAATCATCGGCACAAAGTAGTTCTGCACCTTGGGTGCCACCAGAGATAGATCCCTAAGGAAGTCCGAGGCACCCCTCGGTGGGGAAAGGAGGAGGTCCCATCTCACCAAATCACCATAAGAGGATCTAATGGCCTTCCCCACTAGGCTGTTTCCATTCTCCGACAACCTTCCAATCCACTTTGTCGGCAGACTATCATTCATCCTCCCTAGGTCTCTCACACCAAGTCCCCCTTCCTTACTAGCCTGCAGATCTCCTCCCATGCCACCAACCTTGTTCTAGGTCCATTCGAATCGTGATTTGTCCAAAAGAAATTCTTTATCATGCCCAGAATCTTCTTAATAACCTGTTGTGGTATCTTCAAGATGGAAATAAAGTAAGATGGCATTGCGGCCAACATCGCCTTGAACAAGACCAACATCCCACCTCTAGACAGCATCCTGGATGCCGTCCTGTTAGCTTTCCTTTCAACCTCTGAATCAAAGAAGGCCAATCATGTACCAAAATCCTCTTATCTATCAGGGGAAGGCCCAGATAAGTAATGGGTAAATCCTCTCGTCTCGTGCTAAGGCCCAAACTGCATGCCCTCGCCTCCTCCGTCATGTGGAAAGGAGTAAAACTCGACTTGTAGAGGTTGATCTGTAAACCAGAAGCCTCCCCAAACAGCTCCAGCAAATCCGCAACCTTCTAGCTTCTACCTTGGCACCCTTTATGAAGAACAAAGTATTGTCAGCATACTGAAGTATCGAAACTGCCAACCCATCCTCCAAAGAGAAACCCTTACCAAGTTCCTCTCACATGCTCTGACCGTTGTTCTTGCTAAAGCATCTGCTGCTAGTACAAAAAGCATTGGAGCCAATGGGCTCCCCTGTTTGACTCCTTTTCTTGGTTGGATCTATCCTCCTGCCGGGTTGCCATTAATAAGAATAGAAAACGACGTGGTGATGCACTTCTTTGTCCAGTCAACCTAGAGGGATGGGAAACCCTTCTTAATCAAAGAGGCTTACACAAAGGATCACTGCAACGAGTTATAGGCCTTACTGAAATCCACTTTCCACAAGAATGCCTTCTTTTCCCTCCAATATGACAATATCTCTGAAGCTGCGATGTATCCTTCGAAAATGTTCATACTAGGAACAAAGTCATCTGCACCTGAGACATGACCGCTGCCAGCATCCCTTTCAACCTATTTGCTAGGATCTTTGCCACAACCAAGTAAATGGTGTTGGAGAGGGCAATTGGCCTATAATCTTCAATTGCCTCCGCCCCATCCCTCTTCGGCAGCAGGAACATATAGAATTTATTAAGCCTATTGAAGCCCAAATTTCCATCTTTGAACTGCTGCAACACCTGTAGGACATCCTCCTTGATCATCGACCAGAACTCCCTGTAAAAGAAAATCGAGAATCCATCTGGGCCAAGACACCGATCTGCATTCAGCCCCTAGACTGCCTTTTGAACCTACTCTTCCTGAAAAGGCCCAACAATAATCCTTGCCTCCTCAATAAGTTGTTACTAGTGCATTCCTTTTAGTTATTCGCCAGCTGTCCAGAATGAGTGCAACAAGAGGAAGGGCATTTTTGTGTCTCTGAGCATTTTTTTCAATTTGAAAAATGTTTCCCTTATATTGCCACCAGCATTAGTCTCAAGATTTGGTGATTTTGTGTGGTCTCGTGAGAGGTGAAAGCTGTGGGCATATGCAAGGTTGGCATCCAAATGCAGGTATTTGATGTGGCTTCCTCAAAATTTTCATTGGATCTGGATGCTGAATCTGCCCTGGATAGTAGGACGTTTTGGCTTTGATTGAGTCGACCCCTTCGGTGTGGCTCAATTTGTAAGTCAAATATATGGATTTAGCCTACTAGTTTGCCCTTCCATCAGAAAGTCCTTGGCTATGTGATATTCCTGCTGCTGCATATTTTTATTACCTGTTTTGGTAATTGTTTCTCTGAAGTTGGTGGGCTGATGCTTCTCTGGCTGTGGTGGTTGCCTTTCTGCTTGCTCTTGGTGCATGGTGCTTGCTCATGTGTGCTTTTGCCTCTATGAGCCTTTGCACACCGTGCTTGCTGCTGCCTTTATGTTTGTGCAGTCAGATATGTGTCTACATTGGGGCTACTTGTTTAATGATGAGATTGGCAAAAATGTAGGTGGCTCCTCAGAGGAAGCTAACTTTGTGTATAATGTTGTGGAGCTCAGCCTATTAAAATAAATAAAGTTAACAAGTGTAGCATCAAGAGCACAGCAAGAAAAAATTGGTTTATGTGGAAGCACCAATGTCATAAAGAGAAGGAAAACCCACAAGAAGAGCCCATATAAGTAGGATCTTCTATCGTAACTTCTTGAGCAACAAAGAATCTTCAATGTGAATGATGCTATGTGCATTCTCTATGCGGGCACAATTGAAGATTGTGACCATCTTTTTTTCTCATGCCCATTTTCTATTCTTGTGTGGGAGAAAATTAATCTGCAATGGGTGGATTTCTCTTCAGAGTGGGCTTTTGAAGATCTTTGGTGGTGGGAAGAGCAGAACTGGGCCCAACATGTTTTAAGTCTAAAGATTGAAAGGGCAAAATCTTTTGCTGTTCTGTGGAATTTATTGTTACATAGAAATGCTGTGTTTAGAGGAGAATGTCCAGGTGTGCATGGGGCTGTTAATGACACTTCTGTAACTTTGTGGCCTTGGGGCAAACCTCCTGTTGTGAGGGGTTTATTTACATGATTAATAAAATTCATTGATAGTCACTGCCCTAAGTGACTTTTTCTATTTTTTCAAAAGAAAAGGACTTCTCAGATAACAAAGGGGTAGAGGCACGATATATACAAACTACCACACACCTCTCAAACCCCCAATTATACTAGATGTGACTAAATCATGTAGTTGGATCCATTGCCCTATTGATCACTCCCCTCTTTGGACACTTCCCCTTAAGTTGGGTTGTTGGAGTATGAAATGCTTAGCAAGTTACAAATTAAACTCCTCACTCTCACAAGCAAACACAACCTTGATAACTGGTGCAACTTTGGGCATGATTTTTTGGCTTTTTTCTTGACAAATGATGCTAAAGCTTCATCCTTGTTCTTGCTTGTGAATAAGCATGTTGCTGACTGCACATTAGCTTCTGATGACAGCATATCAGCTTGGTAGAATCTGGAAGATGAACTGTCAAAAGTTGAGCTTTGACAGTTCCCTTTTTCATAGTGACCTCGAAGAGTTTGGGAGCCTTTCTATAATATGGAGTGCTCAAAAGTGAGCCTCTTTCATGTGACCTCAAGAATGGGCCTTTTCCATATGGAAAATCTAGGCAAGGCCTCCCTTAGATGGAAATTGAAAACTATTCTTCTCCCATGTGGAAACTTCCTTAGTGCTTCTTTCAGACAGGGATTATAGGGACCAAGATGGAGCTTCTCTTATGTAGGGATTTCAAAGCATGGGTCTTTCTTATATGGGACCTTAATAGGTTCATACACAAATATTCCCCTTCCTCCATACTTGCCAGATTCAAAGAGATTGTCCAACCAAGTTGGGAGAAGGAACTGCGTAGAGAAGATTGGCGTTCCTTTGTTAGTGTTAGATAGTAATTAATCGAATTTTGATGTTAACAAAATAAACAATTATGTTTGGATGAGCTTATATGTTGTGATGTAGAGGTTAAAATATGGTGATGGTATGGAGAAAAAATTAAGAAATGAAGATACAAGCTTATATGGAGATGGAAACTTCAAATAAAGCTTCAAGAGCTACATGGACCTCATATGAAGAAGCTAGGGCTCATGTTTAGTTTATTTTTATGTTTCTAGAAAATTTGTAAAGAGCCAAAAGCACACAACACACACATTGTATCCCTTAGAGTTAATAAGTTAAAATTCTTAGAAAAATATTCAAAATTCATTTTAAAATAAAAATTAATTGCTTAAGGTTGTTATCACGTAGTCTAGATGGTTGGCTACAAGTTTCAAATCAACCAACGTTCAAAATAGAAAATTAATCGATTAAGAAAAATGGTTAATTGATTAATTTCATGTTTGTGAAGCAAATTAATCGATTCAAGCTAAATATTAATCGATGGCTGGACAACCACCCGACTCATCTTTGTTAGTAAATAAAATAATTAGTTAAGTTGATTAGTGTTTACTGATTTAAGGTCATGGTTATATTTAGTAAATAGTTGATTGTGTTTTCATGTATGTCCTTTACCGCTTTATATAAAGAGGGCTAGGACCTCTCTATTTGATTAAGAATAAGAATCATATTTTCCCTTCAAAATTTTCTATATGGTATTAGAGCCATTGATCTTAGTGGCCTCGGGTTTAAAAGAGAACCTATAGGGGGAGGCCCTTCGATGGCGTCGTCGGTCTCTGGCGAGCCATCAGAGAGGCTTTCTTCTCTCTTCTTCTTCCTCTCCTCTCGCTATTGCTGCTACTGGTTTTTTTTCGTTGCTGGCAAAGAAGGCCTCGCTAGCGTTGTCTCCGACCTTCGTCTGACGAAAGACCACCATAGGGGCGATCGTCGGACTTCCCCCCCCTCACGTCGACCCTCTCCGATAGCCATTGGCTAGTGGAGTCATCGCCAACGAGCCAAACAAGCTCTGGCGCCGCCCAAGAATGTGGAGATCTGAATCTCTGTTTTGCCCTATCAAACCTCGTTTGATCGAGGGCTTGAGAGCTCCCCTCTACTCCTTGAGGGTCATACTACTGGGCCAAGGTGGTTCAACTCTCTCCCGACTTCGTCGGAGCGTCATTGCGCTCTCCCTTGCCACTGTAGCACCGTCGCCCACAAGAAAAAAAAGAAGAAAAGGGAGCCGATGGTGGCTCCTCCATGTGTGTTGTAGCATTAGATGTTGCTGTTGTCTCATGCCCAACAGAGGACTACTGGAGAAGAATGAGAGAAGAAGAAGAAAACCCTCTTTTGTCGTGTTTCCTTTAAAAAAAAAAGGGTTATTTTACAATTGAGTCTATTTTTTGTTTTCTTTAAAGTTTAGTCTTCTATTATTGGGGTACTTATCTGTAACCCCTTAAGGTTTTGAGTTGTCTCAGTTGAGTCCTTATATGTTGAGTGGAAGACACAATAGTTGAAGATGGGAGCTGCCTCAAGATGTCAAGTGTTCGGGCAGCACTCTCACACACTTCAAGAGAAACTAAGTGTTGATTGGCTCTGTGAGGTGTACAAGTAGGGGCGCCTAGGGTTGAAGACACGAAGAGAGGATTACCACATCGACAAAAGTTGATCTTTCACTACCTTAAGGATCCAAGTCTTCACCTTCTCTCGTGTCTCGACTTGCGGGGGAGTGTTAAGAAATAAAATTAGTTAAGTTGATTAGTGTTTACTATTTTTAGGTCATGGTTATATTTAGTAAACAAATGATTGTGTTTCCATGTATGCCCTTTGCTTTATTATAAAGAGGGCTGGGGCCTTTCTATTGATAAATAACAAGAATCATATTTTGCCTTCAAAATTTTCTACAATCTATGTGCTTCCTTAAGAGACGGAAGCCCAGCAAGAGTCAGGATCTGAGACGTAGTAGTCTTACACATTGGTCCAAGACTATCAAGGAATTAAAGGACCACATACTTTTTCTTGTATGTCCTCTGTGTGGCACATGTGCAAATTAACCTGCACACATTGTAGTTCTCCAAGGTGGCATAATATTGAGATAGTGATTGGCATTCCTACTTCAGGCTCTCAATCGCATGATGAATCTCAAAGACCTTGCTGGAATTATTTTCATGTGAATAGGTATTTTGCAAAGAATCCCACACCTCCTTTGCTGTCATGTAGTACATAATGCCATCGCCAAGCTGGGGCTCCACTGAATTCGTGATCTAAGATCAGACTATGCCATTATCCTTCTTCCACGTGGTGTATTTCCCAGTTTTATTCTGTGGCTCCATCTCCATCAGAATATGTTCCTTGTGTCCCTCTACTGTCATGAGGAACATTTGAGACCATCTATCATGGTTGGTCTCATTCATCTTGGCAATATGAACGAAGAAAGGAGTCTGGTAACTCCCAACTTTCGTAGTTGTATCCGATGGTATCTTCGAAGTGCTAGAAGATGCCATCGTGCCTTGGACAATAGCAAATACGCCACCAAGGTAGATCTGAAATCAGTTTCCGATTTGCAAAAATCTGAGAATCAGGAGAAACATGACCTCTTGATTATGAAATCTAAGATCTAGAGATCCTAGAAATCATCCCAAGAGACACAGCAGCCCCTTAGATTTAGATGAGACGCATGTTAAGGCACGGGAAAAACCCCTAACAGCGTCTCTAAGGGGTGCTACTCTCCCTTGTCAGAGAGAGAAGACCCCTACCGATCACCACCACCCCTACAGGCGGAGGCACTGATCACCACCACCTCATAGGCGGCGACGCTGGGGCCTGCAGAGCATCGGCGGTGACTTGCAATCATTGGCAATGAGCACCGGTGGTCCGTAGCGTTGAAAAGGCAGACAGTGGCGGTGATCCGGTGGCCTTGTGTTGTCGGTTGGCTGCTGCTGCTCCTCCCTACTGGTGGCGACGGTGGTGGATTTGACGAGAGAGAGAGAGAGAGAGAGAGAGAGAGAGAGAGAGAGAGAGAGAGAGAGAGAGAGAGAGGTGAATCGTTTGCGGAGGCTTTGTGTAGGTGAGATATTGGAGTCCCGATCTAGGATTACTGCTTTGATACTAAGTTGGTGAAAATGATCAATCCTATTCAACTCCAAAACCTATACCTCTTCATATAGAGAGGTGAAAGGGAAAATTACAATATAAGTCCAGGTAGAAATATAAACTAATGAAACATCATAAAAAGATAATATAAATGTACACAAGCTCTGCCAACAAGCTTCAAGGCAGGTGACATTGCACTAAACATATTTCTTTCTTGTAGTAGGATCATGACATTGAGATCCTTTCTGGGTGGAAAAATAACCAAGGAAAGTACCTCTTGTAGACCTTGGATCCAACTTATTGCTCCTAGAAGTAAAGTTATGAATGAAGCAAACACAACCAAACACTTTAGGATTGAAAGCAAATGGTTGAGATCCAAGCCTCAAAATGGAAAAAGGAGTTCTTCCACCAAGTATCCTAATATCCTAGAGGGCATTTTGTTGATAAAAAATGCACTCGTTAGAATGGGTTTTGCCAAATTTCTTAGGAATATTTCTCTAAAGGAGTAGCACTTGTGTCATGTCTAGCGGGTGCCTATTCTTTCTCTCTGCAATTTCATTTTGCCATGGAGTATAGTTCCAGGAGGCCTGATGGATGATGCCTTTGTTACTGAAGAGGTTGGCCAAAGATTTGTCAAGATACTCTCGAGCATTATTAGATCTATGAACTTTTATTGTAGTGTTAAATTGATTTTCCACGATGGCAACAAGTATTTCCATAATTTTGGGCATTTCAATTCGACTTTTCATCAAGTAAATGAAGGTACAAAATGACTAATTGTTAATGAAAGAGGTAAAACATTGAAACCTATCAATTGATTTAACACTAGATAGTCCCCAAACATTAAAATGCAATAATGAAAAGGAATATGACAATGTTTAGTTAGTTGACCCACTTTGTAGTTCAAGGATTAGACATTAATTCCACAAAACAAAGTCAGAAACAATTTTTTGTAAACCAAAAAAATTAAGTTGGCCCAATTTATAATACCATATGAGAATTCGATCCACTTCTTTTGTATGTTGTTTGCAATTAGACAAAATTGTGACAAGCGCACTTGCAACTCTAGAAGGAAGCTTGTATTGATCATCATAGACCAAACCGATCCCAATCTGCCTTCCAATCACCAGATCCTGCAATACACAATAATCAACATCAAATATAAGTTTGCAGTTAAGCTCCTTTGTGATTCTTCTCACAGATAGTAGATTAAGAGGATGATTAGAAATATGAAGAGCATCACTAAGAAGAAAACGATCTAAGATGGATATGTGACCTTTCCTTGTAATACTAATGCTAGAACCATCGGCCATAGCAACTTGATCGTGACATGAACTCAGTTTGTATTGTTGGAAAAAACTAGAATTTCCAGTCATATGATCTATTGCCCCGCTATCAATAATCCAATCATCCTTACTAGAGCTTGAAGTTAAAGAACCATTACCTGACTTTCCCTTAGCTGCCAGAGCATGGTTAACTGACTTAGCATTAGAACTCGCTTCTTTTGCTAACAATACAATAGTGAACCACCCTTGTAATTCTTGAATCTGATTTGCAATTAAGTTGCAAAGAGCCAATTTTGTTCCTTCGTCAGAGGTCTTCCCTATACTAGAGCCCTCAGAAGCAATGGCTACAATTGATTTCACATTCTGGGCTTTTTTTTTTCTTTGAGAAAAAAAGAGGAAGATTACCTGAGGATGGTAATCATCCAGACTTGTATTAAAATGAGAAAAGAAGCAGATTTACAGGTTTTGGGGCCAAAAATCAGAAAAACACCTCTCCTTGCTTACAACATTTTCAGGTCGACATCTCTTATTTTTGAAAATGCAACCATTTCTCTGTAGCCAAAGACTCCACATAATAGCACTAGCCTACACCCAACCGACCATATCCAGACTGATATGGTCTCTGAAGCTAGTCCAAAAACCATCAAAGTGACTCGTATCCACATCACATTTTGGGTTTTGCTAGCAATTTTCTAGTTAAATTTTCCTTTGGTCCTCTTCTCAGGGTGCAGGCCCCAACAATAGTCTACAGTATGATCGCTTTTGTGACAATGGGTGCACTTCTTGTTTGAGCATGTACTATCCTGATTGGCCCTGTTACTGCTTGAACCTTGGCTTACAAGGGTCAAATGCTCCACATCTTTGTCGTCGTTAGTACTCATGAACTTAGAATTCATGACCCTTCTGCTTGCACTTGAAAGTAAACTTCTTCAATGGTGGGCATTTTTGATGAGTTAAGGATTTGGCTCTTTATGCCTTTAAACTCGAGATTGAGGCTTACTAAGAAGGTAAATGTCCGGTCTTTCCATTTGCTCTCCTAAAATAGTTTCAGGTTAGCATTACTCTTCCAAGTCTCATTAGTATAGTAATCCAAATCCTCCCACTTGGATTTCAACGCCCATAGTAGCTAGTAACAGGTGGATCATCCTAGCAAAGATTGTAGATCTCTCTCATGAGATGATGTATGTTGACCTCCTCCTTTTTCTGTCCATATATGCTTTCAAGCACTTCCCACATCTATCTTGTTGTCTTCTTTCTTAAAATCATAGATTTAATCTCCATGGAGATCGAATTAACTATCCAAGTCTTCACTTGGTTATCTTCTAAGTTGCATTTCTCCCATGATTTTTCTGTTGGATTGGGTTTAGGCTTGGTGTCGTCAACATATCCGATCCTCCCCCATCTTACAATAGCCATCTTGGTAGTTGTGGACCACAAAATGTAGTTGTCCTTCGCTAACTTGGTAGTAGTATATGAGTATTCATGGTATCTGTACGAGTCTTATTTTCCTTATGCATGGCTATGATGTTTTTCTCTTACTTTTACCTAAGTTGGGCCTTCCTGTCATTTTCCTAGGCACTCCTTATATATAGGAGCCTAGGGTTTTGTGCATTGAATATAGAAAACAACTCTTTCTCTACATGGTATTAGAGTGTCATTCCTAGGCTGGTTTCCAATACCTTCTCGATTCCCATCTTTCTTTCTCCACCCAAAACATTGTTTTCCTTTAGATTTGTGCCTCAGGGACACCCTTGTTCATTGTGCATGAGTTCCACCTACCTCCATCGGGCCTGTAGCAACACTTATCTTCTTCAACAGCAATTGGTAGCTTCGATTGCTGCCATCTCCTAGGGGCCATCGCTAGCTTACCACCAGTCGGACGCACCCCCTCCTGTAACCCGTCGACCACGAGTTAGCTGGCGCTGGCGATTCAAAGCTTCAATGCCACCCCCTATATGTGTGCTTTGGATCAGGGGTTGAAGCCATCTTTTCTCGATGTGAAGGACATTTGAGGGTGCCCTCAGATTCCGTGGAGCTATTTATGATATATGAGTGACCTGTCGATTGACACATGTTTGGAGCATTGCTGGAGGTTGGCCAGGTCGTTAGAACTATCGTTGAAGTCTCTAGCAGTCATTTGAAGGTGAAGTTGAGAACTAGGATGGTCGCTGGACTTGCCACTGAAGTCATTATCTACTGTTTTGTTGAAGGGTGATCAAGGCTCTGATAGAGAATTATGGCTTTCGAAGTTGTCGATTCCTCCACGCATGGTGAGGGAGGACAAGAGGATTTCAAGAACCCCCTTTTTGGCTCGATAGGTAAGTTTGACGAGTCAAATTATGCCCTATGGGCCTAGGCAATCCTTAATGTGGTTGAGGGTCACGATAAGGAGCACTTACAGAAATGGAGCCTGTTGAGAAGGTTGCACAGTATGCCATGGTGAGGGTGTGGATCATGAACACCACAGTACAATGCATAGGAACAAAGATCATGTATTACAAGACTATCAGAGAGATGTCGGACATCCTTCACCACAATTACTCTTAGGATAAGAATGCGACGAGGATATTGCAACTTCATATGCGATTGCTCATATGAGGTAAGATGGATGACCTCTCGCCCAGTACTACTCCAGTCTCAAGTTTGCTTTCAAGAGGTTGGATGCTTATACATCTGTGTGCTTATGCAACTCACATAAGCTCTACAGGGTTCAAACCATGGTAGGTCACTTTCTTACTGGTCTGGACCCTTCTTATAAAGTTGTACAGTGACAGATGCTAACACTACCTGAGATCCCTACCATTGAGGAGGCTTATAATAGGTTGAGCTAGTTGGATTCAAGTGGAACATACCTTTGCCATGGTTGTATCCTTAAGCAGGGGATGAGGTGATCCATCTACCCGCAGGCGTGGACGCGGTCATAGTACCTAGGGGTGCACCAGATCTCAGTGTACTTATTGTGGTAGACTTGGGCTTATGAAGGAATCATGTTGGACCAAGCATGGGAAGCCAACTAGTGCTCATTAGGCCATGATTGGATCAAAGGTGACTCTTGAGTCGACACTCATCACTCGTGTTGAGTTTGATGACTTGGTCTAGATGATTCCTCAAATCTCGTCAGGACCCTAGTCCTCAAATTCTAGGCATGGAGATACCAATGCAAAGACTTTAGCTACCAATCTTGCTTCCTATACACTCAGAGTTGGTACAAATTGGCTCGTGGACTCCGATGCTTCTCGCCACATTTGTGGTAAGGCACAACAATTCACTAGTCTACACCCTGACACCTCTGCGAGGACCATTGTGGTCGTTGATGGTAGGAACTCTCCTATCATGAGGCATAAGGAGATTCAGATTGCACCACACTTCAAACTTCAGAATGTTTTGCATGCTCTTGATTTTCCATTAAATTTACCTTTAGTTAGTCATATTACCAAGGAACTTTACCGCCGTGCAGTTTTTGACGCCATGACACTTGTGTTTTAGGGTACACTGACGGGGCAGGTGATTGGTTGTGAGGAAGGGGGGTTTGCCGCTTGGAGTAGACTTCGTATGTCGGTTATGCAGTGACATCGTCTGGAGGAACATCAAGTTCTCTGTGGCATCTTCGTATTGGTCATCTCCTGTTATAGAAGTTGAGAAGAGTCATTCCCTAGATCCCACCCACCACTGTCTTTTAATGTGAGACTTGTCAACTCGGAAAGTATCACATAAGCTCTTTTCTGAATATGCTGGGCCATCATTTTTATTTTGCAGTTGTGGATGATTTTTCACATCTTTCATGGTTTTTTTCTATTTAAGTCTAAGTTTGATGCAAAATTTGGAGAATAGTGCATTCCAATGAAAGATGTTTTTAAGTACTTGGGATCCATTTTCCAACATGATGGTGGAATTGATGGAGATGTTACACATAGAATTAATGCAGGGTGGTTGAAATGGAGGGGTGCATCTGGTGTTCTCTGTGATAAGAGGGTTCCTTTAAAAGTCAAAGGAAAATACTATCGAACTGTGGTAAGACCAGCCATGTTGTACGGTTCTGAATGCTGGGCTATAAACTATAGGTATGTACAGAAGATGTCTGTGGCAGAAATGGAGATGGATGTGTGGTCATACAAGAAAGGACCGTATTTCAAATGAGATTATTAGAAAAAAGGTTAGGGTGGCGCCGATAGAGGATAAAATGAGAGAGGCTCGTCTAAGGTGGTTTGGACATTTACAAAGAAGGCCACTAGATGCTCCAATTAGGAGATGCGAGAAGTTGGAAGCTGAACCCGCTAAGAGGGGGCGAGGAAGACCAAACAAGTGTTGGAAGGAAACTATTAAGTATGACCTAAATTACTTTAATTTAAGTCCTGAAATGGCTGAAAGTCGATCTATGTGGAGGCAAAGAATCCATATAGCCGACCTCACTTAGTGTGGGAAAAGACTTAGTTGTTGTTGTTGTTGAAGTCTAAGTTTGAAGTGGGGCATGTTATCAAACATTTGCTAGTAGAAATAAAATAATCAGTTTGATGCTTATGTCAAAATTGGTTGCACTGAGAATGCCCTTAAACTTTGTTCTTCTATGCTTTAAGGTGTGTTTCAGGATTAAGGTATTATTTATCGTACTAGTTGCCCCTATATCTCTCAGCAAAATGGGGTGGTTGAGAGGAAACATAGGCGTATTCTAGATGTGGCTTGAACCCCCTACTTATCCAGAGTAGTGTGCTTACATCCTGCTGGGGGGATGTTGTCCTCACAACTTGTTACTTAATCAATCGCATGCCTTCTACCATTGTTAATGAAGGGGTATTGGAGTGAATGAATCAATAAGAAATAAAAATCAATCATTGTAGCGTGAAACGTGTGCAACACTTTTAAAGTTTATCGAATTTGTAACAGATTAGATTTTTGTGTGAGTCCAAGTCGAACATGGGGAGGCATATAGATTCATTCTCTCACTTAGTCCTCTCAATAGTTTCTCTTCCTGTCTCTCTTTTTTTTTGTTTTCAGAGTTATACAAATTTTTTTGTCTTTTAGATACTAGTCCAAGCAATTAGATTACGACGATAGACTATAACAAGTATTACGAGCGTGGAATGAAGGCCACAGAATGAACTCTCAAGGGGTATGGAATGCCCTAAGGTAATCACTCCAAGGCCAAGAAAATACTAATTAACAAATAGATAACAAGAGAACATAAATAAAACAAAAGTGCATTTTATTGAATAAAGAAAAATCTTACATACAAGCCTACTACAACAAAAGAAAAAAATGCTAATACTAGAAATGAAGGCCAAAAGATGAGCTCACAAAAGGGAATGGAATATCACTATGGTAATCACCTAGGGCCACTTACAAGAAAACAAAAAAAAAATTGAATCAACTAGGAAAACAACAAAAGAACGAAAATGGAGCAACTCTCTTGTATGGTCACGTGCTTTAAATGCAACTGCTTGAAGCCTTCATGGAGGAAATGGTGGCGGCGGCATGGATTTAGTGGAGGAGATGGTAGCGTGGGGAGAATGGAGATGGAGATGTAGGAGAGGGGTTGGCGTGTGGAGAGGAGAGGAGTGGAGTGTGTGTATGTTGGTGTGAGTGTATGCACAAGATGGAGAGGAAAGGGGGGCTATGAGAGGTGAGGTGGGGGTTTCATAGAGTGGGGGGTAGGGTTTGGATAAGGTGCAAAGGATGGAGGTAGAGGGTTCTTTAATCTTCTAGAAGGGGGGTGTGTGCATATCCATAGTGGTGAGGTGGAGGTGAAGTGGAAGTGAGTTCGAGAGGGGTGTGGTGAGGTAGAGTGGTGACTGGGATGATGTGGTAGTGGTTTTAGATGAAATTTTAGTTGAAGAATGGGGGTGTCTCATGGGGTAATTTGGTGTGTGTTTGGGTTTAATTGGTTATTTTAGGTTGCCACACATCTTCTTATCTCTTTAAACGCATCTCCTTTGTTCTTCATTAGGCTAAGACTCTTTCTCCTCAAGCTAAGTTAGTCCTGCACAAGAAAACCTTCCTTAAGCTTGATATATCATGTATTCTCTTTCTTAGTGCAAGTATGCAAATATGCAAATATGCATGAGTATGAGTTATACACAATGTATTAATGTATGAGAACCAACAAAATCAGGCATGCTGCAGGAATGAATTGTGCATTTATCACACCCCATGCCTAAGTTTTACTAGTCCCTAGAAAAAATGCATGTAAAGATGGAAGATCAAATACCAAGTTGTCACCAATGTAGAGACATTGCATGAATATTTAGCTCATTACCCTCAACAACACTAAGGATTATTCTTTTGAGTGTAGGCTGGTAAATCCCTTTGGGTTCCCAATGATTTCGATTTTAAGATTCAAAGGTTATTTTCTTAGGCTCATAGATCCAACCAAGGTTTGTAGAATAGTGAATCTAAACCATCTGTGCAAAGTGATTCTGACTCACCTTGTGGGCAATTGTATTTAAAATTTCATTTTTCTTTCATATTGTCCCATCATCTACTTTCCCTACTTTGGATAATTGGATCCTCCTTACTACAAACATGGAATTACAACCTCAATATAGTATATGTACATATTTATATAAGTCAATACGGGGAAGGCTCTGCACTTCGATGTCTCGGGATGACACTGTAAGATGCACCTTCCTGGCTAGGCCCTACACTCCGATGTCTTGGGATGATGCCGTAAGAGGCACTTGACCTTACTCTACAATCCATATTTAAATATGCGCTTATTATTAATATCTTTCTTTGCTTTTCTGTTTTTTGATTTTTTTTTTCTGCAAGTGCATGTAGCCGTGGGACTCACCTAAGACTTTGTTTTAGACATCACCTTAGTGGAGTTACATAGAATCTAGATGTCAGGTTGGTCTTTGAATACCCTACATCTGGGGAGCATACCGGTACAATGTAACAGCCATACCCATGAAATTAAGTTCTTAATTGTATAGTTGCCAAGAACAAAATCAGAGCATGTGTAAAATGTGAGATGCTTAGGTTTCCTAGTTCTTCAAACTCGAGGGTGGAAAGATGAGCCATATACTCTCTTTCTTATTGGCTTTCAACCTTAGTTAAAGGTTGCTCAGAAAACTTGACTAGACCTAAACTCTAAAGGATTTTTCTATGGCCTGAAGAGTCTAATGGGCCAATAACTCAAATAATCCTCTAGACTTGGTGATCCTTGGTACCTAATCTTCATCCTCTTATGCTATTTACTTCTTTTTATATGTATAAAAGTGCATAAATGTTTTGAAATAGGGTATATGATCTTAGTAAATGTAGCTACCCCCTATGTCCTCATTGTATGCAATAAACACAAGATTAAGGGTAGAAGTCACCTAAAATTTCTTTAGTTATACATCATGGTGAACGAGTTTCAAACCTAAAAAATCAAAGGAAGTCTGTACAAACATGTTGAGCTGCCTCTCAACAAGCGCTAAGTTTTACGTCTTCAGCCAGGCGATGTCATAACTCAATCAACATCTAAAAGGACCAATTTCTTGGGGATGGCCCGAGCTAGTGAGTGGTCATTATTTGACTTTAGCCCCTGTCCATTAACTAAGGATTTTTAGCCGGTCTTGGGATCTTGAATTTCTACGGCCCCATGTGGAAAGGTTTGAGTAACGGTGTATGGGCCCTTCCATTTTGGCCTGAGTTTCTTGGGGAATAGCCATAAGCAGGCGTTGAAGAGCCACACACGATAGTTTGGTTCGAGATTTTTTTGGGATATGAATTTGTCATGCAAAGCTTTGATTTTCTCCTTATAAATTCTAGCGCTCTTGTACGCTTCGTTGCGAATTTCATCAAGCTCAGTCAATTGCAGCTTCTGGATTTTATACCTTTGTGTATTGGAACTTGGTTACTTGGCGAAGCAAGAAACAGATTGTGGCAGTCAGGTTTAATGTAGAATTTGAGTACTGTGCCATGGCGCAAGCTACTGCAAAGTTGATGTGGATTAAGTCCGTACTCATGGACCTTCAAGTCACTGTTGTTGGTTCTATGGAAATGAAGTGTGACAACAAAGCTGCCGTGTTCATTGTTAACAACCCAGCTTTCCATAGAGAGAACAAAGCATGTCGAGATTGATTGCCGTTATACCATAGACATGATTCAGAGGGCTAGATTCACACATCTCATGTTTCTTCAGATGAGTAGGCTGCAGACATGTTTAGGAAGGTGCTTCCTTGATCTTCATTTGAAAGATGTTCTAAGCTGAGCATGATTGACATTTATGCTCCAGCTTGAGGGGGGGGTGTTTAAGAATTATTTTCCTTATGCATGTCTATGATGTTTTTCTCTTACTTTTGGCCAAGTTGGTCCTTTCTGTCCTTTTCCCTGACACTCCTTATGTATGAGAGCCTATGTTTTGTGTGTCGAATATAGAAAACAACTCTTTTAGTGTCTTTTTTTTTTGAAGAAATATTCATGGTATCTTGGCTCTTCAACAATCCAATATCCATTTTTCTTCAGGTGTTGCCATCAAGACTAAAGTTAGGTGCTCACAAAGCCAAGAAACACCAAGTGTAGTCCAAACAATGGAGAGAAAGGGTCGAAATCAGACTGTGAAGATAAAGGCCAACACTTGGAGTCAAATATGGACAACACAAAACATATATGAGAGCTCTGATGGCTAGACCCCTAAAAAAGAGTTCCGATTGGAGCCCTGGAACCTACTTGAGCATCAACAGTGATTGCCAGAGCTTTGCCAGAGCGGCAACGATGAGGGCAGCGCCACCTAGACTAGAATCTGGTAGTAGGAGGGTGCTGCAATGCGATGGAAGGAGGCCACCCTACAAGGACTTGCATAAGGTTTTGAGGAGAAAGGAAGGTTGCCAGAGCTCCATTGGAACCTTAGTGGCACTTCGGTGATTGGAACCGTAGTATTGCCCTCGTTGGAGCAATGCTCTTAGGTGGCTTGAGGTACAACAGGACCACCCCAACCACCACACAACCTCGGTGGTCATTGCTGAAGCTCTAGCAAGTTGCTTTTCACTATGGAAAGTAGATTTCGTTGAGAAGCCCTACCTTTGATACCATGTAGATCAAAGAGAGCTGCGATTTTTCGTGGAAAACCCCTCACAGGGAAAAACAATGGGAGCACAAGCTCCACAAGGCCCTAGTACCCACTAGCAACTAGGGTTTTGTCCTTCACTAAAAGCACAAAGAAGAGGAGGGGTGTGCTACACTATTTACATGAGAATAGGATACATGGACCCACACCCTAGGTCTATATACCCATTTACAAATATTGGACGCCACTCAATAAACTTAATACCAATTGGTTTTAGTGGAGTGGACCAATTATTTAATTTCTTTTTGAGAAGAAAAAGGATGATTATTGGAGGTTGATAATCATTTAGATCATATCATTAATAAATAAACAAAAGGAGCAAACCAACAAAAACATTGCCTCCCTCAACATTTTCAACCCATGCATATTCCCCCTTGAAAATAACAACATTCCTTGGCAACCAAATGGTCCAAAGAATCGTGACAACCTTAGTCCACCCTTCTATATTTGCCTAGAGTGTGCTTCCAAAATCTATGAATAGATGATGAATCCACACCCTAAATTTGCAAAGACCTCCAAACTTTGGTAGAGAAATCACTAGAACAAAAAAGATTAGATACATCCTGATCCTGTAAACAGAAGGAACCACAGAAAGATGGACCAATCATTTAATATTGGCTACCTTTTTTATTGAGATGAACATAAATGACTATTAGAGGCTAGAAGCCATCCACATCTATTTTCATGCTATAGGAAAATTGCAGCAATTGCCGCAATGTTCCAGGAAAGGGCTCTTATCTACGATTGCATTCTTCACCCAGGAGTTTCACCCTTGAAGATTTCTACATCTCAGGATAGCATAGACCGCATCAAATCAAGGGTTTTCTTCCTCTTGCCTTCTAACACATTCCCTTTTATGATTTAAAGCCACTTAATGTCCTCTTAGACATAGTAATCAAAGTCTACACTTGCCGCACCAATCTCATCAAAGGACACTTGAAGGCCAAATGCTCAACATCGTTATCCTCAATACCTCGTCAAATGCAAGCAACTCCTTTATCTGCTCCGAAAGCTGCACCTTCCAAGGATCCAAGTAGAAATTTTTGCTTAAGTGGAATCTTCAAATTCTGAACAGCCTTTTACAAAAGAGGATGGAAATTACTTTATGTGTAAGCATGTGTATAAGCCCAGGATGACCTCACTTGTGCACGATCATGGAACAAAAGGGGCAACCAACCTTGTCTAGGCAGAGTGTCTCATCTAGTTGACTTTGACTTCCACCTATAAAGGATGGAAATGTTGATCCACTTGACATGGTCACATAGATATGAATCGTTCCTTGGGAAAATGCTTCTCAAGGCATAAGGGTTCCAACATTTGGTATCTCTTTGCCATAATCATTCATGTAGGGAAATTGAGGCTCACTAGTCTTGAGGGTTTGAGGTAGGCATGTGCAAATAGCTTTAGGTGCTACCGTAACAGTTGTTTTGTTGCTCATGTTCTCAAGAATCCTTTAGTCTTTCATGCTTCTATGGATGTTGGAAATCATGCTTTATGAACTTTATTGTCATAAGTTTTATTATGTCCAATGTCTTATCAACTTTGATTTGTTTTTATTAATGTCCTATGTAGGCGTTCTTTTATGGACCTTTGCACCAATGATTAGGATGGCTATAAATGTTGACTAATCACTATCAACTTTCTTGGGGAAACTGATAAAAAATACTTTCCTCTACCTGTTGCATCAAAAACTAAGTTGCAAGCTTCTCATAAAAATGTGCATTTCTAGTAAGATTCGTAATATGGATATGCTTAAGCTTTATGGAGATATAAGGTGCCATAGAGTAACTAATAGTTGTGGAGGAACAATGGGATTGAGTAGTCATAATAACTTAGGTATGATAACTGGCTATTCTATTTATCTCTCTTCCCCAAAAAAATGGTCGTTCTAATCCATCTAATAGAGAGAATAGTTTTCTTACACTAGCTCTAGGTGGTTAATATCATTCAGAGTGTAGTATCTTTATCCAAAAATAAACAAGGTCTGGATTGTCTATGTAATGTGGTCTATGGTAAGGTCTTATTGTCATCTATTGAGGATGGAGAAGTGCTTACTGGGATGGTGGCTTTATTGCTCTCTAGGGCTAGGTTTATTCTATTCTCTTTCGTTCTCTTGGCATTTCCTATTTATTTCTTATCCGTACTCTAGATGCTTGGTTATGTCCTAATAAAGAATTGATTCTAATAAGAAGGTGGTTTCTTTAGGCTTCAGGAGCAGGAGGTGCTTTTATCTTGTTGGTTGCATGGGATGACGTGTGTGCTAAGAAAGCTAGCAGCCTAGGGTTCTTTAACTTGAGAGAAATGAATAATGTACTTCTTAGAAAGCATATTTTGCCTTTTATGGGTCCCTTGATGTCATTCCAGTAGAAAGTTTTCTGCAGCCCCTACGATATTTCGATAAACCAGGAGGAGAAAGCTTGGACATTAGGGGTTTGTCATCCTTCTTGAGGGGTTCGATGAAGCTTTGCAGAAGATTAAACCTCATTGCAGGAGTGCCCTTGGGGATGGATAGAGCTTTGATTTTCGGCCCGATGGTGTTCTTGTGTGAATATATTTGTATCTGAGGGTGTTCTTAATATTTTGCATTTTTTGGTGTAACAGAATGCACCGGCTAGGTGGTGTTAGCTGGTTGGATCTTTGTGTGGTTATGTAACAAACCTCATTGTGCTATAAATATGAGCTGGTCACCTCAGCTGTGACTGAGTGACCCAAAATATTTTCCACCATTTCTATTATGGTTTCAGAGACTTGCGTTAGTCTCTGATCTCATGATAAGGTCTACGCTGCAACAAATTCTTGTGCAACTTCAACAAATTACTGCTCTTCTTTGTCAAGTTCTTCTAGTTCTTGTTAGATCCTTGTTTTGATTTGAAGACAGAGCTCTGATCAGCTAGAGTGGGTCTAATTAGCAGTTCTATTCCTGAGATCCTTGCATAATTTGTGAGTTTTCATGGCATCTTCTTTGACTTCCTTTACCTCTTCTAAAGGCACAACTACAAATAATTTGTACCCACCTTCTTCTATACAACACAATGTTCCTTATAAGCTCATTGCCTCAAATTTTGCCATCTCGAAGGCTCAATTCCTACCTTTGTGGTGTGCCTATGATCTTGTTGGCTATGTTGATGGAACTACTCAGATTCCATCTAAATTTGTGGATTGAGGTGTGGTAATGAAGCTTCTCAAGTTCTTAATGAAGAGTATCTCCTTTATCATAAGAGGGATCAACTTGTTCTTAGTTGGCTAATTTCCTCTGTTAGTGAGGATATTTACCCTTAAATCTCTGCTATGTCTACTTCTTGTGAGGTATGGCTTCATCTCGAACACTACTTTGGTAGTAGCTCTTGTGCTCAACTACTTCAGTATTATTGTGACCTAATTTGTTATGCAAGCATGATTTCTCTAGATTATGTTAATAAGGCTAAATGTTTAGCTTTAAATCTTGCTGCTGTTAGAAGTGAATGGCTGATGATGACTTAATATTTGCTATTCTTAGTGGTTTAAGTCATGATTATAACTCCAAAGAAGATATCACCTTTAATGAGGTTGTAAGCTTACCGTTGACTCATGAACAACATCTTGCTTGGTTTAATTCCATTGATATTGTTGTCATCCAAGCTATATGTGGTGGTGAGGGTCAGTTTAGGGGTGGTAGGCACTGTGGACACATGCATGGATGATTCCCTAATTCTAGTCATGGTGTTACTTTCAATAATTCTCCTCGACCCTCTATGGTTGGTGTTAAATGTCTAAATTTGTGGCAAGCTGAACCATTTTTCCTTAACTTGTTACAAGCGTTATGATCCAGATCCACCACAAGTCAATTCAGCTACAACAAATCTAGAACTTGTCTCTTGGCTTCCAGATTCGGTTGCTTCCCGTCATATTACTAATTCGTTGTCTACTATGGATCTTAGCAATTCTTATGATGGCAATGACAAAGTTGTCTTTGTCAATGGCATGGTGAGTCCATTGATCTTGTTGGTTCCTCTTCTTTTCAAGTTCATAAACTTCAACTTAAGAATGTGCTCCATGTCCCCTCTATTCAAAACAATCTTTTGTCCATTTGACATTTTACTAATAATAATGGATGCTATTTTAAACTTTATCCCAATGTTGTTGTCAAGGATCTTAGGAGCAAGGCAACCTTGGCTTGTTAAAGGGCGTTCCTAGGCGTGGACTCTATCAACTTCGGATACCAAAGTCTGAAGTAGCTATGGTTAATTCTGTTGCACTATGGTCTTCATCAACTTCTATTTCTATTTGGCATAATCGACTAGGCCATGTTAATTTTCAAACTTTGAAGGCCTTGTTATCTATGCAACAGTTATCTTTCACTTCTAATAAGCTCCACAAGTGTTGTATTGCCTATTATGAAGCCAAGGCTCATCAATTTTCTCTGCCATGTATTGATTCTAAATGTTTTGAGCCTTTTGAACTAATACATTCAGATCTTTGGACATCACTTGTGCTCTCTATTGATGGCTTTCGATATTGTTTTATATCTGGATGACTGGAGCAAATACTTGTGGATTTCTCCCTTATGCTCCAAGTCTGTTGTCTATTGAACCACAATTCAATTCTTTAAATATGTTCAGACCTAATTTGGGACATCTATTAAGTAGTTTCAGCATGATTGGGGAGGTGAATTTCAAAAGCTACATAAGTGGTTCAAGTCTCAAGGAGTGCATCTGAAGGGATCAATCCAATTGAGCCATGGCTTCGTGGAAGTGTAAAAAATTGACATTTTAAATTTTAGAACCAATAATTGAATCAATGCCAAAACTTGATTACGTAATAAAATAAAATGCCCTAAACCAGAATTGCATGGTTGGAACTAATTTCCAATCACTTTGGGTTCCCATGCGATTAAGGGTTATACCTTGTGGGTGGCATAGGACATCTCAAAATGCGGTACCTCCTACTATAAATCTCGATATAGGGAAGACCCTTCTTCTTGGTAGGATGATGAGTCCCATTACATCGAGAACACTTGTTTCTGATCTCTACGAATGCCTTTGCGAATTTCTAGACTTGCCCGTTGCGTCGATCCACGTGTCCTCAAGGAAGAGGATCAACTTCCTCGACCTTTTGTTGAAGCAGTCGACCACCAACAACAAATAGTTGTCCAAGCACCAAGTGCTTTCGAATGTCCAACAAGGAAGCTAGACTTTCGAAGGCACTCTTGGAAGTCTAGGAAAAGTCTTGGACGTCTAGCAACAGAGGAAGAAGAGGAAGAGGGACCGTTAGTTTGGCACTTCTCTCTCTTGGCTATGATGGTGGGAGGGATTATGATTAAAGGCAGTTAGGGTTTCCCTTTCCCTTTCCCTTTGGGAGATATACAAATAGACTAAACCTAATCCCAATATGATGGGAGCCCTTGGATTTTTATCTAAGGGTAGGGATTAAATCCTACTTAAATTTTATAGGATAAGTCTATAACAACTTATGAGATGCTTGGATCTAGTATCCAAACATTAATTAATTGCAATCCAACTGCTGGATCTTTTACCTAATCAAATTAGGTGTAATTAATCACCAAATCAAGTGTAATTTAACTCTTTAAATTACAATTGATTTATCCTAAAAGTAGGAACCCATCAAAATCATTATTGGTTTCATCACGCCAATAATGAATCATTTGGGATTCATAGAATTTGGCACTATGCCCTCTCAGGAATTCCAAATACTTGTGAATCCTTTACACATGGAGGATAATATTATCTTAAGGTCTAATCTCATTAGACTATTGTCATTCCTCCTTGGATAATATTATTTTTAGCATACCTATGTATGATTGAGATGAGAACGAAGACCAGATCCTTTCTTAAAGGACTGTCTTCTCTTTCTTGCATTAAGTTTGATCAGGACTCCATGACTATATGTGGAATTGTCGTTTTCCGATATACGTAGAGTGAGCTTATTCCTCCAATCTATTACATACACCTATGCAACATATTTGTGTGATCCTTTCAAAAGATCATCCACCTTTGTCTCTTTCTAGATGCACTAGCTTTTCAGTATCAACACCAAGGTGTGTGCATTTACTATTGGTCCACCAACTGTATACATTTGTGAACAGAGACACATTTGTCAAGGGATACGTATTCTCCATGACAGTAGTTGAGGTCTTTGGCTCTCTCTCGTTTTATTAGGTTAACTCATTCACCCGAACCGCGTGATAGTTCTAAATCTCCATTCAAGAATATCAATCAGGCGACAACCTCTAGAGAAGGTTGCCATTTCAACTCAAATCGAAAATAATTGATCGAATTCTTGATGTGCTATCGGATCCTCTAAATCGTTTAGATCTTCGAATCAACATACATCGGATTTATTCGATTATGCTAAGTATGCCACCCTATTTGTACCAAGGGACTCAATTCATTTTCTAGAAATAATCTAATTCTTCAGATGCAAATGCAATCATATTATGTTTATTAAGATGGCTCTCTCAGGATATACAAAATCCAATAGCATCACCACATCTATGCTCCTTACACTCAACAAAATAGGAGTGCTGAAAGGAGGAATTGTTTGGTGGTTGAAATGGATGGAGCCCTTCTTTTTCACTTTAAAGTTCCCCCTTGTTTTTGGTCCTATGCTGCTTATACTACCTCTCAGTTTATCAATGCTTTACCTTCTCCAGTCATTGGAAATAAACTTGCTTATAAGGTCTTGGTTAACAAATATTCTGATTATTCTTTGTTCAAGGTTTTTGGTTGTTCATCTTATCCTCTTCTTAAGGGTTCTATGTCCAATAAGTTCCAACCTAGGTCTACTTTGCATGTTAATTTGGGTTTTAGTGTTCATCATAAAGCCTATTTTTTTTCAATCCTTTAACATATAAATTCATCATTTCTTGTTTTGTTACATTTCTTGAAATTTCATTTCCTTGTCATTCAATCTCTTCTCAAGTATCATCTATTCCAAATCTGATCTAGTAGTCATTGATATTCCTTCTTTTATTCAGTCACCTCCATCTGGGAATTCTTGTCACTCAAACTTCATCCTCAGAGTCTTCCTCTCACGAGTCTTCTTCTTCCTTACCTCCTAGTGATTCTTCTTCTCCATCCATGTCACCTGAGTCACCTAACGTTTCTTCATCATCTCAACCACCTGTGCCTTCTCCATCAGCTCAACCCCTTCCATCCTTACAAGCTACAGAGAGAACTCATTCTATGCAAACTCGTGCTATGGATGACATTTATAAGAAGAAGGTCTTCAGCGCCACTCTTCATCCATTGCCAGCTCGTCTTCTGCATAGTGATTTAGAGCCTACTTCATTTACTATTGCCAATAAATATCCTGAATGGTGCACTACAATGTTAGAAGAATTTGATTCTCTTCTAAAAAATAATACATGGAAGCTTGTGCCTCAATGCTTAGACATGAATGTTATTGGCAATAAGTGGATTTATAGGCTTAAAAGAAAAGCTGAAAGGTTTAAGGCACATTTGGTTGCCAAGGATTCCATCAAATGCCTGGTCAGGACTATTTTGAAACCTTTAGCTTGGTTATCAAAGCTACAACAGTCAGGTTTCTACTTGCTTTTGTTGTTCATCATGGGTGGATTCTCAAGCAACTTGATATTCATAATGCTTTTTGGCATGGCACAGTTCAGTAGCTTGTCTTTATGGAGCAACCACAGGATTTTACTCATCCTGAGTTCCCTGAGAATTTTTGTCAGCTAACAAATTCTCTATGGCCTCAAACAAGCACCTTGTGCTTGGTTTAAGAGATTAAGCTCATTTCTTTTTTCAAAAGGTTTCCATGCTTCTAAAACTGATACCTCCCCATTCAGTTTTCATCAGGGAACTGCCATTATGTAATTTGTGATATATGTTGATGATATCCTTGTTATATCATCTGATTCATCTACGCTGTAGGCTTTTATGAAACTTCTCATCTTAGAATTTCCGGCCAGGGATCTTGGTTATCCTTTTTCCTTGGCATTGAATTGAAACAAACTAAGAATGGTCTGGCTTTGTCCCAGTGGCCGTATATAGCGGACCTCTTGACTAAATTTAAGCTTGATGGTTTAAACTAGTAAAGACTCCTATGTCTCGTTTAGCTACAGATCAGGTAGCTAAGGATGTTGGCACACCCATGTATGATCCTGCAATATATTGGCAAATCATTGGAAGCCTATAGTATCTTAATTTCATGCGTCCAGACATTATTTTCACAGTCAATAAACTCTCTCAAATGATGCACAGGTCAACTGACCGCCATTTTGAATGCTTGAAGAGGGTTCTTTGTTTCGTAAAAGGTAGAATTGCTCCTTTGCATTTTGATTGCTCTACCAGCTCCCAAATTCATGTTTTTACAGATGCTGATTGGGCTTCTTCCACTGATGATCGACACTCAACTTCACGATATGCTATCTACTTCGGCAAGTGTCTTATCTCTTCGGCTTCCAAGAAACAACCTACTGTGGAAAGATCCTCCATAGAGGCTGAATACCATTCTATTGCCAACACCACTGTTGAAGTTACCTGGCTTCAATCTTTAATTAAGGAACATGGGCTACATTTCTCCACACCCTTGATTCTCTGGTGCGATAACATTGGAGCTACCTATCTCACTTCTAATCTGATGTTTCACGTCAGGATGAAGCACATTGAAAGAGATTTCCACTTTGTTAGGGATAAAGTAGCTTCCAAAGAACTTCTTGTCAGACATATATCTAGTGCTAAGCAAATAGCAGATAACCTCCATCTTCTCAAAGGTTCTCTGTCTAATGTAGCAAACTTCAGGTTCATTAAGAACCTTTTGTTTGAGGGTGTGTGTGTGAATATATTTGTATTTGAGGGTGTTAATATTTTGCATTTTCTGTTGTAACAGAATGCACCGGCTGGTTGTTAGCCGGTTGCATCTGTGTGTGGTTGTTATGTAACAAACCTCATTATGCTATAAATATCAGCTGGTCACCTTAGCTGTGATTGAGTGAGCCAAATATTTCTGATGGTTCCTTCTTTCATCTGACATCTACCCTCGGTTTGTTGCTATAGCATTGGAGCCAATGACCCTAATGGTTGCTTTCATGATGGGATGTAGATGCCTAGATTGCCTTTTGTTTCGTAGGATGCTAAGATGGATGATCTCCTAAACACCCTACATAGTACACTTTAGGATATTCATCCAGGGTTGGGAGAGATGGTTGCTTTTGGAAGCATGGGGTTTTCTTGGTTCTCAACGCTTACCTTCAATACATGGAAGTGTTTCCTTTCTCTTTGATCATTATTGGCGAGAGACTATGAGATGAGTCAGAGGGCCTATTTACTTGGGTGTGTTCCTTTGTGTAGCATTTAACAAGTAGTTAGACAAGCTTCTAGAAGGCTGTGGCTAGCTGAACGTTGTGTCCTTTGTGGCTTAAACTTGGACACAGGTTCTTTACTTCTTTTTCCAGTAATTGCTAGCTTGACCTATGATTTACACATGGTTTTTACACATCGTTTTTATTGATTTGGAGAATGTCTATGATTCTGTCCCAAGGGATATCTTGTGGAGAATTTTGGAAAAGAGACATGCACCATTTTTATATATCAACCTTATAAAGGATATGTATTATGGAGCTACAGCTTCTATAAGGACTAAGGATGATTTAACGGATTACTTTGATATCACCATTGGTCTGCATCAAAGATCGACTTTAAGCCCTTATCCCTTTGCCTTGGTCATAGATGAGTTGATGAAGCATATCCAAGTTAAGGTACCATGGTGTATGTTTTTTGCTAATGACATTGTGTTGGTTGATGAGATAGGAGGTAGAGTGAACAGAAAACTTGAGCTTTGGAGGGAAGCCCTGGAAGCTAAAGGAGTATGCCTAAGCAGGACAAAGATTGAGAATATGGAATTCAAGTTTAGTAGTAGAGGAAACAATGAAGGGATGGATGTAAAAATTGGAAAAGAGTGCATTCCAATGAAAGATGCTTTTAAGTACTTGGGATCCATTTTCCAACAAGATGGTGGAATTGATGGAGATGTTATGCATAGAATTAATGCAGGGTGGTTGAAATGGAGGGGTGCATCTGGTGTTCTCTGTGATAAGAGGGTTCCTTTAAAAGTCAAATGAAAGTACTATCGAGCTACGGTAAGATCAACCATGTTGTGTGGTTCTGAATATTGAGCTATCAACTATAGGCATGTGCAGAAGTTGTTTGTGGCAGAAATGAAGATGTTAAGATGGATGTGTGGTCATACAAGAAAGTATCATATTTCAAATGAGATTATTCGAGAAAAGTTTAGGGTGACATCGATAGAGGATAAAATGAGAGAGACATGCCTAAGATGGTTTAGACATTTGCAAAGAAGGTCATTAGATACTCCAGTCAGGAGATGTGAGAAGTTGGAGGCTGAACCTGCTAAAAGGGGGCGAGGAAGACCAAATAAGTGTTGGAAGGAAACTATTAAGTATGACCACAATTACTTTAATTTAAGTCCTGAAATGGCTCAAAATCAATCCGTGTGGAGGCAAAGAATCCATATAGCCGACCTCACTTAGTGTGGGAAAGGGCTTGATTGTTGTTGCTAGCTTGACCTTGGAGGTTGAATTTTGAACTTTTGATCTCAGGTGGCCCTTTGGAAAGTGTTCAAGGTGATTCATTGGTAGTGGATAGAGATTATATTAGACAAGCTTTTATTTTGTCATGATGCATGTGGCTGGAGCATAATGCTGTTGCTTTTAGAGGGAGATATCTCTTGTCGAGGAAGTTATTTGTCACTCTGGTTATCTTTGTGGTGATGAGATCAAATCTAATTGTTTTGATTGGGATTTTGATATAATATGGTTGGGTGATCTAATATTATTGTGATATGTAGATTGATCATGTTTGATCGGTTAGGTATTTGATTAGTCAGCCAGGTCTTGTGTACAAGTCGATGTTGGTTCTGTACAACTAGTTAGTCTGACTGCTGATTGGTTTTGTATAGATTGTTGCTACCTCCATGTTTGGTTTTGTCCAACCAGTGACGCTCTTATCTAATTGGATAAACATTTCTGATGCTTAGATTTGTGTAGGGCTGTTTTGACCAACTAATGGCATACTTGGTCATGTTGTGGCAGTTGCTTGTGGATGCAGCTTTAGGAAAGTTGAGATCTGCAGTGATGGCGGCCCCATAGAGTGTTGAAGCTACGGGTTACTACGCTATCGTATTTGATTTTTGAAAAACCTGTCATTGTAGTTTGAAAGCGAAGAACTTGTTTTCAACAAATAAAATTTATACCGGAATAGAAATCCCAGGTCAAACTGAGGGAGGACGTTTGATTAAAAATACGCATTTGTTTTATTTGTCACGAAGCAGAATAATTGCTTAGAAACTATCTATCTATTTACAATAAATAGAAGAGAGAGTATTACAAACAAAAACAAAAAAAGATGTAGAATTAACATGAAATTCATTATCAAAGAGATTGTTCGTTACACTACTCATTACAACTAGAAAGCAGAAAATGATTACGCTAGAAAGCAGTAAATCTACTCTAGAAAGCATTAACAAGAATGGAGAGAGAGATATCCTCCTCGACGGTCGCTTGGAGGACGAGCCAGACGGGACGATGCCTGGAAGACGGGGAACGGAGCAGGACGAAGGAGGACAAAGTGGGAAGAACGGGAATGGGGCAGCACGTTGTCGTCGTCGCAGGATCCACTTTCGAAATGGGGGCGAAGCATCCCGGGTGTGGGACAAGCTTCTCTTGAGCTTTGGAGAGGGAGAGAAGAGAAAGAAGGGATGGGAATTTTGTATGGAGGGGGTCTCCTTTTATAGTTGCAAGGAGTGAGGGTAATTTGATCTTTTTAAATTGAAAATCATTAATTCAAGACTTTTAGGGATGGATAAATCCGTCGTTAAAGGTCCGAATGTGGGCGTAGTGGCGGTGCGTGCGCGCCCACTCATCTCCTCAAGGCGCAACACTCACCCACGATCTTGAAATCTTGGCCATTCGATCGTGAGATCAAACGACTGAGAGAGATCCTCACCGTGCCTCCTCATCATGCGCCTACGCGTGCGATCTCGCGTTACGTGCGGGTGTCTGATGGAGCGTGAGCACTGTCGAGCGCGCGTAGCTGCTCGATTGCAATCGAGCGCTTAATCGTGCCCGCTTGCCGCACCTTAGCATCTGCTCCTCACGACTCGATTGTGCGCCTCGCCTTCATGCAAGTGCGTTCGACCAACGTGCTATCAGCGCGTTTGTGTCACGCTTATGATTTGTGTGTGCGCACCCCATAGTCGTTGGATGATCATCCAACGGCGGAGAAGCGGCGATCAAATTGAAGAAGAGAAGGTGCGGTGGGTGCAGTAACCGGTTGGGCGGTTGAGATGGCACCATGTGGCGCCATCTTGGCCGTCCATCTTCTGGATGATGTAGATGGTGCCACGGTTATCGGATTGAGTCAATTTTCGTGCTTTTAGGCTGTGATCGTCGATCTGAATCCATCCATGTGGTCGGATTTGTCGTCTGAAGTGCGGATTCACACTATCTTGGCCCTTGATCTTCTAGGGTTCCTCGGTCTCTATCTGATGCTATAGATGTCTGATTAGGACGATCTTGGAGTTGTTGAACTCCAATCGTCGCCCTAATCAGATCTGTATGGTTGAATCTTCGATCTGAGGCCCCGATAAAAATTTTACCCTGTCCCTGAACATAAAAAGAGACAATTAACCTCCATTTTATTCAAACTAATCTAAATGCAAGATGATGCTTGCTATGCAATATTTATAATATGTAATGTAATTCTATGCTTAAGAATATGCATAAATAGACATCTTATGTAATATAAACATGTTTACATCAAGGAAGCTATCCTGTTCTACATAGGAACAATGGCCTTGTGGTATAATGCAGATTTGGATGGGGGTGGTGGCCGTATGTACGTTGACCTTGTGATATTGCAACCTTAATGGATTAGGTAAGGATGGTAGCCCTAGTAGAGGGTAGATTTTTATGTCACTGCATTGAAGAGGAAGTTGAGATTTACAAGGTACTAGCCCCTTGTCAATCTCCTTGATTCTAAGTTGTTGCTGTGGTGATTATGTTCAAAGCCTATTTCCTTCATGAAGAGAACATTGTTAAACAAAAGGGGTAGAATCTGTGTTTGAGTCTGTCGAAGTTTTAGGCATGTTTTGTTCATGATGAGAGCCTTGTAGAAGAAGCGGGCATGTTCAAGCCTTTTAAAATTGTAGGTCCATTCACTATATTTGTCTCTACCTATTAGAGATTAGCTGCAATGCCCAAGACTTGTGCATCATCGGGAAGAGCTAGCGAGTCATCATTCATGTAAAGTATCAAAGATATGATCTTTTGCTCAACTACTTAACGTATCATTCTTCAGCACTTTCAACCTTCAGTTGTTGACCTTCTCGCGGATGTGATGTGTGAAGCATCTTGTCATCATCAAAGCTAGTGGGTTATGATTGGGATGTAGCATCTTCTCATCGTCAAAACTTAGGGTTGGGACCATGTTGCATTATTATTATTAAATTTCAGTTGTAAGTTAAACAACACATGCTCCAGGCATTGCGTGTCCAGCTTAGGGGAGTGTTGAGATAAATGTGTTGTTAAGATCCACTTAGGTGTATCATGTCTATTATAGACAACTAAAGGGTGAGGGATGCATAGATATAAGGAGTCATATAACCTTAAGGTTATATAACCTTTTAAGGAGAGTAGCGATAGGAGATCTACCTTTAGGCTTGGTTTGGCAGGAGGATAAGAGTTATACCGGGATAAAGTACTGTAAGGATAAGTTATGGAGTGTTTGGTTGTGGTACAAGAAAAAGTAGTGGGATAAAATGATTGGTAGTGTGATGTGATGTTAGTGGGTATTTATTTAATAATTTTTTAGTGAGAGTAGAGGTTTTTTGGTATGATGTTAATGATTGCCCCCTTCTCTCGATTCGGCTTCCATTCCACTCCAATCCCAGTAGCTACAGTGCTACTTTGTTGCTACAGTTGCCTTATCCCATGCCCAATGCTGCAGCCAACTGCAACCTTAAGGTCTTCTCCTGCAGCTTATCCATTCTTTGTGTGAGGAGTTTTCCTTGTAAACTAAGTTTTCCATTATGGTGTTGTTTGTCTTGCTTTTGTGTATTTCCTATTCTTTCCCTTATATATATATATGTATATATATATGTATGTATGTATGTATACGTCATATATACACATATGTGTAATAACCAAGAGAGAGCACTCAAACATTAACAATAATCAAGCAAAAACCCTAATAGCCTTTTTTAAAAAAAAATAGCATAATTGCCTTGGGTGTTTAGGGTGCTTGATGCCTTTGTCTAGATGCTTGCCTAGATAGTGTTTGAGGCAAATTGCCTTGCTTGGGGCTTGGCCTCTTTGCATCACTTTCCCTTTGGTGCCTAGGCATTCTTAGACAAGCCTATTGATGGCACTGAGGATAACTCATCATGATTCAATAGCCATGTAAATCATTGTGTTTGTACCATTCGTTCTTAGTGCTCTTTCATCTTTCCTTTTGAATTTGTACTTGGTGTCGAAATGGCTGAACTATAGGATCTTTTTTGAGATTCGATGCTAAGAGTAACACCATTTTCTTATTATTATTATTAATCATAGATATAATACTAAATACACCAATGCCAGTGCTTTATTTAAATCTCCTACAAGTCTTGATCATGCAAGTTTCAACTCAATATAGAGTGTTTTTGGTGTGGCTAGGAAGAAATGTGTTGGTATAGATTGTGTAGAAATCCTGTTGCCAACTGGGTCCATGATCAAGCATGTGGTCAGAGATCCCATTCTCTTCTCACTGCTTGTTGCAGGGAGCTATCTTGTGAGAAAGATTTTACTCCCTAACAATTGCATGGGATGAGGCTGTAGATTCTATAGAAATCCTTTTGGCAAGATGGCCCATAATAAACTATGACGTGGGGCAAGATTTCCTTTCTATTGTTTTGGCCAATGTCAACATGATGTTAACCTTTTAGGTCCAAATGAAACAAGTTTGTGTTATGGAGTTTTATTAGTTTTTTGTTTTATTGATGCTATGTATTACTTTTCTTTTCTTCATGGGGTTGTACTGAAATTTGCATCCACCTCTCTCTCTATATAAAGAGAGGTAGGGTTTGAGAATAAACTGATTTGATCATTCTTCCCAACTTGGTATCAGAGCAGTGGTTTTAGACTGAAGCCCTAGCTACCACTACCCAAGAAGGCCTCCAACCCTTCCATCGTTCTCTCTCTTTCTTCTTGCCGGCAGGTTCTCCTCCAACCTAGGTGCTGCAGCAGTGCAACCACCACTAGTGTCGTCGTTGGTGGTGATCAAGGTACCCGGACGCACTGTTGGGACCTACTCGAACCTCCTTGCGATGCTAGCTAGTGGATCCTAGGCGTTGCCTAGCCCTACTGGGCCTAGGGTTGGTGTCGCCTAACCCTGCTGGGGCTAGTTTTGGGGCTGCCAACTTGATTTGTGTGGCTTTGCAACGCCTTTAGGTGGCCATCTTCAGCGGCCAGGTTTGATTACATCTTGGTAGGGACAATCAGTGTCCTCCCTCCTTTTCTTGCTCTTGAGGGTCCCTGGGGGAGAGGCTGCATTGTTAGTAATTGCTCTTGGCTCTAATTGGTATAGCTATGCCTTGATTATGATCTGACAATTTTCAGGCCTACTTAATCAAATTGGTATGATCTACCCTTGATTCAATGCTTTAGAATTTTGTTTCTTGGTGGATTTGTGGTTCTATTGTAGTGGTATGGCCCCTTTGATATTGGGCCAAGCACTTCTACCACTTAGAGATTGGCAGATGATATAATAACCATTGCATGGAGTGTGAGAGACTACTTCAAATCTTAGCCATCATGATGTGTTTTAGGGAACAATCGAGTTAGGATCTATTGCATGATAGGAATCAGGGTAGTTCAAATTGACTTGTTGATTCAGGTGCTTTAGGACATCTCAGTGGAGATTGGGATTATTTTACCCTTCTCCAATCAGTATCAACAGGCAGGATGGTGCAGGTTACAAACAATAGACACTCAAAGGTAAAAGGCCAGGGAGAGGTTCCAATGACTTCTACTTTGAGATTACTTGATGTTTTGTATGTGCTAGACTTTCCTATGAGCTTATTCTCAGTTAGTAAGATTATTAAGGAACTTAATTGCAATGCTATCTTTGATGATGTGGGATGCATCATTCAGGACAAGTTGATAGGGAAGATGATTTGTAGTGGAAATGTAAAGGGCATAGTTTATCATCTGGTTCAGACTCCACTTGCTTCTGCATGTCGAGGAGAAGTATCTTTTGCTGCTGGGAGTGTATTTTAGTGGCATCTCCAACTTGGACATCTTCCTCTGGACAACCTTCGTCGAGTCATTCCATATATATTTCCTACAGCCCTGATTTGCTATGATGCTTGTTAGATAGGCAAGCACCATCGTTCCTCCTACCCTGTGAGTACTCATCTTGGATTGATAGCCTTGTTTGAGTTGTTGCACATGGATGTGTAAGGGTCGAGTAAGATACTAGATAGGTAGGGCACTATTACTACTTAGTAGTTGATAATTTTTCATGTTTATCGTGGGTGTTTCTGTTGAAAAATAAGTCAGATGTTGAATCTGTCATTGAGATTTTCATGTTGGAGATTAAGAATTAGTATTTAGCTGCTATTAAAGTAGTAAAATCTGATAATGCGCTTGAGTTATGCACCACTAGGCTGTTTACTTTCTATAGGTCTCATGGAATAGTGTACTAGATCACCTGTGTTCATTCCTCTCAACAAAATGGGGTAGCTGAGAGGAAATATAGATATCTTCTAGATGTGGTCCGTACCTTGTTGATTTATCACAGTGTGCCTTTGTTATATTTTGGAGATGTAGTTCTTACAACTTGTTATGTAATCAATAGAATGTCCAGTTTAGTACTTCATGAGCAGATTTCGTGGCACATTGTGTGTTTGGTTGTGTTGCATTTGTTCACCTTCTTCCCCTAAGTCGAAACAAGCTTGCACCTTGGGCAGTCAAGTGTGTTCATGGGATATTCATGGATTCAGAAGGGATATAGGTGCTTGGATCTTATTACTGGTAGGCCCTAAGTGCTGATGTTACCTTTGAGGAGTCTATTCCATACTTTTTTATTACTGCCTGGAGTTTGTCTCCTGAGGTTATGGATGCCTTTATGCCTATACCTTTTGTTCCCTTAGAGGATGTACCTTGTTCTTCTCTCTTGACTTCTACGACTAGACTTATGAAGTTTTATGAGCCTACTATTACATACAAACGCCCTTATAATACATTGCAGATGCCATCTTCCTCAGCGGCCACAGAGACACCACCTTCTCCACCTCAGGTAACCATGAACAGGTTGCATGTTGATGATACGGTACCCAGTGGTGATGTTATAGGTCCAAATGAAGATATTTTTACTTCAGAGCTAGTATAGGAGGATTTAACGAATGATCTCGACCTTCCGATTGCCATTTAGAAGGGACTTCGGAGTTGTGCCAGATATCCAGTTGCAGATAGTTTGTTTATTGAGGGACTTGGTTATGCTTTTGGGGGCTTTTGCCGTACACTCTCAGCCACACAGATTCTTATCAACTACCAATAGGCTATGCTTGATCCAAAGTGACGCTAGGTCATGAAGGATGAGATGGCTGTTCTTACTTCTCGACGTACCAGGGAGTTTACACCTTTACCAAAGGGTGCAATAGTAGTTGGTTGTAGATGTATGTTTACACTCAAATACAACCCAAATAGATTTATTGCACGATACAAGACTTAGCTTATTGCCAAAGGGTTCACTCAGACATATGGGATGAATTTCTTTGACACTCTCCAGTAGCTTGACTTTTTACAGTGAGGTTCCTCATTTCTGTTGCAGTTCAGCGAGATTGGCATCTTCATCAGCTTGATGTGCAGAATGCCTTTCTCTATGGAGATTTATAGAGGAGGTATACATGCAACAACCCCCTGGTTATGAGGTTCAAGGGGAGTGTGTATGTAGATTGTAGAAGTTCATTTATGACCTCAAGCAGAGCTCGAGAGCTTGGTTTTAGAAGCTCTCTCAGGTGGATCATATCTTGTTTATTAGGAGGATAGGGAAATGAGTTGTAGTTCTTTTGGTATATGTTGATGACTTAATTGTCACTGGTGATGATACGGCATGTGTGGTTGAGATTAAGTAGACTTTAGCAGATAAGCTTGTGATGAAGGATTTAGGACCTTTGCAATATTTCTTTGGGATAGAAGTAGCTTGTAGTAAGCGTGGTATTGTTCTATCTAACGAAAATTTTCCTTAGATGTGTTGAAGGAGACAGGTATGCTGGGAGCCAAACCAGCAAATATTCCCATGGATCCTAAAGCACAGTTATATGACTATGATGCAGAGCCAATTGATAGCAGGCATTATTGTCTATTGGTGGGGAAGCTACTATACTTAATGATTACTGGGCCTGATATTTTCTTTGCAGTAGGGAAGTTGAGTCAGTTTATGGAAAGGCCTACTAGATAGTATTGGGATGTAGCCATGGTGATGCTTAGGTACCTGACGAGAGCACCAGGACAATGTGATAGTGGTTGGATATTCTGACGTATATTATGTGGGTAGTCATGATGATAGGAAGTCTACTATAGGCTTTTGTACTTATGTTGCAGGGAATCTAGTAACCTAAAAGAGCAAGAAACAGACTGTTGTGTCCGGATCTAGTGTTGAGTCTGAGTATCGTGCTATGGTTCAAACATCTTCAGAGCTGATGTGGGTAAGATCCTTTTTGATTGATCTGCATATACAGATTGATGGGCTTATGGAGTTGTGTGACAGTCGGGTTGCTACTTATATTGCTAACAATCTCATGTTTCATGAACGTACCAAACATGTAGAGGTAAATTGCCATTACACTAGAGATTTGATTCAGAAGGGGTTTATAACTTCACCACCCAAGTTGCCTTGAAGGTCTAGTCTGTTGATATCTTTACCAAGCCATTGGCTAGATCCTCCTTTGATATATATGTGTTCAAGTTGAGCATGATTGATATCTATGCTCTAGCCTGAGGGGGGGTGTTATGGAGTTCTGTTAGTTTTTTGTTTTATTGGTGCTATGTATTACTTTTCTTTAGGGGGTTGTACTGAAATTTACACCTACCACTCTCTTTATATAAAGAGAGGTAGGATTTGAGAATAAACTGATTTAATCATTCTTCCCAACTGTTTGTTTTGTCTTTTGTTATAGATTATTCTTATTTCCAAAAGGAGCTTCCATGTTTGGTTAGTCGCAGTCCAAGTGGCTTCCTTGCAGATATCTGTAGTAATTTTTCTCTTTTTTTATGGGTTCTACTTATTTCTCGAAGGTATACTTTTATTCCTTTGTATTGGTTGTGAGATCTTTTTTTTTTTATTTTAAATCAATTCAAAGTTTGATAAACATGAAATTATGAACTTAAGTATATTTGAAAGGATGGCTAACATTTATTCAGTTGGCTAGGTTGTCACCTGAAGATATGACTGCTGTCAACAACATGAGATTCTTAGCTTCTCCAGAAACTAAAAAGCCTTCAGGAGGTGCTTTCTCTCTCAAATTTGATGTTCATAGGGTAATTGGTTCATTCGATCTTACCATAAGTTCTTTGGTTGTGGATTGAAAATAGTTTTTTCAACGATATTTTTCCAATGCATTGTTTCGTTTCCTCAGAAGAAGCATGCAGCTAGAAAGGAACGTAAGGATGAGGGAGAAACAACCTGGGCACTCTCTCGGTTTTATCCTGTAATTGAGGTACTCGAACAAAACTTTGGTTCCTCCCATTTATGGAAATATCAGTACTTACTAGGAGTGTCTTTCAGGAACTGATTGAAAATCTTAGCAAAGGTGAACTGCCAAAGGATGATTATTCATGTATGAATGGTCCCAGCTCTTCCTCTCTTGGAATTTCTCGAAGTATGTCCCCGCTGACAAGTCAACCTCAGACTGCATACTCAATGAGATCCAGACGAACTGCGACATGGGCTAGGCCTCGTAATTCTGATGATGGTTACTCTAGGTACACATGGTCCTTGCAACTTTGACAAAAACTCTTTTGGAAGTAAATATTCAAGAGAAATCTGATTTGCATTTTGTTTTTGTGATCATGGATCATTCATACAGGATGGCATACAGCATGCCATCTGGTGGTATAGATTAGGCCTTATTATTTTCTTGCTTATTGGTTTCTGCCGTTTTTGATTCACCCTTTGATGTTTTATCCTAATATTGTTTCTTTTGTATGTTGCAGTGATTCGGTGTTGAAGCATTCATATTCGTCGGGTGATTTTAAGAAGATGGGACAACGCATTTTTGTATTTTTTATAGGTGGAGCTACACGGTCTGAGGTACTCATGCAAATACTTGATTACAACTTTAAGCTGTTTGCTCTCCATCATAGTTGTTTTCAACTACCACTTGCTATTGCCTTTTTGTTACCAGCTTCGAGTTGTACACAAGCTTTCTGCAAAACTGAAAAGGGAAATAATTCTTGGCTCGACTAGTATTGATGATCCTCCACAATTTATCACAGTAAGTTAAATCTAAACAGTATATGTTTCTTGTTTCTTTTTGCTTTTCTTGATTTGGAATTTATAGTAATCTTCACAGGAAGTAACCATGTTTTGAAAAAAAGTGTAACAACGTGAAAAAACAAAAATGATGTCTTGAACCAAATCGAAGTCAGTTACATAGGTTTGTTGCCTCCAATCCAATTGGCAATCATGATCTTCTATGTTGTTGCCTAAGTAATTGTAAATGTGTTTCCTCATTGTATCTTCTACTTGTGCCTCACCAACTCTTTTTATGATAATCTCAATACAGGTGTTTTTTGAGAAGAATAGTCTTAGTACATGTATCTTCTTTGTTTTGATGAAGCAAGGACTTGTGCATCTTTTTTTTCCTCCTGTTGGAGTCATATTTTTTTGTTACTTTTCGTATCCTTAGTTATTTTTATTTTCTTAGTGGGCTTGTCATGTAATTTTTGCATCTCTCCTCTCTCTATATTAGAGGCTAGGATTTCTTTTCGTAATGAGATGTCTCATTTTCTCTTACATCTACCATGGAAATCTTTGCACTTCTTTCTGTGAAACATGAGAGGAGCATTTGATCACCTATAAGAATGATCCAGCAAGAATCTACATTGATTGCTTTGAGAAGAAAGTATCATTCGTGCTGCAAGGTTCCAAGGTTATTCCGAGGGTGAGTTAATTGCTCAACATTGTGTGTGAGTAGTGCATGTGCAGATAAAGAACTTGGAGAAATAAATTAGTGTTTAGGAATATAGCAATTAACGTTTAAAGAACATATGAACTAAATAGTAGAATCTTAAAAAAGTTTAAGTTTTACAGAGAAGATGCTCCAAAATTGGATTAGGATGGGCAAGGCAGTGTTAGGCATGTTTAAAGTAACACTAGGGTAGAGCTTGGTGGTGTGAAGAAGTATGAGAAGAGCTTAAAGCTAAAAGGATGTGCTTCAAAATCTTATATTGAAACAAAATTTTTGAAGGCTTTTTTTTTTTTTTTTGAATCAGAAAATTATGAAGGCTTGTTAGTTAACCAAAAAGGAAAGAAAGAAGTGGTGACAATTAGCAAGGGGAGCATACTTATAGGAAACTTGATTTTGACTATGTGCAAGAGATGCCCTCAAACTAGGAAAAGCAAGCAAGTGGAAAACAATGGATCTTATACATGTAAGATGTATCAAGGATGAAGAAGGGTATCAATAGCTACTGAAGATATAGAGCTAGGGTGGAAAAACTTACTTTTATATGCTTTTTAATGGAAATGAGGTGGTTAATACTTTGCAGGAGTTACCCATTTTGGAATCTTACCTGAATTGTCCAAGCTGTTGTTTGATTAAAAGGATGTAGTAGATGCTCTGGGGACCGTGGAACCTGGGAAAGCTGTTAGACATGGTGAAGGTCCTGTGGATGTTTGGGAAGTAATACAAGGCATTACTTGACTCAGAAAATTATTTGAGGCCATTTGGTGACGCAAGAAAATGCCTGAGTGGAGAAAAAGTATCATGGCTCCCTTAGGCAAGCATAGAGTAGATGTATAGAATTGCTCAACTACAGTGGTAGGGAATGGATGAATCATATGATGAAGATTTTTGGAGAGAGATTGATAGAAGGTTGGGGCAAGTATTTGGAGTAATTTAAGCAATATACCTTTTGAGGCATGTTATGAAGATCTATAGTGCCAAGATAGGCTTACACATGGTTTTTAATGTCTATGATCCTTTTTGAAGGCATATTTTATAGACAATGTTGATGGAAAAAACAAGCACCAATTTTGTGCATCATCTTGCAGAAGATGTGTAAAATGGAACTAAAGCATGTGTGAGGATTCATGGTAGATTGACAAGCTACTTTGAAAGTGCCTACAATTTGTATTGAGTATCATTGTTAAGCCTTACTTCTTTTCTTTGGTTGGATGAGTTGATGAAGTGCATTCAAAATGAGATGCTAACATGTATGCTTTTTACGAATAATTGTGTTGGTTGATGAGATGAGAGATGAAGTGAGTAGTAGGCTTGAGCCTCAGAGAGAGGCACTTGGAGCTAAGGGCTTCTGACTAAGTTGGACAAGATTAAATACATGCAATGTGAGGCAAAGGTGAAAACTGGAATATCTTATGTTATGAAGAAAGATATTTTTGAATATTTGGGATCACTTTTTTTAATAAGATGGTGATATTATACATAGTTAAGGTGGATTGATTAAAGTGGCGGAGAGTTTCTGGTGCTTTGTGAGTTAAGATTCCTCGCAAAAGTTAAAAACAAGTTTTATACAACGGGCCATTCAAGAATTGGATTTTTTTTTTCCGGAAAAGGTAAAAGGATGGTCATTGGAGACTTTGTAGCCATCCACTTCATTTCATTAAAACAAATGGAACACACTATAGATTTTGCATCTAGAAATTTGAAAGTGTGAAAGGGAAAGAGTTGTTCAATTCTTCAATGGAAAACCCTAGTCTCTCTTATATGAGAGAGACATGGGAAAATTACATACTCACCCAAATAGGAAACAAAATGTACTACTTAGTACATAAAACATAACACTTACACGCTGCCCCTTAAGTTGGGGCATAGGTATCTACAAGCCCCAAGTTGTCACGTAAGGATAAATGTCTCTTCTTGGTAAAAGCCTTTGTGAGAATAATTACAAGTTGTATTTTAGAAGTAACATGTGGAGTTCTAAACTTTCCTTTCATAACTACATTTCGTGCAAAATTGTAGTCTACTTTAATGTGCTTAGTCCTCTTATGGAACATAAGATTGGAGGCAATGTACAATACAAGGGAATCGGCATCTACGCAGTAATCCCAAGATCCTTTAGAAATGATACTACCTACATAACTTCACATGCTGCTTGGGCTATACCCCTGTATTCTACCTTTGCACTAGATAGAGCTACCATAGCCTGCTTCTTGCTTCATCATGACATAAGATTCTCTCCAAGAAATACAATGTATCTAGTAGTTGATCTTCTATCCTCAACTGGCACAACATAATTCGTAGTTGAGTAGGAGACAATATCAATAGACCTACTAGTTTTGTAATGGAGTCCATTACCTGAATTCCCTTTCAGGTATCTCAAGATCATGCACACATCATGCTAGTTGCAATAGGATGGCTTTTCCATGTATTGATTGACTTGACTTATTGCAAAATTAATGTTTGGGCGAGTAACTATCAGATATAGTAGGTTGCTCACTATACTCCTTTATTTCATAACATCCTCAAATGGTGGGTCACCCTGAAGTAGCATAGCCTTCTTCTGATGATCAATAGGGACTCCAAATGGTTTTGCTCCTAATAGTTTTGCTTCGTCTAGAATTTGCAATGTATACTATCTTTAGGATAATCATAGTCCAGTGTCCTGCCATATTGCCTCTATCCCAAGAAAGTATCTCAAGTACCCAAGATCCTTTGTAACAAAGGTCTCGTGTAGAAACTCCTTCGTCTAACGTATGCCTTCCTCGTCATCACTAGTCATGATGATATCATCTACATAGATTGCTAGGATGATCACCTCCTATGCATTCTTCTTAATGAAGATCAAGTGATTTGATGGGGATCGACTAAAACCAAATTTCTGCACTTGAGGCCATAAATGGCCTTGTTCAATATGCAAACACACTCTCTTGAACTGCATAGCCCAAGGGTTCATGCATGTATACTTCCTCTGTGAGGTCTCCATATAAGAATGCATTTTTAATGTCTAGTCGATAAAGAGGCCACTGTCTATGTACTGCCACGGACAGAATGATACATATAAAGGTGACCTAAGCCACTGGAGAAAAGGTCTTAAGATAATCAACCCCATAGGTCTGGTGAAGCCCTCGGGCACTAGGTGTGCCATGAATCTATCCATAGTGCTATCAGTCTAATATTTAATAGTGTAGACCTATTTACAATCAACTAGGGTCATGTTAGGACAGGGAACCTGATCCCAAGTGCCACGCATAACTAGTGCAATCATCTTATCCTCCATGGTTTCTCTCTAGAGAGGATCCTGTGAGGCTTCCACAGTCTTTGGGTAAGCACATTAACAAAGTGCTGTAGATCACTCCACAGGTGGACAATAGTTATATAATTGGAGACAAGATGCAAAGTACAGGATCTACTGGACTTTCGAAGGGCAATCGGTCGTTCATCCACATCCTCCAGCCAACCGGGGGTGGCCCTTGCATTGTATGGTCCTTTAGATGTTCTGGAGAAGTAGGAAGTGGGGTGTGCCTCCAATGATACACTTGACTCTCCCATGGAGCTAAGTCAATGCTTGCCCCTTCTTTGGAGAAGAATGATACCTTCTCGAAAAAGGTGGCATCTGCAGTCACCATATATCTTCGATGTTCTAGATCGTAGCACCAATATCCTTTTTGGGTACGAGAATATCCCATAAATATACACTTCACAGGCCAAAGAGAAAACTTGTTCTGTGCACCAAAGACTTGGACAAAACAGGTGCATCCAAATATATACAGGAGCAAGGCAAAGGATTGCTTAGACTTTAGGTGTAGAACCTAGTAAGGAATCTTGCCTTAAAGGACTGATGATGGCACCTTGTTGATCAGATATGTGGCTGTCAGTATTGCATCTTCCTAGAATTGGTTAGGTACCTTCATAAACATAAGTCCTAGCAATGTACAAGATGTGCCAAAGCTTTTGTTCCGTGACTCCATTCTGTTGTGAGGTATGTGCACATGATATGTGATGGAGAGTTCCTTCACTAGTAAAGAAGGCTTGGAGGTTTGCTTGCATAAACTCTAGCATATTATTGCTCCTAAACACTTATATGGATGAAGATTGCCTGCTTTGAAGCACTACAAAAAATTGTTGCACTATTTGAATTATCTCAGAGCGGTTCTTCATCAGGAAGACCCAAGTAGATCAAGTGTAGTCACCTACAAACACTACAACACATCTATAACCTCTGACATTGGTGACTCGTGCAGGACCCTAGATATCACAGTATGCGAGGTGGGAGGGAGAAGTGCTAATTCCTTTGGTGCACCGAGAAAGCATGCTCCAATGATGCTTCCCTAATTGAGAAGCATCACAATCAAAGGTGATACTACGTTCATTTTGGAAAACATCTGGTGCATTTTTCCTACAGATGGGTTACCAAGTCACTGGTGTCATAACAGAGGATCTGTAGAGATGGAGATAGCTTCGGCAAACTGAGATGGGACATCAAGAAGATATAGTCCATCTTTCTTGATCCCACCACTAATTATCTCATTGGTCTGTCTGTCTTGTAAGTAACAATGCCTATCATCAAATATAACTCAGCATCTAAGATCTTTACAAATACTATTGTCAACAAGTTCATAGGGAACTTTGGAGCACAATGCACATTTGGTAATTGCAATTTGGAGGATAATTGAACACTACCGGTCATGGTGATAGGAGAGACCCATTTGCCACCTTCACCAACTTCACATACCTAGACTTCATGGGGGTTTTCAACAGGGTGGTATCTCTTGTGAGGTGAATTGATGCTCCTCAGTCAATTATCCATTGGCCGGAAGTAATTCTAGGCATAGTCATCAAAATCTTGTTCTTCACCATTGCTATGGTGACACCAACACAACGATCTCCTGTGTAGCAATCGGTACAAAATCCAAGCTTCCATTAGCAATATGACAATCAGAAGGATCAGAGATAGATATTGGGAGATGATCCTAGGCATAAGAGGATATGAACCTCTTATTACAATTGCCTTCTACCATTATATTCACATAACCAATGGAGACCATCGTTCGCACACAAAACGTAGTAACAACCATTGTTGTTGCTACAACAGCCTTCATTGCCGATGAGACCACCACTACCACATCTCTTTGCGCGAGATAGGTGTGGTTGACACACCATCATCGCCGATGCAGTCATCGTTATGCATTAGCAAGCCCGATTCCCATTGCCATCACCTACGATACATCATGGTACCACCGTGATCGCCTTTCACATTTGGGGCATGGTGATCAATTTGATCATCAAACAACTCAATTTTTGGTGGGATATTAGGATGTCAATTTAGGATCGTCATTCTGATACCATGCGAAAGGGAAAGAGTTGTTCCATTCTTCAAAGGAAAACCCTAGTCTCTCTTATATAAGAGACATGGGAAAATTACATACTCGCTTAAAAAGGAAGTAAAATTAACTACTTAGCGCATAAAATATAACACTTTCACAGAAAGGAAACATGTTTCCCTTGCAACATGTCTAGGATTGGATTTTTGCGATAAGATTTAAAGAAAAAAGTTGAGTGGCATGAATATAGGATAAAGTAAGAGATACATTTAAGGTGATTTGGCCATATGTGACGGCTGTTAACTAGCTCTTCTTTTTATGAAATCGGGGGGTTAACATCCCTTGTTAATTCCCTCTTCTCCCTTCCAAAAAAATATTTCTTTAGTTGGATGCCTTAGTGCTTCATGGGCCAATTCACTTTTAGACTTTATATCTAGATGCCGAGAGTTATTTATGTTCATATCTAGGTGTTTGGAGTGGTGTTTTTGTTGAACTCACTATTGGGGCGATGATAAATTTTCTGTGAGAGTAATTGGTTTTTGTTTTTGTTTTTTTGGGGTTCAGGACTCGGAAGAGATATTTGTTTTATGCTTTGATCGAAGTCTGTGTCTTCCCCACAACTGGGTCAAGAGTGAACATGGTGTTAGGTGCTTCCCCGTGTTATATTAGGATATTCTTGCTTCGGTCTCTTTTGATTCATCCAGATATGGGGAATTACATATCGGGTGTACGAGGATTGCATCAATCTTCAATTTGATCCATTCCAATATGTTTGACTGGATTAGCTTCTATTTTTTGCCTTTATGGATTGAATTGGATTGAACTAGAAAATTTTCAATCAGTTAAAACTTGGATTGGATTGGGTTAAAGACTGTATCCAATTTGATCAAAACCGTAATCCATAAGTTTAAAATAATGTATAATTCAATCTGTAGAAAAGAATGTGTATATATATGATATGTTTCATCATAGAAATAAATCTTTACACTTATAGGGTATGTAATATAAAGTGTCCAAAATAATTTCCTCTCTCTTCCAACTCTTTCCTTCCCCTGTCCATTCTCTTTCCCTAGCCCAATAATCCATTGTTACGTTTATTGTTTCCTTATTACCTTTGAATTTGGTTACTTTATTTTGTTATAAGTTCCATCATGTAAGTAATTTTGTATATCTTGAGTATAATTTTTTTAACTTTTTGAGAGTTGTCAATGCCATTTTGCTAGTAGGGAAAATAATAAACTTTTAGGATCTTACTCTTTGAAACTTCTCATTATCTAATAGGAAAACATGTACTAAGTTATATATCATTTAAAAAAGAGCAAGAAAATTCGATCCAACTTGAACCAATTATATGGATTGGATTGGACTAGACCTTGAATTAGATTGGATCGGATTGCAAAAAATTCAATCCGAATAAAGTGGATTGAATTATGGATTTAGTAAAATTCAATCCAGTTTGATTCATGTGCACCCTTAATTACACATCTCAAGCATCACCTAAGATGTTACCTCCAGAGATGAAGTGCCATTAGGCAGTGTTTTGGTTAGTGATCCCTTTAGGTTCTCCACAGGTTGAGATTCCAGCATGTGATGGTTCTGACTTTGATTGTGGCTTTGCGATGTTTCAGACAACTGTGACATTGACTTGTCTATTCGTTTGAGGAAGGGTGTCTACAACTGCTTTTTGCATGCTGTTTGCAAGTGTGTCACAAAGAAATAGCTTGCCTTGGATCTCACTTCGTGCCTTTTGTTCTATCTCCCTTTCTGCAACCTCTTCCTGTTTTACATCAATAGGCTTCTAATTTGCCGCAGTGACATGCTGGGAGGACATCAAACCTTTACAAGGTATGTAGGAACTTGTTGATGTACCATCTGTTGTTGCTCTGGTGGATTCCAAGTGGCTTTTCAATTGTGGTGTACAATGTTGACGGTATAGTGGAGTGATACAGAACTTGGCTTGCGGTTTCATAGAATTATAGTGTGGACTTCCTTTGTACCGTTTCACTTGCAGCATGACTTAACTAGTTTGGATTCTTATCTTTGTGGTGGTTCAACATTATTGATTTCTTCACCAACTTGATGGGAAGAATTTTTTCTTCTATAGAGATATGAAATAATTTATATGCAACAATCTTTGAGATTTTGAGTCTAGAGGGCAGTAAAGTTTGTAGTTTGCAGAAAAATACCTGCATTTAAAGGCATATGGTTCCATAGATACCAAAGGTTATTGAGATACTTGAGTCTCTTGGATCATTTGCAGACCAGTCCTTGTTTGTACAAGAGGACTACCATGAGGACAATAGTGATGCTTTTGCAAGTGGTTAACATCATAGCTACTGGTGTTTTTATTTTTTGTGAGTAAAAGTTATTTGTGATGATCCTTAGGAGATTTGTGATGTGAAAAAGACCTTTGCCAAGATTTTGTTACTGAGGACTTGGGTGCCATCCGATATTTGCTTGGGATTGAGCTCGCTCATGTAAACAGGGTATTTGCTTGGGATTGTTCCGTAGGAAGTATGCAATAGATTCGTTTTGGGAGTTCATCACACGTCTATATTCCTTGGTTGTTGAGAAGAGTAGTCAATTCATGGAAGTACACTGAGATAATAGTTAGGATGATTCTGAGGTATTTGAAATTAGTTATAGAGGGCATGTCATGTTAAAAAAAAAGTAGGCTGCACCAAAGGCAGGAAGTCGACAATTGGATGTTGCAACTGCTGTCCAAAATTTTCCAACCGGAGAGTGAAGAAACAAACTGTGATATCTAGCTGAGTTGGAGCATTGAGGCTATGAATTGGACGATTGCTGAGATGCATATCCGGTCCTTAGTGATTGCATATGTTAATTGCTCCCTCTATGGAGATATGGTGGTATGATTGGCTTATCATGCAGGTAGAAATGGATTGCAACTACATTGGACACTTGATCCAGAAAGGCCTCATAGCAAACGAGTTCACCAAGGGATTTCCTTGGACAGGGTTGGGGGGTTGAGAATTCGAAAGCAAGTTGAGAACTAAAAGTCACGTGCTACAATGTTGAAATGATTTACATTTCAAAGCATTCTAGTGCAAGGTGGGGGTTCCGTAGGGTCGCACAAGCTTTTAATATGCCACAAGATTACTTGAATTGACCCTTTCAGAAAGAAGGAACTTGATTTGTGTAAGTTTCACCTTGATATCTTCACCTTTTCCCTTCGTTGTTCATTAACTCTTCCTCTTTCTTCCACTGGACTCGATATCTGGCATTTGAGATGAAGTTGAATAGGTGTAGACACACATTTATCTTAAAAAATGCTAAGAACTTCGTAACAACTTTAGCTGAAAGACCCTATTAAAGAACAAATCATTTCTCAAGTAAATGTATGACCATCGCTTTATAAACGAATAAAATCAGTTTGTGAATTTCAGTGGTCATTCTTATATACAAAATGCAGAAACTGAAGATGCTGACAGCTCGAGAGCTTTCATTGGATGACCTTCACATATGATGATTTGTTCCAAGTTCCCTGTTGCCTAGTGGGAACACAGGTTTGCCTCCATGTTTGTAGTCAAATGTATCTTCTCATTCTAACTTTCTTCGAAGTGTTATTCGTTGGTCAAAAAAATTCTTAACTCAATTGTGCAGTTAAAATGATCTTGCATCGATTTAACAGTCTGGTTATGTGCACGCGGTAGAAATTGACGACTGACGTTGTGGCCTGTGTCTCCACCCCCGTTCATATTGCTTATGTTGTATAGGATATCTTTTGTATATCAGAAAAAAATCCTCATGTTTTCTTTGTTTTTTTTTTTTAAACCCTTTCCTTTTTTGGCCCCAGAATTGGTGGAACTCAAAAATTGCTCACAGTCGGAAGGATGGTTGCTTTGTCATATATTTTAAAATTTTTAGAGCACCTGTGCAGGATTTCCTTATTGTCGTGGCTGGAATTTGAGATCACTGTGGAAGGTGCTGATGCCTTCGGGTTGAGTTTGTTATTTGTATCGACACGTTTTTGCTGTGAGTTCGCATGCGTATATCTTGTTTTTTCTCTTCCATCATTGTTAGTTCCCATGTGATAATTTAATTTCCGCAATGCTCGGTGCTTATTGGTTAATTTTTCGCCTATGATAGCCGTACTAATTCGGTACACTAACTATCCAGTCAGAAAGCAAAGGAAAAGAAATATCAGACTTAATAGCGAAGGTCAACTAAAAAGTGATGTTGCTGGCATTTACGTTAGGCTAAGGTGTTATTGTAAATATAATGTTCAAATGCTTAATTCAACCATCTTAAAAGCCAAAATGGAGGGAAATGTGCATGTAAATTTACATGTACATGAACTTCTCTTTTTCCTACCTGTTCACAACATAAGCATTGCTGCTATCATGGCAATTATGGAAATGATGATATGGCGTTGATGTAGCACTGGCTTGATGATATAGCGCTTGGAACCACAATGCTCATGACCGGTGCTATGGCACTTGCATTAAAACGTCAGTAGCGTTTTGCTGTAAATGTTATAATAATACCTTAACGATAGCCATTTCATCTAACCCCCACCTTTTCTAATCTTTTTAATGATCTGCCTTTCATCTCATGCAAGTAAGCTCAGAAAATCTTTCTCCATTCTCCTTTGTGCCGTGCCCTCCCTACTTAAAATACGAATAGGTGTTTTAGTTCCGAGTACTTGCACCGTTACACGAGGCAAGATCAAACCTCTTAGTATTACTTATTATACCACTCAACTAATCTTAAGTTAAACAATAGAAACTTATAATATATCTTATGTAATAGGTAAGTCATTATTATCTCCCAGATAAAATTGCCTATTGGTTTATCCTGCTATTGAAAATCAGTTTAGTTGTTAAGCATTTTGATTAATCTCACCAATTGGTCCAAGGGCTCTTGTTGAACGAAGAGAGACAGGGCTTAATCGGAGGTTGATGATAATTACATAAGGTTCTAAAAGCATGTGTTTTTTGGGTGGAAAATACTTTTAGATTCTCGACTTTAAAGAAAATTTCTAGCAAGCTCGAGTTTTTCCCCCCATGAATGTATTTATCGAGGCATGGTCTACCATTAGGATTTCTTTCTTATCTGCTTGCAAATGACATTTTGACTTCAATTTGATTGGGCTTATAGGATTCAACTGGGTTGCTAGCCAAGGCAACTAAAACGATTCTGGGTGTAATCTAGTGTTAGATTATTGCATCAACTTGTCAAAGATCCCACTGAACCCATTTTGATGAAGCAGTTGCTCGTGAAACTAAATGAGATTCTGTGCATGGGAGAGATGTTTGATGGGTCCTCCTCCTCGATCTTCTTCCCTTTCCTAGCAAAATAAGGAAGAAAATCTTTAACTGGAGGACTCCCAAATTTGAAGGGAATGCTGAGATTACTCTTTATCCTTTTTCCATCTTGCTTACTGTGCTTTATGATGTGCTCCCTGCAGCTTTCTTATTGCCACCGTCCATGCATACCGCCCTACACTTTATCACGTTGTTGTCATGGAGCGCATATAACTTGGGTGCTACCATCATTTTGAACAATTTGGTTTGACCCCCAGCACCTTCACTTTCCTCCACATCATACATGTACCTTGGCTCAAATTATCATATCTCTAGATGGTATAGAGCCCTGGCCAACGGGCTTACTACGCCAACATCTGGATGAGCTATATGACCTATCATGTTCTAGGGGCTCGAGCCAGAATGAGCACTGCACTACCTTGCTATTTTGTAGAGTTACCTTGCTTAGCATCTTTTAGGCTAAAACTTTTTAAATCGTTGTATTACACTTGGTTTGAGGTGGCTTAGGTCATAAGGTCAAGAACCAAGATGGATCCATCATATTGCAATGTGGATGACTCCGAATCCTCATAGTAAACCTTACTTAGCACCTAGTTTCAAGTATGAAGAGGAAGTTGCACTTGTGGGGCCTTACATCATATTAGCGGACCAAAGTATGATTCTATTTAATATCTCCTCACATAAAAAATGCTCTTCATGGACAAGCATTGGAATTTGTTGTACTAGCTCAAAGAGGTATTTAGTTCATAACATTAAGGCTCCTAAGGATATTGATGCGATTGTTATGCACGTGGATGATGGATAGCTCCTCTTTGTAGTTGGTTGGCAGTTGATGGATTGGAGGACTTGGGATGTGTTATTAATAATGTAAATTTAGTTTGGGTTAGGGGAATTGTTGTTCTTCATGTGGTATTGCATTTCCTTCTTCCTTTTTATAATAATTAGAAATACGTAGGAAGAGAAAACTGATGATGAATATAAGTGATGGGGAGAGCAATCGAGAGGATGAGAGAGAGGACTTACTGGTAAAGAGAGGATAATGAGATGATGAATGGCAGCTAGGGAAAGGAAAAAGGGAAGGGAGAAAAGCCATGGGCTACAAAAAGAAAGTGCAAGGTTATACTCATGTTTACTGTGGTTGCATTTGGATGCAAAGATAATATGTGAATTACCCTACTCTTGGCTGGTTTTTTGGTATAAGATATAAGAATTAAGTGACAGAGTTGGTTTTCATGGTTTCTAATGCACTCCAACTTCCAATAAAGAACATTTAGTGTCAAATATTAAATAAATTAATTCTAATATTCACACCCTCACTACAACACATCAATTCACATATCACATTTACGTTGCTACTTCATTATGCAATCAAAGAAATAACAAAAGAAACCTAATCAAGGTAGTATCCTTGGCTCCCGCCATTTTTCCTAGTTGAACTACACAAAAGGAAATTAAGATTGGATTAGCTAGACTTTAGCATCAATGGGCATGGCATGGAGTCAAACTTGTTGGAAATTAGCCCATGAGTGCTGAACCAGCAAAGGACCTTCATAAATTATCATCAAACACTTTGAACAACTTCCAAAGGAAGATGAATGGTTGCTTAGAAAGATGAAGTGACTATTTAGTTGGAGATCCATTGCTTGGTTCTTTAATAAACAAAGTAACTATATGCCATCGTTTAGACTTGTTAAGGAATAATTAATCACTATATACTAAGTCCCTTAAGAAAATAAACAATGCTTTCTTATATGACTTACCTTAATGGTCACTTACCTATATAAAAGGGGCCTTAGGAGCATTTACCGAAGCAAGAGGGGGGATAAGAGCAACATTACACCACTGTAACTCTCGTATAGTGAATTGTTTGCTTAGTGCTTTGAAGGCCCACCTTTCCCTATGATATAGGATCCATTCTCTCAAACTTGGTACAAGTGATGTTTTCTTTCTATATTTTTCCTTCTTATTGTGTAATTCCCTAGTCTAAGCTTTAGTTTGGATCTCGATTTGTGTTGGTCCATCTTTAGAGAATTGGCTTCTTTTTGGGCAATTGTCGTTTGGTGCCTAGCATAGAGTTTGTTTCATGCATTATATCAACAATTATGGTAGGTATTTATTCCCCAACATATGGAAGGAGAGTAAGCCCCTTCTAAGTTTCCCTTGCCAACTTGATGGCCCTAATAGCAACTTTGGCTACCAGTGGAGCCTTAACTTTAGCTAGGGTGATATCATAAATATCACGTGAAGAAAACATCCATCACAATCCTTATTCTCCCCTTCCCTCTACCCCCTTAAATGACCTTGGGAACTAGATGCATTCAAACTCCTTCTAATTCCTTCCTTAATGGCTGATTTAAGGATTGACCACATATATGATATGAGAATGAAGGGACTAAATAGTAGTCATTGTCAGACTATTTAATGAGGAGTCAAATGAATGTATAGGAATCATATGAAGCCCTAAGAATGCCTTAGAATTGAGAAACCCCAAAAAGAGATGGAGGTTGTGGGCTCGCTCCAGTGAACTATTATGCCAGGCTCGCAATGCCTCCCAAGGTTAACCTTTGGCTAATAACAAATTTGAGGAATATCTAAAAACACTAAGAAAATCCAAATTTATTTGTTAGCTCCTTAAACACTTGAGGTGCCTGTTATATGCTTTTAATAAGAAGGTGTAAAGAGATGCTTAAAGGATGGTGGAGGGCCAAACATGTAGATGGCACTGCCACTATCAAGCTAGCTTTGAAGCTGACAGCTATGTGAAAAATGCTAAAGGAATATGGAGCTGCTGTATCTGTTGTGAGACACTAGAGGCGCAAACAGGCCTTAATGGAAATCCAAAGCCTTGACTCAAAAGAGGCCACTGGCCTGCTGACAGAGCAGGAACTCAAGAACAGAAGATGGTGGCAGGGTGTGGTGGCTGAAGAAGATCTGAAATTGGAGATGGACTGGAGGGAACGTTCCAGACAGTTATGGCTTAAAGAGGGGGATGCTAATACCAAATTTTTCCACTTGGCTGCCAGCTCTCGCAGAAGATTCAACTTGATCTCCTCAATACTCAAGGATGGGCAGAGAATTTCATCAATATCAAATATAAGAGCCGAGGCCATCAAGTATTTTAGAGACTCTTCAAGGGTTGCAGGGAAAGGCCAATGGAGAATGGCAAGGAATGACTTACCTAAATTGTCTGGGGAACAAATGTCTAGCCTGATTGCAGCCATTACAGAGCAAGAAACAGTGTCTGCCATCAAAGACCTGAACAATGAAGGCTCTCCTGGTCCTGATGGCATCCAAGTCCTCTTCTACAAAGAGATGTGGGGTGTAGTGGGCAAAGAGGTAATGGATGTGATTAAGGAGTTTAAGGACGGTAATTTTGGCTTTGAAAAAATCAACAGGTCCTTCCTCTTCTTGTTGCCAAAGACACAAGGCGCAGAGACATTTCAGGACTTCAGACCTATAGCTCTCTCAAATTCTATCTATCTAGTGATTAGTAAGGTTTTGGCAAATAGACTATGGCCAATCTTGCAGGAGGTGATCCACCCAGTTCAATCTGCATTCCTCCCCAACAGGTCCTTACAAGAGTCTTTCATCATGGCCCAGGAGATGGTGTGTGGGTGGCAAAAGAGGAAGTGTAGAGCTTTTATATGGAAAGTTGACTTCCGTAAAACTTATGACTCTATTTCTTGGCCCTACTTATGGGAAGTTTTTAAGAGGAGAGGATTTCCCCCTCTTTGGATTAAATGGATGAAAAGGTGCATTACAACAGTTTCTTTCACCCCCTTGATCAATGGGAAGCCCTGTGGAGCCTGGATCCAACCTCAATGTGGGGTGAGGCAAGGTTGCCCTTTGGCACCCTTGATTTTTAACCTTGCTGTTGATAATTTAGCAAGGTATGCTTGCAAACTTGTTGAGGTAGGAATTATTAGAGGATACTCCCTCACTAACAGGAGTGCTATAGCCCCTATACTTCAATATGTGGATGATACGATTTTTTTTGTGGAAGGATCTATAGATGAAGCTCGTGCACTTGGCCATATGGTTAACATATTTGGGGACATCTCAGGTCTGAGTCTGAACAGAGAGAAGTCCAATCTGGTGTGTTTTGGATTAACTGAGACAGTGCAAGAAGATATCTCTGCTTCTTTGGGTACCCCTCGCATTAACCTCCCCATCAGATATCTGGGGTTGCCCCTGAGATGTTCAAGAATGAAGAAAATGTTGGTGCTAGAGCACCACGATCGTTTATTTTGATGATAACAAAACACGTGTCTTTTAACATTTGCTTTTGAGTCCTAGTTTTTCGGTCAAATTGCAAATGGAGACAGGTGTTTAGATGGAGTTCTAGCTCGCATCCATGGCAGATTGGAGGAGCTTGACAGAGGCGGAGGAGCTTCGTGAGGAGCAAAAGCTTGAAGAAGGAAGGAGATGAAGAATATGATAGATTTCATTTTATCCTGTTCTATGTATTTTTGTTTCGTTATTGTGCTCTTTATTTCTGTCTTAGATCTTATGTTAAAGAGCCTCAAAGGATCCTTAAAGTAGTCCTAGGAACACCTACACTACTCTATGATATTTAGGTTTTCTATAGAGAACTTAGAGAATCAAAATAGGGATCAGACAACCTTTTCAGACTTCTAATCTGGATTTCAGACGTCTGATAAAAACTTTTAAGACGTTTGACTGTTGCCTCAGATGTCCGATTATTTAGTTATGTCTGATGAAATCAAACGTCCAGACATTAGTCCAGATGTCTTAGGAGACGTCTGATGCCTTTGCCAGACGTCCAATTAGTGGAACGTTGGTTGCCCACGCAAACGTTGAGGAATCTGACCGTTAGCTCATATCAGACATTATCAGACGTCCGTAAGTGATCCCAGACGTCTGATATGTGACCGTTTTACATCGACTGACCCAAAATTGCCTTTAGCAGATCTTGTAGCCATTACCCCTCTTGGGAATCCATTCCCGTAGAACAAATAGGTTTCCAGACGTCTAGACCTTCTGCCAGACGTCCTGTGTGTCGTCTGATGGACTTTCACTAGAACCCTGTTTCGATCTGATTCAACTCAGGAAGGAAACCCACCTAAAATCAGACGTCTGACTTAGTTCTGGAACGTCTTAAACTGGTTTTCCAGACATCTGATGTCAGGACTAGACGTCTGATGACCCTGTCAGAATCATGATTAATTTTGACTTCGGCCTGATTCTATTGGGCCTTGCACCCAACGGCTATGGAAGCCTTCTAAGGCCTTCCAAAGCCTTCCTAGGCTCTCTATAAATAGAGGAGGACCCCTTGGACACAAAGATACACCAAGCAACATACTTTCCACTCTTTTGTGTCAAAAAGAAGAAGAAGATCAAATAGAAGAAAGCTCTTGCTCTCCAAGCCTTGTTCTACACCTAGAGAGCTTGATTCCTATTGTGTACCCGCTCTCCCGTCGTAGTTCACGAGAGCGCCGTTGTGCCATTGCGTAGTTCACGCATCCATGTCGTCGACGCACTTCCACCAAAGTTTCATAACTCCTATAGAAGCTTAGTTTAAGAATTACTTTGTTGGCTCTATAGGACTATTCTTGTATCTTTTACTTTGTTATTTGGTTGGGTATTCACGTTATGAATTCTCGCCTCCATCAAGGGACAAAATCCTTCTCGTGAAGAGAAGGGGTTTGAGGCACACTACTCTCGTTCAAAGTAGTGTTGTTGTAAGAGGTTGAATCACCCTTGTTTAAGTGATTCGTTTAGTGGATTTGATCGACTTGGTCGATCGGGAAATCCTAACTCGAGAGGGTTAGGTGGTGGTTTTCACCCGGGTTGGGTTTCCACCTAAAAATACTTGTGCCTATTGTGTGATTGTTATTTTGTGATATTGTTATATTTTTAATTTCACATTTTTACGTCACGCTGATCTCACCCCCTCCAAGTAAAGGAAAATTATAGAAAAGAGACTGGAATTGCCTGTTTGACAAGATCTCAGTGAAGCTGGCTGGATGGAATAGCAGATTTCTTTCCAAGGGTGGCAGACTCATTCTGCTTAACTCAGTGATTCTTCCATCCCTGTCTTCTATTTCTCTATTTTCAAGGCTCCAAAATCTGTGTGGAAGCGCTTGGATGTATTGAGGAAGAGGTTCTTTTGGAGAGGCCCCAAGCATGAAGGTAGATTTTTGCAGCCCCTGAAATGGGAACAACTCTGTCTGCCTAAGGAAAGTGGGGGTTTGGGAATTAAATCCTTAAAAGAATTCAATGAGGCTTTGCTACTCAAATGGGCCATTAAATTTCTGCAAGGGGAGGTGAAACCCTAGACTGAATTGATTAAGGACAGATATGGTTAGTCCAACAGTGTGCTAAAGAGATTGCACCCTACCAGACCATCATGCTTTTGGAAATCTGTGGTTAGAACTTTGAAAGACAATTGGCACCTGCTGCAGCCGATCTTAGGAGATGGTAGAACTTTCAACTTCTGGAGTGACGGTTGGTCTTTGCTGGGTGCTCTGAAGGAGGCTTACCCAAGGGCCTTTGCTGTAGCTAGAGACAAAGATGGTACTGTCAGTTGCTACTAGTTTGAAAGTAGGAACTGCTAGCAATTGAATGAAGACAAATCCACCAGAATGGGCACCCGGCTATGAGAAGAAAGAAGAAACCTGATTTCTGACTTGGAAAGATTTAAACCCAGGCCTGGAGCGGATGATAACTATGTTTGGGATGGGATATATACAGTGCAATGTGGATATAAAAAGATTATGGAGGGAGACAGAGGAGGGAGGGCTTGATAACAGGTGATCTAAGACACAAAAGAATGGGAGCTGCTCTTCATGAATGTCACCTGTGTGGGATGCACACTGATAACCTTAGCCACATTTTCTCGTCTTGCCTGATTACTGATGCAGTTTGGAGGAGGACCTGCCAGGAACCACTCCCCTCGTGGGATTCCATTTAGCATAATTTTGTAGTGATGGAGAGGTCGCATCTGTGCTTGCTGCAACTCTCTAGTGTGTGTGGAGGGTAAGAAACGAGAAGCTTTTTTAGGAGAGACCAGTTTGCTGTGAGAAAATTGTAAATGAGTGCTGGTCCCTCATACATACGTGGGGATTTGAATTGTAAATCTTCTTAACCTTTTATTAATAAATTGTCCTCCTGGATTGCTATCGTAAGACGATAACTTTCCTTTTAGTTTCAAAAAAAAAAAAAGGTGTAAAAACAAGACGTGGAAGATGGTACAATGGTGGAAATGCACCAAGGTAGACAGGTATGCATAAAGCATAATCTTGACTAACTATCCCACATGGATTTGGACGAACACCCTAAGCTATAGTAGTCCAAGGTTCTTATTGTCCTTTTACCAAACATAGATAGAATGCCAAATTTCCATGCAGGTATTATAGACCTCCCTTTGAACTTCACTATGGGACCTTATACCCACATAAGCATTTGGATCACTTTGAGAACCTGTTTATGCTAGAGGAGGTGCTCTGAGGATACTCATTGCCTTCACCTCAACATTGAAGTGGATTACTGGTGAGTAGTTCTCCAAGATACTAGGCGAGTTTATAAATCCTTTCTTAATAATCCTATCATAATAATAATCCTATTATCAATCTAAAATTTATTTTTCAAAATAATAACCAATTTGTTCAAGACTTTGAAAACATTTATGCGCTTAATTTCTATGAGGATCACATCCACATCAAAAAATAGGCACAATAAGCAAACTAAAGACACAAAACTTACCCATTCAAAAATAAATGAATATTCTCTAATATCCATAGCAGGTTTTTCATTGATGGTCACATCAAATCCAATTTGATTTTGAGTTTAAATTATCGTTAGAATTAGGGTTCTTTGCTAAATAGTGCTAATCGGATGTTTAACAAAAATTATCAGGCATCCAGATATCAAGCATAAAAACCAATTTTTATTCATTGATTAGACTTCTAATATATTGATTAGATGACTTATTTAACTAAATAGGTCGTATGACATCATTATCAGACATCCAAATACATTACGTCAGAACAAAAAAAAAAAGTTAGTAATCAGATGTTTGACACACTGATTCGATGACTTATTTCACAAAATAGGTCATCTAATATTTTGGTTAAACGTCCTATATTTCTCTAGTCACATACTGGACGTCTGGCATGAATTGCTAGATGCCCTGTATGTCTTCCGAACGTCTGATTTAGTCATTAGACATCCAAAATTAGATCATCAGATGCTTGACTTGGTGATCAAACATCTATTGGATGAACATGAATTGTATTCATGTTCTAAAATTTGATTTTTACTTGATTAAACCCTAGATCTATGTATCATGTGAGAACTTGGATCAACCTAGTCTTTGATACCACTATTGGGATTGAACTCTTTGACTCATGGTATTTTGAAACGTGAAAAATCGATTGTTTTAAAATTTTCTTTGATTTGTGAAATTGGTTTATGCCTGAAAAATTGAATAATGGGAATAAATGAAACAACAACCTAAGATGAAACTACATGGGAAGAACTAGTTTCTTTCCATTTTGGGATACCCACAAGTATCAAGATATACCTGTAGGGACGGCGTAGCACAACACATGGGGTGTTGTGCCTCCTAATATAAGTCTCATCTTGGCAAGGCTTCAATCTTCTTGGTAGGCTAATGAGGCCCTTCACATTGACAACACCCAATTCCGTATGAGTCTTTAATGCTTTGCGAATCCCAAGGCAGCAATTGGCTCGAATCTTTTCCAAAGTCTACCACCAGGATCGAGAACTCTCGACCACTAGCTATTAGATGTCTAACCTCTTGACTGAATGTCCGTAAGTCCTTCAAGATCTTTTTTCAAGAGTCTGGGCATTTAGAAGGCAAAACTTTGGATGTCCAGGTGAGAAGTTGGACATCCCCTTGGGCCATATGATCGGTCCTGAAGCTTCTAGATGTCCAAGGAAGAAGAGAAATCCATCAAAATCATTATTGGTTTCATCACGCCAATAATGAAGCATTTAGAATTTAGGATTTACATCACTACGTCTCATTTAGGTATTCTAAATACCCATGAATCATTCACATTGGAAGATATATGTAACCTCAAGGATTAATTCCCAAATTCACTGTCCTTTCCATCATAGGTTACATATATTGATGTTCTTCTTTTATCATTGGGACGAGAACAAAGATCAGGCTTTTTCCAAAAGGAGTTATCTTCTTCTCTTTCATGTATGTGTTTGATCAAGACTCATACGACCATGTATGGAATTTTGTGCATCCCAATTTATGTGAAACGAATCCACATCTTCCAATCTACTATGTACACTTACAGTAGTAGATCTGTGTGATTCCCTCAAGAGATCATGTGGCTCCTGTGCTTTCATATACATGCTAGCTTTGTAGTCTCAACACCAAGGTGGGTGCATCGACTATCGGTCCACTAAATGTGCATATTCAAGCACAGAGACACATATTTCACTGAAGTCAATGGATACACCTTTTTCATGACAGTGACAAGAGAAAGACTTTCGCATCTCCATCTTGTTGAGTCAACCCCTTGACTCAACCTCCATGACAGCCCGAATCTTCATTCATACACAGAGGATGTAAATCAAGGGCATTCATCAAGAAATAGTCTCTTGAGAAGATTGCCATCTTTTCTCAAGATGGAGACAACCGTTGGATTTCATGATTGTTCTTGATGACTTATTGAAATCCTTGATATAAACCATTTGGATCTTTGATACCTAACATCGATATAGCTAGTATGGCTATAGTACATTCTGCCACTTGTATTGAGTGACCTAACTAACCACATTAGTGTGCCCATGTGATCTGGTGCCTAGATTTGATCATTGATCAAGGGATTCCACTTAGGTTGTCTCGTTAAGGGCATAAAGCTTCAACAGTAACCTTGCCCAATATGTCAACAAATGCAACCCATACCAACAATATTTTTTGAAATTCCTCATCAACCTTCATTAGAGATAACAATAATGGACAACCCCATTTCCTTTTCCTAGTAGGGAATAATCATTATTGAAATGTTTCTAAAAGTCCTAAGAGGTAGGGAATACATGGTGGTGGAAATGGATTACTTTAAAAGATGGTTGAAAGGCTTAATCACTGTGGTAAAGATCCTTGGGATTGTTTATATATATATCCTTTGCAATTATAATGTTTGATAGATTATAACTAGCGATGATTGTTGCAAATTGTTTTAGATAAATCCATTGAATTTGTGCTAAAAGGGGAATTAACTTGCACCTTTTCCTTTAAACCACAATAAAATAACTATAGAGAGCAACCTTTCAATTGTCTTTTAATGTCAAATGTTTTATTGTAATAAAGATAGCATGCTAAGTCAAAGGTTGGCTAACTTTAACTCCAAAGCTAGGGATGCCTTGTAAACAATGATTGAACGTGATGAAGCGCTTTAGAACAATGTAGCCAATTTCAATGTAGCATATAAACAAAACATGGTAATGTATTTCAATCGAAGGATTTAGCAAAGGTAATTCCTTGTGGGCAACCTAGTCCTTGACAAAGTCGAGGCACCACAACCTTGTGCCATGGGTAACCTTTGTACCCCACTGGGAAGGTTCCTATAAAAGTTAGAAAAGTCTTCAGAATGGGAGATTCTATATTAAAGCATTAAATGGCCAAACACTTACAAGCACTCGACATTTGGACGCTCTTAGGAAATATCATGTTTAGAGTCCTAAAAAAGTTGTATGCGGGGACAATGCAAGAGTGTATATGCAAAATATAAAAGGTCCTTTTTGTTTTTTCTGAAAATCAAGTACATTATCTGATTGTAACAACCACTCTAATAATAATATTGGTATGAAGGAACATATGAAAAATAGAAAAATTAATGTAAGAAATTGATAAGAAGAAGGTTGAAAGGAAACTCAAGGAAGGAAGGAAAGCAATAGAGTATGGCACTCAAACTACATATGTTTAAGATGCCACCTCAACTAGACAAGGAGTCTTCATCCTTCATGAGCCCTAGCTTAGTTGACTTTCTCCTCTAGCTCCTTCTAACATAAAACTTGAGTCAAAGCTAGATGAGGATCAACCATGTGCGAGACCAGATGAAAAAATAACAAAAGATGATCTTTGTGCCTTTGTCAATAAGCATGTTGCATATTAGGTTATAATGCGAACTCCTTTAGGATCCTCTTAGCAACTTTGGGCAATGTCTTCAATTGAAGCTTTTCGTAGGGTTCTCATCCTTAAGCTTCTTTGACAATGCTTTCATTGCTTTCTCCACCACTTCCTTCGCCTTGGACACCTTCACAAAGGTTTCCTCCTAAGCATTTGACCTCTTTTCTAGTTCCTCTTAAATGGTAGTCACCAGCTACTTATAGCTCAACTACTTGAGGTCAAGCTCTAGCATTAAAGCTACAACCTCAAGGAGACCTCACTTTGGATTGTGTCTTTCACTCCAACCATTAACTCGCTTACCTTAGTTAGATGGATCCAAAAGTGAGGCAAAATTACAAGAAGATCTTAGCATCAACGTAAGAACTACAAATAATACAATCATTCAATGAAAAAAATTTATGCCTCAATATAAGGCATTGATGATAATGGTAGTATCCTCCTTGACTCTTCACCTATTGATTCACAGTTGAGGGCACCAGTAAGTTTGCCACTACTAGCAATGTCACTAATAAAGGCTATTATCACAGTGCATTTAATGCTAGAATATTAAGGCAAGTTCATTGCCTATTCTTACCTCTTATTAGACTTCGAGGGGGACTTGATTAAATATGGATTAGTTCCTCCATCTAGTAATCCTCCAAGCTTCTTTGAAAGGTGTCCAATACATTCCCTTGAACCTGCGATGATGACCCCCTCCCCTTTGCATCTTCTTTTACCTTAGGCCAGGGTCCTAGATCTTCTAGAGCATTCGATGTCAAGGAGTATTCCATGCCTCAATCACAATCCTCTTCTCTCCCCAACCTTGCTTGGGAATAGCAGCCAAGCAGAGTCCCTTGGCATGTTTGCACACTGTAATCACAAAGAATAGTTAGCCAGACATCAACAAAGGAGCCCAGGGAAAGAGAAACCTACTTGCATCTAGCTACTCGCTTGCATTACATTGGATACTGCATTAAACTTCAACGTCTTTAGGGTATCCCATGAAAATAGAAATCTCGATATATTGCATATCTCAAACATGACTAATATCAATATTATGGGAATATTTCTGCTATTGTCCCTGATAACATTCCTCATACTTTCAAAAAAGATATTATGAGAATATCTTTTTTCCAAAAGATTAGCAATATATTATCAATATTAGTAGGTGTCGATTAATATCCCCAAACATCAAGAGATATCGGCACAAATTTTCCACAAAATAGAAGATATGGGGCAATATGTCCTCAATATCACCTTGTTCATTACCATGTACTTAGCTTGAGATTTCTTAGCTTTAGTTTATAGTCTTTGAGCCCCTTTAGTCCTTTCCATTCTTGAATCTCTTTCGATTGTCCATCTCCTCAATGATTTGAGGTTCTATCCTCCTTTCCCTCCATCTTGATTTTTTTAATGTGAATTTTTTTTTTTGGCTCACTACCACTAATAACTCATACCATACATGTGACGTATACTTAGCTCATGTTTTCTTATATTAGCTCATGTTTATGTCTCATGCTTACCATACTAATCAACCATATATGTAATCAACCCATGCTTCTATTTTTTTTAGGCTTACTATCACTAATAAACCCATACCATATGTACAAATTATGCTTATATGCTTATCTTATATTTGGTTTTGTATGCTAGTTTTCTCCTGTTTTCCTGGATTAACTCATAAATAATATGCTCCACATCATGCTTAGGTCATAATCTACTTTATTCTTTCTCACTACTAATACTCCTAACATTCTATGATCGCATACTAGCCACTCTTGCTCTTTGCCTCTAAAACTATCTCCATTGTCCTCTTCACCCTCGTTCATACTAGCCACTCTTCAATCAACAATAACTGTATCATTCGTTGAATTCTCATCTACATTAGCATTTCAAGACATGGCATGATCCTCTGATGTCTCGTCAAGGGAAGAAAAGGAGTACCTGCAGGAGTTGTTCTTCCTTGCCATTAGTGTTATAGATCCTCTTCCAAGTAAGGAATCTAAAGGATCCAAGGTAGCTCCAAGGATGAGAAGTAGTAAAGGCATAACCATTTTGTTGCTTAATGGTGGTATATATTTGGGATTCCATGGCAATCAGACTTTAAATGTGCGTAAAGTTACATTTTAATAGATTTATGGAGAATAAATTTTGAATTATGCTACAATTCCTACCCAAAAAGACTGAACTTGTTAAAGGGGGCATACAAAAAAAAAAAAGAATGGTGATAATAATGAGACTTCCCTTGAAATACATAGCACAAGTTGACATTCCTAATAGTCTTTGTAACGAGCGTGTGGCACAGACGTATTTTAAGATGTCTGGAGGGTTGTCCAGACGTCTGACCAGACGTCTGGGATAGTTTCCAGACGTCTGGAAATCCGTTATTTTCGACACACGCGAGTCATCTGCGCGCCTGTGCGCGCAGACCGCATATTCGCCTTCTCCCCTCCTGCGGCTGCAGGATTCCCCTACCGCGAATCCTTCCCTTCTCTCCGCGTGGCCTTAAAAGGGCGCGCCTCCCCTCCCGTCTCCACCGTCTCCTCCTTCTCCTCCTTCAGCCAGTGAGCGTGAGCGTGAGCGCGAGGGCGGCAGCGGCGGCCGCAGTGAGCGCGGAGGAGGTGCGGCGTGCGGGAGCGGAGCTCTGCCGTGAGGGCGAGCTCGCCGGAGCGGCTTGGCCGGCCAGCGGAGGGCGCGGGGGGAGCGGAACGACGCGGAGAGGGACCTGCTGCAGTATGAGCAGCAGGCGCGCGAGGTGCGACGCGGGCGGCGTCGCGAGCGGAGGCCGAGTAGCGCCCTGATTCTGGAAAAATTTCCAGAATCAGACGTCTGGATTTATAGGCAGACGGCGAGGACGACGTCTGGTAGCTCATACAGACGTCTGAAAGGTGTGTATTCCGCTTTCTTCTCCCTTCCTGTCGACCGACCGTACTAAGGGAGGGAGTTGGCTGTGCGCAGGTTCGCTGATTCGCCATCCTTTGCGAATCGGACGTCTGGAAGTTGTACCAGACGGCGGGAGTGACCTCCAGACGTCTGGGGTGACCATCGGACGTCTGGGAGCTAGGACAGACGTCCCCGCAGACTTCTGGACGTCTGGGAAACTACACTGAACAGGTAATTCTCTGATCCACTGTTTAAGACATCTGGAAGAAGTTCCAGACGTCTGATTTTGCACAGTATCGTCTTTTTCGACCCGTTTAGGGCCAGTTCGGGCTCCGTTTTCCGTGATTCGAGTTGCGTTCTTTTCGGAATTAATTCCTCTACCCGTCCACAGTAGCTATACACTGTTTTGAGATACTCCTTGTGTTTGATCCTTGTGATAGGACCTCGTTCAGTTGCAGTCTTGAGAGTCGCGGAGGCACGCGGGATTCCCGATCACGCCCCCATTACTCCCGTTGTACCTGGTAGAGTGGCTTAAGATTATTATTAAAATATGTTAAAGTATGGAACCATAACTAGAATCTAGGACATTGCATGAATCCTAGGAATGAGAAATGTATGGAATGATAGCTCCTAGGTGATGCATGAATCCTAGGGCTGGAAAACTAGTTGTATGCTAGATCTTAGGATGTGGCATGAACCCTAGGATGGAAAAACTAGTGGAATGTATAATACTGCAGTCTTGGAAAAATGGAAAGGAATATAAAGCTGCCTGTAAATTGCATTAACAGCTGCCTGTTATGAATAAAGAAACATGATTGAGATCATGGATTGTGAGAACGTGAAACTGGAAAGTGAAACATATGATGTTCTGAGATAAAGAGCTGGAACCCTACGAGGAATTAGGATTGGAACTCCTGGAAAGAAAAAGGAATGGAACTGAGATGTAGTTTGTACTGTCTCTTGGGTACGCAGTACCAAGGGAAGTACCCGTACCTGTTTAGTGTAGAGTGGGGCCAGCCACCCCAGGGACCCGGGGTTAGGATTGGCCGCTCTGTACCGACTTGTTGGCCCTCGTGTACGTAGTACCGAGGAGAGCTACTAGTGTTAGGAGAGTACTAGCTACCCCACGGGCCCCGGGGTTCTACTAGCCTCCTTCACCGACTTGTTAGGCCCACTAGGGCAAACCAGGGTAGTCAGGCGAGGGTGTGCGGACTGTGGAGGGGCAAGGCCCCGGTTTGGTTACTGTGGAGGGGTTGGACCCCTGTTACTGAGAGGGCTCTGCCCTGGTTCCGTGCTGTGCTTTGGGGCGCACCCGTTAACGGAAACGACTGACCGCGTGCCAGTGCGGGCTAGCTACCTGTGCATTTATCGCGCGTGCCGTAGTCACCGTTACGTCTGTCAGTGACCTTGGGGTGGTTGACTGAGGGTAGGATCACCACGGGGGACTCTCCCGGCCAGGAGAGCACCACGTGCTACTTCTACTTTTGGAAAAGACTGCAATCAAGATCGTTCCCACGAGGACATTCGAGATTAAGTAAAGGATCTGAGAAATAAATGAAATAGTGAGAAAATTGAAAGATGTGAATAAAGGAAGTAATAGAACATAACAGCTACTGTACACTATACTGTTGCCTTTAGTTAGTTTGCCACTCTACTCAGCGTTTTGCTGACGTGTTACACTCGTTACCTTTTTCAGGACCAGGGGTTGAGCAGCCAGGGTCGGCGGCTGCAGAGGACGCTGGGCCGAGTAGGGTCCAGTAGAGTTTACCACAGTCTTTTGTACCTCTTTTGTTTCTGTTCTAGTGAGTAGTTTTTGTTTCCGCTGTACTTTCTTTACCTGCAGTTATTATTATATGATAAATGTTGTTCTACTGTTGTGGTGGTAGCTACTGTAGTAGTTTCTTTCCTTACTGCTGCACTTCCTTACTGTTAGTTATATTCATGCTGAATGTGGTTTATTTTACTGCTCTTTTGGTTACTTCCTCGTTGGACGACTAGGTCTTGGGATTAGTCGAGTCGGTCCGGTTCTCGTGTCTCGTAGGGACTCGGGAACCGGGTCGTTATAGTCTTAAACCTAAACAAGGTACTAGTTGCATCCAAAAAGGTGATAGGAATGAAATCCCCAATTTGTATCATGCATCGAGCTTTGTATTGGTGAATGGATTGAGTGGGTAGGAACTTTGAACTTGGTCTAAACGAAACATCTGGGGATTTGATTGTTCATAACCCTAGTCTATCTTCATGCATTAGACTTGGAAGAAGAGCATGATTCTCAAAGTCTTGTTCTGAACTAAATTATCTACTCTTTACATTGATAAAGACATCCATATTTCCTTCAAGGAAGTGTTAGAGCCCAACATGTGTTCATTGGAGTCAATTTAGTTTGCTACCTTCTTTTTTCATGGACAAATTATTTTATGCTCTTTACATTAGCAACAACTGCTACAAAGTACCAAGGTAAATGATAAGGATTGAACTTCCAAGATGTGCAATTCTACTAGTCCAAACAATACAATAGGAAGTTAGGATCATATCAATCAAACTTTAGCATCGACGAGCATGGGCATGGGGGCATATTAAGCATTGGTCCAAGCATGCTGGACCAAGCAAAGACCCTCCTTCAATAATCATCCTCTTCATCGGAAGACAATGTCTAAGGGAGATCAAGTTGTTACCTGGGAAAATGAAGTGACTATCAAGTTGAAGTAGTTGTTGCTTGGACGTTTAGCCAAATAGGATAACCATGTCATCCTCAAATCTTATCGTTTGGATCATTAGCCAAACAGAATATCTAAGTCATTGTCAAGATCATTTTAGTAACTACTTGTCATATCCAACATCTTTTGAGAAAATAAACGAGATTCCCTCATGTGAATTACCCCAACAATTACTTGCCTACAAAAGGGACCTTGGGAGCATTTACTGAAGCAAGGGGGAATACAAAAGGATGCCGTTGGCCCATATTCAATAATCATCTATGTGTCCTTTCCATATTTCCTTCTTTTGGTGTGTCTCCTTGGTTGGGGCCTTGGTTTAGATCCCAATTGGTTAAGTTGAATAGAAGTGTATAGGCTATAGTTGTTTTATATTCAAAATTGAATACAACTATTTTATTAGGAGTTTAAGATAATTGAAACTGCAAAGACTAGATGAACATCTAATTTAATCACCACAGCACACATAGAGTAGGATAACATGTAGGTTACCTAGCAACCAAACATATGTATGAGTGCCCTTGAAAATCTTGTGGTTTGCCTCGATAAACCTTGATGGTTATTAGCATGGCTCAAACAAAGCATAGCCAATTTCCAAAGGGGATTGATGTTGTTGGTCATGGGATTACTTATTGGGCAGGCAAGTTCATTTTCTTATTGGATGCTAGGCCAAAAATAAGTAAATTCTTCACTCACGTACATACAGATGTCATTCACTTTAAAAAAATAACCTAAGTACTGTACAATCCACCACCACTAAAAAAAAAAGAAACTAGTACATCATAAGTGGAAAAATCAAAATACATTAGTTGAAAATCGAAATACACTAATTAAAAAGTAAAACACAGTAGTTGAAAATGATTTTCGACCTGGATAGTGATTTTCCATCGGTGGAAAATTAAAATAAATCGGTTGAAAAATAAAAGAAACTGATATGACAAATTATTTTTCATTAGTGGAAAATAAAAATATACTGGGGTGTTTTGATTTTCATAGGTAAAAATTAATTTTTCACTTTATTTTATCTTTCTATTAGTGAAAAATGATTTTTTACTTGTGAAAAATAATTTTCACTAATAAAATATTAAAACACAACAATTTAAATTTCTTGCTAGAAAAGAGATAGATTTTTTAAGTACGTAGATTCACCACATACAATGAAAACACATGCTTCTCTCACTGCTTATGCGAGTTGAGACTTGTACGTTATAAAATACATTATCACACTTATTTCTTTAATATTTCACTTTCTTTTCATACCCCCTTTCCTGTGACTTCAATTTCAAACACTGAGAATGTCAGCAGAGCTTATTTCAATTAGTTGCGGCTTAATTTGCAAGTCACGTTTATTTGTTTACAAGTGGAAATTGAATTCTCTCAGCCAAGTTGGAAGTGGACAGAGAACATTTTAAACTGTCAGACAAGACCCTTTTTGGGCGAGTAGTTTGAAGATTATATTATCAAATAATGTCACATGACTCCCTGACCTGGGGCTATCAAGAGAGCCTCTTTTTAGCTATTACGTCGTAAACGAGCCGAGAAAAGATATTTACTTAAATGATTGATGGGTTAATCGTAGCCTTTTGAGCAGGGACTGCGTCACAGTCCCGAAAAAAGAAATATAACAAAATTAAAAAGGAAAAATCGAGAAAGGATCGCTTGTTTGTTCTTGCTAAGGAATAAAAGCCAAACTTAGTCGATCTGGTGGCATCCCAAGTCACGACCGTTAACATGTAACCGCCCGGGAAATGTTTAGTCATATCGTATGGTGGGACGTCAGACGGTTTTGCCATCATCATCACTGTCTGTCATCCAATTAAGGACCGTCAGATGAAAATCAACGGCTAAAGTTAATTTGGCTGTCCCATAAGCATAACAGATGAGTCCGTTGGATTTTTCAGTTTGTCAATAAGTTCATGTCACTTTGAAAATGATAAGTCTCCCATTTGAGTCTCGATTAATACGGACCGATGGGTTTATGAGTCATGATTCCCTCTCCCCCGAATGAGTGTCATCATCATATACTTAACATATTGCAAAGGAGGAATGTCCGCACAAAATAAGAAATAATTGCATATAATGTAAAAGTTTGGTAATTTAATTTCACTTGTGATAGATTTACATTTGGAGAGGATACGATGACTCCTAAATTTTCATCAAGTTCGTAAGATCAAAGAATACAAAGTTTGCTTGTTCTCTCTCTTTCCTTATGCACGCATGCCCACATTCGAGGACGACAATTTTGTTAAATAGCATAAATTTTTGCAACTTGTGCATTGACTATCAAGCGTGATATTCAAAATCTAATCATGACGACCTGCCGACTTGATGGCACATCATACATGTTTTGAAGAACGTTCCCCACGTTCATCATAGATTGTAATAATGGTATAATAGATGTGGTAGTTGTCATCTGGCTGGGATATGTTGGATGACTTTACCTGCCCATCTACCAAGCCTTGTAGTCGATCGGGAAGATTGCCTATCCAATTGGCCCTGCAGTTGGTTGGTGATGGCATCGCCATCATTCATTATATCTAATCTAATTTGGCTAAGTTTTAAGGTTAAATTCACCTAATTAACACATTGAAGGGTATAACTGAATCAGGGCTGAAGAGAGAGAAATTGATAAAAATCCAGGTTAATTTGCAATTTTTACGAATAATTATAAATGTAGAATAGCTAGAGGGTGAACTTATGGCTAATTAAGGATCAATTGAGCTTAATTGTCATAAAAGTGGGTTGATACTGAATAATACATGATTTGTATTCAATTTGAATGTTTAATTCTAATAAATAATTTTAATTTCAACCTCACTTCAATTAGAACAGATCTGATGGAGATAAATGTAGTCTAAACCTTCTAAAAATCATTTAAAATTATTCTATAAGGTTTGACGTAGTTAATTTGATAATCGGAATCTGTTTTGATCTAAAATAGAATCGTAGATGAGAATTTGGTACATTTTGGGTCTAATTGTAACTTACCATGCAAATATTATCAAAACCTAAATCTGAGGTCACCATTAAATTTCTTATATCCAAATTAGGTTACCATAAAAATTTGGACTCATTTGGACTTCATTTTGGTCAACTTTACAATTTGTCCCTCAATTTCTTATTTCCTTACAAAAACCCCCCTAGCTTTCTAATTTTCTTGCGATCAGCCCCCTACTCTTCATCTTCTTCACAAAAAGGTCCTTCGACCTTTGTGGCAGCCATGGTGTGTGAGATGGAGAGTTTCACTCACGGATTCTCACTACCTCAGTCCACGATTGGCCTTGATGACTTCAAAGGATTTATTCCTCTCGACATTGTGCACCCAACGGTGGACGTTTCGTCGTCAAAGACCTCCTATGCCACTCGCGATCTCTGGTAAAATTTGGCGTCGTTGTTGCGAGATTGTTGTGAGGAAATCACGCAACAACCGGCCACCAATGGCTCCTATACGTGACTATAAATCATTGTGCTTTTCTTCCGTGTTTGGGCGTCCAGAAATAGCACCCTTTCTTCCTCTCTTTCTTCTTCTTTGGGTGACACTATTAATGGACCTTGGAGCTTCTTCATTCCCATCTATTTGCTTCTCCTCACCACCAACTGAGGACACAACTGCCTTCCCCTCTTCCTCGCCGTGCTCCCCATCAAAGGGCACGGTCGCTTAACCACCTCCTCGGCTCCAAACTGCCTCGCCAGAGTTCTCCTCCTCCAAGTCCGATTGCCCACGACCGACCTCTCCACACACCCACGTCATCTCCAAGGTATCTCTCTTCTTTGCTCTCTTCCTCTAAATAATTTTAGGCTCTCTTTGCAGGTTTCGACCATCATTCCTGCCCCCTCACCACCTTCTTATCCGCGACCGGCCACGCGCTGGCCAACTCCGGCGAACCCTCCCTCGCCGCTCCTCACCTCCTTGCACGCCCTCAACCATTGTCGAAGCTTCACTATGAGGAGAGGAACAAAAGCCCTCATTCTATTGCGAGGTTCGACTCACCCAATCACTCACTGGACTCCCCTCGTCGCCGCCATCTTCGTCGAGTTCGCCAGCCCTCCTCTGACCTCCTCACAAGGAATCAACACCTCCATCACCTCTAGCAGGTCCAGCTGAAGCTCGACGAGCCTTTAGTTTGAAGCTTCAACACTCCGCGCACCCAACTGGCCGACCCATCAACGACGGATCTGTCGGCCCTTCTTCGGCCACCTCCGTGCATCATCGCGCCAATCCAACACCTCCTCCACCTTCAGTGCACAATGTGGAAGCCTCTCGACACCTTGGCTCGAAGCTTGGAGCTCTGAGCTTCGTCGACCTCATCCATCACCGGCGATCCCCAACCTCCTGCTTCCAACGCAAAGAGAAGAAAAAAAAAGGAAGAAGAAGGGCAGGGGCATGGTTGAGAGAAAAGAAAGGTTTCCAGGGACCAAATCGCAAGAGCTCAGGAATTGATTTGCAATAATCAAACTTCTTGTTTAAGAGTTGAGTGTTTTGTGAATTTGAACTTAAAAATTAGTAATGCCAATTAATTAGTGCTTAGACTTCATTAACATATGTTAACTCTTGATTAAGCATTAATTAATAGTTTTTCTAATTATCATTCCTTGCACCTGAATTCTCTTACCTTTTAGAATTAAGTTTCAGAACTTGTTTGTTTTTAATTCACGCAAGTCCGTCGAAGTATTTTGTGAACAAAATCAAATAATGATATTTGCGTATTTCTTGCTCCCAGAGATGACCTCCGATTTACTTCTTTAATTCGAGTTATAAATTTCAAATGTTAGATTCGCTTTAATCAACTATACTATAATGCGTGTTTTCTATAAAATGATCGAAGCGACTCTACATTTTGGCACCATTGCTGGGGAGCAACACCCATTTATCATTAATATTTGCAAATATTTCTAATTTTTGACATATCTGCCTTATTTTGGTTGTTTTGCAAAACTTAACGTGAGCATCTGGCTTCTTGAACCTGAGGAACCACTCCACGGTAGGTAACTTTCTCTACTTCTTAATCCCCTCCTTCCTAGTATAGATAAAAAAAAACAAACAAAAGAATTAGGATTCAACCTTGCTGTATTTTCTTAGAAATATCATTTGTGGCAAGAATTCCTGATTGCTGAAATTTAACCGTGGTTAAGGAGATATATCTGCTTAGAAGACACAACCCATTATTTTCTGCACCTATAGGGACTTATCTGAAAATTAATTAAACCTTTGGACTAACACATTCTTGATTGAGTCTAAAGGGATTGTTGAACCTAAATCAGACTCCACTTTAGAACCAAACTAGGGTTAATTTTAAGGTTATCTAGTACACATTTGCAAGCCATAAAGGAAATTATTATCCGCATTGTGTGCTGCCAACGCCTTGTTTGAATCAATTTACAATTAGAACCCTAAAATACAAGCTCTAAGATCACTTGAACCCTAAAAGAGGTGACTTAATAACCTGCTTGTTAAACCAAAACAGGGTGATTCGGGTGAGTTAACTTGGATTGCATCCTAAACATTAGGATAGGTCAGGTGAAGTTGGTTCACTTGGTGAACAAATCAACCTAGAAATTAGGTCACAACTCGAATCAAACTCTAAATCTAGTGATAATTCAAGGCACAAATAAGCTTAAAATTTGGTAGACCTAGGACCCAATTCGCATGTATCTGATCTACTTGGAACCACAGTGGCAAAAAAGGTCGGGTGGGGGAAACTCATAACCCGTGGGGGCACTCTATCGTATAGAGGTCTTCGCGGGACTCTCCCTTTTCTAGCTGCCCAAGTAATTCTCGGGGGGGGGGGGGGGGGGGGGGGTGGATTTGTGATCTAGAGGTCATCTGCCTCGAACCAACCTAAGCCATCCAAAAATATTTGGGTGTCTTGATTGGGTCTGATTGAAATCTAGTCCCTCATCTTTTCTGTAGTGCATGCATGGTAGGAGGTCCTTAAGACTAGTCTTAAGACCTCCTCTATTAGTTCACTGACGTCGAGGCCAACACCCGACTAACTTGTTTTGGTCCTGTTCTGATCCAATTCCTATCTCCTCTGGCCCATCTACATCCAACCCAGGTTTTTCTTACTTTGATTCTGATTCGATGGAGCACCCTGGTCTAGAAGGAGGAGACGACATCCAACACTTGCAGAACTAGCTACAGACTCTCACAAATCTTATCAATGGATTGGCAAATGTTGGTGCCAGAGCACCACGATCATTTGTTTTGATGATAACAAAACACATGTTATTTAACATTTGCACTTGAAGTCTTAGATTTCAGGTCAATTGTAAATGGAGACATGATTAGACGAAATTCGAGCTCGCATCCAGGATGGATTGGAGGAGCTTGATGGAGAACAGAGGGGATTCGCGAGGAGCGACAGATTGAAGATGGAAGGACAAGAAGAATATGATAGAATTCCATTTTATTTTCTTGCTCTTTATTTCCTTAGAACATTATGTTAAATAGCCTCAAAGTACCCTAACAGTAGTCCTAGGAACATCCGCACAACTCTAGGATACTTATGTTTTCTGTAGAGAACTTAGAAAACCAATATAGGATTCAAACAGAATTTCTAGACGTCTAATTTCGAAATCAGATGTCTGATAATGTGTTTTAAGACGTCTGACTGTTGATTCAGACGTCTGATAACATTTAGGCTGGACATAGTTAGTTCTGTCTGATTAAATCAGAAGTCCAGACCTTAGACCAGACATCTTAGGAGACGTCTGATGACTTTGCCAGACGTCCAATTAGTGGACCGTTGGCTCTCTTAGCATACACTCAAGGATATGACCGTTAGAGCCTTATCAGACGTCCTTAAGCCCTTCCAGACGTCTGATAATTGACCGTTTTGCCTCGACTGACCCGAAAATCTCTTCTCAGAGATTTTCTAGCCGTTGCAAATCCATTCCCACGAAAAAGTAGGTTTCTAGACATCCAGACATAGTGCCAGACGTCCTGTATGTCGTCTAATGGACTTGCGCTAGAACCCTGTTTAGATCTGATTTAAGTCAGGAAGAGACCTGCCCAAAATCAGACGTCTGACCTTATTTTTAGACGTCTTAAAGTGGTCTTCCAGACGTCTGATGCCAGAATTAGACGTTTGATTACCCTGTCAATGCAATTATTGTCCCTGATTTCGACCTGATTCTCTTGAACTTTGCACCCAACGGCTATGGAAGCTTTCCCAAGCCTTCCAAAGCCTTCCTAAGCAACACACACACCTAAGCAACGCACTTTCTACTCTTTTGTGTCCAAGAAAAGCTCTTGCTCTCCAAGCTTAAGTTCCATCATCCAGAGAGCTAAATCCCCTTTGCGCACCCGCTCTCCCGCCGTAGTTCACGAAGAGAGACATTGCACCGTCGCGTGGCTCACGCACCCGCATCATCAATTCGACGCACTCCTTGCAAAGGGGAGTTTCCTAATTCCTATAGAAGCTAGGTTTAAAATTACTTTGTTGGCTCTATAGGATTATTTGTTATCTTTGTTATTTGTTGGGTATTCGCTTTGCGAATTCCCGTCTCCTTCGTGGGACAAAATCCTTCTTGTGAAGAGAAGGGGTTGAGGAATGCTACCCTCGCACTTGTAGCGTGGTTGTAATTGAGGTTGAATCACCCTCATTTAAAGTGATTCGTTTAGTAGATTTGATCAACTTGGTTGATCGGAAAATCCTAACTCGAGACTGTTAGGTGGTGGTTTTCACCCGGTTTGGGTTTCCACCTAAAAATAATTGTGTACTCGTGTGATTGATATTTTGTGAGATTGTTTTATTTTCATTTCCGCAATTATTACGTCACCCCCTCCTGGTAGGGAATCCACAGCAAACCATAGAGCAGGTCCACAAATGCAGGATCACTATAATCCCGTAGGAGTGGCTATAGAACCTAGAGTGTGTATTCTGGTTGGGGGACCTGAGACTGAGCTCAAGCCGAATACTATCAGCTTGATTCCTCATTTTCACGGAATGGGTTCTGAAGACCCATTCCAACACATTCAAGAGTTGAAACATTTGGCTCAGACCCTCGGGCCAACTGTTCAAAACCAGAATACTCTACTTGTGAAGATGTTCCCTTTCTCGCTTAAAGAGAAGGCTTCCCACTGGTATAGGTCTCTGAATCGACCGATCAATACCTGAGATGCATTACAAGCCGAATTTCTGAGAAAATACTTCTCAGTAGGGCGTACTAACTCCCTGAGGCATCAAATTGCACATTTTCAACAAAATGCAGGGGATCCACTTCATGAGGCATGGGATCATTTTCTTGATCTTATGTGGAAATGCCCACATCATGGAGTTCCTAAATGGGAACAGGTCCAATCTTTTTTCCAGGGACTCCGTGAGGATATCCAACTTTTTGTCGATGCGGCCTGTGGAGGCAACTTTATAGGCAAACGTTAGGACACCATTTTGGAAACTCTGGAGAATATGTTTGAGAATTCCATAAACAATGTGTCTATGGGTATGTTTAGTAGGACGACTACCCATGCATCGACGAACACACACGGGAACATGAAGTAGAAGACCTATCCTCCTCCGTCGACATGGAGATTATGGCCAGTCGATTGGATAAGGTCTCTATAATAGAGAAGAAGCTTGACGATTTGACTCGCCAGCTGCAAAAGGTCATATCTTCTCAACAAAACACACATGCATGTCCGCCTGCAGGGAGGGAGGCCACGCATAATATTCACCACACTAGGATGGATACGTATCCATCTTCTTCTAACTTAGGTTTTGGAGGAAACTGTGAACATGTTTATCCTAGTTGAGGGTCCTCTAAACCCCAATATCCTGATTTCTCCAGAGTTGCTCAACCCCGTGAGGAACTCCACGCCATCTAGAACAACCCCTATTCCAATTCACAATCCTAGATGGCGTAATCATCCAAATTTTGCATGGTTGGGGACTCTTATCCTCAAAATCCTAGACCTCAATATCAACCCCGACCACAAAATTCGCACTCATATCATCCAGCTTAACCTAGGCCCAATCCGAATTTTCAATCTGGGCCTAGCAAAGATGATCAAATGAGCATGATTCTTCTGACATTGGCTGATATGCAGAAGACCAATGCTGCTATGCAGAGGCAGCATACTGCAGATATGGCAGATATGCGCAATCAAATTGTGTAAATGGCTAGGACTCGCCAGCTAGGCGCATTACCTTCGCAACCACTGCCAAACCCTAACAACGTTCAAAATCAGAGGTACGTTGCAAACCCAAAACGGGGCCAAATCCATTATGTGCAACTGAGCCCCTCTACACCTGTTTATCAAGACGGGTGAGAAGCATCAACTTCTATACCTGATACATCTTAGCAGCAGCAACAACCACCTATCCTATCCACTCCTCCATACCCTGGGGGATTACATTTAGTAACAACCCACAGCGGTAAATGTACTAAGGATCCTGAGCCTAAGAGATACACTAAACCTAAACCTAGTACATCTCAATCTAGGGTGATTATCAAGGATAACCAAGGATCGACAGAACCCACTCCGGATGTGCCTAGGACCACACCTTTTCCTAAGGCCTTGACCAAAGGAAATAAGGGTAGGAAACCACCTCAAATTGACGAGGACTTGGTTAAACTCTTTGAACAAGTTCAGATTAGCATTCCCTTGACGGATGCTATTCGTCATGTACCGGCTTACGTAAGATTTTTGAAGAATCTATGTACACTAAAGCGAAAGCTGAAGAATTTTGATGGAAGTCCTATTTTTCTATCGAAGCAGGTTAGCTCCATTATCTTGAGCAAGCTTCTGTAGAAACTAAAAGACCCTGGCACCCCTCTGATCTCCTGCAAGATTGGAGATTTAGAATTTAATCGAGCTCTTTTAGATTTAGGTGTATCTATCAACCTTATTCCCACATCTCTCCTAAAATATTTTGAAGATCCTAAACTTAAGCCCACGGAAGTGACCTTGCAATTAGCAGATTGATCTATTAAGTCACCTCGTGGAATTTTGGAGGACGTAGTTGTAAGAGTCCGGGATTTCTATTTTCTGGTTAATTTTATTGTTTTAGACATGGATACACCATGAAACCTGAAAGAGACACCCATAATCTTAGGGAGACCATTCCTAGCAATAGTTAGGGTGAACATTAATTGTGAGGAGGGCCAGATGAAAATTAAATTCGGGGATAAAACATTGAAAATTGACATTTTTAAGGCCCATAGAGGAATTAATTATGGTGTGATTCAGGAATTGAATAGAATTGATTTACTTCTTGAGGACCCAATTACTGATAATTTTTGTTTGATTGCTCCTAAGCAAGAACCTCTAGAAGCCCAATCACAGTTACACCTTGAGGAACCTAATCCACCTCTAGTTCCCCCTCAGGCTAGCCTTGACCTTCCCGCTGCTGCTGAGAATCAGGTGCTTGAGTTGAAACAGCTTCCTGACTATCTCAAGTATGTCTTTTTGGGTTCGAACAACACGTTTCCTGTGATTATCCACAGATCGGGAAACATGTCTGATTTCTGTCCTCCAGGAGCATCGCAAGGCCTTTGGTTGGACCTTGGATGATCTCACTGGCATAAGCCTTTCTTACTGTACACACTGTATCTTTACGGAAGAAGGCTCGCAACCTACACGCGAAGGATAGCACCGACTCAACCCGAATCTTCAAGAGGTTGTGAAGAAAGAGATAATTAAATGGCTTGATGCGGATTTTATTTATCCCATCTTTGACAGCCATTGGGTGAGCCTAATTCATGTAGTGCCTAAAAAGGCTGGGCTCACTGTTATCAAATCTAAGTTAGGAGAATCCACCCACACCCGTATTGCAAATTCGTGGAGAGTCTACATAGACTACAGGAAGTTAAATACCTCAACGAAGAAGGACCATTTTCCTCTACCCTTTATTAATCAGATTCTTGAAAAATTAGCAGGAAATCAATACTTATGTTTTTTGGATGGATACTCTGGCTATAATCAAGTGGCCATTCATCCCGAAGACCAGGAGAAAACCATGTTCACCTGCCCCTACGGAACATTTGCGTTCCGTAGGATGCCATTTGGACTCTGCAATGCACCTGCCACCTTCCAGCGGTGCATGTTGGCAATATTCTCTAACATGGTAGTTGAATTTTTAGAAGATTTCGTGGATGATTTTTCTATATTTGGAAAAACCTTCGATAAATGTTTGGGCCACTTGACTAAGATCCTCCAACGATGCATTGATGTAAACCTAGTTCTGAGTTGGGAAAGGAGCCATTTTATGGTTCCTCAGGGCATCGTTCTTGGACACCTTGTGTTTGAACAAGGTATCCAGGTTGACTGAACGAAGATCAATTTGATATCTAAACTTCCTCATCCCTCCTCAGTCGAAGACATTAGATCCTTCTTAGGGCACGTTAGATTCTACCGACGTTTTATCTCTGATTTCTCAAAAATTGCCAGGCCCCTTACTCACTTGTTATCGAAGGACATTCCCTTCGATTTCTCAGATGAGTGTGCTGAAGCTTTCAAAATCCTTAAAGATCGAGTCACCAAGGGACCAGTATTGTAACCCCCTGACTAGTCTCTACCCTTTGAGATAATGTGTGATGCTTCAGATTATGCTGTGGGGGTAGTCCTTGGTCAGAAAGTCAACGGGAAACCCGTAGTGATCTATTATGCGAGTAAAACGTTGGACGAAGCCCAACGTAATTACGAGATCACTGAGAAGGAACTTCAGGCTGTTGTCTTCGCCTTGGAGAAATTTCGGTCATAGCTTCTCGAGTCCTGCATTATCATACACTTCGACCATAATGCAATAAAGCACTTACTCGCCAAGAGGGATGCGAAGCCTCGTTTGATTCGTTGGATCTCGCTTCTGCAAGAATTTGATTTAGAGATTCGCAACAAAGCAGGTAAATAGAACATGGCTGCAGATCATTTATCCCACCTTCCCTCATCTATCATTGACCTTTCAGTGCCTATTACTGAGCATTTCCCGGATGAGCATCTTATAGGCATAGATGCTGGGCTTCCCTGGTATGTAAACATTGTTAACTACTTGGCATCAAACCAGATTCTGCTTGATTGGCGCAAAGCCAAAAAGGACAAATTGATTTCAGATGCTAAGTATTATTTTTGGGAATATCCATATCTTTTTCGCATCGGAGCAGATTAGATCATCCGACGATATATTCCTGATATAGAGGTCAATGATATTATTTCATTCTGTCATGACCAGGCCTGCTGTGGCCATTTTTCTGGGCATAAAACCGCAGCAAAAATCCTCCAAAGCAGCTTCTACTGGCTAACTATATTTAAAGATGCACAAAACTACTGTAGGGCATATGCTCGTTGCAGACCTTAGGCAACATGGGCCATCGCGATATGATGCCCTTAAATCCGATTATCGTGTGCAAAATTTTTGATATCTAGGGAATTGATTTTATGGGTCCATTTCTAAACTCGAATGGCTTCGAATATATTCTTCTTACTGTGGACTATGTGTCCAAATGGATCGAAGCCGTTCTAACCTGAACCAATGGCCATAAGGTCGTTATCAGATTTATTCACAATAACATCTTCTCCCAGTTCGGTGTCCCTAAAGCAATTATTTTCGATGGAGGGACCCATTTTGTGAATGTGCATTTCCACTCCATGCTTAGAAAATATGGGGTATCTCACCACATTTCTACCCCATATCATTTGCAAACAAATGGACTAGTCGAGATGTCAAACTGGGAAATCAAAAAGATTTTGCAGGTTACTGTTTGACCTGATAGAAAATATTGGTCAACTTGGCTTCCGAAAGCATTATGGGCTTACAGGACCACCCATAAGACCCACTTAGGAATTCCTCCTATCAGGATTGTTTACGGGAAGGCATGTCACTTTCCTGTAGAAATGGAGCATAAAGCCTATTGGGCACTACATAAATGCAACCTGGACCTCGGAAAGGCTGGCATTCACTGTCGCTTGCAAATAAGCGAGCTTGATGAGTTACGCAATGATGCATACAAGAACTCGCAAATTTACAAGGAACGAATAAAGACCTTACATGATAAGCACATTTCATGGAAATCATTCAGTCCTGGTCAGAAGGTACTTCTGTTTAATACCAATCTTAAACTATTCCCGGGCAAGCTTAGATCTAAATGGACTGAACCATTTCTTGTAAGGAGGATATTTAGTAATGGAGCTATGGAAATCTCACCTCCTGATCTTGACTCTATATCATTTGTTGTTAATGGCCAACGTCTCAAACCTTTTCTTGAACTTCATGAATTGAGCCTGATCGGTGAGTCGCTTGACCTCCATTCCACCTGAGCTGCATTGCACCCAGCTAATGGTAGTAAACTTAGCGCTTAACGAGAGGCAACCCGTTATTCTTTTAAAAAACCCCAAGACCTTTCTTCATCTATTTGAAATTAATTCTTACTGCACTTTAGGGTTCCTAATCTAAGAACTAACCTATTCTAAAATTATGAATTAAACTGAATATGAACCCATCCTGGTTGCAATGAGGGCATTGCAACACTTAAGCATAGGGGGGGATTAAAGTGCAATCATCTGAAAGTTATTTCAGAAAGGTTCTCACCAAAAAACACTTAGATTTAGTTAAAAAAAAAGGGAGAGAAAGAAGAAAAAGAAAGGAAGAGAGAGAGGAAGGAAAGGAAAAAAATCAATAAACATTTTTAGTTTGTCAAAACCCTTGGACATTCGGTTATGGAGTCAGTCAAATTTTCTTCCATAAGATCCACCAAATAAGTGTAAGGTAAGAAAAGAGTGTCTACTGGTGTTCTAAGTCTAGTATGAGGACTCTAAAGTTTTAGATAATTAGATAATAATACTGGAAGTTAGGCATAGTTTTCGCTCTTAGTTCTTGCGTGCGAATATTTTGTGTGGATCATTGAGAGCCACCAAATAAGACAAATACGTAGAGAGCAGGTTCTAATAAAACTAAAACTAAGGTAGATGGTTACAACTGTCCTTTATGAAATTCTTGACCGAAGGAGGGTGTCAGTGTCAAAGGTTAGAAATATATTATCCTATCCATTCCTTCCCAGTGCTAAGAGTAGGCACTTCTACCAAATAAGCCACACAATGTCCTCTTGAACACCAACATTTTCCAATAATGTCTCATAAATGAAAGTTGTGTTGTGTTGAGTTAGAGAGAGAGAGAGAGAGAGAGAAGAAAGAAAGAGGAAAGAAAAAAATATACATATTAGATATCCTCGGAAAAAAATATAAAAAAACGAGAGTGTGTGTTTGAGTTCATTGTTGTGCTTATGGTTGATTTGTTATGAAAAAATTTCATTGAGGCAGCATTACCTACTGCCATTTACGATCCACTAAATATAGCATTGACCTACCTTTCTGTATTTCTGACCGCTCGAATACTGGTTGAGGAATTCCGACTTAGTTATAGGGTTATCAGAATTTAATCAAAATGTTAATGCCATGAGAGACCGCCAAACATGTTAAGAAATTTGGTGAGATCGTGGGCTCTTATTTATAAAAAAAAAAGCGAAAAAGAAAAAGAGAGTGAACACAAAAGAACTAAAATAGAGCACAGTTTTTGAGCATTTTTTCGAGTTGATTTGTTTAGTAATGTAGAAATTTAGAGTCTGAAGTATTAGATTATATGTAGCACTAAAAGAGTGTGAGCCACCAATAATAAAACCCTTCAACTCAGACATTTCTATCTAAACCTAAAAGCTGGGGTTAAATCACTGACCACCTGCTATGTCTTCCTTGAGGGAACAAATTTGCCTATTCTGATAAATTTGTACCAAGGGTTAAAAACAAACTTTAAATGCATATTGGTAACTGGCAAGGAGGAAGAAGAGAGAAAAATATTTTTGAGTTAAATATCAAAAGTACCCTTACACTAAACATCTGGGTTGAACTGAAGTATTCGATTACATGTAGCACTAAAAGAGTGTGAGCCACCAATAATAAAACCCCTCAACTTAGACATCTTCTACCTAAACTTAAAAGTTGGGGTTAAATCACAGACCACCTGCTATGTCATCCTCGAGGGAAGAAATTTGCCTATCCTGATAAATTTGTACCAAGGGTTAAAAAAAAACTTTAAATGCATATTGGTAATTGGCAAGGAGGAAGAAGAGAGAAAAATATTTGAGTTAAATATCAAAAGTACCCTTACACTAAACATCTGGGCTGAACTCTAGAATTTGCTAAGGGACTAGTAAATGGTAAGCATGGGGGTATGATGGCATCTCCATCATTCACTAAATCTAACCTAATTTGGCTAAGTTTTAAGGTTAAATTCACCTAATTAACACATTGAACGGTATAACTCAATTAGGGCTGAAGAGAGAGAAATTGATAAAAATTGGGCTTAACTCTGTAATTTTTACGAACAATTATAAATGCAGAATAGCTAGAGGGTTATCTTATGGCTAATTAAGGGTCAATTGAGCTTAATTGTCCTAAAAGTGGGTTGGTATTGAATAATTCAGGATTTGCATTCAATTTGAATGTTTAATTCTAATAATAAATCCTAATTTCAATCTCACTTCAATTAAAATAGACCTGATGGAGATAAGTGTAGTCTAAACCAATAAAAATTATTTAAAATTATTCTATAAGGTTTGGAGTAATTAATTTGATAATCAAAATATGTTTTGACCTAAAACAGAATTGTAGGCGGAAATTTGGTATAGTTTGGGTCTAATTGTAACTTAACCATGCAAACATTATCAAAATCCAAAATTGAGGTCATCATTAAATTTATTATATCCAAATTAGGTTACCATAAAAATTTGGACTCATTTAGATTTCATCTTGGTCAACTTTACAATTTGACCCTCAATTCCTTATTTCCTTACAAAAACCCCCGAGCTTTCTGATTTTCTTGCGATCAGCCCACTAACTCTTCATCTTCTTCACAGAAAGGTCCTTCGACCTTCTTGGCAGCAATGGGGCGTGAGATGGTGAGTTTCACTCATGGATTCTCGCCGCCTTAGTCCACCGCTAGCCTTGATGACTTGAGAGGATTTGTTCCTCTTGACGTTGTGCATCCAATGATGGGTGTTTTTTCGTCAATGACCTCCTCTACTACCCGTGATCACCGATCAAAGTTGGCGTCGTTGTTTCAAGATTGTTGCGAGCAAATCTCGCAACAATCGGCCACCAATGGCTCCTGTACGCGACTATAAATCATCGCGCTTCTCTTCCATGTTTAGGCATCTAGAAATAGCACCCTTTCCTCCTCACTTTCTTCTTCTTTGGGTGACACCATTAATGGACGTTGGAGCTTCTTCCTTCCCATCGATCTACTACCCCTCACCACCAACTGAGGATGCAACCGCCTTCCCCTCTTCCTCGCCATGCTCCCCATCAAAGGACACGGTCGCTTAGGCACCTCCTCGGCTCCAAACTCCCTCGCCGGAGTTCTTCTCCTCCTCCAAGTCTAGCTGGCCACGATCGGCCTCTCTGCATACCCACGTCATCTCCCAAGTATATCTCTTCTTCCCTCTCTTCCTCTAGATAATTTTAGGCTTTCTCTTCGCAGGTTTCGACCATCATTTCTCCCCCTCTCCACCTTCTTCTCCGCGACCAGCTGTTACAACCTGATTCCCGAATCCCTATAGGACACGAGAATCGGACTGACTCGACTGATCCCATGACCCAGTCATCCAACGAGAAAGTAACCGAAAAGCAATGAAATAAGCCACATACACCATGCAAGTAACTAAGAGTAACAAAAGTACATCAGTAAAGAAAAGAACTACTACAATACACACCACCACAACAGTAGAAATTTTAAACAGGTACAGAAATATGAAGTTTACAATAAAAGAGTACAAGAGTGTAACAAAATACTCACTACTACAGAAAATGGGTACAACAAAAGTACAACTACTGGGCTCTACTAGGCCCAGCACCCTCAGCAGCCATAGGCTCTGGCTGCTCAACACCTGGACCTGAAAAAGGTGGTAAGTACGACACGTCAGTGAAACGCTGAGTAGAGTGGCAACCAGCTAGCTAAGAAAAATAGTGAAGGTGGACAGGTAGCTGTTGTTTTTAATTTCTTTTTTTATTTATCTATTTACTCTTTCTTGGTTTATTTCTCAGGGCTTTCTCTTGATATCGAATGTTCCTCGTAGGAACGATCTTGATTGCAGTCTTTTCCGAAGAGTAGAAGTAGCATGTGGTGCTCTCCTGGTCGGGAGAGTCCCCCGTGGTGGTCCTACACTCAGTCAACCACCCTAAGGTCGCTGACAGACGTAACGGTGACTACGGCACGCGTCATAAATGCACGGGTAGCTACCTTACACAGGCACGCGGTCAGTCATTTCCGTTAACGGGTGCGCCTAAAGCACAGCACGGAACTAGTATAGGGCAGAGCCTTCTCAGTAACAGGGGTCTAGCCCCTCTACAGCAACCAAACAGGGGTCTCGCCCCTCCACAGTCCGTGCACCCACGCCTGACTACCCTGGTTTGCCCAGTGGGCCTAACAAGTTGGTGTAGGACGACTAGTTGAACCCCGGGTCCCGTGGGGTGGCTAGCTCTCTCCCTATAATAGTAGCTCTCCCCGGTACCGTGTACGAGAGGGCCACAGAGTTGGTACAAAGTGGCTAGTCCTAACCCCGGGTCCCAACCCTAGGGCGGCTAGCTCCGCTCTGCACTAAACAGGGGGACAGTCACTCTCCTTTGTAATCCGTACTCAAGGGCCAGCTCACTTCCCCATTTACTTTCCCAGTTCCATTCTATTTATTTCCAGGAGCTCTACTCCTAATTTCCTGTAGGGTTTATGCTCATGTTTCTCAGGCCAAGCCATACTAGGTTTCATTATTTCAAGTTTATTCGCATATAGCATGTGTTTCCAATGTTCAAACTTTCTTTTCCAATTTATATACATGCAGCTCGTATTTAATTTCAAACAACAGGAATTTCATGTAGCAGTTACTAACAACAGTACTCTACATTTCACAGGCAGCTGTTATCCAATTATAGGCTATTATTATTATTCTATCTACTCATCCAAGATTGCAATTTAGGCATTCAATACAATCGTTCCAGTGTTTCTAGTCCTAGGATTCATGCCATACCCTAGGATCTATCATTCATCTAGTGTTTCTGGTCCTAGGATTCATGCCATACCCTAGGATCTATCATTTATTCCAGACATGCATTTATATTTGTAATTAACTAAGGGAAGCCACTCTACCCGTAAAATCGGGAGTAATGGGGGCTCGATCGCCAGGTCCACATGCCTCCGCAACCTCCAAGTCTGCAACAGAACGTGGTCGTACACAAGGATCAACCACAAGAAACCACTCAGAACAGGATAAAAGTATTTCAAACAAGTAGAGGAGCTTATTCTGAGAAGAACATAATCTTAAATGTGGGAATCGGACCTTGAACGGACCCTAAACGGGTCAAAAATAAGAACTCTGACTCAAATCAGACGTTTGGAACATCTTCCAGACGTCTTAAAAAGAGGTCCAGATCATACCTTGCTCTACGCTACTCCTTAGATGTCTAGGGGTCCTGCTAAACTGTCTGGACCTAGTTCCAGACGTCCGACTATCTCTCCGGACGTCTGGAGATGCTCTCTGCTGTCTGGTTACTCGTCCAGACGTCTGAACCGCGTGGGAGGGCGTGTCCCACGCCTTCCTGAAGCGAATCCTGCATGTGTACGCAAAAATCCCTCAGCAAGGCACACGACAAAGCTTCTGCGGAATGGCCTGCATGGTCGTATCCACAAAAAGGAAGGTATAGGCACAGTATGTACCTATCATCCATCTGGAGCTTCTTCCAGACGTCATCTGTGTCATCTGGATGTAGGTCCAGACATCTAATTCTGGGAAAAATCCCAGAATCAGAAGCTCCTTCGTCTTCTTCCTGCTGCGCGCGGCTGCGCCGCGCTCGTCCGCCCGCTGCTCTAGCTGTAGCAGCGTCGGGGAGGACTTCCTCGACACAACACTCTGCCTCGCGCACGCCGGCCGGCCTCGAACTGCTCCGGCGAGGTCTCTCTCTCACAGTTCGCGCGCCCTCTTCTCTTCCCTCTCGCTGCACCTCTCCTTTCCGCCACTGCACCTGGCAGCAGCTGCCGCGCTCGCTCTCACTCTCGCTCTCGCGTTGGAGGAAGGAGGTGATGGACGGGGTGGGGTGGCTTGAGGGAGAGGAGGGGGTATTTGTATTCGTGGGGGAAAAGCTTCTGCAGGTCGGCAATAGGAGAGAAAGAGGAGAAGGTTGCTGGGGTTCAGTTTGCGCACGGCACTCATGCAGACTCGCGATTGTACGCACATAAAAATTAATTTCCAGACATCTGGGAAGGTGTCCAGACGTCTGACCAGACATCTGGACCAACTCCTAGACGTCTTAAAGTGTTTTGATGTCACGGGTCTTAACAACATAACAAACTCAAATGAAGTTTCATCCCCGAAACTTGCGCTAACTAGGGTGTGGAAAAAGAACAACATACGCATAACAAACTCAAAGAGGACTGAAGCCAGTCCGGAAAGATGTACCCTCAAAGAGCTTCGGGTATCATTCCTGCATCGCCGCCTCAGGCTCCCAGGTAGCCTCCTCGTACTGTTGGCTCCTCCACAAGACCTTCACCAGGGGTACTTGTTTCCATCTCAGACTCCAGACTGCTCTGTCGAGAATCTACACTGGCTGCTCGGGGTAGGTTAGGTCGTTACCCACCTCGACGCTCTCGTGGTTCAGAACGTGACTGGGATCGGTGATGTACTTCCTAAGGTTGGACACGTGGAACACGTCGTGCACACCAGAAAGCTGGGGGGAATGGCAAGCTTCTAAGAAACCGGTCTAACCTGCTCTAGGACCTCAAAGGGTTCCACGAACCTCAGCGCGAGCTTCCCTCTCACCCCAAACCGCTGCAGGCCCTTCATGGGTGAAATGCGAAGGAAGACGTGGTCCTCAACCTCAAACTGCACCTCTCTACATTTCCGATCGGTATAGCTCTTCTGTCTGTTCCTGACAGTGCGGAGTGGCCTGTGAATCTGTTCGATCACCTCCTGACTCTACCGGATCAGCCTGGGGCCTACTTCCCACTTGGTCCCCACCTCAACCCAACTCAAGGGTGCCGTACACGTCCGTCTGTACAGAGCCTCGTAGGGTGCCATGCCGATGCTCGAGTGATAGCTGTTATTGTATGCAAACTCTGCCAGGGGCAAGTACTCCTCCCAAGAGCCCCTCCAGTCCAGTACACAAGCACACAAAAGGTCCTCAAGTGTCTGTATCGTGCGCTCAGACTGTCCGTCCGTCTGGAGGTGGTATGCTGTACTGAACCTCAACCGTGTCCCCAAGGCTTGCTGAAACTCATCCCAAAATTGGGACGTAAGACGGGTATCTCGATCGAATACGGTCTCCTGCGGAACTCCGTATAGCCGTACCACGTCGCGGATATACCTCTCTGCCAACTGTGCTGGTCCCAAGGTGACTCGGATCGGAAAGAAATGTGCCGTCTTCGTCAATCTGTCCACGATCACCCAGACTGCGTCGTGTCCTCGCTAGGTAACGGGCAAGCCCACCACCAAGTCCATGGTGATGCTCTCCCACTTCCACTCTGGCATTGGAAGTGGCTGCAACGGCCCTACAGGCCTCTGATGCTCGACCTTCACCTGCTGGTACACTAAACACTGCTATACGAATTCACCCACATCTAGCTTCATTCTCCTCCACCAAAAGTCACGTCTCAAATCATGGTACATCTTTGTGTTTTCGGGATGTATGGTGAATCTAGAACCGTGTGCCTCAGTCAGGAGCTCTCTCAACAGCTCCTCATCCCTGGGAACGCACAAACGTCCCCTCATGCGCAGTACCTGGTCTGTAAAAGAGAAGTCCCCAGGGTCTCCTGACAGTACCCTATCACGCAATGACTGCAAGTACGGGTCGGCCATCTGTCCAGTGATGATACGTCCTATTAGCTCTGGCCTCGTCTGTTGTGTCACGGTCACTGCCCCACAGTGCCCTAGTAACTCTAGGGGTTGCCAACTGCTCATCTCCTCCATGAGGCTCCAACTCTGCGCCTGCAAACTGGCCAAGTGGGCGGGCGCCTTCCGGCTCAAGGCGTCAGCCACCATGTTGGCCTTCCTCGGATGGTAGGAAATGCTGCAGTCGTAATCCTTCAGGAGCTCCAACCAACGTCTCTTTCTCATGTTGAGCTCCTTCTGATCAAACAAGTATCTGAGGCTCTTATGATCTGTGAAAATCTCAAAGGTCTCACCGTACAAGTTGTGCCTCCAAGTCTTTAGTGCGAAGACGACAGTTGCCAGCTCCAGGTCGTGGGTAGGGTAGCTATGCTCATGGGGCTTCAATTGCCGCGAAGCGTAAGCGACAATGTGACCCCTCTGCATGAGCACACCCCCTAATCCCTGCAAAGAGTCATCCGTGTACACAACGAACCCGCCACTACTGTCTGGGATGGTGAGCACGAGAGCTGAAGTCAGCCTCTCCTTTAGCTCCTGAAAACACGCCTCACAAGCATCTGTCCAAGAAAAGGGCACATCCTTCCAGGTCAGCTGTGTTATAGGACGTGCAATCTACGAGAAACCTTTGATAAACCGCCTGTAGTAGCCTCCCAGTCCCAAGAAACTATGGATCTCAGTAACAGTACGCGGTCTCTTCCACCTGAGCACTGCCTCAACCTTGGTTGTGTCCACAGCGAAGCCATCCTCGGAGATCACATGACCCAAGAAGGTCACCTCCCTCAACCAGAACTCGCACTTGCTGTATTTGACTTACAGCCTACGTCGTCCTAGTGTATCTAAAATCATCCGCAAGTGCTGTCCGTGCTGCGCTTGATCCCGAGAGTAGATGAGCACATATCAATAAATGCCACCACGAACTGGTCCAAGTACGGTCTGAACACCTGGTTCATCAAATCTATGAAGGCAGCGGGGGCGTTGGTCAGCCCAAACAGCATGACCAAAAACTCGTAGTGTCCGTATCGGGTGCGGAAAGCTGTCTTGGAGACGTCTGCCTCCCTGATCCTCAATTGGTGGTACCCAAACCTCAAGTCTATCTTGGAGAATACCGTGGCACCTTGCAGCTGGTCAAACAAGTTGTCAATCCTCCGTAGTAGATACCTGTTCTTGATGGTAACCCTATTTAACTGTCTATAGTCCACACAAAGGCGTAGGGTACCATCCTTCTTTTTCACGAACAATACCAGGGCTCCCCACGGAGACGCACTGGGCCTCACAAAGCCCTTCTCTAGAAGGTCCTGCAACTGAGACTTGAGCTCTCGCAGCTTAAGTGGTGCCATCCTGTACGGTGCTGTAGAGATGGGGCTGGTCCCCGGTACCAGTGAGATCTCAAACTCGATCTCACGCTTGGGCGGTAGTCCTGGCAACTCATCTGGGAACATGTCGGGGTACTCTCTGACCCCCGGGATACTCTGAAAGTTTGCCATAGGGCTAGGCTCCGCCACCACACAAGCTAGAAAGCCCTCACACCCCTGGCCCAAAAGTCTCACCGCCCGAAGTGCAGAAATGCACCTGAGGCCTCCGTCCACTGGCTGCCCGTGGAACTCGAAAGAAGGAAACTTCGGTATGGAGAAGACGATCTTCCTCTCAAAGCAGTCCACCAAGGCGTGGTAAGCGGACACCCAGTCCATCCCCAGAATCACGCCAAAGTCCTCCATCTGGATCATAATCAGGTCAGCGGGAAGGCTGTGTCCCCCAACACTGACCTCACAATCCGTGTAAACCTCCTCAGCTACGAATAGCTGACCACCCGGACCTCTGATCACAGATGGATCCTCTAACAACACACAGTCCTGCCCCAAACTAACCGCAAAACTGGCAGCGACAAACGAGTGCGTAATGCCGGAATTGAATAGCGTGTAAACCAACCTGCCGGAAACTGTAACCATACCTGCCACCACTGATCTTGAAGCTCTAGCATCCTTGTGTGTCAGGGCGTTGATACGCCCCTCAGCCCTAGGTGCGGACTAAGCGGCCACACTCTAAGTCAGACGGGTAGCCGCTGGTCGGTACCCTCCCCGCGACTGCCGTCCTCCTCCTCGAGCCTGGAAACCGCAACCTCCTGCTTGCCCTCCAGTGCTCGGCATGGGGAGCATCTGCTGACCTCCAGCCCTAGACGGGCAGTCCCTCCTGATGTGGCCCGGCTGGCCACACTGGTAGCAAAGGGGGACTCGACTCCCACCCTCAGTGGGTCCTTACTGACGGCTGGGCGAGGGTTCGGTGCTAGCAGCTGGCCCCTGTTGGGGGCCCCCAAAGGCCACTGATGGCCCCGCAAAGCGTGACGGCTCTCCTGCAGGCGTCACGTGCCTCCTCTCTCGTCGGCCCTGTGAGAAGTTTGGCTGGTAGGGCCTCTTCCACCCACTGTCAGTGTCACGTGCGGGCAGGTTGGTCTCTTCATACGTCATAGCTGCCTCCACCACCCTCGAGAACGTAGGCAGCTTCAGGGGTTTGACATAACCCGAATAGCAGGCCGGATCCCCTCAGTGAACCTCCAAAGGCGCTCCTCGGAAGCCACAGCAGTTGCTGCGAAACGATATAGCTCCAGGAAATGCATGCGGTACGCGCTCACAGTCATCGTCCCCTGGTAGAGAGTGTGGAACTCCCGCCTCCTCTGGTCCTACCACGTCTAAGGGCAATACTTCTCGCAGAAGAGGGTGACAAGCTGGTCCCAAGTCGGCTCGTCCCTCTCCTGACCCTTGACCGCCCTCCACCACCTGTGTGCCGTGCTCTTTAGCTGGTACGTGGTAAAGGCCATGCGGCACTCCACAAGGGGGTGAAGGGTGTCAGACACCTTCTCGATCCGCTCGAGCCAGTCCTCTGCCTCAGTCGAGTCCTCATCCCCCTTGAAGGAAGGGGGCTTCATCTTCCGGAACTGTCTGAAAAGCTCATAGTGGTGCTGAAGTGGAGAAGCTGGTACGCCTCCAGGTAAAGAGGCCTCATGCTCGGAAGTTCCGGAGGAAGGTGGGGGCGGTGGAGGGACACCCCCTCCCCCACGTCCAATGCCGTGTCCATCTCGCTGTCTCACAGAGGACTCCCCCTCCGCAGCCCCAGGGAGAGGCGCTCGTGGCGGCGGGTGAAGCTCCCCTCGCACGATCTCCCGTATTAGCTGGGCGTGGTCCTGGGCCTGAATGCCCAGGAGTAGTGGCTGGTCCACTGAGGCATCGGGCTCAGCACTCCCACCCCTCTAACCTCGTCCTCGACCGCGTCCGCGGCCCACCTCACTAGTCCCACGTCGAGGCATCTCCTGCAAGGAGACGCAAAACAGAACAGAAAAGACATCCATACTAATTGACATTCAACGAAGGAACCATAGAAAGGATGTCAAAAGGTACGTTGCGGTGGTTACTCTAGTTACAAGCACATGAATTGGTTATTTTTCAGCCAGTTGGTTCACTTCTCGGGACGACCTTGCTCTGATACCATCTTGTTACGACCCAATTCCCGAATCCCGACAGGACACGAGAATTGGACCGACTCGATTGATCCCAAGACCCAGTCGTCCAACGAGAAATTAACCAAAAAGTAGTAAAATAAGCCACATACACCATGCAAGTAACTAACAGTAACAAAAGTACAGTAGTAAAGAAAAGAACTACTACAGTACACACCACCACAACAGTAGAAATTTTAAACAGGTACAAAAATATGAAGTTTACAATAAAAGAGTACAAGAGTGTAACAAAATACTCACTACTATAGAAAATGGGTACAACAAAAGTACAACTACTGGGATTTACTAGGCCCAGCACCCTCCGCAGCCGTAGGCTGTGGCTGCTCAACACCTGGACCTGAAAAAGGTGATAAGTACGACACGTCAGCGAAAGGCTAAGTAGACTGGCAACCAGCTAGCTAAGAAAAATAGTAAAGGTAGACAGGTAGCTGTTATTTTTAATTTCTTTCTTTATTTATCTATTTACTCTTTCTTGGTTTATTTCTCAAGTCTTTCTCTTGATCTCGAATGTTCCTCGTAGGAACGATCTTGATTGCAGTCTTTTCCGAAGAGTAGAAGTAGCACGTGGTGCTCTCCTGGCTGGGAGAGTCCCCCGTGGTGGTCCTACACTCAGTCAACCACCCCAGGGTTGCTGACAGGCGTAACGGTGACTACGGCACGCCCGATAAATGCACAGGTAGCTACCCCGCACTGGCACGCGGTCAGTTGTTTCCGTTAACAGGTGCGCCTAAAGCACAGCACGGAACCAGTATAGGGGTCTAGCCCCTCTACAGTAACCAAACAGGGGTCTCACCCCTCCACAGTCCGCGCACCCTCGCCTGACTACCCTGGTTTGCCTAGTGGGCCTAACAAGTCGGTGTAGGATGGCTAGTTGAACCTCAGGCCCCGTGGGGAGGCTAGCTCTCTCCCTACACTAGTAGCTCTCCCCGGTACTGTGTATGCGAAGGCCACTGAGTCGGTACAAAGTGGCCAGTCCTAACCCCAGGTCCCAACCCTAGGGCGGCTAGCTCCGCTCTGCACTAAACAGGGGGACAGTCGCTCTCCTTGGTACTCCATACTCAAGGGCCAGCTCACTTCCCCATTTACTTTCCCAGTTCCATTCTATTTATTTCCAGGAGCTCTACTCCTAATTCCTCGTAGGGTTCATGCTCATGTTTCTCAGGCCAAGCCATGCTAGGTTTCATCATTTCAGGTTTATTCTCATATAGCACGTGTTTCCAATGTTCAAACTTTCTTTTCCAATTTATATACATGCTGCTCGTATTTAATTTCAAACAACATGAATTTCATGTAGCAGTTACTAACAACAGTACTCTACATTTCACAGGCAGCTGTTATCCAATTACAGGCTATTATTATTATTCTATCTACTCATCCAAGATTGCAATTTAGGCATTCAATACAATCGTTCCAGTGTTTCTAGTCCTAGGATTCATGCCATACCCTAGGATTTATCATTCATCTAGTATTTCTGGTCCTAGGATTCATGCCATATCCTAGGATCTATCATTTATTCCAGACATGCATTTATATTTGTAATTAACTAAGGGAAGCCACTCTACCCGTAAAATCGGGAGTAATGGGGGCTCGATCGCCAGGTCCACATGCCTCCGCAACCTCTAAGTCTGCAACAGAACGTGGTCGTACACAAGGATCAACCACAAGAAACCACTCAGAACATGATAAAAGTATTTCAAACAAATAGAGGAACTTATTCTGAGAAGAACGGAATCTTAAACGCGGAAATCGGACCTTGAACGGACCCTAAACGAGTCAAAAACGACAACTCTGACTCAAATCAGATGTCTGGAACATCTTCCAGACGTCTTAAAAAGGGGTCCAGATCATACCTCGCTCTGCGCTGCTCCCCAGACATCCAAGGGTCCTGCTAAACCGTCTGGACCTAGTTCCAGACGTCCGACTATGTCTTCAGACGTTTGGAGACGCTCTTCGCCGTCTGGTGACTCGTCCAGACGTCTGAACCGCGTGGGAGGGCGTGTCCCGCACCTTCCCCAAGAGAATCTTGCATGCATACGCAAAAATCCCTCAGCAAGGCACGCGACAGAGCTTCAGCGGAATGGCCTGCATGGTCGTATCCACAAAAAGGAAGGTATAGGCACAGTATGTACCTATCATCCATCTGGAACTTCTTCCAGACGTCATCTGTGTCATCTGGATGTAGGTCCAGACATCTAATTCTGGGAAAAATCCCAGAATCAAAAGCTCCTTCGTCTTCTTCCCGCTGCGCGCGGCCACGCCGCGTTTGTCCGCCTGCTGCTCTAGCTGCAGCAGCGTCGGGGAGAACTTCCTCGACACAACACTCCGCCTCGCGCACGCCGGCCGGCCTCGAACTGCTCCGGCGAGGTCTCTCTCTCACGGTTCGTGCGCCCTCTTCTCTTCCCTCTCGCTGCACCTCTCCTCTTCGCCACTGCACCTGGCAGCAGCTGCCGCGCTCGCTCTCACTCTCGCTCTCGCGCTGGAGGAAGGAGGAGACGGACGGGGTGGGGTGGCATGAGGGAGACGAGGGGGTATTTGTAGGCTTGGGGGAAAAGCTTCTGCAGGTCGGCGAGGGGAGGGAAAGAGGAGAAGGCTGCTGGGGTTCAGTCTGCGAGCGGCACATGTGCAGACTCGCGATCGTACGCACGCAAAAATTTATTTCCAGACGTCTGGGAAGGTGTCCAGATGTCTGACCAAATGTCTGGACCAACTCCTAAATGTCTTAAAGTGTTTTGATGTCACGGGTCTTAACACCAGCCAACTCCAGTGAACCCTCCCTCACCGCCTCTCACCTCCTCGCACTCCCTCAACCACCGTCGGAGCTTTACTACGAGGAGAGGAACAAAAGCCCTCATTCTATTGAGAGGTTCAACGCACCCAACCGCTCACTGGACTCCCCTTGTTGCCACCGTCTTCATCGAGTTCGTTGGCCCTCCTTCGACCTACTTGCAAGGAATTGACGCCTCCATCACTTCTAGCAGGTCCAGTTGAAGCTCGACGAGCCTTTAGTTTGAAGCTTCAACACTCCGCGCACCCAACTGGATGACCCATCAATGACGAATCTATCGGCCCTTCTCCAGCCACCTCCGTGCGTCGCCGCACTAATCAAACGTCTCCTCCACGTTTAGTGCACCTCGTGGAAGCCTCTTGACACCTTGGCTTGAAGCTTGGAGCGCTGAGCCTCGCCGACCTCATCCATCGCCGGCGACCCCCAACCTCCTGCTGCCAATGCAAAGAGAAGAAGAAAGAAGGAAGAAGAAGGGTAGGGGCATGGTTGAGAGAAAAGAAAGGTTTCCAGGGACCAAATCATATGAACTTAGGGATTGATTTGTAGTAATCAAACTTCTCATTTAAGAGTTGAGTGTTTTGCGAATTTGAACTTAAACATTAGTAATGCCAATTCATTAGTGCTTAGACTTCATTAACATTTGTTAACTCTTGATTAAGCATTAATTAATAGTTTTTCTAATTATCATTCCTTGCACGTGAATTCTCTTACCTTTTAGAATTAAGTTTCAGAACTTGTTCTCTTTTAATTCACACAAGTTCGCCGAAGTATTTTGTAAACAAAATCAAATAGTGATATTCGCGTATTTCTTGCTTCCAGAGACGAGCTCAGATTTACTTCTTTAATTTGAGCTATAAATTTCAAATGTTAGATTTGTTTTAATCAACTATACTACGACTTGCATTTTTTATAAAACGATCGAAGCGACTCTACAGTTGGGAAGTTCATCTATCTGACTCATATTTTACTGGATACGTTAGACTTGAATTGCCCGCTTGTCAAAGCCATCGGATTAACCATATCTCCCTTTAGCCAGATTGTTAATATTGACCTATCTAATCAAGCGTATATCTGTTTAATTCTCCTTTTGATCAAGGTGGATCTTTCTGAAGGTTCCCTACTTGGAGGGGGTGAGATCAGTGTGACGTAAAAAAAATTGCGGAAATAAAAAATATATAAAGCAATCTCACAAAAATAAGCAATCACAAAATGTACACAGGAATTTTGAGGTGGAAACCCAAACCGGGTAAAAACCACCACCTAACCCTCTCGAGTTAGGATTTTTCGATCAACCTAGTTGATCAAAATCCACTAAACGAATCACTTTAAACGAGGGTGATTCAACCTCAGTACAACCACGATACAAGTACGAGGGTAGCGTTCCTCAACCCCTTCTCTCCACGAGAAGGATTTTGTCCCACGAAGGAGACGGGAATTCGCAAAGCGAATACCCAACCAAAAGACAAAGGTAAAATAAACAACAAACCTATAGAGCCAACAAAGTAATAAACCTACGCTTCTATAGGATTTAGGAAACTCCCCTTTGCTAGGAGTGCGTCGACGATGACGCGGTGCGTGAGCCACGTGACGGCGCAACTTCGCTCTCGTAGACAACGGCGGGAGAGCGGGTGCACAACGGTTTGATGCTCTCAAGATGTAGAACTTGAGCTTAGAGAGCAAGAGCTTCTTAGACACAAGAGTGTGAAAGTGTGTAGCTAAGTGTATCCAAGTGTGTGTTGGTGTGTCAAAGGCTCCCCTCTATTTATAGAGGCCTTAGGAAGGCTTTGGAAGGCTTGGAAAGGCTTCCATAGCCGTTGGGTACAAAGCCCAAGTGAATCAGCCCGAAATCAGGAACAATCATTGTTCTGACAGGCTTATCAGACGTCTAATTCTAGCATCAGACGTCTGGAAGTTCACTTTAAGACGTCTGATTAAATGGTCAGACGTCTGATTTTGGGCGGGTCTCTCCCTGACTTGGATCAGATCTAAACAGGGTTTTTGTGCAAGTACATCAGACGACATACAGGACGTCTGGAAACCTACTTTTACTGTGGGAATTGATTTCCAAACGTTGCAACGGCTAGAAAATCTGTGAGAAGAGATTTTCGGTCAGCCGAGGCAAAACGGTCATTTATCAGACGTCTGGAAAGATCTAAGGACGTCTGATAAGGCTCTAACGGTCATATTCTCGACTGTTTGCTAAGCCAGCCAACGGTCCACTAATTGGACGTCTGGTATAAGGTCTGGACGTCTGATTTCATCAGACAGAACTAACTATGTCCAGCCTAACAGTTATCAGACGTCTGAAACAACAGTCAGACATCTTAAAATACATTATCAGATGTCTGATTTGGGAATTAGACGTCTGGAAAGTCTGTTTGAACCCTATATTGGTTTTCTAAGTATTCTACAGAAAACCTAAGTACCCTAAGGTTGTGCCGGTGTTCCTAGGATTACTGTTAGGGTTCTTTGAGGCTCTTTAACATGAAATATCTAAGGAAATAAAGAGCAACAAAAGAAACGGAAAAAATACAACAAGTACAAAAGAAGGAAATCTATCCTATTCTTCATTTCCTTCCATCTTCAATCTTTCGCTCCACGCGAACCTCCTCTGTTTTCCGTCAAGCTCCTCCAATCCGTCCTGGATGCGAGCTCGAACTCCGTCTAAACACGTCCACATTTGCAATTGACCTGAAATCTAGGACTCAAATTGCAAATGTTAAATAACACGTGTTTTGTTATCATCAAAACAAATGATCGTGGTGCTCTAGCACCAACACTTTCAACATTGAGCTTTTCTTCAGACCTTTGTAAGGCCATTTTTATTGAACTTTGATAAAAAAAAATTTCTCTCTCGTATGTAACAAATAACGAATCTTATTGAAGGAATTTTTTTGTTTCTGTGCACATTCCGGACATGATCTCATTAGATGATTTCTCTATCTTTAATTTTCGAAAGGATGCTGGTAGGGAAGCGCATATTGCAACGCACTTTGCAACACCCATCCTTCCCAACAAATATATCGATGTACTTTGATATTCAACCGTTGTGTTTTAATTTTTCACTTGTTGAAAATGAAAATATACCTATTAAAAATGAAAATACAACGGTAAATTTTGATTTTCAATCAATTTTCTCCTATTTTAAGTGATTTTTCATCTATGAAAAGTGATTTAGGATTTAGTCTTTAGTATTTAGGATTAAGGTTTAGGATTTAGGATTTACCCTAAACACTAAAGACTAAATCCTAAAGTCTAAAGTGAAAAATCACTTTCCATAAATCTAAATCCTAAATCCTAACCTCAAAACCTACAGGTGAAAATCACTTTCTAATTTTTAAGTGAAAATTCATTTTCCATCGGTTGAAAATGAAAATATACCGATATACATTAATTTTCAACCGATGTATTTTAATTTTTAATCAATGTATTTTAATTTTTAATCGATATATTTATTCTCTCGATATATTTTAATTTTTAATTAATGTATTTTAATAAATAATCAAAATATAATGATTAAATGTCAAAATATATTTATATATAATTTTTGATACGAGAGACGTACGTTATCAAATACATTGTAATATATATATATAATTTTTGACTTTTGAAAATAATATTTGAGAAAATTCTCTCGTTCAGACAGGATTTTCACCATCAAGAGCAAGTCAAGTCACCTTTTAAAGCAATCCACGATAACCCGTCATTATGCACAATTAAAACCTGAGTTAGAAAGAGCTGAGACTACGTACCCGTTTGTTTTATTATGTTTTAGCAGCTCGATTTTCAACTAATGTATTGATAATGTAAGTTTATATACAGTGATTAGATAGCTATGTTCAAGTCATGATTGCTTTAACAATCGGCAACTATGTTGTAGAAAATCTTATGACAATAAAATGCTTAGTAAAATATTTTGTAATTAACCCAAATGCTCAAACAAATATGATTTTATCTTTTAGGAAGACCGTTTGAGATGCACTAATAAGCTACGGAATTTTTTGAGCCTCCCAAGAATCTTCGCAAGCATTTTGTATATTGTATTTAAGAGGCTAATAGGCCTAAGTCTATTAATGTTTTGAGGTTGTCTCACCTGAATATGAGAATGATATGTTATATTGATGTACGAGATTAAAGTGGGAAACTAGGTGAAAAAGGACATGAGTGGGAAAATATATGTCGCAATTTTTCTTTTGTAAGGCACAAGTCGCACTCATGCCTTAGTCAGATATGCATGGGGGTGAAGATATAAAACTAAAAAAGAAATTAGATCAATAGCAGATGGATGTCAAAAGTTGTGTTCATCATCCACTCTAAAAAGATAATCTTAAGTGCAGATCCATTATAGTGTTCATCATTCACTCTAAAAGGGTAATCTTAAGTGTTGATCCATTATCACTGTAAAAAAAAAAAATAATAATCTATCATATCAAAGGTGGAAAAATGAAAGTATATTTGCAAATGAAAATACATTACTTCAAAATTAAAATATATCAATTGAAAATAATTTTTTATCACTAGAAAATAATTTTCAATGTAAAAAATGATTTTCCACCGGTGGAGTTTCAGTGGAAAATTAAGTGTGTTCTGCCTTTTCAATTGTGGAAATGATTTTTCACTTGAAAAGTGATTTTTTACTAATGAAAAGTAATTTTCATATATGAAAAATCAAAATATACTGGTTGAAACTACTGGTTGAAAAGGGAGGACGCACACATGATTCTCTCACTATGCACATTATAAAATGCATTGTGTTGTACATTTCCTTGCTTTTTCAATGTGGAAATACCTCCTAAACAAATGAAATGAGGTTTGGTTTGATTGTGTTTTAGCAAGTTCTACGGAATAGAGGGGATAAATAACCAAGATCGGGCATCGAATACATCTTAAACAGGTGTTGCATCTCTTTTTTTGGAAGGAAAGAAGCAAGTTGGTATGTAGAGTGGATTCTGCATAACTGGAATTCCCAAAAATGTCTTGGAAGTGGCTGGGAAAGCACTCTTCGGTGAGTCCAAGTTGAGAGCTTTATTCAAGAGATGGTGCTATGTTTTTTATTGAAGGCAAATAAATGAAAGTACAAGAAAAAATTGACTTGTTCCTCTACTCAGTCGTTTTTTGGTCTTTGTGCTTAGCACTTTTCATTGATAAGGAGAAATCGAACTTTATTTCACTCTTCTTCAAGAAGAGCTTCTTATGGTGGGGAGTTGTTCATGATGGGCATTTTCTGCAACCGATGTGGTGGGCCACGATCTGCCAATTGAAGAAGGGAGGACTTGGGGTATGACAGATCAAGGAGGTGGATGACTCCTTGATCCTGAAGTGAGCATCCATACTTTTTCGAGGAGAGCAAGGGATGCGATAGGACATACTACGTGACTTATATGGTGGGACAATTCCGTCAAAGGGGTCACTTCGGCACCACCAGGGTGAGTCTTCGTTTTGGAGTTCCGTGGTGGCACTGTTGGAGCACTAGGAGCACTTCTGGTTGTTGCTTGGGGATGGTGCTAACTTTTCCTTCTGGCGGCATGATTGGAACGGGGATGGAGTTTTGGTAGTGTGGTTCTCCAGGTGCTTCTTTGTCTCCCACCAGTAGGACATCGTCATGGCAGATTGTTGGAGGACAGATTTGGAGGCCTGGGCCCTACCATCACCCGAGGGTCCTACTGTTGGGAGGTTCACTATGGATTGAGGGGTCCTTCTTGAGGAGCTGTTGCACCACAGATCGCTCCTTGGACCCGACAGGTACCATTGGATGCATGGGGTTTACCAGCCTCGACAGGCTTACAACATACTTGTTAGGGATCTGCTGGTGACCAGGAGGATGTGTAGTTCAGGCATTTGTGGCGCATTAAGACAGCCCTAAAGGTGAGGATTTTTCTTTAGTTGGCTCAAAGGAGGGTCTAGTCACTGGGAAGTTGTGACGACATTTGATGGGGGTGGAGGCCAAGGCATGTGCCCTCTACTCAGGCGTTGAAGATAGTACGATGCATCTCTTGACAGCCTACCCCTTTATGTAGGAGGTGTGCAGGAAGCCCGTTCTGTCTTGGGAGGACTTGTGGCAGCGCTTGGTAGATGATAGTTGTGATAGGGGTTGGATGGCAACTATATTGTCAGGGGTCTAGCTGATGTAGAATGATCTTATCTTTCATTAGATTAAAGCATAGTCGGTAAATATAATTAGAAATACTTAGAATTGAACACATTTTTTTATCCTCACATTTGTATTTACTTAATTTATTAATAAAAGTTTAAATGACTATCACAAGTGATATTTATCTTTTCTTTTTTGAAAAAAAAAAAAATCCTCAACTAAAGATACTTATTCTTTATGTTTGAATGTATTAAATGCAAATAATTAATGCACAGAGACATAGGGTACCAACCCTTTTTTTATAAATAACACGGGAAAACTTCATAGGTTTGACATACTTGGGGTTATGTTTTTATTGTTTTTCCTTTTTTATTATTTGCTTTAGTGACAATGGGTTATGCAAGAAATTGGATTTATCACGAACAGAATTATACCAGTGTCGTGCTTAGTAGTTTTTCTAGTCACACGTGAATCGTCGGCTTCGTTCGATGATGTGTATTGTATTCTATGCATGACTTTAGATGTAAATTGGTTTGAACACCTACTATTTTTTTATTTACATGTTTTGTTGTGTCACTCCCATTCTTGAAAGATGTGTCCTTCTTTAGAGGGTGTTGATGTTCATGTAATCTATTTCTCATCAATCAAATTTTTCTTTGCAAAAAAAAAGTTGGATGAATGTTTTATTCAATAATTTCTATAATCAAGCAATTTCTTCATTTGGTGGCAACCTTGGTAATTCCTTTAGGAATGAATTAATAAATTCATTAACTACCATTGTATATTCTCAATCTTGATCTTCTCATTATTAATCAGTATTGCACTCGCTAAATATCCTTTGCATCTAGCAGTTAAAGGAGTTTTAAGATTTTATGATGTTTTTAGGTAAGGGAAATAAGTTTATGAAATACGAAGATATATAAGAAAGAAGTAAAATAAATGAATTAACTTATTTGGATGCCTTGACGATTTAAAGTTGTTCCATGAAAGTAGTGAAATAATTTTATCCTAAGTTAAAACTTAATCAACGTAAATAAGAGATAGATTAGATAATAAATTAAATATTTAATCTGATATAAATTTACTTAATTCGCCTACCCAACAACCCCTAAGAGTGGATATCTATCTGATAGCCTCATTAAGTTGTTGGCCACGTATACGGTATAAAAGCCTCTTTTGCTGACAATATCCAAACAGCCAATCCATCTTTAAGACTATATTAGAATCTGTCATTTATAACAAATTATCAACTGGATCGCTCCCATTGATTTTAATTTGTTTGGAAGCTCTAATAAGGCATGGGAATTTCATTTTGGAACATGCACATTCAGCACATGTTTTCCATCTCAAAAGAAACCCCAGATCGCTCATGGAGTGAACCATCTCCGCTAGCTGTACGCGTGTTATGCTCGTATTAGATATATAGGAGCTTACTCATCTTACATGATTTGCTTTCTTACCAAGTGGAAGCGCAAATTGATCGAGTACACATGCAATCTGATTCGGTCCATCAAATTATGTGTCTACTCCGTCGACTAGAGGGCATTAATTTTAAGTTTTATGGGAAAATTATATATATATATATATATATATATATATATATATATATATATATATAAGGGAATGAATATAGAAATGCATATTAAAATATAGTTTATAATGTATAATTTCTTTTCAACAAAATATATTAGTGTGTTTTTATTTTCAATTAATTTTTTACCTATGTAAAGTGATTTCTTATCTTTAAATTTAAGGTTAATGTTTAACATTTAAGATTTAATGTAGAATCGAAATCTTAAATTTAAAATTCTAAATTCAAAAATAAAAAATTATTCTAAAATTACTTTTAATAAAATAAAAGTCTTAAATCCTAAATTTTAAATTTAAAATATATAAATAAAAATTATTTTTCACCGATGAAAATTTCATTTCTACATGTAAAAAGTTAAAATATATCGATATATTTAAATTTTTAATTGATATTTTTAATTTTTAATCGATGTATTTTAGTAAAAGATTAAAATATATAAATTAAAAATAAAAATGTATCTATGTATATTTTTAAATAAAAAATATGTGTTACAATATATATATATATATATATATATATATATTTATTTATTTATTTATTTTTCACTTGTTCGCTATGTATATCGTTCATATGCAGCTAGCTACTTTTTTTTTTTTAGTAGATGATACAAAAGACCAAGGCTTTGAAAGCAAGCGAGGACGTTAGGGATTCTAATTGAGCTCGACAGCGTCTTACATGAAAGTCTGTCGCACGCTCTTTATTTACCATGCAGACATTTTGTAACATTAATATCTGTCTTCAATTTTTTCTCAAGTATAGGGTGAGAATATGGAAATGTAGGTTCGTAATATATTTTATAACGTGTTGCTGGAATTAATTGATTAAAATTAAAAGTTAATTGATTGATAATTAAGTATATCAAAAATATATTGATTGAAAATAAATTTTAATTAATTAAAATTTAAAATATATCGATGTATTTTACTTTATATCAATGGTAAGTAATTTTTTATTTGAAATATAAATTTTTATTTATAAAAATAAGTTTTTATATATGAAAAATAATTTTTAATCAATAAAAAATTAAAATAAATTATTACTTTCATTTTATATATTTTAAAATACGTTGTAAGTTACATTTATTTATTTTTTAATTATAAGATATATATAGCAATAAAACAAGATCATCGTTTTGAGTAATTATGAAAATCTATTCCAATCAGCGATTCAAATCTGTAGCTCTATTGATAAGATAGGTTCAAATCAAGTATTTCGATCGATGAACTGAATCGGATTGGGAAAATTCCCGACGGGTTAAAATCAGTTACGTATTTTCTCTAACTTTTTGGAATATATACGTGTGCATCTCAACCGATACGTGCACATCCCTATATAACCATCGGATAAGCTTTTGAGTGCATCCGAAGTAATCCCCTCGCCTCCATTTTTGTCTCATGTACAAAGGAAGAGAACAAAATAGAGAGAGAAAACAAAATGATATTTCACTGCTAGCGGCTGAGAGAGGACTTTGTGCGGCGTTTGCATGATGGAAGCACCCTTCGTCTATATCCATTGAATCACTACGGATGATCCTTCTGATGACTGATACGTGTCCCTTCATATCCAATCGGTTTCTTTATTAATTGTATCCCCACCTGTTCGAGTTTTTTCCTTTTAATTTTCCGTCGTATGCTTGATGACAAATATAGAAGAGCTATCGTTTCTGAGTGATTATTTTTCACGTCATTTTCCCCACAACGGCAGCACAACCGTCAGCTTTGGAAAATCGGGGATGGCTGCAACTTCTAGATGCGTGCTCTCTTATTTATTTATTTTTAAATTTTTAATAATGGAGAAGTGTTGTGGGTAAAATGTTTTTGAATATTGAATAATAACTTCACTCTTGTAAGCAGTGCGTTTTGTTAAATGTAGGTCTTATCTGATAATTGATATTTAATATAAAAAAATTAAAAAATATAATATTTGTTACATTGTAGATTTTATCACATTAAAAAAATTATTATGTTATTTTAAATTAAAATATATAGGTAATAAATTATGTTTATATAGATGATAAGTAATTTTTCATCGAAAATAAATTATTATAAGTGATTTTAAACTGGTGATAAATTATTTTAAGGTGATTTTATATCAATGTAAAATTATTTAGAAGGTAATATGGTGGTTTTATATCAGTACAAAGTAGTTTTACATATGTGAAAAGTAATTTTGACTTATTGATTTGGATTTAAGATTTAAGATTTAAGATTTAAGGTTTAGAATTTAGATTTATGGAAAGTAGTTTTACCTATGAGAAGTGACTTTTCACCTTAAGGTTTAAGATTTGAGATTTAGTGTTTACGAAACTCAAATCCTAAATCTTAAACCTTAAATTGAAAAATCAATTTTCAATTAAAAAATTATTTTCATAGGTAAATAAATATTTGGAATCTTACTTTGTATTAGTGCATGTGTTATGATAATTTTACACTGTTGTAAAATGACTTTACACCAATATAAAATGATTACAAAAGTGATTTGAATGTTTACATCCATATAAAAAAGATTTATTATTAATTTCAACAATGATAAATTTCATCACATGTGAATATTTTTTTTATATAATAAAAAAATATATCCAATAAAAATCACATTCACAATTTTCTAATCATTTTTTAGATTAATTTTTACCTTTTGAAACACACATCCAAAAAAATATTCAAAGTTCCTAAATTTACAATGTCATACGTGAACCCCGGAAAGTGCCACTGTGGTTCATGATCCTTCCGAGCTCACCAATATGGTCATTTCCATGATGGCAAGTTGGTGATCAACTCGCTCAGCTTTTCTCCAATCTTTTTTTTTTTTTCCTTTCCGTGGAAGAACCTTATTTTTGTCATTTACCCTTTTAATTCCGAGAGTTGGGACATGCTTATATCGAGCATGACACGTTCACTGGTGCCAATGGTGCTAACTAACTGTAGATAAAAGGTTTGACAAGATTAAGTCCAATGAACTTAAGACCTTCCCACCTTAGGGCACCTGGCTCTCTCATACACCGCCCTGTGGTGTGATTGTTTGTTTAAAGTTAAAATGTAAAGAAATATATATTGTAATATATTTTATTACATATGGATGAGAGAATGTGATTTTAATTTTTCATTGATGGAAATTATTTTTTATAAGTAAAAATTTACTTTTTAAGTGAAAGATTACTTTCCATAAGTGTTCTTCATTTTCAACTGGTATTTTAATTTTTAATCGGTAGAAAATAATTTTTAGCCGATATCAGTTGAGAGGTAAAATACACCGATGCATTTTCATTTCCAACCAGTATATTTTAATTTTTAATTGATATATTTTGATTTTCAATCGGTTTATTTGATTTTCAACTTATTGATTTTGATTTTCAATTAGTGTATTTTGATTTTTAACTAGTTGATTTTGATTTTCAATTAGTAGATTTTATTTTCTTTCTTTAACAGGGGTATGAGTGTGTAACGAACGCGCGCTTCAGACGTCTTTTAAGATGTCTGGGAGGTGGTCCAGACGTCTGGGAATCGGTTATTTTTTGGCACGCACGATTCGTCTGCGTGCTTGAGCACGCAGACCTGCGTACGCTCTCTCTCCCTCTCTTTTCCCTCTCTCCTGCGGCCGCAGACCCACCCTGTCCCGCTCTCTCTCTCCTCCTCGCGCGGCCTTAAAAGGCCACGCCCTCCCCCTCACTCCCGTCACCTCCGCCCCCTTCCTCTTCTCCTTCCAGTTGGTGCACGAGAGCGAGCGCGAGTGAGCGGCGGCGGCGACAGCCACGGCGGGTGCGGGAGGAGGTGCTGCGTGGGGGAGGAGGCGTCGGCCGTGAGGGCTCGAGCCGGCCGGGGGAGCGGGAGCCGGCCGGTGGGGGCGCAGCAGACGCGGGGTGGCGCGGGAGGCCTGCTGCAGCTCGAGCAGCAGGTGGAGCACTCGCATTGCGGCCGTGCGTCGCGAGCGGAGGGCGAGTGGTGCCCTGATTCTGGAAAATTTTCCAGAATCAGACGTCTGGGATTCCAACCAGACGACTGGGAAGACGTCTGGAGGACTGTCCAAACGTCTGAAAGGTGAGTTATTTTCATACCTTCTTCCTTTCCTACGACCGTCCGTACTGAGAGAGAGAAATGGGTACACGCAGGGTCGGGGATTTGCATCCAACGCGAATCAGACGTCTGGCTGCAGTGCCAGACGACGGGAACGACTTCCAGACGTCCTGGGTGACCATCGGACGTCTGGGAACTAGGCCAGATGCCCCCGCAGGCTTCTGGACGTCTGAGAGACCACGCAGAGCAAAGGTAACCCCTGATCCACTTTTTAAGACGTCTGGAATAAGTTCCAGACGTCTGATTTTGCACTGTTTCGTCGTTTTCGACCCGTTTAGGGCCCGTTCGGGTTCCGTTTTCCGCATTTTGAGTTGCGTTCTTTTCGGAATTAAATCCTCTACCTGTCTACAGTAGCTGTATACTGTTTTGAGAAATTCCTTGTGTTTGATCCTTGTGATAGGACCCCATTCCGTTGCAGTCTCGGGGGTTGCGGAGGCACGCGGGATTCCTGATCACGCCCCTAGATCGCCTGTTGTAACCGGTAGAGTGGCATTTAAGTATATTAGCATAATCTGTTAAATTATGGAACCATAAATAGAACCTAGGACATTGCATGAATCCTAGGAATGAGAAACGAGATTGAATGATAGATCCTAGGGTGTTGCATAAATCCTAGGGCTGGAAAACTAGATTGTATGACAGATCCTAGGGTATGACATGAATCCTAGGATGGGAAAACTAGTGGAATATGTGAACACTGCAGTCTTGAAAATGTGGAAAAGAAATAATAGCTGCCTGTAAATTTGTTTAAACAGCTGTCTGTTATGAATAAATGAACATGATTAAGAATATGGGATGTGTGAACGTGAAACTGGAAAGGTGAAACCAGAATGCGCTGAGTTAAAGAGCTGGAACCCTACGGGGAATTAGGAGTAGAAATCCTGGAAAGTGAATGGAATAGAATTGGGGAAGTGAGCTGGCCCTTGAGTACGGAGTACCAAGGAGAGCTACTGTCCCCCTATTTAGTGCAGAGTGGAGCCAGCCGCCCCAGGGACCCGGGGTTAGGACTGGCCACTCTGTACCGACTTGCTGGCCCTCGTGTACGTAGTACCGAGGATAGCTACTAGTGTAGGGAGGTACTAGCTACCCCACGGGCTCCGGGGTTTTGCTAGCCTCCTACATCGACTTGTTAGGCCCACTTGGGCAAACCAGGGTAGTCAGGTGAGGGTGCGCGGACTGTGGAGGGGCAAGGCCCCTGTTTGGTTACTGTGGAGGGGTTGGACCCCTGTTACTGAGTGGTCTCTGCCCTGTACTGGTTCCGTGCTATGCTTTGGGTGCACCCGTTAACGGAAACGACTGACTGCGTGCCGGTGCGGGTTAGCTACCCGTGCGTTTACCGCGCGTGCCGTAGTCACCGTTATATCTGTCAGTGACCTTGGGGTGGTTGACTGAGAGTAGGATCACCACGGGGGACTCTCCCGGCCAGGAGAGCACCACGTGCTACTTCTACTGTTCGAAAAATACTGCAATCAAGATCGTTCCCACGAGGAGCATTCGAGATCAAGTAAAGGATCTGAGAAATAGATAAATTGTGAAACAATAGAAAGACGTAAATAAAGGAAGAGAGAAAATTAAAATAGCTACTGTACACTTTACTGTTTCTTTTATTTTAGTTGCCACTCTACTCAGCGTTTTGCTGACGTGTTACACTCGTTACCTTTCAGGACCAGGTGTTGAGCAGCCAGGGTCAGCGGCTGCAGAGGACGCTGGGCCGAGTAGGGTCCAGTAGAGTTACCACTGTTCTCTTGTACCACTTTCTTTTTGGTTCCACTGTAGTGAGTAGTTCTTGTTTTCGCTGTACTTTTCTTTACTTGCAGTTCATATTATGTTATGAATGTTGTTCTACTGTTGTGGTGGTACATACTGTAGTGGTTTCTTTCCTTACTGCTGTATTTGCTTACTGTTAGTTATATTCATGTTGAATGTGGTTTATTTTACTTCTCTTTTGGTTACTTCCTCGTTGGACAACCAGGTCTTGGGATTAGTCGAGTCGGACCGGTTCTCGTGTCTCGTAGGGACTCGGGTCGTTACAAGATGGTATCAGAGCAAGGTCGTCCTGAGAAGTGAATCAACTGTCTGGAAAATAACCAATTCACATGTCTATAACTAGAGTAGCCACCACAACATATCTTTTGACATGAGCTCTTAGACGTTTCCGTTCGGTATCGTTCCGTAGTGACGTGTTCCGTTTTGTTTCGCTTTTCCTTACAGGAGATGCCTCGTCGCTAGACTGGTGAGGCTGGCCGCGGGCGTGGCCGAGGACGAGGTAGGCAAGGTGGGCGTGCCGTTGCCGACGCCCCAGTGGACCAGCCACTACTCCCGGGCGTCCAGGCCCAGGACCTCGCCCGGCTGATACGAGACATTGTACGAGAGGAGCTCCACCCACCGCCCCGAGCACCTCACCCTGGGGCTGTGGAGGGGGAGTCCTCTGTGGGACCACTTGACGGACGCGGCGCTGGACACGGGGGAGGGGATGGGCCGCTGCAGCCCCCACCTTCCTCCGATACTTCGGTGCACGAGGCACCGTTGCCTGGGGGTGGACCAGCATCCCCACTGCAGCGCCACTCCGAGCTCTTCGGGCAGTTCCGGAAGCTGAAGCCTCCCTCCTTCAAGGGGGATGAGGACCCGACCGAGGCAGAGGACTGGCTCGAGCAGCTGGAGAATATTTTCGACACCTTTCGCCCCCCGGTGGAGTGCCGCGTGGCCTTTGCCACGTACCAGTTGGAGAGTGCGGCACACAGGTGGTGGAGGGCGATCCGGGGACAGGAGAGGGACGAGCCGACCTGGGACCAGTTCGTCACCCTCTTCTGCGAGCAGTACTTTCCCCAGACGTGGCAGGACTAGAGGAGTCGGGAGTTCTACACTCTCCGCCAAGGAACAATGACTGTGAGCGTGTACCGCATGCGTTTCCTGGAGCTATCCCGCTTTGCAGCGACAGCGGTGGCTACTGAGGAGGAGTGCCTTTGGAGGTTCACCGAGGGGCTCCGGCCTGCGATTTGGGGGTATGTCAAACCCCTGAAGCTGCCTACGTTTTCGAGGGTGGTGGAGGCAGCCATGACTTACGAGGAGACCAACCCGTCTGCGCGAGACGCTGACGGCGGGCGGAAGAGGCCCTTTCAGCTAGACTTTTCACAGGGCCGGCGAGAGAGGAGACATGTGGCATCCGTAGGAGAGCCATCACGTTTTACAGGGCCATCAGTGGCCTTTGGGGGCCCTCGACAGGGGCCAGTCGCCAGCACCGGACCCCCGCCCACCCGACAGCAGGGACCCACTGAGGGCGGGAGCCGGGTTCCCCTCTGTTACCAGTGTGGCCAGCTGGGCCACACCAGGAGGGACTGCCCGTCTAGGGCAGGAGGTCAGCAGATACTTCCCGCGCAGAGCACTGGAGGGCGCACAGGAGGCCGCGGTTCCCAGGCACGAGGAGGAGGATAGCAGTCGCGAGGAGGGTACCGGCCAGCTCCTACCCGTCTGACGCAGAGTGTGGCTGCTTCGTCCGCACCTAGAGCTGAGGGGCGTATCAACGCCCTGACACACAGGGACGCCAGAGCTTCGGGATCGGTGGTAGTAGGTATGGTTTCAGTTTCCGGCAGACTCGTTTACACACTTTTCGATTCCGGCGCTACGCACTCGTTTGTCGCAGCCAGTTTCGCAGTTAGTTTTCACCAGGATTATACACTGTTAGAGAATCCGTTCGTAATCAGAGGTTCGAGTGGTCAGCTGTTTGTAGCTGAGGAGGTGTACACAGATTGCGAGGTCAGCGTCGGGGGACATAGCCTGCCAGCTGACCTGATTATGATACAGATGGAGGACTTTGGAGTGATTCTGGGGATGGATTGGCTGTCCGCTTACCACGCCTTGGTGGACTGTTTTGAGAGGAAGATCGTCTTCTCCATTCCGGAGTTGCCTTCTTTCGAGTTTCACGGACAGCCAGTGGATGGAGGTTTCAGGTGCATTTCGGCACTTCGGGCGGCGAGACTTTTGAGCCAGGGGTGTGAGGGTTTCCTAGCTTGTGTAGTGGCAGAGCCCAGCCCTTTGACAGACTTCCAGAGCATCCCGGTGATCAGAGAGTACCCTGACGTGTTTCCAGACGAGTTACCAGGACTACCGCCTTAGCGTGAGATCGAGTTTGAGATCTCACTAGTACCAGGGACCAACCCCATATCCACTGCGCCATACAGGATGGCACCGCTTGAGCTACGAGAGCTCAAGTCTCAGTTGCTGGACCTTTTGGAGAAAGGTTTCGTGAGGCCCAGTGAGTCTCCCTGGGGAGCCCCGGTACTATTTGTGAAGAAGAAGGATGGGACCTTACGCCTTTGTGTGGACTACCGACAGCTGAATAGGGTCACCATCAAGAACAGATATCCACTACCGAGGATCGATGACTTGTTTGACCAATTGCGGGGTGCCACGGTGTTCTCCAAGATCGACTTGAGGTCGGGATACCACCAGTTGAGGATCAGGGAGACCGACGTCTCCAAGACAGCTTTTCGCACCCGGTACGGACACTACGAGTTTTTGGTCATGCTGTTTGGGCTGACCAATGCCCCCGCTGCTTTCATGGACCTGATGAACCAGGTGTTTAGACCGTACTTGGACCAGTTCGTGGTGGTTTTCATAGATGATGTACTCATCTATTCTAGAGATCAGACGCAGCACGGACAGCACTTGCGGATGGTTCTAGACACTCTGAGACGACGTAGGCTGTACACCAAATACAGCAAGTGCGAGTTCTGGTTGAGGGAGGTGACCTTCTTAGGTCATGTGAGCTCGGGAGACGGCTTGGCGGTGGACCCAGCCAAGGTTGAGGTAGTACTTAGGTGGGAAAGACCACGTTCAGTCACTGAGATTCGCAGTTTCCTGGGACTGGCAGGCTACTACAGATGATTTATCAGAGGTTTTTCATAGATCGCGCGTCCTATGACACAGTTGACCCGGAAGGACGTGCCCTTCGCTTGGACAGACGCCTGTGAGGCGTGTTTTCTGGAGCTGAAGGAGAGGTTGACCTCGGCTCCCGTGCTCACCATCCCTGACAGTAGTGGCGGGTTCGTTGTGTACACGGATGCCTCCTTGCAGGGGTTAGGAGGTGTGCTCATGAAAAGGGGTCACGTTGTCGCTTACGCTTCGCGGCAATTGAAGCCCCATGAGCATACCTACCCTACCCACGACCTAGAGTTGGCAGCTGTTGTCTTCGCGCTGAAGACTTGGAGGCACTACTTGTATGGTGAGACCTTCGAAATTTTCACAGAACTCAAGAGCCTCAGATACCTTTTTGATCATAAGGAGCTCAACATGAGACAGAGACGTTCGTTGGAGCTCCTGAAGGACTACGACTGCAGCATCTCCTACCACCCGGGAAAGGCCAATGTGGTGGCTGACGCCTTGAGCCATAAGGCGCCCGCACACTTGGCCAGTTTACAGTTACAGAGTTGGAGCCTTTTGGAGGAGGTGGGCAGTTGGCGACCCCTGGAGTTACAGGGGCACTGTGGGGCAGTGACGGTGACACGACAGACCAGGTGCTGCGCCTGAGGGGACGGTTGTGCATTCCCAGAGACGAGGAGCTGTTGAGAGAGCTCCTGACTGAGGCACACAGTTCCAGATTCACCATACATCCCGGAAACACGAAGATGTACCACGACTTGAGACGTGAGTTTTGGTGGAGGGGGATGAAGCGGGATGTGGGTGAGTTCGTGCAGCAGTGCTTAGTGTGTCAGCAGGTGAAGGTCGAGCATCAGAGGCCTGCAGGGCCGCTACAGTCGCTTCCAGTGCCAGAGTGGAAGTGGGTGAGCATCACCATGGACGTGGTGGTGGGCTTACCTGTTACCCAGCGAGGACACGACGCAGTCTGGGTAATAGTGGATAGACTGACGAAGACGGCACGTTTCCTGCCGATCCGAGTCACTTTGGGACCAGCACAGTTGGCAGAGAGGTATATCCGTGATGTAGTACGACTACACGGAGTTCCACGGGAGATCGTATCCGACCGGGATACCTGCTTTACGTCCCAGTTTTGGGCTGAGTTTCAGCAGGCCTTGGGGACGCGGTTGAGGTTTAGTACGGCTTACCACCCCCAGACGGACGGACAGTCTGAGCGCACGATACAGACACTTGTGAACCTTTTGCGTGCCTGTGTACTGGACTGGAGGGGCTCTTGGGAGGAGCACCTGCCCCTAGCGGAGTTTGCATACAACAACAGCTATCACTCGAGTATCGGCATGGCTCCCTACGAGGCTCTGTACGGATGGAGGTGTACGGCACCCTTGAGTTGGGTTAAGGTGGGGACCAAGCGGGAGGTTGGCCCCAGGTTGATCTGGCAAAGTCAGGAGGTAGTTGAGCAGATCCATAGGCGACTCCACACTGTCAGGAGCAGACAGAAGAGCTACACGGATCGAAGACGCAGAGAGGTGCAGTTCGAGGTTGGGGATCACGTCTTTCTTCGTGTTTCGCCCATGAAGGGCCTGCAGCGGTTTGGGGTGAGAGGGAAGCTCGCGCCGAGGTTTGTGGGGCCCTTTGAGGTCCTGGAGCAGGTTGGACCCATTGCTTACAGGCTTGCCCTCCCCCCACAGCTTTCTGGTGTGCACGGCGTGTTCCACGTGTCCAACCTCAGGAAGTACGTAGCCGATCCCAGTCACGTACTGAGTCACGAGAGAGTTGAGGTGGGCGACGACCTGACCTACCCCGAGCGGCCAGTGCAGATTCTAGACCGAGCTGCCCGCAGTTTGAGACGAAAGCAAGTACCCCTGGTAAAGGTTTTGTGGAGGAGCCAGCGGTACGAGGAGGCTACCTGGGAGCCTGAGGCGGCAATGCGGGAGCGGTACCCGGAACTCTTCGCGGGTACGTCTTTTCGGATCGGCTTCGGTCCTCTTTGAGTTTGTTATGGTATTTATGACGTTTTCCCGCACCCTAGTTAGCGCAAGTTTCGGGGACGAAACTTCCTTTGAGTTTGTTATATTGTAACGAACGCGCGCTTCAAACGTCTTTTAAGACGTCTGGGAGGTGGCCCAGACGTCTGACTAGACGTCTGGAACCACTTCCAGACGTCTGGGAATCTGTTATTTTTTGGCACGCGCGATTCGTCTGCGCGCCTGAGCCCGCAGACCTGCGTACGCTCTCTCTCCCTCTCTTTTTCCCTCTCTCCTGCGGCCGCAGACCCACCCTGTCCTGCTCTCTCTCTCCTCCTCGTGCGGCCTTAAAAGGCCACACCCTCCCCCTCACTCCCGTCACCTTCGCCCCCTTCCTCTTCTCCTTCCAGTTGGTGCGCGAGAGCGAGTGTGAGTGAGCGGCAGTGGCGACAGCCGCGGCGGGTGCGGGAGGAGGTGCTGCGCGGGGGAGGAGGTGTCGGCCGTGAGGGCTCGAGCCTGCCAGGGCAGCGGGAGCCGGCCGGCGGGGGCGCAGCAGACGCGGGGTGGCGCGGGAGGCCTGCTGCAGCCCGAGCAGCAGGCGGAGCACTCGCAGCGCGGCCGTGCGTCGCGAGCGGAGGGCGAGTGGTGCCCTGATTCTGGAAAATTTTCCAGAATCAAACGTCTGGAATTCCAACCAGACGACTGGGAAGACGTCTGGAGGACTGTCCAGACGTCTGAAAGGTGAGTTATTTTCATACCTTATTCCTTTCCTACGACCGTCCGTACAGAGAGAGAGAAATGGGTACCTGCAGGGTCGGGGATTCGCATCCAACGCGAATCAGACGTCTGGCTGCAGTGCCAGATGACGGGAACGACTTCCAGACGTCCTGGGTGACCATCAGACGTCTGGGAACTAGGCCAGACGCCCCCGCAGGCTTTTGGACGTCTGAGAGACCACGCAGAGCAAAGGTAACCCCTGATCCACTTTTTAAGACGTCTGGAATAAGTTCCAGACGCCTGATTTTGCACTATTTCTTCATTTTCGACCCGTTTAGGGCCCGTTCGGGTTCCGTTTTCCGCGTTTCGAGTTGCGTTCTTTTCGGAATTAAATCCTCTACCTGTCTACAGTAGCTGTATACTGTTTTGAGAAATTCCTTGTGTTTGATCCTTGTGATAGGACCCCGTTCCATTGCAGTCTCGGGGGTTGCGGAGGCACGCGGGATTCCCGACCACGCCCCCAGATCGCCTGTTGTAACCGGTAGAGTGGCATTTAAGTTTATTAGCATAATCTGTTAAATTATGGAACCATAAATAGAACCTAGGACATTGCATGAATCTTAGGAATGAGAAACGAGATTGAATGATAGATCCTAGGGTGTTGCATAAATCCTAGGGCTGGAAAACTAGATTGTATGATAGATCCTAGGGTATGACATGAATCCTAGGATGGGAAAACTAGTGGAATATGTGAACACTGCAGTCTTGAAAATGTGGAAAAGAAATAATAGCTGCCTGTAAATTTGTTTAAACAGCTGCCTGTTATGAATAAATGAACATGATTAAGAATATGGGATGTATGAACGTGAAACTGGAAAGGTGAAACCGGAATGCGCTGAGTTAAAGAGCTGGAACCCTACGGGGAATTAGGAGTAGAACTCCTGGAAAGTGAATGGAATAGAATTGGGGAACTGAGTTGGCCCTTGAGTACGAAGTCCCAAGGAGAGCGACTGTCCCCTTGTTTAGTGCAGAGCGGAGCCAGTCGCCCCAGGGACCCGGGGTTAGGACTGGCCACTCTGTACCGACTTGCTGGCCCTCGTGTATGTAGTACCGAGGAGAGCTACTAGTGTAGGGAGGTACTAGCTACCCCACGGGCCTCGGGGTTCTGCTAGCCTCCTACACCGACTTGTTAGGCCCACTGGGGTAAACCAGGGTAGTCAGGTGAGGGTGCGCGGACTGTGGAGGGGCAAGGCCCCTGTTTGGTTACTGTGGAGGGGTTGGACTCCTGTTACTGAGAGGGCTCTGCCCTGTACTGGTTCCGTGCTGTGCTTTGGGCGCACCCGTTAACGGAAACGACTAACCATGTGCCAGTGCGGGTTAGCTACCCGTGCGTTTACCGCGCGTGCCGTAGTCACCGTTACGTCTGTCAGTGACCTTGGGGTGGTTGACTGAGAGTAGGATCACCACGGGGGACTCTCCCGGCCAGGAGAGCATCACGTGCTACTTCTACTGTTCGGAAAAGACTGCAATCAAGATCGTTCCCACGAGGAACATTCGAGATCAAGTGAAGGATCTGAGAAATAGATAAATTGTGAAACAATAGAAAGACGTAAATAAAGGAAGAGAGAAAATTAAAACAGCTACTGTACACTTTACTGTTTCTTTTGTTTTAGTTGCCACTCTACTCAGCATTTTGCTGACGTGTTACACTCGTTACCTTTTAGGACCAGGTGTTGAGCAGCCAAGGTCAGCGACTGCAGAGGACGCTGGGCCGAGTAGGGTCCAGTAGAGTAACCACTGTTCTCTTGTACCACTTTCTTTTTGGTTCCACTGTAGTGAGTAGTTCTTATTTTCGCTGTACTTTTCTTTACCTGCAGTTCATATTATGTTATGAATGTTGTTTTACTGTTGTGGTGGTACATACTGTAGTGGTTTCTTTCCTTATTGCTGTATTTGCTTACTGTTAGTTATATTCATGTTGAATGTGGTTTATTTTACTGCTCTTTTGGTTACTTCCTCGTTGGACGACCAGGTCTTGGGATTAGTCGAGTCGGTCCGGTTCTCGTGTCTCGTAGGGACTCGGGAATCGGGTCGTTACAGAGTGGGACCCACATATTGCAAAATGTATTCCAACACATGTTTCCGTACTCATTCTTGTTTAAAAGAGCTTCTAATTATTTCAACATTATTGTGTTATAAACTAGGTCTCATTATTTAGGTAGAGGCTAGAGGAAGGGTTGGCTTAATAACTATTTGGCAAAGCTATGGACTTATTGAAAGAGGAGGTGATCTATAAGGTGAATGAGGCATGGAGGACCAGGGATAGGCTAAAGTCAATCATCACCTTCTCTTTATCGATCTATGATAGGTGAAATGACCCTTTCCAAGGGTCATTTGGGCTTTTCTGAAAACTTAGGAGCATTTTCGTAAATTCTACGCACCAAAAAGACCCCGTGTGGAGTTCTTGGCCTTTGGGAGTTGTCTTACGCAATTCCAACACCCTAAAAATTATTCTGCGGGGCCGGGTGCAATTTTCCCGACCCCACCATATCCTACACAACACTCTCACGCAACCCCCCAAACCCTATTTCCACCCCTATAAAACACCCCCCTCCTCCACTTTGTCCTCATCGAGCGGCCACCCACCTCCTTCCCTCCTTTCCCTTACAATCATGAGTGAGGGAGAAGTGTGAGAGCAGCAGGAAGAGGGAGAGGAGCAAGAGGAGAGAGAGAGAGAGAGAGAGAGTGGGAGAGGGAGAGTAGGGTTGCTATGGGGGTCGTTGCTGCAGTTGCAGCAGTACGCAGAGGAGAGCCACTGCGAGGAAGGTCCTATGCGCGGAGTTTGGCCACGATTTCCGCGATTATCAGACGTCTGCAACGTTTGACATACGGCTGGAGGGATTGTTTGACGTCCAGAGGGAGCTCCGGACGTTTGGAAGCACGCAGAGTACCGAGGTAATCTCTACCCATGGTTTGTGCAGGTGTGGAAACCAAGTTTCCACTACCCTAGCAGTTGTTAAGCATGGTCTTAGGTGCGTACATCAGTGCAAGTGCGAGAGGCGTTGGGAAGGCGCACTGGTGCAACATTTGAGGCACTTTCGGACGTCTAGAGGTGGTGTTAGACGTTCGACTACCCTTCCAGATGATCAGGAGTAGTGTCAGACGTCTGGTAACACCCTCAGACTCCTGTGAGGGGTAGCAGACTATTGGAATAGAAGCAGGAACACAAGATGAGATTCTATGCACGTTTAAGACATCTGATATCGGTCTAGACACACTACTACAGCCACCAGGTTGTCGGTCCAGTCAGACCAACCTGCCTAGTCCGGTTCAGGTGAACCGAGAGGAGTGTTTAGGCTGATTCAGGGACTAAATGAAGTTGAATTTGTGCAATTAAAGTACCGTTGGTTTCCTTTATGAATTTCCTACATGTTAGAAGTGTTTTTACGATGTTTTTTTAGCTTAATTGATGTACTCAAGTATTGGTCAATGATATTAATGTCTAGTTTGACCAATTATTTGGAATAGGTCTCCAGTCTGTAGTGCACATGGGACCTATAGAGACATCGGGATCCACCGTTCGTGCCCCCATATCACCTGTATCTTTTGGTAGAGTGGTCCTCTCTACTTGTGTTAAATTAAATTGTTAAGTGCATGCCAGATTTGAGATCTCTACTTGAAACTTCGGACATGATATGAACCCTAGGGTTGAGAATGGTGTATGTTTGCATTCAAGCACTTGAATCTCGTTTGTTACAATTTAAGCATACATGCTAATGAATTCCATATTGTGAGTAATTGGCAACTAAATCGATATAATTGAATGCTTTTCCTATTGAATCACGAGTTGCCTGTTCTATGACTAAGAAACCTGAATATGAATAGAGATACATGCCACATATTGGAGTGAAATGAGTATTATGCACAAATCCTACAGGGAATTAGGAAAGTAATAAGAGTATAGTGACATGGATACTTGATGTATGATGGAATACCTCACTTATACAGGCATGTTGGTTGGTTGTTTGGACTTTGGTACAGAAAGTGAGTTGACCCTCTTGTACATGGTACCGAGGAGAGCTACCGTCACTTTTGTTTAGGGAGAGAGCTAGCCTCCCCTTGGATTGGGACCTGAGGTTAGGAATGGCCTTCCTACACCGACTCCTGTGGAGCCCATTGGGTAAATCGGGATAGTCAGGCGAGGGTATACAGACTGTTGAGGGGTGTGGCCCATGTTTTGTTCTGTGTTATACATTAGAGCGTACCTACTAGCGGAAAGGACTGACCACGTGCCAGTGCAGGGTAGCTACTCGTGCGCTTATTGCGCGTGCCATAGTCACCGCTACATTGCGACCATGACCCCGGGGTGGTAGACCGGGTGTAGGACTACCATGGGGTACTCTCCTGGCCAGGAGAGTGCCACGTACGCATCCTCCATTGTAGGAAAACTACGTCAAGATCATTCTCTTAGGGAACATGTCGATTAAGTAATGATATGGACCCTTACTAAAATAACCGAATACTAAGCACATAGTGATTATGGATGGAACTAGATGATAACGGTCTAAATAACTGAAAAATGTATGAACGGTTTACTGCTTTCCTTTTATTTATTGCATTAGATGTTCTTATGTTGCCACTCTACTCAGTGTTTAGCTGATAATAGCTGTATATGTTTAGGTCAGGGAGTTGAGTAGCCAGTATTATCAGTTGCAGAGGGTGCTGGGCCTAATTGAGCCCAACGGTAGCCTGTTTCTTTTTTGTTCCGCTTTTGAGATACTTTCACTGTAGTGAGTACTTTTAGTATTTGGAACTTATGTCGTTGTTTTACGTCTTCTTATAGTTGTTGTGATGGTTAGTTAGCAAACCTTCCTTTTCACCTGTGGCGTGTTGCTGCCTTTATTTAATGCCTAGCTATATTGCACATGTGGAATGCCGCAATTATTTTTGCATTTTGCTTATTTCTCGATGGACGACTGAGTCTTAGGATTAGTCAAGGCGAGCCGTCCTCGAGTTCCTTGAGGAGCCGGGTTCGAGTTGTAACAATAGGTGATCTAGTATGCTAACACAAGTATAGGAAATTAGTGTGCACTTAGATGTTGTGGCTAAGATAGTCACGGTTTTCAACCGTGACTAAAAGCCTAAAAATCATCACCAATTAGTGTCAGTAATAGTTGCATAACAGAAGGGTTGTAGTCATAATTTCACCTAGAACTGTGGTCATGGTTTAAGAATCATGACTAAAAGTTTTTGGTCACGGTTTCACCAAAAATCGTGACCACAACCCCCCCACCTTGACTAGCCTCAAGAGCATTTGGTCATGGTTAAAAGCTATGACTAAAGACATTTGGTCACCGATTTTGAATCGTGATGAAAAGTCTTTGGTGACGATGTATAAACCATGACCAGAGGGCTTTGATCACATTTCAAAAGTTGTTACCAAAGAATTTGTCATGGATTGTAAACTATTACCAAAAGTATTTAGTGGCAATCCATGACCCATGACCAAATCTCTTTACATCTATCTGATGTAACTCAAAGTCAAAATGTGCCACTAAAATCATTATAATCCGAAAGGAATCTTTTAAGTAAACCAGAGATAAAGACTCTTTATAATCAATGCCTTTTTACTAAGTAAAACCCTTAGCGACAAGACGTATCTTATACTTTCTACATTACCTTTCAAATCCTGCTTGGTTTTAAATATCCACTTGCAACTAATAGGTTTTGCACCTTCTAGTAATGGGACAAGATCTCAAATACCATTATCTTTCATTGACTTAATTTTCTTATTCATTTCATCCAACCACTTTTGAGAGTTTTGACTTTGCATTACCTGGTAAAAGTTGATTGAATCATCTTCCATCACTTCAATGTCTACCTCATGCTCTTGAAGGAATACAATATAATCACTAGATATTGCACTCCTTTTCTCTCTAGTGATCTTAATGGCATAGGCTCTTGAGGTGTTTGAGTTTGCTCTTCTAAAGCGACATCCTCAACATTGTCATGAATCACGCTATCTTGGGAATTGTTTGTAATTGAATCTTTATTAATTCCAACAACACCAATGGGAATATCTACATATTCCTCTTCAAAGATAAATTTTTTCACACTATTTTCTTTCGCTGACTCAACATCTTCAAAGAATTTGGTAGTCCTTGACTCAAAGATCACTTTGTTTGTGGGATCATAAAACTTGTACCCCCTGGATCTTTCAGAGTAGCTAATAAAATAGCAATTGATAATCCTAGAGTCTAGTTTCTTTTTATTAGGCATGTAAGTAGAAGCCACAACTAGACATCCCTAAACATGCAAATGCTTTAGAATGAGTTTCCTACCAGTCCAAAGTTTGCATGGGGTCTTATCAATTGCTTTTGTTGGCACTCTGTTCAGGATATATGCCACATTCTTGAGTGCTTCTCTCGAGAGTGATTAAGGTAAGGCAGAAGGACTAATCATATTCCTCACCATGTCCTTAAGTGTCATATTTGATCTCTCAGCAACACCAGCAAACTTGATATGGTGTACTGTGTCATGCCCCGATAATCCTCCTGACAAATCGGGAGTGGATCATCAAGTGTGCAGGTGCTAGGGTCCTAGTTTCCAAGTGGTTTTGGTTATAAATTGTAGTCCAAATAATTAGGTATGTTTTAGGGAAGTCAATTTTTAAATAAATCGTAGGGTCAACTGCAGAAAATCAAGTAGAGTTTCCCTTGTTTATTCAATATTTTCCCAAACATCTGTACCTGCAACTTCCATCTGTGCATGCATGCCACAAATTATAAAGGTGGGTATACCTCACAACCAAAAGTAGTAAAGGCACAGAAAATGGCGAGGGAACAAATTCCAAAATACTGCTAATACAACACCATTGACATTTACATAATACATGTTTACATCACTATCATACCACACACTGACTATCATTATATACAAGTTTAGATACAAGAGCCCATTATTTATGTACAAGTTTTTACACATGCCCTTTTTACAACAAAAGCTATCTTGCTACAAGATTAAAGGAAACTCAACCACACTATATGCATCCTTTATTGAGAGAGCCTACCGGAAAAGAAAATAGATACCAACATTGTTTTACCTGCTTTGGTCCTCCTAGGCTAGAACTTGACGTGACGTGTCGCCTACACCACGACAACGGAACCTGAAATGGGTCACAAAGCAGGGATAAGCCAAGCGGCTCAGTAGGGACAAAACCACGTGTAACACCCAAAATAGAGAAAGATAGTAGTGTACGGGTTTCTACATTATAGGCAAGAGAAATGTAGTGTATGTGTTTCTGCACTATAGGCCAACTACAAACCTTTTTCCCTAGTTACTTATGCCTTAGTAATGAACAGGCTAACCATAGGCCTTTTCTAATTTCCCATAATGTACCCATGTTTTATTAACATAATAGGCTAGCTACAAGCCTTTTTCCCCATTTACCAGGATTTATTCACATGGTTTTTGAATTTATTACCATATGATTTATTCTCTCACTCACCTTAGAAGTCAAATTCTGGAAATCATCCCTCTCTATTAGAGGAGATTGAGACGTATCCTTCCCTTGGATCCCAACCTGATAGTCGACTCTCCCTTGACAAGGGGGCTAGCAGGGCTGGTGACCTTCATGAAAGACGTACCCGTTCTCAATGTATTGAGCACGTTGCTGATCTCGATCAGAAGAGTTAAGCCTCTTGGGACCCACCCAGGCCAAGACCATGTGACGGTGAAGAGTAACTTCAACTCGTGTCTCGCAAGGTCTAGTCATAGATTATTCTAATTCATCTATTGCAGTCTTAGTTAGAGCTGTCGGGTTACACCAATGCTCTGGCTAGGAGCATAGTGTTCGGGTGTGCTCTCAATCTACCATTACGTGAGATCTCAACCAAACCCGTTATGGTCTCCAGTGCTTTTCACACACGTAGCCGCCTAATTAGCCTTTAGGTATGAGTACCAAGTACCCCGACATCTTCTGTTGCATATGTGGGAGCCTACTGAGCCTAAAGCTACAAGTACCTCAACATCGAGTTGGATTCGAGTGCTTCCAAGTATCTTAGCTCAACGACATCCCATAGCTCATTGCCATACCCGGGAACCATCCATGCTCAAAGGTAGATCTCGGGTAGCCTCTGGCCACCACATATTCTTGGGTCTTTAACCTGAACAGTGAACTCGTGGTTCATGAAGTCAGTGGGTGCAGCCCTACGAGCTCATCTAATAGACTTACTCATCTTTTAATCCATTTTGGTTCTTATACCAAGAACAAAATCCTAGGGACCTATTGGATCATGTAGGGTTTGACCTCAAACCTTAGGATCCAAGCTTCCTTTTTAAACTCGTGGTAGAATTGACAACATTCAATAATTTTGGGTTTCACTTTGACTTTTTAATCCATGTCTTTAGGGGTTTTAGATGTGTCGATTTCTAGGCAACCATCAGGGAAAGTTAATAGTTTAGAATTCACATTCTTAATATCCTAAATAGGTTAGGTTTGCTCCCATTTTTCCTCATGGATTAAGGCAAGATTCATAGTTTCAACATAAAATTCCAAGGCAGCGGTACCGGTAATGGTGCTTAGTACCAATCCTAGGTTCTACAACTCGCTAGTCATCATATAGTGTTAGTACCAATATTGATTCTCAGGACCAGTACCAGGCACCCCCAAATCTTCATTTGTAAATCATTCAAGCTTTAGATAATGTCCAGTATTGGTATTGACTAGTTAGTACTGATATTGGGCACTCCAAGTCCCTCAGCTTGCAAGTCATTCAAACATGGGTTGGGAGCTTATATCGGTACTGATGAGGCGCAAAAACTGCCCTCAGATTCAAAACTCCGCATATGACTCAACCGAGGATCTGGTTACTCGACTATAGGATAAATAGGTGGGACTGGTACTACCCATCCCGCCTAAGACTAGCCAGACTCCAACCAGAACCCGCCCAGCCTGGTAAAAGATTCAGTGTAGCCAGGGCCAAAGATATGATAAGATGGTCCTAACCACCTATACCCTGACAACAGACAAGTAGTCTGACAAAATGGGTACTAGCGGTCATCAAGTTAGAAGTCTCCCCATGTTATAAATAGAGGAAGGACCCCCAATAGAGGGGGCCCCCAGAGAGGGAGAGAGAAATCTTGTAATCTCATAAATACTAGTGCATAGTTGGGAACCATCCTCCCCCTAGACGTACACCCCTTGCCGTGGAACTGGGTCACCAAATCTCTATCTCCTTTGTGCTTGCCTAATGATTGTTGAGTGAGCATCCCCATTGTGGGGGAGGCTCGATTTGTTCCTCCTAAGAGACAGATGTGAATGGCTAAGTAGCGCTTCCCACTCGTATAAATCTTTTGATGGACTTCTGAGGCCATCAAATGACGCTGTCTGTGGGGAGTGTCAATGAAAATGCCATTGCTCTTCCAAGCATCCGATCGTCGGGAGGAGCTGCACTTTCAGTGCCCTGCTCAACCTCCTTGAGCAAGAACTTCTGCAGTGGTCTTAACCACTCGCGGCCTCACTTGCAACTCCTCCCCCCTTAGAGGGGCTCGGTTAGGATTCGGTGTCTCCATGCCCCGATGACCTCGAAAGATTTCCTGAGGTCCCAAAGTGAACTCTCTTCCTCAAGGCATAGCCTAGGGAAGAGGAATAAGGATCCAGGACCGGTGGCCTCAGGTATATGCCCTTGTGCGCCCCTCCTTCTCGCTCGAAAGGAGGAAAAGGAAACGTTTCGCTAGAAGTGTTCGAGGAGTCAGTCAAGGCCTAGCGCTGATGAGCAGTGGACCCTAGCCACGCCCTGGGGAGCCATTCCCAGGTGAGGATGACACACGGTCGCCCAGAGAGGAGATCCCGCTAGGGGATTTTGATGGTGCCTTCCCGACACAGGCCCTCTTGTGGTCTGTTGACCAACCAGCCAAACAGGTTGTCAACTTCCCAAGGCATGGTGGGAAGGTCCTAGGAGCGCTTCACCAAGCACTTGGAGACAACCTCGAGAGTTTGTCAGAAGTCAAGCGTCTGAAGACTGAGCCCATCTGGTCCTACCCGGATCAACAGCGAGGCTCAGCACTCCAAGAAAAGGAGGCCCTGTGAGGTGATATTCCTTGGCACCTCGAGTTAGACCGTTCAGCTCGTAAGCGCGAGTGTGACTCCATCGATCACGCATTAAGGCACCCAGTGAGTTTTCGAGCGAAGTCGCAAAGACCGCGGAGCGAGGTAACTCCTCTTGTAGATCAGCCAAGGGACATGGCGGCAACAAATGCCCCGCTCAAGGCAAGAAGACTCTTGGATGGGCGTGTTCTTGCGCCCACCTGCGGAAGCGGCTCCTTCCATGAGAGAAGGGTCGCCTTCCCTGAGATAGTAGCTGGCCCACGAAAGGTCGCTATTACAGGCCTCGTTGGGCAAAGAGTTCCCTGAGGAAAGCACTCCCTTGGCCATACACCAAGCGGACGTGCTTGAGAGGGGTTGATTGATGAGGTGTGGCTCATGATAGCTAAAATGCCTAAGTTAAGTTAGAAACTAGGTTAAACACTACCAAATTAACATAAAGAAAGGGTTAAGTGTGAGAATTCATAGAAAAATACCTAAAACATCAATTTTGTGTTAAGAATGCAAAATTATGTCATTAAATGAGATATTCTATTTAATGATGATCCATTTGCAAATTGAACAAACAATTGAGTTCAAAAGATCAAATCAAAAGTGAAATTAACTTCTAATATGTTCAATTAATCTTAAATAAAAACTTGATTGCATTTGGACAACAATATGACCTTGCATTTAGATATTCACATTTAGGTCCTTCATTCATAACATTTTATTCACTTTAAAAACCTTCTAGGGACTATTTTGAAAGTAGCAGGGGCCTATTTGAAAATCCTAAGGACTATTCTGAATCACTTCTTCATCACTTATGGGCCTCACTGTAATCTTTCTACCCTTTCACCACTTTGTACTTCTCTGCAAATCTTCCAATACACTTGCTGCATGAAGTCCACTGTAGCCACTCATGAATATAGCTCATCCCAGCCATTCATTCCTTGATCCTTTGATCTGATGGCTCTAATTGATTCGAAGCTTCACGTGAATTTGCGTATAGCTTCACCATCCTCTCTAGATCCCATCCAACAGCCCATCTTCGATTTGGCTCTTCCCGCGTCCTCTCCTCTCATTGTGACTGTCCTTGACCTAAATGCCTAATTCCACCGCAAGGTGATCTGAATCACTCTCAAGCTCTACTTAAGCATCCCCTTTGCTCACGTGTAGACCTTAATCGCTCCCTCCTCCTAAGTGATTCCTTTCGTCCACACCTACAGCTTCTTCTCATCTCCAATTCCTTGATCTACGATGATAGCGTTGACTTGCCTTCCTCCTTTCAATCGCCACCAGTCGACCAGGTGGTGGACCTTAGACAACTTTGTCAGCTACTGGTCTTCTCCCCTTTCGTTGTCACCAACCAACCGACAGGTGAAACGACCCAAAACCCCTTTTGCCATTTAAGACGTTTGGAATGTTCACTAGACGTCTATTCGGATGTCTGGGACGTTCACCAGATGTCTGGAAATGCTTTTAGCTCGCAACATACGACCGCGCATACTTCCTCCCCCACCGTGCCTCACCGCGCCTTCTCCAGCGACGCTACTCCACGCCATGCTCGCCTCTTTGTTCTCCTCACCTACTCTCCCTTTATATACCTCTCCCCCCCTCCTCTTCGTTGTCGCCCCATAGCCGAGAGCGAGTGAGAGCGGAGTGCCCGAGCGAGAGGAAGCGCGAGGGTGGAGGGCGCAGCGCCGTTCTGCTGCAGCACCTACAGGCAAGGGGAGCCAAGAGCGGATCCACAGAATCCTTTTTCCGCGAAATTAGACGGTCGGGGAGACACCCAGATGTCTTACCAGACGTCCGAAGGTTGGGAAAGACGTCTGGTAGAGATCTACTTTCCGTACTTTTCCTCTCTAACAAGTCATGACAGCGTACATATGTGTCAGAGGGCGGGAGCATAACCAAGGCAATTTCAGATGTCCGGGAGCACCCCCAGACGTCTGACAAAGTCCTTGGATGTCGGCATCGAGTTCTAGATGTCTGATAGCGGAACACCAAGAGAGGTATCCTTGAGAACTGTTTTAAGACGTCTGGGACCTTTCCCAGACATCTGATTTCCGTCTGATAGTGTGTTTTGGGGCAGTGTAAGGCCCTATTATTAACGCTTTTTCGCAAACGAACCGTCTTTGTTTTCCATACGAGTTTCTCTGTATAATGATACCTCATTTATATCCTTCTAAACCTTTTGGCCCATCAATTCATGTTTAGGTCTCCAATCCGTCAGGTGTATGGGACCTGTGGAGATGTCGGGAGCCACTATACGAGCCCCCATTCCACTCGGTTACCCAGGTAGAGTGGTTACAACCTTAAATCTCTAATTTAATACATGCAAGTAAGTAATCCTAGGACTTGAGATGAACCCTAGGAAGGAATAAACGTATATTCGAGAATAGATTCTTGAACCCTAGGTCTTGGCATGAACACTAGGGTTAGAAGAAACTGCATGTGAATAATTGAGTAATCAAGAGCTGCCTGCTTTTAGCTAAAATGGACCCCTACTGTAATGAAATGGAAATTGAACTGTTGTTCCGAACATTCCAACCCGGATGTGATAAAGAAATTCCTGTACGAACCCCACGGGGAATGTAAACAAGAACATCGTACCTTGAAGAACCAGATGGTTCTGGGATTTTGCTGCCTATGGACAGCTGTTAAGGGAGGTAAGCTGACCTTCATGTACGTGGTACCGAGGAGAGCAACTATCCCTTGTAGTGTAGAGGGGAGCTTGCCGCCCTTGGGTTGGGACCTGGGGTGGGTTTGGCCACTCTACAACGACTCTTACTGGCTCTCGTGTACGTGGTACCGAGGTGAGCTACTTAGTGTAGGGGCGAGCTATCTGCCCCAGGGGGCCTGGGGCTAGGTATGGCCACCCTACATCGACTCTCGTCAGCCCATTGGGCAAACTGAGGTAGTCGGACGAGGGTACGCGGACTGAGGAGGGGCATGACCCCTATTCTGTTCTGAGAGGGCAAGGCCCTACACTGTTTCTCACTGTACGTTGAGGCGTACCCGCTAGTGGAAACGACTGACTGCATGCCAGTGTGGGGTAGCTACCTGCGCACTTATCACGTATGTCATAGTCACCGCAACGTCACGACCGTGACCTCGGGGTAGTAGACCGAGTATAGGACTACCACGGTGGGACTTCCCCAGCCAGGAGAGTACCACATGGGCATCCTATATCACGGGAAGCTGCAAGCAAAATCGCAAATACTAATTAGAGATCTCTACGCGCCCACATGTATAATATAATTGAAAAATGGAAAATTCTATGTTAAATGCATGTTACTTCTTAAGCCACCACTCTACTTAGCGTTAGCTGACTCCAGTCAAATATATTCTTTATAGGTCAAGGATTTGAGTAGCCCGAGCCACCGGCTGCTGAGGACGCTGGGCCTAGTCGAGCCTAGCTTTAGTTCTAATGCTGGATAGTGAGTTTTTATAGCTTGTATTATGTTACATGTACTCTTTGATGTGATGGCTGTAATGTCACTGTTCTCTTTCCCCCTGTTGAAACTTTCTTTTTGCATAGTTACTGTACTTGTGTGATTGTGGTTTGTTGAATGTTACTTGGTTATTTCTTGTTGGATGACTAGATCTTGGGATAAACCAAAGCGAGCCAGTCTCAGATCCTATAGGGATTTGGGACCGGGTCGTGACAAGATGGTATCAGAGCAAGGTCGTCCCGAGAAATGAACCAAGTAGTCTAGAAAACACCACACTTATACATGTAACTAAGATAGCCATCACAACATTTTCTCTTGGTTATTGTATCCGAGTCTCACGTCTCCTCTTTGGTCAAACATGCACCAATAACCTCGTTCCTCCTCGATCTTTGAGTAGGAAATGCCTCGCCAGGGAGCTATTGAGGTAGGCCACGGACGTGGTCGTGGTCGAGGACGTGGTCGCAGGGAAGGACGAGTGATGGTCGAAGATAGAGCCGCTCCACCTCTCCTCTCAGGCATCCAGGCCCCAGACATCACCCAACTGATCCGGAGTCTTATCCGTGAGGAGCTCCATCAGCCTCCTCCTCAGCCTTCCCTTCCTGGGGATGCAGAGGGGGAATCCTCCGTAGGGCAGGCAAGCCGCCACGGTGTTGGACGAGCTGTAGGAGGAGGGGGTGATCCTCTACCGCCCCCTTCAGACACTTCGGGGCATGAATCTTCCTTGCCTGGAGGTGTACCCCTTCCTTCGCTGCGGCTACACCATGAGGTCTTCAGCCAATTCAGGAAGCTGAAGCCCCCCTCTTTCAAGGGGGAGAAAGCCCATCTGAGGCAGAAGATTGGCTGGTACAAATGGAGAAGATTTTCGACACCCTCTGTCCTCCTACAGAATGCCGCGTGGCCTTTGCCACGTATCAGCTGGAGAGTGCAGCCCACAGGTGGTGGAAGGCGGTCAGAGGACAGGAGGAGGGAGAACTGACGTGGGACCGATTTGTGGCACTCTTTTGTGAGCAGTACTTCCCACAAACATGGCAGGACCATAGGAGGCGGGAATTCCACACTCTCCGCCAAGGGGCAATGCAGTTAGCGCATACCGTACACATTTTCTGGAGCTGTCACGCTTCGCCTCGACGACTGCATCCATTGAGGAGGAGCGCCTGTAGAGATTCACCGAGGGTCTTCGACCCGCCATCCGAGGGTGCGTAATGCCCCTAAAGCTACCTACCTTCTCTCGCGTAGTCGAGGCTGCCATGACCTACGAGGAAACCAACCCGTCCGCACGAGATATTGATGGAGGAGGATGGAAGAGGCCATACCTGCAGGAGCACTTACAGGGTCACCGGGAGAGGAGGCACCAGAGACCAGCAGGGGAACCATCCATTCTGTGGGTCCACCAGGGACCTATGGGGGTCCCCGACAAGGATCAGCCGACTGCAGCAGACCCCCGCCCAGTCACCAGCAGGGACAACAAACAGAGGGAAGTCGCGTACCCCTCTGCTATCAGTGTGGCCAATCGGGTCACATACGGAGGAATTGTCCATCTAGGACTGGAGCACAGTCGATGCTCCCAGCACCGAGCACTAGAGGTCGATCTGGCGGCCGCGGATACCAGCCTTGAGGGGGAGGACAACAGTCACGAGGAGGGTACCGACCCGCTATCTCCTGCCCAGCCCAGAGCACGGCTATTTCTTTTGCACCAAGGACTGAAGGGCGTGTTAACGCCCTAACTCATGGAGATGCCAGAGCTTTGGGCTCTGTAGTGGCAGGTATGGTTACTATTTCCGGCAGACTCGTCTACACTCTTTTCGATTCCGGAACTACGCATTCGTTTGTTTCTATAGGTTTCGCTGTCTGCATGGGAGTGAGCAGCGTGCTTTTAGAGGAGCCCTTCCTGATTAGAGGACCAGGTGAGCAAGTATTTGTTGCCGAGGAGGTTCTCGCTGACTGTGAGGTCATGATAGGGGGATACAGTCTCCCGATAGATCTGATCATAATTTCAATGGAGGACTTCGGTGTAATCTCAGGGATGAACTGGTTGGCCGCATACCACGCCCTTGTAGACTATTTTGGGAGGAAGATCATTTTCTCCATACCACGACTACCTCCCTTCGAGTTCCATGGCCAACCTGTAGACGAAGGATTCAGATGCATCTCCGCACTTCGAGCAGCGAAGCTATTGAGTCAAGGATGCGAGGGCTTCCTTGCTTGCGTTCTAGTAAAGTCAGGTCCCGTAGACAGTATACAGAGTATTCCGATGGTCTGTGAGTACCTTGACGTCTTCCCAAAGGAGCTGCCAGGATTGCCACCTAAGCGCGAGATCGAATTCGAGATATCACTGATACCAGGGACAGGCCCCATTTCTTCAGCACCGTACCAAATGGCCCTGCTTGAGTTACGAGAGCTCAAGACACAGCTATAGGATATGCTAGAGAAAGGCTTCATAAGGCCCAGTGCCTCTCCGTGGGGAGCCCCCATCCTGTTCATGAGAAAGAAGGATGGTACTCTTCGGCTGTGCTTTGACTACAGACAGTTGAACTGGGTCACCATCAAGAACAAGTACCTGTTACCATGCATAGATGACCTCCTCGACCAGCTGAGGGATGCCACGGTATTTTCAAAGATATATCTGAGGTCAGGATACCATCAGCTGAGGATTAGGGAGATCGACGTCTCCAAGACAGCCTTTCGTACACGGTACGGCCACTATGAGTTCTTGGTCATGCCATTTGGATTGACCAATGCTCTTACCGCCTTCATGGACTTGATGAACTGCATTTTTCGACTGTATCTGGATCAGTTAGTGGTTGTTTTCATCGATGACGTGCTCATTTATTCACGAGACCAGAAGCAGCATAAGCAACACCTTCACATAGTCTTGGACACCTTAAGACGGCATAGATTGTATGCCAAATACAGCAAATGCGAATTCTGGTTGAGACAAGTCACCTTCCTGGGCCATGTGATCTTAGAGGACGGTTTAGCTGTGGATCCAGCCAAGGTAGAGGCAGTACTCAGGTGGGAGAGATCGCGTTCGGTGACTGAGATACATAGTTTCCTGGGGCTGGCTGGTTATTACAGACGATTTATCCAAGGGTTCTCGCAGATTGCTCATCCTCTAACTCATTTGACTCGGAAGGACGTACCCTTCACCTGAACAGATGAGTGTGAGTCGTGCTTTCAGAAGCTGAAAGAGAGGTTGACTTCAGCTCCTATACTCACCATCCTTGACAGCAGTGGCGGATTCCTCGTCTACACAGACGCCTCGTTGCAGGGATTGGGGGGTGTACTTATGTAGCGGGGTCATGTTGTCGCATATGCTTCGCGGCAGCTGAAGCCCCACGAGCATAACTACCCCACCCACGACCTAGAACTGGCCGCAGTCGTTCTAGCGTTGAAAACCTGGAGGCACTATTTGTACGGAGAAACGTTTGAGATTTTCACTGACCACAAGAGCCTCAGATATCTGTTTGACCAGAAGGAGCTCAACATGAGGCGGAGACGCTGGTTGGAACTCCTGAAGGACTACGATTGCAGCATCTCTTACCACCCAGGAAAAGCCAATGTGGTGGCTGACGCCCTGAGCCGAAAGGTGCCTGCCCACTTGGCTTGCTTACAAGCACGAAGTTGGAGGCTCATGGAGGAGTTGAGTAGCTGGAGACTCCAGGAGACACAGGGGTATTGTGGGGCAGTGACAGTCGCGAGGCAGACATGACCAGAGCTGGTGGGTCACATAATGGTTAAACAAATGACGGACTCATATCTACGGGCACAGGGGGACCAAGTATTGGCAGGGAACCCAGGAGATTTCTCTTTCACTGACGGAGTTCTGCGTATGAGGGGATGCTTGTGCGTTCCTAGAGATGAGGAGCTGTTGAGGGAACTCTTGACTGAGGCTCATGGATCCAGATTTACCATACATCCCGGGAACACAAAAATGTATCACAACCTACGATGTGATTTTTGGTGGAGAGGCATGAAGCGGGATGTTGGCCTTTTCGTCCAGTAGTGTCTGACATGCCAGCAGGTGAAGGTCGAGCATCAGAGACCCGTAGGGCCATTGCAGTCACTTCCCATTCCAGAATGGAAGTGGGAAAGTGTCACTATGGATCTGGTAGTGGGGCTACCTGTGACACAGAGAGGGCACAATGTAGTCTGGGTGGTTGTGGATAGATTAACAAAGACGACACGGTTTCTGCCAATCCGAGTCACTTATGGACCAACACAGTTGATAGAGAGATACATCAGAGACATAGTACGATTTCACGGGGTTCCCCGCGAAATTATTTCAGACAGGGACACTCGTTTCACTTCCCAGTTCTGGGTAGAATTTTAGCGAGCCTTGGGGACTTGTCTGAAATTCAGTACAGCCTATCACCCCCTGACAGACGGACAGTTAGAGCGCACCATTTGTACCCTTGAGGACCTTCTGTGCGCCTGCGCATTGGACTGGAGAGGCTCCTGGGAGGAGCATTTGCCACTAGCAGAATTCGCATACAACAACAGTTACCACTCGAGCATCGGCATGGCACCATATGAAGCTCTGTACGGGAGAGAATGTACGACCCCCTTGAGTTGGGTAGAGGTGGGGACCAAATGGGAGGTTGGCCCCCGTCTGATACGCCAGAATCAGGAGGTGATTGAGCAGATCCATCGACGACTGCATACTGTTCGGAGCAGGCAAAAGAGTTATGCCGATCTGAAGCATAGGGAGGTACAATTTGAGGTTGGAGATCACGCTTTTCTCCGTGTTTCACTGATGAAAGGCTTGCAGCGGTTTGGGATGAGAGGGAAGCTTGCACCGAGATATGTGGGATCCTTTGAGGTCTTAGAGCAGGTAGGACCCGTCGCCTACCGGCTTGCCCTTCCTCCCCAGCTTTCGGGAGTGCACAACGTATTTCATGTGTCCAACCTCAGGAAATACATCGCCGATCCCAGCCATGTCCTTAGCCACGAGAGCATCGAAGTGGGAAATGACCTAACCTACCCCGAGAGACCAATACAGATACTAGACCGAGCCATTCGGAGATTGAGACGGAATGAAGTACCCCTAGTGAAAGTTCTGTGGAAAATCCAGTGGTACGAGGAGGCAACTAAGGAACCTGAGTTGACGATGCGAGAGCAGTACCTGGAACTCTTCGAAGGTATGACTCTTCTGACCTACTTCAGTCCTCTTTAAGTTTGTTATACAATACTACGTTATATTTTTCGTACCCTAGTTAGTTCAAGTTTTGGGGACGAAACTTCCTTTAAGTTTGTTATATTGAAACGACCCACCACCCCTTTGGCCATTTAAGACGTCTAGATGTTCACCAGATGTCTGTTCGGACGTCTGGGACGTTCACCAGACGTCTGGAAATGCTTTTAGCGCACAACGTATGACCGCACATACTTCCTCCCTCACCGCACCTCACCGCACCTTCTCCTGCGATGCCACTCCACGCCATGTTCGCCTCTTCGTTCCCCTCACCTCCTCTCCCTTTATATACCTCTCCCCCCCTCCTCTTCATTGTCACCCCATAGCCGAGAGCGAGTGAGAGGAAGCACGAGGGCGGAGGGCGCAGCGCCTTTCTGCTGCAGCACCTGTAGGCAAGGGGAGCCAAGAGCGGATCCGCGGAATCAGATGGCCGGGGAGACACCTAGACGTCTTACCGGACGTTCGAAGGTAGGGAAAGACATCTAGTAGAGATCTACTTTCCGTACTTTCCCTCTCTGACAAGTCCTGACAGCATACGTATGTGTCAGAGGGCGGGAGCGTAGCCAAGGCAATTTCAGACGTCCGGGAGCACCCCTAGACGTCTGATAAAGTCCTTGGACATCGGCATCGAGTTCCAGACATCTGATAGCGGAACACCAAGAGAGGTATCCCTGAGAACTATTTTAAGATGTCTGGGAAAGGACATCTGATTTCCATCTGATAGTGTGTTTTGGGGCCGTGTAAGGCCCTATTATTATCGCTTTTTTGCAAACGAACCGTCTCCATTTTCCATACGAGTTTCTCTGTATAATGATACCTCATTTATATCCTTCTGAACCTTTTGGCCCATCAATTCATGTTTAGGTCTCCAATCCGTTAGGTGTATGGGACCTGTGGAGACGTCAGGAGCCACTGTACGAGCCCCCATTCCACCCGGTTACCCAGGTAGAGTGGTTACAACCTTAAATCTCTAATTTAATACATGCGAGTAAGTAATCCTAGGACTTGAGATGAACCCTAAGAAGGAATAAACGTATATTCGAGAATAGATTCTTGAACCCTAGGTCTTGGCATGAACACTAGGGTTAGAAGAAACTGCATGTGAATAATTGAGTAATCATGAGCTGCCTGCTTTTAGCTAAAATGGACCCCTACTGTAATGAAATGGAAATGGAACTGTTGTTTCGAACATTCCAACCCGGATGTGATAAAGAAATTCCTGTACGAACCCCACGGGGAATGTAAACAAGAACACTGTACCTCGAAGAACCAGATGGTTCTGGGATTTTGCTGCCTATGGACAGTTGTTAAGGGAGGTAAGCTGACCTTCGTGTACATGGTACTGAAGAGAGCAACTATCCCTTGTAGTGTAGAGGGGAGCTTGCCGCCCTTGGGTTGGGACCTGGGGTGGGTTTGGCCACTCTATGATGACTTTTACTAGCCCTCGTGTATGTGGTACCAAGGTGAGATACTTAATGGAGGGGGGAGCTATCTGCCCCAGAAGGCCCGGGGCTAGGTATGGCCACCCTACACCGACTCTCGTCAGCTCGTTTGGCAAACCGGGGTAGTCGGACGAGGGTACGCAGACTGAGGAGGGGCAAGACCCCTATTCTATTCTGAGAGGGCAAGGCCCTACACTGTTCTGCATTGTACGTTGAGGCGTACCCACTAGTGGAAATGACTGACTGCGTGCCAGTGTGGGGTAGCTACCTGCACGCTTATCACGTATGCCGTAGTCACCGCTACGTCACGACCGTGACCTCGGGGTAGTAGATTGAGTATAGGACTACCATGGTGGGACTCCCCCGTCTAGGAGAGTACCACGTGGGCATCCTATATCACGGGAAGCTGCAAGAAAAATCGTTCCTATAGGGAACCAGAAGATTAATTAACAAATCCTAATTAGAGATCTCTACGTGCCTACATGTATAATATAATTAAAAAATGGAAAATTCTATGTTAAATGCATGTTACTTCTTAAGCCACCACTCTACTCAGCGTTAGCTGACTCCAGTCAAATATATTCTTTACAGGTCAGGGATTTGAGCAGCCCGAGCCACCGGCTGCTGAGGACGCTGGGCCTAGTCGAGCCTAACTTTAGTTCTACTGCTTGATAGTGAGTTTTTATAGCTTGTATTCTGTTACATGTACTCTTTGATGTGATGGCTGTAATATCACTGTTCTCTTTCCCCTGTTGAAACTTTCTTTTTGCATAGTTACTGTACTTGTGTGATTGTGGTTTGTTGAATGTTATTTGGTTATTTCTTGTTGGACGACTAGATCTTGGGATAAACCGAAGCGAAAAAGTCTCAGATCCTGTAGGGATTTGGGACCGGGTCGTGACAGCTGGTGACCTTAGACAACTTCATCCCATTAAATAGATTTACATGCTTTCTAAGAGTAGAATTAGTATAGTTTTACTACATTCTAGTTAATTGTAGTTTAGTCAGTGTAACTTAGAGTAGATTAGAAGTAGAATAGATGTGAGAAGTTCACGAATTTGATAATTAGTTAGGAGTAGTGTAGTGTAGAATTCACACTCGCACCTTCTCTAATCAATTTAGATTAGAGGAGATGAATCCATTTCATCCATTTGACCACTGATCTCCCCCCTCACATCACAAAGTCCATGTTCTGAATTCCCTCGTGTTTTAATTCGCAATTCACTCCTCCATTAGAGTCAAAGTCTCATCTAATTGCTCTCTAGCTTTGAGATGAGTATTTGCTCTCAAATCCATCTAGGGGTCTTTCCATTCATTTTAGAAATCCACAAGGACTCGTGATCTAAATTTAAAATGGAATTGGTTTGCTTGATTGATTTTGAATTTGGATTTCAAGCAAGATCGCGAGGTTTTGAATCAATTGAGTTTTGAATGGTTTTGATCAAGCGAATCGAGATATTTTTGTGTAATTCAGTTCATGGCAGTGAATCTGAGATGTTCTTGATGAAAAATTCTTCCTCAGATGAGCCATGTTTGAATTTGGCATGAATTAGGGATTTTATGGTTTTAGAGAGAGAGGTAGAGCCAAGGAAAATCAATTTTATTGATTTGAGGCTCTACCCCTGATTTATGTTTTGTTTTGTGTGAGAATCTGATTTTTAACTTAAGAAAATTTTAGTATTCCTTAAGGTTTTAGACAATTGGGATTCAAGTTGGATTTATTGGACTGATTCTAACACCTCCTTCATGCTATCTATAGCATTAGGAAGGTGTTAGATCAGTGTTTTTCTCTCTGATTGGAAATGAGAATGCTGATAAGGATTTTTGATGTAGAGTTTTTCTCAAAATGATTTCAATGTGATTTTCAAGACTTATCAGATTTTTAAGGTGTTTATTATTGTTATTTTCGAATCCCAATTCAACATATTAAAGTGCTGCATAGTAGCTACATTACATGGGTTTTCCAACCCTAAATCCAGTGCAAGTTAGGGCTATTTGAAATGATAATCTGAGTTGAATGTTCTTGATCCTAGATCAGACTTTCTCAAGTCTGAACTTGGATAATTTATATATTGAAATCCAAATCAAATCTATTGAAATTGAAGGAAATAGATGCACAAGAACCTTTAACATTGATTTTCAGCCATTTGAGTTTGGCTTTCAAGCAGCTGGATGCTACTGTTTGATTTGTGCAGCTCATTTAGCAGCTGATCATCAGCAGCTCTTGCTGTGGATGCTGCTGTTGCTTCTTATGTTGCTGCTGCACCTGTTGCTACTTAATGTTCTGGATCAATGGGGCAGTGGTTGGGAATTGAAGTGTTAAAGGGCTGACATGTGATGTATTGTAAATTTTACATATATAAGCATTCATGTATCTTAATTGACCCTTAAATTCAATCTGAATTGCTTGCATTCTATTGTTAAACATTTATTGTCAACTTATGTATGTGTCCGACTGTCCAAATTTAGAAATATGATGAATTGAGTTGAAATTCATGTTTATGTGCTTGAACAACTTCCATATCATGTATATAACACCACTTAATGCTATTACTGCTATTTCACCCCTCACAACCCTCACTTAGGCCTTAGGTTCTCATTTAAAAACCTCCTTTAAGGCCTAGAATGAGCTTCATTTGTAAATAAATAAAAACTATAAAAAAATTCCAAAAAAATAAATAAATGTGTAGTGAGTAGGAATAAGTATATTTTTAAGTGCATGCAAAGTTTGAAGGTCATTTGAACCTTCGGCTTGGTAGAATATACTAGTCGACGGTTACGTATACCTTAAAACTCAATAAAAGAACTCAAACCTAAAAAAAATCCAAAAACACTCCATTCTTCTCATCTCTCTCTTTCTCTCTCATCCCTTATCTCTTCTATACTTATAAAACCCATAAAAATCAGGAAAACCCTAAAAATACCCAAAAATACTATGTATACTATGTAAATACATGTATATATAAGTTATATACTAAGCTATATATGTACATAGTGCATAATATGTATATAACTTGTACATATAACTTATATATGTATTCTATATTATAAATTAAGTATTTAGGATAACTTAGTATATATATAACTTTATTAAATAAGTAGATATTAATTTAATTAGCTTATATCTACTATAAGCTATATAAATGTATAAACCCCAATAAATGAACTTATTTATCAGTAATATTGTACATATGTATTTATATACTTATTATGTACATTATAGTCCCTACAAACTAATTTAATTATATTTATACAGTAAATAATTGATTTAATAAGTTATTAGGTAGTTTACTAACTTAAAATAAAATAAATTAGTAAATTAAGGTATTAATGGAATAATTTTTATTGTATATTTGTATTATAATATTTAAGTAATTTAAAGTGATTTAACTATATTTTTACTGTATTAAACTATTTATTTCTAATTTATTTGTATAACACCCTGAAACATATATTTAAATGTATATAAATTAAAATAAAACATGTAAAATTCAATAAAAATATGTATTAAATAATTTAACATGTATACTAATGTTGTATTAAGTCAATTTTGCGGTTAATTATGTAATTTATACTTTATTTAAGAAATAAAATCAAAAAATAATGTGTATAACTTGTAAACTTTAGCTAATTTATTTATATAGTAAAATTAATTATTTTTGTAAATAAATTATATAATTATATAGCCCTATATAAGGGCCTTACAACCATATATTTTAATTTAAAATAGGAGCACAATTGGGCCCTCAAATCGAGGGCCAAAATCAGGATTTTATCACGCAGTTGCATTGGTTTGGCAGCGTTAAGGGCCACCTAAATGGTGCCACATCATGAACGTGGAAGCGCTCGACGCACCATATTAATGTTTTGTGTTGTGGGCTACCCAGTTGTCAGGCGCTAGGCACCCACATACACATTACATTCTCCTCTATTTGAATGTGAATTGAGCATTGGCATGAGATATTTGGGTACGGTGTATGGTCGAGGGTCATGCACTCTGGGTGGGCCTGTGTGGCCTAATAATGAGTCGTAAATCAGTTAAAATGCACCTAATGATAACTAGGGTGGCCCTAGTAGAGGTCTGGTCCCACTCAATAATGGGTGCTGTGCATCCCTCGAAAAGTCCGCCCGCAATTAAGCCATTTTTGCATTAAGAGCCGGTGTGAATCGGTTGAGAACCGGTCGGAAGTTGAGTGAAGAGGAGAAGAGCTGAATTTGGCTAAGTGTTGAAGAGCCTCCATGTGCCTTGGTGTGTTGTGTGCTACTGTCTGCCTGAGTGTGTTGAGTGCGCGCGTGTGTGTGTTGTGTATTGTGAGCATAGTGTGTGTGTGCACATTTGTATGTAGTATAGATATATATTGGATATATATAATATATATGTAAATAATATGTATATAAGTATATTTATAGTATAGTAGTATTGTTTGAGCTATTATGTATATAAATAAAAGATAGCTTTAGTGACAGATATAGATGTCACTGTAGATAGTAATAAACATTAGTATAGATAATAGTTTGTACCTTATCTTATGTGTATAGTTTTTCTAAGGTTATAGCGACACTTTCATACATCACTGTAGATACATTATATGTTACTGTAGATATTGGTAAGTTAATTTAAGTTAGAATAGTATATATTATTACTCATTATTGTACATATAGCTAAGTATTATTAATATAAGTTGTAAATAGATAATATAAAGTATTTATTTATGATTTTTGATGCTTGTTTGTAGATAAATGTTTTCAAGCATTATAATTCATTCTTGTGTTTATAATTGATTCATTCTTTCATTAAGTGGTTCATTCATTCATTATTGTACATAAAATCAATATTTTTGGAATTAAAGAATGTTTTTGGACTTAGAGAGTAATGTATATCAATAACTGCCTCCTAGTGAATGACCTGAAATTAATCAGTAAAAATTAAATATATAAATAAAATTGACGCAACAACGGTTTGTATTTGTGACATATACTACAACAACAATGTTTTAAAACCTTTTTTAGTACAAACCAGTAGTCAATGATCATATTTTTGGCACTGTTGCCAGGGATAAAAACTTGACAACAGTGTCGAGAATTTCTTCGATTATTTTGGCCTCGTTGCCTGGGATAAAATCCGATAATAGTGCTTTCTTATGATTGTTGACGAGTTAGCGACCATCGATCCTTTGAAGGTCACCATTATGGACCCCGCTGTGCAAGGTAGGAGTCCCTTGGAAAAATCACTCCACTAGCCATGAACTGGGTGGACGTGCTTGAAGGGAGCCGACCCCCGAGCGAGGGCTTGCTGCCCTTAAGACTTGCCATGCGGAGAAATAGAAGGCCTATGGAGGGCTTGGAAGACCACCTAGAGATGGAGCTCTAGCGATTACAGGTGGCTAGTACGGTCTTCCTTGCGAACGGAGGGCCAGGCTATTCCGCACCCCGCCCAAGCAGGCAGGCGATGTCACCCTGGCTCCCCGTCTGACGGACATCACCACCGAATCCTAGCCGTGACGCTCGCATTACCCGAGGTCTTCTCCTCCTGTTGCTTAAACACATTAGTGTAGAGGTTAAGGGAACCTTGGGATCGACGTCACCCCAGGAAATGAGCCCCTCCTTCTGAGCTGGCTCTCCTCAGGTACCTCCCCTTAATCTTCAGTAGGGCGTGGAAGGCACAATCAAGCCTCCTTGCACAATTCGGTAGAGTGCCTAGCCGTGCTTCAGCGAAAACTCCCCCCGTCGGGGTAGCCCCAAACCTTTCGGAGAGTATGCTCCCTTGGCCATGCACCAGGCGAAAGTTTCGATCGTGACTCTCGCGTTACCCAACATCCTTGCCTTCAGCTACCTGATCGCATCGGCTTGAAGACCAAAATAACCTTTGGGAGCAACGTCATCCGAGGTGGGTCAACAACCCGCATAACTAACCTCTAGTGACAATGCCTGCAATGGTCTGAGACGCTTTGGCCGAGCTACCTTTCAAGCCACCACTTCCGGGTCAGCATGCCTGAAGCGCCTTCACCACTTTGGTGAAAATGCCCTCCACTCCTCCCATCAGCCATTCCGGTCATGGAGCTTTGGCTATCGGGAAAAGAAGCAAGTGGAACGGAGCGGCCCTCCTCCGACCAACTTGGATGAGGACGAGCACCTCAACCAGGTGGCCACACCTAAGGCTTCCAGGTTGACGATAGCATTAGGCGGCCTAGCTGACTGAGCACTGATATACACTTGCCACCAGATCCTCCTAATACATGCCCAGCCACCTTAGAGGGTGAACACAACACACGGAGGCATGGCGACTTGGCGCAAACCCCTCAGGGCTAAATAGAAGCGACCTGAGAAGCCCATACAAAGAAAGGAAAGGGGAACTAAGTCCGACAATCTAGCGAGGGGCTACCCTGGCTGATCTTCCAAGTGACTTCGAGATTATAGCTAGACTTTTCAGTCGCGACATTCCCTGCCTTCTCTTTTTTCCTTACGACTCTATCAAGCTCGCCGAGGTAAGAGGGAATCTCAATCTCATTCCCTCCGAAGGTCCTAGGGTGACGCCCCCCCCCCCCCCCCCCCCCGAAGGGGCCAATGCACCCAAAAGCAACCTTGTAAGGCTGTCAGGGGCTGGGGCATCCCCCTACATTCCTGCAGTGGCGGACCTACCCCTTAAGGGTGGCTAGCGCCGAACACCCCCTACGCACGTAGTCCCTACTGCACAAGTAGCAATCCTGTAACCGCTAGTCTCGGTGTTTGAGGCCTCCACCTTACTGCAATGGTAGTTAAACGCCAGACCTTTCCTACCGAGGGTAAGGACTTATTTCTCGCTATGGTCAGCCGTTGCTCATGAAAAGTGGCGCTTGCCCCATGCTCTCACCCGGCACCTTGCCTCGAGGGGATAGCAGGACTAGGCATTGACTTGCCGACTGCCCCTTCCTTAAGCCACCTCTTAAGGTCAGCTCGAACTCGGACGAACGCTATTGATGTTCCTTATGTTGCCGCCTCTTAAGGCTAGCAAGCCACCTCTTAAGGTCAGCTCAAACTTAGATGGATGCACCCGACGTTCCTTATATTGCTGCCTCTTAAGGTCGGCAAGCCACCTCTTAAGGTTGGCATGAACTCAGACAGACACGCCCGACGTTCCTTATATTGCTGCCTCTTAAAGCTGGCAAGCCACCTCTTAAGGTCAGCACGAACTCGGACGGATGCGCCTGACGTTCCTTATATTGCTGCCTCTTAAGGATGGCAAGTCACCTCTTAAGGTCAGCTTGAACTCAGACAAGCACACCTAACATTCCTTATATTGTCACCTCTTAAGGTTAGCTCGAACTCAGGTGAATATGCTCGACGTTCCTTATATTGCTACCTTTTAAGGCCGACAAGCCGCCTCTTAAGGTCAGGTCGAACTTGGACAGATGCGTCGACGTTCCTTATATTGCCACCTTTTAAGGCTGGCAAGCCACCTCTTATGGTTGGCTAAAACACGGACGAACCCACCCGACGATCCTTAAAATTGCTGCCTCTTAAGGCCTGAAAAGCCTTCTGAAGGTCGGCTTGAATTCAAAAAGAGGTGCTCACGCCCTGCTTAGCAGTTGGTAGAATGTCGTCCCTTGAGAGCAGTGGAACTAGGTTTCCTACGCCTTTATTCTAGCAACTATGATGCTAGCTCCTCGGGTCGTTGAGGACTCGGGCCCATGCTCCCTGAAGTTTGACACACCGCTTACTGGCAAAGTTTTAGTCGTTCCACCCTTAGTAGCATCTGCCCACCAAAGCGAATGGTGGGGGTTCAGGTCGCCTCGCCCAATGACCATCGTACCATCCACCAAGGCTAATAAGAACTAGGACCCAAGCACGTCGCCTTCTAGACGACACAACATCGCATAATACCAATGACACAAGCTTGGGCTCCTGCACCTTAAGCCCCACTTAATGCGCCCTCGAACTTCTGGCGGAAAGAATCTGAGTGCTAGCTCTTGGTTTTGTTGCCACCTTCCAACGTTGGCACCCCTTTATTGCCACCCTCTAAGGAAGGCTCTCGTTTGTGGTCACTGATAGCGTGGTTTCACTCAACTCAGTAATTAAGTTAATTTCACTTAATTAAGAGTAGAAGAAATCACTTAGGTTAACTTGAAATTGTGTCGGTTGTGTAGTATAGGGTCGAATTAACCTAACATTTTAGAAATTTTTACTAGTTGAGTCTAGGTCGTTCACTGGGAGGTATAATAATTTTCTCCAAATTCACCAATTTTCTTTTATTTCTCTATAAGTTTAGGAGGTATAACTAAGTTGATTTTTAAAACATGAATTTTGCCAAAATATTAATTAAAATGGAGTAACATGCAAAATCCCATAAGAGAACATATTTACTCAAAATGATCTACTTTATTAACAAGTAAACATGTTAGTTTTCTAATTCAATTTCATTCCAAAGAAATTAAGGCAAATTAAAGTTATTCTATTAAAACATGCCTTTTTACAATTAAGAACAAAAAGTAATTAGAATGATGCAAGAAAAATAATATCCTTCATTTGTTTTCTTCAGTCTCTCATCTTCTTCTTTCTTTCTTTTATTTTCTTCTCTCTCTTGAGCTCTTTTCTTACCTCTCTTCTGTTGTTCCTGTCTTCTCCTACCTTCTTTTCTTCCCTTAGTCTTCTTCTGCCTTAGTGCCTTTTCTCCTTAGCCTTTTCTCAACACTTAGCATTTTAACCATCAGCTCTCTTTCAATTCCCTTAGACTTTCAACTGAACCGGGTTTTTTTACTTTTTTAACAAAAATTTATTTTATTTGCGACGAGGTCCTTTCGAGGATACACAGCATCCTGAGACCGGGGTGGGACCAGACCCAACTCGGTCCTCACCTAATCTCAATTAGGTTTGTTTTTGATTTATTTCATATCGGTTCATGGTCTCGAACCAATTCGGCTCAACCCGGCCTCCCAGGTCTCTCGCCCTCCCAGGGCACACACTCACTCACGCCCCTAAGGGTGCACACTCGCAGGCACACAAGCCCGCACACACACACACACATGCACATGCTCAGATCAGATCGGTAACCGGTGCGCCGAGCGCTGACGACTGAAGAGAGTATACAACAAATTGCTTTTGTCCCCATGCGCGCGCTCAGAATTCGACGATGTGGGACTATCTAACCCCTTTCAGACCCAACTTCAAATGATCATAACTTTCTACCCAGAGCTCCAAATGAAGTGATTTCAAGTTTGTTAGAAAGCTCTAAGATAGATCTATACAATTGCAGGGTCAATTTAAGGTTTTGAAGATGTTTTCCTCTTCAATTTGACAAGTAAAATCAGGGGTTCCTACGGGTTATTTATAGCCTGGAAAGTGAAATTATATCTACAGAGTCCTCAGATGGACTTCTCTCTCTTATTTAAAGGTCTGTACAAGTTATACAAGTAATTCGGCATCTGTTAGAGTAGTCTTTAAGCTCTTAAGACCTTCAGGAACAGCAGTGAAGCTCTTCACTTCTCTGAAAGCTTCAGAGTTCAGATCTTCAGACTTCATTATGTGCAACAGACACTTAAGAATGCTTCTAATCAATTTAAACTAATTCTATGGGTTATAATTAACTCATCTGGGAAGGATTCAAGTTTATATTTCAACAAAATGGAACTGCTGTTGGTTTGGATTCGAAAGTAACCTAAATTAATAGGAATTAAATTCTCAAACATTTATTCACCTGGGCTCACTTAATTCTCTCTAAAACCATCAAACAAGATCCAAGAGACAACTTACACTCCTCAATACCTCAGATTGAACTCAGAAACAAAGTTTCCTCCTCAGGTTTGACTATAAAGGCGTCAAGTTTGACTTTCTGTTCAAAGCATTCTCCCAAGAAATTAAAGCCTCAATTAAAGTCTTCTCAACACCTAGAACTTTTTCAGATCTTCAAGTAGGTGTTTTGACTCTTATTCCTAGGGTTTCAGGCTCGCCGCCTGAGGTTAAAATGTGTTTGTTCGACAGAGCATTTGGAAGATTGTTACAGTGTTCTAAAGGTTTAAACAGCTTCAGTGCATTGCACTGAAGCTTCTGAGTTCCTTAAATGCTTTTCAGATCTCTCCTAACAGACTCCTCCAACTTTGCCGGAGTTGGGGAAAATGAAGTTCAATCTTTAGCTCCAGACACTAAATCTTCAAACAAATATCCTCAAGATAATTAGTGATCCTCATTTTATCATATGGAGATTCTCAACAGATTCTAGAGGCTGAAATATAAATTTGGCTCGCCGGAGCTCCGGTGAGTCCAGAAAATTTGAAAAGTGTGTACAGATTGATTAAACTTGCCATTTTTGATTTAGAAAGGATCCTTAGGTTGCAAGGAACCTCAGTATCACATTTAATTCCTCATTATTTCATTAGATTTAAGATTTGACAGTGAAATCATTTCTTTAAAAATTTTATTTGAGTGAAGCTCAGGACTTGTTTAACCACTCGATTGAGAGGTTAAAACAAGTCAACAAGTAATAGTAGTCATAATTATATAGTTAATTTAAGATTTGAACTGTTCCTAAGCCGCCATGGACATCGAGCTCAGGAACTTAATTATATTTGGGCGTTTAATTTATATGTGATATTTATAGGTATTATAGTGTCGATTAGGGTTCTAAAGTGGTGGATAAATGATGAAGAACCCAATGGAGGTGAAATTAAGTCAATTACTGTCACCATGGACAGTGTCAGCAGTCGGTGATGGTGAAATTTGAATTAGGCAACTAGGTGATCAATTAAGCAATTAAATGACTTAGAAGTGATCATGGAAGTTAAAGGAAGGTGTACAGTGAATTAAAAAGACAAGATTGAAGCTCTGGCGAGCTCAAGGAGCTCGTCGGAGTCGGAGAAGATGAAACTAAAATCTAAAATTACTCTAATCTAACTACCTAAACTAACTAACTAAGCTAGCCTACTCCTACTTCTACTCCTAATCTACTGTTACCTGGACGAAGGGGTCAATAGGGTTCCACCGAAGGTTCATAGAGGACGACAAAATCAGAGGGTGGAAGAAAGATCTTCGGCAGGCAGATTTGATGTGGAGCGGAGGATTCCTTGAGTCGGCGCCTGTGTCAGAGACGCAGAAGACCACGGCGGATCTCCTCGGCTGATTAAGATGGATGGAGGAAGTCGGAAAGTGGAATGGAAAGTCGCCGGAGTTTTGGACGAATAGCCTATCGAAGTCAGCTACAGTGTTATAAGAGGGAAGGGAGCCAACTTGAATAAAATCAGAGGTGTGAGGGGGTATTTATAGCAGTTAGTGGTGAAGAGAATGGCGGGATCTGGCCGAAGAAGGAGCTTGAGGAGCTTAACCTCCGTCGTCGTCTCCGATGAGGGTGAGGTTATCTCCCATTGAAAAATAGGATTTCCGATTAATCCAGACCGGTGGATCAAGTGGAGGTGGTGAGCGCAAGCTGCAAGAGCTTGGACAAAGAAGGATGATGTCGGCAGGGCGATAATCGCTCGGTGGGGTGACTCTCTGTCGCCAGCCGTTCATTCGGCTGACGAAGAAGAAAAAGAAGACGAAAAGGGACTTAAATGAAATAAAACTTAAGGACCTGTGTGAGAAATAAGGACCCGATTGCAATGAATATTAAGGACCAAAATGTAAACCCAGGTTTGAAGGTTTATTTTAACTTAGATCTTTTTCAACTTTTTATATATGTTAGTAAATAAAGTAAATATTATGTTTACACCTTCAATTTACATTTTTGACCTTTTTAGGTTAATTTATTAGATTAAGTAAAATTACTTAAGTTATTATATACTTAGGTATACATTATATTAAAGTTACTTATCATATTAATTAAGAGAATGATTAATAGGATTTCGAGTCCAATTATTAACTATATTATTAATAATATTAATTGAATGATAAAATGTCATTTTTAACTTATTTTAAGGTCCTTGACTATATATCGCTTATTTTATAATTAATCCTTATATATTCATAACCTTAGCTAATTAACTAGGAAGATTAGTTAATTAGGGGTAATTAGAGATCATGATGAGTGTCTCATCAGTCACCTTCAGGGGTCTACCCAAGCAATAATCCTCCTACACTTTCCCCATCCAAGGGCACGGCCAGGCAGGAAAACATGTAGTGGTATAACACCCCGCAACCATGATGATAGAATTGCCCCTTATCTGTATACGATAAGGATAGACCCACCAACAGAATGGCTGCTGATAACACTGCATCTTGGGATGATAAATTTGTCAATTGGGGTTTATCTTAAGAACAAAATGCATAGATAACACATCATAAATAGGAATAAGAGCATCGCATGCATTGCACATCAAGATTGCTTATAATGCATTATTAACGGCCATGTGTACAAGGACATGTCAAAACAGGTCTCAGATGAGCAATTAGACCACATGGATGGATTCAGAGTGACGAATGGAGTCCAACGGACTCGAAATCAGCCAAATCCGACATCCAGAGCTCCTGTAATGGGCCTAAGAAGTTCTAATCGTTGATCTGATGATCAACAGCCCACAGCGCGTCACGTGGCACCCGCTCATCTCATCTTCACCGCTGCCCGCTTCTACCTTCACCCGGAGGATGAATCTCAGCCGTCGATCTTCGATCGAATGGCTGAGAGTCGCCTGCGCGCCTGCCCTCGTCGTGACAAAGTAGCAGGCGCAGCGCAGTGGTCGACCACCTCAGGCCCGCGCAGCTGGCGTAGGATCGAATCATGCTGCACAAAAATTAGAAGGTGAAGGCGTGTATCGGGGAAATTGAGCTGCCCGATCAGCAGTGGATGGCGCGGATGGAGCACACGCGGCGCAACGAATGCGCGCGGATGCTTACGTGCGTGATAACGCAGCAGACGCACGTGCCTCAGCAGCGATCCAAAAAGCGTGCTCTTCGTGGGATCTCAGCCTTCCGATCAAAGATCGGATGGCTTACAACGCACGCGCGCAGATCGCCTCCGAAAAAGCACAGGGCGCACTGGCGACCGGTGGGCGAAGGGGGCTACACCGATGGATTCAGTATGGGTTTAGCGATGTCCCGGACGTCACTAAAGCCCATACTTAAATTAGAAAACCCCTTTGCCTATATAAACTCCATCCAACCACCCATGGAGGGCATTGAATCCACTTGCAAGTGTTCTACCCCACTCCTAGCCACCATTAGCCCTCTTAGTAATTGCCGGAGCCGACAAGCCGCCGGCGGAGCCCCTCTCCACCGCCGTGGCTGCCTTGCCATCTTCCTTCTCTGTTTCCCTCTTTATCTTAAGCTTCACTTTATTTGTGTTTAAGCATTTATCTAGTGTTGTAATTATAAAACTAAAGTTGCATGTCAAATGAAGTTGTTTCTTATCTAGTTTCTTGCCTTCTTTTATGTTTAAAGTTGCATGTGTGAATGAAGAAATTCTAACCCTATTCTCTCTCTCTCTTTCTCTCTCTCTCACTAGCTTTTCACCCACAACTTCTCGCAAGCAAAAACCTGTTATTTCCGTGAGATTAAGTGACAAGAAAAATCCAGTTTCACACCTCCCTGAGATCGACACTCAGACTCACGTCCATTTCTTCATTTAAAACCGACGTTGCGAGCGCAAGTTATAGTGACTCTTTTAAACATACGCGTCCCACGCACGTCAGTTTTTGGCGCTGTTGTCGGGGAGGCAACGGATTTATTTTGTCACTTCCATTTTACATCCATGCTCACATCGTCTAACGCCTTGTCTCCTTCTACTTGATGGTTGCAGGAACTCGACGCTTAGACGGCGAAGCAGTGCAACTCGTGACGGTAACGAGGGAGTAAGTGCAACAAGGACCGATCGTGAGTATTTCTTCACCCATGGTTGTTTGCCTGCTTAAAAATCTAAAAAAATTGTAAAACTGAAAAAAAAATTGGCGTGGTGCATGATTACCTGATCCACATCCTTAACACATCACCCAACAAAAAAAATACACTGTAACATTCTAAATAATCTATGATTCTTGGAGTGTTCTTCTTTCTTTTTGAGTGGTGTTTGTGAAGCCACCTTGAATTGACATGGGCTGTACCACTCAACCCTAAAATCGACTCATCTAATAGAAGCTGCATGATCACTAGAATGAGTACATTAGGATTTTAAAGCCTCTACACAACAAAAGGAAATCTACTTTCACTAAATTCTGTGCAAAACTTGATGTGCCCACTGAAACTTGTCTGAAAATATTAAGACACGTCAATCCTAAAAGACACAAAAGTAAGGATGAAACATTAAAAGACACCACATCTTAAAAAAAATCCTTGCTTGAAAACCATGTTTTGATAGGAGCACACACACTGAAATTGGAAAACTAAGAGGCACTACCCCAATCAACGCCTCATCACATAACCCTAGCACAAGCACTATCCTAGCCCTTTTAAAATAGAGTAGACGTGCCCTAGGCAGGACTGGGTTAAGTCTCGAGAGGCAGGGTTTTGTTCACTGGGCACTTGGCTTTCATTCCCTTAGTAGAATCTGGTGACTAGGCTACGGGGCAGTGTCAAACAACCATGGTTGTGGGGTCTATGGAACCGGCAGTGCAAGCCAAAGGAAGAACCTTCCTTACAATCCCCTCGTAATCAACCTGGCCAGATTAGCTTTGGGAAGGGGAGTCCAGTGCTTACGGACTTAATCACCCTTTTGGAGATTTCTAGGTCCCCTAAGGAATACACCATAAGGACTAGGCTTGTTTGCTTGGTTGAACACACACACTTCTCGCATCTATCGCCCTCCACATCCCCTCTAGTTCTTCTCTAGTATATGTACGGGAGACGCTCACTGCATCCCGGGTTGTTTGTTTTGGGATGGGAATCCAGGCGACCTGATTCTGCTAGAAACATGGCTGAACCTAGGGTAGATGAGGTTGAGAACCAACCCCCACCAGACATAATGGCCATCATCCAAGCTCAGATTAACGCAAACCATCGGCTTCAGTAGCAGCAGATCCACACTATCATGCAAGCCATACACCAGTTGCAGAACCCACAAGGGCAACCATCACCACCTTTCCAAGGCCCACAAGGGCAACCGCCACCTGATCTACCACCATTCCAAGACCAACCTAGGCCCCTCCGCGACTTCTACAATCCTTCCACGATTTGAGTTGAGCCGCACCTTAGGATCACTGAAGGGGGAGATGATTTTGAGCTAAAATCAAATGTCCTGAGTCTGATTCAGAGCCACTTCCATGGAAGCTCAAATGAAGATCCCTTCCAGCACCTAGAGGATCTTGACTAGATAGCCCGGACTGTGAAGTCTAGGAACATTAGCCTTGACATTGTTTTGATTAAGATGTTCCCCTTCTCGCTGAGATATAAGGCATCTCACTAGCTTAGAACCCTAGGTAGACCCATCACCACCTGGGAAGAACTGAGGTATGCATTCTTAAAGAAATTCTTCCCCATAGGAAAGATCAATGCCCTCAGAAGAGCCATTACTACCTTTACACTCCAGGGCAGGGAACAGTTCCATGAGGTGTGGGAAAGATTTAATGAACTATTAAGGAAATGCCTACACCACGAAGTACCAAGGTGGCAACTGGCCCAGATCTTCTACCACGGTCTGGACAGCAACATACAGAACTTCGTCAATGCCTCATGTGGGGGCAACTTCCTGAACAAAGACGAGGAGAGCACGTTTGAGCTCCTTGAGTCTATGAGCGAAAATTTGCTCAACAATGCCTCCATGACTTAGTTTAGCCGATCCAGTCAACCCCGTGGTGGGATTTATGAGGTACAAGCAAATTCTAGAATGGTTGACATGGATATCATTTCCAAGAAATTAGATCGAGTGGAATTGGTGAATAAAAGGATAGATGAACTACTGAACCAAATCAGGAACCTGTTACAGACCTTCTCCCTAGCAAAGGGAGCTCACAATGTTGACCTGGTCCAGCCCTTAAGCCAACTGAACTTGGAACAACCCCTGACCACGTTCTAGGGAGGGACCTTTGCTCCCTCAACCCTTGATTACTCTCTTCGCTCCCCATCAACATCTACTATCCTTGAAGATGTACAGGCTGTCCAAGGTTATGCTAAACCTGACCCTTTCTCCAACACTTACAACACCGGCTGGCATAATCACTCCAACTTTGGTTGGACAAACCAGAAACCACCTCAATTCCACAACCAGCCCAGGCCAAACCAACAGCAAAACTTGCCCCCTATCAGCAAGGACCACCAGTTAGACCCCCATATAATCCGAATAGGGCGGCCCCTCCCCCGCAAAGCCAAATGGACACCTTGATAAAGATGATGGCTGAAGTGAACCAGAAACATTGGGAGGAAATGGCTTTAGTAAAAGGACAGTTAAGCCAGCTATTGGATTGTAAACAACAAGGATCCCTACCTTCCCAGCCACAACCGAACCCGCGAAACATAATTAACAAAGGCCCCAATTCGCAAGGGTTCCAGGGCAACCCCGGGCATGCTCACATGGTTCAGCCAACCCCACAAACACCCCCTAGGTTTGGTGCTTCTTCGTCCTCGTCTTCTCAAGGATCAACCCATGGTCCCAATGCCTCTACGAATGCGGTAACCTTGAGAAGCGACACCAAAACCCAGGATTCCAAATGGCCGACTCTTCCCGAGACTTCACCAGCTGAAATACCCGACTTAGAAGAGGCACTGGAAAAACCCAAGGACCCAGAAATAGATCCTATCCATGTTCAGACACCCTACCCTGAGGCCTTGGAGACAATCAAGAAGAAGAAAAGTGTTGTGGAAAATGAGGAGCTTTTGGAGATCTTTAAGCAGGTTCAGATTAATATTCTGCTCCTCGAAGCCGTCAAGCACATCCTGGCTTATGCCAAGTTTCTAAAGGATGCCTGTACACCCAAACATAAGCCAAGACCTCAAGCACCTAGGAAGGTTGTGCTCTCCGAGCAAGCAAGTTCCGTGATATCAAGCAACCTTCCGCTCAAGCGACCTGACCCAGGAGCACCTCTGATATCCTGCAATATCGGGGACATGACATTTGATAGAGTACTCCTAGACTTAGGTGCTTCCATCAATCTGATTCCAACAACCCTGTACCACCAATTTGGTTTCAGAGAGCTGATGCCCACACCTATCACCATCCAGTTAGCTGATAGATCTGTGAAGACCCCGAAGGGGGTTGTCGAGGACGTGATTGTGCGGGTCAAGGACTTCTATTTTCTGGTCGACTTCTTGGTGCTCGACATGGAAGTCCCTGAAAAACTACAGATCGCACTCATAATCTTAGGCAGACCTTTCTTAGCTACGGCTAAGGAAACATCGATTGTGACACAGGATGTATGTAAATCACCTTCGGAGATAAGAAAATGCAGTTGGATATCTTTCGGGCGACCAAGTCTTTTTATTGCGACTATGTCGAGGAACATGATCCTGTGGAACCTTTGGTTGAGGAATGCCACACCCTTAGTTCTGTCCCGGACCGCCAATCCTGTAACGACTATTCTGACCTGTCACCATTGCTGCCCATGGACCTCTATAGGGCAGATTACCATCAAACAACACCATTTGAGGAGATTGATGTTGGTCAACTCCTGCCTTTCCCTTTTCCTTCGACTGTTGTTCCACCCACACCCGAACTAAAGCCACTACTTGAGAATCTCAAGTATGTCTTCCTGGGACTTGACCAGACCTTCCCTGTGATTATTAACCCTCATCTAACCAAGGATCAGGAACTCAGGTTGACCGCGACCCTTTCGGAACATCGGGGCGCCATTGGATGGACCATTTCAGACTTAAGAGGAATTAGCCCCACCTATTGCACTCATAAGATTTACCTAGAAGATGGGGCACGACCCTCCCGCCAAATGCAGAGTTGGTTAAACCCAAATATGCGGGCGGTCATTAAGAAAGAAATTATCAAGTGGCTTGACATCGACATCATCTATCCCATCTCTGATAGCCCCTGGGTGAGCCCCACTCAAGTGGTTCCGAAGAAAGCTGGGCCCACTATTGTCACCAATGAACGTGGTGAATCCATCCCCACCCGCACCACCACCGCATGGCGACCGCGCACGCGCACGTGTGGATCACCTCCGAAGAAGCATAGGGCGTGCTGGCGACCAGCGGGCGAAGGGGGCTACACCGACAGATTCAGTATGGGTTAAGCGATGTCCCGGACGTCGCTAAAGCCCATACTTAAATTAGAAAATCCCTTTGCCTATATAAACTCCATCCAACCACCCATGAAGGGCATTGAATCCACTTGCAAGTGTTCTACCCCACTCCTAGCCACCATTAGCCCTCTTTGTAATTGTCGGAGCCAACGAGCCACCGACGGAGCCCCTCTCCACCGCCGTGGCTGCCTCGCCGTCTTCCTTCTCTCTTTCCCTCTTTATCTTAAGCTTCACTTTATTTGTGTTTAAGAATTTATCTAGTGCTGTAATTATAAAACTAAAGTTGCATGTCAAATGAAGTTGTTTCTTATCTAGTTACTTGCCCTCTTTTATGTTTAAAGTTGCATGTGTGAATGAAGAAATTCTAACCCTATTCTCTCTCTCTCTTTCTCTCTCTCTCACTAGCTTTTCACCCACAACTTCTCACAAGCAAAAACCCGTTATTTCCTTGACATTAAGTGACAAGAAAAATTCGATTTTCACGCCTCCCTGAGATCGACACTCGAACTCATGTCCATTTCTTCATTTAAAATCGACGTTGCAAGCGCAAGCTATAGCGACTCTTTTAAACATATGTGTCCCACGCACGTCAGCTATGTCCAAAAAAGTCCAGGCCACCAATCGCCTTTGCGGTTATCGTTGCCACTTCCAGGCCCTCGCCTCTGCAAAAAGGCCAAGGTGATGGATCGCAGCTCGACAACAGATCCGAATCTGGCCAGGCTCTTTAGCCTCGACTACTTGATCATACCCTAATGACTCCACCTATCTCATTCAGGAAAAGGATCCACCCAATCAGGCGATGATAACCCAGCCACGTCGTAATAAAATGCTAAGGCCAAGGCTGCGAAGCTCCCCCAAGTCAATTCTATTTGAAGCCCCGTAGCAGGTATGACTCTTGAGGGAAGCAGCGGCCCTAAGCAGGGCACACATACAAGCTTCACTAGCAAAGCTTACCTCAAGGCTCCCTCGTCGAGGATAGGCACTCATGCACTCCTGCAATGGGAACTTCTGCCCAACCCCTATGCAGGACAAGTAGCGAGTACCACCAAAATCGACCCTACCCCAGCCAAGAGTTTTCCCCAAGGAACCCAGCCAAACAACCTCCAGATGGAGGGGCATGTCCCAATATGAGGAGCCCCAAGTCCCCTTGATCCTCAACAGAAGGACAGAGGGACAGTGATAACACTGCATCTTGAGGTGATAATTCTGTTAAATAGGACCCATCTTAAGAATAAAAGGCACAGATAACACAACATAAGTAGAATGGGAGCATTGCATGCATCATACGTCAAGATTGCTTATAAAATAGTATTAATGGCCATTTGTATGAGCACTTGTCAAAGCAGGCCTTAGATGAGCAATCGGATCGCATGGATGGATTCAGAGCGACAAACGGAGTCCAACGGATTCAAAATCGGCCAAATCCGACATCCGGAGCTCCTACAATGGGCCTAAGAAGTTCTGACCGTTGATCTGATGATCAACGACCCACGTCGCGCCACGTGGCGCTCGCTCACCGTGTCCAGATCGCCGCCCGCTCCCATCTTCACTCGGAGGACAGATCTCAACTGTCGATCTCTGACCGAACGGTTGAGAACCGTGCACACGGTCGCACTCGCCGCAACAAAGCAGCGGGCACAGCGCAGCGGTTGGAGCGCACGCCCTCACTCACGCGATGCGAGTTCGAGTTGCGCGGAGCTGAATTACGGAGACGACGACGCGCGCGGGCGAAATTGGGCTGCCCGATCAGCAGCGGAAGGACGAGATTGCGAGACGTGGTGCCTACAGATGCGCCCTGGCTAGACGTGCGTGATGACGTGGGCGCAAGGGCGCGATTCAGGAGAGCGCCTCACGCGAGATCCCAACCATCCAATCTTCGATCGGACGGCTTGTGGTGCGCGCACACGGATCAGGTGCGAGGAAGCATGTTTGCGGGTGAGCGACCAGCGGGCAGGGGTCTTCACCGACATTTTGGGAAGGGTTTTAGTGACGTCTCGGATGTCACTAAAACCCCTTCTTCATTTGCAAAGCCCTTCTCCCTATTTAAACCCCTTCCAACCACCCATTCAAGGCATTCACTCCACTTGCAACTACTCTACCCCTCTCCTAGCTACCTTTAAGCTCTTTTGTAATCGTCGAAGACGACAAGCCACCGATGGAGCCCTCTCCACCACCATGGCTGCCTTGCCGTCCCCTCTCTCTCTCTTTCTTCTTTTAAGCTTTACTTTACTTATGTTCAAGCATTTATCTAGTGTTGTAATTATTGACTAAAGTTGCATGATTAATGAAGTTGTTTTCTATTCAATTGCCTGCTCTATTTTCTATTCAAGTTGCATGTTGCGAATGAAACAATTCTAATCCTAATCTCTCTCTCTCGCTTTTCACCCGCGCGTTTTCGCAAGCAAAACACCGCAATTTTCGTGTCAATAAGTGACAAGAAGAATCCAATTTTTACACCTCCCTGAGACCGACACTCGGACTCACATCCGTTTCTTTACTTTAAAACCGACGTCGCAAGTGCAAATTATAATGACACTTCCAAACACACGCGCACGTGCACTCACACATCAGTTTTTGGCACCGTTGCCAGGGAGGCAACAGGTTTGTTTTGTCACTTCCATTTTACATCCATGCTCTCATCGTCTAACGCCTTGTCTCCTACTACTTGACGGTTGCAGGAATTCGATGCTTGGACCGCAAAGTAGCACAACTCATGACGGTAATAAGGAAGTAGGCACAACAAGGATCGGTCGTGAGTAGTTCTTCACTCATGGTTGTTTGCTTGCTTGAAAAAGTAAAAAAATTGTAAAATTGAAAAAAATTGGCGTGGTATATGATTACCTGACCCACATCCTTAACACATCACCCAACAAAAAAAAAATGTACACTCTAACATTCTGAATAAATTCTTGGAGTGTTCTTTTCTCTTTTTGAGTGGTGTTTGCGAAGCCACCTTGGATTGACTTGGGCCACATCACTCAACCCTAAAAATGACTCATCTAATAGAAGCTACATGATCATTAGGATGAGTACATTAGGGTTTTAGAGCCTCTACACAATAAAAGGAAATCTACTTTCACTGAATTGTGTGCAAAACTTGACGTACCCACTGAAACTTGTCTGAAAACATTAAGACACGTCAATCCTAAAAGACACTAAAGTGAGGATGAAACATTAAAAGACACCACATCTTGAAAAAAATCCTTACTTGAAAATCATGTTTTGATAGGAGCACACACACTGAAAGTGGAAAACTAAGAGGCACTACCCCAATCAACACCTCATCACATAACCCTAGCACAAGCACTATCCTAGTCCTTTTAAAATTGAGTAGATGTGCCCTAGGTAGGAATAGGTTAAGTCTCGAGAGGCGAGGTTTTGTTCGCTGGGCACTTGGTTCTCATTCCCTTAGTAGAATCTGGTGACTAGGCTGCGAGGCAGTGTCAAACAACTGCGGTTGTGGGGTCTATGGAACCAGCGGTGCAAGCCAAAGGAAGAACCTTGTATGAGGAACACACAACTCTCTCTCATCTATTCTTCCCGCATCCCTCCATTTCTTCCAAACCATGGATTTCAATGCCTATCCATCTTACCCAAACTGCCCCCAACATGATTTGTATGCTAACCAAAGTAGACCATATCCACAACCTACTTGGGCTAACCAACCACCAAGTTGGGGGTACGACTTAGAATACCCCTCTTGGCCCAACTGTCCCAGTTATGACCAAACCGCACCAACCTCTTATTGGAATACACCGAACATATCCACCCAAGGGTATGATTCAAATCGTGGGGCTCCATATCTCGATTGTCCTCACGACGCCTCATCATTTAGGTCCCACCCGCCCTCTAATTACTTTGATAGGACCTACACTCTAGGAGAACACCAAGAACCCTATCCTTCTCAGGACAATAACCAAGAAAGGTCACTTGAATTTAACAACCTTTCCTACTTGACCTTTGGATTGGAAGGAATTCTAGACAAATGGAAATCAGAAAATGATCAGAAATCTAGGCAAGCCCAGGATCATCTGTTGGTGCTAGAGCACCACGATCATTTGTTTTGATGATAACAAAACACGTGTTATTTAACATTTGCAATTTGAGTCCTAGATTTCAGGTCAATTGCAAATGAAGACGTGTTTAGACGGAACTCGAGCTCGCATCCAGGACGGATTGGAGGAGCTTGACGGAAAATAGAGGAGGTTCGCGTGGAGCGAAAGATTGGAGATGGAAGACAAGAAGAATAGGATAGATTCTTTTTTATCCTTTCATGTATCTCTTGTATTTATTTTCTTGCTCTTTATTTTCCTTAGACATTATGTTAAAGAGCCTCAAAGAACCCTAACAGTAGTCCTAGGAACACCTGCACAACCCTAGGATACGTAGGTTTTCTGTAGAACACTTAGAAAACCAATATAGGGTTAAAACTGACTTTCCAGACGTCTAATTCACGAATCAGACGTCTGATAAAGGATTTTAAGACGTCTGACTGTTGTTTCAGACGTCTGATAACTGTTAGGCTGGACATAGTTACTTCTGTCTGATGAATTCAGACGTCCAGACCTTATACCAGACGTCTTAGGAGACGTCTGATGACTTTGCCAGACGTCCAGTTAGTGGACCGTTGGCTGGCTTAGAAGACACTCAAGAATATGACCGTTAGAGCCTTATCAGACGTCCATAGGACTTCACAGACGTCTGATAAATGACCGTTTTGCCTCGGCTGACCCAAAATCTCTTCTCAGAGATTTTCTAGCCGTTGCAACGTTTGGAAATCAATTCCCACGGTAAAAGTAGGTTTCCAGACGTCCAGACTTAGTACCAGACGTCCTCTATGTCGTCTGATGGACTTGTACAAAAACCCTGTTTAGATCTGATTCAAGTCAGGGAGAAACCCGCATAGAATCAGACGTCTGACCTTGGAATCAGACGTCTTAAAGTGGCCTTCCAGACGTCTGATGCCAGAGTTAGACGTCTGATAACCCTGTCAAATGCAATCATTGTCCTGATTTCGGCCTGATTCTCTTGGGCTTTGCACCCAACGGCTATGGAAGCTTTTCCAAGCCTTCCAAAACCTTCCTAAGGCCTCTATAAATAGAGGGGAACCTTTGTAACACAAATATACACTAAGAGAAACAAGAGACACACCTAAGCAACTTAGTTCCACTCTTTTGTGTCCAATTGAGGCCCTTGCTCTCCAAGCTCTAGTTTCATTCTCTTGAGAGCATCAAGCCTTCGCGCGCCCGCTCTCCCGCTGTTGATAACGAGAGCGACGTAGCGCCGTCGCGTGGCACACGCACCGCGTCATCATCGACGCACTCCTTGCAAAGGGGAGTTTCCTATTTCCTATAGAAGCTAGGTTTAATTTTGTTGGCTCTATAGGACTGTTGTTTTACTTTATCTTTGTATTTTGGTTGGGTATTCGCTTTGCGAATTCCCGTCTCCTTCGTGGGACAAAATCCTTCTCGTGGAGAGAAGGGGTTGAGGAACGCTACCCTCGTACTTGTAGCGTGGTTGTATTGAGGTTGAATCACCCTCGTTCAAAGTGATTCGGTTAGTGGATTTTGATCAACTTGGTTGATCGGAAAATCCTAACTCGAGAGGGTTAGGTGGTGGTTTTTACCCGGTTTGGGTTTCCACCTAAAAATTACTTGTGTACATTGTGTGATTGCTTATTTTTGTGAGATTGCTTTTTATATTTATTTCCGCATATTTTTACGTCACCCCTCCTAGAAGGGAACTTTCAATTGGTATCAGAGCAGGTTTTCCGCCGACAGGAGTAACATCCGCGGAAAGATCACATGGAGGGAAGCTGTTCCACAAGCAGGATTTCCGAGGGGCAGTCCACAACCCGTCCGCCGTTCTTCGACGGGAGCAACTACCCCTACTGGAAGCTGCGGATGAAGACGTGGCTTCAAGCCACCGACTTCACGGTCTGGGCCAGATGCGAGACGCCTTTCGACATCCCAGAAAAACCCACGGGAGGCTACTCGCAGGTGCAGATTCTAGAGCTCTCACTCAACGCAAAGGCAATGAATGCCCTGTATTGCGCGTTGAGCCCGGAAGAGTTCGAGAAAATCCAAGAGTGCACCACCGCCCACGAGATATGGAGGAGGTTGGAAGGCACTCATGACGATTCCAGCTCGGAGGAAGAAGAAGAAGAAAAGGAAGAAACCGCTTGCTTTGGTTTCATGGCCAGAGGAAGCAATAGCGACAGCGACAGCGAAAGCGACTCCGACAATGAGGTAAACCTGGATTTACAAGAAGCTTTTAATGAACTTTTTGAGATTAGTAAATCACTTAGGGTAGAAAATAAAAGCATTAAAAAGAACCTTAGCTTTCTTAAATCTGAAAATGATAGGTTAGAAAAACAACTCAAGGATATAGAGACTAGTCCTAAGGATAATAACCTGTTATTAGAAAATCAAGACCTCATCAATGAAAATAATAAATTGATTGAGGAAAATAATAGTCTAAAGTTAGAAATTTTTGATTTAAAGACTAAGATGCAAATTATAGAAAGAGAAATTGCATGTCTTAGGGAAAATTCTAACAAATTAATCAACAAAGTTGATAATTTTTATAGCCCTAAGGTTGAGAAAGGATCTCCATCAAGGAGACCCTCTAACAAATCCGGATCCAAGCCCACTTGGATACCAAAAAAAGAATTAGAATCTTGTTTTGTAGGATTCAGGGATAATTACAATACACAGGACTGGACCTACAAACTCAAGGCTGGTCAACTCGAATTGGGAGAACCAAGGAATAGACCAAGGAGGAGAACAAGAAGACCGACGAGACGGCGAACAAACGACGGACCCGCCGCACGTCAACCACCAGATTGGAGACCGGCGCCAATGCCCGGGCCTCCAAGCTACGGATGGGAGCCCCATCCGATGTGGCATCCACCACCACCATTCGGGCCATTTTATTGGCCATGGTAGGTGAGGTAAAATTCTTAACCCTATCCTTTTTATAAGCATTTAGATAGGGGGAGTTAAAAATGATGAGCTTATTGTCAATTTTTAAGGGGGAGATACAAGTTAGCTAAATTTCCTTTAGTAAGGGGGAGAAAAATAATAGCTATCTTGTTGTTATAAAAAGGGGGAGGACATTACCTTTGTTAAAAATAAATAGAAGAGCATGTTTTAAGGGGGAGTAATAGGAAATATAAAATCAATCAAACCTTTTTGATAATGTCAAAAAGGGGGAGGATTTTTATGCATTATTATTTACGGTTTTGTCATCATCAAAAAGGGGGAGATTGTTGGTGCTAGAGCACCACGATCATTTGTTTTGATGATAACAAAACACGTGTTATTTAACATTTGCAATTTGAGTCCTAGATTTCAGGTCAATTGCAAATGAAGACGTGTTTAGACGGAACTCGAGCTCGCATCCAGGACGGATTGGAGGAGCTTGACGGAAAATAGAGGAGGTTCGCGTGGAGCGAAAGATTGGAGATGGAAGACAAGAAGAATAGGATAGATTCTTTTTTATCCTTTCATGTATCTCTTGTATTTATTTTCTTGCTCTTTATTTTCCTTAGACATTATGTTAAAGAGCCTCAAAGAACCCTAACAGTAGTCCTAGGAACACCTGCACAACCCTAGGATACGTAGGTTTTCTGTAGAACACTTAGAAAACCAATATAGGGTTAAAACTGACTTTCCAGACGTCTAATTCACGAATCAGACGTCTGATAAAGGATTTTAAGACGTCTGACTGTTGTTTCAGACGTCTGATAACTGTTAGGCTGGACATAGTTACTTCTGTCTGATGAATTCAGACGTCCAGATCTTATACCAGACGTCTTAGGAGACGTCTGATGACTTTGCCAGACGTCCAGTTAGTGGACCGTTGGCTGGCTTAGAAGACACTCAAGAATATGACCGTTAGAGCCTTATCAGACGTCCATAGGACTTCACAGACGTCTGATAAATGACTGTTTTGCCTCGGCTGACCCAAAATCTCTTCTCAGAGATTTTCTAGCCGTTGCAATGTTTGGAAATCAATTCCCACGGTAAAAGTAGGTTTCCAGACGTCCAGACTTAGTACCAGACGTCCTCTATGTCGTCTGATGGACTTGTACAAAAACCCTGTTTAGATCTGATTCAAGTCAGGGAGAAACCCGCATAGAATCAGACGTCTGACCTTGGAATCAGACGTCTTAAAGTGGCCTTCCAGACGTCTGATGCCAGAGTTAGACGTCTGATAACCCTGTCAAATGCAATCATTGTCCTGATTTCGGCCTGATTCTCTTGGGCTTTGCACCCAACGGCTATGGAAGCTTTTCCAAGCCTTCCAAAACCTTCCTAAGGCCTCTATAAATAGAGGGGAACCTTTGTAACACAAATATACACTAAGAGAAACAAGAGACACACCTAAGCAACTTAGTTCCACTCTTTTTTGTCCAATTGAGGCCCTTGCTCTCCAAGCTCTAGTTTCATTCTCTTGAGAGCATCAAGCCTTCGCGCGCCCGCTCTCCCGCTGTTGATAACGAGAGCGACGTAGCGCCGTCGCGTGGCACACGCACCGCGTCATCATCGACGCACTCCTTGCAAAGGGGAGTTTCCTATTTCCTATAGAAGCTAGGTTTAATTTTGTTGGCTCTATAGGACTGTTGTTTTATTTTATCTTTGTATTTTGGTTGGGTATTCGCTTTGCGAATTCCCGTCTCCTTCGTGGGACAAAATCCTTCTCGTGGAGAGAAGGGGTTGAGGAACGCTACCCTCGTACTTGTAGCGTGGTTGTACTGAGGTTGAATCACCCTCGTTCAAAGTGATTCGTTTAGTGGATTTTGATCAACTTGGTTGATCGGAAAATCCTAACTCGAGAGGGTTAGGTGGTGGTTTTCACCCGGTTTGGGTTTCCACCTAAAAATTACTTGTGTACATTGTGCGATTGATTTTTGTGAGATTGCTTTATATTTTTATTTCCGCATATTTTTACGTCACCCCTCCTAGAAGGGAACCTTCATCATCAACCTTTGATTTGGTCCATTGATGAAGAATCTGACTGGGAGGAGGACTTAGAACCTCAACTATTCTGGAGTAGGACCAAATAGAGAATGGTTCCTCTTGAAGAACTGGACCCTGAACATGATAGAATAGAGGACCCACCCAAGAACCCAAACCCCAATATGGATTCTAATCCACAACCTCAACCACACTCTCTTAACCTGGATTTCAAGGAGGAAATCCAAAGGACACCAAATGACACCCTATCAATTCTTGATAACCTCTAGTTAGAGTTACACAGATAGAATCAAGAACTGGTTAAAGGGCAACATGCCATGTTGGATATGTTCCAACAATTGGGGGAAGAAGGCCAGAGAAAGCTGTTGCACACTACGCCATTCATGGAATTCGTAAATCAAGGACCTACCATGATCAATTGGACTACACTCAGTCACCCTAATTTGGTTCAGTCCACCATTGATACCCCCCAGGAGTTGGACAACTCAATGGATAAGGTCATTGAGGATTCCTTGGAACACAATTTGAGGAGCATTGAGGACAAACATCAGGAGGAAACTGAGAATGTGAGGGGAGATGTCTCGGAATCCAAATCTAATCGGCCCGAGAGAAGTAAGCCGATGGGAACAATAGCCAACATAGGAGATGGGGAATGGAGTTACAATTTCAAAGAAATCGATTATGAATTGGTTGGGATCCCCATCACAAATTTGGAGGAGGGCCGAGAGAAAGAATATGAACAAGAGGATGAAATTGGCCCTACCTCTAATGCAACCTCAAACAGTGAATCTGATACAAAGGAGGAAATATTCTTGAGGTCAAGGGCTTAGAGGGAATGAGCAATGAAACGATAGTTGCGGAAGAGATGGATTCGTCTTTGGAGAGAGGCCTCATGCTTGATTGTAGGGCTCATTATGAAACTCTTGATTTTGTTACCTGCCCTACCAGAATAAAGATCCCGCAACCCGAATGCACTGTAATTGATACACTTTTGACGGATTACAATTTTATGGGGACACAAGATGAGTATAAAACCTACATCTTTAGTGTCTGGCACGTCATATTTGGTGTGCGCTCGTCCACATCTACTTCTTTGCATGCCCGCAGACTAAGAGAGGATCTGACACGGGCATGCATGATACATCTGCTGCAGAATTCCCGCCCCTTAGGAACGGGACTCCACCACAACCTTGTTCACATCTGTGGACTTCTGATTTTGGGTCTGGCTGATTTTGTACATGCCTCCTTAACCCAAACCATTTCTGTTTGTGCACTATGCCTAGCTGGAGCTGTTAAACTCAACGCTTCCAGGGAGGCAACCCAGAAGATTCAGACTGATCCAGTATTTTACGTCACTCAGGTAATATCTTTTTGAACCCCTGTTGCATCCATGTATTTGCCAGTGAGGACATTGTCCAACTTAAGCATGGGGGGGTGGTAAATTGCACGATCTTGAGCTCATTTAATCAGTCTGAATAAAAAAACAAAATTTTGAATTTAGGAAGAAACTTAGGCATTAGAAACTTGTCAATAGTGGGAAATAATACAAAAAGAACTTGAACACTTAGACTTTTCAGGCCTTCAGGTTTAATCAGCCTTGGTGTCCGTTAAAATATGGATTTAGCTTCAAATCCTTGCAACCTTAAGCTACTCTAATCCACCTACTAAATAAGATGATAAGTATACAACTTATCAACTCACCCTCTAACTCAGAAGGACTTTAAGTCTAAGCATCTGCACACATTTTTGCACAGACTCACTCCTCGGAGATTTTGACAGAAATTGGGTAGCTAATGAACTCTTTAGGGTGGTATGGCTGGCAAGCTGTCATGGGTAACAGCCCATTGGCAGGTTGTTCAGAGCCCAGCCACAAGACCACTTCTTCTTCATTGCCTTTAGGTAAATTTGAGATCAGGGAAGCCATCTACAAAAAAAAAAAAAGAAAAGAGAGAAGAAAACAAAATAAACCACACTTCACCGCACGAGTATGGCTAGCAAGTGATCGTGGGTAACAACCCATTGGTCGATTGTCCAGAGCCCAGCTCAATAATTGCACAAAAAGAACCAAAACACTTAATGAAGAAGCGGGGAAGTAGTACAAGCCGGGGAGATATACACTGGAAAAATCCTTGTGTTGACCCCAATTAAAACAATCGTAGGGAGAAAGCTACTGATCGAAAAAATACACCTTCAGGCAAAATACTTCCTCTTCCAGTCACCTAGGGGCATAGAAACCCGGAGTCTGTTTGAATTACCGTTGAGTGAGTCTATCATGATCTTCACACCAAGATGCTTAGCACTTAGAGTTTTGTCCGAGTTTTGGGTGGGTTGGGTAGCTGTAAAAAGTTACCAACCCACTCTGAATTTCAAAAAATCTATATATATATATATATGTATATTTACATACATTAAAGCAAGGATTCAGGCGATTCGTATTTTGGCAGACACCCGGGCGCTGCTTAGTCTTTGTAGATTAAGATCTTAGTATATTTCCTCCTATTGACAAGTGACGAAGTGTCTAAGTAATTACTTCATAAATTCTTACAGAAAATAAATGTTAGAATAAACCTTGCTAGGGACTAGCAAGGAGTAAGCATGGGGGTATGATAACACTGCATCTTGGGGTGATAATTCTATTAAATAGGGTCCGTCATAAGAATAAAAGGCATAGATAACACAACATAAGTAGAATGGGAGCATTGCATGCATCATACATCAAGATTGCTTACAAAATAGTATTAATGGCCATTTGTACGATCACTTGTCAAGGCAGGCCTCAGATGAGCAATCGGACCACACGGATGGATTCAGAGCGACGAACGGAGTCCAATAGACTTGAAATCGGCCAAATCCGACATTCGGAGCTCCTACATTGGGCCCAAGAAGTTCTGACCGTTGATCTGACGATCAACAGCCCACGACGTGCCACGTGGCGCCCGCTCACCGCATCCAGATCGCCGCCCACTCCCATCTTCACCCGGAGGACAGATCTCAACCGTCGATCTCCGATCGAATGGCTGAGAACTGCTCGCACGCCCGCACTCGCTGCGACAAAGCAGCGGGCGTAGCGCAGCGGTTGGAGCGCACGTCGCGCTCACACGACGTGAGTTCGAGTCGACGGAGCTGAATTGCGGAGATGACAACGCGCGCGGGCAAAATTGGGCCGCCCGATCAGCAGCGGACGAACGAGATCGCGATACGTGGCGCCCGCAGATGCGCCCTGGCTTGACACGCGCGATGACGTGGGCGCAAGGGCACGATCTAGGCGAGAGCCTCGCACGAGAACCCAGCCATCCGATCTTCGATCGGACAGCTTGTGGCATGCGTACACGGATCGAGCACGAGGAAGCACGGCTGCAGGCGAGCGATCGGGGGTAGGGGTCTTCACCGACATTTTGGGAAGGGTTTTAGCGATGTCCCAGACGTCGCTAAAACCCTTTCTTCATTTGGAAAGCCCTTCTCCCTATTTAAACCCCTTCCAACCACCCATTCAAGGCATTCACTCCACTTGCAACTACTCTACCCCTCTCCTAGCTACCTTTAAGTCCTTTTGTAATCGTCGAAGACGACGAGCCGCCAATGGAACCCTCTCCACCACCATGGCTACCTCGCCGTCCCTTCTCTCTCTCTTTCTTCTTTTAAGCTTTACTTTACTTATGTTCAAGCATTTATCTAGTGTTGTAATTATGAACTAAAGTTGCATGATTAATGAAGTTGTTTTTTATTCAGTTGCCTGCTCTATTTTCTATTCAAGTTGCATGTTGCGAATGAAACAATTCTAACCCTAATCTCTCTCTCTCTCTCTTTTCACTCGCACGTTTTCACAAGCAAAACCCCACGATTTTTGTGTCAATAAGTGACAAGAAGAATCCGATGTTTACGCCTCCTTGAGACCGACACTCGGACTCACATCAGTTTCTTTACTTCAAAACCGACGTCGCAAGTGCAAACTATAACGACACTTCCAAACACACGCACACGCGTACATCAGACAGCATAACCAAGGCGGCCTTAGCCTCTTCACTCTTGGGCATCAAGAAAAAGGGCCCTGACAGCACGGGCGGAGCTTGAATACCCACCAGGATCTGCCTTGGCAAATCCCTGTTGGCAATTGGTTCCGGAGAACACGCAACGGATCGAGGTGTTCCATTTAAGGCTGGTGAGGCAAGTAGGGATTTTCTGCCCCAACCTTCCGCTACCTCGCAAGGAAAGCTGCTCAAAGGAAAGGCATTCACAGCAACCGCTCCTAGCCCAACCATTGTGCGAAAAATAAGCGCTACATACCAAGTAGCCCTGACACAACCTCCCACCTGAAGAGTGCACGCCACTCCCGCATACTAGGGGGACTACGTTTGCTAACGGAAGCTATTTTCGTGCATTTTAAAGTCGTCAGAAATCGTAGTATAGTCGCGCAAAAACGTTCGTCAAAAAAAATGATTTTGTAAAAAGATAACGAGACTTGTGTCCTGGTTGTTCATCTTTGGGAGGCGTTTGTTCAAATATGAAATTGATCCTTTATCTCTCTACTTTATTTAAAATCGCATGCCAGTTTCCAATCTTTAGATTAGGGTTTCGCCACTTCTATTGTGAATTCGGATTACGTGCACGTGTGTTAAGTAGATAACGAAAGTGAAAGTATGAGTTGCAGTGTGCACAATTCTAGTGATGTGGTGACTGCTTATAGAAAATGCATTTATGGTTAAATCTTCTATATTTTCCGAAACCGACATGCTTGTCGCAAAATATATATAAGTGAAAAATAGGCAACTTCAATCACACAAATCAGATGGCAACAATAAGCTCATGGTGATTTCCCACATAGACATATATTTAAAAATATATCTTTTATTCATTCATTTAGAGGATGTTTGCAACATGGAATGTAGAGGAAAGCTTGTAAAGGAAAGCTTGAAAACATAAAACTAGCTAGCAGAAAATGATCGCATACAGGAATCTATGGGGGGATTTTGCATGCATCATTGGGGGAGAATAAGAGCCATACTACTAAGTAGTAAATGAAAGCAGTAAAACTATGAGAGCTAAGTTACTAATCTAGCAGAAAAGAAGGGCAATCGGAGGTGGGCTTCGATGGCCTTTGAGTGGCTGAGAGAAGGAGGGGTAGCCAATGGTGCTTAGGATGGCCCTTGAAGAGAGGTTGGGGAGATGATCCAGCATCCTGGTGTGGAGATGGTGGCCTCCATGGTGGTGCTCCTCGTGGAGGTGGAGTGGAGATGGATGTGGCTAGCCTAAGTGGAATGAGTGCCAAGAAAATGGATGGGTGCAAATGGCCACCCCTTAGGTCTTTTTATAGACCTAAGGGAGTCTCTCTAGAGAAGTGTGGAACTCTCTAGAGAGAGTCCCATGACTGGGCAGCCAAGTGGTTTTGAGATCCACAAAAAGTGGATCCCAATTTGATTGTCTCTTGGTTACTAATTTTGGCAACTAAGAGTGGCGCCACT